>OX369264.1:13053825-14331131 GCA_947284805.1 Coleophora flavipennella | reverse complement strand
AAATTCCAATTTTCACGCATTAAAGGTCGCGAGCAGTTGCTAGTATAGAATATTACCTATTTACAAACGCAAAGGAACTCTATTGAATCTTACTTCTTGAATTCCTTAAAGAGTCTTTCGAAGTTTGCTTCTGTGACCATCGCCTTCCCCCGTGTGGTATCGGATCGCCCACACCGTGGGTGAAACTCTTGGCTGGAGTGTTCACTGTGATGTGTGAGGAGAACTGGGATCCTGCTGTCGCCTGCATCGTAGAATGCATCACGAGGATCAGCAGACTGAGCAGGCTGCTAAATTGGCCACCTGATATTCTCTGGAAAAAATATAATAATAATATAAATAACTTGTCCTGGTCCTTGCACCTGGCGGGTGAATCTCTATGGTACAGAAAGAGACAGTACCCGCTAGGTGTACACATCACAACACATTATAATATCTCATAGGGGCCTCTGCGTGTTGGATCTGTATCCCCACGTACGCCTTCCAAAGTACCGGCCTTTTTAAAAAGCCGAGTTTAAAAATCTGAGATAAATATAAATAATAATAATAAATATTCGGGGACAAATCACACATCATCTGGCCCCAAAGTAGGATTCCCTGTGTTATGGGAACCAGAGACTGATATACATACTTTTTTATTTTATTTATTTATTTATTTATTTATATAAGCCTTTATTGCTGTTTTACAAAGTTTACAATATATATATATATATATATATATATATATATATATATATATATATATATACAGGGTTTTTTTTACAGGATTTTTTTTCCTTTTTTTAGAAATTTTGCCATTTTTATACCTTTGAACACATGTAACTTTTTGTTTTTTAAAGCTAGCTCCAAAATATTTTTTTTAATAGACTTTTATAAGATTGTCGGCTCTAAAAAAAATTATGTTTGTTTCAAGTTATTGCTAAAAACAAAAATGTGGGCCCCCGAACTTAAAAAAAAAGTTGAACAAAAATTTAAAAGTCAACTTTGCGATGCATTTAAAAAAAAAATAATGGGGCTGGAAGGCTTCTGTTTTTTTTATAACATCTCTAAAGCTTAGGCTTTTGAATGGTATGTAATTTGTTTCGGTATCTTTTTTGTAACCGGAGTTGTTAATTTTTTTTACTCAATTGGACCATGTTGACGAAATTCCACTAGTTACATGTTTTGTGAAATGTATCAAATGCAAAGTTGAAAATAATGTAAATACTTACTGTTGGGACGGTTACAAAGAGCAGGTACGTTTTTTTACATTCTTGCACACACATAATGGCTATCTTTTGTCATTTATTGGCATATTGGAGTTAGCACTTCCATATGCCAATAAAATGTCCGCATATTCCGCATTGGTAAATTGAGCCATTTTAAACCACAACAAAGTCTTAACAAAACGTCTGTTAATAACAAAAAGTGACAAACAACAAAAAAACTTAACAAAATTACAAACACAGCAAAGTGAAATTAACGAAAACAAAAAAAAAACGTTAACGTTATTAACTTTTGTAATTTTGTTAAGTTTTTTTGTTGTTTGTCACTTTTTGTTATTAACAGACGTTTTGTTAAGACTTTGTTGTGGTTTAAAATGGCTCAATTTACTAATGCGGAATATGCGGACATTTTATTGGCATATGGAAGTGCTAACTCCAATATGCCAATAAATGACAAAAGATAGCCATTATGTGTGTGCAAGAATGTAAAAAAACGTACCTGCTCTTTGTAACCGTCCCAACAGTAAGTATTTACATTATTTTCAACTTTGCATTTGATACATTTCACAAAACATGTAACTAGTGGAATTTCGTCAACATGGTCCAATTGAGTAAAAAAAATTAACAACTCCGGTTACAAAAAAGATACCGAAACAAATTACATACCATTCAAAAGCCTAAGCTTTAGAGATGTTTTAAAAAAAACAGAAGCCTTCCAGCCCCATTATTTTTTTTTTAAATGCATCGCAAAGTTGACTTTTAAATTTTTGTTCAACTTTTTTTTTAGTTCGGGGGCCCACATTTTTGTTTTTAGCAATAACTTGAAACAAACATAATTTTTTTTAGAGCCGACAATCTTATAAAAGTCTATTAAAAAAAAGATTTTGGAGCTAGCTTTAAAAAACAAAAAGTTACATGTGTTCAAAGGTATAAAAATGGCAAAATTTCTAAAAAAGGAAAAAAAATCCTGTAAAAAAATTACAAGTCCTAGATTTTTTTTAATTCTCAAAATAGGTGGGAGGCGACCCCACCTATCCCCCATTTTCGTATTTTCAACCATCTGCCGAAGACCCTGTATATATATATATATATATAAATTATTTTTATCGATTGTATGTTATGTTAAGCTATTTATTACACGTAATATTTTATTAATATATAATAAACGATCGGTTTCACTTTACAGCTTGTCCTTCGACAAAGGCCTCCTCTAAAGTCTTCCATTTCTCTCTGTCTCTCGCTTTCCTCATCCATTCTGGACCAGTTACTTTTTTAAGGTCATCTTCCCAACGTTTCGTTTGTCGCCCTTTGCTTCTTTTTCCATTCCTGGGATACCACTCTGTAATTATTTTTGTCCATTTCTCATTCATCTCCCTTAGCATGTGTCCTGTCCACCTCCATTTTAACGTCTTGCACACCTTTTTTGCGTCTTTGAATTTAGTTATATTTTTTATTTCTTCTAATCTTATTTTATCTTTTCTCCTGACGCCAAATACACTTCTCTCTATTCCGTTTTGACATACGTTTACTTTGCTCATTAGTTTTTCTGTCAATGCCCATGTTTGGCAACCATATGTTAAGCATGGTAAAATACATAATATATTATATACCTTTCTTTTCTGTTTGATGGGCATGTCCTTATTTTTCATAACTTCGCCGAGAGACCAGTATCTTTTCCATGTATTGGCTATCCTTCTTTCAATTTCTTTATGCATAGTATTTTTTGTGGATATAAGCTGTCCTAGATACACGTACTCTTCTACGTATTCTATTTTGTCTGTATTGACTATGATGTTATATGTCTGTGAAGTATTAGTCATATTTTTTGTCTTTGCCGTGTTCATTGTAAGCCCTGCTTTTGCGCTTTGGTATGACAGTTGTTGCAACATTTGTTCTAACTTTTTTGGACACTCTGAAAATAAAATTAAATCGTCTGCAAAACGTAAATGGTTTAACTTTTCACCGTTTATGTTAAGTCCTTCGTGGTCCCATTGCAGATTTCTAAATATAATTTCAAGAGCTGCTGAAAACAACTTGGGTGAAATAGGGTCCCCTTGTCGGACGCCTCTCTCAATAGGAAATTCTTCTCCAGTAGTTTCGAGCCTGACTTGTGCTGTGCTTTTGGAGTATATATTCTGGAGTATTCGTATGTATTTTCTGTGTATTCCCTGTATACGCAGCGCTTCCCAAATGAAACCATGTTCCAAGGAGTCGAAGGCTTTATTATAGCACACCCCGGACACTCCATACAAACGAGCGAGAAATGATATACATAATTATAACTGACGTATCTATAGGCAAGAATGCAGGTAGGGTTGAATCACACCGGCGGTATTGGTCACGAAATGTTTGTTAGTTATTTACTGCATGCACACTGCAAGATATATATACTGTGCTGCAAGCAACAATCAACAGTTATCTTACATGATTAAGTAACTTACATGGATAACATTGTTCATTCATTTGTTCTTCAAACACAGGAGCTTTTGTCAGTGAAACAATCTCATTTAGCAACCTACAATAATAGTCAATCTCAATCTATAATTCCGAGATCACATTTTATAACATCACACCACTAGATATTTCTATACAACTCATACTTTCACACCATCTAATCAAATTATTACAAACAATCATCGTTTTAAATAAATAAAACAAACAAAATTATCTCACAAGCCACAATAACAAACTGACATCTGACATTATGAAAAACATAAAGGAACTACATTTCTAAAAAAAAAAGATACAGCTAGTATGAAGATTCTTGGAACTGATTGTTCTTAGATTTGGTCGTATAATATTGGTGGTCAGCCAATCATGATACGAGGCATGCCGAGACGGCGCGGCCGCCTATTGGCGTCGAGCAAGTAACTATTTAGTAATCTGTGGTCGAGCGGTGAGCGGCGCGCAAAGTAAATATAAGTGACGTTAATCGCGCATGCGTAGTTCGTCCTTTAGGTTCGGTAACTAGTTGCTTTTTATTCCGGTGTACGAAATCACAGCGGCGCGCAAAGTGAATATAAGTGACGTTTATCGCGCTTGCGTAGCTCGTCCTTTACGTTTGGTACCCAATCTACATCCAATCTGAGTGACGGGGGGGGTGAGGTCGAATTTAGAGAGCGGCAGGGAGTGTCCATACTGTACGTTAGTACTAATGGGCAAGAACGCGAAAAGTAGTACACTGCTTCAAAATTGAGCTTTGATTTTTTTTAAATAAAATTTCCTTGGATATTTCACTTATTATTATCTCCAATAATTCCTTTTTCCGAAAATCATAAAAGTTTTCACGTAAATTCGTTATTTTGTGAGAAATTAGCAAATTTCTTAAAGTAGGTACTAATTTGAATCCTGTCCGTTACCGCTGGTTCTTGGTTCATTAGTATAGTTTAAACTTAAATTGTATGCAAACATTATTTATTGAATGAAAGAAAACATATTTTTTTAATTATAAAATGTATTTTCAGTTCGATAACTTAGAAACATACGAGATTAATATACTTTTCCTGTCCTGTACGTTACTAAAGGTATAAAATGTATTCAAAAGTTTATAATAAAATTTACAAAATTGACTGTTCTGATATTTAACTATTTTGATTTCTAGTATTTTGCTATACTATGTTATTTCTTTAAATAATGTCTATACATATTTTAAACTTTCTCAAATAAAATCAACATTTTAAGCAACATTTGGTTAGGGTACAGTCTCGTAACAGGACATGCTAACAACGAACAGGACCCTGTAAGGTTGAGTTCACATGACGCTTAATATTTAGTATGAGATCGTTACATTTCAACTATTTTAGTTTTTAACTAGAACTTATGGATAAAAAACATTTAGGTAACCCTTAGAAAGAAACCTGGATCAATAACATTATTTTATATTTATTTATTCTAATTTAAAAAAAATACTGCCCCCTCATGCAATTTCAAAGAAGATGAAAATCATGTATTTGATCCATGTTTCAATAACAAAAATAAATTATAACTCTGCTTTTGCAGTATACATCGAAGCTAAAACTTAATTCTATTAATATGTGACTTATAATATTTTATTCTTATTTGCTAATAAAATCTTCATTAAATTACTATTTTTGGTGATAACGAGATAGCTCTAAATCACAATAAGCTCAGACTATTAAAGTAATATGTTCAGTCTCAGATTTATAATGTCTTAAACATTAAAATTAAAACAAAGAATCCTTTGAACTCAATGAAAAAAACATAAATATTTTTCTTCAAAATAAACTTAAATTCTGTAATGTGTACACACGTAATTAAAAAAAAAAACTAAATAAAAGGGCATAGAAAAGCTCCTCGAGCAGAAAAAAATCCAAATCACTTACATACGGCAATCATCACCATGTAAACCTTGCTTTACGTGATCCTGTCCGTGACTTTCAAGTCCGGCCTATACATTACCACCGCAATGGTAACGGACATGAGGTAACAGAATCGAGTGCTTCTTAAACAAAACTATAAAATTTCTACAATTGCTGATATTTATCACACATTTTTTCACATTATTGTAATCTTAAATAGTTCATTTAAGTTTTAGACATAAAATTTGCCTTGGAAACACGTTTTAACACCAAAAAACAAATTAATTTACTCACCGGACAGTGCCTGTAAAAACACAACCACACCCCAACCGTCAAAAATGAAACAGCTGTTTAAATAAAATGGCTGATTTAACCATAGACATCTCTTTTTTCTTTTTTCGGTCTCAATATGATGTTGCCATTTAAATACAAACAAAATACCACAATTCAAACGAAAAATTATAAATTTTTACGAAAATGCGGTAACGGTACCTGGACATGTCCGGTAGGTCCATATGCCGGGGACAAGTTTAAAAATTACTTATTTAATAGAAATTCTGGCTTTGGCAGCACAATTAACTGAAAAAATAGTTTAAATCCCGCCAAATTTCAAATATGTAACTAGAGGTTTGCCAGTGAAATAACTTTTTTTTTCACAAAACGCTGTTAAATGCCGGTTTTTTTTAGGGGACAGTACTATACAACAAAATTGCAACATTTTAAACTTGAATTTTGACAATTAAATATAGTTTCATGCGTAAAACTTTCACAAATATGACATGCCTATTTCATCTAAAATCAATTTATATAGTAAAGATTCTTGTAAAACTTATCAAAGAAGCACAGTAGTACGATATAGCCTGGGGACATGTAGAAAAGTCCATGTACATCTTTTCGCGTTCTCGCCCTAATATATATACTGTGATTATAGTCAACAAATCCCAGATAGTATGTTTTGTTGTATTCGTTGTATTTTTGTAGAACTTGCCTTAGAACATGTATATGGTCTATTGTTGAAAATTTACTGCGGAAACCTGCCTGTTCTTTTGGTTGGTTTTCATCGAGGGTAGAAGTGATTCGAGATAGAATTATTTTTGAAAAGACTTTATAAATATTAGACATCAGACTAATAGGTCTGTAATTCCCAATGTCTCCTTTATCTCCTTTTTTATGGAGTAATATTATTGTAGATTTCGTCCAGTCTTCTGGGATAATTTCAGTATCTAATATTTTGTTAAATATGTCTGTTAATATAGAAGCAATTACTGGTATAGTAGATTTTAATATCTCATTTGTTACTTGATCAGCACCTGGGGTCTTGTCCGTCTTTTGCGAATTGATTGCTTTAACTGTTTCTTCTTTTACTATTTTAGGGATAGTTTCAAAATCGATTGTATTTATGTTGCTTGTTATTTCATTTTGGTTTTTGCTTTGGTAAAGATTTCGATAGTAATCCGTAGCTACTTTTAATATTTCCTTTCTTTTATTTGTGTAATTGTTGTATATAGTCTTGACTTTTAGCATCCAATCTTTTTTCGTGTTTAATTCTTTTATTCCTTATTTTATTCCACCGGTTCTTTCGATATGTTTCTTTAATGTATTTTGCCTTTTGATTTTTTTATCTTTCCTCATGTTTTGGTTAATCTTTTTACTAAGTTCTGATATTTTGAGACGGTTAATTTTATTTTCTTTCTTTTGTAGTAATTCTTTCCTTTCTTTTAATAACTGGTATGTTTTATCGGAAATTGTTGTTCTACTATCTGTGTATACTTTTTTTGTTTCTGTTTTCAAAATGTTTATAAGTTTCTCGTATTGTTCCTGTAGCGGTAGTGGTTTCTTTACGTCTTTATTTGTTAGTTCTTGTAAGTTATTTATAAATTGAGCGGTATTACCGAAACATAAAATGGTTGACTTATCTGTATAAAATCGCCTTTTGGTCTTTATTGGTGTGTACATACTTATATACGTTTAAATACATACATATATAGATATTTAACACCCTGACACAGACAAAACAAATCTGCTCATCACACAAATGTTTGCCCTGCGTGAGGATCGAACCCACAACCCTCGGATCAGTAGTCAAGAGCACTAACTACTGAGCTACCAAGTCTATTAGCATTTTTCAGTTTTTTTAAATGAATAACTTTTTAAAAACCTAAAAACTTTAAGGTACAAGCTTTCAATTGCATGCAAAATTTCAGCTCAATCGGAAACCGGGAAGTTGGTAAAATTTTACTTGCGAGATTTCATAACCGACATCAGGACAGGTGAAACTGAAAAAAGCTTGTTAAAAAACGTTTGGTCACAGTATATATTATATACTATACTAGGTTTGGTGGTATTACGATTTTGTACTGTAAAATGACTAAATTCATTTGAAATTAGTACTGGGATTGTTTTTTATTTTTTCATATTTCTGTGAGTTTATCACTTTTTGACATTTGGAAAGCATGAAAGATTAAACAGTGAATAAAAAAGGAAAATGTACAAATAAGATTTTTAAAGTAATCTATATTTTCATTATCAAGACGTCCACTGCTGGACGAAAGCCTCCCCCTAGGATTTCCACAATGACCATTCCTGCGCCGCCCTCATCCGGCGGCTTCCCGCGATCCTCACCGAGTCTGTTCACCGAGTGGGAGGCCTGCCTACGCTGCGTCTTCTGGTACGCGGTCGCCACTCGAGAACCTTACTGCCACAACGGCTATCTGTTCTACGAGCTATGTGCCCTGCCCACTGCCACTTAAGTTCAACAATTCTGAATGCTATGTCGGTTAATAAGATCCAACCTTTAACAGTTTTTAAAATATCATGGTAGTTTCGATATTTGGTCATTCATTCACTCCCTACTCGCTCACTCACTTACTGATCATCAAAAAGATATACCACTTCCAGGTGACTTAGAAAGTTGAAATTTGGCATGGAGTTTATAAAGGAAAAAGTCTGAAAACAGCAAATAACCACCTCTAAAGCGATAAGTCTGTCTTCAGTTATTCTTTTGTTAACTTATTTGTTTTTAATTGCTATCAAGATTTTACAAACAAACAAATAGGGTTTGACAGTTTGTATGGAAGTCCGTAATTTTCAAATTAAGAGACATAAAGTTGCACAAGTAGATATATTTATAGGCTTCTAATTGGTAAGATTTTTTTTAAAAAAAGTGTCAAAAACAAAAGAAAATTCCCAACAAAAAGAAATCAGATCTCATCAAAAACCTTTTAAGTAAAGAGTCTGGCTGTACTTTTTTTAAATAAATTTTCAGAAAATTGCACCGTTGTTCTCTTTTAAAAATACTGAGTAAATAATAATACTAAAACTTAAGATCAATATTTTATTTTAACTTTTTTTCATCATCATCATCATATCAGCCAAAAATCGTCCACTGCTGGACAAAGGCCAATTTGTATATTTAAATTTATTTAGTCTCATTTATAAAAATAGTTTTTTGACTTTGTAATCACTAAAAATTGTCCCAAACACCTATGAAGAAAGGTTCGAGTATCAAGAGTGCTTAAAAACATTAGGATAATGCATTCATGACAGCTGGAAATAATTTACATACAAACACTTTTCGTGATTGCCAAGTCAGAAAAATCCTTACAAATTTTATAAATGTGAAAATGTGTTTGTTTGTCACCTTTCACGCTTTAACGCCTTGACCAATCTTAATGAAATTTGGCATGCAGGTAGCCTGTGTCACGTGAAAGGACATAGGCTACTTTTTATCTCGTGAAAATAGCATAGCCTGATGCAGTTCCTGAGGGAACTGAAAATATACTCTTCTTGGTTAATTTCTTAACATCGCAACGGAACAATGGATTGTTAAACTAAGATGGTTGAAGGGATGGAAAATGACATGATTTACTAATACGCATATCCTGACATAGTCCGAGGGATCTGAAGAAAATTCATGTACACGCTCGCGAGCCGCTTGCAGCGCGCACACCGTGCACCCTCTAAGACAGTCATAAAACGATGTCCACGCGGGCGTAGCCGCAGGCAAAAGCTAGTATCTTTATAAATTATGTGAAATAAAGTTCTAGACAACAAAGATGCATAATATATTGATCAAAAGTAAGTATTATTATTACTCAATGTATTTAAAAGATAACTATGCTGCAATTTGCTGAATATTGATTAAAAAAGTACTTCCCGACTTGGCTCCACCTTAGATCTTATAAATTTTTAAAAGATATTCACGAGACTTGGCAAATTTTTACATAAAAATGTTTTGTGGGATATTTTTTTTTTATTCTCTATTGGTAAGCCCTTGGCATCATATATATATATAGATATATTTTATATTAATTTTTATATCGCGTCATGATAATAATGCTAAGTGAAATTTTGACAACTTTGAAATTTATCCCGAATTTTGATGAGATTCTGCTGGCGGTGATATATGAGTAAATTTACAAAAACTAACGGTGAAGGAAAACATCGTGAGGAAACCTGCACAGGCCTGCGAAGAAACTCGAAAGGTTGTGTGTGAAGTCGACCAACCCGCACTGGGCCCGCGTGGTTGACTAAGGCCTAATCGCCCTGATTCAGGGCAGGCTCGAGCCCCTCGGTGGGGACGTATATGAGCTGATATAATAAAACAAAAACTAACATCAAGTTCATAGTTCCAAGATTGTAATATTTTTTTAATTCAGTGAGAAAAGGGTGCTGGTACAGGGAGATATTGCCATAATACGAGTATGGTTTGGTAAGTACCTATTTACATTAGATCTTTTTTTTTCTTTTTTTATTAAAAAAATTGAGTGCGTTTGGCTGCAACTCACATAATAGTAAGTGCCGATGCAGCCGAGGATGTAACACGCAAGCTCAAATAGTGCCTATTCACTCTCGTCTACATTACATTTACATTAGTGATATTTTGACAACTTTAATCTCGAGTTTGATGAGATTCTGGTAGTGATCATAATCATCATCACCATTATATCAGTCGAAAAACGTCCACTGCTGGACAAAGGCACAGTATATATATACAAAGGCCTCCCTCAAGGATTTCTACGACGACCGGTCCTACGCTGCCCTTATCCAGCGGCCTCTGGCGATCTTCACCAGGTCGTCGGTCCACCGCGTGGGAGGTCTGACTACGCTTCATTATACGTCTGGTAGTGATATTTTTTTACAAATGTAACATAAACACGTAACGCATATACTGGGTGACTTTTAATTAGTTCTTGATAGCAAAGAATATGAATGTACTCGTGATTACAAACAACTTTCCCAAAGAAACTATATGTGAAATATGAAAAATATTTTTAAGTCCTCGATACATGACAAGTTATGAAATCGGCAAAAATATATAAAGGCCCAAATTTTTTTTTCATATTTGACATATAGTTTTTTTGGAAAAGTTGTTTGTAATAACTTGAATTATATCCTTTGCTATCAATTGCTATCAAGAACTAATTAAAAGTCACCCTATATATATATATATATATATATATATATATATATATATATATATATATATACATGGTGACTTTTAATTAGTTCTTGATAACAAAAGGTTTGCATGTACTCATGTTTACAAACAACTTTCCCAAAGAAAGTATATGTCAAATCAGAAAAAAAATTTTGGTCCTCGGTACATAATAAGTTATCAAATCGGCAAAAATGTATGAAGGACCAAAATGTTTTTTTCATATTTGTCTAATAGTTTCTTTGGGAAAATTGTTTATAATCACGGGTACATTCATATCCTTTGCTATCAAGAACTAATTAAAAGTCACCATGTATATATATAATATATTTAAAGTAATGTTGTTTTTTTATTATTTTTATATTGCATCTTTGTGTTGTTTATTGGCTATGGAAGAACGGATTCTTCTGGCACAAGTATAGTCTCCTGCAACATGTTTTTTTTTTACAATGAGATACCGCAATAAACTTTTTTCATTTTTTTTTCATCAAGTTATGCACACAACAGTTCCATACTAGCTTGTAATTTTGTAATGTAGTAAGAATAGGTTGCTGTTACACGTATTGTCTAATTAACTCGTCCATAGCTATTAGTAATAAGTTAGGATGATGGATAGATGTCTACCATACATCAGCATAGTAAGCACTAAACCTAAATTACTCTAAGCCTATTACGTGGGACAAGAACGTATTCAGTAGACCATATTATTCATAGGTACTCTACGAGCTGTTCGTATAATGTATACGGGTGTAAAAAAATTGGTGTAGGACCCGTTAACTAGGGCTTCTACACATCATACTGAACAACATTCCCCAAGGAACCTATAGTCAATTTGCAAAAAAAAAAATCGACGCTCCGTACAAAAATGCACAAAATTGGTCAATTGGACACTTCATACAACGGGCCAGAAATGACATTTAAAAAACGAATGACGGTACAAACAAAATGGCTGCGAAATCCAATACGTTTGACAACCAAACGGTAACCAATCTGCATCAATCTGGTTGACGAGGGGGTGAGGTCGCAATCTAGAGAGCGGCAGGGAGTGTCCATACTGTATGTTAGTACTAATATATATAGGTACTTTGATGAAGAGATCAAAATCTTTTTTGCGATTTCAGCAACCTTTAGTCTTGTAAAAGTTGTTTAGTCTGATGAGTAGAAGCCCCAGTTAACGGTACCTTTACCAATTTTGTTACATCCTGTATCAGAAAATACGAATAATGTATCTAGGTACTACACATAAATACTCGAAAAACGGAGCTTAATGACCGCGCGAGCGCAAAGCGCCTCCGTTTTAGCACAGTCCAATAAAGAGTATACTAGCGGTTTTAGCCTGGACAAAAATGCTTTCGTGTGTGTTTCCTGATGTCCGGCTGTTATCCTTTACAGAACGCATTTATCAACGGATCCTCGTAAAATATTGTAAGTAGGTTCGATAATCATATAGATTTTTTGTCGATTCAGTTTTTGGAAATTTTTCAAAAAGTCGAGGTTATAGGGGTCTATGTCTTATGGCATCTTACTATGGGGGCATGCGGCTGATATCGAAACTATTTATTTTCATCTTGCAGAAAAGAGCTATCCGCGCAATCTATCAGACTCGATCACGTGAGTCGTTAAAGAATAAGTTCAATGAAATAGTCAATTTATATAAGTATGAAAATATCATGTATACGTTCGTAAGAATTTGCATTTATTTCTTAAAAACAGTGACAGGCACAATTTGAATTTAAGAAATGTAAATAAAATAGATATATCCTTTTTAAGACTGAGTAAGGTCATTTGTGGGGCAGTGTATAAGATTCTACAACAAAATTCCAGAAAATGTAACTAGTTTGTTAGAGAATAAATTCAAGACTCATGTCAAAAAATGCTCTTGTGGTCTAGAGGATAATATAAAATAATAGAGTATGTAAATGACAAATATATAGATTCTAAAACAAATACTTACGTGAGACTGTAATCTGAATCATGACGTTATTTGTAACCGTCAATAAGTTTTTTTTAACTATTTAAAAGTGTGTGTACCTAAACACCTATTTAAAATGAAAAAAATGCTCTAAAAATATCTTAACAATAGGCATATGTTTACCACCATTTAATTTCTAATAGTCTAATGCTATTTTGAGAATAAATTTTGTTTTAATATTATTTTTCTTAATATTAATTTTCATCTTTAAACTTTTTTATACAATCGGCAACGTCATAGGTAAAGACCTAATAATATTAGCGAGCGCGAAGCGTATCCGTTACTGCTTGAGCAGAAATGCTTTCGTATGTCTGTCCGGCGGATGTCAGGCTGTAATTCTCTACAAGACGCATTTCTCAACCGATTTTCGTGAATTTTTTTAGCTGGGTCGATAACTAATTATATGGAATTATTTTGGTGACTTTGTTTTTGAAAATTTTTCAAAATGGCGGAGCGCAATAATTGAAAAAGTAAACAATATCTTATTTCGAATAACTCGCGAGGTCTACAGCTCACAAAGTGACTAGCTGTTTTTTTAGTTTTCTTTATTTATAAAAGTAACCGCTCTTATTTGGAGCCCACTTTTGTATGAAAATGTACTGAGAAGTTATAGGCGCGTTATTATTTTTTGGCGCCGCGCCGTGAATTGTTTTTTCCACAATGGCTTAATTTTTTTTTGATTTCCACTTTCATCAGAGCTTGTGAAAATTGATTTCCACATTCGGCAAAGCTGGTGAAAAGTCACTAAGCATAAAACTTCCGTTTTCCTTTTTGTGGTAGGTAACGGAAACGATTGAAAACATTGGTTCTTATGTTCTTATTCAAGCCATAGACCTTATGTTGTGTGCCTACGTAGATAGTCGGAAGTCGGATTCAACAATAAGCGGTCTCCGAGGCACAATTCGAATGTTAAATTAGTTTTGTTGTTAACATTCATTGCCAGTGATTTAACAAACGGAGCCTCAATGTCAAGATGCCCCTAAATCCGGCACAGGCGTCTGCGCATTTCGACGTGCTCTCACGCAGAGCTTGCGCCACCAGACAATGTCGTCTAAATTGTACCTGCTGGGCGCTTGCGCGTGCCGATATACAGTCTCCGCAGGTCCGTGGCGAAAGGACAGAGAACAGCAGTTACATGGAGACACGAAGAGTATAATGTAGACACAGTTATTTGTGTTCAGAACTCATAATAATATGTAGGCAAAGAAGTACATAGGTACCTAACTGTTATATACAGGGTGTAAAAAAATTGGTGTAGGACCCGTTAACTGGGGCTTCTACTCACCATACTGAACAACTTTGCTGAAATCGTAAAAATTTTTTTTACTCTTCATACAAATCGATCAGCTGATCGACCGATTTTGTGCATTTTAGTATGGAGGGCTGGAGGGTCCAAATTTTTTTGAGAATTGACTATAGGTTCCTCGGAGAAAGTTGTTCAGTGTAATGAGAATTAGCCCCAGTTAACGGGACCTACACCAATTTTGTTACACCCTGTATATAATTGACCTACTTACTTACGCAAAATAGCTGTTTGTGTGTGTCTGAAATCTTGGTAGGGAAAAGATTAACATGGTTTAGCTCGATAGAGGATTCTAGCGAAGAAGAGCGTCGGTGGCGTAACGGTTACGGCCGCTACCTACTGTCCGGGAGGCCGTGGTTCGAATCCTGCCACGTACCAATGTGTTTTCGAATTTCGATTTCATTTATGTACGTTTATCCGACGCTCTTACAGTGAAGGAAAACATCGTGAGGAAACCTGCACACGCCTGCGAAGAAACTCGAAGGTTGTGTGTGATGTGAAGTCGATCAACCCGCACTTAGCCCGCGTGGTCGACTAAGACCCGATCGCCCTAATTCAGGGTACGCTCGAGCCCCTCGATAGGGACGTATATGAGCTAATAAGATAAGAAGAAGAAGAGAGGATTTGTTGCTTTAAATATTAATCCGACTGCGCCAGAAGGAGGGTTATGTTTTACGAGTGTATGTACGTACATATGTATATTTTTTTGGCACGCTCTGTAGCCTAAACGGCTTGATGGATTTAGAAGTGCTATGTGTCGTTAGATTCGTCTTAATCCCGTGAGTGACATAGGAGATTTTATACCCGACTGGCCAAAAAAGAGGGGTTAAGTTTATATGCAGTCTGGTTTTAATTTTTAATTAATTCGTTTACTTCATTCTGCAGTGTGTTACAAAATAGGCGCGGGAGATGATATCTGAAGCTTGTAGGTGCTCATCATATTCACACTGAACAACTTTTACTGAGAGCAAAAGATCTTAAGTACCTAATCAATAAAAACCTAACCACTCCGGGAGTGCACAGAAGTGAAAACTTTTTACAGTTTTATAAGTTTTGACCCTGCGAGTGTTTCTGGTAAGGCGTCGGTTACATTACATTTTGACAGTGTCGCGAGTTCAATGTTTTTCCCCATCTCAAATATAGTTTTATAAGATTTGATCCTGCGAGTGTTCCTGGTAAGGTGTCGGTTACATTACATGGTGACAGTGTCGCGAGTTCAATGTTTTTCCCCATCTCAAATATAGTTTTATAAGTCTTGATCCAGCGAGTGTTCCTGGTAAGGTGTCGGTTACATTACATGGTGACAGTGTCGCGAGTTCAATGTTTTTCCCCATCTCAAATATAGTTTTATAAGTCTTGATCCTGCGAGTGTTCCTGGTAAGGTGTCGGTTACATTACATGGTGACAGTGTCGCGAGTTCAATGTTTTTCCCCATCTCAAATATAGTTTTATAAGTCTTGATCCTGCGAGTGTTCCTGGTAAGGTGTCGGTTACATTACATGGTGACAGTGTCGCGAGTTCAATGTTTTTCCCCATCTCAAATATAGTTTTATAAGTCTTGATCCTGCGAGTGTTCCTGGTAAGGTGTCGGTTACATTACATGGTGACAGTGTCGCGAGTTCAATGTTTTTCCCCATCTCAAATATAGTTTTATAAGATTTGATACTGCTAATGTTTCTTGTAAGGTGTCCGTTACATTACATGGTGACAGTGTCGCGAGTTCAATGTTTTTCCCCATCTCAAATATAGTTTTATAAGTCTTGATCCTGCGAGTGTTCCTGGTAAGGTGTCGGTTACATTACATGGTGACAGTGTCGCGAGTTCAATGTTTTTCCCCATCTCAAATATAGTTTTATAAGTCTTGATCCTGCGAGTGTTCCTGGTAAGGTGTCGGTTACATTACATGGTGACAGTGTCGCGAGTTCAATGTTTTTCCCCATCTCAAATATAGTTTTATAAGATTTGATCCTGCTAATGTTTCTGGTAAGGTGTCCGTTACATTACATGGTGACAGTGTCGCGAGTTCAATGGTTTTTTTTCCCCATCTCAAATATATATTTATAAGTCTTGATCCTGCGAGTGTTCCTGGTAAGGTGCCCAAGGCAAAAAAAATGTTACTTTTAAGATTTAAGTATGACCAAGTATTGTAACATAAAACAAAAATTTCTTGAAAAACCGGCCAAGTGCGAGTTGGACTCGCACACGAAGGGTTTCGAACCATTGTAAAAAAAACACGGTTCTTGTATTGATCCCCTATTTTTAATTTTATTTTTTTTAATGTTTTAATTTCAACTGCCTACCTATATTACGGTTTATAAAATACAGGCCGCTGACAGACAGACGGACGGACAGCGGAGGCTAAGTAATTTTAAATAAGTTGGCACCCTTTGGGTACGGCCCCTGAAATTCGTCAATCAACCAAAATTGTAGGTTATTTTTCGATAGCTTATCTTGTCATAAAGGGGAAAGTTTAATGTCTATTAAATTGACATTAGATCCGTGATTAGATAAGCGTTATCTAAGTACTTACACTAAATTAAGCTGCGGTCTCATAATTTATAGATGACATTGATCGGTCCACAATAAAAATAAAGATTACATCAATACAAAGTAAGTATGTAGTTGGCTCCTGGTTCTTCCGCACTCTCCAGCTGCCATCATCCGGAACCAGGAGCTGGAAGACCTCATCGCTGAGCCCAACATAATTGGCGACTTCGCTGGCTTAGTCACGTACAGAGGATGGAGGAGAATCGTACTGTAAAGAGAGCGTACACGCGACGACCGACAAGAAAACGTCCGGTCGGGCGTCCCAGATACCGCTGGAACGATCAGGTGCAGAAGGGCCTGAGCGCCCTCCAGAGACCCTATTGGCGTGAGGAGGCGCAGAATATATAGACCTCTTTGGGTCGCTAAGCCAGCAGTGAAGTAGTACTATGTAGTTGGCCTTCCTTACATTACATACATTGTCGTGGGTGTCGTAACAGACGACTAACACGACTACACAGACATAGGAAGAGTATTTGTTGCGCAAAAAATGCATACGAGAGCCATTATCGGTCAGTACCAGATGAACCTTGTAAACCTTTATTTAAGAAATTGAATCTCCTACCATTACCACACCCTGGACATTTCATACAACGGGCCAGAAATGACATTTCAAAAAAGGGATGACGGAACAAACAAGATGGCGGCGAAATCCTATACGTTCGACAACCAAACTGTAACCAATCTACATATATCGATCTGGGTGACATGGGGGTGAGGTCGCAATTTAGAGAGCGGCAGAGAGAGTCCATACTGTATATTAGTACTAACATATATAAGGTCTAACAAAATTAGCTGAAACTACACTCGAGAGCGATGAATCCGGGTCACTTAAAGAATCCTAAAAATCTCGGAAACTAAGAAGGCTAGCTTCATGAAATAAATTGTGTTTAATAGACACTTTAATACCCCTTAAATGAAAGTAATAAAATTTACGAGTCACTACATTTTATTTACAAAAAATTACATAAATAAAAAAAAAACTGCTGATCTCGCCTTAAAACAAAAATAGGAAACATGACATTTTTGAACAACATTACGATTTTCTTGAATTTTAATACTTCGTATTGCCTCCTCGTGCTTCCATTACTGTGTTTACGCGGTTTGGCATGCTGTACACCAAGTTCCTTATACGATTTTGGGGAATATTCTCCCATTCCTCTGTGAGAGCAATTTTGAGCTCACGAAGCGTGATTGGGGGAGGGCTTCTTTGTTTTACGTATCTCCCTAGCTCGTCCCAAGCATGCGCGATCGGGTTGATATCCGGGCTGCGTGCTGGCCACTCCATAAGAGTAATGTTCATCTCTTGAAGGTAGTCATTCACAATCCAACCCGTATGAGGCCGGGCATTGTCATGCATAAAAATAGCATCCTCACCCAAATTGACCATAAATGGACCAACGTGTTCATTGAGGATTTCTTCCACATATCTTTCGCTAGTTAAAGAGCCGTTTTCTATGAACACCAGTTCTGTGCGACTCTCAGAAGAAATTCCGGCCCCCACATGTACAGACCCACCACCGTAGGCTACTTCTTCTTCGATGCATGCTTGCTTGAATCTTTCCCCTGGTCTTCTATACACTCTGTGTCTTCCATCGTGCTTGTAGAGCATAAATTTTGATTCGTCGGAGAACATAACTTTTGACCAATCTCCAATACTCCAATTTAAGTGGTTCTGGGCATATCTTACTCTTGAAATAGGATGCCCACGCTCCAGTTTAGTGCCGTTTGCAGGTCTAAGTGGTTTCAAGTTAGCAAGTCGTCGCCTTACTGTCCATGCGCTTAGGTTACTTCCTCCAAGGCGTCGAAACTGATTTGTAAGTTCAGTTCCTGTGAGAAAGCGATTACGAAGCATTGTGTTCACCAAGTATCGATCTTCTCGTGCTGTGGTACACCTGGTTCTGCCTGTTCCTGGTCTGCGTAGGTTAGAGCCAGTTTCCTCGTAACGTTGGAGAACTCTTTGTATTGTTGAGAGCGACACACCGACAGTCGTGGCTGTATCGCGCTGACCCCGGCCGTTTTCCAGCATTGTGAGTATTCTGGTGCATTCTTCAGGTGTAAGCGACATGATTACTGCTTGAATAATAAATATTGAACACTATCAACATGGTTTATGTACCCACTTAGATGACAGATTAGAAACAAAAGCAAAAACAAATCCATCCATTCCATTCCATCTTCGAAAGTCTCCCTTTTTCAAATTTGATTTTTTTATGACATAACTTTACAATAACTAAGAAGTTTTAATGACTTCATTTAAGGAGTATTAAATTGTCTATTAAACACAATTTATTTCATTAAGCTAGCCTTCTTAGTTTCCGAGATTTTTAGGATTCTTTAAGTGACCCGGATTCATCGCTCTCGAGTGTATTTTAACTGGTGCTTCTACCCATGAAAATGATCAACTTTCCCCATGGAACCCATAGTCAAATCTCAAAAAAAAAAATGGCTCTCCCATATATATTAACTCGATCAGCTGATCAGCCAACTTAGTATGGGAAGTTCAAAATTTTTTTTGAGATTCGACTATGGGTTCCATGGGGAAAGTTGTTCAGTTTAATGGGTAGAAGCACCAGTTAAAATAGTTTCAGCTAATTTTTTTAGACCTTATATATTTTGCCATTACCATGTTACATATACATTTACGAAATGTGTAAGTTTGTCAAGGAGAATTCTGATCTTTTCAAGACTGCTGGTCAAGTGTACTACCCTAGAAATACAAGATATAAAAAAACTATCCCATAATCATATACCAAAAATTACAAAATATCAGAAAAATGTTATTTTATTTGTATACGACTGTATAGTAAATTACCCGAGGACATGAAGGAATTGACGTATATCAATCACTAAAATACACTCGAGAGCGATGAATCCGGGTCACTTAAAGAATCCTAAAAATCTCGGAAACTAAGAAGGCTAGCTTCATGAAATAAATTGTGTTTAATAGACACTTTAATAGCCCTTAAATGAAAGTAATGAAATTTACGAGTCACTACATTTTATATACAAAAAATTACATAAATAAATAAACTGCTGAACTCGCCTTAAAACAAAAATAGGAAACATGACATTTTTGAACAACATTACGATTTACTTGAATTTTAATACTTCGTATTGCCTCCTCGTGCTTCTATTACTGTGTTTACGCGGTTTGGCATGCTGTACACCAAGTTCCTTATACGATTTTGGGGAATATTCTCCCATTCCTCTGTGAGAGCTATTTTGAGCTCACGAAGCGTGATTGGGGGAGGGCTTCTTTGTTTTACGCATCTCCCTAGCTCGTACTAAGCATGCTCGATCGGGTTGATATCCGGGCTGCGTGCTCCAATCCAATCCAATCCATACGAGTAATGTTCATCTCTTGAAGGTAGTCATTCACAATCCAACCCGTATGAGGCCGGGCATTGTCATGCATAAAAATAGCATCCTCACCCAAATTGACCATAAATGGACCAACGTGTTCATTGAGGATTTCTTCCACATATCTTTCGCTAGTTAAAGAGCCGTTTTCTATGAACACCAGTTCTGTGCGACTCTCAGAAGAAATTCCGGCCCACACATGTACAGACCCACCACCGTAGGCTACTTTTTCTTCGATGCATGCTTGCTTGAATCTTTCCCCTGGTCTTCTATACACTCTGTGTCTTCCATCGTGCTTGTAGAGCATAAATTTTGATTCGTCGGAGAACATAACTTTTGACCAATCTCCAATACTCCAATTTAAGTGGTTCTGGGCATATCTTACTCTTGAAATAGGATGTCCACGCTCCAGTTTAAGGCCGTTTGCAGGTCTAAGTGGTTTCAAGTTAGCAAGTCGTCGCCTTACTCTCCATGCGCTTATGTTGCTTCCTCCAAGGCGTCGAAACTGATTTGTAAGTTCAGTTCCTGTGAGAAAGCGATTACGAAGCATTGTGTTCACCAAGTATCGATCTTCTCGTGCTGTAGTACACCTGGTTCTGCCTGTTCCTGGTCTGCGTAGGTTAGAGCCAGTTTCCTCGTAACGTTGGAGAACTCTTTGTATTGTTGAGAGCGACACACCGACAGTCGTGGCTGTATCGCGCTGACCCCGGCCGTTTTCCAGCATTGTGAGTATTCTGGTGCATTCTTCAGGTGTAAGCGACATGATTACTGCTTGAATAATAAATATTGAACACTATCAACATGGTTTATGTACCCACTTAGATGACAGATTAGAAACAAAAGCAAAAACAAATGTAGTAATTTCGTAGTTCCATCTTCGAAAGTCTCCCTTTTTCAAATTTGATTTTTTTATGACATAACTTTACAATAACTAAGAAGTTTTAATGACTTCATTTAAGGAGTATTAAATTGTCTTTATTATATCAGCTCATATACGTCCCCACCGAGGGGCTCGAGCCTACCCTGAATCAGGGCGATTAGGCCTTAGTCGACCACGCGGGCCCAGTGCGGGTTGGTCGACTTCACACACAACCTTCGAGTTTTTTCGCAGGCGTGTGCAGGTTTCCTCACGATGTTTTCCTTCACCGTTAAAGCAATCGGCAATCGGTAATAAGTCTTTGAAAAACTCATTGGTACATTGGCCGTCCAGATTTGAACCCGGTACCTCTGGTTAGATGGACCGAGTCGTAACCGGTTGAGCCACCGACGCTTTTTTTAGCCACCGACGCTTTTTTTTTGTCTATTAAACACAATTTATTTCATTAAGCTAGCCTTCTTAGTTTCCGAGATTTTTAGGATTCTTTAAGTGACCCGGATTCATCGCTCTCGAGTGTATTTACTTATTGAAAACGGTAACTACTCGGTGAAGGAGTTTTTAGATATAAAAAAGTAAAATTTATTTTGTAAGTTGTTGTTTGTTTGTCTTTGTAATAAGGCTTAATGTGTATTGTACTATTGATTTACCTGTTACTATACTGTAGCTACCACATTTAAGTACGCAAATAAAATATTATATTCTGTTCTGTTCTATTTCATTCCATTTCATCCCATCCCACTCCTCTTCACTCCACTCCATTCCACTTTATTCTATTCTATTCTAAAAGACTAAACCGCAGCAGCGTCCTTTCCATGTAGGTGCCACCACATCGCACACTCCGATCGCCACCCGCCTGCCAAGCGTGGCGATTACGCCAAAACCCCCCCAACTCGGGGTAGGCTTATGTCCAGCAGTAAGTGTCTTTTGGCTAATGTGATGATGGTCATCGTCATCAAGTAAGTTTGTACCTAGGTACGAGAATTGAAGTCATATAATTTTAGTTTACCTTGCGAATTTTCATAATAAGTAAATTCAAATCTTATATTCTTTATTCTTAATATATATAAATCTCGTGTCACAATGTTTGTCCCCAATGGACTCCTAAACAACTTAACCGATTATAATAAAATTCGCACACCATGTGCAGTTCGATCCAACTTGAGAGATAGGATAGTTTAAATCTCAAATTATAGTCGCAATTTTAATTAAGAATCCAGAAATTCCGTAACGAAGAAAAAAACTTCACGCTCGGTTGCCATGGCAACAATATCGGTTGTCAAAACAAACATATAAGAAGATTTGATCATTTTCGGAGAATAATAAAACTCTTTTCATAAACTGTATATACCTCCATATGACAAAAAAGATTTGATTATTTTTTATTTATAAAATGCGAAAACATTTTTATTTAAGACACAGCTGTTTGTATTTATAGAGATAGGTACAAAAAGATTTTATTCCATATAAATCTTCTGTCCGTGTGTTAGTCATTGAACTCCTCCTAAACGGCTGGACCGATTTCGCTTTCTTTTTTTGTCGAGTTCGTTATTGTCAGGAGAAGGTTCTTATGTAGGGTAGGGTAGGGTAGGGTAGGGTAGGGTAGTGTACTGTAGGGTAGGGTAGTGTAGGGTAGGGTAGGGTAGTGTAGTGTAGTGCATGTAGTAGGGTAGGGTAGTGTAGTGTAGGGTAGGGCAGTGTAATGTAATGTTAGGCGGTACGAAGTTCGCCGGGGCAGCTAGTTAATATATATAAATCTCGTGTCACAATGTTTGTCCTCAATGGACTCCTAAACCACTTAACCGATTATAATAAAATTCGCACACCATGTGCAGTTCGATCCAACTTGAGAGATAGGATAGGGTAGGGTAGGGTAGTGTAGGGTAGGGTAGGGTAGTGTAGTGTAGGGTAGTGTAGAGTAGTGTAGGGTAG
Source organism: Coleophora flavipennella (assembly GCA_947284805.1). NCBI lineage: Eukaryota > Metazoa > Arthropoda > Insecta > Lepidoptera > Coleophoridae > Coleophora > Coleophora flavipennella. The sequence goes on along the minus strand of OX369264.1, from coordinate 14,308,185 downwards.
GGTAGTGTATGTAGGGTAGGGTAGTGTAGGGTAGGGTAGTGTAGTGTAGTGTAGGGTAGTGTAGGGTAGGGCAGGGCAGTGTAATGTAATGTAAGGCGGTACGAAGTTCGCCGGGACAGCTAGTACTTAATAAAATGATGACAACAGAGGTCATTGTCAAATGTATGTACTTATTTTTTGGTACAATCAACACAAGGTCGCATCCTTCTCCCCCTAAATGGCAGACATTTTTTTTCTTGTTTTCAAACTGTGTGCTTGAATTCTGCCACCCAGGGGAACCTCGCTTCGGAATTATCATCATCAAACCTATTATCATTCGCTTCGCTCGCTCGACAACACTTAAATAAAAACTTAGATCTAAATCTTCGTACACCATTTTACAATTTGCCTGATCGTTTGTAAAATGACGAATTATACAATATGCATGTGACATATACACAAGTAGTTGAAAGGTGCCTACAGCGCCCGTTAAAATCTTGAAAATAGGTTCGGTATTTTCAGCCTAGTTTCAGAGTCATTAGTCATCGTTACAGAGTCATTCAGTGACACAGAGGAAGTGTATAGATAAACCGTGTAGGTACCTACTATTTTTATATTTTTGTTTAACTGTAAATAGTAATTAACCTAAGTTCTATCATCAATCGGTCTACAATCTCTATTTAATTGTGTTTTTGATAGTTACCACATGGGTGTCACTATCCAACTTATTGTTTTCCATTAGAAAGACATCAACGCGACTATCAATTTTATTGTCGTGCGCATTGATGTCTTCACGGTAGGAATTTAAGGTCTTAATTAACTTAGTCAAATATCCGATGTTTTAAACAACTGTTTATTATAAACATAGACAATTCCTAAATGTTGGAATCTCACTTACAAATCAAGGGGCGCAAAGAATCTGTGTGTTGACTATTAGTTCGCGGGAACGTCGACGAAAATCATCAGTAGAAGCCAGCCCTCGTTATAATCGGGTAGGTAGATACCTACTAATTAGGTAAGTATACCACAACTCCTCTTGATTCTTGACTGATCGGGTGGCCCAGGGGTCAGAGCTCCTTCGTGATGTCCTGAGGTTTATGGGGTCGATCCCCACCAGGAGTAAATATTTGTGTAACGAAGTTGTTTGTTTGCCCTGTGTCTAGAATCTAGATGTTTTCTATCTATATAGGGTGACTTTTAATTAGTTCTTGATAGCAAAGGATATGAATGTACTCGTGATTACAAACAACTTTCCCTAAGAAACTATATGTCAAATATGAAATAAAAAATTTGGTCCTTCATACATTTTTGTCGATTTGATAACTGTACCGAGGACCTAAAATTTTTTTCTGATTCGACATATAGTTTCTTTGGGAAAGTTGTTTGTAATCACGAGTACATTCATATCCTTTGCTATCAAGAACTAATTTAAGGTCACCCTATATATACTCACGAGCGTTAAAATTTGGCAACCCCTTTTCTTTGCAAAACATTCCGAATTTTAATGAAATTATTCATGATATCAGCTCATATACGTCCCCACCGAGGGACTCGAGCCTACCCTGAAGCGATCGGGCCTTCGAATTTCTTCGTAGCCTTGGCATCATGCCACCGATTGCCACCTGATGGTAAGTGACGACGATGCCGAAGATGGAAGCAGGCTTACCAAGATTCCCCATCGTAACGGAGAACTCGCTATATTATCTTCAAGCCGGAACAGATCAATGTTGTTAACACTGATATTTGGCGGCAAGACTAAGATAAGATGGTGGTAGCTAGCCAGGCGGGCTTAGAAAATGCCCTACCACCAACCAAACCAAGTCTTGAACCCGCGACCTCCTGCTGTGAAGCGAATGGACTATAACCATTACGCCACGGAGGCGGTTATGTTTTTCTAGTGTATGTATAAGGTGGGTGTGAACATAAACAAGATTAGCCGGCTAAAAATAAGATGGAAGAGGGCTTACCAAGAAGAATCCTCAACGCAATGGGGAACTGACTATCTTATCTTTAAGCCGGATCACATCAATGCTGTTAAAATTGGTGTTTGGCGGCAAGACTTAGATAAGATGGTGGTAGCTAGCCAGGCGGGCTTAGAAAATGCCCTACCACCAACCAAACCAAGTCTTGAACCCGCGACCTCCTGCTGTGAAGCGAATGGACTATAACCATTACGCCACGGAGGCGGTTATGTTTTTCTAGTGTATGTATAAGGTGGGTGTGAACATAAACAAGATTAGCCGGCTAAAAATAAGATGGAAGAGGGCTTACCAAGAAGAATCCTCAACGCAATGGGGAACTGACTATCTTATCTTTAAGCCGGATCACATCAATGCTGTTAAAATTGGTGTTTGGCGGCAAGACTTAGATGAGATGGTGGTAGCTGGCCAGGCGGGCTTGGAAAATGCCTTTCTACCAACCGAGTCTTACAAAGTTAGATTTCGCCGGGAATCGAACCCACGGATTTGAAGCTACTGGACTGAACCATTACGCCACGAGGCCGGTTAACGTTTAAGAGGTGAAAATCGCTTAAGCCGCTTGTATGAAAAGTTTAATTTTCGCCGTCCTCGAGTCGGCTCGAGTTTCCATACAAACGTAGTTCAGCTTTAATACAAAAACTACATGCCGGATTGAATCCAAACTTTGAAAACATATTGAGTAGACACATATCGATGTTCGTAATTAGATTCATCGTAGTAAACTGAAACATAACTAACGAAGTTTGAAACTACTCTTATTTTTTTACGTTTTATATTAGTACAACGAAAACTAATAACAAACATTGATATGTGTCTACTCAATATATTCGCGAAGTTTGGATTCAATAAGGCATGTAATTTTTGTATTAAAGCGGAACTACGTTTGTATGGAAACTCGAGCCTCATGTGTAGCCCTTAAGTATAATATTAACTTTACTCGCAAACTAACAACACAAAGAAATACGATTTACATAATTTAACAAGTCGATAACTCACAGACTGCTCCTATTCTTAACCATTGAGTGTGAACATATATTATGACTTATGACGAAATGAACAATTTCGACCGTGACCTTACAATAGACATACCAGAACAAATACATCTCCGTAACGATCGCACTAATGTATGAGTCGAACATTACACCAAGGTGAGGCTGGAATCGTCTCCACAATATACTAACTTAGTGGGTAACCCTGAAGACAAAGGAGATATTAAAAATGTAACGATTTCACGAAAAAAATATCCATTGTGCTATTGTGAATAGGACGGTGTCAGGATCTAAATACACAAAGACACATTAATCATATAAAAAAACCGCAAATGCGGGCAAGCAATCAATCTGTCAGCTGGCGAAATTGGCAAATGCTTCGTAAAGTCCACAAAATACAGTAATAAGCTTCTTGAGAACGTGACTGAGAACAATGCTGCTTCTAATTATCGATTCAGCGGCTATAAAACAGTTGCAGTTGCGAAACATAGCACTTGATGGCGAGAGGATTCACGTGATCGAGCTAGTCTCATCATTGGATTAAACAATTGTGTTTGCAGTTAAGAAAAACTGGAGTTGGTTTATCTTAGGAGATCTACGAATCTGCACGTCGTTATTTCGAAGAAAAACAAAGCTAATATGTGGATGAATCACATCACAACATGGACAATTTAAATGTCGACCTCACGATGTTATCTTAGCAAACAAGCGTTAACTTTATAAGCGAGTTTATGAAATCTCTTTCAAGCATCCCGGATCAAGTTTGTCCACATTTCGAATTTGGCAACCCTAACTGTTGATTCGAATAGTCACGAACACGAAGCGTATCAAGGACTCGCCACGCTTCTCAGTGGGACTGACGAATTGCTGCGCGATTAGGAAGACAGCGTGCAATGTATTGACACTGAAGAATAGATCGGTGTTCGCCACTCAAGGTAGATATGACAGTGCGTACAAAGATATGTGTATAGATACAGTACATATCTATATATATAAAAGAAATATATAGGGTAACTTTTAGCTCAGTATATATATTAGTACTAACTTTTAGTTAGTTCTTGATAATAAAAGACATGCATGTACTCGTGATTACAAACAACTTTCCCAAAGAAACTATGTCAAATATGAAAAAAATTGTTTGGTGTTTTATACATGTTTGCCGATTTGATAACTTATTATTGAGGATTATTGAGGAACAACATTTTATTTTCTGATTTGACATATGGTTTCTTTGGGATAGTTGTTTGTAAACACATGTACATTCATATCCTTTTCTATCAAGAACTAATTTAAAGTCATCCTATATAAGAAATATAAAAGAAAGCTGGACCAATTTTTACGATATTTGTGTTTTTGCATTTGTCTTCATCAGGAAAAAGAACAAGTACCTATTAAAATATGATATTCTTCAATAAAAAATTTAGGGTAGGGTAGTGTAGTGTAGATATAGTGTAGTTAGGGTAGGGTAGGGTAGGGTAGTGTAGTGTAGGGTAGGGTAGCGTAGGGTAGTGTAGGGTAGGGTAGGGTAGAGTAGTGTAGGGTAGGGTAGAGTAGGGTAAGGTAGTGTAGGGTAGGGTAGTGTAGTGTAAGGTGGAACGGAGTTCGCCGGGACAGCTAGTAGGTATGTTATACTGTATGTTTTTTTAGAAGTGGCCATGTAGGTTTCTTGGGGAAAAAAACCAGTTTCGTCTTCTGATACTCACCTCCTGAAACGCGTCCTTCGTCTTGCCAGTCACCCTGATCCGTTGATTCGTTTCGCTGCTTTGTCTTCCAGTTTGAAAGAACATGCTAAAAAACGTTCAATTCGGTCCACCTACACTACACGACAAATGATGACGAAACGAACGGCATTATCTACAATAGGAACTAGTCTACATTTTTTTTATTACATTTTCGTTCTGGCTGCGTTGCCTGCTATTTATATGACAAAAAGTACTGTAACGATTTGGATGAAACTTTGTAATTAGTACCTAACTCGACAAATTATAACGAAATTAATATCTATCCACAATTACTAGTCTACAATATTTTTCTTAAGTTTTGCTCTGGCTGGATCGCCTGCTATTAAAATGTCGAAAATTACTGTTATGATTTGGATGAAACTTTGTAAGTAGTATCGAACTATTACATTACTAAAGTAATGTAAAGTTGTACTAATGTTGGTTATTCTGGCCAAAATTCTTTGAAAGCAGGACTCCATACAACGGCAATTGTTGTTTGCGATTTTCTTTTAAATCAGTCCGCTTCATAGTATTGCTTGCCTAAATGTCTACGCTATACTATACGTGCCGTTGACTGCACGTTTTTGCGAAAAATTATGTGCAATGCTGCTGTAAAAAACTTTTTTTTTTTAAACTCCTATACGTAAAATCTCTAAAAAGTATAATCTAATATGTTTCTACCCTTTAATTTTATTATAAGTGGTTACATTTTGACCTACGGGTTGTCGCGTAGGGGTTACTTTATAATTTTTATAGGTTTTTTTATACTTTTTAGATGTTTTTTATGTTTGGGCCTTTTTAAACTTTAAATTTAAGTTTATTTAATGAGCTTTAAACTTTACGTATCCCAAACACGATAACTGTAAGTTGGCGAGGAGTTGGGTATCCTGCAGATTCTAGGAGATGCTGCAGCATCAGGTCAAGGTTACCATGGTTTTGAAATATTATTAAAGTTACATGGCACCAAATTTTGAATCAATCAGACCGGTGTAAGTTGCCCACATCCCTTCAGCACCTTGATAAGAGCTGATGATCTTCACACGGCTGAGCAGATCTACATAAATTATAGCTAAGGACCACCTAGATCCTGTCAGCTTTCAAACAAAAAAACCGCATCAAAATCGGTTCATTCGTTTAATAACTACGATGCCACAGACACACACGTAAAACTTCACCTCTCATTATGCGTCGGGGGCAAAGATAATTATAGTTCCTAAAGTCGGGGGTCAAAAACAACCGTCTTCAATCGCAGCAACTACAATAATGCTACATTTTGATGGTGTTGTTAATTTTGTAAAAACGTAGTTAACCGATTTTGATAAAATTTATAAGGGCCCATATTCGAGAAAAAAAAAAGAATTATCGAAATCGGACTACTCTGTAAAAAGTTATGCTTGATCATACATAAAATAAATTAAAAACCCGACTGCATAAAAACTTAACCCCTCTTTTTGGGCAGTTGGGTAAAAATTTATCCTAAGTCACACAGTCATGGGATCAATACGAACCTAACGACACCTCGCACGCCACAATTAATAACCTATCCCCTCTTTTATGGCTAGTCGGGTAAAAATGTATCCTATGTCACTCACGCGATCAAAACGAATCTAAAGACACATACTCGTAGCACTCCAAAATCCATCAAGCCGGTTAGGCTACAGTGCGTGCCAAAGAAATAAATAAACATACATACCTACCCCCTCCCCCCCCCCGGTCTTACTGTGAAGGAAAACATCGTGAGGAAACCTGCACACGCCTGCGAAGGTTGTGTGTGAAGTCGACCAACCCGCACTGGGCCCGCGTGGTCGACTAAGGTCCGATCGCCCTAATGCAGGGTAGGCTCGTGCCCCTTGGACGTTTATGAGCTGATATGATGATGACATGCATACACTTGAAAATCATATCAGGCGCAGTCGGGTAAAATATTTGATTGATTGATTGATTGAAAACACTTTATTGCACAACATAAGAGAAAAAAAAAAGATACAATGATTAAGGAAGTTGTACATATAGGCGGTCTTATCGCTAACAAGCGATCTGTTCCAGACAACCTTTAGGTGAAGGAAATATGAGAAATCATTATTGTGGGGTAGTAGTGGGCAATAAACAAATTCATAGAGAAAAAATAAAATAAAAAATAAATAAATAAATATCCAATCTTAAACTACGTAATACACGTAAATATATAAGTAGATATAAATGATATAAAGTAAAATACATATACATAAAAAATACATATACATAAAATATACATACATAACATATTATATAGTATAGTAAGTACATACATAACCACATTAATGATGATGATGAGAACAACTAGAGATAATATGTAGGAGATTAAACAGATTTATGAAATTTATAGCGCTAGAAAGTGATCTTTAACTTTAGATTTAAATATATTCAGGGAAGGGGAATTACGAATGGAATCAGGGAGAGAGTTCCACAGGCTTATGGAACGTATAGTGAAGGAATCAGAGTAGAAATTGGTAGAATGAGTAGGTACAACAAGGCGAAGTGAATTTTCAGATCGTAGAGGTCGACTATGAGAGGAGGAGAGGTATTGGAAACGGTTTTTAAGATAAAAAGGAGTACGAGGGTCAAAAAGCACTGAATAGAGAAGAGCAAGAGAATGGGCGTCCCTTCGACAACGTACTGAAAGCCACTGTAGCTCCCTTCGGTACTCGGATACATGGTCATATTTGCGCAGTCCATAAATAAACCGAATGGCTAGATTTTGTAATCGTTCTAGCTTATTTAGGAGATCAACATTGAGATCAAGATAACACGTGTCTGCGTAATCTAGAATGGGAAGAAGAATGGATTGGGCTATAGCAATTTTGGTGGCTGTTGGAAGAAAATTGCGCAATCGATTGAGAGAACGGGTTGAAGCAAACATCTTCCTACTAACCTCAGCAATCTGGGGGACCCAAGACAGGGTTTGGTCAACGAAAACTCCTAGATTTTTTACTTTTGTACTGAAAGGAACAGTAACACCGTCGAAAGTAATAGTAGGCAAATTAAAATAATCTATCCTAGAGACAAAATACGGACTGCCAATCAGGATACATTGCGTCTTCATTGGATTGACTTTTAAGCCGTAAGATTTGCTCCACTCTGATATGACGTTAAGATTAGCATTAGTAGTCTTAATGGCAGATGAAAGGTCATCTAAAGGTGCCTGTGTGTAAATTTGAAGATCATCTGCATATAGATGATAGGAAGAGGAGATCTGAAGGGAAACAGAATTAATAAAAATAGCGAATAGAAGAGGGGAGAGAACGCCACCCTGCGGCACGCCAGCACTAGTGGATAACCAAGATGAAAAGGAATCTTCAATGCGTATGCGTTGTCGGCGTCCTTGCAGGTAACTGCGGAACCAATCAATTACCGGCGGCGACATGTTGAGGGAACTCAACAACCCAAGCAGTATGTCATGATCAATAGTATTAAATGCGTTGCTGAAGTCCAGCAAAGTTAGTACTGTGAGTTGTTGATTCTCCATACCAAATCTAATGTCGTCAGTGATTTTGATAAGTGCAGTATTCGTACTATGGCCAGGACGGAAACCAGATTGGAACGGGTTCAAAAGATTATTTTTGACCAGGAAATGACTAAGTTGGCAGTGGATAAGGCGTTCAAGGACTTTGGAAAGGAAAGGGAGAATAGAAATAGGACGGTAATCGGACAGACTTGATGGATTGGACTTCTTAGGGAGAGGGATGATTTGGGCCTCTTTCCAGATATTTGGAAAGGAGCCAGATGAGATACATGTGTTTTGACTTGAGTACCACCTTCAATTTTGAAGTCGTTTAATAAACAACTTACATAACTTGTAAAACGAACTAGTTTGTCATAATTTCAATGAGTTAGGTACTTTATAGTGATAAATCTTTTTATTTTATTGCGGGCAACCTGCCAGTTGAACTTGCCCTTGGAACTTACGAGAACTGGAATTGCGAAAGGAGAACTCAACACAACAAATGAATGCAAGAAGAGCTTTTATTTTATACGTTGCAAAATAAATAATAGCGTGATTTTTTACAAGTGCAAATGACATGGCTTGATGAAGTATGAGCGACCGTCCCTGCAAATCCTGCAATGTAAAAACACTGTACCTATTACGATGTAGCGTTGAATAGCTAAATATCAGTAGTCCGCACAGAGATGTGCTAGTCCGCATGAAAAAACTTTCACGAACTTTTCGTTATTTCATAATTCTAAAAAATAATTAGTCAAAAAATAAGAAAAATAATCAATTACACTGCGCAGAGATGAAGATGCTTAGATGGGCAGGTGGTGTAACTAGGCTGGATCACGTCAGAAACACACACATAAGAGGCACCTTCAAAATCCAAGCCAACTCCTTTCATAAAGTTTGATACATTTATGTTAATTTGTAATAATTATTTTAACAGTGTTAGCTGGTATTTAAAACAGTATTTATGTTGAAATTTTAATAACTCTTGATGTAGAAGAAAGTTTGACCGCCTTTGTGGCGTAATGGTTAGTCCATCGCACCAGGAGGTCGCGGGTTGGAGAATACACAGAATATGAGTAAAGTTAATGTGTTGTTTATGTGTTTTTGACTTTTTTGAAAATTTGACATTTCGAATTTACAATTTCTATAAAAGTATATTGTTTATAGAGTAAAAGCCTACATAATTTTTTTTTATTTGTCTGCATTCTATTATCTTCTTTTTTACAATTAGTTTTTATTTAGTTTCACCTGTCCCGATGTTTGTCATCAAATCTTGAAAATTAAATTAGATCCACTTCCCGGTTACCCAATGAGCTGAAATTTTGTATACATGTGTAAATCACGTAAAAAAAGCAATATTATGATGACATGGTGCTGATCTGATGCTGGAGCTGGAAGGAGGCCACTGGAACTCCGCAATAAAACAACACAACCCCATCGAGTTTGGACTCGTTTGATTCGTATTGACGAGTACTTTGATCCTATAAAGCTTGTACCTAAAAGGTTTTAGGTTTTCCGATAATTATTTATTCTTGAAATTGTAACATACCTATAAATTAAACTGCACGACCCGATTCCCCCAGCTCCATTCCACCTTCGGTCAACGAGACGCAGGGGGAGGTTCCATCCCTTTGTTGTTAATATTTAGCCTATACGCATGAAGCGGTACGCTTCCTCATTTATTATGCGGACAGCGATGGAGTGCAACTCATTGCCCGCGTCCGTGTTTCCCGACTCCTACAATTTGGGGATCTTTAAGGCGAGATTGAATAGGCATTATTTGAGTTTGCGTGTACCATCCTCGACTACATCGTCACTTACTATCAGGTGAGTTTTTTAGTCAAACGCACTTAAATTTTAATAAAAAAAAACGAACATTAATTTTTAATGCTTTTGAATACCTTTGGTTAAATACTCAGAATTAATTTCAATAATTTGTAATCACATTTTAAGCAAAATAAATCATTATCATTATCGGCCAAACGATTCCCCCGCAAAACAGGTGGAAGGACGTATACATACACTTTTTTTTTTAACATTTTTTTGGTGTCCATTAGTGATATAGAGTATACAGATATATCAAAATCTCGAAGTCGATTTTGTGCACGATCACAATATAACCTTCTTGCTCCTTCTTCCCTCGAAGGTAAAAATTTGAACTTCTTACAAAAAAGAAGTACAAGAAGTTTTTGACGATTTTTTTCCGATTTCAAAAAAGTTGTAGCATAAAAGTTAGTCTTAATCAAATTCAAATAACTCTTTATTTCACATAAGGTGAGATGATGCCAATTATATGAATAAAAAAAAATATTGTCATTCAGTTTCAGAAGCCCCCTTAAAAATGTGTTTTATTTTTCCTGACAGCGGATATCCTGTATACTATGTTGTCGTTAAATGACTGTGTGAAACGGAAACTGAACCAGTGTTCCTAATAAACCAATTATTGTCAAATCGCAAAGATAATTTTTCGAAAAGGGAACGTAAAAGCTTTTAAGTACAAGCTTTTATTTGAAAAGAGTTTTTATGCTTAAAAAGCCAAATGCTCAAATAAATATAAAAAAATACAAGGTTCCACAAACTAAAAAAAAGGTGAGCACAATAAAGTCTTGTTTCTTGGAATAGTTTGGATTGAAAAATATGAAACGATTCGTGGACCTTAAATGCCACCTCCAAAGTTCATCATAAGATCAACTTGAAAATACCAAAAGGATCAATTGTCACCGGGAATACGGCTTCATTCCGAATTTATGCTCAATCGGACCCCTGGAAGTCGTTCTAAAATCGATCACAAGATTTGAACTAAACAAACATATACATACAAACATTGAAAGTTAATAAAAAGCTTTTAAAATACCAAGGAATTTCCTTACAAAGTTAGCTGATGAGCTGATAGGATTTGCAAGATAAGTCCATTTTCTTTTGCGAATTGACGAAGGTCATGAAGATGAATGGTCAAATTCTTTCGTGTTCGCATTCATCTCTTGAAATGCGTCCGTCGTTCAACCAATCATCTTGTATCTTATTGTTATTGATAAAATCTCCTTTAAACTTTAGATTTGCTGATAGTACTGATAGTCTTGCTTGTCAGATGGTTATCTTACGGCTATCGATATATTAGTATCAACAGTTATCTGTGAAAAAGTACCGAGTCTCAATTAGTATAACTTATCCGAAAAAGTAGTGAGATCAAATAAATAGCCAAGTCTGAGTGAAAAAAGAAAACGGCTGACTTGGTGATTAAGCATTTTGTGTGAGTAGTAAGTACGGGTAGATATTTATGTGAGTAGATGCTTTTATTTTCTAATGCGTATTATAGTGAAAATCTATACGAGTCAGTCACTTTGTTCGACATATAAACCTATAATTACTACTCTTACAAAACATTTAACGGCCAAGCCACTCGTTTTCCTTTTACACTTAGACTTGTCTCTTTATGTGATCTCACTACTTTTTATGAGCATGTAATCTTAATTGAGATTTGGGCCGTTTTTACACAATGTTTTTTTTTATTTTTTTTTGTACGAACCTAGTAACAAAATACGCTTCGAAATTCGGCCGAAATGGTTATAGAAAATAAATAACGGCAGTGCTTCTTTGCGCTGAACTTGACGGGGTCACTTCCGTGCCTCCAGATCAATCAACCTAACGGTGCATTAATAGTTTCTTTCATTAAGACTCTTTGTTCTGTATCTAACTGTAGTTTAATAGTTTCTCGACGATATCTACAGGGTGAGCTTGTATTAGCGAATTATACTAATAAGATTACGCATTACACCTCTGGAACTGAAAAACCTCTTTCGAAGAACTAATGGTCAATTCGCAATAATAGATTTCACAATCCCTAAAATGTATAGAAAAACACCTGAGAAGTACAGAGGCCAGCACATGAAACTAGACACACGTAGTGCGATTGGGATCCATACGCGTCGGCATAAGAACGGTACAAAGTCCAAAGTGTCTATAGCTTGATGTGCTGGCCTCTGTACAAAGAAATTACAGACCGATTCCGTAGTTCGCCAGTTAACGCGAAGGGACCCCATTTTGTCACAGATGATAAACCTAGTTACCTTGTAACTACGCTTTCCGTCTGTCTGTCTGACTTTTACAAATCTGTGTCTTTTGAACCGTGATAGGTAGCTGATGGAAATTTTCACCGAATAGGTGGTTGGTGGTAGGGCATTTTCTAAGCCCGCCTATGCTAGCAACATTGATGTTTTCCGGCTTGAAGATAAGATAGCCAGTTCTCCATTGCGTTGGGGAATCTTGGTAAGCCCGCTTCCATCTTCCGCATCATCGTCGCCACTTACCATCAGGTGAGATGATGCCAAGGGCTTACCAATTGTAAATAAAAAAAAAGTGTTGTTCTATCGTAAAAACGCTTGTATACACACGTGAAACTTGGTGTGGTTAAAAGTACTTATTCTAAAGTAAAACAATAATCATAATAAAACTGGAAAAGTGTGAGTGGTAGCCGCGCTAAGGAGTCAGAACTGAATAAAAAAAACCTGCATGTGTTATCCCTCGCGTTGAGGTCTTTTGCTTGCAATTATTAGTTACTAGCTGTTTCCCGCGGCTTCACCCGCGTGTACAATGTTTCTATGACTTCTCGAGGGTGCGCAGTGCGCGAGGCGCAAGCGGCTCGCGAGCGTGAAATAAAGTAGCCTATGTGGTTAATCCAGGTCCTAATCTGTCTACCTACCAATTTAATAATCCGTTCAGTAGTTTTTGCGTGAAGAAGTAACAAACATACACACTCACACACTCACAAACTATCGCCTTAATAATATTAATGTGGCTAGCTTTTGACAGCAGCTTCGCCAGCTTTTTTTAGGGTTGCCACACAGTAAAAAACACTTATTATTTCTTACTCAAAAATTGCTAACTTTTTTCATGTTTCTTTAACTTATAAGGCCTACTTCACTTATTATCTTGTTATGTAAAAAAAATCGGAATAAGTACCACAAAGCAATTTATAATAGCTATAATGATTTTAATGATAGATACTTTTTGAATGACCAGCGAGTAATTTATTTTTTAACTGATGGCGGTTCTCCCCTATAAGGCCTACTACACTGGTTGGTTCATTATTTCAGGAAAAACTTAATAATTATAGAACCTCCCATACAAACTCAAATTATTTGTGATTTTATTTCAAGTTTGACATAACTTTATTCTTTGATACTGAAATGTTTAAAATCGTCGGTGGCTCAACCGGTAACGACTCGGTCCATCTAACCAGAGGTATCGGGTTCAAATCTGGACGGCCAATGTACCAATGAGTTTTTCAAAAACTTACGTACATATACTTAGTTACTTACCGATTGCTTTAATGGTGAAGGAAAGCATCGTGAGGAAACCTGCACACGCCTGCGAAGAAATTCGAAGGTTGTGTGTGAAGTCGACCAACCCGCACTGGGCCCGCGTGGTCGACTAAGGCCTAATCGCCCTGATTCAGGGTAGGCTCGAGCCCCTCGGTGGGGACGTATTTGAGCTGATATAATAAAAAAAATAACTGAAATGTTTATTGTTGATTTGTGGATGCCCGATTTAGCCAGACGTTGATAGCTTCGCGAGAAAGTTTTTTTTTTCGAAAGGACAAGCTTGTAGTTGGCCGTGGGGGCCTTTACAACTTCACCGGGAGGCGAGTGCTAAGGGAACTCTGCGAGGCTGTACATTTTGTTTTTATTTCGGAGAGAGTTCTTCAAATTAATGAGTACATTTATGCCCTTAAGTAATGTTTACTAATTAAATGTCAAAAGGTTTCCTGTGAAAATCAATTGACAGACAGCAGACTATAATAACTCACCTCGCGACCCAACGGCAGTGATAGGACTAGAAAGTTTGTGGGAAAGGGCTGCTTGTAGTGAAAGTGCGTGCGGCCACGCCAGCGTACATTATTCCATAAAGGCTGGTTTACACGCAGTTTAGTTAAGTGTCGTGTAGTGCATAGCCTAGTTTAGGAACCAAGCTACCCTACTTGTGCAAACAAATTTTAGAGTCACTCTCTCGCATTACACTGACAGCAACACACACCTACTGTTCTACTTCACTATCTTATTTGTTCTTCTCTTTGTAAGATTTATCTGTATACCTACCTACGCTGTTTAGGTCCTACAAATGTTATACAGATTGAAGCAATATCGTAACCTTTTAACCACCTCCGTGGCATAATGGTTAGTCCATTCGCTTCACACCAGGAGGTCGCGGGTTCGATTTCCGGTGGGGTTAAGTTGTAAGACTCGGTTTGGTTGGTGGTAGGGCATTTTCTAAGCCCGCCTGGGCTAGCTACCACCATCTTATCTAAGTCTTGCCGCCAAAAATCTGTGTTAACAACATTGATGTGTTCCGGCTTGAAGATAAGATAGCAACTTCTCCATTGCGTTGGAGAATATTGGTAAGCCCGCTTCCATCTTAGGCATCATCGTCACTTACCATCTGGTGAGATGATGCCAAGGGCTTACCAATTGTTAATATAAAAAAAGAGATCAAATAAACTTTAAAATATTAATGATTATTATTAAGTTAATCGATTTTGATAGGTTAACAAGTTGCATCAATACGTACAGGCTAGTTTAGTTAGCTTTAAGTGTGACGCGGTAGCATGAACTGTACTAAACTCGCCTGTCTACACGCACGGCGAGTAAGTTAAATAAAAATCAGTTTCTAAAAATCCTTACTAATATTATAAATGTGAAATGTGTTTGTTTGTTACCTTTTCACGCGTCAACGCCTTGACCAATTTTGATGAAATTTAGCATGCAGGTAGCCTGTGTCACGGGGAAGGACATAGGCTACTTTTTATCTCGTGAAAATACCATAGTCTGATGCAGTTCCTAGGGATTGACAAAATGGCCTTTATACCATTGCTCCTCAAAAAAGATTATTGTATTCACTGAAAACAGTGAATAATAGTACATTATGGTACAAGTGAGTAATGTTGATGATTACCGCTAAAGGGCTATTGAGACCCCGAGCCGTTAGGTGAGGGTCTTAATAGAGACGAGGACAATAATCATTAATACACACGTGTATCATCATACGACGTTTTTCAACACACTTGTGCAGAAAATGATAATAAAAAATCATTTTATGTAGTAGAAAAAAAGTTAATATAGAGAAAAAAATTGTAAATGTGCAGTTAGTAAAATTATAATTAACTGTTTTTGATGGCATAGCGGCCTTATCAGATAGATTATTTACTGAAATACTTTCATGTTCTATAGTAATTTGAGATAGTTCATTATCTAACAATGGCGATCGGCCATAGACTTTAAGAATGAGTTCCTTTTTTTTGGCTTTCCGCGGATAGCGTTTTAGCCACGTACACAATGGGGAATTTAAAGTTTTCTTTATTACAGAGGAAACATTAAATTATTACTATTATTTATATTTGAGTGAAATTTTTATTTATTAAACACTTACAAGTTGAAATTATCTATTTAAATGCGAAGTTGCACGAAATGAGTTAGCAATAGATACATTAATTTATTTGTACTATTGAACACGATCTTTTTTGTATCGAAACTTTTTTAAGAACAAAGCAACTCTACCAATAAAAAAAACTATAACTCACTTGTGAGTAATAGCAATGAAAAATCACAGTTTGATAACAGGTGTCATTATGTGATTAATTGCAGTGAAATTAGAGTCACTTTATGAGCAAGTGTGTTGAAAAAAGTTTTTTTAATCACCATTTCTTCAATATAGACAGGAGGTGTTGGGATTTTTTCTGCCACGAAAAAGCGTTACGACAGCGTGGAGGGGGTAGACAGAGAAAGGCTGACGGCGGTGGCAGAGAGAGGGCAACGGCTCTATTCGTAGATAAAGAAAAGTTGAAATGGAGTTATAAAGCAGGTACTTAGCCTGGGTTAACCTTTCCACTTGTCAGTTGAAGTTTCACTTCTGCTATGTGTCCCAGTTATTATTAAGTGAATCGATTTAGATAGGTAAGTAACAAGTTACGTCTACACGTACAGGCGAGTTTAGTTAGCTTCAAGTGTGACGCCGTAGCATGAACTGTACTAAACTTGCCTGTCTATACGCACGGCGAGTTTAGTTGTCGGGGTGCGGGAGATGCACGGGCGAGTGGACTTGCACTTTACTGTAAGTTAAATGTTCATTTTTAAAATAACAGTAACTATGTACCATTAACTATATATTATGTGCCTGGTGTCTCAATAAACTTATTCTATTCTATTCTATACTGTTCGAAAAAAATTTACATCATTCTATACTCTATACTTAATCGTTAAATTAATACCTAACTGGCAAATCTCCGTCCAAACGATGATAAGAGAACTCGCCATAACAGCAAGTTAACAAACTGCGTGTAAACCAGCCTTTACTAGGGTGTGTCCCTTTTTACTTATACCAAAGAGTATATAGGGATTATTATGCTTCTATGTTGAATTATTACGCCTCGTCTACTCATAGAAATTGGGAATCAAACTAGAAAGTATGTATATGTAGCGTATAGTCATCACATCAATCGAATAGGTTTGAAATGTTTCGGATGTCTGATAATCATTTCTGTACAACGTGAAAAGTAATTTAAAAACAATAAATATCAAAATTCATTTCATAATCTTTAATCGAAATTAGTACCTACTGGGGTTATTTTTTTAATAGTATTTGGACATATTGTAACGTCACTTTTTTAAATTTGAAAAATCGTAAAATTCAGTTTCTAAATAATTTTCGAAAAACCTAAATACTCGATATTCATTTGCATGCAAAATTTCAGCTCAATCGGAAACCGGGAAGTGGGTCAAAATTAACTTGCAAGATTTCACCCGAACAAACATACATACTCGTACATTGCAAGATTTGCAAGTTAAGTAAAAGCTTTTAAAATAGTTTATATTTTCGGTAATTTTGACTTCCCATATGAAGTTTAGTATCCACATGTAAGGCTTATGAACGTTAATTAATAAGAGTTATTAAGTAAAGGGTTTTGAGTCATGGGAAAGACAATCCAACGCAGCAGCGCAGTGTAATGTATAGGATAAAGTCTAGCAATCTTCACCTGAGTAGGTAAGCATTGCAATATGCAATTGCGTTTAATTACATTTATGCTCCCAGCAATTTAGACTTCTTCTGGTTCTTCTAAGTACTATTTGATAGTCACATGGAATCAGTATTTGATAGTCACATGGAATCAGTATTTGATAGTCACATTGAATCAGTATTTGATAGTCACATTGAATCAGTATTTGATAGTCACATGGAATCAGTATTTTATAGACACATGGAATCAGTATTTGATAGTCACATGGAATCAGTATTTGTTTGTTCTTTGATCGCCATTTATATAAATGCTAGGTTTTGCCCGCGGCTTCGCCCGCGTGGACATCGTTGTAATGACTGTCTTAGAGGGTGCACATGATTTTTTTCCAGATCCCTCGGGAACTATGTCAGGATATGCTATTAGTAAATCATGTCATTTCCCACAAAAAATCACAACAATCCATTGTTCCGTTGCGTTGCGATGTTAAAGAAATTAAACAAAAAAGAGTATATTTTCAGTTCCCTCCGGAACTGCAACGGCCTATACTATTTTCACGGTATAAAAAGTAACCTAAAATGTCCTTTCTTGTGACACAGGCTACCCGCAATCCAAATTTCAGCACTATAACTCAGCATTTATAACTCTAGAACGGCTGGACCAATTTCGCAATTTTTTTGTTGTTGAGTTTTTTATTGTCAGGATAAGGTTTTATGGTAGGGTAGAGTAGGGCAGGGTAGCGTAGTGTAGTGTAAGGTGGAACGAAGTTCGCCGGGACAGCTAGTTTATGATAATTGACAGTTAAAAAAAAAAAAACATGTGTTAATGGCAAAGCGAATGTTTGTATGTATGTTTGTATATTTATTTCTGTTGCACACTCTGTTGCCTTAACGGCTAGATGGATTTTGGAGTGCGAGATCCTGTGAGTGACATAAAATACATATTTATACTACATGATTATTATACATGATCTGGTTAACCATTTTATGAAATACATCCATTTCATTTTTCATTATCTGTTTAACCATTTGATGAAATACAACCATTTCATAATGTCTCATGATCTGGTTAACCATTTGATGAAATAAAACCATTTCGTGTCTCATGATCTGGTTAACCATTTGATGAAATACAACCATTTCATGTCTCATGATCTGGTTTACCATTAGATGAAATACAACCATTTCGTAATGTCTCATGATCTGGTTAACCATTTGATGAAATACAACTATTTAATAACCATTTCATATCTCATGATCTGGTTAACTATTGGATGAAATACATCCATTTCATGTCTCATGATCTGTTTAACCATTTGATGAAATACCACCATTTCAATGATCTGGCCAACCATTTCAATGATCTAGTTAACCATTTTATGAAATACAACCATTTCATATCTCATGATCTGGTTAAACATTTGATGAAATACAACCATTTCTTGTCTCATGATCTGATTAACCATTTGATGAAATACAACTATTTCATGTCTCATGATCTGGTTTATCATTTGAGGAAATACAACTATTTCGTAATGTCTCATGATCTGGTTAACCATTTGATGAAATACAACAATTTTATGTCTCATGATCTGGTTAACTATTTGATGAAATACAACCGTTTCTTTTCTCATGATCTGGTTAACCATTTGATGAAATACGACCATTTCTTGTCTCATGATCTGGTACATCTGATGAAATACAACCATTTCTTGTCTCATGATCTGGTTAACCAATGGGTAAAATACAACCATTTCTTGTCTCATGATCTGTTCAACCATTTGATGAAATACATCCATTTCATGTCTCATGATCTGGTTAACCTTTGATGAAATACAACCATTTCTTGTCTCATGATCTGGTTAACCATTTGATGAAATACAACAATTTCATATCTCATGATCTGTTTAACCATTTGATGAAATACATCCATTTCATGTCTCATGATCTGGTTAACCTTTGATGAAATACAACCATTTCTTATCTCATGATCTGGTTAACCATTTGATGAAATACAACCATTTCATCACATTACATCAAATCATTTCACAAATCACTTAGCAGGTGAGGTCTTTTTACAATAAAATTAATACTGCAACTTATGGAACCGAAGAGAAACTTAGTCCACTTCGTAATTCCCGCTGACCAAGTTATACTATACATACATAGATCCTGTTACGAATACGCAGTAATTATGATTATTTTAAAATACTAAAAAACTTTTTATTGTTAACTAGCTTTTGTCCGTGGCTTCGCCCGCATGGATATTGATTTTGCGCGACTCGCGGTTTTTATTTTTGTTTATGTTATTGATTATAAATAACTTTCCTAGGCGTGCTCTCAAGCAACTGTACGAAGTTTCAACGCAGTCGACGAACGATGCCTAAAACGCGTAGGTAACTAACACACAAAACCGGCCAAGTGCGAGTCGGACTAGCACTCCGAGGGTTCCATAACACTACACTCCTCCACACAACTACATAGTATATTGACAATGATATCTATTCATATAACAATCAAAAGACATCAACGCGAGCGACAAAAGTATGTTTTTTTGTCATTCAGTTCGGACTCCTTAGCGCGAGTACGACTTACACTTGGCTGGTTTTCATTATTATTTGTTTTATTTCAGCACATAATCACACCAAGTTTCACGTTTTTAAGTATTAGGTACCGTTTTTATGATAGAGCTAAATCAAAAATACTTCTAAAGACCTATAAAAAAACACGTTTTTTTGTTTGGACACCCCCCTTATTTTTTCGCTCTTTCTAATTTTTAGTATTTCTTGTTATAGCGGCAACAGAAAAATATACATTCTGTGAAAATTTCAACTGTCTATATGGCTATTACGGTTCATGCAATACAGCCCGCTGACTGACCGACAGACAGACAGACAGACGGACAGATAAAAGACAGCGGAGACTTAGTAATAGGGTCTCGTTGGTCACCCGTCGGGTGTACGAGAGCCTAAAAATACGAATTTCTTTTAGAATCCGAAGTACTTAGTATCAACAAATATGTGCAAAGATTGTTTCTTTTCTCATGATCTGGTTAACCATTTGATGAAATACGACCATTTCTTGTCTCATGATCTGGTACATCTGATGAAATACAACCATTTCTTGTCTCATGATCTGGTTAACCAATGGGTAAAATACAACCATTTCTTGTCTCATGATCTGTTCAACCATTTGATGAAATACATCCATTTCATGTCTCATGATCTGGTTAACCTTTGATGAAATACAACCATTTCTTGTCTCATGATCTGGTTAACCATTTGATGAAATACAACAATTTCATATCTCATGATCTGTTTAACCATTTGATGAAATACATCCATTTCATGTCTCATGATCTGGTTAACCTTTGATGAAATACAACCATTTCTTATCTCATGATCTGGTTAACCATTTGATGAAATACAACCATTTCATCACATTACATCAAATCATTTCACAAATCACTTAGCAGGTGAGGTCTTTTTACAATAAAATTAATACTGCAACTTATGGAACCGAAGAGAAACTTAGTCCACTTCGTAATTCCCGCTGACCAAGTTATACTATACATACATAGATCCTGTTACGAATACGCAGTAATTATGATTATTTTAAAATACTAAAAAACTTTTTATTGTTAACTAGCTTTTGTCCGTGGCTTCGCCCGCATGGATATTGATTTTGCGCGACTCGCGGTTTTTATTTTTGTTTATGTTATTGATTATAAATAACTTTCCTAGGCGTGCTCTCAAGCAACTGTACGAAGTTTCAACGCAGTCGACGAACGATGCCTAAAACGCGTAGGTAACTAACACACAAAACCGGCCAAGTGCGAGTCGGACTAGCACTCCGAGGGTTCCATAACACTACACTCCTCCACACAACTACATAGTATATTGACAATGATATCTATTCATATAACAATCAAAAGACATCAACGCGAGCGACAAAAGTATGTTTTTTTGTCATTCAGTTCGGACTCCTTAGCGCGAGTACGACTTACACTTGGCTGGTTTTCATTATTATTTGTTTTATTTCAGCACATAATCACACCAAGTTTCACGTTTTTAAGTATTAGGTACCGTTTTTATGATAGAGCTAAATCAAAAATACTTCTAAAGACCTATAAAAAAACACATTTTTTTGTTTGGACACCCCCCTTATTTTTTCGCTCTTTCTAATTTTTAGTATTTCTTGTTATAGCGGCAACAGAAAAATATACATTCTGTGAAAATTTCAACTGTCTATATGGCTATTACGGTTCATGCAATACAGCCCGCTGACTGACCGACAGACAGACAGACAGACGGACAGATAAAAGACAGCGGAGACTTAGTAATAGGGTCTCGTTGGTCACCCGTCGGGTGTACGAGAGCCTAAAAATACGAATTTCTTTTAGAATCCGAAGTACTTAGTATCAACAAATATGTGCAAAGATTGTTTCTTTTCTCATGATCTGGTTAACCATTTGATGAAATACGACCATTTCTTGTCTCATGATCTGGTACATCTGATGAAATACAACCATTTCTTGTCTCATGATCTGGTTAACCAATGGGTAAAATACAACCATTTCTTGTCTCATGATCTGTTCAACCATTTGATGAAATACATCCATTTCATGTCTCATGATCTGGTTAACCTTTGATGAAATACAACCATTTCTTGTCTCATGATCTGGTTAACCATTTGATGAAATACAACAATTTCATATCTCATGATCTGTTTAACCATTTGATGAAATACATCCATTTCATGTCTCATGATCTGGTTAACCTTTGATGAAATACAACCATTTCTTATCTCATGATCTGGTTAACCATTTGATGAAATACAACCATTTCATCACATTACATCAAATCATTTCACAAATCACTTAGCAGGTGAGGTCTTTTTACAATAAAATTAATACTGCAACTTATGGAACCGAAGAGAAACTTAGTCCACTTCGTAATTCCCGCTGACCAAGTTATACTATACATACATAGATCCTGTTACGAATACGCAGTAATTATGATTATTTTAAAATACTAAAAAACTTTTTATTGTTAACTAGCTTTTGTCCGTGGCTTCGCCCGCATGGATATTGATTTTGCGCGACTCGCGGTTTTTATTTTTGTTTATGTTATTGATTATAAATAACTTTCCTAGGCGTGCTCTCAAGCAACTGTACGAAGTTTCAACGCAGTCGACGAACGATGCCTAAAACGCGTAGGTAACTAACACACAAAACCGGCCAAGTGCGAGTCGGACTAGCACTCCGAGGGTTCCATAACACTACACTCCTCCACACAACTACATAGTATATTGACAATGATATCTATTCATATAACAATCAAAAGACATCAACGCGAGCGACAAAAGTATGTTTTTTTGTCATTCAGTTCGGACTCCTTAGCGCGAGTACGACTTACACTTGGCTGGTTTTCATTATTATTTGTTTTATTTCAGCACATAATCACACCAAGTTTCACGTTTTTAAGTATTAGGTACCGTTTTTATGATAGAGCTAAATCAAAAATACTTCTAAAGACCTATAAAAAAACACGTTTTTTTGTTTGGACACCCCCCTTATTTTTTCGCTCTTTCTAATTTTTAGTATTTCTTGTTATAGCGGCAACAGAAAAATATACATTCTGTGAAAATTTCAACTGTCTATATGGCTATTACGGTTCATGCAATACAGCCCGCTGACTGACCGACAGACAGACAGACAGACGGACAGATAAAAGACAGCGGAGACTTAGTAATAGGGTCTCGTTGGTCACCCGTCGGGTGTACGAGAGCCTAAAAATACGAATTTCTTTTAGAATCCGAAGTACTTAATATCAACAAATATTTGCAAAGATTGTTTTATTTACATTTAATAATTGAGCATCCATATTTAAAGACCCTTTACAAACTATAATTACGTCTTTATTTCAAGATAGCACTCTTAAAACGCAGAACCACCATCATTCGAGAATAAATGTTTACTTTGCGTGTTTTATTAGCCAATTGCAGCTACTTACTTAATTAAGTTTTCTTGTTAAACAAGTGCGCTAATATTTGATGATTTTGTCAAATTAAGTTTATGTAGACTCTACATTTTGTAGGGCATCTCGGTCAGAAGGCAGGGTTGTCAATAATCATGTGTCAGGAAGAATGCTCATAATAATGAGCAAATATAATAAAAAAAATTCGAGCGAGACCTACAGTACTCGCATATGATGTGTAACATGTGACAAAATACTTTATAAAAGGACGGCAAAGATACGGCAGACTAGGCTGTATGGTCATAGATACCTTTGCCTTTTCCGCGCTTTTAAAGCCTGAAAAAACGCGACTCCCTAGGACACATATCCGTCCCATGGGACACATTTCGGTCCCATTTCACGAAATCACTCCCACAAATTGCAGGAAAGCGAGAGCAAAGATGTTACACATAAAAAAAAATTGTGAATGTTGATAAAAATCGGCTAAGTGCGAGTTGAATTCGCGCACCGAGAGTAGGTACCGTACCACCACACCTCTCCACACAAGTATAACATTGATACTATTAATTACTACATCCCCAGCTCACCCCACCAGCCGGAAGACAGTTAGCTGCTTGGCGACAGGTACAGAGTGGGTAGTGATATCCACCCAGTCAGACCTTGCATAAAAATTAGCCAAGTGCGTGTCGAAATACGCCAAAACTATGGTTCCATAGTCTTTTAAAAAGATAAATGTACATTTTAAAAAACCAAGTTCTTTTTGCAGTAGGTAGAGAACGTTTTGTTTAAAAATCTATGAACTTTTTACAAATCCTACTCCACATCTAAGTCTGTCGACTATTACTACTGAACTAAGAAAGCCTAGGTACATACATGGTCATGATAAGTTTCCTTTAAAATTTCTTTTTATTAAGCCCTACTATTTCTAATTCCTAACAGAATTTATAATATAGCAGTTTAGTTGGCGGGGAGTCGGAACGTGTACTTTCGAAAATCACCATTTAAGAACTAAATATTTCGTATACTTACAAATATATTATCGAAAAAAAAAATTTCATCGCAAACCCTTCATAACTTACAGTACCTATTTAACCACATTTCATACGATGGTGTACGTGAATAAAAAAACATCCCCACTAAACAATAAAAAAATCATATTTTATTCCTTAAGGCTTTAAGACGACTCAATCCGAGCAGGTCGATCCGTTATAAAATGATACCGAACATAAGTCTATTAATTTTGAGTTCTAATCAATGCGGGCTTAAACGCGGCTCTTACGTTGAAACCGAACGCCCAATTCTCGATTTTTACATGTTTTTATTACTTTTCTTCACTTTCAAATAAGTTTGAAAAAAGTCACCGATTTTTGTGTGACGGTTTCATTCAACATAAATATATTTTTTTTATGAAATTTAGCAATAAATGCCAGAAAAAGGGTCTGCAGGATTTTTTTTACATCCAGTGATTATATTTTTAAAATTGTGTTCAAGTAAATCCATTTTTTATTACTTTTAGTATATTATATATTTTTTTCCATCGTGGTAGCTTTACACAGTCTTTCAATAATTTGAATTTAATATTGTGATTTGACCCATTTTAGGGCCTTAAGTTTATAGGCGTCACCGATTTGTATAACCATATCAAATTTCAGATTTTTAGATGTAAGAGTAGCACTAATGGTAGGACCTTTTTTAGGATTCCGTGTTAAATTACTTAAACTAGAAACCCTTATAGTATGCCACAAAGAGATGTTATTTAAAAAAAATGCAATTGCTTTGTTCAACTCAAATTCATGTTTCTATATTGAAAAAATTAAAATATTCTCGTGGGCAAAGAGTATTTATAATATCTCCAGAGGGACATGCTATGTCACTAAATGCCCCACGTTTGAGTATGCTATACGACATACTTACTTTTTGGGATGATGACTGCATCTAAAATAAATTATGAACTCTTGATCACTAAATTACAACACTCCTACTGTTTTTTAAGGGTTCCGTACACCCAACGAGTGACCAGCGATATCCTATTTCTAAGCCTCCGCTGTCTGTCTGTCTGTCCATCCGTCAGCGGGCTGTATTTCATAAACCGTAACAGATAGAGAGTAGAAATTTTTACAGAATTTGTATTTCCGTTGCAGCTATAACAAAAAATACAAAAAATTAGAAAACGTGAAAAAAAATAAGGTCTCTAAAGAAAAAAAACGTGTTTTTATAGGTCTTCAGAAGGATTTTTTATTTAGCTTAGTAATATATACGGGCGTCAAACTTAGTGTGATTATAGTACTTATACTTAAATAAAACAACAAATAATAAAAATTGGCCAAGTGTGAGTCGTACTCGTGCTAAGCTGTCCAAACTGAATGACAAAAAAAGTATATTTTTGGCCCTCGCGTTGATTTCTTTTGTTTAAAATGTGAATAGTTATCATTTTCATAGTTGTGTGGAAAATTTTAGTAGTACGGAACTCTCGGAACTCGAGCCCGACTCAGAGTTGACCGATTTAAAAAAAAATTAACTACTTGTTCCTTCTTTTCCATCAAGTTGTCAATTTTTAATTCATCAAAATCACAATATGAGTACATTTATAACGCTGAAAAGCTACGACGGCACGCCTGGGTATTTTTAATTTTTTAAGAACAAAATGTAGTTTTTGACAGATGACGAAAAGTAACTCAATGACTAACAGTTATCATCCCTATTTTACAAGCTTTTATTTAACTTTTCAAGCGACTTCCAAAAAGGAGGAGGTTCTCAATTCGTCTGTATTTTTTTTTTATGTTTGTTACCTCATAACTTTGGGCTGGGTGAACCGATTTTTATGATTCCTTTTTTAATAGAAAGCTAGTGCTTTCCGTGTGGTCCCATTTAAATTTTATCAAAATCGGTGTAGTAATTTTTTAGAAAATTAACAAAAACCAAAAATAATGATGCAAAAATGTACTAAGTTGTTTTGATGGAAGTCGTTTTTTTAACGTGTGCGTTTTCAATTATATGTATGATTGTTCGGGTGAAATCTGAAAGTTAAATTTGACCCACTTCCCGGTTTCCGATTGAGCTGAAATTTTGCATGCATATGGATATAGCGTGACAATGCAATATTAAAGCTTGTACCTAAAAGTTTTTAGGTTTTTCGAAAATTATTTACTTTGGGGCCAGATGACCATTAGGGTGGTTCATGCTAGTACTGAAAAAAATCAAACTCATGCTAGAGATTTGGCCAACATCTTATATTGTTACACATATTAAGAGTAGTTGGTGTGCAAATTTTCATGAAGATATCTCCACTGGAAGGGGATGCTCATCGCTTGAGAAGTTTTGCAATTTCTTTCAAAAAGGCTGGTTAATGTTAGTACCAAGAAAATAAAATGGATCCATAATTACAGTAAATATTTTTGTTTATTGCAATCACAACATATAGTATCACTAATAAACAATGTCAATTTCAAGCCAAACTATTACAATTATTTATTTTTGATAGTATCAATGAGTGTCTTTTTTGTAGTTTGGGTGGATATCATCTTTCTATTATTTTCTACCACATGAAGTATTGTCTGCTTTTCTTCTTCGTTTTTGGACAGAATTTTATTGTAGTCTTCAAATAATTTAACACCTCTCTCAGCCGTATCATTTACAACGCGCAGATCTCTGACTTTTTCTTTGCCTTGTAGGTAATCAGAGTTCTCTTGCCAGGTTTCTGGGAGCAACTGTAAGAACGAGTCTCCGATATTAAAAACACGCAGAGTTTCTATTGTTCTCTTCGATGCAAAGTTTCCTAAGGTAGTCTGAGATGATAATATGTGTGTGATTGCAGTGACAAATAAACGTGTTATCTATCTATCTATCTATAAAATCGCAGCATTTCCTCGAACTAAGCGAGGCCCAGCTTCATTTTTCATGCCTTCAACAATTGCTGCTTTTTCAATCAAAGACACCTTTTCTGAGAAAAGCGCTAATCCTACAAGCTCATCGGACAAATACCATAAGTGTCGTTCCAAGACACTTGTTGCAGCTTTCCCGATTTCTGAATCAATGGTAGATTCGTAGGTTCCCAAGTCCTTCCACAACTGACGATAGTTACCAGGCGCTTCGGCTGCCAAAGGAGCTTCGACCCACACTTTGGTGTAAATCAGGGCACCAAACTTTACGAACCGAGAAACAGCCTTCTCTTCTCTTTTAGTCAGCTTTAGGACACTCTGATTTTTAAATAATAATATTTTTATTGAATAAAGCAGCTTTGCCATCCAACGCGCGTGATGAATAGCTCCAGGGGATCGCCAATGAATCGGATCTGGTTCTTTATTTAGAACGACCATCGTCAATTCTATAAGCTCAAAATAATCATCTCGAATTTGTTTCTCGCCGGACAAAGCTTTTGTAAGAGCTTCAAGGGTAGTTAGCAAACTCCATATCAAGTACAGTAATCACCATCTTACGGTCACCGCGTTGGTCAACAAGAAAGGCTTTATCTTCTTCAACTTTCATCTGTTTCATAGCGTCTGCGTGGCTTATATCAAAAAGGCTGTCTAATTGCTTAACAAATGAGTTCTCACGATTTTTTTGTGATACGGAAGCGGCTCTAGTTTTATTTTTATTCAAGAGTAACCACTTTCTGTGAATTGTCACCAATTTTTCAATGCAATGATTTTTTTGCTTAGTAGGAACTGCAGCCTTTTGCCAAACCTCAAGCAACTCTTCTGTCAGCAAATTTGCTGATGTTTTTACGTTTTTCTCATGTTTTAAGAACTCGTGAAACCGTCGAAGTACTTGCCTTAGTGTAGGAAGCTGATTTAACGAAGACAATGGGACCAGTTCTCGAAAACCAATCAAGTAGATGTCATTTCTATGCCTAGAACTGGAAGCCATTTTCAAACAAACGATGATGTCTTATAGAAACAATAATATTAAACAATCCTGTAGTTTTATTCTTCGTCTACGCGTTTGGTGGCTGCTCCCCTGCGTTACCGGGTAAGCTACTTCCAAACAAAGATATAGATAGAATGACAACAACAACATAAGCCCAAAGGCAATGAGAACACAAAAATTTGGGAGTTTTAGCCAGTGAACATTTTAACTGTATGACGTGACGCTGCTTGCTGCTTTACTTTCAAAGATGTGCGAAGCCTAGTTGTCGTATGTACGGTTAAAATGTTAACTGTTACCACCTTCACCACTAGGAGGTACTCCCAGCTTATGTTGGTTGCCCATTTACTCTAACCTTCCTTACCATGAAACATAGGTATTTCGAGTAAAATTATTTGTATAGTACCCTCATTGAGCACCCTCTTGCACTTATCTTAGGAAGCTCAAATTTTGCATGGATAATAGTATAGACATAGGTAACAAAATGAGGGGGTGGCTGATACGAAATTAAAAAAAAAATTTTTTTGGACCACCCTAATGACCATGTGTGATTTGTCTCAGAATATAAATTAAATAAAATTATAACAAAATTATGAAGAAAATAAAAATTTCTTAGCTACGTCTTTGTATCTGTTAGTTTACTCCACTTCGTCTCTAGTGATATTATAGAAACTCCGTGCTCGTGGGTAATGGGTGCTCCCATTTTGATAGTAGAACGTTAAAGCAGGCGACGGTTAGATGAGGGGAGACCTTGATCGAATTATAATCCAAATCAAATAAGTAGCCGAATCGTACGAAACCCACATAGCACAGTTAGTTCCATGGAGGGTACGTGGCAATCGTCACGACATTCTACAAGTAGCTGTTACTCCGTTATTGAGTAATCCATTAGACATACAAATTATTACAAGGTTCATTTACACCTAAACATCCATGTATATTGAGTGTTCAAACATTTTATGTTCTTAGACCAAGTAGGAACAGTCAATTAAATGCATAATGACATAATCTACCCCTAGAACCCTACACTTTAACTTTAACCGCCTCCGTTTATCAGAGGCAAAGTTCACTGGCTTTACACAGGAGTCAGGAGGTCAATTGTAAGACTCGGTTTGGTTGGTGGTAGGTCATTTTCTAAGCCTGCCTGGCTAGCTACCATCTTCATATCTAAGTCTTGCCGCCAAATATCAATGTTGAAGTCATTGGTGTGTTCCGGCATGAAGATAAGATAGCCAGTTCCCCATTGCGTTGGGGAATCTTGGTAAGCCCGCTTCCATCTTCGGCAACATCGTCATAAGTGACCTAAAGAAGTAAGCCTTATTGGTGGTAAACCACCAGGTGAGATGTTGTCAAGGGTTTACCAATTGTGAAAATTTTTTGAGCACTTTTCATAGTCTTATATTTGATGTTCCAAGCAAATTTGTACTGTGGCACCTCGTTTTTCTCTTTAGGTCCCTTTTCCTTATACAAAGTCCACAGCGTCACTGTGTTTAATGTCCTTGGACCACACTTTCAATTGTCATAGGTATCCCAAGGCTCAGAATACAGAATTCTGAGTCCCAAGGGTAGCTGAAATAGCTCTATTTTATATCCCGCCTCAAAGTTGGCTTTTGAAAGCGCTCCTCCAAATGTTCAGTTATAGGACTCAAACTTCAGTGCTGCAGCACCCTAATTAGGGTTCCAGGGCTACGCATAACAGTGTCACGTGACATGTATCAGTTTTTAAAAAGTGTCTTGGAAAATGCTTATTCTCTAACCCGTTCTAAAAATTCAATAGATATTTGGTGTAACAAGGGGACAAAGTATTATTTGTTCCTAGGGCGTTAATTTAAATTCTGAGCTAAACGAAGGATTCTAATAGTACATTTCCGAGTTAATCACACTCACACGATGTAAGTATAGTGTATAGTAGTCGCTTAGCTCAGAATTCAAAATAACGCCCTCGGAACAAAAAAATACTTTGTCCCCTTGTTACACAAATAAATATTGCAAGCTTCAACTTCAAATGTCAACAGCGGAATTCTTCTGTCATTGATTATGACATTAAAAAATGTGTTATGTTCTGTGCTACTACATTGTGTAACTTGTCAAGTTTTTAGTATCCAATTTTATTCTATATTGATATTTACTTTTCAACCGACTTCAAAAAAGGAGGAGGGTCTCAATTCGACTGTATGTTTTTTTTTGTATTTTTTACGCGATATCTCAGCAGATTGTGAACCGATTTTCAAAATTATTTTTTTATTCGAAAGAGTATACTCCCGTGGGGGTCCCATTGTCACCAAGTCAGGATCTGACGATGGGATCCTAGGGAAATCGAGGGTAAACCTTAAATTTTATAGGCACGTATTACGTGATTCATATGTCTTCTAAAACTATTAAAATACTTGCGTCTGGTAGTCATCGTCTCACGTTGATAAGATGATGAAGAAAGGTTCAACTCCTTAACGGTTAGGAGTTGGAGGATAATTATTTCAATATTATACATAGATAGATAGATACGTAGGTACGCATAGACCGATAGTTGTACTCTTTCAGGTTCTTCACATGAGCTGATGATGGAAAATTTAACTCCCTAACTTTAATGCTGCTGAGATGATGATGGAAGCCACAGGACTCTGTATCTGTTAATGAAACACATGCATTATGATTTGATAATTCCTATTGGTGAGTAGGTGATTGATTTAACGTTGTTAGATAGAAAGCATTATCACTAAAAATGAAGAAAACAAAAATAAAAGTTTAAAAAACTAAAAACCGACTTCAAAATCAAATTCGCTCAAAAGTGTGAAGTAATATTAATATACTTAAAATACACAACGTATCAAATGTTTTAGATTCGATGGTTTGCTGACACCGGCCTCAAAAAAATTTAAAGCCTCTAATTTAATTCGTAACTTTGATTTCGATATTGTTGGTTAATGTTGTGTATTTAAGTATAATAATATTATTTCACACTTTTGAGTGAATTTGATTTTGAAGTCGGTTTTTAGTTTTTTTAAACTTTTATTTTTTGAGAAGTAAGCTTTGCCTGCTTGGCGCCTTGACTATTTAAATTTGCCAAGTTACACCACTTGTAGCACAGAACATAACACATTCTTTGGAGTTTACTCCTTAAGAATTGATTTTCATATATTATAAGCCCGGGGTATGAAAATTCATGGGGAGTAAAATGTATGTATGTATGTATGTATGTATGTATGTATGTATGTGTGTGCGTGTAGGTGTGTGTGAGTGCGTGCATGCGTGCGTGCGTGAGTAGGTATGTATGTATGTATGTTTATTTCTTTGGCTCGTCCTGTAGCCTAAACGGCTAGATGGATTTTGGAGTGTGAGGTGTCGTTAGATTTGTCTTGTCAGAATTGAAAAAGTGGCCGCCATTTTGAACTTTTTAATTACTGGACCGCTTGCTTCCAAAATCGATATCTGAGGGTCCCTGAGTTACCTTATCACGAAACCGTTGCCATCAGAATTGAAAAAAAAGTGGCCACTATTTTGAACATTTTAATTACTGGACGGAATGCTTCCAAATCGCTATCTAAGGGTCCCCGAAGTCCCTTATAACGAATCCGTTGTCAGAATTGACAAAAGTGGCCGCCATTTTGATTTATTTACTAACTAGACCGATTGCTTCCAAAATCAATATCTGAGGGTTGAGGGTCCCTGAAGTCCCTTATAACGAATCCGTTGTCAGAATAGACAAAAGTGGCCGCCATTTTGATTTATTTACTTACTAAACCGATTGCTTCCAAAATCAATATCTGAGGGTCCCTGAAGTCCCTTATAACGAATCCGTTGTCAGAATAGACAAAAGTGGCCGCCATTTTGATTTATTTACTTACTAAACCGATTGCTTCCAAAATCAATATCTGAGGGTCCCTGAAGTCCCTTATAACGGATCCGTTGTCAGAATAGACAAAAGTGGCCGCCATTTTGATTTATTTACTTACTAAACCGATTGCTTCCAAAATCAATATCTGAGGGTCCCTGAAGTCCCTTATAACGAATCCGTTGTCAGAATAGACAAAAGTAGCCGCCATTTTGATTTTTTGACTTACTGGACCGATTGCTTCCTTAATAGATATCTGAGGGTCCCTGAGGTCCCTATATAATCTCGAATCCGTTGTCAGAATTGAAAAAAGTGAAGTAAACTCCAGTCGTGCGTCGGAGCTGACTGACACACACACTTTTTTTAAGCAACTGAAGATCGTTGTTTGAATTTTTACTCAATACGGCCAACAAGTCTATTTCGATTCCAAATCTCAAATTAAAAAGTCACCTGGAAGTGGTCTACTTATATAATTATTCCAATGAGTAGTGGTGGTACGGAACAGAAATTTCGTTTTTTTTTCTTTGTATACGCCTATTAATCTAACTACGAGTAGATGCCAAACCAGTTTCTAAGTCACCTGGAAATCTATAATATAAAAATGAATCGCAAAATGTGTTGGTAAGCGCATAACTCGAGAACGGCTGGACCGATTTCGCTAATTCTTTTTTTGTCGAGTTCGTTATTGTCAGGAGAAGGTTTTTATGTAGGGTAGGGTAGTATAGTGTAGTGTAGGGTAGGGTAGTGTAGTGTAAGGTAGGGTAGTGTAGGGTGGGGTAGGGTAGTGTAGGGTAGGATAGGGTAGTGTAGTGTAGGGTAGTGTAGGGTAGTGTAGTGTAGGGTAGGGCAGTGTAACGTAATGAAGGCGGTGCGTAGTTCGCCGGGACAGCTAGTAGTCTATAATTTTGATAAATGGTAGTGGTAAGGAACCCTAATTTCGCAAGTCCGACTCGCACTTGGTCAGTTTTTTATTTTTTTTCTTTGTATACGCCTAATAACATAATATGTTAAATAAGCCGATGGCAAATTTCAAGTTTATTATTTATCTGGAAGTGGTCTATATATTTTGCTGAGTAGTTGTGATACGGAACCCTTAGTGCGCGATTTCAACTCACACTTGGCCGTTTTTCGAATGTTTCCTTTGTATACGTCCAATTACCTACCTCGATGCCAAATTTCAAGTTTCTAAGTCACCTGGAAGTGGTCTATAATTTTGATGAGTCAGTCAGTTAGTATACCTATAGGTCTTTGTAAGCGGGCTACCAAAATTCCCCGACGCAATGGAGAACTGGCTTTCTTATCTTCAAGCCAAAACACATAAATTTTGAGAACATTGATGTTTTGGTGGCAAGACGTAGATAAGACAATGGTAGCTAGCCAGGTGGGTTTATAAAATTTCCTATACCACCAGCTACAACGAGCCTTAGACACTGCCGGGAATCGAACTCGCGACCTCCTGGTGTGAAGCTAACGGACTAACCATTATGCTAAGTAGGCGATCTATGCCTTAAGAGTCCCCAGGAGGCTCGAGTTTACATACAAACGTAGTTCCGCTTTAATACAAAAACTACATGCCGGATTGAATTGCAAATATATTGAATAGATGTTTGTAATTAGTTTTCAACGTAGCAAAAAAACATAACTAAACTAAAGCTTAAATTAGTTTTGTACTGAAAGTTTGAACCTGCTCTTTTTTTTCGTTTTATATTAGTACATCGAAAATTAATTACAAACATCGATAGATTTTTATATTAAAGCGGAACTACATTTATATGAAAACTCAAGCGTCCGGAGACCCTTAATGGTTAAAGTAGATTCATCATCATCATCATCATATCAGCTCATATACGTCCTCACCGAGGGGCTCGACCCTACCCTGCATTATACATATTTTTTTAATAATTATTTTCGTCTGCCATCAGGAGGAAGACCACCAGTCTCAAGACGTTCGTGTTGTCTTCCTTGAATATTCGTTAATACTACTGCGGTATGCGTTTCTTACCGAACTCGGGAAAGTTACGTCATGTTCCATACTTGGAGGCCAAGTTCGCGTTTGTTTGGTTTGGTGGAGGTTAGGACTAGTGGCAAAACCACTTTTTCAAGCCGCTGACAGGCATATGACACGGCTTAACAATTGCCTTGCGAAGCACAGAAACCGTCGAGAAAAATACCACTAAGGGTCAAACCCATCCAGGTAATGACCGTGCGTCTGGTCAGTTAACCTGTTTGATCGACGCAGCCTTGCAAATCACACTGATCTATGATAGACTAGCTGTTTCCTGCGGCTTCACACGCGCGGACAACGTTTCTATGACTTTTCGAGGGTGCGCAGTGCTCGAGCCGCAAGCGGCTCGCGAGCGTTGAAACAGTAGCCTATGTGTTAATCCAGGTCCAAATCTGTCTACCTACCAAATTTCAGCCAGATCCGTTCAGTAGTTTTTGCGTGAAAGAGTAACAAACATACATCCATCCATTCTTACAAATTTTCGCGTTTATAATATTATAGTTGGATTAACGAGTAGGTACTGGATGGTACTGGTTGTTACTGGTTAAGGCAAGAACGCAATGAAACGTATAAAAATGGTAAGTTAAGAAATTTTAAAAGTAAGTATTAATGCTGGAGTTCCAATATCTAAATATCATCGTTCTATTCATGATTTCAATGAGTTTATCTACTTTTAAGCAATAGAATTAAACTTATGTAAGAGTATCTATGTGCGAATTGCGATATTGTCGTGTCAACCTGTGAACTTTACTATATAAACAAACATTATATTGCCCAACTGCCCATGGAACACCTTGCCTACTCTCGTCAAATAAGTTCATCAAACCGTTTCATTTCAATTCACGCAATATTTGGGAGCGGAATAGCGAATACAAAGCCTGATCACAAAATACAGCACTGGCTATCTTATCTTCAAGCCGGAACACATTAATGATGTTAACATTGATGCTTGGCGGCACGACTTAGATAAGAAAGATGGTAGTAGCTTGCCAGGCGGGCTTATAAAATGCCCTTTAACTTCCACCAACCAAACCAAGTCATATAAAGCAAGACTCCGCCGGGAATCGAACCCGCGACCTCCTCATATGAAGCTAATGGCCACGGAGGCTGTGTAGTGAGTTATGTAACTTGTATTGTATGCATTTTTGATTTTATATGAACTGTCCCGTAACCACATCGTATGTCTCTAAAACAATGCAATCATATCAACTAGGGCGTAATTCCGGCTCATTATGGATTCCGAGCGGTCTAACATGAAATATATGGCGAAAGTAAAATTACATTACATTTTACTGAATCAGTATGTTAATTCAGTATAGTTAAGCGCCTAACTTCAGACATATATGTGTGTCACCGGGATATTGTGAAAACCGCGATATTATAATCTCACTAGTTAGATTATGATATAACGGTAAATTGTGAATCGGATCACAATATCACGGCCTATTCTTGTACCTCCGAATAAAACCGATGATTTCTTCTCAAGCGAAGCATTCTGCTACCCAGGGGGGATAGGGGGGAGCCTCGCTTCGCTTCGCAAGGCTCTTTGACTGTAACATCAATCAAAACTGACCGACCCTTACATCGCTCGCTTCGCGAGCTCATTTATTTAGTTAGTGTTATTGTAATGTTACTAGGGAGTTTACAATGTCACTACTGAAATTGTAAACAATGTTACAGTTTACAATCTTTTTACACTTCACAATCTCGCGAAATAAATCCCGTTAGATTATAATATGTATTTACAATCTTACGGTGAAGTAAATCCCGTTAGATTATAATATAACGGAATTTACAATATTACGGTGACATATAAGGTGTAACAAAATTAGCTGAAACTATTTTAACTGGTGCTTCTACCCATGAAACTGAACAACTTCCTCCATGGAACTCATAGTCAAATCGCAAAAAAAAAAGGCTCTCCCATACTAACTCGATCAGCTGATCAGCCATCTTAGTATGGGAAGTTCAAATTTTTTTTTGAGATTTGACTATGGGTTTCATAGAGAAAGTTGTTCAGTTTTATGGGTAGAAGCACCAGTTAAAATAGTTTCAGCTAATTTTGTTAGACCTTATATATAGGGTGACCTTAAATTAGTTCTTGATAGCAAAGGATATGAATGTACTCGTGATAACAAACAACTTTCCCAAAGAAACTATATGTCGAATCAGAAAAAAATTTTAGGTCCTCGGTACTTAACAAGTTAATCGACAAAAATGTATGAAGGACCAAATTTTTTTTTTCATATTTGATATATAGTTTCTTAGGGAAAGTTGTTTGTAATCACGAGTACATTTATATCCTTTGCTATCAAGAACTAATTAAAAGTCATCCTATGTATAAATAACGTCAGACCGACTCCAGAAAACATAGAAAGATCTAAACTGACTGTGATGAAACCTTAGTTATATATAATACATAACAAAAAGTAAGAATTTTACTTTAAAAAGGTAAAATAAATAGTTAAGATACACAGGTGGTAAAAAGGTAAATAACAAACGAGTGACATTTGTAAGCCTGAGCCGCAGGCGAGGGTTTACCATCGCAAGAGTTTGTCATTTCCTTTTACACCCATGTCTCATACGACATTTTTCAATACAGTTGTGAGAAAACAGGTAAAATAAAAAAGACCGTGACAGAAAAACAAAATACATGGGTACATACCTATCAAGGTGTCGGCAATAAAAGCTCATTTTAAGCGCCTTGTGGCTCATTTTAAATGTCCGGGGAGCAATCTCATTTTGTTTTTTCCTATACATACACTTAAGTATATTTTTTATTACACGATATATCTATTTATAATCTTATTCCTATTCGCAACTACAACAACTCAATTCAGCTTTACGAAAATTGCGCTTTATTTTATTTAGATAGGCACACAAACACATGCGTAAGTTTTTTTTTTAAATTACCATAAATAGATAACAATAAGGCTTGGGATAAAATTATTGAAAGCATTAAAACCTCCTTGGAAAAGATGACCATTCCTTGGAGTAATCTACGCGCTTCATTCATATAATTTATTCTCTTTCTTTACAACGATATAATCCAAGGAGGATCTAATCAGCTAGCGATATGTACAACCTCACGCAGGAACAACCTATCTTTTTTTAAATTTTCCTTTCAATTGTCTTAAAGATTCTGTATCTATGGTTATTGTATTATATGCTAGAAATGTCTTGTTTCTCAGAGCTACAAATTAAAAAAAAGTGGCAAAGTAAAAGCACGTGTGCGGTAAAGGCAATTTTGCGCACAGTAAACTTTTCGAGCAACTGTATTAAAAGTAATATTCCATACTCTTTGGTAATATAAGTAAAGAGTAAGGAATATTACTTTAAAAAGTAGTATTGTTGAACTTTTCACCGTTGTCGATGTACAGAGGCCAGCACATCAAGCTAGATACTTTTGACTTTGTACCGTTCTTATGCCGTACGCGTATGGATCAGAATCGCACTACAAGTGTCTAGCTTGATGTGTTGGCCTCTGTACATTTCAAGCTTATAATTTTATCAACCAACTTCCAGAAGGGAGGAGGTTCTCAAATCGATTGTAAGTTTTTTGTATGTTTGTTACTCGATATCTTCGCAAATTGTATACTGATTTTCATAATTATCAAATGATAGGGTGTGCTGCCAAGTTGGTCCCATCATAATATACATTTTATCAAAATCGGTGCAGTACTTTTTTAGTAAAATTAACAAAAACCAAAAATAGTAATGCGATATTGTACTCAGTTGTTGCGATGGAAGTTAGTGTTTTAAAGTGTTCAGCGTTTCCAATTATAGACCTTAAAGTAGGTAAGTTTATACCAAAAGTAATTCTAAAATCGATCGCTAGATTTGAACCTACCTAAATAAACAAACATAGATACATACAAACACTGCAAGTAAAATAAAAGCTTTTAAAAAAATGATTTTTTTTATTAATACGGAACCCTACCTTGCACGTGTTCCGACACTCAACTGGTTATATTTTTATTTAGTAAGCGTAGACATTTTCGGATTTTAAAAAACTTGTTTTCATGGAAATATTATTAAGCTACGTTTTCCGGTGCGCGGTCACCACTCGAGAACTTTACTGGCCCAACGGCCATCTGTTCTACAAGCTATGTTCCCGCCCACTGCCACTTAAGTTTAGCAATTCTGAGAGCTATGTCGGTTACTTTGGTTCTCCTACGGATCGCCTCGTTTCTGATTCGATCGCGCAGAGAAACTCCGAGCATAGCACGCTTCATTGCACTTTGGATGACGTAGCGTAGGTAGGCCTCCCACTCAGTGGACCGATGACCTGGTAAAGGTCGCTGGAAGCCGCTGGATGCGGGCAGCGCAGAACCGGTCGTCATGGAAATCCTTGGGGAAGGCCTATGTCCAGCAGTGGACGTCCTTCGGCTGATATGATGATGATGATGATGATTAAGCTGAATGCTAAAGTGCGGTATAGCGTCAAATATATATTCATGAAATGCCCAAATGTTTTTGTGAATATTGATTTTAGCCAGTTGTCTTTTAACCTTTTTTTATCTATTGTTGGTAAGTCCCTTCAACTTTACGGAGATGTGGATCGAATAATAGGAATGACGACAGCATCAGAAATAAATTATGAACTCTTGATCACTAAATTGCCCTCCTACTTATACTTCACAAAACCTTACTCGTTTTGTTTTCCATCAAGTCTTCGATTTTTAATTCACCAAAATCACAAAATGAGTTCCTACATATTAAAATGACGCTGGTTAACTATGACGTCACGACTAGGTATTTTTAACATGTTTAGAACAAAATGTCGTTTTTGACAGATGATAAAAAGTAACTCAGAGACTAGCATTCGTCATCCCTATTGACTGTTCCGCCGTAAAACTGTTAGTCAAACATAAGAACATGTTTCATATAATACGGCATTTATCGAGAGAGAGAACTGTAACATTGATACATCGTGATGCACACATCGCAGGGCCGAGGGCCACAATGGAAGTCGCCGCGGCGACGACGTTCGATTTATTGTGAAACCACGACCTTCGCGCAGATTCGATCAGCCTCTATAATTTAGATCTACACATCTAGATCAGGATGATACCTAGCCAGGTGTAAGTATCGTACCCACCTGGCAACGTAATTATATATTGAATACGTACTAAGATTAGATTATCGTGCGAATTGGAAACACCGTAGTCTACTGTTGGTTGCCGTTCCTATGGGTAAGGCGACGCATTGGAAACTTTGGTCGCAGGGATCCCCATTTTTCTTAGCAAGTACAAAACATATAAAAGTAATATTTTGTAACCTGATTCGTCATTTCAATGACTTCATTTTGTCAGTTGCAGAAACACGATTCGTTAAATTTTAGAACACAAAAAAATATATCAAATAAACCTCTTTTAAAACAGAGATTTGCATTCTACAAGCAAACCAGACCGATTTAGTACTTCTGAATTTTATTAGTCGATTAGTCTAAACTCACACTAAATATGCCAGTTGGATTTTTAAAAATAAATTGTAGTTCTTAATTGTAACGAAAAAACATTGAAAAAGATCAAAAGTAAAGAAAAAGACAGATACAACTGTTCCAATCAATGCCTCACCTTAAATGCTCTCTCGGCGAATAACTTAATTTTCAATTATTACCCAAAGAGTCATAAGAGCGTCGGTGGCGCAACGGCAAGGGCTGCTACCTCCTGTCCGGGAGGTCGTGGTTCAAACCTTGCCATGTGTTTTCGAATTTGGATCTCATATATACGTTTATCCGATGCTCTTACGGTCAAGGAAAACATCGTGAGGAAACCTGCACATATCTGCAAAGGTTGTTTTTGTGAAGTTGACCAACCCGCACTGGGCCCGCGTGGTCGACTAAGGTCCGATCGCCCTAATTCAGGGTAGGCTCGAGCCCCTCGGTGGGGACGTATATATGAGCTGATGTGATGAAGAGTTTTACAATTAGATGTTCTTGTATTATCTCTTTTCTGTGAAATTACAACTTGTTACTTGAATTCTTCGTCGTTATTTTTTCTGTAAGGCAGTACTTACATTCCTCGTTGATATCTTTTCTATTAAGCTACAACTTGTAGCCTTTTAAAGTAATATTTTTTGACCTAGAGCTCTAATTGTGTAGAATTTGACAAACTTTGTAAGGGATTTCTTGAGTTAGACGAGGCTTTATGAGGATGTGTTTGACTATAAATATCACAAGAGTACTTACAGTTATCTTACGAGTATATTGAGGGGCACTGAAAATTTTGGCGTCTCCGAGGCGGCTGAATAGCAAAGACATTAACGAATAACTATGTTTTCGTCTGACCACAGAAATCTATAGGTACGATTTAGTTTCCTGTGGTCGATTATTTAAGTTTCTGTGGTTCTTATCGAGAATCAAGAATGAGTCTTATTGTGATTGTGATCTTATTCAGATTGTTTCAACAATGTAAGACTTACTTTACTTTGCATATCAAAATAATAAAAGGTGATATGATGGACAGTAAGGGTCATTCAAGTGCTTTTTTTCTGTGCAAACTAGACCTAATGGGGCTTTTATTTTTTTAAGGAAGCTGATGTAACGTTTTCGACATTTTGATCAACAGATCCGGCATAATTTTGTTGTTGCGGCTACGATTGATTTGATAAAACTAATTGCCGACATTAATCTTTCCTAAATGGTGTGTCCAATTAAAAAAAAACAAATGAACATGAACATCCTATTGGCTATAGATAAAGTATTTTATTGGCATGGTATCTACCTATGTTTTCTGAATTGCCAATAGAATTGTACTTATGAGTCATAAGAGGGTCAGGATTATTTTTAAACAGAACAAACTGTTAACAACAGCTTTCCTTTGTAATTTCAAATTTATATGTAATACTATGTATAAGACTGTTTGTTTCCTAAATTAATAAAATAAAACCGGTAAAGTGCGAGACATAACCGCGCACAAAGGGTTCTGTACAATCATACTAGATGGCGCTCTTTTCTTCACGTTTAAAATACGTTTTTTGTATGGAGACTTTTACTTTTTCTAATTTTTTGTTTTTGTTGTTATAGCGGCAACAGAAATACATCATGTGTGAAAATTTCAACAGTCTAGCTATCATGGTTCATGAAATACAGCCTAGTGACTGACGGACGACCGGAAAGCGAAGTCTTAGTAATACCACAGTATATATATTAGTACTAACGTACAGTATGGACACTCCCTGCCCCTCTCTAAATTCGACCTCACCCCCCCGTCACTCAGATTGGGTGTAGATTGGGTACCAAACGTAAGGGACGAGCTACGCAAGCACTTTTATTCACTATATTCACTTTGCGCGCTGCTGTGATTTCGTTCACAAGCATGTAAAGGCCCAACTGAAATGTTTTTTTTTCATAGTTGTCTTATGTTGTAAACAACCACCGCTCGAACAAAAAATGGGTGGAGGGGACTCCATAACATGAATCTCGGTGATCAAATTGACTTTTGGAATAAGCGGTAGCGATTTTCGCCGTCAGAGAAGTGGAGGACCTTTTTTTAATAAGCGGCAGCGATTTTCGGCGTCATAGAAGTAGATGACCTTTTTTAATAAGCGGTAGCGATTTGTCGGTCAAGGAAAAAATGTTTTTAGTCTCATAATGTGTATAGTGTATTCGGAAAGTGTTTTTTTTTTTTCGAACGGTGTTTGTTTACAACGAAAAGTATGAAAAAAAAAGAGTTTCGTATTCACACAGCAGTCACTAAATAACTAACAAACATTTTGTGACCAATACCGCCGGTGTGATTCAACCCTACCTGCATTCTTGCCTATAGATACGTCAGTTATGATTATGTATATCATTTCTCGCTCGTTTGTATGGAGTGTCCGGGGTGTGGTAATACTAAAGTATTAATTACAAGCTTTTATCCTATGTAAGTATGCAAGTTGTCGCCTTCAAAATTTGCAAGGTAAATTTGACCCACTTCCTTGTGTTCGATTGAACTTAAATTTAGCATAGACGTTTAGTTTGGATGACATGTGACGTCATTCTAAATCTAATATGGCGGACTCCCAAAGACGGCAGACCAGTTATTTTTAATGCACCCCCATGATATGGGTATCAAATGAAACGGTTTACTAAGGAGAATATGAAATAATTAAAAATATTTTCAAACTAAAGCTTTCACCGAAAACTTTATAGGTTGTTCGAAATGAGCTTATAACTGTGAAGCTTGGCTAACTTTTTTATGGAAAAGGATGCCATTCCAGGAAATAATCAATCAAATAAATTTGTAAATCGTTGTGTCAGGGGAGTTAGTAAACGTGATGTACTTACATATAACAAGGTCATAGATGTTAATAGGACCCTTCTGTTGGACGATGGTCACGTTATGCGTGCCACAAATCGTTCGGTAGGCAATATTGTTATGTTGGTTTATTAATTTTATTACTATTACTACCATATGGTCATTACGTAGTCTCTTTAGTTTAGAGGTATAATTGCAATTGGCTTCTCGCTGTCATGGGTTCAGGGTCGGCGTATGATTAGTAAGTAAAGTACATTATGTTTGATTATGATTGTTTGATTGATCCAGTTTTTAAAATGTTAATCGTTTAGGCTATGGAAGGCATTTTTACAGCTGTCTCGACTATCACGGATTACTTGAACCATAAAGAAGATAGATTATAGTAATTTTTCAAAACTAATATAAACGGAGGTAATATTTTTGTACACTCAGGCCTCGTTTTTCTCAGTTGCTCAAAGGTAACGGCTGGATCCTCTTGATGAGAGGTCCCGGGTTCGGCTGATTTCTATACTAACGTATATTTACTTACCGACTGCTTTAACAGTAAAGGAAAAACACCGTGAGGAAACCTGCACATCTGATTCCAGATGTGTATGACAGTCGCGTTACACGCAATCGTGGGTGATACTAAGTGCAACACCAGGCAACTGCCGTCTATTCCTTGGATAGAATGAATGTTTTTCTCAGAAACCAAGACTTTCCGACTTTACTTTGGATTGGGAATCGAATCCACAAGCACAGTAGGTAGGTCGCAGATAATTTAAGCGAATTCTCTAAGAGGTATTACCACAGATGAGATACTAGTTACTTCGTAAGTATTACCCTCGACAATGAACATGGTTTGTGAAGTAACTGCAAAAATTTCAAGTGAAAGTAGTCCAGTGGACAATCCACAATCTCTTTCTTTCACTTTGTCGTAAACTTCGACATGTTCAAAATGTGCTCTTATAATAATTTATTATATGTACAGTTTATTGTTACGTAACGTAACTATCAACGTAACATAATATGGTAATAAGAATGTATGTAAGTATTAAGAACATATTGGGCAGGGCACATAGCTCGTAGAACAGATGGCCGATGGGGCAGTAAAGTTCTCGAGTGGCAACCGCGCACCGGAAAACGTAGCGTAGGTAGGCCTCCCACGCGGTGGACCGACGACCTGGTGAAGATCGCGGGAAGCCGATAGATGCGGGCAGCGCTGGACCGGTCGTCGTGGAAATCCTTAGGGGAGGCCTTTGTCCAGCAGTGGACGATTTGATGATGATGATGATGATGATGATTAAGAACAGTTTTACTATACATGGTGTAAAAAATGGGTGTAGGTCCCGTAAACTAGGGTCTACTCATCATACTGAACATCAAGTCATAGAATATTAAAAAAAAAAAAAACTCTTGATACATATCGATCAATCAATTGACCAAGTTTTTGTATTTTTGTATGAGGTAATTTTTTTTGGAGAATTGACTATGGTTTTCTTGGAGAAAGTTGTTAAGTATGATGAGTAGAACCTCTTCTTAACGGGTCCTACACCAATTTTTTACACCCTGTATATGTAGGTACCTATCTATTATAGGGCCGTTCTATGATGACCGCTGAGACATGACAATATTTCACTATTTTAGTATCGTCACTTACCACCAGATGAGATGTTGACAAGGGTTTACCAATTGTGAATAAAAAAAAAATTAAAAAAAACTCTCAGGTTTTTTATAGTGTCTGAATGGTGAATCGCAGATAAAATAGGTAAGTTGCCTTTTGCTTACATTATTCAAAAAAAAAAACTCAGTATAAAAAAAATAGCGGTCATCATAGTGTAGTGAAATTCTGTCACTAATTATATTTTAGTCACTACTATATGGCTACTTTTATTGTCAATATATTAAGGCGAGGTATTTTTTTGGAACAATTGTCTCTGTCTTTTTATTTACGTGTAAAGAGTAAAGGAAATAACACTTTTTCACTTATTCAATGGTTTTTCGTTTCAATCAAAATATACTATAAAAGTATAAAAAGAATAACATTACTCACTTTAAATTATCATAACAAATATTGTTATATTAGTCATAACTAGAGTTGAAAGTAACGGTGTAGACTTTTCTTT
Organism: Coleophora flavipennella; assembly: GCA_947284805.1. NCBI lineage: Eukaryota > Metazoa > Arthropoda > Insecta > Lepidoptera > Coleophoridae > Coleophora > Coleophora flavipennella. The sequence goes on along the minus strand of OX369264.1, from coordinate 14,264,007 downwards.
GGGATTTTTTTCTATCGAGCCAAAACTGCTCAATCGTGTTTCTAATAGCTTTTTACTTTAAGGAACTTCTTCAACAATAAAGTTTTTTTTTTCAACCTCGGATTTTCTATCGTTTAGGAGTAATTGACGTCAAAAATAACGAAAATATGTGATAATACCGCCTTAAATGAAATGAGTTTTCCATTGATCCCTCGGGAACTGTCTCGGCACAGTATATATATTAGTGTCTCGGGCTATGCTTATTAGTAGTGTATGTCGTTTCCCACCGCCTCCGTGGCGCAATGGTTAGTCCATTCGCTTCACACCAGGAGGTTGCGGATTCGATTTCCGGTGGGGTCAACTTGTAAGACTCGGTTTGGTTGGTGGTAGAGCATTTTCTGAGCCCGCCTGGCTTGCTACCACCATCTTATCTAAGTCTTGCCACCAAACATCAGTGTTAACAATATTAATGTGTTCTGGCATGAAGATAAGATAGCCAGTTCTCCATTGCGTTGGAGAATCTTGGTAAGCCCGCTTCCATTTTCGGCATAATCGTCAATTACCATCACTATCATGAGATGATGCCAAGGGCTTACCAATTGTGAATAAAAAAACCCTCATGAGCGTATTCACAAAACTGTTCACCATACAAACATAAAATTACTACTTCTTGAAAATCGATGGGCCGATTCTAATAAAACTTTGTACACATATAAGCAATTCACGAAATTCTAGTTTGTGAATAGATTATGTTTTAAAAAATAGTGTTGTCGCTAAATAATAGTGATTTAAGGTTTTCATAGTGACCTTAAAATTTTATTTCGAAAATATATCCATCCACAAACTAGAATTTCCTTACTTGGTTATGTGTATAAAGTTTCATTAGAATCGGCCCATCCATTTTCAAGAAGTAGTAATTTAAGTTTGTATGGGAAAGAATTTTATGATCAAACATGCAATATCACAACAAAAGATCACAGGACCATCACAACAATTCGTTGCTCCGTTATAATGTTAATAAAATAAACCAAAAAAGAGTATTTTTTCTTAAACTTATTCTCTCAGGAACTGTATCGGACTATGCTATTTTAATTAGATAAAAAGTAGCCTATGTTCTTTCCCATGACACAATTTACCTCCATGTGTTGAAACGTGAAAAGGTAACAAACACGTTTTCACATTTATAATGTAAGTTAGGATAAGGATTGGCTCATGAAAATATTTCAATTAAAAGTTAGTTAAATAAAATAATAGTTATTTATTCCACTGCCAAGTAATGAGAGCCATTGTAATATGAGTGCTAGTTTGTGCCACTAAGCGAAGCTGAGTGGCACAACAGACAGCACGAGTGTTACAATGGCTAACTGCGTGTAGTGTAGTGGCATACAATACTTTTTATACGACCATGAAGTAAATAAAGAAAAATTTTAAACCTTCAAAAACTCATCCATATAGCCAACATATAGCCTAATCACACGCGATGTTTAGCCATGGCGCAGGTACGCGAGCTTTTTTTAATGGCCGGTGCATCTTGCACAAAATACATTGAAATTTTGTCATAATCATTTTTGAATGTATGAATGAATGAATATTTATTTGCAGTATATGGTACAAATAAGGTGATACATTGTAGAAAGAATCTCACATTTAGCCTTCATGCAGTTAGCATGCAAATATTCAACAGGGTTAATATTATACCACAATATACTAATATCATAAATTAAATGTCAGGAACAAACTCATATAAATTAAATAAAATTAATATAATTATTGCATTATTTAAAAAACTCTACCTAGTCTATCAAACTTATAGATTTAAAAAAATCCATGTAATAACATAAATCAGATTTACTTATTGAAATTAAAAAAATCACCTGAACTGTAAAACCAAAGCCATAAAAATATTTAAAAAGTTTCATTGTAGTACAGTTGTCTCGTTTTGATATGATCATTGTAAAACGACTTGTAGGAATGATATGATTGAATTTGTGATATGATTTTAGGTTATGTACCAAATGGGAGTAAGTATAAAAAATAAATAAAATTTTTATTTATTAACAAAAACACATGAAATCAGCACATTAATACAATGATCCCATACTAGGCTACGCCTCTCTTGTGGAGACCAATAATACGATTTACAAATTGAACTGCGGCTGCAGATGTAGGTACACTAAGAAAAATAATTAAATAAATAAAAGCTGAAACTGATTCAAAGTTTTTTTCTCAGATATTAGGAAACATAAAAAAATATATATTTTAGTACTAAAAAATAAAAACTAGGTGTTGGGGTTGCCGAGATGTAGGGGTTGTAAATGTTGAAAACATGGTTTCTAAACACCACTAGATGGCGCTGGACGGATCCTACATCGCGCAAGCAATATTTTTTTAACGAGTACATCGCGAACTCATAGTTTAAGGCGAATCAAGCCTAGTTTGAGTGCCTTCCGTACTCGCCTCCCCTGCCCGGTCAAGTTGTAAAGGCCCCCACGGCCAATAACAAACTTGTCTTTTCGAAAAGAAGAGGCGAATCACTTCCGGTGAAGTTGTAAAGGCCTCCACGGCCAACAAAAAGCTTGTCCTTTCGAAAAAAAAGGGGTGAAACTAGGGTTGCCAACCGTACTCTAAAATAGAGTATTGTACTCTATTTCATGTAGGTGTACTTTGTCATCTATAACATTAATAGAGTACGCTAAAATACTCTTTTTTACATAAACTGACTTTTGGCACAAAATTTTGAATGCCATACAAGTCCAATTAATATTAATTACAAAAAAATGACTTTATTTTTACTGAATTTAACATACTTGTACCCAAAGCCATTAAACTGAATGTGAATTGGCGAGAACAGAGGAACAGGGCTACATTGAAATTGATAAAAAAGGAACTCCTAATCTATATAAATAATATAATTAGGATGTTTGGAGTCTTATAATTCTTTTAAAAACAATAAAAATTGTTAAGTACTGCAAAAAGCACTAAAATACATTTTAAAATTTGATTAAGTGGTACTCTTTTTTATTAATCTGTACTCTTTATTTACACTCTCTGAAATCAGAAATACTCTACTTCTTTTAGAAAAAGTTGGCAACCCTAGGTGAAACACTAGTTATTTGTTGTTATAGTAGCAATAGAAAAAAACCACCCCGGGAATGCCGACAGAAGTGAAAACTTGAACAATTAGGCCTTGTACCCAGAGACATTAAAGGTTTCGGCCATGTACCCAGAGACATTAAGGTGTCGATACTGCTGGCGGTTTGTTGTCTCGATTTCAATGGTTTTTTTCTCATCTCAAAAGGCCCAACTCATCAAAATAAGTTTTCACTTCAATAAACACTCTGTGAAAATTTCAACGTCTGCCTGTTCACCAAATACAGCCCGCTGATAGACAGACGGACGGACAGCGGAGGCTTAGTAATAGGTTCCCGTTGTTGGCACCCTTTGAGTGCTTTAGTTAAGGAACCCTTAAAAATATCTCTGCCTTAGTAACTGAAGGCTGGCTGCTTTAATGGCTGAAGGCACAGATGAGATACTATATAAGTACTTAGTTACTTCGTAACTGGAGGGAGATAGTAGTTACCTTATTAATGCAAAAATTGTGAAAGATAAGCAGATGTAGTTACTGTCTTATAGTTGAATATGAGCCTGAGATATTAGAGCGACTTCGCCACTGACTTCGCAACATAGCGTTGACAAATGGCCAATATGACAATACCACACGACTTAACAAGGTAGATACACACCGCCCACGATACACCTGCCATCAGATCTTCAACTCTACGGTCAAGACCTAAGGTTTTATTCAGCTTAGTTTCCAGAGCTAAATTATATTTTTGTTGATAATGATAAGACTAAGATATATTACAAGTACCTAGGTACCTACTAAACTTTTGAAACAAAACACAGATTAACCCAGTCTTGGAGAAGGTATTAAGGTGATTCAAAGCAAGACGATAGTGAATTGTTATTTTTGAGTTTGCGTGTTTAATAATAACTTAATAAGAGTTAGTTGGTAAATTGTCCCTTTAGCAGTTATCGCTTTGCTTGTAACTTATTAATATATTTATTTTATAACAAAAATAATAAATTGTACAGCAGCCCGCATTTAACTTTCTCGACATTTTATCTTTTTTTTTTGTATACAAAAAATATATATTTTTTAAAATTATTTTGATGAATTCATAGTGTATGACCTCTGCATGACCAAATCTATATTTATTCGTAATACATGACAATTCAATAGCTCCAACCATTTGTGAGTAAATAGTTAATTTCTAATTTAATTTTCAGAGAACCATACAAACACGATTTTTCCCAGACCAATGACTACTATGTAATAAATAAACATAAGCAACTCCGACATGCAAGGTTTCATCAAAATCGTTAGAGCCGTTTTTAAAAAAATATATTTTCAGTTTTTGTTGTATGACAGCTACTCTTCGGTTTGACGGCACGAATAAAATTTTGATAATGCCTTGATTAAATAATTTATAACGCATAAGTACCAAATTTGGTCCTAACTGGACAAAAAAAAAATATTTAGCCTCCAGAGCCAAGCGTAAAGGACGGACGCACGGATGGACGGAATTCATTCGGTTTTTCGGTATGTATGTATTAATGACACAGAACAAATTTTCGTGAAAATTGGAGAAAAAAATTTTTCGCGATAAAACACTTTCTCTACCCTACGTACGTACGTACAGAGGCCAGCACATCAAGCTATATAGATACTTTGGACTTTGTAGGTACCGTTCTTATGCCGTATTCGTATAGATCAGATTCGCACTACGAGTGTCTAGCTTGATGTGCTGGCCTCTGTACATACCGTACTACGGAGTCGAGAAAGTAAAAAATCAATTAAAGGTATTTACAAGCTTTTTTGCCCACTGCTTCATACGCGTGGACATATCCAGTAATTGTATCTAAAAATCCTTTTCACATAGTGTTCTTTTAAGATATACCTACAAGGAGTTAGGTAAAATAGAGCTTATTATTTATCCGAATGTCCGAAAAAGAGGTTAATATTTTTCAAGTGTATGTTGTATGTCTGTTTCTTTGACTGAGCCTGTAGCTTAAACGGCTTGATGGATGTTGGAGTTCGAGGTGTCGTTAGATTCGTCTTGACCCCGTAGAATACATTATAACCGCCTCCGTAGCTGAGAGGCAAAGTTCACTGGCTTTACACAGGAGGTCGCGGGTTCGATTCCCGGCGGGGTCAATTGTAAGACTCGGTTTGGTTGGTGGTAGGACATTTTCTAAGCCCGCCTGGCTAGCTACCACCATCTTATCTAAGTCTTGCCGCCAAATATCAATGTTGATATCATTGGTGTGTTCCGGCATGAAGATAAGATAGCCAGTTTCCCCATTGCGTTGGGGAATCTTGGTAAGCCCGCTTCCATCTTCGGCAACATCGTCACTTACCACCAGGTGAGATGTTGTCAAGGGTTTACCAATTGTGTATAAAAAAAAACAGGCTACAGTTATGGGCGACAGAACGTGTCAAAGAAATATACATACATACATACACTGTAAAAACATAACCCTCCTTCTGGCGCAGTCGGGTAAAATGTAATTCAATAACACTAAATAACTAAATTAATATCATAAGAAGTAGTAAATTTAAATCAGTTCTGATAGATGCCGTTTATTCATAGTATTTTGGTCTTAAATTAATGATAAAAAATACAAGTGATAAAAAAAAACAATAAATTCAAATTACTAGTTTCTTAAAATCTTCTTATCGGTTTATATAAGCCACCACTGAGGGGCTCGAGCCTACCCTGAATTAGGGCGATCGGACCTTAGTCGACCACGCGGGCCCAGTGCGGGTTGGTAGACTTCACACACAACCTTCGAGTTTCTTCGCAGATGTGTGCAGGTTTCCTCACGATGTTTTCCTTCGCCGTAAGAGCGTCAGATAAACGTACATATGAAATCGAGATTCGAAAACACATTGGTACGTGGCAGGATCGAACCACGACCTCCGGACAGGAGGCAGCGGCCCTTATTGCCATTACGCCACCGACGTTCCATACGCCACTAACACTAACATTTTTAATAACTAAATTAATTTCATAAGAAGTAGTAAATTTTCATTAGTTCTGATTGATGCCGTATATTCATAGTATTAAGGTCTGTAACGTCATCAGTTTTTAAAATTTGAGTCATCATAAAAAATACAAGTGATTAAAAATTATTAGTTCCTTAAGGTAGTCTATAATAATATTAATAATTTTATTTATGGCGGTTCGATTAGCACACTAGCAACTGCCAATAGAAATAAATAATTTACTCATTCTTAAGGACTTTCATCGAAATTATTAGTATTAAAAGTATCGGTGGCGCAACCGCAAGAGCCGCTACCTCCTATCCGGGAGGTCGTGGTTCGAATCCTGCCACGTGTTTTCAAATTTCGATTTCAACGTTTATCCGACGCTCTTACGGTGAAGGAAAACATCGTGAGGAAACCTGCACACGCTTGCGAAGAAACTCGAAGGTTGTGTGTGAAGTTGACCAACCCGCACTGGGCCCGCGTGGTCGACTAAGGCCCGATCGCCCTAATTCAGGGTAGGCTCGAGCCCATCGGTCGGGACGTATAATATATGAGCTGATATGATGATATATTATCATCTACACTACAGTACGCAATAGTTCGGTGTTCCAAGAAAAATCAGATTACAAATCCACAAAGCTGTTGGTACTTTTTCTCAAAAGTGGCGTTAACGATTTTAATGAAACTTTTTTAATAATTAGTACTTAATAAAACCTACTGCACCGGGTACTTCATTATTCCAGGAAAATCTCCTGTAAGTTACCTCCCCAACAAACACAAATTATTTTTAAAATTTCATCGAATCCAGTACAGTTCTTTCCACTTACACTACACTTACACTACTTCGTTCCACCTTACACTACACTACACTACCCTTCCCTACAATACATTACCCTACCCTACCCTACACTACCCTACCCTACACTACCCTACCCTACACTACACTACACTACCCTCCTACACTACACTACCCTACCCTACCCTACCCTACCCTACCATAACAACACTACACCTACACTACACTACCCTACACTACACTACACTACACTACCCTACCCTATACTACCCTACCCTATACTCTACACTACCCTACCCTACCCTAACTACACTACACCTACACTACATTACCCTACCCTACCCTTTACTACCCTACCCTAAACTACACTACCCTACCCTACACTACACCACCTAACCCTACCCTACCCTACCCTACCCTACCCTACCCTACACTACCCTACACTACCCTACACTACCCTACCCTATACTACACTATCCTACCCTACCCTAACTACACTACACCTACACTACCCTACACTAAAACCAATTATTTTTTGAAAGATATTTTATTTTTTGATTTTTTTTATTTAATTCCTAGCGTTTTCATATTTATTCACCTTTTAAACCTTCTCTGGACTTCCACAAATAATTCAAATCCAAAGTTAGCCAAATCGGTCCAGCCGTTCTCGAGTTTTAGCGAGACTAAAGAACAGCAAAAAAATATACATAAGTGTATGTATAAAAACTCGAAGGTTGTGTGTGAAGTCAACCAAAATTTTTTTTTATTTAATTCCGAGCGTTTTCATATTTATTGACCTTTTAAACCTTCTCTGGACTTCCACAAATAATTCAATACCAAAATTAGCCAAATCGGTCCAGCCGTTCTCGAGTTTTAGCGAGACTAACGAACAGCAAAAAATATACTTAAGTGGGCGGGGCACATTGCTCGTAGAACAGATGGCCGTTGGGGTAGTAAAGTTCTCGAGTGGCGACCACGCACCGGAAAGCGTAGTGTAGGCAGGCCTCCCACTCGGTGGACCGATGACCTGGTGAAGGTCGCGGGAAGCCGCTGGATGCGGGCAGCGCAGAACCGGTCGTCGTGGAGATCCTTGGGGGAGGCCTATGTCCAGCAGTGGACTTCCTTCGGCTGATATGATGTATGTATAAAACTCGAAGGTTGTGTGTGAAGTAAACCAAGATTATTATTTTTTTATTTAATTCCGAGCGTTTTCATATTTATTCACCTTTTAAACCTTCTCTGGACTTCCACAAATAATTCAATACCAAAATTAGCCAAATCGGTCCAGCCGTTCTCGAGTTTTAGCGAGACTAACGAACAGCAATTAATTTTTATATATATAGATAGATAAGTACGCATATTTTTTATTGTCGTTCTGTGTATTTCCGACTACGTCAGACCGCCTAAGCGCTTAACCGCCTCCGTAGCCCAGAGGCAAAGTTCACTGGCTTTAGACAGGAGGTCGCGGGTTCGATTCCCGGCGGGGTCAATTGTAAGACTCGGTTTGGTTGGTGGTAGGGCATTTTCAAAGCCCGCCTGGCTAGCTAACACCATCTTATCTCAGTCTTGCCGCCAAATATCAATGTTGATATCATTGGTATGTTCCGGCACGAAGATAAGATAGCCAGTTCCCTATTGCGTTGGGGAATCATGGTGAGCCCGCTTCCATCTTTGGCAACATCGTCACTTACCACCAGGTGAGATGTTGTCAATTGTGAATAAAAAAAGACTACGCGAAAAAGTATGACTGTACATTGTATTTTTTTGAACAATGCTAATTCCATAAGCAGTTACACCAAGTTAAACTATAGCGTTAGTACGTAGGTATTACCTATCTATAATATAGTTTATGAAGTTTTATGAAAATTATAGCTGAAGCTGAGTGATGAATAATAAATAACAGTTTTAGCTAACCTTCAACTTAACAGTTGCAGTCAAACGAGGCGTTGATTGGAACAGTTGTCTCTGTCTTTTTCTTTACGTGTAAAGAGTAAAAAAATAACCACTCTTTTGCACTTTTTCATTTTTTTTTTCGTTTCATCTAAAAACTACAATTAATTTTTAAAAATCCAACCGGCATATTGAAGTGTGCGTTTAGACTAATCGACTAAGAAAATTTAGTGGTAATAAATCGGTCTGGTTTTCCTGTAGAATGCTTATCACCGTCCAAAGAGGTTACTTTGATATATTTTTTTCTGTTATAAAAGTTAACGAATCGCGTTTCTGCAACTAACAAAATGAAGTCATTGAAATGAAGAATCAGGTTACAAAATATCACTTTCATATTTTTCGTAGTTGCTGAGAAAAATAGAGATCCCCGTGACCAAAGTTTCCAATGCGTCACCTTAAAAAAAAATTCTACTACCTACCTAACATTTGTGTAGGTATTTAGAGTATGTAAAAGTATGTAGTCAAATAAAAGTTGTACTCGACTATACGGGTGCAAACAATAATATCGAAATTAAAAAAAACACAACTACATAAATACATTACCCCTCTTTTTTGGATGTCGGGTAAAATGTATCCAATGTCACTCACGGGGTCATGACGAATCTAACGATACCTGGCACTCTAAAATTGATCAAGCCGTTTAGAAGTTATCGCGGAATAAAGAAACATACATACCTACACCTGAAAACAATACACTCCTTTTTGTGGGCATTTATGTAAGTCGTTGGCATATTTGATACTGTTGACTGACCCGCTGGTTCAAATTAGCGCTCCTGCCTCCTGGACCGAGGGTCGTGGGTTGTATCCCTACATAGGGCAAATATTCGTGTGATGAACAGGTTCGTTTGCTCCGTGTCGGGGTGTTCAATATCTATATAATATGTACTAGCGGGCCCGACAGATGTTTTTCTACCCAAATCATGAAATTGCGAAAAATCGAAAAAAAGTAAAAAAAAATCCTAAGACCCGATCGCCGCGGCACCTACCGTGTCCAATTATGAATCTAAACCGATCAAACATCAAAATCGGTCCAGCCATTTAGGAGGAGTTCAGTGTCATACACACGTGCAGAAGAATATTTTACCTACATAAAGATGTACCATTTTACCGTACTTCTACAGGGTGTAAAAAATTAGTGTGGACCCGTTAACTGGGGGTTCTATCATACTGCACAACTTTCCCCAAGGAACTATTAATAATTAATTCTAAAGAAATTACCCTACGTACAAAAATGCACTAAATCGGCTGATCGATTTGTATGAATATTTAATTATTTTTTTGCGATTTCAGCAGTCATAGAACAAGAGTTGTAAAGTACCTATGTTAAGTAGAAGCCCCAGTTAACGGGACCTACACCAATTTTGTTACATTCTGTATAATTATGTTACACAAATAAGTCTCATTTCCCAAAGCACAGGGAACCCTACCTTGGGTGGGATCCTAGTTTACGTAACTGAATATCTTTCTCCATGGAATCCATAAAATTGGGTCAAAAACAATATTGGCTTCCCATACAAAAAACACCTACATTTATCTAATTTCAAAAAATCGACACCATTACTCGTAAATGCAGGTTCCTCGGAAGAAACATTCAATTTCATGACTAATTTAACTTATTTATTTAAAAAAAAAGTCAGAATTAGAGTAGATCAAACTTGTTAAAATAATGCCTACGACTTCAATTTCACCCTTTAAGTAAGTAAATAACTTTATTGCACGCCAAAAAACAATCCACAACTTAATAGAAGGAAGAGTCCTTATTCCTGGAAACTGACGGACTTATGACTAACACAGTATCGCTATCAAAGCGTATACTTACCACAGAACAACTTACCATTTTAAAAAACAAGAAGCTCTAATCACTGTTTAAAACTAATTCGTCCAAGGAAGAAAATAGCAGTAGAACTCCAACAAACCACTGATGAACACACTTTAAAAAATATCAACTTCGTAAGCTAGGTACTTCAAAAGTTTTTAATTTCGAAATAGATTTAAATTCGTCTATGCCTTTTCCCGCCAAAAAGTTCGTTCGCAATATCGGCCGCGTCGCGTCGCGCCAATCTCATGGCATGCGCGATGATAGCGCGCGGTTTGTCTTCTGAAGGATGCGCGCGCAGAGATCTGGTTCCGTTCACCATCACTGTGTGTCGGCGCAGCCCAGCCGGATTCTTTCACCAAAAGCACGTGATGCGCTTGCAAGAAAGTATCTACTTACCTACGTACTTGGACTAACAGTGGGAAGGGGTCTGTCCGACCGAATCTGACTAGCTCCCGCAATCTATACATATATGTTTAATAAAAATGTAAAGGGGCCGTGTCTGTACATGAAATGTTTTAGGAAAATAATAACTGTGATGAACATTACCAAAGTATATATAAGGTCTAACAAAATTAGCTGAAACTATTTTAACTGGTGGTTCTATCTACCCATGAAACTGAACAACTTTCCCCATGAAACCCAGTCTAATCTCAAAAATTTTTTTTAACTTCCCATACTAAGTTGGCTGATCAGCTGATCGAGTTAGTATGGGAGAGCAAACATTTTTTTTGTGATTTGACTATGGATTGTTTGTTCCGTCATTCGTTTTTTGGAATGTCATTTTTGGCCCGTTGTATGCAGTGTCTAGGGTAACGTTATAGAGGCCAAAACATTAACTTTTGGAATTTTTGTCTCTCTGTCTGTACCTATTATCTTTCGCGCATCACGCAAAAACTACCAGGCCGATTTTGATGAAATTTTGTATGGTGGTTCCTTATAGCCCCGGTTAACATATAGGATACATTTTATCCCGGAAAATTTGAAAACTCCACGCGGAAGAAATCGCAGGCACAGCTACTTATAGTATATAATATATAGGTACTTATACCTCATATCGACCAAAAATAGCACAATGTAAACTACAAACTTAGTAAGGATTCGACAGTTTCAAATGTCAATTCAATAGTACTTTGTTTACCTATTGTTTTTTTTATTGATATATGGTATAAAAACTGTTTAGGTTTTTTGTATCTAAAGAGTGCTAATCTAGTGGTTTTAATTTTTTACAGATTTCATTTTGAATTTTCACAGTTGCAACCGTTACTGTGGTCTTTTTATCAATGGCACAGAGTAAAAAATATTACTTTAAAAAGTATCAAAGGCAAAGGGTGAGCGGTGAGCGAGCCGCTCCGCTAGTGTTACGGAGCCCTTAGTGCGCATTAGTTTTAAATATCTCAAATGAGAAATAATAGTAGGTACTCACGAAGTTCTATTAAATAAATGGTTTTTATTCTTTCGTTCTATTTAAGAAAATACCTTTTATTTCGTTTTTCTTGAATATTCACTTGTGTGGCTCTATTAATGCTTCTCCTTATTAGTTCTTTATTACCCATTTGCCCAAAAAGGAGGATAATGTTTTTTTTGTGTGTTTGTATGTCTGTTTATTCGGCGATTTTTGAGTGCGAGGAGTCGTTAGATTCGTCTTGATCCCGTGAGTGAAATAGGATACAATTTTACCCAACTTCCCAAAAAGAGGTAGATAATTTTTTATGCAGTCGGGTTTTTAATATTCAATTAAATTTAAGGGGCTCCCATACAACAAATGTGTTTTTTTTTGCTCGTTTTTGCTTGATATTTATAACGGCAACAGGTAAACGCTTGAAATATTCACATAATATTAAGTTGTATTATTCACTTTAAAAATGAATAATTAAATTAAAATAAAATTAATATTTAAGGGGGCTTCCATACAACAATTGTGATTTTTATAGATAATGGTACGGAACCCTTCGTGCGCGAGTCCCACTCGCACTTGGCCGGTTTTTTTTAAGTACAGAGGCCAGCACATAAATCTAGACACTACTCGTAGTGCGATTCTGATCTTTACGCGTACGGCATGAGAACGGTACAAAGTCCAAAGTGTCTAAGTATTAGCTGGCCTTAAACCCTTTCAGAAAATAACGAAAACCCTGAAATGGAGGGTTGGAAAAAGTCATTTTTCTGCGGTTGAAACTACATTACATTTATATATTTTTTAATAAATTTATTACAATATGTCTAAGTACTACAAATTGTACGAGGCCAAAACAAGATTTGATAAAATTTTCTCAATAAAAAAATAATGCAAAGTTCGCTTAAATTTATCAAATTTCGCTATGGTTAAGCCCACTAAAACCAGTTTTACTTTTTTTCATTTTTTTTTATTCACAATTGGTAAGCCATTGGCATCATCTCACCTGATGGTAAGTGACGATGATTCCGAAGATGGAAGCGGGCTTACCAGGATTCCCCAACGCAATGGAGAACTGGCTATCTTATCTTCAAGCCGGAACACATCAATGTTGTTAACACTGATGTTTGGCGGAAAGACTTAGATAAGATGATGGTAGCTAGCCAGGCGGGCTTAGAAAATGCCCTACCACCAACCAAACCGAGTCTTACAAAGTTGACCCCGCCGGAAATCGAACCCGCTCCCTCCTGGTGTAACCTTCATTACCGTTAGACATAGCACCAATTTTTTTTTTCTCATGACATTGTCGGACTCAATTTTTTTTTGCAAAAATGCCTATATCTAAATTAAAACAAAAAATATTATTGGCCTTAGTGTATTATGAAAAGCCGAAACACGTTTGTATGTTTTCCTTTAGTAACCTTTAGGTAGATAATAAAAAACCAGACTTCGAGTGCAAAGGCGAACTTCATAGAATGCTTGTGAGATAGTGATCATGGTCTGCAAGAGTATCTAGTGTTTTCAAGAAATGTAATCATAAATTTGAGATGTGTGAGATTGAGATAAAAATAGCGTCAGCAGTTTAGATAAACTTCCAGATTTTTCCGCATTGATAGGTACGTTTAGAATGTGCGAAAAAAAGGGAAAAATGTGAAGATACTGCCGATGGTACCTAATTTTTACATATTTCCGTGAAACTTCTATATATGTATATAAATTCTATTATAAATATAAACTTCTATATATAACGTACAATGTAATTATATATTAAAAACCCGACTGCATAAAAAAATACCTAACTCTCTTTTTTTGATGTTGGCTACAATTGTATCCTATTTCACTCACGGGATTAAGACGTATCTAACTACTCCTCGCACTCCAAAATCGCCAAATAAACAGACATACATACACACAAAAAAACATTATCCTCCTTTTTGGGCAAATGGGTAATAAAATAACTAATAAGGAGTAGCATTAATAGAACCACACAAGTTCAAGAACGAAATAAAAGGTATTTTCTTAAATAGAACGAAAGAATAAAAAATATTATTTAATAGAACTACGTGAGTACCTACTATTATTTCTCATTTGTGATATTTAAAACTAATAAAATATTTTAAAAAACGTGACGTAAAAAAAGGGATTTTGAGTGCTGCTATGGTGCGTTTCATCAAATAGTTCATTCATAAATTATTATGACGTCATGTTGCCTAACCTGTCTGCTTTGCGTTCATTTTCTATGCATAACAGACAGGTTAGCCAACATGACATCATATGAGCTATTTGATCAAATAGGGTGGGAAACCTAAACTGGCATATCTGTACGTATGTACCATGTACCACTTTTCAAGCAACAGTATTGAAAAGTATCCATAGTCCATGCTGGGCCCAAAGTGAATATAATCGGCTGGCTGCACAATCTCGTTGCGTCGACTTTTTTTCACATCACTAGCGGGCGGGCGGGCACCATGATAAAATATCAATGGACAAAACACACAGACAGAGAAACTTCTTTTTAGAGAAAACAAATCTGTATCAAATGTCATGTAGACAAGCCGACCATGACGACTTACGTCTAACTAAACTTTCCTTGTAACTACCATAGATTTTATTTCCTCAATGCATTTATCTTATAATATATCGTGCAGTTTTTAAGATTTTTCAATGCGATCCCAAAAACTTTTCAATGGATTTATACATTTTTTAGACTATATATCCAATGAGAGCCTTAACTTGTATGATAAGATCACTGAAAATTTGATTAACACGCTGAGAGAACATTTCAACAAACCGCGATGTGGTGACAAAAATTTCGTTGTTTAACTTTTAGGGGCCTTTTGGAATTTCAAGTAGGTATAGTGCAAAATTCTAGTGTAAAATGGCAGAGGAGATAAATGAAACTACTGAAATTATTGCCGATACAGGACCAACAGTTACTGGACAAGCTACGCCAGTTGACTTAGCGGAAGGCGATGTGGCCATACAGAAAATAGCCGAGGAGATTAGCGGGGAAGAATGGTTCGGTGATGAAGCACAAAAAGAACATCAGGGTGAGGAAGTAGGTGAAGGAGGTCCTTTAGACGGAGAACAAGTCGTGGGTGAAGAAGGAGAGACACTAAAGAAAAGTAAAGTCACCGGTGAAGAACTTGGTGAGCAAGAACCGGAAGCTCAAGGAGAACATGAGCCTGAAGTGAAAGCTGAAGAAGTTATAGAGGAAATTCTAGAAGAAGAAGAGGAGATAGAGGAGGAAAAACCAGTAGACCCAACTGCTCCCTACAACTTAACGGATTACCAAGAAGCACTAAAAGCTCCATTTTCATTACGACCTGAGCAATTAGCCGAAGCGGAACAGTTGTGGGCATATTACCAGGATTACACGCCAGCATACTCCGATATAGATGGATATGTTACTTCTGTGGAGCTGATTTATTTGTTAAAATGTTTACTAGTCATGACATACACCCCGGAACAATTGCAAGAACTGATAGACTTCTGTGTAAGGCCTCCACATCCAGACGGACATATCAACTTTGAACAGTTTATAAAAATACTTACAATAAGACAAAGGGATATGCCCATTGAAGAAGAGTTACGATTGGCTCTTGAAGTTATGGACCCAGAACACACAGGTCTCATTGATCGCGAATATTTAAGAGACGTTATAACCAACCATGGTTATAGAATGCCATCGAAAATGGTGGACAATATGATAAAGGAGGTCGATATGAGCAATGATGGTACTATAGGTGTGGAAGACGTGGTCGGCACTTTATGCATAGACCTAAATAAAGATGACATAGAAATGCTTCAAAATCAACTGAACCCTCCCAAAGAAATGGACGAAAATATTGACAATTTGATCTAAGCTATTGAGTCATACACTAAAAACCGAAATAAATTTTGTGTAAAGTATGTAAAAGATTATCACTTGTCATAGGTAGTATTTTGTGAACCATTTTTACTCGCACCTGTTCCCATTTATTTTGACACATAGTAACTATTATTTTAGTATACATTTAAAAAGCACTATGTTTTCCGGAGAGTAAGGTACCGTCACGTCACGTTGTACGTAGTATACTAATTACTCTGAGGTCACACCCTGGACACTACATACAACGGGTCAGATATGACATTTCAAAAATCGAATGAAGGAACAAACAAAATTACGGCGAAATCCTATACGTTCGAGAACCAAACAGTAACCAATCTACGTTAATCTGGGTGACGAGGGGGTGAGGTCAAATTCTATAGAGCGGCAGGGAGTGTCCATACTATATGCTTGTACTAATATGTATACTTTGGTAGCATACTAGTTCGTGAACTTACTTCGAGTTCGAGTAATGACTTGGGACCAAGACTAGGTGAAAGAATGAACATGTAATGTATTACATCCTTTTTTGAAAAGGGCTAGAAATAAGGGACTTAAATACCTAGGTGCCTACTCACAAATTTTACTATTTTTAGGGGTTCGTAGTCAACAAGGAACCTTTTCGGCATGCCTGTCCGTCCGTGTGTCTGCGGCTTAGCTTAGAGCCCATTACTTCTAGAAAGCTATAATTTGCCATCGGTATACATATTAATCACGCTGACAAAGTGGTAAAATAAAATCTTGAAGCAATTTTTTTAGCGTACCTCTACTATATCTAAAGAGGGGCTGTTTTTTTTGTTTCCTACGCTATTATGTGGGGTATCTATCGTTGAGTAGATTTTTCAAAAAATTAAATTAAAAATTTTAAAAAGTAGTAATATTTTGATCCACGAGTCGTCGCATAGGGGAACCCCTAAGTTGTGAAATTATTAGTATAATCACCTAATTGTAGTAAAGTAAATCAGTTGTATTCTGTTTTTATTTACTTAGCGGTCACCTACGCAACGACTCTTGGATCAAAACACTTCCCAACTAGCAAAAACTGGTCTTATAAACCAATGCGTTTGTGCCAAGAGATATTGCATTGGTAAACGAGTCTTGTAATGGTTTCGTAGTGTCCAACAAGTCCCGATTCAAGACTCTTAGTTTTGTTTTGGCTCTCTAAAAGCATATTGTAACGTGCTAAATTAGTCAAGATTTTATCTTTTAATTTAGCAGCATCTATCTATCGTCGCAGACTTTGCCAATCTATACTACTAGTATATATACCTACTCGTATATATACATACTATAATATTATAAAGAGGAAAGATTGATTGTTTGTTTGCATTGAATACGCTCCGAAATTACTGGACCGATTTGAAAAATTCTTTCACCGTTGAGAAGCTACACTATCCGCAGTTGCTTAGGCTAAATTATACTTTAAAAAAAATAGGAAACCTTACTAAATCTCTAGTTGTAACCCAAGGTGTAAAAAATTACCTAGAAATTCCTACAGTATCTACAAAAAGTTGTGTAGTGTAGTGTAAAAGTGGCGTGGCGTGGTGTGTGGTAGTGTGTAGTGTAGTGTAGCGTGTAGTGAAGTGTAGTGTAGAGTAGTGTAGTGTAGTGTGTAGTGTTGCGTGTAGTGTAGTCTAGTGTAGTATAGTGTAGTGTAGTTTAGTGTAGTGTAGTTTAGTGTAGTGTAGTGTAGTGTAGTATAGTATAAGGCGGTACGAAGTTCGCCGGGACAGCTAGTATGAGATAAAATTGGAATCAAAAGCTTTTATTTTGCGAGCCTGAGCATAATCTGTAAAGATACCTTTAAAAAAATATTTGATGATACTATACGTTCCGGACAACAGCAAGGAACAAGTGATACGTGTGTTGTCTTGGAAGTGAAATATTATTGTGAGGTAAGTTTTCCGTCACATGTTATGTGGGTTTTGCTATATTTTCAGTTGCCCGCGTTATAATCGACTTTTAAGTGTTTTTGGAATAAATTATATTTGGTCACTGACTTGACTGATACTAGTGGAAGAATTAAGTACTATTCCTATGCTTCTATGGGAGCTTTTGCATTTAGACCTGTGTGATAGATAATGCTTGCCATACTTGGACGCCATCATAAAAATTTGAGTTCCATTGAAAGTATATAAAATATAATACGTATGAACAAAGTAAAAAAGTTAAGAAAGTACGAATTAGTTGCAAAAAAAATTATTGATGTTAAAAAGTTGCCTCAAAGCCCATACTAATTTTACAACAATTTTCTATGGAATAAAACTTACGAGAGGAACGTTACACTTAACAGCCCAATTTCTGATATTGTCTTGGAATTCGTTATTTGTTTCTCCAGTACGTGTAATTTGACTTTTTAAGACAGTATCTTCTGAATCAGATTTATTTCCAAACGAACTCGATAAGTCTACGGAACCACTAGATTCATCATTCTTGTGTTTACTCCAAGAGTGGTCTTGTGCAAATAATTCTTCCAAATCACGAACATCTTCATCTTTTTCTTTGTCTTGAAAATGTACAGAACCACTAGCTTTATTGTCGACACTGTTTTTTTTCCAATAAATTGCATTCTTTTGTAGTTTTCTGTAATTCGAAAGAAGTTTTCTTCTAAATGCTCTACTACTTTTAAGTTGCTTCCACTTTTTTAAATCCTTCTAAATTAACAAAACTTAAGCGTAATTTTTTTTAATTATCTTGAAACGGTACGTAACAAAGTAGTTTATAACGAATTTTTCATGTAAAAGTGGTTAAGATTAATTTCAAAGTTTTGGCTAATTTTGAGACGGATTTTTATCGAAATCAATGCTAATGCTCTCATTTTAGTCACCCGTTTTTAGCTTTTATGATTTCCAACATGCACTAATATTTGCATTCTCAAAACTATTAATCTTGTATGAATCGTATAAACGCACTTTCATAGAGTCATGCTAGTCTCAGATACTGCATTATTGATGCTTGAGTATTTAGACAAGAGTAAAAGTCATAATGAATGCTTATTTAGGTAGATTTATTGTTGCGATCCTATAAAAGTCATAAGATTTAATCATGTAAACGTTTTTGAGACTTTTTTAGAAGATCTCTGCTCTTTATCTCGATAAGGAATTTAAAAATACTTTTAAAAATAAGACAGAATCGTTTCGGCTCATAAGATCCGTTTCCCAAAACATCCGGTACGTTCAAAATCTCAATTTCCTAGAAGGTGAGATGTTGTCAAGAGTTTACCAATTGTGAATAAAAAAAAACATCAAATTCCAAAAATATACGTTTCCTAAATCATGGGTTTCCTAAAACAACCGTTGCCTAAAACATATGTTTCCCAAAACATCCGTTTCCTAATACATCAATTTCAAAATCCGTCTTAGGAAATGGTTATTCTTGGTTTCTGCTAACCTCGGGGGCGGGGGGGGGGAGCCTTGCTTCGCGAGGCTCTTTGACTGTACAATCAATCAAACCTGACCGAACCTAATATCGCTCGCTACGCTCATTTACAGTTTTTTTTGTAAAATCCTTTGCTATCAAGAACCAATTAAAAGTCACCCTGTATAATTAATTACAAACTAGAAGGACGACGGACAACAGCTGGAGTAATTTCATACGTCACACAAGATGGGCGGTACGCATACATACACATACACCTACATAACGTACTAATATTATGCTTGAAACTATAAACCGAATCGCACTCTTGTAGGGGCGGAGGTAGGTTGTTCAAAATTTTACTTACAGCGTATTTAAGTTTACCCGGAAAGCAGTTGTTTTGTGTCGCGGAATGTCCAGTTAATACGACGATACTCGGGTACAGTAATTATTTGGATTGCTGGACTAAGTAAGTTTATCATAAAAAAAATGGTTTTTTACTTTTAATAATACCAAAAAGTAGCACAGCTAAATGTTTGTGACGTCGGGATTTCATGTTGAAAACATTGCGACATTAAGATACGAAGTGATATGGCTTCTGCGTGGGATATCAAGACAGAATCATTCAAACGTGCATTTTATACACTCTGTGTTAAACGGATTGTCCTGTATAGTACGCGGGGGCCATACACAAAATCACCATAGTTAAGTTTAGAATGAATAAAACAGTCCATAAGTAGCTGTATGACTGACACGCTAAGGAACTCTCGTGTCTGATATAATATTTTTAGACGATAAAAACCATTTTTAACAACACCAGGTATATGCTTCTCAAATCTCAGACTAGCGTCAAGAGTCAAACCAAGATTACGAGCAGTGTCAACATGTTCTATCTTTTCACCGGCTACTATTATGTTAGATTGTTGAAACAAAACCTCTTGTACGAGGTGTTTTGAACCAAGCACCATAAATATTGATTTCACAGAATTAAGGACTAAACAGTAGCGACTTGACCAATCCACCAACATCTTCAGGTCGCTATTAATGCTCACAAGAACCCGATCCAAATTTTCAGGTGTAAAAGAAAGATAAAGCTTTACTACGTCTTCTGCGTACATATGGTAACTACATTTGTGAAAACGAGTTGTCATATCACTGCTATGTACATAAAAAAATATGAACAGCAGAGGGTCGAGAATAAATCCCTGTGGCACACCACGTACAACAGGACAAAAAATTGAAGAGTGTGAGTCGACCGTTAAGTTGACCAACTACTCGAGTGACCAGTCGACCGACTGGTTGACCAACCAGTCGACAGACCATTGAACTGATCTGTCGACGGACCAGACGTGCGACCAGTCGAGCGATCATTTGAGCGACCAGTCAACGGTTTAGTCGAGAGACTAGTCGACCGATCAGTCGAGTGACACGTCGACCGATCAGTCGAGCTACCAGGTCAACCGACCAGTTGAGCGAGCGGTCCATCGACCAGTTGAGCGAACAGGTAAAGTGGTGAAAAATTAAGTGTTAGTATTTTGGAAGCAGGAGCAAAATTTAATGTTAAACTCTGTGATAAACGGATTGTCCTATGTAGTACGCGAGGGCCATACACAAAATCACCATAGTTAAGTCTAGAATGAA
This sequence comes from Coleophora flavipennella, assembly GCA_947284805.1. Lineage (NCBI taxonomy): Eukaryota > Metazoa > Arthropoda > Insecta > Lepidoptera > Coleophoridae > Coleophora > Coleophora flavipennella. Next base: position 14,243,155 of record OX369264.1, on the reverse strand, counting down.
TTTACTGACGCAGTTAAAGTAAGAGTAATCACAGTTCAGTAAGTAATATTTTTTTTATCTTTTAAAAAATAACTGAAGTAGGCATACGAGTAGATGTGAAATGCCTGGGGATTCCAACAAAATAACAAGTCTGTACATGGAAAATAGTTTAAGCCTATGTAACTTACTAATGTCAGTTGGAGATACCTGGTCCCTAATGAAGAAAATAAACAAAACATTTAGAAAAAGTGGGACAACCTTTATTCTACAATACTTTATTCCATTTTATAATGCCTGCAATACCTATGTATATTCCCAGCCTTTGTCATTTTTATTTTAAGTAATAAAGCGTATTTTAAATTCCGTTAGATTATAATTTTATTATTCCTGATTGCATCGTTGACAATCAGGTTCGAAGTGTGTGCGAAACATCCTAAATGCATAATATAAAATAATCTTAGATTGCTTTTACGATGTTTGGCGCATTGTCAGTTACAGCGAAATTTACTTTTCCGGAAATATTCCATTGATCTAGAATCGTGGCTAACTCTGATGCTATGTTCGCTGCTGTGTGATTTTCTTCGAAATTGCAACATCCCAGTTAAACTGTTTTGAATTTTAGGTTCTCAGTGAGTGAGGTAATGTCCTGTAACGGCGATATAGCTTTCGTTTACTCGAGAACTTCATAAATCCGTGGTAATGTACATAGATTGTCCTTCACTTGAGACTTTAGTCTTGATCGTTTCTTATATTTTGTTGTAGGTACGTTTCGTCAAGCAATGAGTTGAATTGCTTCTTGTAATTCATAATGTCATTTTGGCAACTTTACTTTGAACTATCATTATGTTGTCAAAACATTGGCTACCATAATATTGTGTCAGTTGTGATGTTCCCATGTTTGAATAGATTTATAGTGAATAGATTTAATTATCTTTTATAATAATAATAATAGGTATTTATTTCAGACATAGTCCATAATTGGTTAGTAACATTGGTACTTATAAACTAGTGTTAGTAAAAAACAATGGGAATAAATCAAATAATTGAGATGGTCTCGATGGAGCCGTCCGCCACAGGGGCAACGCCGGTCTCTACTTGACTGCGTGCAGCCGTATCCAGCGCCCCAGTATCGGAGAGTCCCATCGGTCCACTAAAGTGCACAGGATGCTGTTGGTACTGGCGCGCGTTCGACTCATCAATGAGGCAGACCGCTTACGCATAATAGCCTCGAAGCTGTCAGTCTTTGCCTCCGCAAACATACCAGAAGCACTGCAGAAGCGCGCCAGGCCCATCAACACCCTGAACGCGTTATTGTATTGGACTCGCAAGTCGCTGTATGCTCTCTGCGTGTAGCTAACCCACAGACTGCTCGTGTAGAAGGACTGGCAATATGCTTTAAAAAGCGTTACCTTAACCTCTTTAGAACAACGTGAGAATCTGCGGGCCAACATGTTGCATCGAACTGCCAGCGACCTGCGCTCCCTCTCAATATCAAAATTATCATTAAGGTCCTCGGAGACCCAGTGACCCAAATATTTAAAGCGAGCGACTCTGTTAAGGGCAGTACCACACAAACTCAAAGCAGGCATTGTTGAATAGTGTTTGTTGCCCGACTTGAACATCATTAGTTCGCTTTTCTTCGCATTATACTTGAGCCCATGGGCCTCCACATAAGTTTCACATATAGTGAGCAGTTTCCTCATGGCACCAATCGATGGGCTTAGCAGGACCATGTCATCTGCGTAGCTAATATTATTGACACAAATTCCATCAATATGGCATCCGACGTTGGTGCTGCCCAGCCCATCGATCAGCTGATTGATGTATAGGCTAAAGAGTCGGGGAGACGACAAACCACCCTGCCTCACCCCACACTCCAGCCCATACTCATCGGAGAGGGATCCTGCCCACCTCACACGGTTCTTCTGATTTGCATACCAATACATAAATAATGATGTAACCTCTGTAGGTACACTAGTATCAAGAAGCTTTTGCCACAGTATATTATACGATACAAGATCAAATGCTTTGGAAAGATCCAACTAGCAAGCAAAGACTGGGGTTTTTCTAGAAGTATAATACTGAACAGTCTGCTTAAGACATAGAACAGCACTTTCAGTGGAAAGACCAGCTCTAAATCCAAACTGAGCATCATTAAGATGGATATGCTGCTCCAAGTGTCGATCAAGCAGACCGTCCAGTACCTTCGCAAAAGTAGAAGCCAGTGATATTGGTCTGTAATTCGCTATATCAGATGAGTCCCCTGTTTTATTTTTAATTATAGGTACAACAATAGTTTTCATTAGCTTTTCAGGTAAATAAGAATGACCGAGGCAGAGAGTATAAAACATTAAAAGTACCCTTGGAAGATGAACTCCTGCATGTTGCAGGTGCTCGATACTGAGGCTGTCATGCCCTGGCGATTTACCTCTAACCATGCCCTTGATCACTGAAGCCACTTCCTTGGCTGTAAATTTCACATGTCGCTCAAGGGTATGACTGGCAGCATCTAGCACCTGCAACCCGGGCCCCAGAGGCGACTCCACTCTGAAGTGCTGCTGAAATACACTAGCTATTTGTTCTGGCTCATGCACTCCCGCCACACTCGCAGGAACGCACTGCACTGCTTCAACATTTTGGCTTTCAATTATAGCGTAGATTTCACTGAGGCACTCCGTGAATTCCACCAAGTTGTCCTTACAATCGGTAGGCATGTACACCGTAAACAGTAAGACCGCACGATCGCTCATTACTACTTTTATTGCAGCCATACGCACACTATTGCACTTCACAACAGTCACCACGGGAAACACTGACTTTCTCCATAATAGGGCCACTCCACCGTAGGGCCTACCTCGCAGAACTCCAGCAGATGTGTCGACGGCGGTGGTACCGGTAAAAGCGAAGTCGTTATCTATGCTGGCCAGGAAAGACACCTCGTGTGGGGAGCAGCCAAGTCTCCTGCAGCGCTACCACATCAGCTGTACGGCATAACCTTCTCACACACTATAGATCTGACTACATTCTTGCAGTTAAAACTTATTAGTTTTGAGCTTAAATCCATATAAAATGTTAAAGATTCTCGTTCTCCTTTTGGCCATCTACAATGGGACGTTTTTTGTGACTGAAGTCGACGAATCGACGATAGACTATCCCATCAGGCCAAAAGTCTTCTTTCATAAAATTTTCCAAGTGGTTTTTAGGTACAAAAACTTTGAAAGATTGGTAATCTTTTGAGACTTTCATATCCATCTTCTCCACTACAACACTTAAGTTAGTCTTGCTCTGAATGTAATTTTCAATATCACATACGGTTACATCCTTCGACACGTTATATATGTACATAGGGACTTTACATTCGGCTGCCTTAAAGTTCACACTTGGCGCTAAAATAGCTTTCCCTCTTTTTCCCGCAAACCTATTCCTTAGTCTCTTTCTCTGTACCAAAATCCATTCTTCACTGTGTTTTGGTGTTTTCCATTCACCTTCCTTCACAATGTCAACCATGGACTTTTGTTTTGAGTTCACTTCTTGTTTTTCATTCGGAGCGGCTGTGTGTCCCGTTTGTCTAACAGATAAAGTCGATCGCGGCAACTGCGACTGTTGAATCATCACACCGGCGGCAGTGGTGGTGGCAGCGGCGGTGCCGGTGGGGGGCGACACTTCGCCGCTGACAAGTTTTTCGTTGCTCGCTATGATAGGTACTCGTACCTGCGCGACCAGTTCAGTCGCTTGCGACGAAGTCGGTAAACATTGCGATGCCGAAGTTGAAATACCCTCATCTCGAAAATGTTGTGAATGTACAAATTTCTCTGGAGACGCTTGAGACTTTCGGTTACTGGGGTGTATGTCGTCTTCACAGTAAATATGAGTCAGACCCATGGGGCCACTATTGCATTCAAATCTGTCCACCAAACAGGCACCTCGACGTTGTTTGTTGACATGGCAATCCGACATAGTGTCCAAAGCAGACGTGTTCTTTAAAGCTTGCATGTCACTTTTCACGGATTCAAGTTGTTCCACTGTAGCGTATTCTTGTTTTATTTGGCTAATATCTCGCTGCATTTTTAATAAATCTTTCAAGATTTTAGTGACATCGACGTGATCGAATAAAATAGGGGGTAACTTTTGCAGGTCACGGGCCACAAAAGTAGGTACTACTTCTGGATCTGTACCTTTTAAAAGACAAATGATATCATCTATATCTCTCAACGTTTTACCGTCCCTCTTTCTGTTTATTTTGCGTTTTGTTGTAGGTAACGAGTCAAACAACAAGTTCTTCGCTTCCAAAATCTCAGTATCAGAAAATGCGCTAACACAAATGCGACTGATACTCTCCTCGTCCATAACGTCAATTTTATTATTTACAAAAGCTAACACTTCATTAATAACAATGTTACACTGCGAACACTTCACCAGTTTAGAGGACATCGTAACTTCGCTTGTGCGATCCGCACACACACGACCGATAATAACCGCGACCGTGACGCGACTGATTTGTTTATAGTCCTTCTGGTTCGAGTTACCACCTTTTCCCAGTCTTGTTTAGTCACACAGGCACAGGCATAATTTAATAATTTTAGCATTTTAGGTGTGGTAAATGGGCGCTCAGCATTTTGCCGTGCAGTATATCCTTTAACCTGTGCCCATATCAAATATAATTTTAGTAGCAATGCGAGAATCGATGCCAACAAAATGTGTCGGAGGCCAAGATCCTCTTTCTGTCGCTGAAACAATGTAGGAAGTAAGTAAGTTGCAATGCAACCTCATTGTTACGTTATCTGCTTAACCTATCAACCATTTAGTGGGCAAAAAGTCCATTCAATTAAATGAAATCATTGTCACCCTATTTCATGATCTACATACAATTTCTAACACTAGTTTTCTCCATAATTACTGAAGTTAGTGACGAAGAGGTTTATTAAGCTAGAGTGATGGAAAAATAATTTATTTTATGTTATTGAGAAACAAACAGTCGTAACTTAATATATAAATATTTCTTAAATTTGGTAGATTACAGACCTATAGTTTCCTATATTTAAGTTTTAGCAAAATTAAACCCCAAATGCGAAGCGCAAACAACATATTTACTATAGACAATTTTGAATAACTTTATAAATATAGCAAGAGTATTAGATTCAAGTTTAAAATATTTGAAGTAGTTTTTTTCTTAATAAACTCTTAAATCTAGTTGATGTTTCGCTAAGCATGTCAACATCCACAAGTTTTTCGTTATACAATCTGCACGCACGCCGCAGGTAGCTATTCTGTACAAAGCTAGTAACGCTAGAATTTATAGACCACGAAACGATCGTACAAAGTAATATCATAAAAATGGGTTTCTTACACACTTTTCTCACACGACCACGAGGCACCTTCAAAGATATGAGTTTAAGCAAAGTAGGAGCATCAGCTAAGTTGTGAAGAATTTTATACTATATCCAGAACATTTCTTCTGTGTGACAACAAGTCCTGCTTATATTTATGACACAAAGTTTGATAATCAGAGTTGTATTCAGAAAAATGTGTTCTTTATGCTACGGATTTTATAAATTTCTTCTGAACTCTTTACAATCTATCGACGTGGACTTGATAGAAGGGATGCCATACAGAACAAGCAAACTCTAAACGGCTTCTAACTAAGCAGTTATAAATAATTGAGAAATACTTGCTTCATATCAATTGTACCGCACTCGTTAAGGAATTATTACTTTATTAGTGAAAGAAGATGGGCCAGACGACGAAACACCTGAAACTTTTGTGTTCGTTTTTTATTCGTTTAGCTTTTTCCCGAAGTTCAACAAGCGTTACGTTTCAAACGTAACGCTGTCGGCCGGCATACTTAATTTGATTGTAGAGTGTCTATTTTTTTTTGTGAACAGCCCGCAAAAATGGAACGGACTCGTTCAATTATTTCTTATTGAATGCGTTACAAATTGTGTAAATGTTATGAAATTATTTTTCAGGCACTGAAAGATTTTTCAGCTTTAAGGCCTCTTGGAGCTACGGATCAGACCACGAAACGATCGTTATCTCTTGAAGCAAAGTAGTTTTACTCGAAATCACTTCATAGTGTAGCCGTCATGCTAACAGCTATTTATGTGGACTTGAAATTTCGCAATACTCTTAGATTTCGAGTTCATGATACTTCCTTGTAAAATGAAATCATTGTCACCCTATTTCATGATCTACATACAATTTTTATCACCGGTTTTCTCCATAACTACTGCAGTTAGTGACTAAAGAGGTTTATTAAGCTATTGTACCGGAAAAACAATTGAGAAATACTTGCTTCATATCAATTGTAACGCACTCGTTAGGGAGTTATTAGCTTAAGAAGATGGGCCAGACGACGAAACACCTGAAAACCTTTGTGTTCGTTTTTTATACGTTTAGCTTTTTCCCGAGCAGATACGAAGGTTCAACAAGTGTAACGTTTCAAGCGTTACGCTGTCGGCATAATTAGTTTGATAGTAGAGTGTCTATTTTTTCTGTAAATAGCCTGGAAAAATTTCACCCGTCAGGTTCATTTTTGCGGGATATTTACAGAAAAAGTAGACCCTCTACAAACAAACTCACTATGTCGACACCCTTAAGTTTGAAACGTAACGCTTGTTCAACCTTCAAATCTGCTCGGGAAAAAGCTAAACGAATAAAAAACGAACACGAACTTTCAGGTGTTTCGTCGTCTGGCCCAACTTCTTTTGTCAATCATTCTATACTGAATGCGTTATAATGGTGGTAGTATTAAAGACATTATTTTTCAGTTAATGAAAGATTTTTCAGCTTTCAAGTCTCTTGGAGCTACAGTATAGAGCACGAAACGATCGTACAAAGTAATATCATTTTACTGACAATTGACGAAACATGACCACTAACAATACCACCCCCCCGGCAGGCGACGCTTATGCTAGCGGGGGGAGGTGAATGTGGCATCTTTACCAAAGATGACCAATCGCTAGTTAAAAGCAATCCGCTTTGGCAAACAGCTATAATTTATGACAGAAAAATATATACTGCTGAAAAGGCGGTATAGCCAAGAGTCTTAGCCGGCCCTAACGAAGGCAAATAATACGTCATTTTTATGGTTATGACTTTTTGGCGGGAATTGGTAGCGTTCAGTTTAACTGACAATGACAGTGTAATAAATAATCAGCAAAGTATCATTTAAGTGTTTATTGAGTAGGATAATGAAATAAAAGTGTACTTAAGTTAGTTATCAATCAATCAATCAATCAAAACATTTATTTCGGACAACGTAATCCATAGAGTGTTAGTACAAGAAAATATTATAAATAAAATAAAATTAGGGTTAGTAAGGTTACACAAATTAAAAATAATAAAATTACTTTACATGCAGCCGTACCAATTGCCACTATATTACCAATATATAGTGCTAGGAAAAAAAATACAATAATGCTGAAAAATACTGAAAACTGTGAGAGAAACATTAGATGTAGAAACTAAAGGAAGCTTATAGTCAGACCTGGCTGTATGGTCTTAGTTACCTTTGCCTTTTCCGCGCTTTTGTAAGCCGGAAAGAAGGACCAAAAAAAAAAAAAAAAAAGTTTTGATTAAGTTACTCACAGTTACTTGTCTAATGTCAACAAGGGGTTGCTGTGTGTGTGTGCATAGCAAGCGGCGGCTTTTATTTTAATTTTTTGTGTTTTAGTTTTACCAAAACGAGGTTTTAAAAATGAACTTTAATTATGTGAGCTTATTGCTGTTGTCATTAATAAGTGAAGGTAGGTAAACATCAACCTAAATGGTAAATCAATAAGTTCTTACAATTGGAAGGACCTAGGGTGTGGTTTGCAGATGAATTTGATTTCAGTATTCCTTGTTAACCGATCTATAGTCATTGTTTTCTTAATCTAAAATATACAATGGACAAAATTTTTTAGGCACTCGTCATACTGCCCATGTAGGTACCTACCTAAACAGTGTGTGGTTTCTGGAGGTACAATACAATGCATTATTCTTTAATTCATCACAACATAAAAAAATGAAATAACAGTATTGAAGAAATCCTATACAATAGGCGGCCACAAGAACTGAAACATTAGTAAAATCAGTTCTGAGAATAAATTGATGGGGTGTAGAATAACTTTTGGTCAGAGAGTAGGGTCACAGAGTATCCTTATGGGTAGGCTTAACATAATTATGAAGAGCTAAACTGGGACACAAAACAACAAGAGGTTTGCTTTTCACATGTTTTAATTTTTATTTATTGAAGTTTTGACAATTTACGAAGAACTAAGTCGAAATAAAATTAGTATGTATGAGTATGAACATATATTTTTATTATAAAGAAAAGGAAATTAAGTAAACATACAAACATACAGTACCTACACTTAAGTTCACTTAAGGCAACACATTGGAAACTTTGGTTGCAGGGATCTCAATTTTTCTCAGCAATTACAAAATATATGAAAGTGATATTTTGTGATTTGATTCTTCATTTCAATAACTTTATTTTCTCATGTGCTGAAACACAAATTGTTAACTTGTACAACAGAAAAAACTTATCAAAAAACCTCTTTTAAAACAGAGATTTGCATTCTACAGGCAAACCAGACCGATTAAGTACCTCTTAACTTTCTTAGTTGATTTGTCTAAACACACACTTCAATATGCCAGTTGAATTTTTAAAATTAATTGTAGTTTCTAACCCTTAGTCTGGCAAATTCCCGCAGTGGGAGCACTAAAACGAGATGTCATCTGGCAGCGGCCATGTAGCTTTTTTTCGTTATCTGGCAGGCGTTCGCTCGCTCGCTCTGCTTTGGCTTACGGTTTTAGAAAAACTCAAATTTACTTTTTTGTATAAAACCTATGCACATGTGCTTTAATTTCTGAATGACAGTAAAATACACTTATTTAATCTTGTTAGGTTAATAGGCCTAAGGTATAAAAATAAAACAACATTCTGAGTGAAACATAGAGATAACTCTGTGTTGGACTTGGTAAGTTGTATTTTTTTAAAATTTTCCCAAATGTGGATGTAAAATCTTCCAAATTAGTAGATAAAACTACTTTCTGTTCAATATCTGAGAATTAAAAGTATTACATAATAACCTTCCTCTTTTTCTTAAAACTAACCACAATCATACCACTTAGCACAAACACACACTGTCATCCAAGCTCTCCCAGTTGCTATGAAAATAAAAAATGGTAATTTAAAAAACTAAAAAACCCGCCTGCGTTTCTATGTAATTTGGAAATGAAAAACCCTAAAACAAGAAAGTCGTCATACCCGATTGCACTTAACTTAAGAAAAACTGTAGCAGTCGGGACCCATTCTAGAAAGTCAGCCGTTTAGTCAGTATATTGGAGTAATCTGCAATGTTATATAGGTATGTGCTCTCAATTCACTAAGCCTCCATTTCTAGAATGGGTCCCGACTGCTACAATTTTTCTTAAGTTAAGTGCAATCGGGTATGACGACTTTCTTGTTTTAGGGTTTTTCATCTCCAAATTACATAGAAACGCAGGCGGGTTTTTTAGTTTTTTAAATTACCGTTTTTTATTTTATTAATTTTTTTAGTTTTATTATTGAATGAGTTGTCGTTGTTGTTTATTATTGTCGGGTAAAAATCAAGGCTGTCTTTGTTATATGATCTCGAATTTCCATGTGTTAGAGTAATCCAAAACTAGTCTGTGCCTCTACAATACAAACACAAACAGAGCGCTTTATTATTGTCTCGCAGCGGGACCTTGCCAGATGCGCTATTTTTTGTCCAGAAGTGGGATTTTGCCAGTTCAGGAAAATATTGCAAAATGGCGCCTGCCAGCGGAAGGGTTGATTGAAACAAAAAAACATTGAAAAAGTGCAAATTGCTAATTTTCTTTACTTTTTACAAGCACAAAAACAACAGAGACAATCGTTTCGATCAATGCCTTACTATAACTCAAATAAATGGCTAACAAATAACACTGAAAGAAAATTCGCCCAGTTTTAGTATTTGCCCATGTTTGCTTTGTATTTTCACTGGAGTGAACTTTCTTTGGAAACTTTTTTCGTGCTTTGTTTTGCCATAAAACTCATTGCATGACATTTTAAAGTTGTTTTTTGCACGTGAGCAAGGCTTCTACAATGCTTTCTTCCATCCTTCCTCGATCCTCAGATCACTCCAAGGAGCTAAGTATGCAATCAAAAAGGAAAGTCTTCAACACATGTATACTTCCCGTCATTACTTATGGATGCGAAACCTGGGCACTCACCAAACACCACAGAGAAAAGCTAGAACGCTGTCAGAGAGCCATGGAAAGAAGCATGATAGGAATTAGGAATAAGGAAACAAGACAAAGCGAGATGTAGCATAATAAGGGATATAACCAAAGTTGTGGATATAACAAGCCGGATTGACCAACAAAAGTGGAGATGGACAGGTCACATGTTATGCGATCCACAAGAGAAATGGTGCAAAGTTGACTGGTATCCCAGAGATGGCAGGAGAAGTATAGGATGTCAACAAACAAGTTGGGAAGACGACCTAAAACTCACAGCTGGACATCATTGGAGAAGGGTAGCGCAGGATAGGTCCCAATGAAAAATGTTAGAGGAGGCCTATGCCAGAAGGCAAACTGCGCTTCGGGATATATTATAAAAAACTACAAGAACATATCTAGTACTTACATACTCAACTGAGAAGTTCAGAATAAAAAGGCTATTCTTACCTTCCCTATTATTAAAATACTTTTATTAGGGGGACAGCGAAGTCTGAGTAATAGGGAACTCAGACTTCGCTGTCCGTTTATCTGTCTGTCTGTTAGACCGTCCGTCCGTCTGTTCGTCCGTCCGTCCGTCTGTTCGTCCGTCCGTCCGTCTGTTCGTCCGTCCGCGTCCCTCGCCACCAGGTTGTATTTCATGAACCGTTATAGCTAGACAGTTGAAATTTTCACAGATGTATTTCTATTGCCGCTATAACAAAAAATATTAAAAAACAGAATAAAATAAATATTGAAGAGTGCTCCCATACAACAAACATGATTTTTTTTGCTCGATATTGATAATGGCAATATGTAGACGCTTGAAATATTCACAAAATATTAAGTTATTTAATCACTATAAAAATAAATGATTTTTAGAAATTTTAAACAGATACGTAAGGGGGGCCTTCCATACAACAAACGTAATTTTTTTGATCGATATTGATAACGGCAACAGGTAGACGTTTGAAATATTCACAGAATATTAATTTGATTTTATTGGCTTTAAAAATAAATAAATTAATTAAAATAAATATTTAAGAGGAGGCTTCCACACAACAAACGTGATTTTTATAGATAATGGTACGGAACGCTTTGTGCGCGAGTCCGACTCGCACTTAGCCGGTTTATAATAACTTAATTTCTAAAACCGCACTCAAGAGATGCAGCTAAATATGGGTGATCCAGTGAGATGAAAAGGCCACAACCAGGTAAAAAGTAGCCTCCTCATATGCATGGAAAGCATTGTTAGGCTTCCGTAACCGCAGGGTGCCGAACAGGACCCATACTCTGCCTATGCTGGAACCATATATTTATAAAAATATCTTTAATATTTATACAAAAACATACAGGATTCTTAAGTATTTATCTAGTACTTTAGTACCTTCAGGAAGTAGAAAATTACTTTTAATATTTGTTAGCTAATGCTGGAACCATATATTTATAAAAAAATCTTTAATGTTTGTTCAAAAACATACAGGATTATTAAGTATCACTTTAGTACCTTTAAAAAGTAGAAAATTACTTTAAATATTTGTTAGCTAATGCTGGAACCATATATTTATCAAAAAAATCTTTAACCCTCGGAAGTATCTCAGTAATAATAAGCTCATCATTTCTTGCAATAGAAATACATAGGTACTTATTACATAAAACACCATACACCTTCTATAGACCTGTCCATCTCAATGACCCACAACTACACTAGCGCCACCAAGCGGGAGCTATAATGGACATAGCTGCCATTAACAATGTGGTCCAGATCGTAATGCGATTCCACAAGGGTAGCATACCTTATACTCAGAATCACCAAACGGTATTTGATGAAGGTCATACAGGTATACGTGCCTACCACGGAACACTACGACGACGAGGTAGAGACTATGTATGATGACAACTCTACAGCCATACATAGCACCAGGACCCATTATACCGTTGTTATGAGGGACTTTAATGCGAAACTGGGCATGATGAGCTAAGAGTGGGGCAATTTGGAAGTAAGAAATGCATGTGGTCAGATGCTGGCCGACTTTATGGAGAAGGAGAGCCTCTCTATGATGAACTCCTTCAAAAAGTCAAAACAGCGGAAGTGGACATGGTTGCATCCCAATGGGGTAATGTAGAACGAAATTGATTTTATCATGTCGACAAGGAAGCAAATATTCAATGATGTCTCTATGATCAATTCAGTCAAAACAGGAAGCGATCACTGCATGGTAAGAAGCACATTTAATCTAAAGACCACGCTAGAAAGATGTTGACTGATGAAGTCTACGCTCTGACCAGAGCCCATCCAGCTCTAAAAACCCGAGAGCTATTTTTTGCACCCATTCCCATTCTTAATAACCAGAGTTTTACAATATTATCTGATGTTTGCAGGCTTGGCAATATGGTGTTACCAGTGTAACTCAGCTACTCCTGGCTGCATAGACTTCAACTGGCGAGCGATGGGGTACCTCGGCAACCCTTGTCCTGACAATGAGGACATCTGCGTCAAGCTCATTGAGAGGAAAGGAGGTGTGGTCTTGTTTTATTAGACATGTTAAAATTTGAAATATAAAAATAGTAAATGCAAATTCAACTGCTACTGCCACGAGAGGTAGGCGTGCCTAAGCTCAGGGTGGCTGAACCTAAGGCACGCCTACCTCTCGTAGCGATCTGCTAACAGAGGGCGCCGACCCATCTGCTGAGCAAGTCTACAATGACTTGCTCAATATGAAAGTGCCGGAGGACGCCTCATAGACGTGATGGACGCTCGAGAGGCTGAAAGCAAATTGCAACGCGTCTTTTAAGAAGATCGTGAGTGGCAGAGTTAGAACCACGGTGGTCCTTTGAGTGCTCTGCGGACACCTTAATAGCTCTTATTATTATTATGTTGTAATAGGGCAGCAGCTGAGGTGCAATAGCCTCTGCACCGGTGCTCACGTCGTTCGAGGGGATGTCGACATTTACATGGCCTCGGTGTACTGTCAATACAGGCATGACATCGCCCAATATCTCGAACATCTGAGTCATGTACTTGATCGGCTTCCCCACAAACCCATTCTCATATAGGTGTGGACAGCAATGCTCACTCCCTCTCTGGTTCTGCGAAAGGCGATAATACGTGGGACGTGGGCCAGACACTGAATATCAGAGGAACCAAATGGAAAATTTTATCCAAAGCTTGTGCTGCTGCACAATGTTGAGGGGCAACCCCCCACCTTAATCGGTCCAAATGGGTCCTGCAACGTCGACCTGACACTGACAACACGCGGAGTCGCTGTTGCCGGTTGGAGTGTACACGAGAGGCAGAGCATTAGTGACCATCAGCTAATATCTTATACCGTGTCTAACGCCTCAAAGTCCCGTTCGACCACGCCAGCCTGTGGTAATGTGGGAGCAGTAAGGTTTAGAGAAAAGGGAGTGTGCTGGCCGCGCTTCCGCTCCATGCTCCATGTTCGCATGGGCTCACTTCACAAATTTCTATTGAAATTACACTGAAATAATGTTCATAATAGTGACGTGACGTGGTGGTTATGAGTACCTTTGTGAGCAATATATTATTTTTTGAGCAATATTCTGTAAAACTTATGAAATGTATAGTATTATTATAGAATCACATATCTCCTGACTTAAGATACCATGAACACTACAAGGAATATGTCGTTTTAAACAATTTCTGTCAAATAGGACTACAATCGAAGATCTTACAAAAAGTTTTTTTCGGATGTATGTATTCGACGGACCTAGATTTTTTATACGACAACGAAATAAAATGAATAAAATCAAACAAAATCGAGCACTAGGTAAACTTATTTATAACTAAGTAATATTGTCGGCTCTGCCTAAGTTTTACTAGAGACGCTCAAAGTCAAGCGATTCAGATTGATTAAGCCCTTAACATACGGAAATATGAATAAAATCGTAGGTTGATGCAATATGTAAGTATTAAAGTTTGTACCTGTATTAATTTCAGCTTCGGAAGTGGTGACTAGAGACTGCCTGAGCAACTTTAGGGCGTTCCGAACTGACATTCCAGCAGATACATATGAGGGCTGCAGGCCTGCTGCCAAAGACGTCATCTTGGCCAACTATGTTAATAATACTATCAAGGAGCTTGATACCAAGCGGTAAGATCTTTAAAATTTAACTCATGTACAGATGTCGGTGGCGTAAGGGCAAGGGCCGCCATCTCCTGTCCGGGAGGTCGTGGTTCGAATCCTGCCACGTACCAATGAATGAATTTCGATTTCATATGTACGTTTATCCCATGCTCTTACGGTGAAGGAGAACATCGTAAGGAAACCTGCACACGCCTGCGAAGAAACTCGAAGGTTGTGTGTGAAGTCCACCAACCCGCACTGGGCCCGCGTGACCGACTAAGGCCCGATCGCCCCAATTGAGGGTGGACTCGAGCCCCTCGGTAGGGACGTATATGAGCTGATATGATGACAGAGGCCAGCACATCAAGCTAGACACTTTGGACTTGGTGTCGAAAATGAAAGGGGGCTTACTAAGATTCCTCAACGCAATGGCGAACTGGCTATCTTATATTCAAGCCGAAAAAACATTGATGTTTGGTAACATAATAAGATGGTGGTAGCTAGCCAGTAGGAAATAGAAAAGTTAGAAAATGGCCTACCACCAACTAAAACGAGCCTTACAAAGTTAGACCCTGCCGGGAATCGAACCCGCGACCTCTTGGTGTGAAGCTAATGGTCTAACCACTATGCTAAGGAGGCGTAATCTATCTCTCAAGTCTATTCAGCAACTTATTACTAAAATTAAAAATGCTTATATTTATTTCAGGGATTGGTATGACGAGACACTATGGTGTTTCTGTTTTTTGGACCACCGATGCAACAGCAGCTCTATGACCTCGCAATCGGTAGCGTTGCTAATCTCCGCTGCTCTTCTATTGTTTATTTCGCACAATGCGCTTTGATCTGAATTTATGCTGTATGTAAGTAGTTTGACATTGTTATGTATGACTTTTGTGGGAACTGAAGTTCAAATCAAACCAGATTGTTACAGTTAATAGGTATGGTACTAATAAGTGAATAGTGATCAATGACCATTATTGTTAGATTGCATTTTTAGACATATGAAATATTTGATCGTCTACTTGTAAGTGTCTTTTCTATTCTATACATTCCATCCAATTAGGTACATAATAAAAAAAAATTGAATAGTGATCATAAATGACCATTATTGTTAGATTGCGTTTTTAGTCTCATGAAATGTTTTATCGTCTATTTTATAGATTTCATCCAATTAGGTAGCTAACAGAAAAGTTTTATTAAATAGTGATCAGTGATTATTATTGTTAGATTGCATTTTTAGACTTATGGTACATTTTATCGTCTATTTTATACATTCCATCCAATTAGGTAACTATTAAAAAAGTTTTATTGAACAGTGATCATTGATCAATGACCATTATTGTTAGATTGCATTTTTAGACTTATGAAATATTTTATCGCCTACTTGTGTCTTCTATTTTATACTTTCCATCCAATTAGGTATATAATAAAAGTTTTATTGAATACTGATCATATCAATGATTTATTATTGTTAGATTGTATTTTTAGACTCATGAAATATTTTGTCATCTTCTTGTAAGTATTTTATTTTATTTTATACATTCCGTCCAATTAAGTGCCTGAAATGTTAACGTTCAAGATCTAGCTTGCTCTGGTCGCCCTGTTTGGATTAGCATAAAACTTTTTCCTCGACCTAATAGTGCTCTAATTGTAGAGCTTTATGTTTTATTTAGTCCGAAACCTCTTATGTGGTGATTCTATTCAGTAAACTGAACAACTTTTGTTTTTCATTTTTGCTGAATTCGAAAAAAAACTGGTCGTTTCGTATAAATTATCCAGTTGATGAGCCAATATGAACTGATGAGTTGAACAGGATCCCCTCAGGGATCGGCCTGGGGGATCCTGGTGTACGAACTCAATTTGATTTTGAAACGTGAGTGAGAAGGTATTCTTAATATAAAAGGTGGTTCGAGATTTTGAAAGAGACGCGTCCTCTAGCATTAAAAAAATAATAAAATTCATCGCATTTGTATGAAAGTATTTGACCGATTTCGATGAGATTTTGTATTTAGGCCTTTAATTTATTTTGTTGTAATTTAAATAGCTTGATTTTTTGGGGTGCCTGTCATAAAAAGGAAATACATATCATTATAATTAATATTACCCAAAACAGCTTTAATGATTTTCTAATGATGATTCTTTAAGCATAGTAACCATAATTAAGTTCTATAATATGCTACTTTACACTAGCAGGCCTCCGTCACTCCATGTACTTGCGCGCTATAATAACCTACCGCCCGGCCGAGCGTTCTCGGGCCGTTTGCGGACCCAATTCAGTGCGGTTTTCACAAACGAAGCGCACGCACGTATTTCAATTTAAATCGTTTCGTTCGTTCGTACGCGTACCTACGATGCCATCTGGTGCCTTATGTGCTGTAGCATTCAACAATGTGCAAAGCAAATATGTGCAAAGCATTCAACAAAACATCGTCTTTTTATGGAAAGTTAAAAGTACCAACAGATGCGTTTTATAATTATGTAAGAGAACTTGAGACTATATTTATTAATAATTTTGAAAAAAATATAAAACAAAGGCCGGGTAGTACTCTATATGAAATTTTAAATGACATACATTTTGACTCTCCCTGCCCTTGTTTCCCAAAACAATATCTAATAAAACTTTTTAGAAGATTCAGGATTTTTGCTACACTAAAATTTAATAACCGAGAATTTAGAAAGGGTAAGAAATTAATAAAAAATTATATAAAAATAAAACACATGTAACTCTTAAAGATTTTTTTCATTTTACTTACACACTGACCTCTAAAATTATGTGTTATCTAGATGTATTGCACAGTCAGCACCAATTTATAAAAAAATATATATTTTACTAGCTGTTGCCCGCGGCTTTGCCCGCGTAGAGGTATGAAAATAATAACGAACTCGACAAAAAAAGAATTAGCCAAATCGGTCCAGCCGTTCTCGAGTTATGCGCTTACCAACACATTTTGCGATTCATTTTTATATTATCGATAGATAGATAAATGATACAATTTTAAACTACCACCTATAAGTCAAAACATATTCACAGTTCTCAATAACATAGACACAAAAAGTTATGTTAATTTAATTTTATCGAAGAGGCAGCCCTGCGATCGCGCGGTGTGAAGCAAGTACTGCGGTTGCTGACGCGAAGGAGTAGGCTATTATAGCAGTAGGTATTGGAAATTTACTACTGAGTGAAGTATCTGTTACGTAGTAACTAATTAGTAATCTGTGACACTAGGTTCATAATCATCATATCAGCCGAAAGACATCCACTGCTGGATAAAGGCCTCCCCAAGAATTTCCACGATGACTGGTCCTGCGCACCAGTTTAGCTTTAAGTACAAACTTGCAACGCTGATATTCTAAACCTATAGTGAAAAGTATGATGACAAGGCAGAGATACTTAAAAATATTTTTGAGAGCTGCAGTATCGATCGATATACAGCTTCTGGATAGCCTCGCCAAGACAACTTTTAAGGGCCATTCAGATAGTATAAAAGTTTTTGCGCTCGCTATGCTTTTGCATTTTCTTTACTTAATACTATTTTTATAAGTATAATTTATTTATTGACCAAAAAAGTTTACAAAAATATTCTCCACATGCAGCAAGAAATACAGATCAGTATTAAAATTATTACAACTAAAGCCTAAGCTAGGCAAGAGCCTGTGTTATAGGCATTAGTCCTCTTCCAGTTGGTGCAACACATTATTTTGTTAAAAAAGTAACGGAGAGAACAATTTAAAAGGTTCACTAAATTAAAAGTAGAATAATTGCAATCCTAAACTATCAGGCAAGCATGCATTGTTTTTCTGGTTCAGAGTTTTTAGCCCCGTCCTCGTCCTAACGAATCAATTCTTCGCTAAATATGAAGTCCAAAATTTTATTGGTAATAAAGTTGTCCAGTTTCATTACCACCACCTAAGAGGTTTCAGGTGAGTTATAAATAACTATTTGTGTATGTATATTAAGATATACATACACAAATAGTTATTTTTAACTCACTGATTAAGATCAAGACTGTATAAATATTTTAATAATAGGTCTTTGATAATAGGTCTTTACCTATGAAATTGCCGATTCAGTTGTCAAACCCCAAAGCCAATTTTAATAAAAAAAAGTTTTTTACTTTGACCATATAATTAATATTACTTTATGGTCTTTTAAAAGTGACCAGTGTGATGCCTTTCATGTTCCAATCCCCGAAGCTACGAACCATTAAATAGAAAAAATGCGTTTTCGTAGTGGTCAGATGAGGCAATTTTTTTGACTAGTCAATTTTCTTGAAATTTTCTAAAAATAGTTACAAGTGTAATTTTCTTCAATAAAAGTTTATTTTAGACAAATATTCGCCGAATGTCGAATAATATACATTATTACATTATTATTCGGTATTCGACAAATAACAATAAAATGTCTAGTAATGCCGAATACCGAAAAATAGCGAGTATTCGCGGTTTCATATGTCTATTTACCACCATTTAGTTTCTAACAGTCTAATCACAGACTTAATATATGGTTTGTGAGTCTAATGCTGTTTTGAGAAAAAAAAAGATTAAATATTTTTTTTTAAATGTATATTTTCATCTTTAAACTTTTTCCGCCAATCGGCAATTTCATAGATAAATACCTAATATTATTTAATTGATGTACACACAAACTTGTACAAAAAAGTGTTTATAGTGTCCTTTGAATCTCGTATTTTTATGTTTGGATATGCACTTTTTTAAATAAACTGAATATACGTAACTTTACGCACACTTTTATTACCATCACAATGTATGTAAGTACTTGTACCTTTCCTTTGGTTTTATTATTCTTACTGAGCTCAAAGGTACATTAAGATATGTACCTACTCTCTATATGTATGATTGGTTGTTACCATTCTCGACTCTCTATAGATTTTGTCTATGTGTAAACAAAATTGGTGTAGGTCGCTTTAACTGAGGCTTCTACTCATCAAACTGAAAAACTTTTGCTCTATGACTTTGCTGAAATTGCAAAAAAAATTCATACAAATAGATCAGCTGATCGACCAATTTTGTGCATTTTTGCATGGAGGTCCAATTTTTTTTTAATTGACTATGGGGTCCTTGAGGAAAGTTGTTCAGTATGATAAGTAGAAACCCCAGTTAACGCCTTCTACACCAATTTTTACACCCTGTATAAGTACATCAGGACAAAACAAACTTAAAAAACCGGCCAAGTGCGACTCGTTCTTACGCACGAAGGGTTCCGTACCATTGTCTATAAAAATCACGTTTGTTGTATGGGAGCCCCCCTTAAATATAATTTTTTATTTTAATTTAATTATTTATTTTTAAAGTAAATAATACAACTCAATATTCTGTGAATATTTCAAGCGTTTACCTGTTTCCGTTATCAATATCGTGCAAAAATTAGCAAAAGAATCAGGTTTTTTGTATGGGAGCCTCCCTTAAATATTTGTTTTATTTCAATTTAATTATTTATTTGTAAAGTGAATAAATACAAGTCAATATTCTGTGAATATTTCAAGCGTCTACCTGTTGCCGTTATCAATATCGAGCAAAAAATCAAGATTTTTGTATGGGAGCCTCCCTTAAATATTTGTTTTATTTCAATTTAATTATTTATTTTTAAAGTTAATATATAACTTAATATTCTGTGATTATGTCAAGCGTCTATCTGTTGCCGTTATCATTATCGAGCAAAAACTAGTAAAAAAAACGTTTGTTGTATGGGAGCCCTCCTTAAATATTTGTTTTATTTTAATTTAATTTAATATTTTTAAAGTAAATATATATCACTTAATATTCTGTGATTATGTCAAGCGTCTACCTGTTGCCGTTATCAATATCGAGCAAAAACTAGTAAAAAAAATCACGTTTGTTGTATGGGAGCCCCCTTAAATATTTATTTTATTCTGTTTTTTAGTATTTGTTGTTATAGCGGCAACAGAAATACATCATCTGTGAAAATTTCAATAGGGATGACGAATGCTAGTCATCTGATTTACTTTTTATCATTTGTCAAAAACGACATTTGGTTCTAAAAATGATTGAAATACCTAGGCGTGACGTCATAGTTTTGCAGCGTCATTTATGTACTCATTTTGTGATTTTGGTGGATTAAAAATCAAAGACTTGATGGAAAACAAAACGAGTAAGGTTTTCCGAAGTTTAAGTAGGAGGGCAATTTGTGATCAAGACTTCATGATTTATTTCTGATGCTGTCGTCATCCCTATTGTCTAGCTATCATGGTTCATGAAATACAGCCTGGTGACAGAGACGGACGGACAGACAGACGGACAGCGAAATCTCAGTAATAAGGTCCCGTTTTTACCCCTAGGGTACGAATCCCTAAAAATTCTTTGGCAGGAGACAAAGATAGAAATATTCAAAGAGCTAAGTTATGTACAGAGAGGGAGAACCGCGAAAGTACACCTCTGTGAACAAAAGTACGGACATTTCTTGTTTATTTTTTACTTAGGGTTACGAAGTAACTAGTATCTCATCTGTGCTTAGGGGAGGGATTCTGGTGACCTATTTACAAGATTTACATCTTACTTTAGGCGCCAGTCTCCCACCAACTTAACTTTGTACATTATATTTTTTTTCTTACTGTACCTTATGAATATGTTTGTGGGAAGAAATAAATTGTGATTTATTATTATTACTTAAGACAGCATCACCGTGAATCTGATCTAAGTCTCCTAATAAAAAACATTCAAACAAAAGCAAACTGCAATAGAGCTACGAATATAGTATTGAGTATGTTGAATATCCCGATAATAATGCGCGGCTCCAAATGCCACATATCGTAGACGGAGAAGCGCGGTGGGCAGTCCTCGATGGTCTTGTACATGGTCTTGGCTTTTGTCCTCAGGGGTCCTAGAAACAAAATGAGAATTGTCAGCAATCAAGAGATTTTTACCTACTAGGGTTAGTGTCGCTTAGTTATAAATGTTTTAATGCTATGCGCATCGGAATACTTACTTGGAGTTGGGCGTTTGGATAGTCGGGATGGGTTATTCTACTAATCACCATTGGCTGAACTTTTTTTTCACAAACTAACCCCCATTTACTGATCATTGAGTTCACAAATCACAACCAACAGTTTAAAAAGCAAATGCAGACAACATAAATAAGTAATCAAATCAAAGCAGCCATTATTTTCTTACACGTAATTCTTTGATCGCCTATTTAATAAAATTATAGATATCAACAATATTCCACATAATGTTTTTATTTGAGTGCGTTTGGGTGCACCTCACCTGATGGTAAGTGCCTATTTAGCCAAGCTCAAATAATTTCGATTCACTCTCGTCTTGAAGATACTTAAATTATACGAATCGGGGAATACAGACGCCGGCAGGGAATTCCACTCCTTGGCCGTTCGCATAATGAACGAAGAAGCAAAACGCTTCGTGCGTATATAGATGGAACATTAGCACCTAATGGTGAAGTACTCTGCAATCAATGGCTCAATTCATAGCCAGAAAAACTTACGTTTAGGTTCGTACGCTGTGAGCTTTTTGTCCACAAAGACCTAATTAAGTCTATGAGCATGTATGAGTATGAATAGGGATTGTGAAGAAAAAGATCAAAAACCTCAATTGATTGATGGGGTCAATGAAGACTAGTGGAATAACCCATTGGGAAAATGAGTTATTCCACTAGTCTTCATTGAGTCCGTTATCACTTCTTGATATGACCACTTCTCCTTTTGTCAATTTCTGATTGACCAGTTCTTGACTACTTCAGCGTCGCTGAACGTTGCTGGTCGAGACTGGGTAAGGTTTGAGACAGACGGCGTGCACAAAACACAATACCGACAGACATATTATGTGTGAGCGAGATAACATGACCGCTGACCGCCATTTACAATTGTTTCTTTATCTACGCGGGTTATAGTATACGGCCGGTCGATGCGAGTGCGACACGATGTGTTAAAAAACGTAAAGAATCAAGTATTTGTTTCATCTTATGATGTGACTGACATAATATTAATAATGAAGATATTATACCTTCGTAGTAGAGCGCCAGAACTGCAATAGACAATCGCTTGGTCTCAGTCACTTCGCGGAAGAAAAGTTCGCAGCGCACACACATAGAAAAAGCCTGCAGTATAATCATCATCATCATCACTGCTGCGTTTAGAAACTCGACCGTCAGCTTTAACTGTGCAAGAAGAAGACCGTTCGTATTATTTAACTTTTACCATCGATATCTATGTAAATTGTGTTTACGCACACAAGCACATGTACCTTCCTATATATACGTTAACACAAGATTATAATATAATAGACATGTTAACACAAGTTATATATAAAAGTTAAATGAAATCGGTCGGATAGATCATCATCATCATATAAAAGTTATATGTTTTATATACTTTCTAAGCTGAGATCGTCGATATAAGAAACGCTCCGCGCTGAGCGCAACGAGGGAGAAAAATAAGGTGCCTATTGTCTTCGTGAAAAGTTTTTCTAATTTTACCCAAAATGTGTTCTATATCACTAGTATGAACAAAAAAACATTGCCAAAAACGTCCGTCCGTCGGTTTTCCCAGCGGCTAAACTAATGGTCCGAATGAGATCAAATTTTGTAAGTAGTTAACAGTACTATAGTTTTTTTTTAATTCTGAGTTGCGATACAACATACTTACAATGAAAAATGCAAAAATCTGGTAAATGGCTTTAACGATTTTAATAAAACTTTACAAGTAGGTTTCAAATTTTGAAATCAAGAGTTTAGTTGAATTCTAGGTGCTATACAACATATGTACATACAATGAGAAATGAAAAAATACGGAAAATAGCTTTATCAATAAATTTTATAAGTACACATTAACTATTATGGATGCTCTATCAAGTGGCAGTATTGGTTCTGGCTAAATTCATTAAAGGCAGGCCCCCATACAAGTTTTTTTTGTTGCTATTTTCTTTATGAATTAATCCGCTTAAAGTATGTGCAGTGCTGTACAATTTATTTTTTCAATTCGATGGCTTAGCTTAGTACCTACCTAAGCTTATTCATTAGTTATTAGATTCCCCCCCCCCTCTACTACTAAGAGCGTCGGTGGCGCATCGGCAAGGGCCGCTACCTCCTATCCGGGAGCTCGTGGTTCGAGTCCTGCCACGTACCAATGTGTTTTCGAATTTAGATCTCATATGTACGTTTATCCGACGCTCTTACGGTGAAGGAAAAACATCGAGAGGAAACCTGCACACATCTGCGAAGAAACTCGAAGATTGTGTGTGAAGTTGATCAACCCGCACTGGGCCCGCGTGGTCGACTAAGGCCCGAACGCCCTAATTCAGGGTAGGCTCGAGCCCCTCGGTGGGGACGTATACATAAGCTGATGTGATGATTAGAGCCTCAGCCCCAAGTTCCCTTTACAATAAGTAAGCAAGCAAGTAAATATACTTTAAAGACTACATCACTAATACTTCTGAGACTTTTATAAAATTTTTGAGAACTACCTTAGTAAGTATTTGTATTCCACCGAACATAATAAAAAAATGGTTATCCTTACGAGCCTAGCCGCCTCCGTGGCGTAATGGTTAATTCCATTAGCTTCACATCAGGAGGTCGCGGGTTCAATTCCCTATGGATTCTAACTTTTTAAGACTCAGTTTGGTTGAAGGAAGGAATACGCCCGTCTAGTTAGTTACCACCATCTTATCTAATTGCCGCCAAACATTAATGTTAACAGCATTGATGTGTTCCGCCTTGAAGATAAGAGCCCCATTGCGTCGGGGAATCATAGTAAGCGCACTTTTATCTTCGGCATCATCATCACTTACCATCAGGTGGGATGATGCCAAGGGCTTATGAAATGTTAATAAAAAAAAAGAGCACTTACCCCGATTTGCAGACTCAAAAGTCCAATTTCGAAGGTACCCACTATAAAAAATATTAAACTGACGAAAAATATACAAACCTGAAAGGAAAGAGTTTAGTAAACTTTTATGCCTAGTTTACACGTATTAAGTAGCGAAGTAGTTAACTTAATTTTAACTAAATATTAAATTAATTACTGTGTGGTGTAAACAATTACTAAAGAGCTGTTAACTCATAAGTTGAAAGTTAATGATTTAGTAGATAAGTTGACTTGTAGAATAAATCGAATCTATTTTTCGAATAAGTAGCCTCTCCTCTCGCACCGCGCGCATGCCCCGGTGGGCGTGGCCTGCTACTAAATTATCATTTAGTACGTGTAAACGCTATATTCAACTTAATTTCAACTTAAAATTTATTTTAACTACTTTTTCACTTTACACGTGTAAACGCTCGAGCACTTATAATTAACTTTCTTTTATTTTAAAATTAACTTGATTACTTCACTACTTAATATACGTGTAAACTAGGCATTACTCACAAGTTCACGCAAATTACGCAATTAATTTCGAAACTAATCTCTGACAACTATAGGCAATACAAAACGACAGTAGCGACTCGGTCCTTCTAACTATTTGAGTTACCTCCGGCTTTCGCAGTAGCAACCCTTTGCAAAATACAGCTTTACCTAGCCGGTAAGCGTATCACATGTTACTATGCTTATTTATTACGAAGTACGCCCGCCAGAAGTCTGGCTGCGCTGCGGCCTGCGGGAGTTCCCACTGGAGTCGCGCCATTAGGTACGTGCACTTCACGTCGTACGTGGTGCGTGCGTGCCGAAGCCTCTGGGCTCTGCCGGAGACCATCGCCAGCGCCGTCTTTTGTTCGAAGGACGTCGTGTAACCGCCTCCGTGGCGTAATGGTTAGCTCATTCCCTTCACACCAGGAGGTCGCGGGTTCGATTCTTGGTGGGGTCAACTTGTAAGACTCGGTTTGGTTGGTGGTAGGGCATTTTCTAAACCCGCCTGGCTAGCTACCATCATCTTATCTAAGTCTTTCCGCCAAACATCAGTGTTAACAACATTGATGTGTTCCGGCTTGAAGATAAGATAGCCAGTACTCCATTGCGTTGGGGAATCTTGGTAAGTCCGCTTCCATCTTCGGCATCACTGTCACTTACCATCAGGTGAGATGATGCCAACGGCTTACCAATTGTGAATAAAAAAAAGTTTCGGTTTCCGAGGCACCATGCTAGTCCACGTGTCACCTTTACTACAGGGTATGTTGGATACGTCGGTGGTGTAATGGTTAGGGCTGCTACCTCCTGTGCGGGAGGTCGTGGTTCGAATCCTGCCACGTACCAATGAGTTTTGGAATTTCGATTTCATATGTACGTTTATCCGACGATCTTACGGTGAAGGAAAACATCGTGAGGAAACTGCACATGCCTGCGCAGAAACTCGAAGGTTGTATGTGTCGCACTGGTCCCGCGTGGTCGACTAACGCCCGATCACCCTTATTCAGGGTAGGCTCGAGCCCCTCGGTGAGGACGTAATATGAGCTGATGATAAAAAATAATGTTGGATACAACTAACATAACTATAAAGTATTTTATTAGGGTTCCTTCCACGACGACCGGTTCTGTGCTGCCCGCATCCAGCTACCTCCCGAGTCCTTCTCCAGGTCATCGGTCCACCGAGTGGGAGGCCTGCATACGCTACGTATTCCTGTGCGCGGTCGCCACTCGAGAACTTTACTATCCCACTGTCATCAGTTCTACGAGCTATGTGTGTATATCAATGGGTTAGTAATTTAGTTTTAAGTTACCTGACAATGACAATGAATTAATAATAATAACTTAGGTACCTGAAATTTGTATAAGTCTTGATATGCAGCAAAACAATCGAAAATTTCTCTCAGATAATCATCAGTTGGACTTGACACAAAATCATGTGATTTTGCCGCTACTTGTCGCATATACGATTTGGTTGGCAGCTTATTGGTTTGAGTATTTGCATATTTCTTGGGTTTCACGTGATTTTTGATTATTGAGTTGATAAATCGTACTCTTAGAAAGAAATACACGATTATGTTGTTGCAACTGGTTATTTCTATTGCAAATGGGAAAACCAGGACCACAGCAGCGGTGAAACCATACGCCGAAGAGATATTCCCGTTAATGGTAACGAAAAACAATGTCATTAAGATGGCAACAAGTATCATCACAGATCCGTTGTTAATTCTCTGCAGTATGTGATTAAGATCTTCGCTGACGTTCATGAATCGGTCAATTTTTTGCATTTTAATGTAGAAGTTGACATTTGAATCGCTGTTAAAGAACCGTACGTGAGCCATGTTGCCGATGTAGGCTACGTGTAGGACTATCCAGTTGGCCAAGCTTATCGTGTACAGCGCGGGGTAGAAAGAGTATTCACTTGTTTGCAAGGCGATGATGGTCGTGGAGATGGCTACACTAACGAATGTCAATAATATAGTATATACTCTCTGGAGACGAGATGGAGCCGTTACAAATCGATCCCTTGCGTCCACGCGACATGAGCCCAAAAGCATTTGGGGGAAATGGAAGGCCCAGAATGTGTCCATAAAATTTTGATCTAGAATATCGTTTGAAACATATTCACCCATGATGACGAGTAATTTTTTTGGATCTAATTATCTGTTTTTGTGACACTAACGTCTAACTTCGATTGCTGAAATATTTTGTTTGACACGCTCAGCTCATCATTACATACATACATAATACATACGTAACTAAATATGTAATATTTTTTTAAGAAAATTGACTTTTTTCTATTAACAGGCTTATTTATTGCTTTTCTTTGTCATAAGTGATCTAGAGTCACCCCTGCTATTGAATAATAAATAAGTGCTATTACTTTATTAGTTGATCCATTCGATAAAAATAATGAAGTATCACAACGAAAAGTCTATTAGGTTTAATTAAGTTCCTACTTTAAGTAATATTACTGGCTGTCCCGGTGAACTTCGTACCAACTTACACTACACTACCCTACCCTACACTACAATACCCTACCCTACCTTACCCTAACCTACTCAACCCATTACCCTATTCTACCTTACACACCCTACCCTACATAAGAACCTGCTCCTGACATTAACGAACTCAACAAAAAATAGCGAAATCGGTCCAGCCGTTCTCCAGTTATAGCGTGACATGAAGAAATAGGGATAGATTAATACAGGACCAACCCCAACATACAAAACACATTAAAAATCGGATAGCTTTGGATAGTGAATTTATTTTTAAGAGTATCCAAGTACTTACGTATTTCAGATACAGATATTTCGAAAATACGCTTCGCGATAGAAGTAGCTACGTATAACGTACGTAATCCTTACTAATATTATAAATGTGGAAATGTGTGTTAACTTTTTACGTTTCAACGCCTCAACCAATCTTGCGAAATTTGGCATGGAGGTAGCATGTGTCACGGGAAAGGACATAGGCTTACAAACACTTATTAATCCATTTTCGTTTTGATGAACTTTAATATTGCCATCCCTAAGATTTAAGGTAGTCTGTGTTTTAGCTGCACTTACGTATTTACTCGTTTGAAAAAAGGTAGGTATTTTCTCTGAATTAAAAAGCTGACGTGAGATTTCCATTGACCCCTCCTACCTTGAATTGAGATTTTGAGAAATTATGCCGGAACTCCCATTTTGACCTGACGTAATAAATGGATCTCCCCTTATTCTTCGCTAGCTTCTTATTTTTTTAAAGAAAAACTAGGTTACATAGTACTATTTATGTCAATTTTTGGAATAATTGTCCGCTTCCATCTACGGTATCATCATCACTTACCATCAGGCGAGATGATGCCAAGGGCTTAACAATTGTGAATAAAAAAAAATAGTTCAGTCCACCGAATTCAATCATACCATACTAAATTGGAAAAGCACAATTGCATACGTCGCAGTAATGTTAAAGAAATTCAGAGGAAGTTGGTTGTTCAGAGTAAATATTTCGTACACCGTCAAGTCATGTTTTGCATCCAAGACTAATAGGAGTTTCTTTGCGTATTTCCTTGAAGTATTTTCTGAAAATAAATAAAGAAATTATGTAGATAATTGTTGTTCAGATCACCCAAAGGGCGATGGAGCGAGCTATGCTCGGAATTTCCCTACGCGATCGAATCAGAAATGAGGAGACCCCGTAGGAAAACCAAAGTAACTGACATAGCTCACAGAATCGCTAAACTGAAGTGGCAGTGGGAAGGGCACATAGCTCATAGAAGAGATGGCCGTTGGGGCAGTAAATTTATCGAGTGGCGACCGCGCACCGGAAGACGTAGCGTAGTCCTCCCACACGGTGGACTGACGACCTGCTGAAGGTCGCGGGAAGCCGCTGAATGCGACCAGCGTAGGACCGGTCGTTGTGAAAATCAATCAATCAAATATGCTTTATTGTACAATTACAATAATATATAGAGATAAATAAGTAGTACAGAATAAACAGTAAAATTATAAATTGTACAATGTAGGCGGACTTATTGCTTAAAGCAATTTCTTCCAAGCAACCCAGAGAATGGATACAAAAATTCTTATCTAGCAGTGGACGCCATACATTGATGATGATGTATGGTGCTGAAACATGGACCATTAGGCTAAAAGACCGAAGCGCCTGCAGAATTTGTGTATCCGATTTATATTTATATTGCGCAAGTATGATCATGTCTTCCAGTTCCGAACCCAGCTCAAATGGCTCCCGATTCGTTTGCGTAGGAACTCCCATATCCTTTGTCTCCTGTTTAACATTCTTCATAAACCTTCATCCCCTTGTTACCTACGCGAACGCTTCACTTGGAAGCGTCAGCCAGACCAACTGCCGCGATCCCACCTAAAGTCCCTCCTTAATGTGCCCTCTCAGGTGGCGGGATGCCGATGGATTTGGACAGCTCAGGACCGGTCGTCGTGGAAATCATTTGGGGAGGCTTTTGTCCAGCAGTGGACGTCTTTCGCCTGATATGATGGTATGATGATGAATTGTTGTCAGTTCGTCGGAATCTTTTATTTTTTATCATCATCAATCAGTTTTGGATTGAAGAATAATGTCAATTTTTACCTTCAGCACCGAAAGATAGCTCACTGATACAAATCTTTCTTATATTCCCCAATTTCGACGTGAAAGCATCTGCCAGAAAGCATAACACCAATAACATGGCGATCAAGGACATGAGAACTGGTAATAGACGTAGACTAGTATAGATATCGTTTGTCTGAAAAAGTATTAGAACACATAAAATAAAACACTGTCACGGAATTCAAATGTTTAGCAGATTTAAATCTCTTTAATTTTGCCGGGTTATGTAATTAGTTTTTAATTTCTTTTTTATTCCGTACACCCAACTGGTGACCAACGGGACCGTATTACTAAGCCTCCGCTGTCTGTTTTTCCGTCTGTCAGTGGGCTGTATATCATGAACCATAATAGGTAGTTGGAATTTTCACAGTTAATACACAGTTGGAATTTTCACAGAATGAGTATTTATGTTGCCGCTTTAACAACAAATACTAGAAATTAGAAAAAGTGAAAAAATGGAAGGTCTCCATACAAAAAAAAAACTGTTTTTTGATTTAGATCTATCGTAAAAACGGTAATACATATACAAGCGTGAAGCTTCGTGTGATTACAGTACGAATACTGAAGTAAAACAACAAATAATTAAAAATAGCCAAGTGTGATTCGTACTCGCGCTAAGGAGTCCGAACTTAATGATAAAAAAGCATATTTTTGTCGCTCGCGTTGATGTCTTTTGTTTGTAATGTGAATTGATATCATTGTCCTTATGCTATGTAGTTGTGTGAAGATGCTAGTCCGACTCGCACTTGGCTGATTTTTCTTGTTTCATTCACTTTCTGTCTAATAGATAGATATAAGTAACGTCAAAGAAGATCGGAAGTTAAAGGAATAGTTTAAATATCAATGTGATTTCTTTTTGGTAAGACATGTCATTCGTCATACGTCGTATGATCTCGGAATCGTAGGTGGGTATGGGTACTTATAACACGGCAAAATTGAAGTTTCGTGAAACTGCTAAACAATTAAATCCCGTAACTATACATACGTGGTACTCTTTACACGTCTAACTTGTCTAAGCTTTACACGCATCGGTCTCAGAATTCTTATACCTTTTCTTTGATGGTGATGACAATACTTTGCAGTATAATTAAATCCCATACCATTATCTGACACGTAAAGCAGAAAATCTGTTGAGCAAATTAGAGCATTTTATAAAATTTATCA
The DNA here is from genome assembly GCA_947284805.1 of Coleophora flavipennella. Classification (NCBI taxonomy): domain Eukaryota; kingdom Metazoa; phylum Arthropoda; class Insecta; order Lepidoptera; family Coleophoridae; genus Coleophora; species Coleophora flavipennella. The sequence continues at coordinate 14,212,785 of OX369264.1, read as the reverse complement.
TCAAGTCCTAACATTTCAAAAAGTACAGTTTAGTTGAGTATACTAACTGGAAATTGATAGAGGTTCATCAAATCAGACGTAACGTCTACTGTACCACACAAAGCTGTCACGACATTATTTTGTACTTTTTCCTTAGCAACTTCGTTCTCCCAATCCCAAGCTTTTCTTTGTGTAGTTTTCATGTCCTGTTCCAGTATATTGATAGCATGTTCCATACGTGTTCGCATAAAGAATATGAAGTACATGAATATGATTATGTCCATGTAGATTCCCAACAGCGGCAGTAGAATCATCAGCGGTGCCGTCAAATAGTACATATTTGGTTGTGATTCCGATGGTTTAATTAAAGATAGGAGAGATATTATCCAAAATATACACACTAAAATTGTAAGAGTCATCAATACCGCTGATATAGTTGAAAATCTGTTGTTTATGTTGGTCGCGTTTATCATATTCAGATCTCTGTCGATTTTCTGCAATTTCACGTATAAATAACTGTTTTGTACTCTTTGGGTGAAGTTGTTTCGGAACATGACTGCAGCATTTAGAAGTACATTAACGGTGATACCAAATTTCACTAAAGTAGTAGAAGATGACGAGTGGAAAACAGTGTCGGCATGTACAATGAAGTTGAGAGTGCATCCCAGACTGAGGAGACAGATACTGCAGCTGTAGAACTGATAGGCACACGAAGGTGGCGTGATGAACCGGTACTTCACATCCACTCGAAGCAAACCAGTTAACCATTGTATGAAGTGTATTGGTTTGAAAACTTTAACGAAGTCTTCATCTAGAATGTCACTAGATAAATTTTCAATGTTTTTCAGCTTTTTCATTGCGTAATTTTCTCGTTTGAATAAAAATAATCTTGTTTCTTACCCAGACTGCTTTTAACTAATGAAAATAATTTAAAGTGATTTCGATTTATATCCATTCGCAGTTACTCACTTGTCCACCCTTTAATGACCCTAATTGAGTCACTTATCGATATGTAAAAATTCCCTAGGGACTTGCCTCTTTGTAGGTTAGCAGAGGGTGTAAGACAAAGGAGGTTATACACTGACGGTGTATAAGCTCTTTTTTTCTTACACCCTAATTGGGTCACTTATCGATATGTATAAATTAACTCGGAACTTGCCTCTTTGTAGGTTAGCAGAGGGTGTAAGACAAAATAGGTTATACACTGACGGTGTATAAGCTCTTTTGTCTTACACCCTAATTGTGTCACTTATCGATATGTAAAAATTCTCTAGGGACTTGCCTCTTTGTAGGTTAGCAGAGGGTGTAAGACAAAAGAGGTTAAGAGGTTATACACTGACGGTGTATAAGCTCTTTTTTTCTTACACCCTAATTGGGTCACTTATCGATATGTAAAAAATATCTCGGAACTTGCCTCTTTGTAGGTTAGCAGAGGGTGTAAGACAAAATAGGTTATACACTGACGGTGTATAAGCTCTTTTGTCTTACACCCTAATTGGGTCACTTATCGATATGTAAAAATTAACTCGGAAATTGCCTATTTGTAGGTTAGCAGAGGGTATAAGACAAAAGAGGTTATACACTGACGGTGTATAAGCTCTTTTGTCTTACACCCTAATTGGGTCACTTATCGATATGTAAAAATTAACTCGGAACTTGCCTATTTGTAGGTTAGCAGAGGGTATAAGACAAAAGAGGTTATACACTGACTATGTATAACCTCTTTTGTCTTACACCCTAATTGGGTCACTTATCGATTGTAAAAATTCTCTTGGGACTTGCCTCTTTGTAGGTTAGCAGAGGGTGTAAGACAAAAGAGGTTATACACTGACGGTGTATAAGCTCTTTTTTTCTTACACCCTAATTGGGTCACTTATCGATATGTAAAAAATATCTCGGAACTTGCCTCTTTGTAGGTTAGCAGAGGGTGTAAGACAAAATAGGTTATACACTGACGGTGTATAAGCTCTTTTGTCTTACACCCTAATTGGGTCACTTATCGATATGTAAAAATTAACTCGGAAAATGCCTATTTGTAGGTTAGCAGAGGGTATAAGACAAAAGAGGTTATACACTGACTATGTATAACCTCTTTTGTCTTACACCCTAATTGGGTCACTAATCGATTGTAAAAATTCTCTTGGGACTTGCCTCTTTGTAGGTTAGCAGAGGGTGTAAGACAAAAGAGGTTATACACTGACGGTGTATAAGCTCTTTTTTTCTTACACCCTAATTGGGTCACTTATCGATATGTAAAAAATATCTCGGAACTTGCCTCTTTGTAGGTTAGCAGAGGGTGTAAGACAAAATAGGTTATACACTGACGGTGTAGAAGCTCTTTTGTCTTACACCCTAATTGGGTCACTTATCGATATGTAAAAATTAACTCGGAACTTGCCTATTTGTAGGTTAGCAGAGGGTATAAGACAAAAGAGGTTATACACTGACTATGTATAACCTCTTTTGTCTTACACCCTAATTGGGTCACTTATCGATTGTAAAAATTCTCTTGGGACTTGCCTCTTTGTAGGTTAGCAGAGGGTGTAAGACAAAAGAGGTTATACACGGTGGACCGACGATATGGTGAAGGTCTCGAGAAGCCGCTAGATGCGGGCAACGCAGGACCGGCCGTTGTGGAAATCCTTAGGGGGGGGGGGGGGGGGGGGGCATTTTTCCAGCAGTGGACGTAAGTCGGCTTATATTATGATAATAAATGTATAATTAAAAAATACACCCATTAATAAAACTTGTTTTAATTTGACAATTATCAGGTTATTAAAATTTAACTTGTTGCAGGCAGGGTCCATATATTTTTACCTGCGACGACGGTACGGAGACGGTATAATATGCGTTTGGGGTGAGAGGATGTTTTTTTGTGTGCGCAAACCAATGTTGAGATTTTTATCTCCAAAACTGCTGGTCCGATTTTGATGCGGTTTTCGGTAATGGGTTTGGGTTCGATTGGTGCATGTTCTTAAATAGGCAACTCACCAGGGGGCGCTGCAGTAAACATTTGTTTGTGCAAAAATCGAACTAGATATTACTGCAGCGACACCTAGTGAGTTACTACCGTAACACTTATTTAAGAATCCTCGCTAATTAACCACAAACTCATTATTAAAAACCGCATCAAAACTGTACTAGTAGGTTTGGTTTTGCTCAAACAAAAACAAAACTACTAGTCCGTTTTGGATGCGGTTTTTTCAGTGATAGGTTCGGGTTTAATAGTGGTGCATATTTTTAGATATGTGTTACGGTGACCACTCACCAGGGGGCGCTGCAGTAAACATTTGTTTGTGCAAAACCTAAACAACTAGTCCGATTTTGATGCGGTTTTCAATAATGGGTTTTGTGGTTGATTAGTGAGAATTCTTAAATAGGTGTAGTTTAGTTGTAAATACCTATTATTATTATACTTAATATATTAAAAAGTTTGAAATAAAAAACAAAATTAAAAATTTTGAAAAAACTAACGACGGTAATATATATTTGAAAAAGGACAAAAAAAAAATATAGCTCTTCCTTACGTACCTATTTGGTTCTCGAAGATGTAGATGTGGCATTAACATATTCAACTCCCTATGAACTTAAGGCCTTAAGATAGGTCAAATGACTATGTTCAATTCAAATTATTAAAAGTCTGTGTAAAGCTATCACTATGGAAAAAAGTGTGTGGTTTTATGAAACCACGGTAAAAGTGAAACTTTACAGAGGACGAAACGATCATGGCTGCTCTCGCTACGGTACAGAGGACGAAACGATCATACCGTCGGACGAAAGTGACCGTCACGCGACATGCAACACACAGACGAAAAAATTTGTGAAATATAATATACATAAGGTAATAAATAAAATATTTAATTGAATACAAATTAAAAAATATTACCAATTTTGATGTAAAAACATATACTGTAGACCCTGTTTTTGGCATTAATTGTAAAATTCCTCGAAAACAAATAGTTAATGTTGAATGAAACAAACACACAAAAAACGGTGACTTGACTTTCATTTTAATTGAACACATTTTTTTAATTTATTTGAAAGTATAGAAAAGTAATAAAAACTTAAAAATCGAGAATTGGGCGTTCGGTTTCAATGAAGCCCGCATCGATTTGAACTTAAAATGAATAATCTTAAAGCCTTAATAAAAAAAAAAAACAAGAAAATTCGTCGGGGGCTGCCATCACTATTTTAAATTTCAACATAAATATAAATAAATATGGCAATAAAAAATCTCCAAATTATTCCCGTAACTATAAAACAACAAAACTAGTGCATTTAATGGACGGATGTTCTTGGGTTTTTCATTAAGTTCATAGTAGGTAGTTGAATATGTTATTGCCACATCTAGGTACATCTTCGAGAAGCAAATAGGTACGTAGGGAAGTGCTATGAAAACTGATAATTTGTTGTTCATATGTCCGACTCTGCGAGAGATCAAATCTACATATAAAAGTTTTTTACGTTTATTATCTATATTTACATAAATTCTTGAAGTCGGGGTTTTTTAAATTATTTTATCCTTTTTCAATTAAATTTTGATCGTCGAGGCTCTTTTAAAAAATTTTTAATTTTGTTTTTGTTGTACACGATTGCAAACGATACAAATAAATGAAATGAATTAAACAACCGGCCAAGTGTGAGTGGGACTAGGATTCCGTACCAAGCCAAGCGTTTACACTTTATTATAGACGTTGTATATGTTCGGCTACCTGTTTTTTTTTAGTTTTTTTTATTCACAATTGGTAAACCCTTGACATCATCTCATCTTATTAAAGCTGTCATACACGGGCGCTATTTTATGTTAAGATACTCGCGAGTATCTTAAGATAATAATAATATAATAATAATAATTTATTTATTGACCAAAAAAGTTTACAAAAATATTCTCCACATGCAGCAAGAAATACAGATCAGTATTAAAATTATTACAACTAAAGCCTAAGCTAGGCAAGAGCCTGTGTTATAGGCATTAGTCCTCTTCCAGTTGGCGCAATACTTTATTTTGATAAAAAGAAGTAACGGAGAGAACAATTTAAAAGGTTCACTAAAATAAAAGTAGAATAATCCTAAACTATCATGCAAGCATGCAATGCGTGTGTTTGTGTGTGCGTGTATTTGTGTGTGTGTGTGTGTGTGTGTGTGTGTGTGTGATTGTGTGTGTGTGCGTGCGAGCGGGTTTAAAACTTTATAGCATAATAAGGTATCACACACGGGAGCTATACTATAATATATGAAAACCCCACATTCTGTTACGAGTCTTTGAATGAGCTACATCTAAAACGTTTTATACAGGCTGATTAAGAAAATGAGTTCGCGTATGTTGCTATTGGACTTACTAGACAGTTCGTCAGAGGACGAAGTCGATTTTGATGAAGTGACGATGATGCCGAAGATGGAAGCGGGCTTCCCAAGATTCCCCAATGCAATGGGGGATCTGGCTATCCTATCTTCAAGCCGAAACACATCAATGCTGTTAACCACCTCAGTGGCGTAATGGTTAGTTCATTCGCTTCACATTAGGAGGCCGCGGGTTCGATTCCCGGCGGGGTCAACTTTGTAAGACTCGGTTTGGTTGGTGGTAGGGCATTTTTATAGCCCGCCTGACTAGCTACCACCATCTTATCTAAGTCTTGCCGCCAATCACCAGTGTTAACAACATTGATATATTTCGGCTTGAAGATAAGATTGCCAGTTTTCCATTGCGTTAGGGAATCTTGGTAATCCCGCTTACCATCAGGTGAGATGCTGCCAAGGGCTTAACAATTGTGAATAAAAAAAAGAACGGGTTGCACTCCGGGAGTGCCGGCAGAAGTGAAAACTTGATATTAACGTTGTGCATTTTTGATATTTTGGAATGGTTAGGGAATAATTTTGCACGAATTGCTTTGATTATCAGCATAAAAGTACTATCATTTATGTGGTAGAATACAATATTTATTTATTGCGCTATCGTACACAAACATGACAATTTATATTACATTAAAAAGTATATATCTCAGAAAAATCAACTTTCATCCATAATTTCCGGCTGTCTAATCTCCATCCGTCTTACGAATTTTCGATCAGGTCACGTGTCCTGACGCGAGTTTAACATTTTTTACCCATTACAAAAAAAGTGCACAACGCCGCTAAAGAAGTTTTCACTTCAAAAAAATATTGGCGGCAACACTTAGATAAGATGGTGGTAGCTAGTCAGGCGGGCTATCAACATGCCCTGCCTACCGAGTCTTATAAAGTTGAGCTAGGGAATCGAACCCGCGACATCCTGGTGTGAAGCGAATGGACTAACCATTACGCTGTGGCGACATCTACAGTACCCGCCACATACAACTACATAACCTCAACTCAAGACTGAACCATCGATCATACTATATGGAATTACATCTTCATCTCGATAGATGGCATCTAGAACGCGCTATTAGAATTTCTTCAGCGCTAAGCATATATACAAGCACCAACCATTCACGGTTGGTCCACGGCCGGACCCCAGGCACAACACCTCGCCTGGCGGAGATATCTCCTAATGTTCTCCTCATGTAGGAGTACATTCATTCCTACATTGGTGACCCCGACGCAGAACATTGAAGCAACTTCGGCAACAACTCCTCAACAGCCCTCCAGCCGGTAATGCAAGCCAACAGCAGCATAGCAGTCCAATGCGAAGTTTACCAGGACCATCGCAGCCGTCATATCGAGCTTCCTGGCCCTGCACTTCACTCCGAAGCCTCATCAGGTTCGCAGCCGTCGACGCAGCAAAAAAACTCCACGGACCTGCAGCTTCACTCTTCAGGCAGCAAGTTGTCGGCAGCTCACGCTGTAGAGCACGCGCTCCACGTAACCTGCTTCCCTTGCACCGTACGCCTGAACCACCTCCTCGTCCCGACTCACCGTGGACTCGAGTAAAGCAACATTGGCCTGGCGTCTCGACTCACCGCAGACGCCGCATCGCGACGCGTATCGTCGCTCCGCCGCACCCGCAACATTGGACTGCCAACTCAATATGGATATCGACCTCCGGTCTCGGAGGGGGAGTAATGTGGCGACATCTACAGTACCCGCCACATACAACTACATAACCTCAACTCAAGACTGAACCATCGATCATACTATATGGAATTACATCTTCATCTCGATAGATGGCATCTAGAACGCGCTATTAGAATTTCTTCAGCGCTAAGCATATATACAAGCACCAACCATTCACGGTTGGTCCACGGCCGGACCCCAGGCACAACACCTCGCCTGGCGGAGATATCTCCCTTTATTCTCGTCATGTAGGAGCACCTCATTTCCTACAACGCCACGCAGGCGGTTAAAAACTGTTTTTAATCATGCTGTATTTAACTTAAGATAAATACTACGAACTACAAAACTCTGTTGTTCGTAGGATAAATATCTGTTGAGCTTTGCTACATATAGCGCGAGCTCGCTAGACGATACGATATCGATAGACGGCGATAAAATATATTTTATCTGCCCCGTGTGTGTAGTCTCATAGATTTCTATGAATAGCGATATTGTAAGATAAATAAATAAAATAAATAAATATTCTGGGACAAATCACACATGGTCATCTGGCCCCAAAGTAGGATTCCCTGTGTTATGGGTTACCAGAGACTGATATACATACTTATATACGTTTAAATACATACATATATAGATATTTAACACCCAGACACAGAGCAAACAAATCTGCTCATCACACAAATGTTTGCCCTGGGTGGGGATCGAACCCACAACCCTCGGATCAGTAGTCAAGGGCACTAACCACTGAGCCACCGAGTCAGTCGAATATCTGTTAAGTTAAATATATCTTATAGTATAGCGCCCGTGTGTGACAAACCTTTATGATATGAAATTCGAATAATATAAGGCACGCATATTAGGCAATCTGATGATATCGATAGCACAATAATCCAACTAAATTGAATTTAATATATTATAATGAAGCCATTATTATAATTTAGATTTACTACCTATATAACTATTAAATTATAATACCACCAAGTATATAAACGCTACTTCAAGTATTTTTTTAGTTATTTCAAACTCTACTAAGCAGATTTTTATTGAAATGTCACGATCAGAGTATCTTTCCCAAGATATCTTGGATGAAAGCTTCGTTAAATGTTTTAGTACAATTCATGCCGCGCAAATGTTACTAGGCTGTGCTCGCGTTGACATCACGCATAGGTTTGTCACTCCACCGTGCAAGGCACAAAAAGTGTGTACGTCCATATGGATTTGCACCACATTTATCGCAATGTACTTACTATCGTCTTTTTATTACGATATGTATTACAATAAAAGTTTCATCTTGTTTTTTACGTTCGCTGTCGGGTTTGCGCTGCTATACATGATATATTTAGTCAACATGATCCAATCTAAATTCTGCAATGGAGAAAAACACGTACAACTCTATCTGATGCTCCAGAAAGTTGATCGCCACTTCAGAACGTTGACAGAGTTTAAAATTGTTCACAACAATCAGCATTTTTTTAATTTTATTTCTGTCCTTATAGTTATGATTTTGTTTCCCTGCGGATTTTGCTATTATATCTTCAATACGGAGTTCTTGCCGAATTTCACGTTAATATTGAGTGGAGCATTCGTCACTTTGCATATTGACTTGATTTTGACGATATCATTAATTTACTTCCTGGGCGCTCGTTTAAGGATTTTGAATAAAATTATAGAAGTAGATGGCTTTTATGACACTGGGAATAAAGTGCTAAGCTTCAGAAACGTGTCTCGTATAGAGGATGGTAAAAATTTTATGGGGTTGGAAGAGATAAAAACCTGCCTATGGAAAATTTTGAAAGGATATTCGTTTACTACAGAGCTTTTCCAATTGCAGGTAAGAATCTATTCTTCATTATTTACAGGCATTGTATATCTTGTTATCGTATAAGACTTTAAAGACGAAACACGCTGGCTTGTCGAGCACACATTCTACAGTTTACAGGACGTATTAAATTTACACAACGTGTAACTATTTTTAGTTTTTATTTATTTTCGTAATGTTTTTATGACTATGTACATGTTATTTTTAATTTTTTGCATTATTGTTATTTTTTTATTCATATCTCGGATTCATTCTGTAAAATGACGTGTAAAATATTTTTTACCAATAAAGTGATTATGATTATTTTCGTAGATCAACCTTATATCTGTCAAAATTATATTTTAGGTTTTTACTCTGGTATCAGCGGCATTTTTATACGCATTGTTGGGCATCGAAGCTGTTGTTATCGGACTTCAGACGCAAGTAAGCTCATTGTATAAGGTCTAACAAAATTACTTCAATGAAAGTGTAAGCAAAATGGGCTTTAAATTATAAGTCTAAAAAAATGGCCAAGTGCGAGTCTGACTAGCACTCCGAGAGTTCCGTACCACAACACCTCTCCACACAACTACATAGTATAATGACAATAATACATATTCACATTACAAACAAAACACATCAACGCGAGCGACAATCATACCTATGCTTTTTTGTCATTTAGTTCGGACTCCTTGGCGCTAATACGACTCGCACTTTGCCGTTTTTTATTATTTGTTGTTTTACTTCAGTGTAACACTATAATCGGACAAAGTTTCACGCTTGTATGTATTACCGTTTTTACAATAGAACTAAATCAAAAATTCTTCTAGAGATCTATAAAAAGACTAATTTTTTCAGAAGAAAAAACTTTTGGTCCTCGATACATAACTAATTATCAAAACGGCAAAAATGTATAAAGGACCAAAACATTTTTTTCATATTTAACATATAGTTTCTTTGGGAAAGTTGTTTGTAATCACGAATACATTAATATCCTTTGCTATCAACAACTTATTAAAAGTCACCCTGTATAGACCCCTTCTTTTCACATTTTCTATTTTTTAGTATTTGTTGTTATATCGGCAATAGAAATACACATTCTGTGAAAATTTCAACTGTCTACATATCAGGGTACATGAAATACAGTCCGCTGACAGACGGACAGACAGCGAAGGCTAAGTAATTGGGCCCCGTTGGTCAGCCGTTGGTTGTAAGGAACCCTTAAAAGATTTAAATGGAATTCCCGCATAATAAACGATGATCGGTACAAGACTTCTAAAATGTAGTGATTATTATTCGTTTATTTTCAGGTACCTATCTAAGTACTTTAGTATCTAAGTCTATCTTAGTACTTATCTATCTAAGTTTGGCGGGTTAGATTAGAATGGCTCTCAAACAGCTGAAGAACAATAAGGCACCGGGTGATGATGGAATCACAGCTGAAATTTTTAAAGCAGGTGGAACACCGGTACTTAAAGCTCTTCGGATGTTATTTAATCCGTTATAATCGAGGTACAAATGCACAGAAGTATGGTCGTGCTTTTCTTCAAAAAGGGCGACAATACCCTGTTGAAGAACTACAGACCAATCTCACTTCTGAGCCATGTCTACAAGCTGTTTTCGAGAGTCATTCCGAATCGTCTCGCACGCAGGTTTGACGACTTCCAGCCTCCCCAAAACGCCGATTTCCGAAAATTCTTTAGTACCATAGACCACATACATACGCTGGGGCCGATTATACAGAAGACTGGAGAGTACAATCAGCCACTATGCTTAGCGTTCGTAGACTATGAAAAAGGCTTGATTCGGTCGAAACTTGGGCTGTGTCACAGTCCCTCCAGCGGTGCCAAATTGACTATCGATATATAGAGGTTTTGAAGTATTTGTATGAAAACGCCACCATGTCGGTTCGCCTCCAGGATCAAAACTCGGAACCTATCGTGCTGCAGCGAGGGGTGAGACTGGGACACCACCGCCCTGGAAGATGTTTTTAGCTTAGGACTGGGGTGGACTCGGCATCAATATCAACTGCGAGCACATCACCCACTTTCGATTCGCTAACGATATCGTAGTCATGGCTGAGACTATGGACTACTTAGGCACAATGCTTGATGCCTCTTCACAAGTAGGTCTTACAATGAACATAGACGAGACGAAAATTATGCCAAACTTCCGTGTCGCATCTACTGCACTGAAGGTTGGAGGCTCTACACTCAAAGTTGTTGCCGAATATGTGTACCTGGGACAAACAGTTCAGTTAGGTAGGTCCAACTTCAAGAAAGAGATCAATCGTCGAAACCAACTCGGCTGGGCAGCGTTCGGGAAGCTTCGCAATATCTTCACGTCCTGAATACCGTAGTAGTGTTGAACAGGACCCACCTTCCCCACTAAGACCATAGGCCTGTGTCTTAGTGAAAATTCGTGATCGTCCAATTTGCGTGTTGTAGAAGTGAGCCCTGCTTTGTTCCCTACTGATACAAGCTATACCTATAGGACAGAAAGTTCCCACGAAATGTATCGTATCTATAAACTAACATCATATCAGCACCTACACGTCCCCATCGTGGGGCTCAATCCCCTATTTATTTTGTTTCGAAGTTGAAAATAGACTATTCAGAAATTACCAAAATGCGAGTTACCTTTTTCTTTTGTTCTAGTTCTAAATAAAGGGAATTCGTAGACTCCCCGTAAATCTCAAGGTTGTAAGCAAAGGTAAAAGGAAAGAATAAAATAAAATATCCTGGTTGAGTCTTAATAGAATTAGAAAGTTTATTTGACTCAAATTGTGGAGAAACCTTTTTTTTGTATAGGCGTAAAACTCCACGTTACAATGATCAATTAGTATTAAAAGTACGGCCATCCATTAATATTAGCTCGTACGTACGGATGTATATAAATTTGTATTAAATTTGTCTACATAAAGTAAGGTTAAAATTAAACAAAATTGAATAGACTTATGACAGTAACGAAAGGTAATTTAAATATTTTATATTATACATTTCCGTCAAGCAAACAATATTGCAAACACTGTACATTTCTGTAACTCACAGTGAACCCTAAACTTTACTTTGACTACCCGATTGACAACCAAAGAGTACACAATTTTACAGCCGTAAGCGCGTCTGGCAAGTCTTTATTACTTAAGTTACATTTTTATAAAGACTCACGTATTATTATAATTATTATTCTGAACAAAGTTTTAGGTTATAGCGAGCCCTGACTTCTCGCTAGTTCCGGTCTTTCAAGAGTACAATTTGTAATTATAAAATCACAAGGGTATTGTACAAACTTAAGCCTAATACAGTTAGCAATAAACATAATCTACTAGTGTTAGATACGACTTGTGAATAGTTAGTCTCAAACGAACTAAGATCATACGTATTCTGTCTTATGAATATTGTTTAAGATGATAGTTAGATTCATTAGCACGGAACAAGATTATTTAGTTAATCACACAGAATCTATCTTCACAATACTTCGCAATTATTATAGAGGTTGTGAGCATTTTAACTGTGGGAGAATTAAACTAAAATTCCATACGGAACAAGTCCTTAATGTGACGATTCTGTGAGATTATTTTGCACTCAAGCAAGAAGCAAGCGTAAAACATACCAATTCCAGTCTCGCCCAAACACATCGCGCTTTCTTTCAATCACTTCACTCAGAACGAATCTCAGGGCTCCTTTTCCGTCAGGAGACGACCGACGACCTCTAGCCTCTCCGCGCGTCTCCCCTCGTTCGTTGCGCTAACGCTCAGCCCCAGCCCCAAAAACACATTACTCCCGTCGCATTCGCACACATGTACGCTCAATCGCTCTTTCTCTTTCTGTCTCGTACAAATCTTCTTTTGTTAATTCCCAGAATCATTCTTCACACAGCCGAGCGCATATAATTGGCAACATTGCAAGCATGCATGCACGTGTTAAACCATGACCAGATCGGCAACTTCGCAGTTTCTCCAAAAATAACAACACATCAGTTCACAACAACTAATTATTCTAGGGTTCCGTGCGGTTCTGAAATAAGGATGGCGTTCTGGCCATCACACGCCCCTCCCTGATAACGAGAATGTGATGCCTCCAAACATCCGTTCGCGTTTTCAAACTGTAAACAGATACAAAATGTTAGACACAGTATAGTCATATTGGAATCTTTCCAATTGCAAGAAAATCCAATTGGATGAGATTTTTTATTCTGGTTGCAGAATTGAAGGTGTCTGAATCGAGGTTACATATTACTATCTTTGCTTCTTGCTTTAAGAACGGGCTTCCCCTCCCGAAGACGTTCAGAAAAGCCAAATTTTAACGTGTGTCAATCCTTAAACAAGACGCTTAAACAATTCAACTTCATATGTTGTTATCTCTCCCTTTTAACTAACTCGCTGCACAGGCCATCGACCTCATGCATCTAACCAAGCCTACGAATACCTACCTATACTCACTTGGACCACAAACCTACGCTCCCTCCTAGTTTTTTAGAATACCTCTGTAGGTATCCTAGTATTTGCTCAGAGCTTGACTCCTTTGTATTTCGTTTTGTTATTAGGGTTCATATTGCTGATGGTAAGTTGACGCGTCTGTATGACCCTTTTGTCTTGCGCACGCTGGAGTTTTTCATTGTCCGGTACACCGAACATGCATGTTAGGGAGTTTTAGTCCAAACGAAATCTAAAACTCTACGTTAGCCTAACTCAATTTTAGCAAAACAATTTGGTCATACTTTTGTGACCATCGAATTTATTTTTCTCAGATCTTGACCGGACAGAAAAAAAATAATTAAAGTCTATCAATTGATAGTATCAAACAGGGAGATAACATCATATTTCTAAAACCTTAACCAACAGTTCTCTTCAATTCTACAGTCTGAATAGGGCTTCAGCTTTTAGCTTTCCATTTCCTTCTATATTATAAAAAAAAACACATCTAGAATAACAACATTGATTGCATACGTATTAGCAAAATAAAAAATGTAAGGGTTCATTGTGCCTTCATTTTTCTGTTACTTTAAATAGTTTTGTGTAGTCTTTCAATAATTACTGTTCTAAAGCCACAAGACACTGGCAGCTGAATACGTGGCTAAGCGCTACCTCGCTATATTTTCTTTCGAAGTTGTGGAGTGGTGACCGCTACTTAGAATAGCGTCGTACGCTAGGTCCGCCGAACCTCGTACAAAACCCAGCGAAGCCACTTTGGATGCAACCTTTGCGCCATATTGCACGTGGAAATCTCATGCGCAGTTTTTTTTTCTATATGGTAACTTCATATTAACATTAATGTGTAAATAATACACCTTCGATGTCGTTGTCTGCCTCAGCTCCCTCAGGCTAAGGGATAATGTTTTCTCATGTTGTATATTAAAAGCCAGCAGTATCTTGTGGAAATCATTTCCTTTTCCAACAAGATGCCAAGATACCGCTTGGATGCATTTCGTGGAACCCTGACACTCCATCAGCCTGGTTAAAACATTTAGTGTGAAAGCCGTTCGGACGCAGGCAGCACAATGCGAACATGTGGAATTGACATTCAGACCATGATGACGGTAAACTTTGTCATTTTACAGCAAATTTCCAGCTTAGCGAAAACAATAGTTACGCTTATGTCTGAAATTAAATAAAGGGAACTAGGTGATACTTCTCTGCCATGAGGAACTCCTTCTCTTTCCTGTCCCACTCTCTCCATGATGTCCTGATAAAGTCCTTCGTCAGCGTTCCGCGTCTAATGTTAGTCAGCTCGAATCCGCCCCGGCTAACCAGCTTTAGTCACGACAAAATGAGCAGGATCACCCTGGAATTATGCATTTTCAAGCGCGTATAAATCCATACAGAATAATTTATCCTTTTATTTTTAAAAATATCTCCCCTTTTATTTTTATTTATTTTTACACCGCGCAGGAATCGAACCTACTACCAGGGCTTGAACGCAACCACCCATTATTGCGCCACGTTGGCTAACCTTCATACTGAAGTGTTTTGGCTTAGTCACAACCATCGATCACGACAAGTGCTCGAACCATTTGCATATTTACCGAAGCCTCGCAACCTTTCATGAAAAACGGTCAAAGCATTATGGAGACATTCATGCTTAGCATCGTGGCGTATAAATCCGTAACTGGTCGGCTATCACCACTCAGTTAGCCCAAAACGTATGCTTCTTCACGTACACAGTCACATTTTTAGGGTTCCCTATTGCATAAGAGAAAACGGGACCCTTCACAGGGCTCCCTTCCTTGTTGCAGGTACCTTACACATACCTGATTTCTTAGATCCATCTGCTCTATACTTATCATATCATAACGACGAAGGAATGTTGTTTGTTACTTCTATACGCAAAACTACTGAACGAATCTGGCTGAAATTTGGTAGTTAGACAGATTAGGACCTGGGCTAATACAAGGCCCCCTTTTTCCTCTCTCCTCACACTCGCGAGTCGCTTGCGGCTCGCACACTGTGCACCTTCTATATGTCATCGGAATTAATAAGTAAAGCGAGGTGACATAATATATTGTGGGTTTACGAAGATAGGCCGTCCACTGCCAAAAACGAAAACAATGCATTCCGACAAATTATAAGTCACCGTTCCGGCCAAATAGGACACGGTGACATCCAAAACACGCTTGATGAGACCCAACCCAGTTGCCCTACGGAATACAAGACTCAAGTATGCGGACATATGTATTTCATACCTTCAACTTGACTTATAACTTCTAAAGTGTGCAAAAAAAAACTTAACTCTCACAAAATTGTTCCATGTTTCGTAAAATGACCACGCCGGCGGGCGGTGCGTTCAGCAGGTATTAGCACCGACCGGCGCCTCGCCTATTATCCGCCCGGCTAGTGTGCTTGCATATCATCTTCTCGCTCGCACCTCACAGCAACTGACGCCATCTCAGCACGCACGTGTGAGCTTCTTGACTCATCTCCAGTCTCGCTAAGCAGCCCTGCAATTTAAAATAAAAAACACACGAGAGAAATTTTCGTTCTCGACTCAAAAACATCACAGCTTGCGTTGTCCCTCGTGTTATTCTCAAGTGGCAACCGTCGCCAGACCACATCTGCCTCTTGTTAAATGTATTCAATGATTTTTATGTATATAACCTTTTCGTGCCATATTGTTTTATCATGTTCTAATGACGACATAATCTGTTTTTATATTAATGTTGAAATTCTAACGTTATTAACTAATTACTGTTATTTCCTCAGTTCTTCATAAATGACATTGTTACTTTCAATCTTTCACTATTATTATTAATTTTTGAAACTGTGTGAAATTAACACCGTGAAAAAAAATAATTATAATTTACTTAACGTGATAGAGATCCGATTCAACCGAATCCAATTTTAAATTTAATTGCCACTTCCGATGTAAAGGAAATTATACTGTAGATCTCTTTTTCTGGACATTAATTGCAAAATCTCTCGAAAACAAATAAGTTTAGTATTGTATGAAACCAACACGCAAAACTCAAAAGCTTCGCGCGAAGTAAGCATATTGTGGCTGAACATATTTTAAACAGCTACCTGCTACTCATTCGGGCTGATCCTGTCGCATTGTATAACAGCAAACAATGGCACTGCATCGCTTACTTGAATGCATCCTTTTTTTTTCTGTACAACCGTCGTACGCTTCAAAAGGAATGTAATCATTCTTTTAAATGTTTGTAAGTACGTCTCCCCGTTGATTCGATTCTATAGCCTAAACTATTTGACCGATTTGAGAATGTGAGGGGTCGTTTAAATCCTCTTAACCTCGTGATTTATGTTGAATACATTATTAAATTGGTCGATGTAAATGTTTTCGCACGTCGCTTAACGATTTCTCATATTAAAATACGCAAGGTCTCGAATGGAAGCTGTAAATTGTCTTTTCGCTTATCGTTACAAGTAAGTCGAGCATCAAAACTGCCGCCTAAACTCTCGGATTCTCGCGTACTTTTTTCTTTGTTTAGTTCAATTATTTCTTCCTTGCCTTTTGTTTTATTTTTGCAAACTAATCTCCTACCTAATTTGGCATATTACGCGCATAGTGGACAAGCAAATTACGCCCTGCTAAATAAAAACAATTACACCAATAACCACATAAAAATTAGGTCTCATCGTCAATTCTTAACCTGGAACTGGTTTTGCAAAACTATATTTTAATTTCCGTTCTGTTCGTTCTTAGGATTTCGTACCACAAAAAGGAAATGAAACGAAACCTTTATCGGATCACTTTGTCGTCCGTCCGTCCTTCCTTCTGGGGACTTTGTGGGATGTTAACGTATTATACGTTTTCGATACAAGAAGAGGGAAACAAGATATATATTTTGTTAATTAGTTATGCAATAATTATGCTTTCTAGTCCTCTATTTGCCTTTTCTCCGAGCACTGGGTTGTCTGGAAGAAATCGCTCTCAGCGATAAGACCGCCTTAATTGTACGTCTCTTAGTTTTAATTTAAATTTTGCATGTTATGTATTTATTTTTGATGTATAATAAAGAGTTATTTGAATTTGAATTTGAATAAATATATTTAAATATTAATTCATATCTATAGAAGAATGAATTTCTTTTTCCATGGTTATCGCTTCACGCAAGAACGGCTGGACCGATTTCGATTAAACTATTTAGGAAAAATGGCTTTTCTCTTTTCTCATTTTATGAACTGTAATGATACATTATGTACTTATGATACGTTTAGTATTATTATTATTATTTTTTCAATGGACCCGCTAATTAGCTAATTACGTTGTGTTTTTTTTTTTAAATTCAGATTTTCAAAGGTGCGTTTCTTTTAGTTAACGCAACGCTTTGATCCGTGGTCACGCGGACCAGATGAACATTATACATTTCCGTCAAGCAAACAATATTGCAAACACTGTACATTTCTGTAACTCACAGTGAACTCTAAACTTTAGTTTGACTACCCGATTGACAACCAAAGAGTACACAATTTTACAGCCGTAAGCGCGTCTGGCAAGTCTTTATTACTTATTCTTTAGTCTTTATTATTCTGAACAAAGTTTTAGGTTATAGCGAGCCCTGACTTCTCGCTAGTTCCGGTCTTTCAAGAGTACAATTTGTAAGTATAAAATCACAAGGGTATTGTACAAACTTAAGCCTAATACAGTTAGCAATAAACATAATCTACTAGTGTTAGATACGACTTGTGAATAGTTAGTCTCAAACGAACTAAGATCATACGTATTCTGTCTTATGAATATTGTTTAAGATGATAGTTAGATTCATTAGCACGGAACAAGATTATTTAGTTAATCACACAGAATCTATCTTCACAATACTTCGCAATTATTATAGAGGTTGTGAGCATTTTAACTGTGGGAGAATTAAACTAAAATTCCATACGGAACAAGTCCTTAATGTGACGATTCTGTGAGATTATTTTGCACTCAAGCAAGAAGCAAGCGTAAAACATACCAATTCCAGTCTCGCCCAAACACATCGCGCTTTCTTTCAATCACTTCACTCAGAACGAATCTCAGGGCTCCTTTTCCGTCAGGAGACGACCGACCACCTCTAGCCTCTCCGCGCGTCTCCCCTCGTTCGTTGCGCTAACGCTCAGCCCCAGCCCCAAAAACACATTACTCCCGTCGCATTCGCACACATGTACGCTCAATCGCTCTTTCTCTTTCTGTCTCGTACAAATCTTCTTTTGTTAATTCCCAGAATCATTCTTCACACAGCCGAGTGCATATAATTGGCAACATTGCAAGCATGCATGCACGTGTTAAACCATGACCAGATTGGCAACGTCGCAGTTTCTCCAAAAATAACAACACATCAGTTCTTAACAACTAATTATTCTAGGATTCCGTGCGGTTCTGAAATAAGGATGGCGTTCTGGCCATCACAGTGTGTTGCCAGTTATGACATACGGAATTGAGATATGGTCGCTTACTGTGGGCCTCATAAGAAGGCTCAAGGTCATCCAAAGGGCAATTGAAGCTTGTTATACTCGGAGTTTCTCTGCGTGATCGAATCAGAAACGAGGAGATCTGTACGAGAACCAAAGACAAGCACTCAGAATTGCTAAACTGGCAGTGGGCGAGGTACATAAATCTTAGAAAAGAGGGCCGTTGGGACAGTAAAGTTCTCGAGTGGCGACCGCGCATCGGAAAACGAAGCGCAGGCAGGCCTCCCAATCGGTGGACTAAACGACCTATGAACTGGTGAATGTCGCGGGAAGCCGCTGGATACGGGCAGCGCAGAACCGGTCGTCGTGGAAATCTTTGGGGGAGGCTTATGGCCAGCAGTGGACGTCCTTCGGCTGATATTATGACTAGTGGCAGGGAGTTTATTCTTCGATTGCGCGTCCCTGAAGCGTTGAAATTAAACTCCCTCTGGCCAGAAATAGGCAGTCAAAGTTTAAAAGAAGCTAATGTAATAGCCCTGCTTGGCTCTGGGGCCTTCGTAAACACTTCCATTTGACCTTTAATCTAACCCTGCCCCACATTTATATTATTATAAACATTTTCCGTAGTCTTCTTGCCCAGCCGGGAGATGTTGATAGTGTGATCGGGACAGCAGCAAGCAGAGGAATACTTCCTGTTGGAGCAGGCCTCTCTGGTTGAAGTTGCGACTGCTTACTATTGTTACCAAACTAACTTTACTCGGTCCTTCTAACCAGAGGTACCGGGTTCAAATCTGGACGGCTAATATACCAATGAGTTTTTCAAAAACTTACCGATTGCTTTAACGGTGAAGGAAAACATCGTGATGAAACATGCACACGCAAAAAAAAACTCGGAGGTTGTGTGTGAAGTCGACCAACCCGCACTAGGCCCGCTTAGTCGACTAAGGCCTGATCGCCCTAATTCAGGGAGGCTCGAGCCCCTCCGTTGGGACTTAAATGAGCTGATATGATGACTATTGTTAAGCTCCATCGTTTTTGCAGACAGTACCGGTCCTCGCGATGATCTCTATAGGGCTCTGGTTGTTCTTGTACACGCTGCAAGTAGTGGTGCTTGTGATGGTGAACCATTGGTTCGCGATGAAAGTCGACGCAACTAAGGCCATATGCGTGCACGCACTGTCAATTGTACACGAAGGTACGTAACAAGTAGTTATTTGTGTAACAGGGAACAAAGTATTATTTTGTTCCAAGAGCGTTACTTTGAATTCTGAGCTAAGCGAAGAAATCTAAAGTAAAATCCTGAGCTTAGCAACGAATTTAATATACGTCTCTCGAGAGTAAATTATTTTGGCCCCGAGTGACACACACCGATACACATAGTTCGTAGAGCAGATGGCCGTTGGGATAGTAAAGTTCTCGAGTGGAGAACACCGGAAAACGTAGCGTAGGTAGGCCGATGACCTGGTGAAGATCACGGGAAGCCGCAGAACCGGTCGTCGTGGAAATCCTTGAAGGAGGCCTAATGTCCAACATTGGACATTCTTCAGCTGACAGATGATGATGAGTATTGTGACGTCGTCAACGAGACGCCGGGGGTGTAACTTGAAATAAAACACTTGGGATACGTTTTAAATGGTCGCCAGCGGCGATTATGTATTTTTAAAACGTAAAAATTGGAGAATGCTCTGTCGGCTGACTGATTATTATTAACTTCAATGATTCCTCTTAATCTCTTGCTATGGTTTAGGGAACTCAGCCCAGACGCGGGGATAAATGAAAATATACTTTTACTCAAAGGACCTCTGTCCTGGCTCACGGTCAGCTCTCGAATCTATCTATTGTTTCAAAAAGCTTCCGAATGACATACAAAATCAAATTTAAATTAATATTCTTAATACGATTCGCGCTGGCAAGAAACTAAGCAAAGAGGCTGAGAGTAAATGTATGTAGAGACATACGATCTCTACATCACCCACCGCCAATTGAGAAACGCACCGTGAAGCGATGCTTTTCTCCACCTCTTGTCTACACCTACCTATAAGTACCAACGTCTCTTGGCGCCTACCTATAGGGGAAGACGTCGTCAGAGAGAGATCTTTCGATATTGATCCAACAATGGGAGGTAAATTTGGAAAAGTATAATAATATGTGCAGACCAACTACACATATACATCGCGTTAATGTTGAAACCGCCCATTGCCCCAGCAGGTTAAACCCCTTAAATCCCTACTGCTCTCTGTCTAACATGTATACATTTCAAAACTAATTCCTCCCTATCTTAAAAAACAAAGCAAATCTAGCCTGATTCCCTACACCTGACTTAACTATCCCAAAAATATTTTCTTTAAGTCGCTTAAACCACCTTTAACAAAAATCAAACAAAATTAATTAATGACCATACTATCTGTGGCCTGTAAAAGTTTAAACTATGCAAGACTATCTTAAAAGTGGTGTTAATTACGAGATAAATAAATACTTCTTGGTCTGACCATAAAAGTTCCCGGATAATCTGTGGTCATCTCAGATTCAAATAAAAATTTTTCTAAGCACCAATATTTCGAAATCAATACCAGACTTCAGAGGAGAAATCAATCATCACTGAGATCCGCCAGAAATCAATGTATTAGGCTCAAAGAAATTTTGCAATATGAACCATAGTCAAACACCAGGGGAATAAACTCCAAATCAGAGCACTTAGCTAGCGTATTGCTAACACTAAGCTCCCCATAGCGATATAGCCATAACTCATACCCATATTCTCTAAGAACAAAGTTAAACAAGAAACTCAAATTCAAATTTTAAGATTATTGGATCTGCTCTCCTCTTCGAACTGGTCAGGTCAGCTAACGGTTTGCCAACATCCTGGCAACCATGCCGCCTGTTCCTGGAAGGATACTGCTTGTCCGTCCTCAACGGATGGTAGCAGCTCTCTCCTCCCCTCCAGAAGTGTACTGCTCGGTGCTGAATGCCCACAGCCAGTCATTTCAATGGTCAGCCAATTCACCATATTCTCAAATGGTTTTGACACATGAAACAAAATGTTACAGTATTAGCAAAAAAATTATATCCTCATTATTACATTCACCATGACCTATCACTCACTAACAAGAAACTATTATATTACCTACTAATATAAAATTCTCAACCAATAAGCGTGAAATTTTCATTTAAAACTTTCTATACTAATATAACACCTCAATATTTATTTACATTTTATTTTTACTTCTTTTAATATCATATTTTCTCAATATTTTTTTTTTCTCATGCATTTATTTTGTTTATTTTTTTAATGCATTTTAATATTTTTAATATTTTTTTATTTTCTTTTGAATATTTTTTATAAAAAATAGAAATAATTATCCTTTATAGTATATTTACAGCAAATAACATAATTGAAATTCTCTAATATTTTTACACATGACGTCCCTATTCTACTCTAACCCTAGGAAAGAATTTTTTTAAACGATTTACATGTACGATATCTCGTCGTGCACCGACACTAAGTTTTTTAATCATATAATTACAATCACTAACCTGTCCTATCATCATATCTGCCCATAAAAATAAATATATCTGTGGTGACTTTGTCTCACATACGCCTGTCATAGAATATCGAATCTTGTAATGTTTTTCTCTAGTATGCACCTAACTGTAAATTGTAAATGAATGTTTTCTTTTGTTGCGAACCTAACTGTTGTGTCAATAGAAATATTTTTAACAGTATAGTTTTACGATATTTGTCATTTCTAAATAACCATTAGGTATTCTGTCGACAACCGTTATTTAGATCCTTTAGTAATAATTGGTATTGTGCAATATATATGTTTCTCAAATAACAACAGGCATTGTCTAATATAACTTCTTTGGCCGTAACGAATGTAACCCTTGCTTTTGTATTTCGTCGGCTTTCTAATTTCGCGTAAATTTTAATTGTTATGTTGTCACTATTTTTCTGTTTGTATAATATTCTTTTGTGTGTATGTCCCGTTTAGAAAGCGTCCGATGAAAACCGTTAGCTAGCTGCGATTATTGTGTAGCTACGTTCGTTAGGGAGTCAGCATCAAACCACGGTATAGCTCGGACGTTTTCTCACATGTACTGAGATCTTTATTATACAGTTATCGTACTATATTTGACGAACTTTTAATTATCTCCGACGCACTCCACACCCTTGTACGTAGCGCGCGACAGTGGTGACCCCGACGTGATCCATTCGGTTATCGTGCGCTTAGGTGTGTGTGAAGTTTTAATTGTATACGCGTCGTGTGTTAACGAACCTTTGTGACATTTTGTGACTTTTTAAGTGAACTTTTTAGTGCCGTAAAAATGCCCAACGAAAATCACTCTGTAGAAGGCGTCAATGGCCCCGCGAAGCATGTTTTGTGGCCGCGGATGGCTCAATTTAATACGGCGTACCCTGAGACCTGGATGAAGTGTGCTGAGAGCTTTTTACGCATGTCTCAGGTGACGGACCCCACCGAAAAATGCCTGTTCATCATAAGCAAAATGGATTCCCCTGCGCTCAGAGAGGTGAGCGATCTAATCGCCGACTTATCAGTGCTGACCTTAGACCAATACGAACAACTTAAAGGAAAAATCGTGAAAAGGTTTGGAGAGTCGCAGACGGTGAAAACACAGCGGCTTTTAGAAGGAGAAGAGATAGGTGACCGCACCCCATCTCAGTTCCTGAGACATTTAAAATCCTTGGCGGGCAGTGCTATGTCAGACGACGTGCTACGTGTCATATGGACGAAGGGCCTACCAAACGAAATGCAAGCGGCAGTGGTGGCGAAACGAGACACGCCGCTAGAGACGCTTGCGGAGATTGCCGATCTCGTTGCGGAGAATACAAGGCTCCGATGCGTGAAGCCATCGCCGACAGTAGCAGCCGTTACCCATGCAGACTCCGCCCACGATCGCATCCAGCAGTTGGAAGGCGAAATAGCTGAAATAAAAGGATTGTTACGAAATATGTCAGGTCAGTTGCAAGCTTCTAACACGGTAAGGGACGCGAGGCCACGTACACAATCCCACTCGCGCGGTCACTCGAGGCGACGCTCATCGTCAAGGACCCGACCGGAAAATTGGTTATGTTGGTACCACTACAAATTTGGATCAAAGGCCAACACCTGTGTACAGCCGTGCGCGTACAAACCACCGCCGGGAAATGCCAGCGGGAGCCATTAACGGCGGATGAGATCAACTCCCACACAGCATCACGCCGCATTTTTCTCACAGACGTGGACAGCAAGGTGAGGTTTCTAATAGATACGGGCGCAGATATTTGCGTGTACCCGAAAGCGCTAGTTCATACAGCCCGCAACATGTCTGCCTATGAGCTAGTCGCGGCCAACGGAACCCCAATTCCCACATACGGTACAATCGCTCTAACACTTAACCTAGGTTTAAGGCGAGACTTCCCATGGATTTTTGTTGTGGCTGATGTTGAGAAACCGATCATCGGTATGGATTTTTTAGCACATTATAACCTGATGGTCGATGCAAGAAATAAAAGCCTTGTAGACGCGACCACTGGTCTCAAGTCCAACGGACAGACAACACGGTGTGAGCAGTTTACGGTAAAAACCGTGACCGGTACTTCACCATATCACGACCTTCTGGCGAAGTATATAGATATCACGCGCCCAGATGGAGTCGTGAAAGAGGTCAAACACAATACGAGGCACCACATACTGACCACACCGGGACCGCCAGTGGCACAAAAACCACGCCGCTTAGCTCCAGATCGACTCATAGCGGCTAAAAAAGAATTCGAAACTATGGTAAAGCTAGGAATTGCCCAGCCTTCAAAAAGCCCCTGGGCCGCACCACTAGTTATGGTACAGAAACCCACAAATGGAGAAAAGCCGGAAAACCTTTCACCTTTCACCGGGCCGGAAACCGGGGAACAACAAACCGTGAAGCATCGTGCCTGTGGAGATTATCGCGGGTTAAATAATAGAACTGTTCCTGATAAATATCCAGTGCGTCATATACACGACTTTTCACAGTGTTTAAACGGTAAAAAAGTGTTTTCAAAAATTGATTTAATCCGCGCCTTCAATCAAATACCTACAGCCGAAGAAGACATTCCGAAGACGGCGATAATAACACCGTTCGGGCTATTCGAATTTAAATTTATGACGTTTGGTTTGCGCAACGCAGCGCAAACCTTCCAACGGTTTATGGATGAAGTGCTCAGTGAGTTAGAGTTTTGTTACTGTTTTATTGACGATATATTAATCGCATCAAATGATGAAACCGAACATTTAAAACACCTAGAGATAGTATTCAATAGATTAAGACAATACGGTGTAGTAATTAACCCGTCAAAATGTGTATTCGGCCGAACCGAAATCGACTTTCTCGGCTATTCAGTATCGGCCGACGGTACCCGCCCGCTACCTGAGAGGGTCGAAGCTTTGCGCATGTACCCATTACCCGAAACCGCTAAGGGCCTCAGACGGTTTTTAGGTATGCTAAACTTTTATAGGAGGTTCATACCTAATGCCGCCGCCAGCCAAGCTAGCCTTAATAAGCTTCTGGGCGATAAAAAAGGCAAAACGCCAGTCACGTGGACTGAAGAAACAAAAAATGATTTTTGTTTATGTAAAAATAGTTTAGCACAAGCGACATTATTAGCCCACCCAGGTGTTAATTCTGAAGTAGCCCTATTTTGCGACGCCTCGGATAATACAATGGGCGCCGCCTTGCAACAAAGGACAGATAACGGCTGGGAGCCGATTGGGTTCTTTTCAAAGAAATTAACGCCCACCGAACAAAAGTATTCGACATACGATCGCGAGCTACTTGCTATCTACGCTGCAATAAAATACTTTCGGCATTACTTAGAAGCGCGTCCTTTTGTCATATTTACTGATCATAAACCAATTACCTACGCGTTTAGTAAGAAAGACCAACAATGCTCGCCTAGACAATTCCGTTATTTAGATTTCATAGGCCAATTTTCGACTGACATTAAACATATCAGCGGGGAACATAATATTCCAGCTGATACATTGTCACGAATTGAGTCGATACGGAAGGGCATAGACTGGGAATCACTCGCGACTTCACAAAAGAACGACTCACAATTAAAGTCATTAATTGAAAACAATAGCTCTTCGTTGCAGTTACAACTTATCTACCTGCCCGATAGCGACCAGCCAGTTTATTGCGATGTCTCTACGCGAACTGCGAGACCCTACCTAACAGAACCGTTCAGAAAAATCGCGTTTGATACTTTACACCGTAATTCACATCCGGGTGCGCGAGCCACGAGCAAGCTTGTTTCCAAACGTTTTGTCTGGCCTTCTATGAACTCAGACTGCAAACAATGGGTAAAAGCGTGCATAGACTGTCAAAGGTCAAAAATAAATAGACACGTCGTAACTGCACCTGGCACATTCGCGCTGCCATCATCTCGTTTTGAACACATACATCTGGACATAATTATTATGCCCGTTAGCGAGGGATACAGATATTGCCTAACTTGCGTAGATCGGTTTTCAAGATGGCCTGAAGCCATTCCGATAATGAATCAAGAGGCGGAGACAGTCGCACGCGCATTTTATTTTAATTGGATAGCTCGTTTTGGTGTTCCGCTTAACGTAACGACAGACAAAGGACGGCAATTCGAGTCACACCTATTTAGAGATCTAAATGCCCTAATAGGTACGCAACACTTTAAGACTACTGCCTATCACCCAGCTGCAAACGGTATGGTAGAGCGTTTTCACCGACAGCTAAAAAGCGCTATAATGTGTCACGGATCTAACACTACCAGTTGGACGCGAATATTACCGACTGTTTTGCTAGGCGTTAGAACCGCATGGAAGGATGACCTCCAAGCTACTTCCGCAGAATTAGTTTATGGACAGAGCTTACGTCTTCCAGGACAGTTCTTAGGAACCGATACAATACCTAGACCGTCGCAAAGTGAATTCGTTAAAGAGCTATGTAATAACTTCAGACAGCTTAAACCCATAGCTGGAGCGAGCCACGGCCAGAAAAGCACCTTTATCTATAAAGACCTAGCTACGACTAGTCATGTCTTTGTTCGAGATGACACAATCAGAGCAGGTCTTCAACAACCATATAACGGACCTTTTAGGGTGGTCAGTCGAAAAGAAAAAACGTTTGTCTTAGACATACGCGGTCGCGAGATCGCGGTTTCAGTCGATAGGCTAAAGCCAGCTTACGTGTTAAGGGAAACGGCACATCACCCCGAAAACAGCTTAAGCGACTCTGAAGACACCTTAATACGGTACAATAGGCATCCCCAACAGGGTAATAATGGGAACAATGAGAGCGGTGCCTTTGAGGCGCACACGCCAAGCGCCACGCCAGATTCAACAGGTGTTAGGCAGTCAAATATTCCTCGACGCACAAAAAGGTGTGTCCGCTTTCCAGATTTTTACCAAGCTGGTTTTGCGTGATTTATATCATGGCGTTATTATTATTAATTTTTTTTCGTGATTTAGATCATTGTGTGTATTAAATAATCTGTATCTTTGTTTATTTTTGTTTTTTTTTTCAAATCACTGGAGAGGGGATACTGTGGTGACTTTGTCTCACATACGCCTGTCATAGAATATCGAATCTTGTAATGTTTTTCTCTAGTATGCACCTAACTGTAAATTGTAAATGAATGTTTTCTTTTGTTGCGAACCTAACTGTTGTGTCAATAGAAATATTTTTAACAGTATAGTTTTACGATATTTGTCATTTCTAAATAACCATTAGGTATTCTGTCGACAACCGTTATTTAGATCCTTTAGTAATAATTGGTATTGTGCAATATATATGTTTCTCAAATAACAACAGGCATTGTCTAATATAACTTCTTTGGCCGTAACGAATGTAACCCTTGCTTTTGTATTTCGTCGGCTTTCTAATTTCGCGTAAATTTTAATTGTTATGTTGTCACTATTTTTCTTTTTATATAATATTCTTTTGTGTGTATGTCCCGTTTAGAAAGCGTCCGATGAAAACCGTTAGCTAGCTGCGATTATTGTGTAGCTACGTTCGTTAGGGAGTCAGCATCAAACCACGGTATAGCTCGGACGTTTTCTCACATGTACTGAGATCTTTATTATACAGTTATCGTACTATATTTGACGAACTTTTAATTATCTCCGACGCACTCCACACCCTTGTACGTAGCGCGCGAGTTATCGTACTATATTTGACGAACTTTTAATTAACTCCGACGCACTCCACACCCTTGTACGTAGCGCGCGACATATCCAATTCATCCTTTTCACAACTTCATTATATAGGGTGATACTTTTCTCCCTAAAATATTTTTTCTTTCGAGTGCAAACCAACTTAATATTGCTATGAAACATGCAATGCCTTTTCTTCCTACTACTTCCTCTTCTTATTCCCATAACACTTTTTCCAGAATGCAAATCCCCATAACATAATACTAAACACAATAAAACTTTGCGGGACAGATAACCCATCATTATTAAACACATACTAATGACCCACCAAATAATCCAGCAAACCTGATCCCATACTGATATCTTACCAGCAGTAGATGATAATGACATATCCAGCTCATTTTTTTGTTCTCCTATATCACTAATACATAATGCACTTACATCCTCACCTAAATCGACTTCATTAGTTTGCATTTGAAAATCCTTCTTGAACACATCCTGTACATTAACTTTCTTCCCAATATCCGACTTACTACATATAACTTCCCCAATTAATTCATCATACGAATCTTGTAAAAACACATAATCTTGTTGTTGTGTTATTGTCTGACAAGATATGACATCTACTATTGATTCACTTTTCCCTTTTTCTCTAAGGAGATTAACCTTCAAATCTATTTCTGGAAAACTTATATACTTTTTTGAAAAATCAATTACAATCTTATGACAGTTAATAAAATCTTGTCCGAGAATTAATCTACATGACATTTGTTCAATCACAGCAACTTGAAAATGAAAATCTTGATTTTCAATTTTGAAAAACATATTTGTTTGACCAATTACTTTTAAAATATTTCCACCCATTCCCCTGATCATTCTCGAAAATGAATTATCTATTTTTAACTTTAATTTTTTACACATGTCATAATCAATACAACTGATGCTAGCCCCCGTATCTAACAATACATTTACATAAATGTTATCTACTTTAATAGGAAACACTGGTAATACCTCCTCACTAGATGAATCTTGCACAAGAGTTGTTTCCTCTTTCGGAAACTGCGATGTATGCGTTGACCAAACGGCTTCCCTACAAACTTCTTTCTTTGACGTGGATGGACGTGGCATCTGTTCGCTTACCAAACCACAGATTATCCGGGAACTTTTATGGTCAGACCAAGAAGTATTTATTTATCTCGTAATTAACACCACTTTTAAGATAGTCTTGCATAGTTTAAACTTTTACAGGCCACAGATAGTATGGTCATTAATTAATTTTGTTTGATTTTTGTTAAAGGTGGTTTAAGCGACTTAAAGAAAATATTTTTGGGATAGTTAAGTCAGGTGTAGGGAATCAGGCTAGATTTGCTTTGTTTTTTAAGATAGGGAGGAATTAGTTTTGAAATGTATACATGTTAGACAGAGAGCAGTAGGGATTTAAGGGGTTTAACCTGCTGGGGCAATGGGCGGTTTCAACATTAACGCGATGTATATGTGTAGTTGGTCTGCACATATTATTATACTTTTCCAAATTTACCTCCCATTGTTGGATCAATATCGAAAGATCTCTCTCTGACGACGTCTTCCCCTATAGGTAGGCGCCAAGAGACGTTGGTACTTATAGGTAGGTGTAGACAAGAGGTGGAGAAAAGCATGGCTTCACGGTGCGTTTCTCAATTGGCGGTGGGTGATGTAGAGATCGTATGTCTCTACATACATCTACTCTCAGCCTATTTGCTAACCTCAACACTAACTTCGGTCTTTTCACCAACATTTTCCTCAACTAATTTCTCTACTATATTTTTTTTATCTACATCCTGTATCAAATCTATTTCCAACTTTTCATCAACACTTTCTACAATTTTAATAATTGGCACTGACGGACCTGAATATTCTTCCTCCTGTATTGTTGAAGTCTCGACTTCAAGTTCAACATTTATCGGTGATGATTGGCTTGTCATCACGGGTCCATCCATTATATTTTCTTCGAGTGTTACGATTTCAACCATCGTATCCTCTTCTTTTTGTGGTTGCTGTTGCTCCTTAGTTTGTTTAATTGTCGTTTCTTCTTGTATTTGTGAGGAAACGGCAGCATAATCATAAAATGCAAATTCCTTTTTTATTTCTGCGGTGAAATCTTCGTAAGACCATTCGTGTAGCTCCTTTCTGCATATCAACCATCCTACGAAAGCCTTGGCACATCCTTCTACGGATAAATATATGGCAGCCTTCTTTTGCTCCTCGTTCCAATTCTTATATTCTCCAATGCGATCAATTTCCTTGACAAATTCTGTCGCACTCCCTTGGAAACCGTTGAATTTTACTTTGGGTAGGGCATCCATTTTTCGTAAATTATATTTTTCAGTTTATTCAAAATATCATATTTATCGTAAAAACAAAACACAAACGTTTTTCCTTTGTGGAAATGTCAGCCTTCAAACTTCACTTCTTGAAAATCTCTTTACTGTCGACGCTTACTGAATATTCTCCTTCGTTATAACAAACTTTCAATGCCGGGACCAAAGCACATCCACTGTTTCGCATTTACTCAGGGTTTCGCACCTCCACCAAATGTGGGCACCTCCACCAAATGTGGGGTTCGCACCTCCACCAAATGTGACGTCGTCAACGAGACGCCGGGGGTGTAACTTGAAATAAAACACTTGGGATACGTTTTAAATGGTCGCCAGCGGCGATTATGTATTTTTAAAACGTAAAAATTGGAGAATGCTCTGTCGGCTGACTGATTATTATTAACTTCAATGATTCCTCTTAATCTCTTGCTATGGTTTAGGGAACTCAGCCCAGACGCGCGGATAAATGAAAATATACTTTTACTCAAAGGACCTCTGTCCTGGCTCACGGTCAGCCCTCTAATCTATCTATTGTTTCAAAAAGCTTCCGAATGACATACAAAATCAAATTTAAATTAATATTCTTAATACGATTCGCGCTGGCAAGAAACTAAGTAAAGAGGCTGAGAGTAGATGTATGTAGAGACATACGATCTCTACAGTATGTATAGACATTGGTTTGAACGTTCTGTCTTCTGATTGGTCCGCGTTCGTATCAAAGCACGAACAGGGACCAATCAGAAGGGACAAACAAAACCATACAGGGAGTAAAGTACGATTTTGTTCGCACCTATTGAGGAACCAACCGTCGTTTTTTGATGAAAACGTTATGGTTGCACTGCTTCCCATTAGAGACACCAACTCGACACGATGTGGTAACGTTCAACTTTGCTAATCAGTCTGCTTTGGCGTCTGATGAAAAGACGTCCACGGCTGGACAAAGGCCTCCCCCAAGTTGAGGGGATTTTGCCATAATCGCCACGCTTGACAGGCGGGTAGCGATCGCAATGTGCAACGTAGAGGCACAGTACTCGAAAAGGACGCTGCTGCCTAGGCCAATGTCTTTGAGTTAAGCGGTTGTGACATACCGATGGACAGACAGACGG
Organism: Coleophora flavipennella; assembly: GCA_947284805.1. Classification (NCBI taxonomy): domain Eukaryota; kingdom Metazoa; phylum Arthropoda; class Insecta; order Lepidoptera; family Coleophoridae; genus Coleophora; species Coleophora flavipennella. The sequence goes on along the minus strand of OX369264.1, from coordinate 14,181,505 downwards.
ACATTGCGAAACTGTTTGGGTACCGAGTTTGATTACGGAACCCTAAAAAGATGTAAACCATTTTTGTTGCCTTAATCCTAAACGCGTCATCAAAATGAATAAAACCCCGACCTTACTACAAGCGTTGTTTGGTAGTACCACAGTCTAAGAATCCATACAGTCGTCCAACGCCTTTGATAATCGCGTCATCGCCGACATCACGAGTCACTGATGACAGTACCAAGGGCTGTCACATTACTTGACAATTAAATGAAAGAAAATGCCATTACGTAGAAAAATGACTTCAATACCTAGTGTAAAATCGATATTTAAAGGTACCTTAGATCTCTGATCAAGAATCCGTTGTCAGAACCAAAAAATGGCGGCCATTTTGATTTTTTAGTTAAGTAATATATACTTTGGTTAAGACTGAACCGATTGCTTCCAAAATCGATATCTGTAGTCTCCTGAGGTCACTAATCACGAATCCGTTGTCAGAATTAAAAAAAGTTGCCGCCATTTTGAACTTTTAAGTTACTGGACCGATTGCTTCTAAAATCGATATCAGATAAGGTCCCTTATCACGAATCCGTTGTCGGAAGTGAAAAAAGTGACCGCCATTTTTAAATTTTTAGTAACTGGACCAAATGCTTCCAAAATCGATGTCTGAGGGTACTTGAGGTCCCTTATATTAGAGATATTTATATAGGATATAATATATTGATTTTGAAAAATTTAAAAATTTCGGCCACTTTTTAAATTCTGGCAACGGATTCTCGATAAGGGACTTCAGGGACCCTTTAGATATCGATTTTGGAAGCAATCGGTCCAATAACTAAAAAGTTCAAAAAGCCGCCCATTTTTTTTTATTCGCGCAACGGATTCGTGATAAGGGACCTCAGGGACCCTGAGATATCGATTTTGGAAGCAATCGGTCCAGTAACTAAAGTTAGCGGCAACTTTTAACTATCTTAGACTGTGGTAGTAAGGTGGGTAATAAAAGTTGCCCCCTTGGTAGTAAGGTGGGAAACGATCATTTGACTCATTCATCTAGATATTGGTTGTTAGTCGAACTTAATAAATAAGGGTCGGCACCCCAAACTCAGTTTTATGGGAAGGGGGGGGGGGGATGCCGCACTCCCCATAAAACTGAGTTTGGTCAGAGTATAATAAGTACTATGGTTTGATGTTCCGTAAAAATACCACCTCATTACGTTCCTTCTTGCCTAGTCACCTGCACGCGGGTGGACTTGATGCAGGCCACTGACAAGGCAATTTGCGTGGCTCGGTTTTGGGATGGGACTATCTGAGTTTGCCGACGACTCGAAAAGAAAAAGACGATAGCAAACCTTTCTATTTATAAATAGTTTTGAACAAAAAAAACCGACTTCAAGCAGGAAAGTAAGGTTTCCCTCGATTTCTCTGAGATGCCATCATCAGATCCCGGTTTCCTTATCATGGTACCACTCTTGGATATCTCCTTTCCAAAACAAAAGGAATCATCAAAATCGGTTCATAAAAGACGAAGTTATCCACGAACACACATAAAAAATATATATACGATTGAATTGAGAAACCTCCTCCTTTTTTTGAAGTCGGTTAAAAAATTGGTAACTATCGCTTGTCAAAGAGAGCCACGTAATTAAGATAAAATGCAGTTAAAATTTACGAAGACATCAAAATTTTACAGAAATTAAAGCAAATGACCGATTGGCAATTCACGTCACAGAAATTTTGACTTATTTGCAAACTGAAATAATACTTAGCTATTATTATACTGCAATTTTTCTTGTTTATATTTTACCTATACAGAATGTAAAAAAAATGGTGTAGGACCCGTTAACTGGGGGTTCTACTCGTCATACAGAATAACTTTTTAAAAGGAATCCAAAGACATTCTCAATAAAAAAATTGGATCCTCCATACTAAAATGCACAAAATTGCTCAATCAGCTGATCGATTTGTATGAAGAGTTAAATTTTTTTTTGCGTTTTCAGCAAAGTTGTAGAACAAAAGTTACTCAGAATGATGAGTATAAGCAGCTGTAAACGGGACGTACACCAATTTTTTATACACCTGTATAATGTATATATTCATCTTTTTTTTTTCTAGAGATAGGGCCAATTTTATTTAGAACTATAAAAGTTGGCTATTATTTTTTCACGAAACGAAGAAACCAGTAAGGGTTGCCGAGTCATAGTTGTGAGTGAATGAGTAGGAATCTTATCATCTGTATAAGTTCAATCAACGTCTTATTTAGTAAGTACTAACTTTTTAATTTTTTTTGGAGGTCCGGTATACAAGACAGCAAAGGGGATAGTGAGACTAATAGAAACGGATCAGCACATTTTTAGCGTGTACGGCGTCTTCGAGGTGAACCAGAGCCTGCCTCTGGTTATGCTCGGGCTTCTGACCAGCAACCTCGTGGTCCTGCTACAGTTTACTATGTAATGCATTGTTTACAATAAAAGCCGAGAAAACATTACTATTTTATTTAGTTAGTATGGGTTTTTTCCTTCTTAAGGTGAACGCACATCTGACCGCACCGCAATCGCTGCAGTCTCTCTGTCTGTCTCTCGATCTCGGCACCTCAATGAATTTCATTCATTCGCGCCGATGCTGGTGACGTCATCAGCTGCGGCTTGGGGAGTTCGGCCGCTTCAGGTACTGGGGCGCGGCTAGGTTAGCAAAGTTGCATAGAACTTCATATAACGAATTCGAATGTGGCGACTGCAGCACGTGCGGTGCGGCCAGATGTGCGTTCACCTTTAAAAGCGGTCGTAGCTCAGTACGACTTGCGAAGTCGGTCCGGTCGCGTGTATGGCTTTCTACGTTCATTCGTCCCACATACATTTGAAGTACGTGACGACGCGACGAATCAGAGACGCTTTATTACGAGCGTTTCCTGGTAAAAAACCGTACCGCATTCGTCATCCTGTGGCATGCCATAGATTAACTCTTTGCGCTTCAGTGCACAGTGTGGTTCGGCTCTTAGTAGTTAAACTTAGGGTTAGTAGTTGCAACGGTAGACGGAGCTCCTTTTAGTAGTTCTTAAGTCAAACCTAACGAACAACACAACCTCAACCTAAAACATACGAGTCGGGGAGTCTCCGAACTCCCGCGAGCTCGCTCCCGCATTAACTTTCGTAAGTTTTGACATAAGAACCACTAAAAGGAGCCCTACCTAAGTATAGTTAACCACTAAAGAGTGACGAATGAGGTACGGTTTTTTTACCAGGACACGCTCGTAAGAAAGTGTCTCTGATTAGTCTCTTCTTGGAGGACGTATACATAGAACAAACAAAGTCATATACGTGGGCCGGTCGGTCACCCGGGTCACAGTTTTACAATATTGCGGCTTAAAGTAGCACAACGTATGTACTTACACAGAGCAACGGAAGGGTACTTGCGGGGCAGCGGGCGGCGGGGCACAGCCTGCCAAACTCCGCGAGTTTGCCAGGCTGACTACAGGCTAGTACCTACGCCGCCGGTGGCGCATCGTGCGACATCAAAAGCGTTGCGCTATATCGTAATACTGTCCTCAGGTTAACGGTCGTTGCCGGGATGGGTTTGAATATTAGTGGCATTTTTTCTTGATCGTGTTCGTGCTTCGCAATGCACGTTAAGCCGGCACGTTGGTGTCGGTTGCCATCGCTAGGTGGCAGCCGTTAAACCAAAGAATACGAAATATTGTGAAACCATGTCAGATGGCTTGCGGCTTGAAAATTTTTCTGACTTGGCCCCTGTGTGTAGAGTATGGCCAAAGTATATATATTAATTGTAACATACAGGATGGACACTCCCTGCCGCTCTCTAGATTCCGATCACACCCCCTCGTCATCCAGATTAATACAGATTGGTTACAGTTTGGCTATCGAACGTATAAGATTTCGCCGCCATTTTGTTTGTTCCGTCATTCGTTTTTTGAAATGTCATTTCTGGCCCGTTGTATGTAGTGTCCAGGGTGTGGTTTCCGAGTTTGGGAAGGGATCCGTGCCCTAGCAGCGGGGATGTTTATGGGTTGTTGATGAGCATGGAATCGCTCAAAAACATCTTTCAAAAGATTTTATTTCTTTTGTGTCAAAAAAATAGGTTAATAAAAAACCTAAATATCCCGACTATGGTAATTTATCTTAATAAATAAAAAGCAAAAAACCATCAGAAACGAAAGACTGGTCGTCGTGGAAATCCTTGGGTGAGGCCTTTGTCCAGCAGTGGACAGTGGACATCTTCCGGCTGATATGATAATGATGAATCAGAAACGCCGAAGATTGGATGAGGTAACTAGGACCGTGGAGACAAAAAGAAACTTTTTAAATACATAATACAAATAATGTGAAACGCGTCACTAAAACACATTACAATATGTTACATATAATTCAAATTTTAAATTAAAGGAAGCAGCAGGATCCATTATTGCATTTTAAGTTTCTGTAGGTTTTTTAAGTTCCCAAAAATAAAGATACGTAGAACTGTGCTTCATAGATAACTCTTTAGTAAAGTATAGCAAAACTGCTAAAAAGTAACTTGTTGCTAATATTTACAGTTTAAAAATAGTAATTAAACAATAGTTGTTGCCCCTCTGTATGAGTAAAATACTCAATGATTTCGATTAATCGCCTTAAGGGTCATCAGGAGACTCGTGTTTCCATACAAACGTAGTTTCGCTTTAAAAAATATACATGCCGGATTGAATCCAAACTTTGCATATAATATTGAGTAGACACATATCGATGTTTGTAATTAGTTTTTATCGTAGTAAATTGAAACATAACTAAACGAGGGCATAAATTAGTTTTCTACTGAAAGTTTGAAACTTCTTAAATTTTTTCCGTTTTATATTAGTATATCGAAACTTAATTACAAACATCGATATGTGTCTACTCAATATACTCGTATATGCAAAGTTTGGATTCAATCCGACATGTAGTTTTTGTATTAAAGCGGAACTACGTTTGAATGGAAACTCGAGCCTCCTGGGCGCCCTTAACAATCTCTATTATGTGGTCAGTTAATAAAAAAAGTTATGTTTTTTTACGGATACATTAACACATATTGGTATACATCTACACTATATATATATATATTAACTTTAAGATCGGTATAAGTTGTGTGCAATATTGGGGTAGGAGATTAACATTCTGTGTTACGTGGTCAGTTAATAAAAAAAAATTGTGTAATGTTTTATTACTTTAAGGTCGTATTAAGCGGCGAACCCCGGGATTTGGCGAAGCCTAATTTTAATTTTAAACTTTTCAAAAAATGAAAATCTCACAGAAAACTGGTCGAATTTATAAACAAATAAGATGGTTGTAGTTCCGACTTCTGTACATCAATAAGTTGCAGCACATTCACCATACTCATAGTTAAGATATTTAGAAATTTGAATAATAAACTCGCATCGATACTCCAGATGCCGTAAACGGAAAAGCGAGGAGATTTTTCCTTTATCATGTTCAACATTTTTTTACCTTTTTTCCTCTGGGGCCCTGTAAAGAAGTGAAAAAATAAATTGTACAACCACACTGTACACAATTTCTAGCGAAGCATTCACAGTCTGGCGTGGTTGGGCATACACAAATTAACATTAAACATGACGCATACTAAGAGTGAGTTGCACCATGTAACTATAACCAAACCGTAACCAGCCGTCAAATCGCCGGTTATATATGGGTTGCGTCATTTTAACAACGGTCGTAACTTAACGCTAACGTTAACCGCTCGATTTTGACCGGTTATTGTTATTGTTATGGTCAAATAACGGCGATTTGACGGTTGGTTACGGTTTGGTTATCGCTATAGTTACATTTTATGGTGCAACTCACCCTTAGTAGCAAGCAATAAAGGTAAGTAAAAAAAATACAAATAATGTGGGTTTGTATGGCAGGTACCTTATGCAGGTTATTCCTGGAAAAATAAACTACTAAGTACAGTAGGGCATAGTGTCGTTTCATTAAACGCTGAAGAACCATTTTTGAGAAAAAAATACCTGAATTTGTACGAGAGGTACCTATAACAATTTTTCGTGGAATAATGAACTACCGCATTTTGCAGGCCATATAAAGATAAAATAACGTACAGAGTTTCATAAAAATCGTTAGGGCCATTTTTGAGGTAAGAAAATATTAACTATAAGATTTTTTCACTACGTGGCAACAATAAATAATCAAAATAATTTTAAAATAAAACTGCTGGAGAAAATATTCCTTTTTCCAGCCGTTTTATTTGTTTATTTATTTTATTTTATCATAACAATTACTTGCCATACTTACAGTGAACCAAAGCGTGCAGCAAGACAATCTAAATATATAAAAATCAATGCCACTTTTCGTTGTAATTTTATAACTCAAGAACTGCTGGACCGATTTTGATAATTCTTTTTTTGTCCAGTTCTTTATTGTCAGGAGAAGGTTCTTATGTAGGGTAGTTAAGTGTAGTGTAGGGTAGGGTAGTGTAGTGTAGGGTAGGGTAGGGTAGTTTATTGTAGTGTAGGATAGGGTAGTGTAGGGTAGTGTAGTGTAGTGTAGGGTAGGGTAGGGTAGTGTAGTGTAGGGTAGGGAAGGGTAGGGTAGGGCAGTGTATTGTAGTGTAAGGCGGAACGTACTTCGCCGGGACAGCTAGTTAACTTATAAATATAAGACAAAATTCTACAAAATTCTTAAAACTAGTGTAAAACACTACGTTTGACTGTTCAGCAAGCAAAGCATTCAGTGATGCGATTGCATGAGCCGTGGGCGGTGCGTACGCGCGGCCCCTCCAGCAGCCGTATGGAGCGGAGGCGACACGCATTTTGAGGAGCAAATAGCATACACTGGGACAGTGACAGTCATCTACAGTGCCATTTACAAGTCGAAAACACTGAATCATAAGGGCAGTTTACCATTCCTATCACGAACAGAGAAGGAAACAAATAGGGATAGTAGCCATAGTTGAATGCGTTCTAGCATTATGGAATATTCAGCCTCGTGGAGATCCCATATGATGGTGTTATACTCTAACGTGCTTCTTACAAAGGCTTAATAAAGAATCGTAATTGCATTGCGATTTTGAAAGCGCGCAGTTAGCCTCATTACTAAACCTAGTGATTTAAACGCACGTTTACAAAGTTATTGAAAGTGAGTTCTGCATCTTGGAATACCCTTAAGTCCCACATATGTTATGTGTGGTGCGCTCCAGCGCGGCACCGGCGATATTGTACTGATAGATTGGAGATTAGAGGCACCTTTCTCCTAGTGGAAGTTATCACTTTAGAAACGTTAAACTCCAACTGGTTCTTTAAACTCCATTCAGTAACAGCATCGAAATCGCGCTGAAGCGCCTGACACTCTGTTACATCTCCCACTCTGAGGAAAAGCTTTATATCATCAGCACACATTAGACATCTAGCAGTTCGGACCACAAATAGCAGATCATTGATCGTCAATAAGAACAACGTTGGGCCCAAAGTGCTCCCTCGGCTAACACCAGAACTTGTTATGTAGGAGTCAAATTTATCGTCTAACAAACAGACATACTGCGTACGGTTTTCAATATAGCTGGAGAAGAGTCTTAGTAATTGTGGTGTAAACCCTGCGTCTGAGATTTTTGCCAGTAGGACATCATTGTAAACGCGGTTAAAAGCCTTTTTAAAGTTACCGTGTCCACCTGTCTATGGTTATCCATTTCAGTAGCGGCGTAGTCCAGAAAGATAATGAGGCCGTAGACTTCCCAGCCCGGAAACCATGCTGGCAGTCGCTAAGTTGGGATTGTATTTGTCTAGTGATATGGCGATTCAAAATCGACCCGAAGATTTTTATAAAGACAATTGGTCTGTAAATCCGGATCTGCGACTTATTGCCATCTTTATGGATCGGTGTGTCACGAGAAATATTCCATAGTGCAGGCTATGTGCAATTATGGTATGTTTATTCGTCTTTACCCAAATTTTACTTAAATCCGCCCACAGAAATTTATGCACTAAAAAGGACAAACGGATAGACACACACATTTTATACTTTTAGTTTTTTATACTATTAGTATAAGACAATCAAACCCCATCAAAATCTCAACTTCGATTTTTTTTGCCATCACAATACCTTCTCACTCCTTCGTCGCTCGAAAGTACAATTAGTTCTGAAGTCTGTACCGTCACACCTTTGACCTACTCGTACAAACTCAAAGGGTCGGGTCCACTTACGTATATAGGTACTTATGAAAAGAATGCACGTATAACCTCCTTTAATGGTTTGAAACCTTGTATCCTTCTATACATCCTCGGATGCATCGGCACTTTCCATCAGGTGAAGTGCAGCCAAACGCACTCAAATTTTTAATTAAAAAAATACAGGAAGTAACAAAATTGGTGTAGGTCCTTCGTAGATCCCGTTAACTGGGGTGCTACTCATCATACTGAACAACTTTTGTTCTATGACTGTGCTGAAATCGCAAAAAAGAATATTTAACCCTTCATACAAATCGATCAGCTGATCAACCAATTTTATGAATTTTTGTATGGAGGGTCCAATTTTTTTTTATAATTGACTGTGTTTCTTGGGGAAAGTTGTTTAGTAAGCACGACGGGAAGGAGAGGTGTACGGTAGGGCGTGGGTTTTTAAAAATTCCGTTCGTGCACACGTAAATTTAATGATGAAAAATAAGTCCTAGAAATAAATATATAAAAATTATAAAAGGATTACACACGTTAATCCGTATCACAAATCATAGAAAAACACAATTATAACTTACACAAAATGGGTCTTTTAAGAGAGAATAAGTTTTAAGAGTTTAATTTATTTTATTTTGAAATATGATGGTGAATATTGAAGTATAGGATGTTTCGGCGCATGCGAAATAGAACATATAGATGAAATGAAATAGGTCGAATGAAAGAAGAACGAAGTTACAAGTTCACGGGCCCTACACCAATTTTGTTACAACCTGTATAGGTAAGACTGAGTAACATACCTATAGATAGGTACTTACCATCAAAATGAATTGACATAATCGTGATGGCCAGTTGTTTCGTCACTCTGACTTCGCGGTAGAAGGCTTCACAGCGAAAAGTCATGAGTAACCATTGCGATAAGCTGAAGACTTGCAATGCGCTGAAGAGAATCCATTCCCGTGGAGTCAACAGCAGCTGTTAAGGTATTATTACTTTATATTTTAACCGCCTCCGTAAAGTAATAGTTAAGTTCATTAGCTTCACATCAGGAGGTCAATGGTTCGATTCCCGGCGTTGTCTAACTTTGTGTGACTCAGTATGGTTGATGGAAGGGCATTTTCTAAGCCTGCCTGGCTAGCTACCACCATCATCATAACTACGTCTTGCCGTAAAGTAGTAATGTTAACAGCATTGATGTGTTGCGGCTTGAAGATTAGATAGCCAGTTCTCCATTGCATTGGGGAATCATCCAGTTGAGATGATGTCAAGGGATAACTAATCGTGGATAAAAGAAGCTTATTATTGCAAAGCTCTTCAGAAATTATTTAGTTTTGTTATAATTACTCGAGGGACAAATGCTTAAGGCATGGCACAGAACTACGATCTTGCTTTTCTTCAAAAAGGGCGACAATACCCTGCTGAAGAACTACAGACCCACCTCACTTTTGAGCCATGTCTACAAGCTGTTTTCGAGTCATTCCGAGTCGTCACGCACGCAGGTTTGATGACTTTCAGCCTACTGAGCGAGCCGGTTTTCGTAAAGGTTTTAGTACCATAGACCACATAGGATATGCTGCGGCAGATTATACAGAAGACCGAAGAGCACAATCAGCAACTATGATTATCGGTCGTGGACTATGAAAAAGCCTTTAATTCGGTCGAAACTTGGGCTGTGTTACAGTCTTTCCTGCGGTGCCAAATTGACTATCGATATATCGAGGTACTGAAGTCTTTGTATGAAAACGCCATCATGTCGGTTCACCTCCAGTATCAAACCTCGGAACCTATCCGGCTGCAGCGAGGGTGAGACAGGGACACCGCTGCCCTGGAATATGTTTTAAGCTTCAGGACTGGGGTGGACTCGGCATCAATATCAACGGCGATTACATCATCCACCTTCGATTCTCTGACGATATCGTGGTCATTGCTGAGACTATGGACTACTTAGGCACCATGCTCGATGGCCTCAGTAGAGCATCTCAACAAGTGGTTCTTACAATGAACATAGACAAGACGAAAATTATGTCAAACTTCCGTGTCGCACCTACAGCACTGAAAGTTGGAGGCTCTACACTCGAAAATGTTGCCGAATATGTGTACCTGGGACAAATAGTCCAGTTAGATAGGTCCAACTTTGAAAAAGAGATCAATCGTCGAATGCAACACGGCTGGGCAGCGTTCGGGAAGCTTCACAATATCTTGACGTCCCAAATACCGCAGTTTCTCAAGACCAAGGTCTTCGACCAGTGTGTGTTGCCAGTGACGAAATACGGAACTGAGACATGGTCGCTTAATATGGGCCTCATAAGAAGGCTCAAGGTCACCCAAAGGGAAATGGAGCGTGCTATGCTCCGAGTTTCTCTGCGTGATCGAATCAGAAACAAGGAGATCCGTAGGAGAACCATAGTAACCGATATACCTACTCGTAGCTCTCAGAATTGATAATATATAGCTCGTAGAACACATGGCCGTTGAGGCAGTAAAGTTCTCGAGTGGCGACCGCGCACCGGAAAACGTAGCGTAGGAAGGACTGCCACTCGGTGGATCGATGACCTGGTGAAGGTTGCAGTTAGCCGCTAGATGCAAGCAGCGCAGAACCGGCCGTCGTGGAAATCCTTGGGGGAAGCCTATGTCCAGCAGTGCACGTCCTTCGGCTGAAACGGTGATGATGATTATTGTAGGTAAGGTAACAAAGTATTAAGGGACTTTTTAGTGGCTAAAATACGCACTTACATTATGATCCCGATACTGGATTAAGAACTGGATTCCCAAGAAAATGTAAGGTATATTTACGAAGAAAAGCAAAAATATCTGAAAAAAGAAAAAAGCTCCCTAAAAACCTGTTTATACCTTTTCTTCTCGTACTTTATAAGAATCCCATTGATAAGGGTTATGGAGGAAAAGTATAACATAATAGAGACTTTAAAAAAAAATAGTCAGTACCTAGTTAACTACGTCTTGTCAAGGTAGAGCTGCATTTAAAGTTTTTTTTTAAAAAACGCTTGCTTGAATCGGGAGGTTCTCAATTTCCACTGCATGATTTTTTTTGTATGTTTGTTAGGAGATGAGCCGATTTTCATGATCCTTTTTTATTCGATGATATAGATACCTATGTTCAGCCAGGTTGGTCCTGTATAAATTTTATCGAAATCGGTTGAGTAATTTTTAGGAAATTAATAAAAAACAAAAATGTACCTAAATTGTACTGGATTTTTGCGATTGAAGTCGAGTTAATAACTTTTTTAGCGTTTCCTATTATCGCAGATACGCTTACCAGCTGTAATAACACTGTTTTTTTTTCTAAGCTAGTAGAACGATTACAAATCACATGCAATTAAATAAATAAAGTAATTTCCGTAGTAAGTGGGTAATATGACACCGATTGCAAGGGTCTCAAAATTCAAACTGCTCTATTTTACCTTATGAAAGAGATAGAGAGGGTACCTACGTGTCAATTCCTTACCTGAAACGCGTAATTTTTTTGGAAAAGAGTAAAGCAAGTAAATATTTTCCTCAAATAAACATCGACATCACAGGAATCAAAATCATTTGTTTGTCGTGCCACTTGTTTCATATAGGCGCTCGTCATATCAATCTTCGCGTAACTTATGTTTCTGTTGATGTGGTTAGCAATTATTGCATTGAGATATTGCGTGCGTAGCGAAAAGAATAATAGAAGGTTTGTGCAAACGGCCATCTCTAGCACGAAGGGGATTTGAGTTATTGTGAAACCACAAAAAGCAAGCATCAAAGTGACTTCTGCCCCAAAAGTTACCGACATCACCACAACCAGTAACACGATAAGAGAAAAAAGCAATCCGTTGTTAGCTCTGCGGTACTTTTGATTTAGACATTTTATTTTATCGATTTTCATAGCTCTGTCGACTTTCTGCATGTCCACGTATAGTTGGATGCTCAACTGATTATTAAGAAACCTCACGTGTATGAGATTCGAGAGGTAGCAGATGAGGTGCACCGTAAGGGTCACGAGCCAGGTTTTGTACAAGTTTGGGTAGTTGCTGAAGCGCTCCACGTATCTTGAAATTGCTAAGACGGCGAAGACGGTGTTAAGAATAGCTATGGTCACGGTGTAGAGCCGCTGTCCAGTTCTGGGTGGAGTGACAAACCGCTGTCGCGCGTCCACGCGGCAAGACCCCAACAAAATTTGAAGGAACCGATAAGAGGAGAAAACACTGAGGAAATCCTCGTCTAATATATCGTTTGACAAATATTCGTTCATGTTATCTTCAAACTACAGCACTATTACGTACTAGATTTATAGATTTACGTACGACACGATCAATGGCTTGCTATCCTACGACTGCAATAACTGACCAATGTAAAATATCAGAAAAATGTGAGCGGAGTTAATTCATCACAGTAATTTAGAAATTTAAATGCCGTTCATTGTCATCGAAATTTTTAAAGTACCTTACCTAATGCTCTGCCTTGTAGGGTTCCGTAATTCTAGTTATTGTAAGCAAAATGTGTGTGTTCATTGAAATTTTCTACATTGTATAATATTATTTTTGATAACTTTATAGATTGAGATATTTATCCGACTGCGTCAGAAGGAGGTTAATGTTTTTCAAGTGTACGCTCTGTAGCCTAAACGGCTTGATGGATTTTGGAGTGCGGAAAAAAGGGGTTCAGTTTATATTTTTTAATGAATTGGTGTAGTTATTTTATTCTCAAGAGAAGTACGTAAAACAATCAACATCATATCACCCGAAAGACGTCCACTGCTGGACCAAGGCCTTTCACGACCAAGTCTTTGCGCTGCCCGCATCCAGGGGCTTCTCGCAACCTTCACCAGAGTCTACCGAGCGAGTGAGAGCCCTGCCTAAGCTACGTCTTCACCGGAATACCCCGCACCGGCGCGGTCGCCCGTGAACTTTGAGACCCCAACGTAGTTGCAAATGAACAAAGAATATCTATTTACATAATTGCTATCACTGCGTACTTTTTGCTGCGGTACCTAATAAAATAAATAAAGGAGTAGGTTCCAAGAATTATATTGTAATGAATAATGATAATGGAGCGTGCTATGCTCGGAGTTTCTCTGCGTGATCGAATCAGAAACGAGGAGATCCATAGGAGAACAAAAGTAACCGACATAGCTCTCAGAATTGCTAAACTTAAGTGGCAATGGGCGGGTCACATAGCTCGTAGAACGGACGGTCATTAGGGCACTAAAGTTCTCGAGTGGCGACCGCGCACCGGAAAACGTAGCGTAGGCAGGCCCCCCACTCGGTGGACCGACGACCTGGTATAGGTCGCGGGAAGCCGCTGGATGCGGGTAGCGCAGAACCGGTCGTCGAGGCAATCCAGCATTAGACGTCCTTCTGCTGATATGATGATGATGATGATGAATAATGTTAAAAAAAATTAGGTATGACGAGATTTGTATGAAAAACGTATGGCCGAATACCTACCCCACCGGCCAAACCGCTATTTTAGGAAACCTAAAGAGTATAAAAAAGAGTAGGGCATAGAAAGAATTATCGTTTAAAGGCTTTCTATAGGGTTATTTATAGTCGACCACAGTAGGATTTGTAAAATGTTTAGATTTTCCATACAAAAAGTTCTATATAACAGCACCATACAAAATTGTGTTGAACTCCAAACATGACTTATGCATTTAAAGCAATATGGTGTAGAGGATGGGGCTCTCAGTCTTTTAAATTCGTATTTAGACAACAGAACACAAAAAGCACAAGTGAATGGCACGAACTCATCTGGATCTAGGGTGAAAATGGGTGTGCCCCAGGGTTCCATATTAGAGCCTTTTCTTTTCCTTGTTTACGTTAATGATTTGCCTTTTATGGTACAACATCTGTCAAACATTGTGTTGTTTGCGGATGATACTTCTCTTATTTTTAAAGTGAGTAGGAAAGAAAACGAAATTGACGAAGTAAATAACACTCTTTCAAAGATACTGAACTGGTTCACTGTGAACAACTTATTATTAAATGCTAAGAAAACAAAATGTGTAAAATTTTGTTTGCCAAATGTAAAAAAGGTCAAAAGTAGTGTAATATTAGACAGTATTAATTAGAATTTGTAAATACTACGGTGTTCCTTGGTATAACTTTGGATGTTTCACTTCAATGAGGAACACACATTGAAACTTTAGCGGGGAAGGCTTAGTTCAAATGCTTATGCCGTTAAGAAAATAAGATATTTAACGGATTTGGGTACTACGAGACTAGTGTATTTTAGTTACTTTCATAGTATAATGTCTTATGGTATTTTACTGTAGGGGCATGCGGCTGATATAGAAACTATTTTCATCCTGCAGAAAAGAGCTATGCGCGCAATCTATCAGATGCGATCACGTGAATTGTAACAGAATAAGTTCAAAGAAATCAATATTTTAACTGCTGCTAGTCAATTTATATATGAAAACATCATGTTACTTTCGCAAGAATTTGCATTTATTTCTTAAATACAGTGACAGGCATAATTTGAATTTAAGAAATGTAAATAAAATAGATATAGCCTTTAGACTAAGACTTTAGACTGAGTAAGGTTAAAAGTCATTTGTGGGGCAGTGTATAAGATTCTACAATAAAATTCCAGAAAATGTAAATAGTTTGTCAGAGAATAAATTCAAGACTCATGTCAAAAAATGCTCGTGCTCTAGAGGATATTACAAAATAATAGATTATGTAAATGACATAGATATATATGTTGATTCTATAACAAATACCATTACCTGAGACTGTAATCTGAATCATGACATTATTTGTAATATACAATAAGATTTTTTGACTATTTAAAAGTGTGTGTAAACACCTATTTAAAATAAATTATTTTTAGTAATAAAAGATCGATTTAATTTAATAAAATTTTAAAAATGTTACCACTTTTGATGTAAAAAAATGTACTGTAGACCCTATTTTTGCCATTAAAAGACCTTTTTAATAAAACAATTTTTTTTAAAGTTATTTGAAAATAGGTATAGAAGAGTAATAAAAACATGTAAAAATCGAGAATTGGGCGTTCAGTTTCAACGTACCAGCCGCGATGAAGTTTGCATTGATTTGAACTTAAAATGAATCCAACCCCAATTTAATTTTAAAATGTTCAATGACAAAATGAAAAATGATAAGAATATATAATAAGATTCCTGAACATATTAAAGCTGAGCAAAAGATAAACATCTTTCAAAGAAAGTTAAAGGAAATCCTAATCGAAAATTGTAATTATAGCTTGCAAGATTTTATAAAATGAACAATGACAGTAGGTACTTTTGATTTTAATTTATAAATTTCTTATAAAATGAAACAATTAATGACTTGGTAATTTATTCATAATCATGCATTTTATTGTTTATTAAGTATTAAAGTATGTACTACATAAATTACAAATGTTTCACAATATGTATATAGGTCGACTTTACTTACCTTAAGTTGCAATGCCCTAGCCGGGTGTCATATACACACTATAATAAGTAACTAAGTACACTTAAGATCTTCTTTACCCTGTATATGACAGCAATAAATTATTGAGTATTGAGTATTAAGTATAATAGACTTACGTTCGATATTATTTTATTCTTTCATTACCTACATATAGACAAGTGGCTTAAGGCGAAGCCTCTCGACCATTTTTCGAGTTTTATGACTTAGCTCCATCTGATATTACCTACCTATTTATCTGTTTTAAGTACTTATTATTGTCGTAAGAATACATAAATATCTTTAAGTAACTTGGGTACAGTATAATAAAAACAAAAACTTGTAGCGGATACTCGTACGACATGAGTGTCTGTCTAAAAACCAACGAAATCCATAAGTATATTAGATTTAGAACAGCTGGATTTAGATGTAACCGCAACAAGATTGCCATTTTTTTTCATTTATATCAGCTCATATACGTCCCCACCGAGGGGCTCGAGCCTACAATGAATTAGGACGATCGGGACTTAGTCGACCACGCGGGCCCAGTGCGGGTCGAGTTTCTCCGCAGGCGTGTGTTCACCGTAAGAGCGTCGGATAAACTTACATACGAAATCGAAATTCGAAATCACATTGGTACGTGGCAGGTACGAACCACGACCTCCCGGACAGGAGGCGCGGCGGCCCTAGCCATTATGCCACCGACGCTCTTGAAGATTGAAATCTAATAACGTAACTAGAGCAAATTATATATAATACGTATGTACTAAACTGGAGGGTACGCGGTGCGCGAGCCGCGCTTGTGGGGAATTAAACACGTAAACTTTCATCAATGGGTGAAAACAGTATGAAAATCCGTTCTGTGAGTATCGCGTTCAAACAAGCAGCGGGAGACTGTTTTATAATAATCATAGATTTACTGAATAAATGTGTTCCGACTTGAAGATAAGATAGCCGGATCCCCATTGCGTTAAGGAATCTTGGTAATTCCGCTTCCATCTTCGGCATCATATTCCATCAGGTGAGATGATGCCATATGCTGATCAATTGTAGAAAAAAATATATAAAATAAATACAGGGACTTTTTGGTGGGAATTTGTAGCGTCCAGTTAGGGAATCTTTTTTCATTTATTACCCAAAAAATTGTGAAATCGTGAGGAAACCTGCACACGCCTACGAAGAAACTCGCAGATTGTGTGTGAAGCCCTAATTCAGGGTAGGCTCGAGCCCCTCGGTGGGGACGTATATGAGCTGATATGATGATGATGATCCAAAAATTACATTTTGTGTTTTTTGATGTATAATATTGATGTGTATTTGTGTGTTTATTGAGTAGGATAACCAAGTTACAGATATCTTACAATGGAGAAAAAAATACTTCTAAATCGGACGCTGCGAACGCCATGAACGCTAGATTTGTAGGAGCCGCTGCCTTGTAAGATGCCCCGCGCGCCGACACAGCGGTGGCCTGTGCTGCACTGCGCACCGCCCGCGCGCCGGCGGACCGCTCGCTGCGCCTGACGCCTTTCAGCGCACGAGAAGTTTTCCACATCATCAGCACTCGTATACCTAGCGCATAAGCCTACAAAACATATCTATGATGGATGAGCTACTCAACTCAGTTGCATGCAACAACGATGTCGCCGACATTGGCCGCACTGTACAATCAAAGTCTTAAAGAAGGAACCTATCCTTCACCCCTGAAGGTCAGTAAAATCTCACCACTGTATAAGGGAAAAGCAAATAGGGAAGTCTTAGATTGCTATAGACCAGTGTCTATAATACCGGCGATAGCAAAAGTTCTAGAACTTACTATACGAGTGCTGATGATGTGGAAAACTTCTACTAACGAAGAATGGGTTATGCTCTCGTCTTACTGAACATCTTGACGCGACGGGCGATCTGTCGGAGCGGCAGTTCGCGTACCGCGCGAGTCGCTCAACGAGCACGCTGGCGCGGCGGCTGGTCCGGCGCGTGCTGGAGGCGCGTGAGCAGAGCCTGCAGGTGGCCGTGCTGTGCTGCGACCTGTCTAAAGCGTTTGACGTAGCGTATCACACTGTACTCTAGCCGGGAAGTGAGCGTGCCTACAGCTCCGGTACCACACCGGATATGTGGGAGCCAGCTTCTCTGGCGTCCCGAGCGGGGATCGAACCGCCAGCAGCGAAAGCCGCGGGAGGTGAGCGCGCCTACAGCTCCGGGACCTACCTGGACAGTAGGTAGTGGTTCTCTTCCACGAGGCACTCGCCTTGCAGAGTACCAGGACAAGCGTCTTGGCGGCAAGACCTACCGTAACTGGTCCTTGTCTTCACCTTATGGTGTTGGCAGGAATAGCGGCCCCCACTGTTATGCCCTAGGGTCGGTAAGTGGGGACGCTATATCATAAACCTGGCAGTCTAGCGTATCTGGTAGATGTGCGAGAGGGCTTGTACTCTAGCAGTCTAGCGTATCTGGTAGATGTGCGAGAGGGCTTGTACTCGCCGCCAACATGCACCACTATGGAATCAGCTGTCGTACTGCTGACCTATTCGCTGATATCCTCAGTGACCGGTCACTTTCCTGTAATAGTGGTTTTAGCTAGTAGAGGGTAGGTACTACGAGTATGTAATCATAAAGTAGTCCAGGTATAGTCCATTCACTCATATAGTGCCAGTATATCCGAACGGATTACTGGATTTAGTTAATGTATAAAAATACGAAATAAATTAGAAAATGCCCTACCACTTACCAAAACAAGCCTTACAAAGTTAGACCCCGCCGGGAATCGTACCCGCGACCTCTAGGTGTGAAGCGAGTGTACTAACTACTACGCCACGAAGACGATATTTTTTTTTGCGTAATAATAATTAAGTGGTCATTACTGTTTTATTTGAAGTAAGTAGGTATTTATAATTTTTCGTGCAATTCACTTTGATAACATCAAAATCTCCCTGTTTACTTAGCTGAAATTTCGGTCATGTGCGTTTTTGGTATATTGCGTTATATTTTTGGCTATCTGCGTTTTTGGCAAACTGCATATTATGGTATTTAGTTAAATGCGTGTTTGGTATAATGCGTTTATTGGCCTTTCGTGTTGTTGTTACTATGCGTCGAAATCGTAGGATGCACCGTTTTTGAGAAAATCGACCCTGAATGTTTCTAAGACTAATCAAACTGATGATTTTTTGATGTCAGTATGGTTGGGGTGCACTTAAAAGGGCTGATACTAAAAAAAACACTCAGCAAAAAATATTTTTTTGGGAAGTTTTTTTTGTATGGCATCCTTTTTAAGGGAACTTCAACCGTCAGTATAACCTCCCATTTATAACTGTATCATGAAGATCTTGTCAAAATGATCATTTTAAGCCATGTACATATTTTGCGTAGTATGCACCGTTTTTGAAAAAATCGGCTCCGAAGGTAAAAAAAACATGATTTTTCGATGTCAGTATATTTCCCCATTATTATTCACGTATCGTAAAGATTTTGTCAATGGCATCATTTTAGGTCTTATATACATTTTGCGTAGAATGCATCGTTTTTGAGAAAATCGGCCCCGAATATTTTTTAGAATTTGAAAATTTTGATAATTTCTTGCCGGCATCCTTTGAGTAGGGGCGGCGCGCGGATCGCGGCAAGAAACACAAAGGCGCCGGTACTTAAGCAAAAAAACGTTACCTATCTATCTATCTATATAGTAGGTAGGTACCTAGTTGCCTTACCCTAATCTATCACATGTCAATTACAAAAAGACAGATTACATAATCTAAGACAATCGATCCCTATCAAAATCTCAACTTGGATTTTTTTTTGCCATCATAATACCTTCTTCACTCCATCGTTGCTCGAAAGTAAAAATCGGTAAAATGCTAGTCGTAATATATAGTTAGATAGAGAATAATATATTTTATAATGGTCCGACTCGCACTTGGCCGGTTTTTTAAAATTCTTGTATTAATCATCATCATCATCATTTTTTATTTCATGAACAGATAATCTGTGTGCGAAACAATTTTAAAAACTTAAATCTAATAACATAATATTCAATCCCTTGGATACCTAATCGAAATGTCGATACCTATAACGTGCACTTCCCACACTAGTCGTCCTACAAAAAGTAGCACGTCTGCGTTGAGTCGGTCAGAAAATCGGTGGTAAAAGTCGGCGAAAAAGTAGGACCGATTGTCGGGCCTACAAAAAGTCGGTCGTCTGCGGAGAGCCTCAGGCAAATCAGTAACTTTTTATCTGTAAAAAACGCTATCTTCTTTCTTCTATATACAGTCAAACCTGGATAAGCGAGAGTTCAAGGGAGCACAATCTCATTCTCGCTTATAGAGGTTTCTCACTAACCCGAGTTTCTCGCTAATGCAGGTACACGGGTAGCGTTTCTCTCTTATAGAGGTACGCAGCAATAACAAGTCACAGCAAGTACGAATGTAGTTAATAGGTAATATGATAAAATTATGTACATGATATGGGAAATTCAGAAACTCTAGTCCTCTTAATATTTCCATGTCCATCAGAGCACTCAGACTTTATAGAGTCTTTTGATTTTATAATTTTATAATAGGTGGACTCTGGTAAATTAAACTCCCTCTGAATTTAGTTTCGCGATTTTCCGGATTCAAACGCATTCACTATTTTAAGTTTATCACTTAATGACAGTACTTTAATTTTCCGTTTTGACATGATGTAGATGCAGAACAGAACTTTCCTTCGCAATGATAACTATAAACTGAACAGGACGGTACACAGGCACACGTGTCCATTCTAAAAGAATGCGATAGAATAACAACATTATTTAGTTCCACGAAATAGAATAGGTACAATATTGACGAGACAAAACAATACAAAAACAATGGTAGGAAGTTCCACGAAAGTTAAGAATGAGTCATACATAAAATAGCAGATGTTAAATTTGTAAATAAATCTCGACTGTCGCTTATAGAGGTATAGATCAGTAGCAGTCTCACTTACGGAGGTCTATGAGGGAAAAACGACTTTCTCTTACAGAGGTTTCTGTTTCTCGCTAATAGAGGTTTTGGAAGCTTAAAATGACGGGTCCTGGCTATTACTCTCACTTATAGAGTTTTCTCACTTAACCAGTTTTCACTTATCCAGGTTTGACTGTATATAAAATTCTCGTGCCACAGTGTTAGTTGCCACACTCCTCCGAAACGGCTGGACGGATTTCCATGAAATTTTCTGTGTATATTCGATAGGTCTGAGAATAGGTAATAGAAATTTTTTCACCGGTATCTGAGCGGGCAAAGCCCCGGGAAACAGCTAGTATTGGTTTAAAATTATTCGCATACACAAATGTGACAACTCAAAGTTTTTTTGATTTGATTTAACATAAAATTGATAAAAGTTTTTTTAAATATTTTAGAAGGTAATATGCTTCTTGCTAAATAGTATTCTATCATTTATTTTTTAAACTGGAAAATACCCTACTGTTTTTACATAGATAGGTACTTAATCCAAAAATCTATTTGTTTACCTGAAATCTATACAGATTTTGGAATTTATCGAAGCATTTCAATAATTTCCTTAAATATATGTCCGTTTCACTAGAAGTGAAGTCGTGGGTACGGGCAGCTAGTTTTCTCATGAAATGTCTGGATACGAAGTAGTAAATCAATTTCACATTCTTTCTTGGGGTTTTAATAAAATTCGATAATATTGCATTAATAAAATTGGCTCTTGTCAGGAAATACAAGGAATGATTATAGGTCTGAGATTTTTCTGTAATGAATGAACAATGGGATAAGAGAATATACCTGGGAATCCCACTAACATCATTTTACCTTACATTGCTGCTATACCAATCATTCCCACTAAGACAGCTATAAAAATAGCTACCGAGGCGTTGTTTAATGTACGCATGATATTGTGAGCAAGAAACTAAGCAAAAAGGCTGGAAGTACATGCATGTAGAGACATACGATCTCTACATCATCATTCATCGTATTATTGTCTGAGAGCTTCATAACTTTGTCGAGATCTTGCATTTCAATGTAAAATACAACATTGGCTTCGTTATTTAAGAAGCGGACGTGCACTGTGTTTCCGAACATACATAATTAATGTTTTCAAGGTTGGCAGGGCTACGCCCACGATGTAAACTGTAGCGTATTTTTCATTCTTTTGCAAGTAATAAGAACATCGGCAGAATAGGGATGACGAGTGCTAGTCATCTGAGTTACTTTTTATCATCTGTCAAAAACGACATTTTATTTTAAAAATGTTTAAAAAAATCCTAGGCGTGACGTTTAGCAGCGTCATTTAAGTATTCACTTTGTGATTTTGGTGAATTAAAAATCGAAGACTTGATGGAAAACAAAACGAGTAAGGTTTTTTTGAAGTTTAAGTAGCAGGGCAATTTAGTGATCAAGAGTTCATAATTTATTTATGATGCTGTCCTTATCCCTATTGATAGTATGGACCCGATAATGGTAGTGATGCAGGTGTAGAGCTTCTGTAGTCCGGTGGGCGCGGTGACGAATCTAGCGCGCGCTTCCACGCGATAAGTGCCGGTCAACATCTGTACCCAATTAATATATTTGAAGGCATCTAAAAAGTTTTCATTGTTTTTTTTAAATAAAAATTTGAGTGCGTTGATAAATAAATAAATGTCCTTTGATAGGTATTCTACTTTGTTTTTATTCATCGCTGGCTTCTTCTAATCTAGCGCAATCTTTTCTTCGATTACTTAATTAAACCTAAATTGATCCTGAGTTGGTCGTAAATAAATTGATTATATTATTATTACTTTTGTAATCAACAATTTCAATCACATTTTACGATTATGTCATTGTATCTTTAATCGGTAAAAGTACGTTAGATAAAATCGCATATTATCTACGGCACTGTAATTTGTGATACCGTTAAGTCACATTTTGCATTCTTTTTTTAAATGATAAATCACTGCAATTGTTTTGCATATTCCTTTTTTAAAATATTTTCCATAAATAGTTAAGAAAAAGATGATAGCTTACGTTCCAAAAGCCTACGACTGTTCATTACAATTTGAAGCATGTTTTAAGGGGCCTTAGATGGGTGGCAATTTTTGAAGAGTAAAAAAATAACAATTTGACAAGCTACTAGAGCTATGAAGTTCTAATATGTTTTCATCCTCAGCTTTGCGTATTAGGTACATATCTACCTGTAGACGGAAATCTTACATGCATTAAAATTATTACCTCGAGAAAAAAAAAGCTTTAATATAATTATCCTCAAATTCAATAGATAAGACCATTGATTTTTAAGGATCTATTACGAAAACCGGCCAAGTGTAAGTCGGACTCGCGCAAAGTAAGGTTCCGAAATCTTTTTAAAAAAATGAATGTTTATTTTATAAAACAAAATTATATTTATATTTGATAATAGAACACTTATTTTGTATGGAAAATGTATTAACTTTTGAGAAATCCAACTGCAAATCTTAATAAATGTTACATGTGCTACTATTTTTGAAGTGAAAACTTCTTTAGCGGCGCTGAGCACTTTTTGTTGGATGGGTAAAAACTTCCAAACTCGCGTCAGGGTCACGTGATGCTGATCGAAAAAGCGTAAGATCGAGGGGAAGGGAGAGGAACAAGTATCTCCCACTCTTTCTACCGTGCCTGAGTGTGCTGCTCCGCTTAGGCAGCACAGGGCCACAGTATATATATTAGTACTAAACAGGGCGCTTTTCTCAATTTTCCATCTGCCGGTTAGTAGCAAAACTACTCGCCTAGCGACCTAACATCGACATATTGATGTCACTACGTAGTTCAGCTATTTCACACTAGATGTCAATAAGTGTAGAAAGTAATGGGACGTACTCAGAACTATGAGTTTTAAAAAGTTTGTGTAATAGATGAATAAAATGAGGGCTAACATTTTTACTGTTTTGTATGTGTACTGACGTACTTAAAATTTCTAGCACAAAATAATAGACAAATTATTATTACGAACATAATTTTATTTACAAAATTCAATTACCTGCGAAAATAACAGTTTTAGTTAGTTGTTGTCGGTTCGTTGCCCTATCGTTTTGAATGGTTGCGAAATGCTTAAAACGAATATCTATATATTTTTCTGATAAAGATTTAATCAGCAGTATAATATGATTTACAGTCGGTGATTGGTCAAAGCTGTAATTTAAAAAATAAAATGAAATACATACTTATTCTCCTAAAATAATTGAAACTCGGTTATACAAACAATACCGAAACCAACCGACAAATCCAGTTTTAAAGTAGGTAAAGTGCCCATCTTTAATTTTTTATGGCCTTTTTTTGTCACTATGAAGTCTGCATCATTAAAATGGCAAGAACAAAATCTTTGTATATTTTGTCGGAGTCCAATCCGGTCTATTCACTTTTGTGATCCATTGTTGTTTTAAATTATCATCGGATGGAAATCTAAAACAAACAAAAAGAAATAAAATTAACTAGGTGGTAAATTATCTTAATATGAATAAAATGATTATTTAACATTCGAAGTTCTTTCAATTCATGAACAGTCACGGAGAATAGTACGAGTATGTATACAACTCAGATCTTTGTTACTTGAAAATATTTGCTATGAAAATGTTATTTCATTACTGACCATAGCCGTGTGTTATTCGGTAAAATTATTTGAATCTAATTACGGCCCTGGATATTTGGTACGTAGAAAATAGTTGTTCTTGTTGACGATAGATGGCGGCCTGTTTACAATATAATTATAAAAATCACTAAAGTACTGTTTTGGCGACTAAAAAGTATTCAGGTTTAATTGTATACTTTAATTTTCAGTATCCACGTGTGATTATAACTATATACCAATGCGGAACTTTACGTACTCGTATTTTTTATTCACAAAAGTTACGCCACCTAGTGTCGAGAAGTATAATTTATACTTGAAAGCCGAGAATTTTCTAGAACTATTTTAATAATTACGTATAAAATTACTTACAAATGAAATGTGATACCATTCATAGCATCATTCAGAACGTCTGTCTGAATAACTTCGACACGATAAAACAAAAATTATGAATAATAACATGTAAATTGTCATATTTGTGTACGATAGCGCAATAAATAAACATTGTATTCTACCTCATAAATGATAGTATTTTTGTACTTATAATTAAACACAACGTTAATACTAAAGTTTTCACTTCTGCCGGCACTCCCGGAGTGCTACCGGTGTGTTTTTTTTTCAGGTGTCCTGAAATAGCGGTTTAGCTTGTAGGAGGGGGGAGTACACTTGACTCAAAGAAAAACTAGCACTTTAAAGCTTAATATTAGGGATGCATCGATACGCCTTTTTGCCGATACGATACCGATACCGATACTCTTATAAAAATATCGGCGATACCGATACCGATACGCTTATTGAATTCAAAAAGGAAGGTAGAATAAATAAAACACAATTAATTAATAGTTTTAGTAATCAAAATTAACATTTATAAGATTTTTATTTAAAAAACAAAGCATTCTTAAGTTTTGCGGGCAAAGGCGGTTTCGCAAGTCTGTTTGAATAAGACCTGCGGCGGAAAATAGTCTCTCAGATGCGACAGATGCCTCGTTTGCAACGAAATAGATGGAACAACACGCGCGTTTAAATTACATTTTTAAAGCGCGAAATTTGAAAAGTATCGTTGAATCTGCCATAAAAATATCGCCGATACCGATATATCGGCAAACCCGAAGTATCGCCGATATATCGGTATCGGTATCGGATGCATCCCTACTTAATATTTAACAAACCGATCCCTGAATCAAAAAATAATTTTAGCAAACCCTCAGTTGCTTTGAAAGACCTATTCAACGATACCCCACATAATAGGGATGATGACAGCATCAGAGATAAATTATGAACTCTTGATCACTAAGTTACCCTCCTATTTAATCTTCGAAAAACCTTACTCTTAGACGAGATTGAATAGGAACTATTTGATCCTCTTACCATCAGGTGAGGCGCAGCCAAACGCACACAAATTTTTACAAAAAAAAAAAACTCGTTTTGTTTTCCATCAAGTCTTCGATTTTTAATTCACCAAAATCACAAATGAGTACAATAATGACGCTGCATAACTATGACGCCACGCCTAGGTTTTTCAAATATTTTTAGAACAAAATGTCGTTTATGACCGATGATAAAAAGTAACTCAGATGACTACCATTCGTCATCCCTACAGGGTACGTAATCAAAAAATTCACCCCTTTTTTACATGTAGGGGAGGTACCATAAAAAATATCCACGATTTTACTGTACAACTTTGTCGGCGTGATTAATATGTACAACCTTGCCAAACTACAGCTTTTTAGTATACTAATAGTCTCTGAGCTAAGCCACGGACAAACGGACAGATAGACATGGCGAAACTATAAGGATTCCTTGTTGACCTCGGAACACTAAAAATGGATTTAGATAAAATCAATAAGTGTACAATATAAGGTGAGTGTAGATATCATCACAGTAATTAAGTAAGTAGATATCAAAGGTAATTTAAAAGCCATCAATCTACATAATAGTCGTCTGAATCTAATCGTGGTATTGTAGACACTTTATATTTTTCTAATAATAGGTAGGTATCCAACCAATCAACTTATTCCTTTCTAAAATATACAATAATTAGATACTTTTAGCTCGCAGAGCAGATGACCGTTGGGGCAGTTAAGTCCTCGAGTGGCAACCGTGCACCGGAAAACGTAGCGTATGAAGTCCTCCCACGCGGTGGACCGACGACCTGGTGAAGATCGCGAGAATCCGATGGATGCGGGCAGCGCATGAACTGGTCGTCGTGGAAATCTAATCTGCATAGTCTAATCACTTAAATTAATTATTTCACATACCACATATGACAGAGTTAACACGTGTTTTCAATGACAAATTTATTTTTATTTTTTTTGTATGGGAGGTAACCTTCAATATTTTGAAAATTAAAAAGGTACTGATTTAAAAAAAAAGGTAAGGTAAAATGGTGTGATGAAAAAAAAAACACACCGGTAGCACTCCGGGAGTGCCGGCAGAAGTGAAAACTTTAGTATTAACGTTGTGTTTAATTATAAGTACAAAAATACTATCATTTATGAGGTAGAATACAATGTTTATTTATTGCGCTATCGTACACAAATATGACAATTTACATGTTATTATTCATAATTTTTGTTTTATCGTGTCGAAGTTATTCAGACAGACGTTCTGAATGATGCTATGAATGGTATCACATTTCATTTGTAAGTAATTTTATACGTAATTATTAAAATAGTTCTAGAAAATTCTCGGCTTTCAAGTATAAATTATACTTCTCGACACTAGGTGGCGTAACTTTTGTGAATAAAAAATACGAGTACGTAAAGTTCCGCATTGGTATATAGTTATAATCACACGTGGATACTGAAAATTAAAGTATACAATTAAACCTGAATACTTTTTAGTCGCCAAAACAGTACTTTAGTGATTTTTATAATTATATTGTAAACAGGCCGCCATCTATCGTCAACAAGAACAACTATTTTCTACGTACCAAATATCCAGGGCCGTAATTAGATTCAAATAATTTTACCGAATAACACACGGCTATGGTCAGTAATGAAATAACATTTTCATAGCAAATATTTTCAAGTAACAAAGATCTGAGTTGTATACATACTCGTACTATTCTCCGTGACTGTTCATGAATTGAAAGAACTTCGAATGTTAAATAATCATTTTATTCATATTAAGATAATTTACCACCTAGTTAATTTTATTTCTTTTTGTTTGTTTTAGATTTCCATCCGATGATAATTTAAAACAACAATGGATCACAAAAGTGAATAGACCGGATTGGACTCCGACAAAATATACAAAGATTTTGTTCTTGCCATTTTAATGATGCAGACTTCATAGTGACAAAAAAAGGCCATAAAAAATTAAAGATGGGCACTTTACCTACTTTAAAACTGGATTTGTCGGTTGGTTTCGGTATTGTTTGTATAACCGAGTTTCAATTATTTTAGGAGAATAAGTATGTATTTCATTTTATTTTTTAAATTACAGCTTTGACCAATCACCGACTGTAAATCATATTATACTGCTGATTAAATCTTTATCAGAAAAATATATAGATATTCGTTTTAAGCATTTCGCAACCATTCAAAACGATAGGGCAACGAACCGACAACAACTAACTAAAACTGTTATTTTCGCAGGTAATTGAATTTTGTAAATAAAATTATGTTCGTAATAATAATTTGTCTATTATTTTGTGCTAGAAATTTTAAGTACGTCAGTACACATACAAAACAGTAAAAATGTTAGCCCTCATTTTATTCATCTATTACACAAACTTTTTAAAACTCATAGTTCTGAGTACGTCCCATTACTTTCTACACTTATTGACATCTAGTGTGAAATAGCTGAACTACGTAGTGACATCAATATGTCGATGTTAGGTCGCTAGGCGAGTAGTTTTGCTACTAACCGGCAGATGGAAAATTGAGAAAAGCGCCCTGTTTAGTACTAATATATATACTGTGGCCCTGTGCTGCCTAAGCGGAGCAGCACACTCAGGCACGGTAGAAAGAGTGGGAGATACTTGTTCCTCTCCCTTCCCCTCGATCTTACGCTTTTTCGATCAGCATCACGTGACCCTGACGCGAGTTTGGAAGTTTTTACCCATCCAACAAAAAGTGCTCAGCGCCGCTAAAGAAGTTTTCACTTCAAAAACAATTTTGCTGTCAGCTTCGTTGATGTCTTTTACACCTTTATTATTAAAACTAGCTGTTGCCCGCAGCTTTGCCCGCGCAAATTTCGTTTTCTGCCGTTCCTGAGGGAATTTCCCAAAATCCTCTCTTAGCGCATGCTGACGTAGACATCAGATTTCAATCTGTAATTTCGACCCGATCTTTGCGCATTTATTTTCATCCGCGTACATACCTACCTCATTGTGTGGGGTATCGTTGAATAGGCATTTTAAACTACTACGGGATTAGATTTAAATTCAGATTCAAATATTTATTAGACATAACACTACAACTCAACACAAAACAATTTAACACGAGTAGACAAAAACATGTAGGTACACAAAGTAAAAGATAAAATAAACAACAACAAAAGGCAGATACCTAACATCGCCACATATGGGAGGTAGGTGTTCGTTGCGCTGTAGTGTGACGCCAAACCGGACCTATTTCAGCATATGCTGCAGCTAGAGTACGATAATTTCTTCAGAAAATGATTCGTTTACGAAATATCAACTTTCCAAGTGGTGGTTTTTGGTAGGTGCATCGATTGTTTTTTTTTAAACGAGTTTTTTATTTATTTTTCCCTCTGGAACAATTAATCGTGCTATCCAAAGGATAGACGGTGGTTGCTTGGTGTTTAAATTTTTTCTGTCTTGTTTTTTAGCGTTCTGACCATAGTAAAAAATAGTTATTTGTGTAACAAGGGGACTAAGTAATATTTCGTTCCGAGGGCGTTAGTTTAAATCCTGAGCTTAGCGAGGAATACAACATATACGTCGCCCGAGAATAAACTATTTTGGCCCCGAGTGACACACACAACTCTTCATCACAAAAGAAACTAGTAGGTACAGAGGCCAGTACATCAAGCAAGACACTATGGACCTTGTAACGTTCTTATGCCGTATGCTTATGAATCAGAATCGCACTACGAGTGTCCAGCTTGATGTGCTGGCCTCTGTACCTATTCGCTGGGTGCGAAGTACTAGGTGGGGGTAATATAATCGATCGCAGCGCTCATAGTGGCCAAAAGTATAAATAATATTGGCTCTGTCATCCGTCATATCTCATAGTAAGCTGATCAGACTTGTTTACCTAATTAATAAAACCAGGTCCTTAAAATAATATTCATTTCGATCTGAAAATGATATTTAATTTATCACTAGGGATACAGGAACAATTATATATGTTTATTATTATTGAATGAAACCATTAAAGTAGCTTTATCTTCTTGTTTTACAGTAAATAGATAGTTAGATAATTATATATAGATATTTTTGGATAATAATAATATTTGTCACAATGTCGTGATTAAATGTCAAAACGTCAGAGCCAACACAGTTGCGGACGCTAGGTGGCGCTGAACTCGTGCACGGAGCCAATATGAGCGTTCCGTCTTCTGATTGGTCCGTTAGGTTAAGTTGTTACGAACGCGGATCAATCGAAGCGGACGCGCTGAATATGAGAAGAGAGAAACAAAACTCCCTTCAGGAAGCAAAGTAGAATTTATATCGCACTTATTGATGTACCAATCGTCGTTTTTCGAATAGGTGTAACGAAAAAGGTTTTTGCAGGTTAGTTTTTGACTCACTAAAATTAAATGCCTATAAAAGTGTTAGCACATACCTTGATTGTGAATACAGGTCGCGCCAAACTTTATTGAGGCTCTGAAGTGTGATGCGAGTGCTTACTGCGCCGGTATAACCGAGCAGTAGGTACCTTTACATCCTAATAGCACCAAACTTTGCAACTGCGACGCGTCTTGCGACTAACTTCAGAGCCGCAATAAAGTTTGGCGCGACCTGTACCATGTGTGAATTGAACGATACATTAGAAAAGGAAACAGATGAGTATTGTCAATAAATAACAGTTTATTCGTTGTTTTATTATTATATTTGGTCGTTTAACAGGTTCTAATATGTTCAATAGTGAATGATACTAATTTTAAATGCAAATTAACGCACTATGTAGAGAAGATTGTAAAAAGTAGTGTGAATGTCTTTTTACCCGTTTCTGAATAACATTAACCATTTAGATTACTTACACTTACATAACATTTAGTATAACGCCTAACTACAACAGCAAGAAGCATTGCTTAGAAACTAATCACTAAACACCCATAAATAAACAACAGTAAGTTACAAACATACAAAACTGACAATTAATCAGCTAAATTCACAAAAACTTGCTCTGAAAATACATATTCAACTTTTGTCCTTATATCAACCATATGACAGATGATAGATTTAAGTGTAGGTATATACATAGTAAAAAACATCAAAAATGTGAACCCTTCATAAAAATACAAAGTTATAAAATATGTCTTATTGTTCAGATATTACAACTTTTTCTAAAAAGCTTTTTCCCTCATGACTAGTGCATTTTTACGGCATTTTTTTTCCAACGTCCGGAAATTTACAATCTAGTCAGT
Source organism: Coleophora flavipennella (assembly GCA_947284805.1). Lineage (NCBI taxonomy): Eukaryota > Metazoa > Arthropoda > Insecta > Lepidoptera > Coleophoridae > Coleophora > Coleophora flavipennella. Next base: position 14,150,872 of record OX369264.1, on the reverse strand, counting down.
GTTCATATGAATCTCACCTCATCAGCCGAAAGTCTGATCCACTGCCAAACATAGGATAGGCTTCCAAAGGGTTTATCATTTTTGTGGTCTACTCTGTACGTACCTATCTAGTAGGCGAATCTCAAGTCCTCCTTGAAGCCGAGCTTGTCTAACGCGGGTGAGCACGCAAAGTTGATCATGGGCGGCGGGCCGCACATCAGCACCAAGACGTCATCGCCCGGTGCGAACATGTGCTCCTTGATCATCTCGTCGTTGATGAAGCCATTGCTGTATTGCCAGGCTAAAAAGGGATAATGTATAGGGATCAAAGACTGGTTTGCAAAACCGTCGTAAGTGGCGTAGTGGAAGCATGATAAAAGTAGGAAATATGATATCCTGATGATTACGTAACTACCAGAGGTGGGCTGCGATTAAACAGCGCAAAACAGTTAAAACTTCTTACAACACACAAAAAAATACCAAAAGTGGGCAAAGTTGCCCCCGTAAAGCAGATGTTAGCAAGTACGCCCTAAAATAGCAGAAGACTCTCAAGGCGAAGAAAGTCTCGAGTAGTAGTTTTAATCCTTCTTAGCATTGAGCAACAGAGACAGAAGAGAACATGTTTAAAGATCAAGGATAAGAAATAAAAGTCTCATTAGTAGTTTCAATGCTTAGCATTGAGGGACAGAGAAAGAAAAGAAAATATTTTAAAATCAAGGAGAATTAATTCATAGTTGTAGTTTCAATCCTTAGAATTGAGTGGCACACAAAGAAGAGAAAATATTAAAAGATAAAGGAGAATATAAGAAAGTCTCAGTTGTAGTTTCAATCCTTAGTGGAACACAAAGAAGAGAAAATATTAAATGATGAAGGAGAATAAAAGAAAGTCTTAGTTGTAGTTTCAATTCTTAGCATTGAGTAGCACACAAAGAAGAGAAAATATTGAATGATGAAGGAGAATAAAAGAAAGTCTCAAATGTAGTTTCAATCCTTAGCATTAAGTGGCACACAAAGAAGAGAAAATATTAAATGATGAAGGAGAATCAAAGAAAGTCTCAGTTGTAGTTTCAATCGTTAAAATTAGAAAATATTTAACCTTAGCTTTGTTTCAAAACTTCGAATATACTATTGCTGCAATTTATATTATTCTCGAAATGTGTAGGGCTAAATTTCAAACAGCTAAAGAGCATTTAAACTTTAGGAACTTTTCAAGTCTATAAGACATACAATACATGAGATGTTTGAAATTTTTACTATGGATTTTTTTTCTGTAAAAAATCTGTGTAGAAATGATTATCTGCAGATTAGTTGCCTTAAATAGAGGTATCTAATATTCATATGAAAATCGTTAGTATAAATTTCATACTGGCCAATCACAAAAGTTCGAACTTAATTTATTTCCAGATTCAATTCAGCATAAACGGTTGTATATTTTGATTGCGTTGGCTTAGAATTTAGAAGTTTGATATTTTCACAGCTCTAAGGGACAGTAGACCTAAGTATTTGGTATGAATTTCAGCTTGATACCTCCACGCGTTCCTGAGAAAAAGGGTCTTGACAGACAGACGGACAACCAAGTGATCCTATAAGGGTTCCGTTTTCCTTTTGAGTTACGGAACCATAAAAATAAATTATTTGCTTCTAAATTATAAAAGTACTTGATAAAAATAATTTCGAGTATTTTAATAAAATCAATTTTTGTTGACTGCAAGAAGTTCGTAATACGACTTCCCTTTTGCTCGATCTTAAAACACGAACACACACACACACACACAGTAAATACTGTAGAATAATAGAATATGTTAAAAAACACGGAAAATAAAAAGTATCTAAACAAGTATCTCAGATACTAGTATCTGTATCTAGTATATTTATCAAAACAGTATATTGTATCTGGATCTAGATAAAAAAACGAGTATCTGACCCAACACTGGCCGGTTGACCGAAGACCTCGTGAAGATCGCGAGAAGCCGCTGGGTGCGCGCAGCGGAGTACTAGTCATTGTGAAATGCCTTGGAGGAGGCCTTTGTCCAGCAGTGAACATCTTTTTGGCTACGGAACCCTAAAAATCTTCCAATACATGATCCATTCCAACTTACCTTCGTTGGGTCTGTCAATAGTGTACCACAATTTGAACTGGTTAGGGAAATCCTTCTGGTACTGCTCGAGCTCTTTCCTTAGCAGAATATCTTCTTCGGTCTGGTTCGCAAACAGTAGGCTCAGCTGTGTTGAGTCATTCGCGTCGCTGCAGATGTGACGAACTAGCTGCAGCATTGGAGTGATGCCAGTCCCACCTGGGAAATGTAACAGAAACAATTACCTACTGTTATGAAAATAAGCTGGTCACGTTAACCTATATTTTCGACGTTAATGCGGCGGATATAAATAGACAAAGACATTAAATTTCGTTTTCAATACAGTTGCTCGAAAAGCGGTACTTTATATTATGCTACTTTACTGTGAGCAAAATTGATTTTACCGCACACGAGCTTTTTACTTTGCCACTTTTTTATTTCTAGCTCGGAGGAACAACACATTTCTAGCAAAAAAAATAATCAAAGATACCAAATGTTCTTTAAGACATTTAAAAGGAGAATTTAAAAAGAAAAAAGTTGGTCCTCCTACATAACGCTAGCTGATTAGACTCTCTTTGGTTTATATCTTTGTGGCGAAAGGAGAATAAATACGAATAAATCGCATAGGTTAAACCGTAGTATTATTTAGTATTTTTTGGTTACACCAAGAAATAGGTCATCTTTTCCAAGGAGGTTTTAATGCTTACAATAATATTATCCCAAGCCTTATTGTAATCTATATATGGTAATATTAAAAAAACTTATTTACTAATGCGTACGTGTGCCTAGCTAAAATATGGCGCAATTTTAGCAAAATTGAATTAAGTTCTTTTAGTTGGGAATACGAATAAAATTATGAGTAGTTATATGGGTAATAAAAAATATGCTTATGAGGAGGTATAGGAAAAACAAAGTGAGATTACTCCCCGGACATTTCAAATGAGCACAAGTGGCGTAAAATGAACTTTGGTTGCCGAAACTTTGATAGGTATGTGCCCTTCTATTTTGTTTTTCTGTCACGGTTGTTTATTATTTTACCTGTTTTCTTACAACTGTATTGAAAAACGTCGTATGATACGTGGAAGTAAAAGGAAATGACGAACTTGTGAAGATGGTAAACCCTCGGCTGCGGCTCGGGCTTACAAATGTCACTCGTTTGGTACGTAACTTTTTACCACCCTTTTATCATAAATAACTATTTCGCGCAGTTTTTAACGTGTTAATAGATTCGCTGTCTGTGCAAGTTAACAAATAGGACTTATGACGCATTTCATACAATACAACAATTAACAACGGTTGGATAATTTTCAATGACGTTTGGACTTTTAGTTGTAGATAGTTCCATGATGTAATAATACTTATTTACTATCTACAACTAAAAGTCCAAACGTCATTGAAAATTATCCAACCGTTGTTATCCCTACTAATATTATAAACTACTAATATTAAACTACTAATATTATAAATGCGAAAGTAACTCTGTCTATCTGTTACGCTTTCCCGCAAAAACTACTGAACGGATTTGGCTGAAATTTGGTAGGTAGACAGATTAGGACCTGGATTAAGACATAGGCTACTTTTTACCACGCTCGCGAGCCGCTTGCGGCTCGCGCACTGCGCACCCTTGAAAGGTCATAGAAACGTGGTCCACGCGGGTGAAGCCGCGGGAAACAGCTAGTATTATTATAATAGCTCTATTACAGGTAAGAAGTATAATTTCATTCTTGAATCCATCTCAATCCTATATTTGCCCTCTGATAAATCAATTAGTTTTTAGGGTTCCGTACCCAAATGGTAAAAACGGGACACTATTACTAAGACTTCGCTGTCCGTCCGTCTGTCTGTCTGTCTGTCCGTCTGTCACCAGGCTGTATTTCATGAACCGTGATAGCTAGAAAGTTTAAAATTTTCACAGATGTATTTCTGTTGCCGCTATAACAACAAATACTAAAAATTAGAAAAAGTGAAAAAATAAGAGGGGTCGCCATACAAAAAAAGTGTTTTTTAAACGTAAAGAAACTAGCGCCATCTAGTATGATGGTACGGAACCCTTTGTACTAGCGCCATCTAGTATGATGGTACGGAACCCTATGTGTGCGGTTCTGACTCGCACTTGGACGGTTTTTAGAACCCACTAACCAATACAAAAATTATTTCATAGCCACCAACTATTTATCAAAACTCAACTATTATCATATATTAAACAAATGTTTGAATGCGCATCTCGCGAAAACGGCTGGCCTGATTCGAATGGCTTTTTCTTCATTGTATACCTAAGCAATTTTAAAATAAAGCTTTTTTCGATTTATTGCGTTAATGCAATTTGACTCATAGAAAAACAATCCTTAATAATATTATAAATGTGAAAATCTGTTTGTTTGTTTGTTTGTTACCTTTTCACGCTTCTACACCTCAACCAATCTTGACAAAATTTTGCATGCAGGTAGCCTGTCTTACGGGGAAGGACATAGGCTACTTTTTTACCCGGGAAAATAGCATAATCTAATGCAGTTTCTGAGGGAACTAAAAAAAATACTCTTTTTTGGTTTATTTCTTTTGCAGCTGGTTGAGTAGATGGGAAACGACATAATTTACTAATCACCCTTAAAGACAGTCATAAAAACGATGACCACGCGGGCGAAGCCACTGGAAAAAGCTACAAAAAAAAAGGCCGAAAAAAAAGCCGATTCGGTTGCCGGCCGGCGCTGTACAAATTTTTGGTTCTCGCGGGTCAAAAACTCAGTGACTGACTACAATAGTAAGTAAGACAAAAGGATTCACAACTAGACTAGAGTTGAGCGAGAAAAGCGAGCGATAATAGGTTCGATATTAGGTTCGTGTTGCTGTCGCCCTTAGCGTTACCAATAAAAACGTCGGATTCGGATGAAAAGATACTTAATTTATTTATTCTCGATTTCTTTACAAGTTACAAGCGTGCGTCAGCTTTCTTAAAACAGAAGTAATTTTAGTTCGGCTATCTGCCGCTAAAACAAAGACAACTTAATGTGACAAAGGCCTCCCCCCAAGGATCGGCCCTGCGCTGTCCGCATCTAGCGGCTTACCGCGACCTTCACCAGGTCTTCGGTCCCCGTGTGGGAGGTCCACAGAGCGTCAATTAATTACGTGAGGTGTTTAAGGGGGGGAGGGGGTCAAGCTAAATCTTTCCAAATCTCACATGGGGGAGAGGGGAGTTTTAGCAAATATCACGTAATTTGTTTTCTTGTAGAAAACGGTGTAAAATTGCGAAAAAATAAAGTTAAATCAAAGTAAAAAAAAACTAGAATGAAAATATGGCGAAATTTCACACAACAGTGTTTGTCGTATTTGTCCGAACCCCGCAGAGCAGCACAGTAGCTCTTCGATTGCGTTTTTTTTGTAATAACTCCGAAATGTTTTATCAGATAAATTTATTTTTTTATTCAAAAAATCAAATTTTGTTCATCAGATTTTTTTTATTAAGCTTAAAAAACTACATCAATCGCCGCAAACCGCGTGAAAATTGGTTGATTCATTTAAAAGTTATAGCAGTTTGAAGATTGAAAAAATTCACTTTTTACTTTTTTAACGCGTTTCCAGCCAAAATACAAATTTTAAAAAATCTCACGTGATATTTGGGGAGGGGGGAGGGAGTTGAGGAAAATCTCACGAAATCTCACCAGAGGGGGAGGGGGGGTCAAAAAATCCTGAAAAAGCCTCACGTAATTTATGGACGCCCCCCTACGTCTTCCGGTGCGCGGTCGTCACTTGAGGACTTTACTGTTCCAACGGCCATATGTGCTACGAGCTATGTGCACCGCCCACTGCCACTTAGTGTCTGTGCGCTATGTCGGTTACTTAGGTTTTCCTACAATATTCTTGCGTAAAGGAAAATTCAAGAAAGGCTTAAATTTTCTAGATCATTCTCTACATTAATAGTGGAGAGGAAATGTGTTAAAAAGGCTATAAATAAATCTGGAAGAAATCTAAAGTAAGGGCAAAGTATATATTGCGACCTCACCCCTTTCGTTACCCAGATTGATACAGATTGGTTACAGTTTGGTTGTCGAACGTATAGGATTTCGCGACCAATTTGTTTGTTCCGTCATTCCTTTTTTGAAATGACATTTCTGGCCCGTTGTATGAAGTGTCCAGGGTGTGGTAAGAGTCTACTGAGTTCCCGAGGATATGTAGAATGTTATGCTCTAAAACAAATTAGTAGCCACGAATCTAAGCTATTGATGCTAATTTTTGTTTTATTTTAGTTTTCTTCATTTAAATAAGTAATCGTGCTTAATTGGAGCCGCTTTTTGTATGAAAATGTATAAAGAAAAATTAGATGATAGTTTTTTTGACGCCGAGTTTATAAATAAAAACAAATACCCCTGCCATTTTACAGCTTTCTAGTATTAATATTCTCTGAGCTAAGCCGCGGACAGACGGACAAACATGGCGAAACTACCTTGTTAGTCAAAGATGAAATCCATAAAAACCGGCCAAGTGCGAGTCGGACTCGCGCACGAAGGGTTCCGTACCATTATCTATAAATATCACGTTTGTCGTATGTGAGCCCCTTTTAAATATTTGTTTTATTTTAATCTAAATATTTATTTTTATAGTGAAAATATAAAGAAATATTGTGTGATTATTTCAAGTATCTTCCTGTTGCCTTTATCAATATTGAGCAAAAAAATCACGTTTGTTGTATGGAAACCCCTTATTTATTAACTTTTTCTATTTTTTTATAGCGGCAACAGAAATACATAATCTGTAAAAAAATCAACTGTCTAGCTATCACGGTTCATGAAATACGGCCTGGTGACAGACGGACGGACAGACAGACGGACAACGAAGGCTCAGTAATAGGGTCCCGTTTTTACCCTTTGGGTACGGAACCCTAAAAATGGATGCGAGTTTAAATTAGTGAATAAGCTGAAGATTCGTATAAACCATCTTCCATTTTATTCACCATAATCCCCTTGTACAACATACCAATAGGTCAAGGTGAGATGTCGTCAACGACTTACCGGCTATCATGTTAAGTTTCTTGGCTATGATTTTGACAGGCGGGTCTTTCCTCATCTTCTTGATGAGGAAGGTGCTGTTGCCGGTGTACTGCAGTCTGCCGGAAGGTCCCCGCACGTCGATGGTCTCTCCGAGCTTCATGTTTTCCAGGTGCTGGGACATCTTGCCACCGTCAGGGAACTTTGGGTGGACATTCTTGAAATAAACCTGAAATAAGAAACACAAGTTTACATATAAACATATAAAAACGCATGCATTTTTACAGGACTGCACAAAATTCCATTGGAGTAGACAGAAACAAGGGGCAGAAACCTCAGATCACCATCTGCTGACATAATTTCTCTTTCTTGCTCCTCATTATACCTCATTACTCAGTGTTCATCATTCAACTGAATAATTTCCCCAAAGTTCAAGAACAATAGGGGATGGATCGGACTGCATCAAAAATAAAATCTGAAATATGATTTCCTAAATAGGGGATCGGATCGGACTGCATCAAAAATAAATTCTTAAATATGCTTTCCTAAATTGCTCTCCTCTTGAAGTTTCAAAAAACCTTACTTGTTTTATTTTCCGTCACGTCTTCAATTTTTAATTAATAAAATTCACAAAATAAATTCGTCAATGATGCTAAAAATCTGTGACGTCACTTGTGGGTATTTCAAACATTTTTAGAACAAAATTTCGTTTTTGACAGATCATTAAAAGTAACTCAAATGACTAGCAGTCCGATCCCCTATTGCTCTCCTCTTGAAGTTTCAAAAAACCTTACTTGTTTTGTTTTTCCATAACGTCTTCAATTTTTAATTGATCAAATTCACAAAATAAGTTCGTCAATGACGCTTAAAATCTATGACGTCACTTGTGGGTATTTCAAACGATTTTGAACAAAATTTCGTTTTTGACAGATCATAAAAAGTTACTCAAATGACTACTAGTCCGATCCCCCATTGGACTTCTTATACAAATAGACTAGCTGATTGGCCAAGTTTGTGCAAAAAGTCCATCGATATACCTGAAAAAGTCCAAAAAATGTTTACTATAATCTTACCGGTTTCTATCATGAGGAGACTGATCAGTTTTACGAGTAAATGCGATTTAAATTTTACCTTTTGTAAGGTATTATACTGTACGAAAAATAAATTAAAAAACATTATTCAATACTAGCATTTCTTCTAGAATAGCAAAAACTTTACCCGTTGTAATTATAATAGGCTATTTACCGTACAAAAAAAATATTAAAAAACACTATTCAATACATAGCATTTATAATTAAAACTTTACCTGTTGTAATTATAATAGACTATTTACCGTACAAAAAATAAATTTAAAATCACTATTTAATACATAGCATTTCTTCTAGACTAGCAAAAACACTTACTCATTTGAAATATTAAACGATTTTTAATTTTATATTTATTTAAAAAAGCAAATTAGTTAGTTAAAGACTATGGCATTTATGACGTACCTATGTCAGTAAAGTGAATTTGTTTTTGACACTTGATAACTTTCGTTTTTGACAGTTGAATAGTTATTCAAATGACTTGTAGTAAAATACCGTATTATTCCCAAGAGGGATAACACTCCAGCAACAAATAAATTAAATTTAAAGTTAAATAGTTTATTTTAAAATGTGTAGCCAAATAAAGCTTCATTATTATTTAAAAATATAAAACTTCAGACACCCTGCTCACTTGGCACGAGGCGAAGTGGCAGGAGCACCTCCAGCGGAAGCACAGTCGGCTGGAGTTCAGTACGACGGGGAGAGAAAGCGTCGGACAATCAGGGCATTGTCGAGGAGGACTGCTTTTTGCATTACCGCAATCATAGGTCTGCCTCGGAGCAAAGTATGTATATAAGTACTCGGAGTTCCAGTCGCCTTAGGTGTCGCTCAAGGTCGGCTGGGGTTAGCCCGTTCACGGATAGGACTACGGGGAAAATTTCGACGGACTCCACTTGCTATATATCAGTAATCTCGTGCGCTAGATCCAGGTACTTGGTCCTTTTTTCGGCCTGCAAGAGGTTATCGTCGCTTGGGATAGAGCCATCCAGTAAAAAACACCCTTGACTGCGCCCGATCTATCAAAACGATATCAGGCTATTCGAAGCAATCGTCCTGTCCGTGATGATGGGTCGATCCCTGTATTTTTTGCAAAATGATGTGGCAATTTGGCAGGCCATATAGCTTGCAGAACTGATAATAACTAATTGGGAAGAAAAGCTATCGACTTGAGACCAATGAGCGAAAGACGTGTTGGACCGTCTCCCACTTATGATCTAGTGAAATCACTCTAAGCGTGATTTATGAAGGAGGAAGATGTTATACATAGATGCTGGTTTATATTCAACAGTAGCTGAAATGATGATAACAATGTGGGTATTTTCATCATAGCAGCCGAAAGACGTCCACTGCTGGTCAAATACTTAGGAAGCAGTTATTTTAATATGTTTTATTAGCTCGCTACTTGTCTGTTTGGCACAAATTTGTATCTTATCTAACTTCCTGATAAGCAAAAGACTTGAAACATTAAACATATAGCTCAGAACTGAATGACAATGTAATAATGAAATTAAAAGTAAAAAAAGCAAATATAAAAATACTAAGAAAGTTATTTAAACATTTTTTTTATTCAACCTGATCGTTATGTGGGTATCCTATTACTTGTAGGATTGAAATCAAAAAAACGTGGGGCGCATGCAATAGATAAGTTTAGCGTTTCCCTTAGCTTGATTACATGTCCTTATTACTTTAAGTAGCTTATGATTTTTTTATCTATTTTGTGCTCAATATTCGTTTCACTTAAGTCATATTATTATATTCTCTATGTATGGGCATACAATGGTGTCGATTCGGTTTTGCACAAATCAACTAAACTAAACTACAATTAGGTTGACAAAATTACGTTTGCTATTCAGAAAAACTAGACTTAACTTATATATGATAGATTTAAAATAAAATCGAACTAATTTAAGTTTAGAACGCCATTTTATTCGAAACGACCAAATTTTGGTGTCAAACTAAAATTGAGCCAATTTTAATCGCCACCTATTTTGGTGACCACTAAATTTTAGATGGTTTTGGAAAACCACAAAACTGGAAATTTTGTGATGAATACTTAAGTAAACTGATGGTAAAAACCCTGATAAGTACTCCAGGACACTGCACCTTTGACCTGAGGATCTTATGATGACCAGGTTGGTGTCTGACAGCTTTATAAAACAGTCAAAGCTAGAAGTTTGGCGTTTGAACCAAGATGTATCAGCACACTGCCCGAAGAGTTCTGATCTGAGGGTTTGACTCTGATGATGGTGACCAAGTCAATAAACCAGGTTGGAAGACGTCTGGTCTTATGTCTTTCCAACTTTCAGCTTTGGTAGTTTTAGGAAGCCATCGATTGCCAACCTGGCTATCATTAAACCTTCAATTTCTCCAGATTTTGCAAATTCACAATGCCCCGACGCACTTTAAGTCAAATTCAAACTACTAAATATTTCACTCAAAAATCCTTGATGCCAAGCCAAAAAAAAAATCTGCTGTTTTTATTGAACGTTTCATAGATAATCGTATTTTAGTTTAGTTAGGTCGAGCGTTTGTTCGAATCGACACCAATTGATGCATAAATATAGTTTTTAGGTAAACTCTAAAGCATACTACACGCGTTTTTACGGATCCGGAACTAAAATGGCAAAAAAACGGAACCCTCATAACTTCATAATATTCGTCCGTCTGTCAGTCAGTTTTCTCTGCCACTATTAAACCTATAATGAAAAGTACCCAGACGTAAAATGAAGTCAATATTTTTTGGGGTAGCCGATACTACATGTAAAAGGGCGATGAAAAAAATTGATGGGGTATCGTTAAATTAGTCTCATAAAATGAATTAAAAGAATATTTGAACAATTCTTAGGATTCCGTACCTCAAAGAAAAAACGAAATCCTCATACAGGGTGTAATAAAATTGGTGTAGGTCCCGTTAACTGGGGCTTCTACTCATCATACTGAATAACTTTTGTTCTACGACTTCGCTGAAATCGCAAAAAATATTTTTTTTTCTTCATACAAATCGATCAGCTGATCGACCAATTTTGTGCATTTTAGTATGGAGGGTTCAATTTTTTTTTTGAGAATTGACTATGGTTTACTTGGGGAAAGTTGTTCAGTATGATGAGTAGAACCCCCTGTTAACGGGTCCTACAACAATTTTGTTACATCCTGTATAGGATCACTCGTGTGTCTGTTGTCCATCCGTCTGTCACAGCCGATTTTCTCAGAAACTACTGGACCGATTGAGTTGAAACTTGGTACTTATATGTAAATTGGTGATCCAGACGGATCATCATCATATCAGCTCATATACGTCCCCACCGAGGGGCTCGAGCCTACCCTGAATTAGGGCTATCAGGCCTTAGTCGACCACGCGGGCCCAGTGCGGGTTGGTCAACTTCACACACAACCTTCGAGTTTCATCACAGGCGTGTGCAGGTTTCCTCACGATGTTTTCCTTCACCGTTAAAGCAATGTAAGTATGTACGTAAGTTTTGAAAAACTCATTGGTACATTGGCCGTTCAGATATACGACGGATATGAAACTAAAAAATAAATTAATTGTAAACATGGGGGCCACTTCTTGGAAGTATATTAGAAAATATTAAAAAATGTTTTTTAACTTTATACACTTGACTCAAACAAAAATTTGTACTTTAAAGCTTAATACTTCGCAAACCAACCCCTGAATCGAAAAATGATTTGAGCAAACCCTAAATAGTTTTGAGAGACCTATTCAACGATACCCCACACGATAGGAGACGTCAACTAAAAAAAATCACACCCTCTGTATTTAAGGGAAGTACCCAAATTTTTTTTTTCCAAACTTTATTATACCACTTTGTCGGCGTGATTAATATGTATATCAGTTTTCTATTACTAATAGTCTCTGAGCTATGCCGCGGAAAGACGGACAGACATGACGAAACTATATACGTGGTATATACTATTACGTGGTACGTATATGGGTAATTTTATTTTTATTTTTATTGTATTTTTTTTGTTTTGACTATTTAAAAGTGTGTGTAAACACCTATTTGAAATAAATTGTTTTTGATTTTGATTTTTGTGTCCCTGGTGTTTATAACTATTTGGACCTAGGAAATTTAGGGTATCCAGAGACTTTTCAAGTAACTACTCATGATACGTGGTCCGACACACTCTTAGCCCATTTTTCTTTTCGAGTCTTACGAGTAATAGGATAAATTATTTAATTACTTTTAAGTCTATTTAAAAAAAAGTGTTTTATTTAAAAAAAATCATTACCTTGATCACCAAATCTACGTATCCTTTCTCTTCATCACTGGAAACAGGAGTGTACGACCTAATGACCAGGTCATCACCAATCTTAGCTGACAAGTGGATGTGCTGACCTATTGGTAAACCTATAAACAAATACAGACATAATATAATGTACAAATAGAATGAGAAATAAAATAAATGAAACATAGTCAACAAACATAGAAATAAGCAGAGATATCCTACTAATATTATAAACGCGAACGTTTGTGAGAATGTATGGATGTATGTTTGTTATTGATTCATTCTACTGAACGGATCTGGCTGAAATTTGGTAGGCAAGTACAGATTAGGACCTGGACTAACACATAGGCTTTTTTTTTCCGCGCACTGCGCACCCTCGAAAAGCAATAGAAATGTTGTCCACGCGGGTGAAGCCGCGGGAAACAGCTAATGCTATATATAAGGGGAGGTCGATAGGTTACATGCGTCCAAAAAGTGAAGCAAATAAAATGATGCCAATTGGCATCTCTTTTCTTAGTAGCATTCGGTGAAACGGAAGCGAACTGCCTATAATATTGTGTAAGTAAGGTTCGATTTTCAAATGTTGTTTGTTAGTGCATAACCCATCTATGGTAACAAATCTCTGGTAATAAGCCTTAATTTGTATTACTTTTGTTATTTTCTTGCAATCATTTATTATTCATATAATTAAATGTTTATTCATCAAGTGTATGCATCAAATCAACAGCCGAGATCTCGATTTTTGTTTTCATTTCTCTAAAATACATTTTCTTCTTAGTGGGATATAAAATTTAAAATGACCAAAGGAGCGATGGTTAGGGTAAATTATGATTCCAACAAAACAAATGTGTAAGGGAGCCAAGTTCGATACAAAAAAAAATACAGAGATCTGAATGGGTAGGTACCAAGTTCTATAGTGGTTTCTTAAATCTTATCTACGGCACTTCAAATTGAAATATTTATCTTAAACTTCAATAATGCACAACGGTTTTCAATTGTTTAAAAGAAAATTTGTTTTTTTTTTGCACTACTAATTGTGTAACTTGGCAAGTTTTCAGTATGCATTTATACCCATATTCTATATTGGCATTTTTTTAAAGTATGCTTTGCTTTCTTAGTGGCTTTTCTATTTAAACTTGCCAAGTTACACCATTAAGTAGCACAGAACATAACAAATTTTCTTTTAAACAACTGAAAACCATTGTACATTCTCTAATATTCAGAGAAGTTTAAGATAAATACAGTACAATCCGGTTATAACGCCGGCCAAGGGACCGATGATATTACGTCGTCATAACGGGAAGTCGTACTAAACGAACTGACAATTTTAATTTTTGTTTTATTTATTAAAATAATCACATACATAATGTATTAACATATTAATATAAAAGCGTCGGTGGCTCAACCGGTAACGACTCGGTCCATCTAACCAGAGGTACCGGGTTCAAATCTGGACGGCCAATGTACCAATGAGTTTTTCAAAAACTTACGTACATATACTTACCGATTGCTTTAACGGTGAAGGAAAACATCGTGAGGAAACCTGCACACGCCTGCGAAGAAACTCGAAGGTTGTGTGTGAAGTCGACCAACCCGCACTGGGCCCGCGTGGTCGACTAAGGCCTAATCGCCCTGATTCAGGGTAGGCTCGAGCCCCTCGGTGGGGACGTATATGAGCTGTTATAATAATAAAAATTAATATTAATGTGACCATAATAGCAAAAAAATATTGAAATCAAAATAGTTGTTTACTTATTTCACATAACTTTTTAGTCAGTTCACGAACCCAATCACGTACCTATGTAATAAAAATATCAAATGTCATCTAGGCCAGACTGGCAGCGGTCGTACATTTTTAAAACATCGCCGATAATTAACAACTTCTTTTTACCTTTTGTTGAAGTATAGGCTCATTTAGCTAGATAACAAACCTGTTCTTGTGACGACACCCTCACGATTTTAGGTTTTACAACATTCGCATTGAACAATGGTTCTATCTTATGTTTATTTTTCTTAATTGTAGATACGCTAAATTATTTACACCGAATTCCTTCGTCTATCCGGATGTACATTTAGATGAGTAGTAATGATACGGAACCCATGGTGCGCGAGTACGACTCACACTTGGCCACTTTTCGAATTTTTCCTTTGTATACGTCCAATAATCGACCTATATTATATTTATGCGAAATTTCAAGTTTCTAAGTCACCAGCAGTCACTTGTGTGTATATTTTGATGAGTAGTGGTGATACGGAACTCTTAGTGCACGAGTACGATTCACACTTGGCCGTTTTTTGAGTGTTTCCTTTGTATACGTTCAATGACCTACCTTATTGCCAAATTTCAGGTTTCTAAGTAACCAGGAAGTGGTCTATAATTTTGACCAGTGAGTCAGTCAGTCATAAAAATAGTGACTTTCGGACGTCGAAATCTCAAAAATGGTACAAGATACATTTATAACAATTGGTTTTCTAGGTGATCGCAAGTGTATAGTTCAAACAGATTTTGAGTTACAGGTAGATCGAAAGCGGCCCAAAATGGTTCGTGTATTGGGTTACAGGTAGGTCGAAAGTTCGTGTAATATATATATAACCCACGGCCGGTGTCGCCCTTTTTTTCAAACTTAGCTGACAAACTGCCGTGTGTCTAGATATGGAAGAGTGTGGAGTGGAGTGACACAGGAACTAAAGATTTGGAGCGCTTGGTAGGCCTGTCTACGGCTACGTCTTCCGGTGCGCGGTCGTCACTCGAGAACTTTACTGCCCCAGCGGCCATCTGTTCTACGAGCTATGTGCCCTGCCCACTGCCACTTCAGTTTTGAGATTCTGTCTATGTCGGTTACTTTAGTTCTACTGTGGATCTCCTCATTTCTGATTCAATCTCGTAGGGAAACTACGAGCATAGCTTGCTCCATTGCCTTTTGGGTGACCTTGAGCCTTCTTATGAAGCCCATACTAAGCAACCATATCTCAGTACAATATGTCATCACTGGCAACACACACTGGTCAAATACCTTAGTCTTGAGACACTGCGTTATTTGGGACGTGAAGATATTTCGAAGCTACCCGAACGCTGCCCAGCTGAGTTGGATTCGTCGATTGATCTCTTTCTTGAAGTTGGACCTACCTAGCTGGACTGTTTGTCCCAGGTATACATATTCGTCAACAACTTCCAGTGTAGAGTCTCCAACCTTTAGAGGGGATGGGTGCGACACGGACATTTAACATTATTTTCGTCTTGTCCATGTTCATTTTAGGACCCACTTGTTAAGAGACGTTACTGAGGCCATCGATCATTGTGCTTAGGTCTCCATAGTCTCATCAAGATATTGCAAAGCTTCCTAATTTCTGCCTAGCCGAGTTAGATTCGTCGATTGATCTCTTTCTTGAAGTTGGACCTACCTAGCTAGACTGTTTGACTGACCCAGTTATACATAATCGTCAACAACTTTAAGTGTAGAATAGAATAGAATAGAATAATATTTTATTTGCGTCAATGTGGTAGGTACAGTATGTTGATAGGTAAATTAATAGTCCAATACACATTTAGCCTTATTTCAAAGACATGCAAACAACAACTTAGAAAATAAAATTTTACATTTTTTCATTTAAAAACTCATTCACCAAGTAGTAGCAGTTATCAATAAGTATATTTTTTAGTGACTTCAAAAATTTGTTATGCGTCAATTCCTTCATTTCCTCAGGTAATTTATTATACAGTTTAATACACATAGAATAGCAATTTTTTTGATATTTTGTAGAGTATCCAACACTTATATTTAACATTATTTTCGTCATGTCTTGACTTTACTGAGGCCATCAAGCATTGTGCTTAGGTCTTTCAAAGTCTCATCCATGACCACGATATCATCAGCGAATCGGAGGTGGGTGATGTGCTCGCTGTTGGTATTGATGCCGAGGTGAACAGTTTCGGAGATATAACATATCCCTATCTCATTCCTTGCTGCAACTGAATAGGTTTCAAGTTCTCGTCCTGGAGGCGAACCGACATAGAGGCGTTTTCATACAGACACGTCAACACCTCGATGTATCGATAGTCAATTTGACACAGCTGGATAGACTTAGCACAGCCCAGCTTTCAAATGAATCAAAAGCTTTCTCATAGTCCACAAACGCCAAGCATAGTGGCTAATATAGTTGTAATCAATGATTTTTTTCTTCAAGTGACAGCAGATGTTCTTATCTGTGGGTTACTGTTATTATAACCAATCTCATGTCTGATTTGAACATATGTTGTAATATAGCAAATTTTTCTACAAGCAAACCAGCATGATAAGAATTATGATGATAATTAATATAATATGTAAAATCTACGCGACTATTACGTCATTAATACAACATTAATTATGATAATCTAACCATGATTAGTAATATTTTAATGTGCCCAATAGATGAATATTAAGTATTACATACAATAGTCGTACTTGGTCTTACAATACAAATACAAATACAAATATTCTTTATTTGCCATTAATCAAGGTACAAAATTGATGTTAGTTTAAAGACCGTAGACTCTCTTGTTTAGCCATTTTATGTTATAGCATGCAAATTTATAACTAGGAACATTAAAAAAAGCAAGAAAAGAATAGATTAACAAACAAACAAACAATTAATTTCACTCCACATATAGAATACGAAAACATGTCAATATTTTAAATAAATTCACATCATGTCATGTTTAAATATAGTTGTAACAATAATTTCTATTTATGTGTCAAAAATTCATTGACCGAATAAAACATATTTTGAAGCAGCCACGCATGCAATTTGTTCTTAAATTTATTAAATGGTAATAATGTAATATCATCAGGTACTTTGTTAAATATTCTTTGTCCCATCCAAAAACAGTTTTTTTGAAAACTAGTGCTCTGGGGTATGTCCTCTACAGTTAATCTGTTGGGGTTTCTCCTATTTCTTTGCACTCCATCTCTAG
Organism: Coleophora flavipennella; assembly: GCA_947284805.1. Classification (NCBI taxonomy): domain Eukaryota; kingdom Metazoa; phylum Arthropoda; class Insecta; order Lepidoptera; family Coleophoridae; genus Coleophora; species Coleophora flavipennella. The sequence goes on along the minus strand of OX369264.1, from coordinate 14,133,555 downwards.
CCTCTTTATAAAATACCTTACAATTTATTTTAACGAATTTAGCCATTTCGAATATGTACAAGCAAGGTAACGGTAATATATTAAGCTTACTAAATAATGGTCTACATGGAGTGTCAGTCGCTACACCAAATATGGCCCGTATGCATTTCTTTTGCGAAATGAAAGCTTTGTTCACATCTGTGCTATTACCCCACATTATTAGGCCATATCGAAGCACAGATTCGACGTAAGCATGGTAGGCTGCTACTGCTGTAGGTCTTGATGCCACTTTTGTTAATTTGTAAAGGGCGAAAGTAAAACTATTCACTTTAGCACATACCTTTTCAATTTGACCTTTCCAATCTAACTTATCATCTATGATAATACCGAGAAACATAGTCTTTTTAGTGCTCTGTAATGATTGTCCATTGTAATTAATATGTCATGAGTTTTTGGAATTATTGTAAGTAATGTAATATGTTTTATTTAAATTAATTTGCAAATTATTATTTTGTAGCCATTTAACTATTTTAAATATTGTATTATTTACTTCTGATTCATGTCTCTGTAATGTCATTTTCTTATCAGTTGCAACTATTACTGCAATGTCGTCAGCAAATAAGATAGTTTTATGATTGATCAAGTCAGGTAGATTATTAATATAAATTAAGAATAATAGTGGTCCAAGTACACTACCCTGTGGTACTCCGAATTCATTTTTCTGGAACCCAGATTGGTATTTTTTAGCCATGCCTTGTTCATCCAGTTTAGTGATTTCAACGCATTGCTTGCGATTTTGTAAATACGTTTTTAACCATTCATAGGCAGGGCCTCGAATCCCATTGCTTTCTAGTTTATCTAATAAATGCCTATGCGAAACAAAGTCGAAAGCCTTAGATAAATCAAAAAAAAAAGCCGTTGTAAATAATTTCGAATTTTTCTTTTGTAAAACATCTTTTATTAGATTAAATATAGCAAGGGTAGTTGACTTATTTTTTTGAAAGCCAAATTGGTTTCTATTTATAATATTAAAACTAGTGAAGAAATTCATTAACTTCATGTGCATGACCTTCTCAAAGATTTTGGAGAAGATAGGTACCAGCGTGATTGGTCGGTAATTGCCCATTTCCGATTTGCAACCTCTCTTATACAGAGGCTTTATAACAGACAGTTTAAGGTCATCTGGAAATGTCCCCGTCTGTAATGAGAGATTTACAAGATAAGCCAAAATCCTACATAGTTGATTACTGCATGACTTAACGACCTTTGTGCAAATATTGTCACAACCTTCGGAGGTAGTTTTATTTAGTGATGCAATCACATTTTTGATACATTGTTCATCTATGGGAGACAGGTAAATCGAGTTTGGTTGTATGTTATTAATTTCCGTAGAAACTATGTGGCTATTTTTCTTGTTAGTCAATTTAATATAAAAGTCATTGAATGATTCAGCTATTATTTTTGGGTCACTAATTGTAATGCCATCAACAACTGTTGTCTCTAAATACATAATATCTGGTCTCGTCTTACCTGCCTCACTATTTATTACGTCCCACGTGGCTTTCGGCAGGTTTTTACTATTTAGAATGTAACTCTCATTTTTATGCTTTTTTGCATTATATATACACTTTTTGAAGAGTCTGTTGTAATCGAGATATGCCTTTTTATTTCCTTCATTCTTACATACATAGTATTTATAGCGAAGACGTTTTTTAGTAATACAACATTTCCGAAGTCCTCGGGTAATCCAATTAGAAAATGGTTTACCTTTGTTCTTAACCTTCATTAAAGGAAAACAAAGGTTATATAATAATTTAAACAGGTCATAGAATTTATTAAACGCTTTATTTAAGTCATATTCAGCATGAACCTCCGAGAAAAATAAACTTTCTAAGCATTCTTGTAATTTTAAAATATTATCCTGACTATAATCACGCTTTAAGGTAAATATAGTTTTTGGCATCACTTTTTTAGATTCCACCGTAAATTTTAATAATTGAGCTGTGTCATGATCCGAAAGCCCTAAAGGTAGTAATGAGCCCATTGCTCCATTCACGTTACTTACAATTTGGTCAATACAAGACGTACCTCTAGTAGGCTCTGTTATGTGTATTCTGAAATTAAAAGATTTTACCACATCCACAAAGCGAGTTACTGAACTATTACACTCCAAAGTGTTGATATTGAAGTCGCCAACGACAACTATTTTCTTTTTTTGATGTTTCTTAAAACAGATAAAAAGTAATTGTTCAAATTTTGACAAGAATGTCTCAATATGACTCTTTCGTTTTTTTGGAGTCCTATATATACAAATTACAAGCACGTTATTGTTGGGAATGAGTACAGAGCAACATTCAAAATGAAAGTAAGTGGCCAAGTCATTGAAATATTCAACTTTTTTATGCGCAATCCCTCTTTTAACCAAAATTGTCTTTTAAAAAAAATTTTAACAATTTCTTGTTTACAGCCCATAAACGTCCCCACTGGTGGGGCACAGGTCTCTCCCAAACTGGGGAAGGTTAGGCATACTCCACACATGGGGACCAAGTACAGGATAGTAAAGGTAGACATACTCCACACATGTGGACCAAGTACAGGATAGTGAAGGTTATAGGGCTAGTGTTGAACTCCACTGTCAGAAGTTTTTCAAGCCCACTATAAGGCATGACACGGCTCAACAACTGCCATCTAGTGATAGCTACCGGCACCAACAGTTTAGTATATGCCTTGCAAAGCATAGAAACAGTCCAGGAAATTACACTAAGTTAAGTAGTCAAACCCACCAGGTAATGCCTGTGCTTCAGGTCAGTTAATTTGCGTGATCAACCCAACCACGCAAGTTGTACTGAGCTACAACGTCTTCATTATCCTGGGATTGTGTTTAATTGCTTACCTATTGTAAATAAAAAAATCAGTATGACAATCAAATGGTTTAATGGTTAAGCAACCTTCTCCGTGGACTAATGGTTAAGTCCATTTGTTTCACATCAGGAAGTTGTGGGTTCGATTCCCGGTGGAGTCTAACCTCTCGGTTTGCTTGGTGGAAGGGCATTTACTAAGCCCATCTTGTCTAAGTCTTGGCACCAAACGTCAATGTTAACAGCATTGATGTATTCCAGCTTGAAAATAAGATAGCCAGCTCCCCCATTACGTTGGTAAATCTTGGTAAGTTTGCTTTCATGTTCGGCATCATAATCACTTATGATCAGGTGAGACGATGCCAAGGGCTTACCCATTGTAAACAAAAAAAAATTTGAAATATGTACTATAATGTTCGAATACCACTTGCCCCAAGATTAAAGCGAAGCAAGTCATGAGCTCGGACTCCAGATGAACATTCCCTCTCGTATATCTAACAGATACGCTAAAACTACCAGGTTTATGATATAGCATCCCCTTTTTCCTACCCCTTGGGCATACAGTGAGGGCCGCTATTCCTGCCAACACCATAAGGTGAAGACAAGGACCAGTTACGGTAGGTATATTACGTAAATGGACAGAAAGACAGACATTGACCACAGAGCATATATTGAAATTGACAGACATGCGAAAAACACCTGGAAGAGCTTTTTTCCATGAAGACTTTAATAAAGGGTGACCTTCCCTTTCTCTGTAACGCAACCGATGGTACTCAACCTTGATTGTTAAATAAAGCCAAAAAATATAGACTGAAGGTTTGCCAAAGGGCTACAGAGCGCAGTATTCTGAGTGTAAAGAAATCAATAGAATCTGGAACAAGACACTGCAATCCAAGGACACATAGTGGATGTTGCAAAGAAAGCTGCCAAACTAAAGATTCTTAACGAATTGAGTTCGATTTGTTACACAGACTTAGTGCAAAAGTTCAACAGATCCAGCTACTTGGCCTTTATAAGGTTGCCATTATTGAATCTATTTCACTGAATCTGTGTAACAAATCAAACTTGAAGACTAAAGATAGAAAGATGAATGGCAAGAGGAGGCTGAGGATAGGGAGTGTGGTGCAATCAAGGGCCTCTGGTTAGCAGTACCTGTGACTATTATGGATTTAAAGTTCACTACCAACCAATGTATATGGCTGCCTATTTAATTAAGTCTGTTAGTAAATGGCAAAGTTTTTAGCTAAAAAAACATACCTAGAACATGTTCCGAGGAAGGTAGCCCAAACCGGAATCTCCTTGTATCATGGCTAATCTCTTCCCGCTCTATTAGTGGCAAGGGATATTTAGTGTTGGGGTCTGCAAGGGTGACCTTCTTCTTGCTCTTTGATTTCTTGCCCCATAGACAGTTGGCAAGCACAGTGGACAGCATTACTATGCTACCAACTCCTATTAGGATTGGTAGTACCTAAAACAAATGGAAATTTTGAATTGTAGATTAAATTAAATTGTGAAATACAATGACATAGGTACCTAATTAAATGTGATTTCCATGTATAATAATGTAATGTAACACATTTTCTCTGCCTAGATCCATGCCTTCAAGAGAAGAATAAAAACTTATAGCAAGATAAAATAAACATATCTACCTAATAATTGATTTTATATTAACATAAAATAAGCCAATTTATTTATAAACTATATAAAACAATTGGCAAGTTTATGAATTTTCAGAAATATTGTTTTAAGTAGTTTAGGTAAGTAGGTACTCACAGGAGGATTCTCAAGAAAATCTGTGACATCAGCTTGTAAATTACTCATTTTGGTCTGTTTATATGCTAATAAAACCGTAAAAGAAATTAGAGCAACAATTTTATACAATTAAAATCACTTGAAATCTGTTAGTACACACACTGTCACACACAATGATTGTCAGTGAAGTTACTGAGTACATGACATGAACATACGATTAGGCATTGGACCTTGAACTTTTATCATGAACTTTTTATCTGACAGCACACATATGCATGCGTGGCTCAGGTGATCTTCTCACTTTGGCTGGCTGTAAAAAGTGAGGTTATGTTGCACAATCACAAGAAGTTATTGAAGCGTACAATGTTTGAGTTAGTATGTAGCAAGCAACTCCCCGATCTCTCTACTAACTTCTTAAGCCAAACTACTCACCACTGGCATGATGATGTTCAAATAACGGTTTCGAACAGATTTTCATAGTTATTATCAGTTCGATTTAGATATCAACAGTTGAAAGATATGATTAGCAATATAAAGGAATGCAAGATAACTGTTAGATAACATTATCCTGGTAATAATTAATTAACTAGAAAAGAAAGCAAAGTAAAACTTACAAGTTTTGCATTGAAATTGAGTGAAGACATGTTTGGCTGGGCAGTGTTCAGTTTTCTCCTCACGTAAATAATCACATTCCTAAATGTTAGGTTTTCATTCAAATGGACGGTCTGCCGACACAGGCAGTTGAATAGTGAAGAATTTGTTTATCTCGAGAGTAAAAATTATTTTCGTTTCACTATGACGTCACCCAAAGCTCGAACAAAGTTTCCTTTCGCTACTTTTTTGCTTGCTTGCTTCACTGATTCAGTCTGATTCTGATTTCCTGATGACGTAAAAAATCAAAATTTATAGAAACCTTATGCTGTCTCTCTATTGTTTATCAAAATATGTTATTTGATTGATTACTTACTTCAGTTTTGCGAAGATAAAATAGTTTCAAAAATCTCAAAATGCATTTTTTAAATTTCGCGCAATTTTGTGTTTTTTTTTTGGTTTCTTCTTTCCGGCTTACAAAAAGCGCGGAAAAGGCAAAGGTTACTATGACCATACAGCCAGGTCTGACGTATTTAAGCTTCCTTAGCTTTTGGATTTGTAATGCTAGTGCCGGTGCATTACAAATCTTCTCTGAAGTTCTTGACAGCATTTGCAGCAGCTACATTCTGAGGTGGAACACCCAGTTGCTGTAAGGCGTCTATAAAACTGCACCTAGAGCAAGTTGGGTTCTCACGTCCTCCTTCGTTTTATTTTCTTGTTCTCCACATTGCTCACGTGCACTAGACGATTTTCTCCAAAATGCACCACTTTTTAAACAAAATCCTAGCAGAAAACAATGAAAAAACAACAAAATAAAACTACGAATGCGTCTACCACAAATCCCGCCAAAAAATCCGCAATTTTGTGTTGTGGACTGACATGGGTACGTTCCACTTAACGCCCGCAACGCCATCGACCGCGACCGCTGAAACTGCCGTTCCACTAACGGAAAAAGGCCGCGGGCGTTGTAGGCGAATGTTTTAGGTGGAACGCACATCTTGAGCGCTACGTGCTCGCAATATGGCGGCATAGTGAAAGTTTTCTGTTTTCTCGTATAAATAGTTCAATAAATAATCGATATTAAATCTGAATACTATAGATTTTTTTAACTGCGTATGAAAACTTACACTATTACACTTACTTTCTAGTTTTTCGAAAATGATCATGTAATCTCTCTTAACACGTAAAAAACAGAACTTAATCAATAAAACTAATTACTTTTTATCTACTAATTTAGAAAGTAACGCGAGCATTTTTCGTCCATTTCCAAGCGCTCTTTATGTCGTTTGGCACGCGCTTCCTTCTCTTCTGATTTTTGCCGGAGTCTCTTCTTCAATAGGGAGGCTTTGGTGAAAGCCCACTCTGACCCACCAATATTTTGTGGGCGAAGTGGGCGCGATGTGGTCGCGAACAGTGACGTCATCTATGACGTCGAGCGATCGCTCACGACGACCACGGGCCTTAGGTGGAACGATACAGAGGGTGTTACAATCGTTGCGGGCGTTTAGTGGAACGTACCCGATGTCGTCACTCACACGATGCAAGCGAGGAGCGAACAGCGGCAAACGTTAGCAAAAGGAAACTAAAGCTTAGCGTCCACAGCTGCGGAGAGAAAGAGACAACACTATATGTTAGACAAAGATCGACAAAATCCCCGGAGCGAATGGATATGTTGCTTTGTATGAATTTCTATGGAACTGCGTCCACACAGACGGCATTTCCCAGCGGAGCAACGGGAATTTCTGCCAATGACGTCATCGGCATTCAATTAGCCAATCGCGTCATTTGCATTCGTATCGCCTCGAGCGCGCGTGGCGTTTATCGTATGCAACGACGCTGAGAGAGAACATGGACGAAGAAGTACTTATTACACTAGTGGCGAAATATAAGGAGTTATACAATTTAAGAAATACTAATGATCACAATACTTTAAGAAAAGATAACTATTTCGGAAGAGATTGGAAAAATAATAAATGAAACTGGTGAGTAGCGATGGAAACGCGTCCATGTCATACAGCAGTCAGTACCCGACAGCCTAAAAATGCCGTCCGGAATCCGGAAGCAGTGGACGCACCCATCGGCAAAAATGGCATCGGAAGTCTCCGCCCATTCCGTCGGCAAAAATCCTGTGGCTGTGGACGCTAAGCTTTTGAGTGAAACCAAGGTTTTTTTTTATTTATTCAATAGAAAGAAAATAAATCTATAAAACGTCTTACTTCAATATAGACCTATAGTTTCCTTAATTATTAAAGTACTATATTAATTTACAAAAAGCCATCTCTGTGGACGATGCACGATAAACATTTAACAGAACAATTAATAAGAATTTAATAGAAGAAACCAAACTAGTCAAAGAGGTTACAAGTACAGAGATTTAAAAAGAGAAAAGGAGTTTAGTTTTTACTTGACGCTTAAAGTTGTACAAAGAAGAAGAAAACATATCCACATCCATAAGGTGATCATTATAACATACAAGTTCGACGAATGAAACTATTATTAACAAAACACTTTTTACCAACATCTGAAAGAAATATCATCTTCTTATGACAATTTCTTTCGCGTTGACGTGGTATTCTAAAAGATTTTTTTTGCAATAATGTGGGTGAATCCGTAATGTTGTTCAATAATTTATACAAGGTTACCGAATCAAGATAATTGCGACGCTGCTCCAGGTTTTCGACCCTATGTCTCCTTGCCGAAGATTCATAATCGTTGTAAAAACCACCAGTACGATAATCCAAAGCCTTCACGAACTTCCTCTGTAATCTCTCAATTCTTTCTATGTACCGTGTATACTGAAAAAGGACGCCATACACTACAAGCAAACTCCAGATTGCTTCTAACGTAGCTATTATATAGTAGCTTGTACGTACGAGCATGTTTAAAAGGTTTTAATGTCTTTAAAATAAAGCCTAGCTGCCTGAATGCCATAAATAAAACTTTGTCAAGAAGTGGTACAAAAGTTAACTTTGAATCTATGATGACTCCTAGGTCCCTTAATGAATTTACACACCTAATATACAACCGGAAAGCTTATTCCGGTATGCAGCTGCGAGCTGACCGGGACAGAAAAGACTGCTACTTTGTCTCTTTCTTTTTAGAATTTAAGGAACATTTTCTTTTTTTCTTCTTTTTTATCATCAAATATACGTTGCTAAGTTTTTAAATTTTACAGCCACTGTCAGAGCCATTGTGTTGCTAGGTTTGGATTTATGTATTTTTCGACTACTTAATACTCCAACAGTATAATTACAATTTGTATGTTCCTTTGATCTGTTTCCAAAAACCGACACCAGCCTGGGTCGGCAACAAGCTATCACAAGCTCACGCAAGCCAAGCCAAACAGCCCGTTTACACGCTTGTGTTTGTGGAGGCTTGTCGAAGCTTGCCAAGCGTGTAAATGCGCCATAATGACAGCGCTCGCTCGTTATTTGCATACTCGCTCAAACTTGAAAGAATGAGCGAGATGATCCGTAACCGACCTTGGCCTACAAAAGTGCTACAGTTGATAGCGTATTATAACTTTAACATAGTATAGTGGCAGAAGTTTTAATTTCGTGATCATTGCTGGTTTTATCAACTACGCATTTTTTACTGTTTTTCTTGCATAGTGGGGTCGATAAGTTTATAATACATCATATTACGTAAGAAAAAAATCAAAAATTTTCAGAAAATTCGGTAGAAACTTCCTTCAGATTTCCATTTAGAATCATGGCCTGAACTCACCCTTTCAGCCTTTCTTTCTTACACCCTGTATAATTGTTTCTATATCCCTAGTAATAAATTAAATATCTTTGTCAGATCGAAACTAATATTATTTTAAGAACCGGGTTTTATTAAATTTAGGTAACCAAGTCTGAACAGTTTACTATGAGATATGACGGATGGCAGAGCCAACATTATTTTTACTTTTGGCCACTATGAGCGCTGCGATCGATTATATTACCCCCACCTAATACTTCACAGTCACACCCAGCGAATATTAGAGTTTCGCTCCCTCCCTTGTGAAGTAATAGTGTTCTGTGGTTTCGCTAGGCTGACATCAATGATGAGTATAGAAATCACTACTTGATCACTACAAAGAGTATAGAAATCACTACGTTGATTGACGTTGATCACTACCGTAGGTAGATTATATTCTCTTTGATCACTACGGCTGACATGTGCAAGAATAATCTCATTACTAATTTCTGTTTTCTGTGTGGATTTTGTTGTTATTTTTCAAGAGCAAATACTTAAAAAAATGCAGCACGATGATGTCAGTGCTATATTATATCCAAACTGTTTTTATCGGCTTTGTAACAAATTCTTGAATCACATGATAAAATTATCATTTCAGGTTGTTTGGGCCATCATCAACAAAACACATTGTTCTCATAAAGTAACGTGAGTATTGAGTCTATATAGTTTTCCTTATCCGCATAAGTGTGTGACTAAATTGTACATAAATCCTGTTCCATTGATTTTCAGTACAAAAACTCAGCAGTTCTGTCGGAATGAATATAACCTCACCGGGCTGTGCAGTCGGGCCTCTTGTCCGCTGGCTAACAGTAAATATGCGACGATCCGAGAGGAGAATGGCATCATTTACTTGTACATGAGAACCGCTGAAAGGTATGTATTATTTAGTTTTCAAATGGTCACTGCACAATGGAAGACATAGTGTATGCAGGCCTTCTATCCACTTGGTAGATTGATGGTCTTTTCACAAGACCATATTTTACGGAACCCTCGGAGTGCTAGTTGAACTCACACTTGAATGGTCACTGCACAATGGAAGACATAGTGTATGCAGGCCTTCTATCCACTTGGTAGATTGATGGTCTTTTCACAAGACCATATTTTACGGAACCCTCGGAGTGCTAGTTGAACTCACACTTGGCTGATTTTTTTGTGTATAGATTGTTTTAACAAAATTCATCAAGAGTGATTTTGATTTCATTTTATTTATGTCACTTTTTCTTATAATTTCATAATTTTAGAACTTTAATTTAGTTTTATAAAATAATACTCCATTTTTCATGCTATTTGATGACAAAAACATTGCATTTTCTATCATTGAAGTCATTATAATCTCTTATAAAAGTTCATTTTTTCAACTTACATTTTCTTCACTTCCTGAACTAATGTTGAACTCCTATGCTACACCAGGAAAATTTGTCTGTTTACAGGGCGAGAACAATAACTACAACACGTTCCTGCAAGGCGGCATACATTTTTAGTAAATTAAAAGTGTAGTGTACAGAGACCACTGGTGGTACACACCACCTAACTAGCGAGTAGTCAGTGCGCCACTGGTGGTACACCCCCGCCTGAATGTGTTAATAATTAATACTTTTTGATATACTTTTTTTTATTTCAGAGTAATGTTCCCTTCAAAGCAGTGGGAGAAAGTGAAATTGTCTAGAAATTTTGAAAAAGCCATCTATCAGATCAATGAAAATTTGCTGTACTGGCCGGCCTTCATCAAGGCAAAATGCAAACAGAGATTTGTAAAGATAACTCAATACCTCATACGCATGAGGAAATTAAAACTCAGAAGAGTGTAAGTGTACACAAATAAATTTATAATTAATTCTAAAAAATTAATAAACTAAAAACAGTTAATATGTACAATAAGTAAAGGGTAGCCCTTCGACTAGGGTGTAGGATGCGTGAGCCACATTAATGCCGATGCGGGGCGTAGGTTAACTCTTTGTAAGTGGGGGCTGCAGTTGCAGCGACACTTCGACCCAATGGGATCTTTTGTGTCTACAAAACTAAGATAAGATAAGGTAACACTTACAAAGATAAGATAAGGGTGTAGGATGCGTGAGCCACATAAATGCCGATGCGGGGCGTAGGTTAACTCCGCGGGGGCGGCATGGTCTTAGTTGCAAAAGGTGTGCAGGCAGGCATTGTGCGTGCCCTGCTCTGGGACACGACCTGCGGTTGCACCTTCGCAGCATGGCATGTTCAAATTTAATATTACCTTGCACACATTGGTCATCTAATAGTATATCCTAACTTACGATTCCTAAGTCTATGATTCATACGTACTTGGATAGTGTAAGCTTGGATCACACATAAAGATTCAAGATTCAATATGTTTTTTCAAAATAAGTGTATGTTACAATTTTTCTGATGGTCAACAAACAATCATCAGTTAATAATGTCAATAAAATCATTGTTATAAAACAAATAATGTCATTTGGACATGAATACAATATGACACAAGAATACATTAAAATTATTGAGTTTGACAAGAGTAAGCCAGTTCACACGGACAGCACTCGTTCACGAGTATAACGTTTGAGTCAGCCATCGCTCCCATCGACCATATTAGAGGGAAAGGAACGACCAGGCTCCCGATGCGCCACCATCCGCACGAACATTTAAGCGATAATATGTGATCAAAACATATAAGTGGGCCAGTGTATTTAGAAGGGTGAGGTATTAAAAAATGGTAGGGGGTGACTGAGTGAGGAGTGTTCATAATGGGTAGAAATACAAAAACATCATGTCCATATACGTCCGCACCGAGGGGCTCGAGCCCACCCTAAATGAGGGAGATCGGGCCTTAGTCAATCAAGCGGGCCCAGTGTGGGTTTGTCGACTTCACACACAACAATCGAGTTTCTTCACAGGCCTGTGCAGTTTTACTCACAATGTTTTTCCTTTACCGTAAGAGCGTCGGATAAACGTATATATGAAAATCGAAATTCGAAATTTCGAAGACACATTGGTACGTGGCAGGATTCGAACCACGATCTCCCGGGCAGGAGGTAGCGGCCCTAGCCGTTATGCCACCGACGCTCTTTACAAAAAACATATGACATCTTATACTGTAGTTCAGTTTTCATTGCTTTTCTTACAGTAAAGAGTTGGTGCTAATACAGAATTACAAAATATTCCGTCACTTTGTTTTAATTTAGTTTTCATTGATTTTCAGTAAAGAGCTGGTGCCTATACAGCGTAAGATAGAACGGCGCGAAAGAAGACGGGAAGAGAAGGCGCTGGTGGCGGCCCGGATTGATAACGCCATTGAGAAACAACTGCTGGAGAGGTTGAAGAAAGGAACGGTATGGGTAGCTTAAAAAATAAGCAAAGCTTTTCAATTCACTAATGAGTTAAATTTAAAATTTAATTTTCCTTGGACAAAGGCATCCTGTGATAAACAATGTATAACTCATGACTATGAATCCTGCTAATATTATAAATGTGAAAGTTTGTATGTATGGATGGATGTTTGTTACTCCTTTATGCAAAAACTACTGAACGTATCTAGATGAAATTTGGTGATAGACAAATTAGGACCTGGCTGTAGCCTTTATGTTAAGGCTACTTTTTTCCACGCTCGCGAAGACAGTCATAGAAGCCGCGGGAAAAAGTTAGTTAAATATAATCATCTTTTTTAAAATAGTGGTGTTCTATTTTAGGACTGCAACCAATAAAATCGTTTTATAACATTCATCTGGTTGGTGAATGGTTCAGTTAGTTATTATAACTCATTCACACCCTGAATGGTTCAGTGATTAGGTATAATTTATATCTAAAAATGTTGTTCTGTTTTAACGAGTAAGCGCTTGGTGGGTACCTCACCAAATAATGGTTCCTGATGGTAACATCGGGTGCCGGGTCCTTTCTTTCCCTCTAATATGGTTGAGGGGAGCGATGGCTGACTCTCGCGTTATACTCGTACCGAGTGCTGTCCGTGTGAACTGACCTACTCTTGTCAAAGGCATTAATGACATTCATTAATTTTAATGTATAACTTCTCGTGTCATATTGTTTTCATGTTCTAATGACATACCTAATCTGTGTGTCTAATGATTTTGAGATCATTAACTAATGATTGTTTATTTTTCACAAATGACATGTATAATTATGTTATTACTATTGTATGACTATCAGAAAGAGTGTAATTTGCACCTATTTTGAATAAACATCTTGAAATCTAACTGAAATATCCCAAAGGTAAAAAGGAGCTTATCGTCTTATCATATCAATCCAAAGCAAAACTGGTAAAGTTGGGCCTCCACGAAGGATTTCCACAAAGACCGACCCTGTTGCCCCACATCCAGCACGTATTTCCCGCGACCTTTATCAGTTCATCGGTCCACCGAGTGAGAGGCTTCCTTACGCCACGTCATTCGAACCGCGGTCGCCAATAAAGCACTTTTACTTCCCAACGGCCAGCAGTCCAAGAATCGTCTACATCAAGAATATAGTCTTGATGCCTATCAACGTTTTGATAACAAAACTATGTTAAAAAATATAACATTTTCAGTACAATGACATCTACAATTTCCCTCAAATGGCGTTTGACTCGGCGCTCAAAGCAGAAGAAGTATCCGATGAGAGTGAGAGCGAGAAAGAAGATGAAGAAGAGAGAGAGATGGAGATGGAACCGGAACTCGAAAAGGAGTTGCAGGCTGCAGAGGATGCTGATGAGTTCGTCGAGGCCGACAGCGATATGGACAGTGATGAGGTGGGGGAAAGATAGTTTTATCATTTCTTAAGCGATCTAATAATGGAGTTTTAGTTACTGTGTTTAGGTGTTGTCGTTAAGCCGTGTCAAATGCCGTATAGGTGGCTTGAAAAACCTGACTATGGGGATCGCCACTAGCCGTACAACCTCTAACAACCTGGACTTGGGCCCTGTGTGTGGAGTATGGCCTTACGTTGTCGAGTTTGGAAAGAGACTCGTGTTCCAACACTGGGGAAGATTATGGTAACTAAGGCATTTCTTCACCCGCCTGGCTAGCTACCACCTTCATATCATAATTCTTGTCAACAAATATCAGTGTTAACAGCGTCAATGTGTTTCGGCATAAATCTTCTATCTTCGGCTGATGATCGTGATGAGTGACGAGGCTTCGTCGTTTAGCATCAGGTGAGATTATGCCAATGCGAGGGTTTATTAATTGTGGATAATAAAGAAAACTACAGCGGTGTTACGGCATATAAGAAATTGACACTTTTGATTGTAGTTTCTTGTTGGAACATTATATATAATATATCTAATTGATGTTTGATCTTATAATGTAACCTAGTTTTCTTTAAAAATAAAATAAAATATCAGCCGAAGGACGTTTCACTGCCGGACAAAGGCCACTCCAGGATTTCACGACGACCAGTTCTGCGCTGACCGCATCCAGCGGCTTCTCGCGACCTTCACCAGTTCATCGGTCCACGGTTTTCCGGTGCGCGGTCGCCACTCGAGAACTTTAGTGCCCCAACGGCTATATTTCCGCCTATATAATGGTTATAATTATATGATTTGTCTTTTTGATTTCGCAGGGTAGCGATTCAGGTCGTCGTGAAAACGCAGACGTCGGTAGTGATTTCGAATCTGAGACTTCTGACATTGAGGTGAGATATTTACTGTTTCTATTTAGTCGCTGGCTGGTGGCCCCATCACGACTTGGCACGTGATCGGCAACTAGTTGTTTCCATAAGCCAGTTCGTTGCGGGCATCCATTAAAGAAGGTTTTAAATGCGTGGGCAGTTAAACTGTTATGGGTCCTACAGTAGGACTTCTAATTCTAAACTGGGTTTGGCATTATGTAAATAAAATTGATACCTATCTTTCGCTAGTCAAAGAGATGAAGTATAACATAGAACGAGATTGCGGTCAAATTTGTGAGCACATCAGAAAATACTCAAAAACAAAAAAATACAAATAATGCAGCCTCGATGCGCCCTTCTGACCCGTGCCAATGCTTGGTCAACCTACGAAGTTAATATCAAGGAGGGAAAGGCAGATTTTAAATTGACAATTGCTAGGCCCTTGGCATCATCGCACCTGATGGTAATTAAATAATGTAGAAAATATACAGGGTGTAACAAAATTAATGTAGGACCCGTTAACTGGGGGTTCTACTCGTCATACTGAACAACTTTCTCCAAGGAACCCAGTCAATTCTCAAAAAAAATTGGACCCTCCATACTAAAATGCACAAAATCGGTCGATCAGCTGATCGATTTGTATGGAGAGTAAAAATTTTTTTTTAGTATTCAGCAAAGTCGTAGAATAAAAGTTGTTCAGTATCATGAGTAGAAGCCCCAGTTAACGGGACCTACACCAATTTTGTTACACCATGTATACGTTTACCACCGTACCGCAGTTCGGAATTTATGCGCACTCGTAAAAACACTTAATTATGAGACAAAACACAAGAAGAAACACTGAAAAATGGGTTATAGTCAGAATCGGAAGTCTGTAACAAATCCGGAATAATAATGCGTCAAAAACATAAAAAAGAGAAAAGGAACAAATTTGAAAGAAAATGAGATGAAAACACATTGAAAATTAACTAAAAATTAAAAAAGAAAAAACGAAAAAATTTGAAAGAAAATGTTATTAAGGGCACGTGCCTCAGGAACATTAGGCATTTGCAACGCTACCTCAGCCCCCGCCACATTTGTGCTGCGCGACGTAAATATCTCCGATTCCGATGCGCTTACACGCGAGCGGCGTCACCTCGAATGACCCGAACCGGCTGCCACAGTATAAAAATACCAGTAGGTAAACAAAATCATTGAAGTGTGACGTGTGTTAATGAAATTGATTAACAATAAATATTATAATATAAAAATATATAATAAATTATAATATAAAATTTGTAAACTTGTTACCAAGCAATAGCAGTAGATGAGGTAGATAATTTTTGATTTGAATATTTTATTTGTATAACAAATTCTTCCTTAAAAAATTACAACTAATTAAGTATCGAACTATCAATAATATATTACACGGCATTGTGCCAAAGTGAGTATACAAATGTCTGTCTATAAAATGATGTGTATCCGTGTGTAGAAGGGGGGGGGGGGGGTTCTAATATTTATAGGTAGGTATAAAACTAACACGGTAGAAGTCACAGGTAGGAGTATATTTACGAGCAGGTATTTTTTTTAAATAAAACTTTTTGGTGCGCGTTCGCGGTCGAGATCTTTACTACCCCAACGGCCATCCGTTCTACGAGCTATGTGCCAGCAGTTCAATGCGTTTGCTCATATTACTTACTGATCTTCCCTGTCCTTTTTTCGCATGTAACTTTCTCGCCACGTTCGAAGCATTGATGAACTAAAAACAAAACAATCATAATATCAGCCGAAAATCGTCCACTGCTGGACAAAGGCCTCCTCCAAGGATTTCCACGACGACCAGTCCTGCGCTGCCCGCATCCATCGGCCTCCCGCGATCTTCATCAGGTCGTCGGTCCACCACGTGGGAGACCTGCCTACGCTAAGCACGACCACACTTCTGTGCCTTGCCTTAGGCGTTTGTCCTTCGAGTATAACGGAATTAAATAACTTCTGAAGAGCTTTTAGTGCTGGTGATCTACCGTATTATTTTTATACTTACCTGTAAATATTAGAACCCCTACACACGACACATTATTTTATAGACGGAAATTTTTATACTCACTTTGGCATAATGCCTTGTAATATATTATTGATAGTTCGATACTTACTCAGTTGCAATTTTTTATTAAAATAAGAAAAGAAATAAGGTAAGTTTGTTTGTTATTTACTAACTATTTTTGAAATGGCCGTAGTATGTCACAGTATAATTATATCAGTAGGTCTACCACCAACTGGAACCAAAAGTGACACTGTTGACTTTATTGAGATTGTCACTTTTGCTTCCAATTGGTGTTAGACCTACTGATATATATACTGTGACAACCGACGCGACGACGTTTTTCATGACCAAACATATTATTTTTTGTAGAGGACCACGGAGTACAATCCTTATAAAATTCCAAAAGAAATTAATCTATCTATCTACCTACCTACCTACTTAAATAGCCACGTGTGACTGGCTGGACACTTGCACTACGAAAACCGCCTCTATTCCCTTAGAAATAAAGGCTCTCTCAAGATCAAATGTCCAGCCGCACGTGCTGATTTCTGTATTTCAAAAATAAGTAATAACAAACAAACTTACCTTATTTCGTTTCTTATTTTCCGAACTTTCCTTTTGGTCATTTTTTTTCTTCCTCATCTTGGTTAGTAAATTCACTACTATTTTATATTCATAACACAAACGTACGTCTAGGATAATGGTTTTTATTTAAAATATGTACACACAATAGAATTTTTTTTTTTTACTGCTTCGTGAATTTTGCGACGGAAACCGACACAGGTCCTACCTCGATGACGGCTTGCGAGCTACTGGCGAGCGGTGCGCGAGTCGTTCAGGCCTTGAAATTCGCCGGAAAAAAGTATCAAAAAACGAGTATTGTATTTATTAAAAAAGTAACTGCAAAAAATGTTTCTATATATATACATATATAGAAGGAAAACATCGTGAGGAAACTTGCACACGCCTGCGGAGAAACTCGCAGGTTGTGTGTGAAGTCGACCAACCCGCACTGGGCCCGCGTGGTCGACTAAGGCCTAATCGCCCTGATTCAGGGTAGGCTCGAGCCCCTCGGTGGGGACGTATATGAGCTGTTATTATATATATATATATATCTTTAATACATAAAATTTAAAAAAAATGATTGAGTTGTTTTCGAATCAAACGAAGTTCTTTGGGCGGAAATCAGCGTTTTCGACCACATTTCGGATGCATTTTCGATCGAACAAAGTATATCAGATCGTGTTTTGAACCGCATAATCATAAAAAGGAATAACTCACCTTACTTATATATATTTTTGACGTGAATACGTCTTTAAAATTACCTCCATAGGGATGCAATCCAAAAAACGAATGATAACAAAATCGGGGGATACAGTTTAGTGTTGTAGCTACATATCTATCATCTCCATCCAAATTTCGTTTACACCACTTGATGATAGCTAAAGAATCAAAGAATTTATTACGCTAAGTAAGGACTGTAACACATCGCGCGTGGGGGAGGGGGCAGCCCCGCCATTTTGAAGGTCATTTTGCTGCGTATCGAGATTTCCATTTAGTATAACTTTCGACTCGGTGAAGCTACGACGTTCATTCAAGTTTCAATCGTCAGCTCTCGTCAAAATCTATCGATTATATATAAAACATTAGTGTAAAATTGTAACTGTGATTATAATAAGGTGTTTAAATAAAAAAATAATATCAAAAAATATATAATGTCGGCCTATACGCGTCGAAAAGCCAAATCGAAATACAGAGATCGTATACGGTTGGAAAGGGCATCTCAACAGCAATCGAATGGTACCAATAAAACACCATATGATCGAGTCAAGCAGTGCCGGCAACGTAAAGTAATGAATGCGGCCGAGCGGATCAACGACGGTGCCAGTACATCTGCAGCTGGGACGGTTGAAATTACGCAGATAATAATATTAATAATAATAATATTTTATATAGAAACTGCATATAACCCGTTACGAGACGTATTCACGTTAAAACCAACGGCCGTGTGCCCCGACACAGCCCCACCCGTTTTTATATATTTTTTTGTTACGATTTCAATGTTTAAAATAGTCCCGTAAAGAGACAAAATTCAAGGAACGTGCCCTTAAAGCAGATTGAAAATTAACTAAAAATTAAAAAAGAGATAAGGATCAAATTTAAAAGAAAATGATATAAAAGCAGATTGAAAATTAACTAAAAATTAAAAAAGAGAAAAGGATCAAATTTGAAAGAAAATTATATAAAAGCAGATTGAAAATTAACTAAAAATTAAAAAAGAGAAAAGGATCAAATTTAAAAGAAAATGATATAAAAGTAGATTGAAAATTAACTAAAAATTAAAAAAGGAAAAAGGATCAAATTTAAAAGAAAATGATATAAAAGCAGATTGAAAATTAACTAAAAATTAGAAAAGAGAAAAGGATCAAATTTAAAAGAAAATGATATAAAAGCATATTGAAAATTAACTAAAAATTAAAAAAGAGAAAAGGATCAAATTTGAAAGAAAATGATATAAAAGCAGATTGAAAATTAACTAAAAATTAAAAAAGAGAAAAGGATCAAATTTAAAAGAAAATGATATAAAAGTAGATTGAAAATTAACTAAAAATTAAAAAAGGAAAAAGGATCAAATTTAAAAGAAAATGATATAAAAGCAGATTGAAAATTAACTAAAAATTAGAAAAGAGAAAAGGATCAAATTTAAAAGAAAATGATATAAAAGTAGATTGAAAATTAACTAAAAATTAAAAAAGGAAAAATGATCAAATTTAAAAGAAAATGATATAAAAGCAGATTGAAAATTAACTAAAAATTAAAAAAGGGAAAAGGATCAAATTTAAAAGAAAATGATATAAAAGCATATTGAAAATTAACTAAAAATTAAAAAAGAGAAAAGGATTAAATTTGAAAGAAAATGATATAAAAGCAGATTGAAAATTAACTAAACATTAAGTATATAACTAATTTCACGGCACAGTAATTTTGCCTTATTTGAAATCTTAACACGATCAAATCTAAATTCTTTATTGTGACGATAGTCAATATAAATACCGCCATCTTCCTTTTTACTCGGCGTTATATGTTAAGGGTTCCGGAGTCAACAAGGAACCCATACAGTTTCAGCATGTCTATCTGTTCGCGGCTTAGCTCAGAGACTATTAATAATAGAAAGCTGTAATTTGGCATGGTTGTACATATTAAGGCCTTAAGTTTGGTCAAATGACAATATTCAATTCAAATTATTGAAAAAACTGTGTAAATTTCAATTTCAATTCAATTTTTATTTTCAGACAACAGTGATCCATAGCTTGTTAATAAGACTTAGCCTATGTTAGTAATTATTTAAGCTATTACTATGTAAAATATACTTAAAGTAATAAAAAATCGATTTAATTGAATACTATTTTAAAAATCTTACCACTTTTGATGTAAAAAAATATACTGTTCACCCTGGTTTTGGCATTACTTGCAAAATTTCTCGAAAACAAATAGCTAATGTTGAATGAAACCAACACACAAAAATCGGTGACTTATGACCTTTCATTTTAATTGAATACATTTAAAAAAATATATATTTGAAAGTATATAAAAGTAATAATAACATAACAGCCGCGTTGAAGCCCGCATTGATTTTAACTTAAAATTAATAGACTTACGTTCGATATTATTTTAACACGTATCAACCTGCTCGAATTGAGGCATCTTAAAGTCTTTTTTATGGTACCTTCTCTATATGTAAAGATGTGGTGATTTTATTTGCTAACGTACCCTATCGTTTGGGGTATCGTTGAATAGGTCTTTGAAACAACAGAGGGTATGCTAAAACTATTTTTCGATTCAGGAATCGTTTTGCGAAATATTAAGCTTTTAAGTGCAAATTTTTGTTAGCGTCAAGTGTCACCCCGACCAGCTAAACCGCTACATCATGACATCTGAAAAAAAACTATAAATAGTAGGCCATTAATCAATTTAAAAGGAAAACTATCACGGCTAAGTACGATTTCTTAGTTTAAGAGAAATAGTCGATGTGCAGCTGGATTTGTCAAAAAATCATAGATTTTCCATACAAAATGTTTATTACCAACTGTAAATATGATTTTGTTTTTTAAAATAAACGTTTATTTTTTGAAGACTTCGTAACCTTACTTTGTACGAGTTCGACTCGCACTTGGCCGGTTTTTATGTTATACTTCATCTCTTTTGTTGAGCAATAGGTTCCTACCAATTTTATTCAAAAGCATAACTTTTGCTATCCAAACCTTTTTAGTTTTGGGGTTACGTAAAAAAACGATTGAAAACTTTTTGGTTTTAAATGAAATGGGTAGGTACTTAACGCTAGACGAAAGAGATTTATAAATGGATAGTTCTGTTATACAGAATGTAACATATAGGAGCAGTGATACTTTAAGGTGGGCTTGTACACATCAAACTGAACAACTTTTGTTCTACAATTTTGCTGAAATCGCGATTTTTTTTATTTAACATACAAAGCCGGCCAAGCAGCTGACCGATTTGTATGAAAAAAAAATAGCCATTTCATCAAAGTTGAAGAATAAAAGTTTTTCAGTTTGATGAGTACAAGGCCTAGCTTAAAGTATTACTGTACCTTAAGGCGCTTTGCACACGACGGGCCTGGGCGGACCGGTCAATTTCGCTGCTAACGATAGCACTAAGGGAATCCTATACTACCAACGCACATGGAGGACAAAAAGACCGCGTCCGACCGCGCCGCCTAAAAGATATAAAAGCAGATTGAAAATTAACTAAAAATTAGAAAAGAGAAAAGGATCAAATTTAAAAGAAAATGATATAAAAGCATATTGAAAATTAACTAAAAATTAAAAAAGAGAAAAGGATCAAATTTAAAAGAAAAGGATATAAAAGTAGATTGAAAATTAACTAAAAATTAAAAAAGGAAAAAGGATCAAATTTAAAAGAAAATGATATAAAAGCAGATTGAAAATTAACTAAAAATTAGAAAAGAGAAAAGGATCAAATTTAAAAGAAAATGATATAAAAGCATATTGAAAATTAACTAAAAATTAGAAAAGAGAAAAGGATCAAATTTAAAAGAAAATGATATAAAAGCATATTGAAAATTAACTAAAAATTAAAAAAGAGAAAAGGATTAAATTTGAAAGAAAATGATATAAAAGCAGATTGAAAATTAACTAAACATTAAGTATATAACTAATTTCACGGCACAGTAATTTTGCCTTATTTGAAATCTTAACACGATCAAATCTAAATTCTTTATTGTGACGATAGTCAATATAAATACCGCCATCTTCCTTTTTACTCGGCGTTATATGTTAAGGGTTCCGGAGTCAACAAGGAACCCATACAGTTTCAGCATGTCTATCTGTTCGCGGCTTAGCTCAGAGACTATTAATAATAGAAAGCTGTAATTTGGCATGGTTGTACATATTAAGGCCTTAAGTTTGGTCAAATGACAATATTCAATTCAAATTATTGAAAAAACTGTGTAAATTTCAATTTCAATTCAATTTTTATTTTCAGACAACAGTGATCCATAGCTTGTTAATAAGACTTAGCCTATGTTAGTAATTATTTAAGCTATTACTATGTAAAATATACTTAAAGTAATAAAAAATCGATTTAATTGAATACTATTTTAAAAATCTTACCACTTTTGATGTAAAAAAATATACTGTTCACCCTGGTTTTGGCATTACTTGCAAAATTTCTCGAAAACAAATAGCTAATGTTGAATGAAACCAACACACAAAAATCGGTGACTTATGACCTTTCATTTTAATTGAATACATTTAAAAAAATATATATTTGAAAGTATATAAAAGTAATAATAACATAACAGCCGCGTTGAAGCCCGCATTGATTTTAACTTAAAATTAATAGACTTACGTTCGATATTATTTTAACACGTATCAACCTGCTCGGATTGAGGCATCTTAAAGTCTTAATCACGCCGACAAAGTTGTACAATATAATCTTGAAAAATATTTTTTTTATGGTACCTCCTCTATATGTAAAGACGGGGTGGTTTTTTTTGCTTACGTACCCTATCGTTTGGGGTATCGTTGAATAGGTCTTTGAACAACAGAGGGTATGCTAAAACTATTTTTCGATTCAGGAATCTTTTTGCGAAATATTAAGCTTTTAAGTGCAAATTTTTGTTAGCGTCAAGTGTCACCCCCACCAGCTAAACCGCTACATCATGACATCTGAAAAAAAAACTATAAATAGTAGGTCATTAATCAATTGAAAAGGAAAACTATCACGGCTAAGTAGGATTTCTTAGTTTAAGAGAAATAGTCGATGTGCAGTTGGATTTGTCAAAAAATCATAGATTTTCCATACAAAATGTTTATTACCAACTGTAAATATGATTTTGTTTTTTAAAATAAACGTTTATTTTTTGAAGACTTCGTAACCTTACTTTGTACGAGTTCGACTCGCACTTGGCCGGTTTTTATGTTATACTTCATCTCTTTTGTTGAGCAATAGGTTCCTACCAATTTTATTCAAAAGCATAACTTTTGCTATCCAAACCTTTTTAGTTTTGGGGTTACGTAAAAAAACGATTGAAAACTTTTTGGTTTTAAATGAAATGGGTAGGTACTTATCGCTAGACAAAAGAGATTTATAAATGGACTAGCTGTCCCGGCGAACTTCGTACCGCCTTACATTACATTCCACTGCCCTGCCCTACCCTACACTACCCTAAACTACACTACACTACCCTACCCTACACTACCCTACCCTACCCTACATACACTACACTACACTACCCTACCCTACACTACACTACACTTCACTACCTTACACTACCCTACCCTACATACACTACACTACACTACCCTACCCTACACTACCCTACACTACACTACCCTACCCTACCCTACACTACCCTACCCTACACTACCCTACCCTACCCTACCCTATCCTATCTCTCAAGTTGGATCGAACTGCACACGGTGTGCGAATTTTATTATAATCGGTTAAGTGGTTTAGGAGTCCATTGAGGACAAACATTGTGACACGAAATTTATATATATTAAGATAGTTCTGTAATACAGAATGTAACATATAGGAGCAGTGATACTTTAAGGTGGGCTTGTACACATCAAACTGAACCACTTTTGTTCTACAATTTAGCTGAAATCGCGATTTTTTTTTGATTTAACATACAAAGCCGGCCAAGCAGCTGACCGATTTGTATGAAAAAAAAATAGCCATTTCATCAAAGTTGAAAATGAAAAAAAAAAAAAATGAAAAAGTTTATTGCGGTTTCTCATTGTGAAAAATAATACATGTTGCAGGAGACTTCTTTTAAGTATAAGAATACTTGTGCCAGAAGAATCCGCAAAAAAGAAGAATAAACGTTTTTCAGTTTGATGAGTACAAGGCCCACCTTAAAGTGTCACTGTACCTTTATGTTACACCTGTATAGAGTAGTTGATGCATTTGTCCCTTTCAATCATCATCACATCAGCCGAAAGAAGTCCGCAGCTAGACAACAAGGGCCACCTCCGAAGAATTCCACAAGAACCGGTTCCGCACTGCCTGCAGTTAGCGGCTTCTCGCAACCTTCACCAGGTCGTTAGTCTACCGAGTAGAAGGCGCTGCTACCTCCGGTGCGCGGTCGCCACTCTAGGATCTCGTAATTTTCTCAAGTGTAACATCATATTTTTATTTCAGGATGTGTCCGAGAAGTTAGTTAGCAGAAAGAAGCCACGCGTCGAAATTGAGTATGAAACGGAGCCCGTAGCTAGTGTGTCTAAGAAGAAAATAAAACATTGATTTATGACGAATTTAGGTTTATTTTTTTTTATTTTCTCTTACGTATCCTTGTTAATTTTTTTTATTATTATTACATTCGCTTTATCAAGGAGGTTGCGGGTTCGGATCCCGGCGGGGTCCAACTTTGCTTGGTGTGGTAGATCTATTTTTTAATGCTTGATGACAAATCTGTGCATATAATGTTAAGCAAATGGTTCATTTTTTAAAAAAAATTATTTGCGTAGGGCGAAGGTTAGGTAATTGTCAATGCTTGATGACAAATCTATGCACCAATACCTTTTGTAAAAAAAACACACATTCGGAGTGCTGACAGAAGTGCAAACTCACAGAGGTGTCGGTTACGGTAACGGTAACAGTGTGGCGAGTTCAATGTTATTTACCAACTCAAAAAATGCCCAACGCGCCTAAAGAAGTTTTCACTTCAAAAATCACAACATTATCGCAATATTTCACTTACGGGTACTGAATAAACATTTGTTGTAACCCGTCCCGTCCCGCCTCTAAAGAAGTTTTCCCTTCAAAAATCAGAACAATAACGCAATATTTCACTTGTGGGTACTAAATAAACATTTATTCTATCCCGTCCCTATCCCCCATCCCATTCTATCCTATCCTGTTACAGTAACAGGAAACGGTAAGGGTGTCGCGAGTTCAATGGTTTTTCATGACAATTACAGTTTTATAAGTTTTGTTTTTGGTGATCAACGCGCGTAAAGAAGTTTTCACTCCAAAAAAATTAAGCAATTCAGTTTGATAAAGCGGCCGGACGGACTCACACTGGATTTCATAATTTTTGTATAATACATTGAGATCAGCGGAAGTTAGGTGATTTCCAATGCTTGATGACAAATCTGTGGATCCAATACCTTTCATTACGAAAAGAGCAAATCAGTTGGATAGAACGACCGGACGGACTCGTATTACATCCTAGGGGGAGCGCCGTGCGCGAGCCGCTAGCGGCTCGAGGAAGTGATATCCTAGCTTGGACACAAATCTGTGCATCAATAAAAAAATAAGCAAATCGGTTCGATATAACGGCTGGACGGACTCGCGTTAGATTTCACAAGTTATTTTAATATATTATACACGCGTAAAGAAATTGGTGTAGGTCCTGTTAAAACCTTTAAGTAACACTTTAAGTCCTTTCAGTAATTAAGGGTTGTATGGAAGAGATCCCTGTTTGGGATAAGTCCGCCTAGTATTTTTTTTTGCTATATCGGCAGTCATTGAAAAAGAGTTGCTCAGTATGAAGCCCCAGTTAACAGGACCTTCACCAATTTTGTGTTACACCCTGTGATGACGCTAGCGCCATCTATCCACGGCAACTTGAAGAAGCCTATTAAAAATCTTACTTTAATTAGATCTCTGCGCTCTGCGCATACAACCGGCATTGTATAACATTATTTCTTTTATATACGTTAGAAATCAAAATAAACGATTTATTGGAATTACCTCAACCTAGTGAAAATCCTTGGGGGTCTTTGTCCAGCATGATGATGATCATGATGACCTCGACCTATACGAAGACAGATCCCCAACACCTGTATATAAAATATAGATAGATTGTTGTTAACACCCCTAAACGCACGCAATGCTGGAAGCTGGAACACGGGTCTATTCACAACTCCAAAGTATATATATTAGTACTATCATACAGAATGGACACTCCCTGCCACTCTCTAGATTGCGACCTCACCCCCTCGTCACTCAGATTGATACAGATTGGTTACAGTTTGGTTGTCGAACGTACAGGATTTCGCCGCCATTTTGTTTGTTCCGTCATTCCTTTTTTGAAATGTCATTTCTGGCCCGTTGTATGAAGTGTCCGGATTGGTGGAGGTTGTAGGGCTAGTGGCGAACCCCACAGTCAGAAGTTTTGAAGCCGCCTATAAGGCATCTGACACGGCTTAACGACTGCCATCTGGAGATAGCAACAGGCGTCAACGTCTTAACGTGGCTTGCGAAGCACAGAAACGGTCGAGAAAAATGCTTACCTTATCTCAGTAAGTGTGGGCTGCAGTTGCAGCGACACTTCGACCCAGTGGGAACCCCTATAGCCTTGCTCCCCAAACCTACTCAAAGATTTGCTGCATCAATGCAGCAATTCCGCTGATCGTAAGGCGCTTGAAGTCTTCCGGTTTTGGGTAACCATCACCTAGGAGGTACATACGCTTGCTAGCCAGGACATCGCAGTGACACAGTAAGTGTTCCATTGATTCTATATCTTCACCACAGGCCCTGCAGGTCGGGTCAGTCGTCACGTCAGGCCGAAATACTACTAACAGTCAAAGTCAAACCCATTCAGTTCAAGTAGGTAATTACCGTGCTTCATGGCAGTTAACTTGCGTGATCGATGCAGCAAACGTAATTTGCACTGATCTGAGAAGATGGCTTTAATTCATTTGTATGAAAATTATATTCAATTTGATCAATTTCTGACGCCTTCTGTTTGAGCTGAGGTACCCTTACCTCAGCTCAAAAATACTTATTAATTTCCTATGTTTTTTTCTAATGATTGTTATATGAAACTGAGTCGATCCACATTTAAACTTGCCTCTGCATATGGCTCTACCAAATAATACCATTACTACGGTTCTACGCCACATATAGGTGGGAAGGAGTAATATACCGACAGATTTTTAACTATGGATTCCTGAGGTATTACGAGTAAATAATGTTATATTGGAAGTTGTTGACGAATATGTATACCAGGGACAAACAGTCCAGCTAGGCAGGTCCAACTTCAAGAAAGAGATCAATCGACGAATCCAACTCGGCTGGGCAGCGTTCGGGAAGCTTCGCAATATCTTCACGTCCCAAATACCGCAGTGTCTCAAGACTAAGGTCTTTGACCAGTGTGTGTTGCCAGTGATGACTTACGGAACTGAGACATGGTCGCTTACTATGGGCCTCATAAGAAGGCTCAAGGTCACCCAAAGGGCAATGGAGCGTGCTATGCTTGGAGTTTCTCTGCGTGATCGAATCAGAAACGAGGAGATCCGCAAGAGAACTAAAGTAACCGACATAGCTGACAGAATCGCTAAACTGAAGTGGCAGTGGGCAGGGCACATAGCTCGTAGAACAGATGGCCGATGGGGCAGTAAAGTTCTCGATTGGCGACCGTGCACCGGAAAACGTAGCGTAGGCAGGCCTCCCACTCGGTGGACCGATGACCTGGTGAAGATCGCGGGAAGCCGATGGATGCAGGCAGCGCAGGACCGGTCGTCGTGGAGATCCTTGGGCGAGGCCTTTGTCCAGCAGTGGACGATTTGTGGCTGATATGATGATGATGAATGTTATATCAACATCATGGGTCCAAAACTGCCTCATTAACTTGCTTAATAACACTTACCATTAGGTGGGATGATGTGAAGGGCTTACCAATTAAGAATACAAAGCAAAAAAATCGAGCGAGACCTACAGTACTCGTATATGATGTGTAACATGTGACAAAATACTTTATAAAAGGACGGCAAAGATACGGCAGACTAGGCTGTATGGTCATAGATACCTTTGCCTTTTCCGCGCTTTTAAAGCCTGAAAAAAGGACGGCAAAGATACGGCAGACTAGGCTGTATGGTCATAGATACCTTTGCTTTTTCCGCGCTTTTAAAGCCTGAAAAAACGCGACTTCCTGTTACACATGGGACACATTACCGTCCCATTTCACGAAATCACTCCCACAAATTGCAGGAAAGCGAGAGCAAAGATGTTACACATCTATCTATAATATAATAAAACTGTAACGGGGTCGTGTCTGTACATGAAATATTTTTGAAAAATAATAACTGTGGTGGACATTACTAACGATACAGAGGCCAAAACAACAACTTTTG
Organism: Coleophora flavipennella; assembly: GCA_947284805.1. Classification (NCBI taxonomy): domain Eukaryota; kingdom Metazoa; phylum Arthropoda; class Insecta; order Lepidoptera; family Coleophoridae; genus Coleophora; species Coleophora flavipennella. The sequence continues at coordinate 14,105,401 of OX369264.1, read as the reverse complement.
GAATTTTTGTCTGTCTGTCTGTCTGTCTGTATGTTCACGCATCACGCAAAAACTACCAGACCGATTTTGATGAAATTTTGTATGGTGGTTCCTTATAGCCCGGGTTAACATATAGGATACTTATAATCCCGGAAAATTCAGGAGTTCCCGTGGGAAAATCAAAAGTATTCATTTATAGAATGGCTCACCACGCAAATGTGGCTTGACCTATTACAATCAAATTTTAAACGTTGATACCCTTATCGCGAACTAAAACTGGGACATTGCGAATACCAAAATAAATAAGGGTTCCTGCAGGAATGCAAAAAATTGTATCTTTAGAATGGCTTAACGTAACAATATGAAACCTTTACATTGGGATGGGGTGTTTTGATCATCATTGTATAGTCGGGTATTCTTTATCCCGGAAAACTAAAGAGGTCCCGTGGGATATTATCTATTGTTACTAACATTAATAACAATAGAGTACTTTTTTCCACAAATTAGCTACACATACCACGCATTATAAACATAGAAGCAGAATGTCAATAGATGGCACTGCAGATTAGCTACACATACCACACGTTATAAACATAGCAGCAGAATGTCAATAGATGGCACTGCAGGAATAATAAAACGCGCTTAAGTTGTATTAAATCATTAAAATATTATTACATACTTTTAAGTGGATTTCTTTTATGTATTTTTCAGCATACGCTAATTTACACAATTCTAACTCTGGAACTATGGCACGTACCGATGTGTTTCATAGACGAACAGATAGGTATTTTTTTACAGATTCCAATCGTGTAAAAAAATTAAAAACACATAAATCGAGTTTAGTATCTTTTAACAGGAGGCACAGATATGGGAACTCTTCTAACGGCGACTATTTGCGTGTTGCAGTTGCTCTCCGCCTGCAATATTAATATCTGTGAACCTCATCAATGTATTTGCGGGTCCACGGTGGAGGCAATTGGCCACCACTCACTGAGTTGCGGTCGTTGTTTGTGAAGATTCCCACGTCACCAATTCCTTAATGAACTCACTCGGAGGGCACTGGTCTCGGCCAGATGGAATATTTCATCTTTGATGCAGCCGCCGGGCTTTAGTCGATCTGATAGCAAAAGGCCGGAGGGTTTAAACAGGTGCCATGGCAGAGAGGAACGTGCCTGCTTAGGGAAGCCACTTTTTCTGCCTCACTTCTCCCCCGTACGGTACTGCTGCTCAATTTTCGGCGAGAAAGAAGCATAATAAGTACTCGGTCTTGGAGGCAAATTACTGCTTTTTGTCGCTGGTCTGTAAGACAACCGGCTTCTGAACTCTCAGAGGCCTTTGCCTTCATTAAGGAGATTGGCCGTCGTCTTCGAGAGAGGAGATGTGACGTGAGGTCCTACCTGCTGCTAAGGTTGTCTATTGCCATCCAGAGCGGCAACGAGAAGTGCGTCATGGGCTCCTTTGGAGCTGATACGACTCGAGGGTTTAACCAATATTAATATTTTTAGGGAATTTTATTACTAGATTGATATAATGATTTGAATTAGGTTTTTGATAATATAGGTAGATGTGTTATTTCATCATATCAGTTTATATACGTCCCCACCAAGGGGATCGACCTGCCCTGAGTTAGGGCGATCAGGCCTTAGACGATCACGTGGGCCCATTGCGGGTTGATTGACTTCACACATAAGCTTCGAGTTTCTTCGCAGGCGTGTGCAGGTTTCCTCACGATGTTTTTCTCACCGTAAGAGCGTCGGATAAACGTACATTCCAGTATGAAATCGATATTCGTATAGATATTGGTAATTGAAAGGATTCGAACCACGGCCTTCTGGACAGGAGGCCACTACCTCCTAACCGTTCTGCCTCCGACGCTCTATATGTTATTTAAGATTTAGAAATCCTTACTTAATATTACAAATACGAAAATGTGTTTGTTTGTTTGTTACCTATTCACACTTCAACACCTCTACCAATCTTGATGAAATTTGGCATGCCTGTATCACTGGGAATTAAATAGTTTTTTTTTTATCTGTGAAATTATCATAGCCCTATGCAGTTCCTGGGGAAACAAAAACAATACTCTTTGTTCGTTAAGTTATTAAAAATCGTAACGAAAAAATGGGGTGGTGTGATTTTTAGCACGGATTAAAGTGATTTTTTGTATAGAATTTGTTGAGGGGGTGGGGGGGGGGGGAGTTGACAAAGACTGATTATCCGAATAGCCCGATACAGTTCCTGAGGTACCTGGAGAAAACTCATGTCCACGCTTGCGAGCTGATTGCGGCTCGCGCACCACTCACCCTCAAAAAGAGTCATAAAAGCTATCAAGTCATAAAAAGCATGCGGGCGAAGCCGCGGGCAAAAGCTAGTCAATAATAATTCTAGAACAAAAAATATCAATACTCCCTTGTGAACGAAACCTTAGTCTGAAGAGTGAGTAAGAAAACTTCACACTTTACGAACGACTGCGACAAGATACGGCAAACGACGACGAGTGGAGTATGCTGTATAGTGGTCTAGCTACTACGCGACATTAAACCGCAAATCGATGTAGACGTGAAGACAAATCATTTTGAGCAGTAGTTCTCAAAATATTCTCCTTAGGTGGGCCGGGGCAGTAATGACGTCATATTTTTTTTGTATGGGATTTGATTTTTTTTCTGAAACCTATCGTGCGTGGTATTAAATGAAAGGGCTTAATGAGCCGGTTCTAAAAATATACTACACTATTACCTTTCGGCCACCTGTTTTCTAAAAATCTAAGAAATATTTTCAAGTTTGGACTCCTCCAGGCAGGAGACGGCTTAATATTTTTTTGTAAAACATACGCCAAATATCTCTTAAATATACTCATACCTAACGTCAAGAAAGAGATTTTAAAAATATTAACATTTCCTATTTTTTATATTTTTCTCATTCAGAATTTTTTGAAATTTGTCGAACTGTAGTGTATGTTTTGAAATTGAAAGGGAAATTAAATGTCTTTGTCTTCGTGTTCCGTATAATTTTTACTGCAAATGAAATAGCGGTATTAATAAAGAAAACCTCATAACTAAATAGAGACTAAAAAATATAAAGAAAGCGCACCGCGTATTGTGACAATCCCCGTGGCAAATTTTGCAGGCCGGGCTACAAGTAAGGTTGTTTTTCCTGCATGAGCATCGGTTGGACTGGCATCCAGACTGACATCCACATGCTTCCCATATCCAGTGTAGTTGTATCCAGTTAGGCTTTTGGGTATTGTCATTCAGGGGATTGAAGCCCACTACTCCGGTGGAGGACGGGTGGCTATATCACTTTCAAGTAAAGTGCACGGCCCCATATTTCTCCAACCTGATACTTAGCCCTTTCTTATATGCTCATGGAGAGCAGCAGCAGTTGGAGGGATCAAAGAGAGGGTCTTTTCACCGGTGATAAACAAGTGTCGCCGGGATTTGTTTAACTTTATCAAATCTCTGCGTGGATCGTTTATTTTATTTGTGAAAGCCTCTAGCGATGTTATACGTGCGTCGGTTATCTCTTCGACGTTGGATGGGAGAGCCAAACACTTAAATGCTGCAGTGAATTCATGTTTCTTCTATGCAGACCAGGCACTCCGCTTGCCTGAGAAAAATAGACAATAAAATCTTCCCTGGTAAATTGGGATTCATCCGTCCATAATATTTTCTTGATAAAATCCGCATTTTCTACAAGCTTCTGGTTTATTTTCTGGCAGTAAGCCACTCTGGCTACCCATCACTAGTTATTAGCCCTTGTAATTTCCTGTAGTAATATGGACGGAGGCCAGTCCTTTTCCAAACAAGTAACACCAGTCTGTAATTGACGTTCACAATTGTTGCCACAGCCCTTGACGACAATGTGGGATCTTCAAGAATTAGATTCATGATACGGTTTTCAGTACGCAAGTCTAAATTAATTGTTGCTCTCTCTGCACGCTTTGGTCGTAAGCCCTTTATAAGGAATTGTTTATGAACATCGGCAAAGGTATGGTGCGGAGTGCGACGATTAGAAAATCGTCTCCTAAACTCAGTAACAGCTATGCGTGCATTTCCATTACAATATCCATAAAAAACTAAAGACCAAGCTAATAATGATAACTTGATAACTTTTGAGTACCGTTTCTGATTAAAGATATCATAAAAGGTATGAGTGTCTAGTTGAATCTTAGTTTGTTACGCAGCAATCGCTGTTACATACGGACATAACATTCATTTCTTTCAATATCTATCTAATGATAACTTTTTGCTCAACTTTTAATACAAACATATTCGTAGTCAAAATTAATGCAGATGGCACGTAAGTTTGCTATTACCACTTCCGTATTGCGTGTGTGCTTGTATGTGCGTGTGTGGTTACGAGTTTACGACGCATTATTATTACCCTTGAGATTTTTCTACTTGTGAATTACTGAATATCTCGAAAATTAGGCTTTATCCAGCAATGTTTTAATAACTTTTTTTGTCCAAGTAGGCACTAGAATCTTTGGTTTAAATCTGTTGGTTCGGTTACTCCTTCCCAACCTGTATAGTGTATACGCTCTCGTGCATTTTATAGCATTTTATAAGCTCATTCCGACGACCTGGTGAAGATCGCGGGAAGCCGATGGATGCGGGCTGCGCAGGACCGGTCGTCGTGGAAATCATTGGGGGAGGCCTTTGTCCAGCAGTGGACGATTTTTGGCTGATATGATGATGATGATGATGAAACTCATTCCTACAAATGGTTTGTACCTATTTTATTTTATATTTCTATAATTTCTTTTTTTTATCGCCACTGTTTCGCGGTGCGCGAGCCGCAAGCGGCTCGCGGGGTTTTGTTATGTATAAACTGTCCTGAAAATTACGAACCCAATAAAAAAAAAAACAAATCCTTCAAGCCGGTCTCAAGTGATGCTCCGTCATACATGGGGCAATTGATTTTTATATACAACTAGGGTGTAACAAAATTAGTGTAGATCCCGTTAACTGGGGCTTCAACTTATCATACTAAACAAATTTTGCTCTATGACTTTGCTGAAATCGCGAAATAAATGATATAACTTCATACAAATCGATCAGCTCATGGACCAATTTTGTGCATTTTTGCATGAAGGACGAAGTAACTATTTAGTAATCTGTGATGAAGGGTCCAATTTTTTTTAGAATTAACTATGGGGTAACTAGTATTTCATCTGTGCTATGGGTTCCTTGGGGAAAGTTGTTCAATATGATGAGTTAATAACCCCAGTTCCTACACCATTTTTTACACCTGTATACGCGGTGTTTGGGAAGTAGTGCAGAAAACTGAAAGGGGAGCCAGAGGCGGTAATTTGGAATAGATTTGACTCAATACACTTGTAGCAGTCTCACAGTTTTCGAGATATTCGCTTTTCAATTTTCATATTTTGAATGAAAAACGCATTTGTTTAAATATTTCTTGATTTTCCAAAAAAAAGTTATACTACCAGTTGTAGTGCAAAATACGGTAAAAACTTCCCCATTTTATCAGCTTTCCAACAAAGTTAAAAAATTAAAAAAATACAATTTAATTGCAACAAAAAATAGTGATTGCTGTCAAAAGGGTGCTCTAAATCCCATACAAATTTTCAAGAAACATTATTTTCATGTTTTTTTTAAAGTCCAAAATTTATCACGTTTTTCGCATATCAGACATCTGTGACTCTCTAGAATCATTGAATAACGTTGAATTCACAAGTTCATGCAAAAAATTCGAACTTTATTTTTTCCATAGAAAATTGTTGTAAAATTAGTATGGGATTCGAGGCACCCTTATGACAACAATCATAGTTTTTTGTAGCAAATCATTTGTTTTTTTAACTTTTTAACTCTGTTGGAAAGCTGATAAAATGGGGAAGTTTTTACCGTATTTTGCACTTCAACTGTAGTATAACTTTTTTTTGGAAAATCACGAAATATTTAAACAAATGCGTTTTTCATACAAAATCTGAAGATTAAAAAGCCGATATCTCGAAAACTGTGAGACTTAGGCTACAAGTGTATTAAGTCAAATCTATGCCAAATGACCGCCTCTGGCTCCCCTTTCAGTTTTCTGCACTACTTTCCAAACACCCTGTGTAGATAGATGTAGGTAACATTTTTGTGTGACGGTGAGTCGGCCGTGTATTTTTCATAGCTTCATTTCATGTGTCTGATGATTATATAAATAAGTATCATGAAGTTTCTAAAGTGCAAATATCTCATATGTAGCTAAAATATTTTTCATAGTGTTTACCTTACAATATGTTAGTTACCTACGTGTCTGATGATTATATAAATAAGTATCATGAAGTTTCTAAAGTGCAAATATCCCATATGTAGGTAACAATATTTTTCATAGTGTTTACCTTACAATATGTTATTTACCTACGTGTCTAATGATTATGTAAATAAGTATCATGAAGTTTCTAAAGTGCAAATATCCCAGATGTAGGTAACAACATTTTTCATAGTGTTTACCTTACAATATGTTAGTTACCTACGTGTCTGATGATTATATAAATAAGTATCATGAAGTTTCTAAAGTGCAAATATCCCAGATGTAGGTAACAACATTTTTCATAGTATTTACCTTACAATATGTTAGTTACCTACGTGTCTGATGATTATATATCTAAATGTCATGAAGTTTCTAAAGTGCAAATATCCCAGATGTAGGTAAAAACATTTTTCATAGTATTTACCTTACAATATATTAGTTACCTACGTGTCTGTTGATTTTATAAATAAGTAGGTATAATGAAGTTTCTAAAGTGCAAATATCTCATAGGTAGGTAACAACATTTTTCATAGTATTTACCTTACAATATGTTAGTTACCTACGTGTCTGTTGATTTTATAAATAAGTAGGTATAATGAAGTTTCTAAAGTGCAAATATCCCATAGGTAGGTAACAACATTTTTCATAGTATTTACCTACAATATGTTAGTTACCTACGTGTCTAATGATTATATAAATAAGTTTCATGAAGTTTCTAAAGTGCAAATATCCCCAGAGGAGTCGAAGTTGAACACAAAAAGAGTGAATATTCAATTTCTTCACAAGAATAATGAAATTAAAATTAAAGTTATGAATTGAATATGAAACGAACGGGTCACGGTTCGATAGAAGTTCGTTCCGGTGCACTAAAGTTAGTGCAACTTTGTCCTCCTGCTTATTACATTCGGCGTTAATTAAAAAGTTGTGCTCTCACGGTCTATTACTTTTTTTAAATTCATAATTGGTAAGCCCTTGGCATCATCTCACCTGATGGTAAGTGACGATGATGCCGAAGATGGAAGCGGGCTTACAATTATTCCCCAACGCAATGGATAACTGGCTATCCTATCTTCAAGCCGGAACACATGAATGTTTTTAACACTGATGTTTGGTGGCAAGACTTAGATAAGATGGTGGTAGCTAGCCAGGCGGGCTTAGAAAATACCCTACCACCAAAAGAAACAAACCGAGTCTATCTTCAAGCCGGAACATATAAATGTTGTTTGCATTGATGTTTGGCGACAAGACTTAGATAAGATGGTGCTAGCTAACCAGGCGGACTTAGAAAGGGCCCTTGCACCAACCAAACCGAGTCTTACAAAGTGAGACTCCACCTGGAATCGAACCCGCGACCTCCAGGTGTGAAGCGAATGGACAAACCATTACTCCACGGAGGCGGTTAACATGACTTTGACATGTTATTTTAACATTGAAGTTTCGGTTTTAGGGTACTAATATAATTATATACTTTGGTTTTAGGTTTCCTTTTGGTTGGTTGCACTATAAACCACCTACGTGGCGTAATAGTTAAGGCCATTAGCTTTACATCAAGAGGTCGCGGGTTAGATTCCCGGCGGAGTTTAACTTTGTAAGACTCGGTTTGGTTGGTGCAAGGGCATTTTTTAAGTCCGCCTGGCTAGCTACCACCATCTCATCTGTCTTGCCGCCAAACATCAATACTTATAACATTTATATGTTCGAGCTTGAAGATAAGATAGCCAGTTCCCCATTGCGTTAGTGAATCTTGGTAAGCCCGCTTCCATCTTCGGCATCATCATCACTTACCATCAGGTTAGATGATGCCAAGGCCTTACCAATTGTAAATAAAAAAAAAACTTGTAATTTGTTGCCAGCTATTATATTGGTATGTCAAGATAAAAAGTAGGTAGAGTTGGAAAAGTAGGTCACTGTAATTATAATTAATGGGATGATGACAGCATTAAAAATAATTATGAACTTTTGATCACTAAATTGCTCTCCTACTGAAACTTGAAAAATCTTACTTGTGTATCCATCAAGTAATAATTGAAAACGCTAAACACGTTAAAAAACCGACTTCCATCGCAACAAATTAGTACATTTTTGCATTATTATTTTTGGTTTTTGTTAATTTTCTACTAAAGTACTACACCGATTTTGATAAAATTTATATGGGACCATACGGGAAGGACTAGCTTTCAAATAAAAAAGAATCAAAAAAATCGGTTCACCCAGTCAAAAGTTCTGAGGTAAAAAAATATTTAAAAAAAAAACATACAGACGAATTGAGAACCTCCTCCTTTTTGGAAATCGCTTGAAAAGGAGGAGGTTTCTCAATTCGATCTATTTTTTTAATGTGTGTTTGCGGATAACTTCGTCGTTTATGAACCGAAAGGACATATCCCAAGGGTGGTACCATGATAAGGAAACCAGGATCTGATGATGGCATCCCAGAGAAATCGAGGGGAACCTTAGTTTCCTGTTTTAAGTCGGTTTTTTTTTAATTCACCAAAATCACAAAATGTCAATATACCTTAGTAGGTAAGTTATAAAAGGCAAGGTGTTGGACCGTGTGTGCCGCTAAAATTCCGCAACCCTTTCCCGCACTCTCACGGGGCTTATATGGTATGGTAGACCTCCACCCCCAACCATGATAAAGTTTTCTGTTCGGAGCTGCAAGTGTTGGTTTTTGAACTTTTTGAGATTAGGCCAAAAAGAGGATAACGCGCAAACGAACTTCTTATCGAAAGTAAAAAAACTCTGCAACCCTTTCGATTCGAAATCGAGAATTTTTCCAAAAGTTCGATAATTTCCCTTTCTGAAAATTAGAGGAACGTCTCGAAAGTTCGATAACTTCCTTTAACTTTCTGGAAAGTTCGAGCAATTTTTCGAATGTTACATAACTTTCTGGAACTATTATGGAAAATTCAGTTTGATAACATTTTCGGAAAATTCTAGCAATTTCACAAAATTTCGAGAAATTTCTGGAACTTTCCGGAAAAGTCGAGAAAGTTCTAGAAAGTTAGATGACTTTTTGAAAAAATGTCGTTGCAAAAGTTAAGTTGATCAAATAAATGTAATAATCAATGGTATACCAGATTTAGATACAGAAAAAAAAATCAATAAATGTATGACAATAAAACCCAGCGAAGCGGGTGCTTGCAGCTATAGTAACTATATAAATGGCAATGCAAAAGTATGAAGGTAAGCCTAGGTATTTCAAACTTTTTTAAAACAAACGATAAAAAGTAACTCGGATGACCAGCAGTCATCATACATTCATCATCCATATTGTTTTGAATAGGATGCTAGACAAGATGATTGGTTGAACGAAACTGGAAAAATCTCAGAACGGGGCGTATGGTCGATTGGGAAAAAATGTGGACTGCTCATGCAAAGTTTGCAGAATAGATTTGTATGTGAAGTCCACATTTTTTTTTGTTGCGAATTCAAGAAGGTTCCTGGAGGAAAGTTGCTTAGTTTCGTCTTCATTTCGTCTAGTGCTTAATAACTTAAGAATAAATTAAAATAAGGCAATCTTTTCCTTTTGATTACTTTGTGTGTGTTTATGTTTGTATTCTTGTGTGTGTGCGTGTGTGATGTGTGTGTGAGTGTGTCTATGCCTCTGTGTATGTGTAAGTGCGTGCGTGTTCGTTCGGTGCTCTAGTTCACAAACGAATGGATGGATTTTGGTAAAATTTAGGTTAGGGTAATATTATCTATATAATATAATAAAACTGTAACGGTATAAAATAATAATAACTGTGCTGGACATTACTAACGATATAGAGGCCAAAACAACAACTTTTGGAATTTTTGTCTGTCTGTCTGTATGTTCGCGCATCACGCAAAATCTACCGGACCGATTTTGATGAAATTTTGTATGGTGGTTCCTTATAGCCCGGGTTAACACATAGGATACTGTTTATCCAAGAAAATTCAAGAGTTCTCGTGGGAAAATCAAAAGTATGCATTTCTAGAATGGCTCACCAGGCAAATGTTGCTTGACCTATTGCAATTAAGATTAACACGTTGATAACTTATATCGCGAACTAAAACTGGGAAATTTTAAATCCCACAAAAATTAAGGGCAGGAATGGAAAAAAAAATGTATCTTTAGAATGGCTCAACGTAACAATATGAAATCTTTACAGTGAAATGTGGTGTTTTGACCATAATTACATAGTTGGGTATTCTATATCCCGGAAAAATAAATAGGTCCCGTGGGAAATTAGATCTATCTATACATATAATAGTATCGATTTAAAGTTTCATACTTTTGAGTGAATTTTCTTTTAAGTATTTTTCAGCATACGCTACTTTATACAACTCTAACCCTGAAACTATGCCACGTAGCGATATGTTTCATAGACTAACATTACTTTATTTTCTTTAAAGATTCCAATCGTGTTAAAAAACGGCATAAGTCAAGTTGTACATCTTTTAACAAGATGCACAGATATGGGAACTCTTCTGACGGCTACTATTTGCGTGTGGCAGTTGCTCTCCGCCTGGGCTGCAATGTCTGTGAACCTCATCAATGTATATGCGAATCCAGGGTGGAGGCAATTGACCCTTAATAACCTCACTCGAAGGGGAACTGGTCTCGGCTAGATGGAATTTTCAATCTTTGTTGCAGCCGCCGGGCTTTAGTCGATCTGATAGCAAAAGGCCAGACGGTTTAAACAGGTGCCATGGCAGAGAGGAGAGTGCCTGCTTTGGGATGAGACGTGCGTCAGCCCTTTTTGTGCCTCACACCTCGCGCGTCCGTCTTGGATGAAAATTACTGCTTTGTGCCGCTGGTCTGTGAGAAAACCGGCTGCTGAACCCTCAGAGGCCTTTGCCTTCATTATGGAGATCAGCCATCGCCTTCGAAAGAGGGGATGTGACGCCCGCTCCGGGTCCTACCTGCTGTAATGGTTGTCTATTGCCATCCAACGCGGCAACGAGAAGGGCTTTATGGGCTCCTTTGGAGCTGATACGACTAGGGGATTTGACCCATATTAATATTTTTAGAAAATTTTATTACTAGAATAGCTTTTGCACGCGGCTTCGCCTGCATAAACATAGCTTTTACGACTCTTTTTGAGGGTGAGTGGTGCGCAAACCGCAACCGGCTCGCAAGCGTGGACATGAGTTTTCTCCAGGTACCTCAGGAACTATATCGGGCTATTCTGATTAGCGCTCTTTGTCACTTCCTACCCCCTCAACCAATTCTATACAAAAAATTACTTTAATCCGTTGCTTCGTTGCGACGCCGCCGACGACGTGCGCGAGCGTAGAAAACAGTTTTCCCTAAATCCCTTTGAGAACTATGTCAGGATATACGTAATAGTAAATGATATATCATTTTCTACCTCATCTACCATATCTGTGCTAAAAATCACACCAATCCATTTTTCCGTTGCGATTTTAAAGAAAATAACGAAAATGAGTATTGTTTTAGTTCCCTCAGGAACTGCATCGGGCTATGCTAATTTCAAGAGATAAAAAGTAGACTATGTCCTTCCCAGTGACACAGGCTCCCTTCATGCCAAATTTCATCAAGATTGGTAGAGGTGTTGAAATGTGAATAGGTAACAAATAAACAAACACATTTTCACATTTACATTCACACATATTGCAGCCCAGGCGGAGAGCAACTGCCCCACGCAAATAGTCGCCGTCAGTAGAGTTCCTATATCTGTGCCTCCTGTTAAAAGATACTAAACACGACTTATGTGTTTTTAATTCTTTTACGCGATTGGAATCTGTAAAAAAATATCTATCAGTTCGTCTATGAAACACATCGCTACGTGCCGTAGTTCCAGAGTTAGAGTTGTGTAAAGTAGCGTATGCTGAAAAATACATAAAAGAAATTCACTCAAAAGTATGAAATAATATTTTAATACAACAGCGCGTTTTATTATCCCTGCAGCGCCATCTATTGACATTCTGCTGCTATGATTATAATGTGTGGTATGTGTAGCTAGACATGGGTAACTCAGCATAATTGCTTGAGCTGTAAATCAGCTCACAGCTCAAGTACCTGAACCGGAGCTGCGAACCGGCTCGCAGATCAGCTCAATTTGAATCACTAGATCACTGGGCGTTTTTCGATGCAATGACTCCCGTGAGCTATACCTACAGTTCCGCTCAAACGAACGAATCTGCGCGCCTGCGCGGCGCGCGCTAGCTAGTAGCTACTTACCTACTACTAGCAGGCGTCCGTCACTTGCTCAAGGCCACACGTTTTATGCCTACCGCTAAGCGTATCGGAGACGATACAACGGACAGTAGGTTGACGCACGCCCGCCTGAGTGCTCGCACGTCACATTTACCTCTCTGACTATCGAAATGCCGAAACCACGCAATTATTGTGCAGTGGATGGGTGTCACAGTCAAAAGACGAATCAAAATTTAACATTTTTTTCATTGCCGAGAGACGAACAAAGGTACCTAAGTTAATAGTACCTATTTTAAATCTTTTATTTTTTCGAATTCCCTTTTCTCATTCCTTTACAAATTATCATAATTTATTCCATAAACTTAGAACAATGGTGGGTAGGTACCTACTATGTTAATCGTCGTAAATTAAGGATTTCAGGTATTATTTATGTGTTTTTTTTATATAATTAACATTTACCTACTTTATGTCAGAACATAGTAGCACAGTATATATATATATTAGTACTAACGTAATAGTAGGTACCTAGCGTCGTCGTCGTGATTTAGGTAGGTATGTCATAGAATAGAAGTACTAATGCGCCGGCCACTCGGTAGCTGGGAGGCACTTCAATAGCTGTAAATAAACCGTTTAAAACCAAAATCCATGGTTTAACTTGTCAAGTACCATTACGTCATCGAAATAACTCCATCGCCCCCCCCCCCCCCCGCGCGCGCCGCCGACTTTTATTACCAGGACGAATGTAAATGAAAAAATCTCAAGAACTTAGCACAGATTACTAAATAGTTACTTCGTAGACTATAGCTTGCGTTCACAAGCCGTTTCTTGGTATGACTTGTAGATAGTAACAGAAAAACTATTTTCGTTACGTTTTTACTTAGCTATTAGGTACTTAAAATAACAATAATTCAAGCTCACAATGAGGCCCTCTTGGGGAATGTTTTTGTATGAATAGTAGGTATGAAATTCTCCGTCAACTCAAGTAAAAAGCCAACTTTGATTGATTTTTCTCCGGTTTGCTCCTGTTTCCCTTTTGATTATTTGTTAAAATTATTTACGAGGTTTCGAATATTTTCGACATTAAAATTTATTAATCGGAAATTTAGGGAAGGGAAAAAATGCATCTATCATTTTATTAAACTCAAACATATTTGATCGACAAATATAAAATAATTGATTTTCTACAACATTCGTTTCATTATCAAAATGATCATAGGTAGGTACAACCCTAGCACATTCGCTCGATGACGCGCTCGCACGTGGGTCGCGCGGCGGGCAAAACAATCTCAACTCTTTGTATGCGTAGTTATGGCACATTTCTTCTCGCTGCAAACAGCTGATATTATTATTAAGATTTTGTAGGCTAATATAGCGTAGGTATTTTAGCTTTTGTATGGGAGTGATGTATCTGTTACGAAGTAACTATTTAGTAAAACTATTTAGTAATCTGTGCTACTAGCTCCGCGATGTATAAACCGGTTTTTTTCGCAATATTCTTTCTCTTTCGTTCTGCTGGGCGCGTGGCGGCTTATGAAATGAGATAGAGTAATTTCCTTACACAGCTACGAAGGTGAGAGGCTAAAGGTCAAGGGCAGGATTTTCGTGTTTTAGTGATTTGAAATCACTGATTTGAGAATTATCGCGCGCTCACGCACGCACGACTCGCGTTGTAGTGTTATTGATTTACGACTGTTTACGAATTAGTTATTACTTTTTTTTATTTAAAAAAGTGTTCACATATTATACATTTAAGTTTAATCTACATAAAAAAAACTAGTTACCCACCGAATATAAAATATAAAACTATAAAACCGCATGAAAATCCGTTCAGTAGTTACGTAGATTAGTGTAGCGTAAACAAACAAAACAAAGAAAAGAATATGTTTCTGTTACTGTTCTTTTTATCGCCTCCTCTCAATTTTTGGTAAATATATTCAATGTACAGACAGACACGCGTATTCCACTGTTTTATTAACTATATATAATGCAAAGAGAATATAATACACTACGAATAAAAGAATGATTGAATCTGTAAGTAATGAATGTTTATGTTCACGAATGTTTGATTCAGAATGAACTGTATGGAGCTTGACTGACTCTCACTCATCACTTCACATTAACCATTGAACGTCGTACCTATATCTGTGAGCCGTGACCTGATGATTTTGCGTTTGAGCTGCAGCTCAGCAACTCAGTGGGTTCGATCTGCATATTTGAACCGGTTCAGAGCTGAGTTACACACCTCTATGTGTAGCTAATATGGGGAAAAAGTACTCTATTGTTATTATTGTAAGTATTGATAGATCTTATTTCCCACGGGACGTCTTTAGTTTTCCGGGATAAAGAATACCCAACTATGCAATGATGGTCAAAACACCCCATCCCAATGTAAAGGTTTCATAATGTTACGTTGAGCCATTCTAAAGATACTACTTTTTGCATTCCTGCAGGAACCCTTATTTTTTTTGGGATTCACAATGTCCCAGTTTTAGTTCGCGATATGGGGTATCAACGTGTAAAATTTAATTGTAATAGGTCAAGCAACATTTGCGCGGTGAGCCATTCTATAAATGAATACTTTTGATTTTCCAAAGGGAAATCTTGAATTTTCCGGGATACAAACTATCCTATATGTTAACCCGGGCTATAAGTAACCACCATACAAAATTTCATCAAAATCGGCCTAGTAGCTTTTGCGTGATTCGCGAACATACAGACAGACAGACAGACAAAAATTCTCATAGTTGTTGTTTTGGCCTTTGTATCGTTAGTATTGTCCACCACAGTTATTATTTTCCAAAAATATTTCATGTACAGACACGGCCCCGTTACAGTTTTATTATATTATAGATAGATTGGCATCAATTGGTAGACAAAACCGGTTGTCGACGGTAGTGCGACTCATGCGTATGTGCCATTGTAATCGGCCTTTAGTTTCGACAAAGAAGCTTATGTACACAAAACACTGGAAATTGGATGTAGAACTTTTTAGTGAAAATGGGGTTATTCACCTTAAGATATGTTTATTTTCCCTCTCACACTTTATCTGAAATTGCCAGAATAAATATACAAAGTCCCTATCAAAAAGGTTACTGGTCAACCTGTATGAATAATACTGCTCGTCTTAAATCAGAAAAAGCCAGAATCACATCTCCTTGTCTTGTCACACATTAAAAATATTAAATTAAGATATTGTGTGTAACGAACCAAGATTGCTCAGTTAAGAGTTTGTCTGAAATTGACGAGATTTTTCCCCGATTTTTGGTAGCTGCGATTTTAATATTACAGCAACACTCATTTAATTTGACTCTATGGTCTATGGTCGTTTTAGCCATTTCATTGACTTATGTAGGTTGACCATGATCCCAGCACGATTTTCTAAGAAAGGATTATGTAACAAACATAGATCTCCTATGTCTACTCATAAACAAAGTACTAATAAGACTTATATTTCAGCTTCCCAAAAGATGCAGAAAAAACAAATATTTGGTTATTAATAAGGCAGTAATTTGGCACGCGTATACATATTAATAACGCTGACAAAGTGGTAAAGTAAAATCATAAAAAACTAGGGTACCTCCCCTACATGTAAATAGGGGAGATTTTGTTTTGTTCACGTATCCTATCGTATGGGGTATCGTCGTTGAATAGGACTTTCAAAACAACTGATTTCTAGACTCAGGTTCCGTTTGAGAAACATTAAGCTTTAAGTTCATAGATGGGTTATGCACTAACAAACGACATTTGAAAATCGAAGCCATTTACACACACAATGTTATAGGTAGTTCCCTTCTATTGCACTGGATGTTACTAAGAAAAGAGATGCCAATTGGCATCTTTTTTTTGCTTCACTTTTTAGACGCATGTAACCTATCTACCTCCCCTTATATATAGCATATCTCTGTTTAAGTTGATATTTTTTGTTAAACTCAAGTGTCCCTCCCTCCCTACCATCTAAACCTCAGGACATTTGATTTTTTAAAATAGTAGGACATAATATAATCAATTTTAAAGGAAAACTATCACGGCTTAGTAGACTTTTTTAGTTTGAGAGTATTAATCGACCAACTTAAGACGTGCAGTTGGATTTGAAAAAAGTTCATTGATTTTCCATACAAAATGTTCAATTACCACCTGCAAAAACATTTTTTTTTAAAACTACATTTATTTTTTTAAAATACTATGTCCGACTCGCACTTGGCCAGTTTTCTCAATACTGTTGTGAGAAAATAGGGAAAGCAATAAAAATCAAAATACTTATAGAGTTTTTGGCAAGTTAAGTAAATTTAACGTGATTTGCGGCTATTTAAAATTTCTGACGTAGTTATTTCACTTTATTTTTCCTATACCAATATTAATAAATACATAATTAAAATAATTATAATCTGGAAATCGTATTTACAACTGAAAAAACAATGAAATTTATCGAAAATGGCGCTTAAACTAGGGAAGTAAGTTAGTAAGTACTCTACATTCGCTTCGCTCGAGAGTTAAGGTTAAACTCCCTCGTAACGCTCGGGACTTATTTTGGGTCCCTCGTTTCGCTCACGGTCCAATATGCCACCCATGACGTAAGATACTGCCTTGTTCCCTTGATGGATAATGCATAATCTACTATAATTAAATCGATGATTACACTCATAAAAAATAAGTGTTTATACTAGACTTAGGGGCCGACGTGGTCACACTGAAGAGAGAAACAAAAAAACATTAGTGACGACATTCAAGGCCACATTTCCTATCTTCAAGACATTGTTAGCATTGCAATCTCTAGTGTATGCACGAAGGGTGCATTACGGTGTGCCACAAGGCAGTGTTCTGGGTCCATTACTGTTCCTTATATACATCAATGATTTGCCAAAATGTATCAAACATCCCATGGTTCTATATGCTGACGATAGTACTGTAATTTGTGAAAACGAAAATGATATAAAAAGTGACTTAAACTCAATTGTTGACTGGTTGAAACAAAATAACCTCAAAATTAATATTGACAAAACAAATATCATGTCTTTCAAACAAAGAAACTTTAGGAATCTTACGAGTAGTGTCCACTTTGAAGGAAAAACAGTTAGAGAAATTGCGGTTACAAAATTTTTAGGCCTTCAGATTGACAATAATCTGATATGGAGCTCACACATTAATCAAGTTTGTTCAAAAGTCAACCAGTTTTCTTATGCCCTATATATGTTGGGAAAAACTGTCAATAGTAAAGCAGTGCTCGCTGCTTATCATGGCTATATGGTACCGACCTTGAAATACTGATTAATATTTTGGGGTAATGCTACTGGTAAGGAGGCGGTACTGAGATCTCAAAAAAGATGCATTAGGGCCATCTGTAGGCTACAAAAAACAGACACTTGTGTGCCTTACTTCAAAGAACTAAAGCTACTCACAGTACCAGCTTTATACATATTTGAAACTGCAGTTTTTGTTCGATCACATCCGGAGTATTTTCACTATGGAACACGAGCCCGACTTCGTGATCGTCTGTACCTCGTAAAATGCAAAACTTCACTTTTTCACAGCAGTATATTTGCGATGGCTCCAAAGATATACAATAAAATCCCTAAAGTTATACGTGACTACCATATCACGACAGATTTCAAAAGACAACTTAAAACTTTCTTGACAAATAAAGCGTACTACTCTATTAATGATTTTTTAAATGATAAATCTATTGTGGCTGATATGATGATGATGATGAAATCTATTTGACATATTTGTTTATAATAGAATTTGATATCATTAATTATAATTAATTCAATTTAATTCATGAAATCAAATTAATTCATCAGTATGTATAAGGTAATGGACATGTTTTGCTTATTTAAAAAAATAATTACATCTCATCTTTTATTTTGACATTATGTTGAATGACACGTTGTTTTTAGTTATAATGTAATATTGTGACAATTTAGTTATGTAATTATATATAATTTTTTTTATTTTGAGGACTGTATTGATATGCTTTTATTACTGTATTATTGTTATTTTAAATTTGTACGTCAAATGACAGATTATATTATATTAGGACATAATTTTCACTTAACATCTTTTGTAACATATAATCACAAATAAATGAAATTTGATTTGATTTGTGTTCTATGTAAGCTTCTTGGTTTCTACATACAGTATGATTTTACGTGCGCGAGCCTGGCAATAGATCCCTAGATCTCTCATGAAATGGTCTTAGGCTATGCTAATTAGCTGTCTATTTGCCTCATTTGCCACTGAGCAAGAAATCACAACAAAACGTTGCTCCATGGCGATGTTACAAAATTAACCAAAAAAGTATTTTTTTAGTTCCCTCAGAAAGTGCATTCGGCTATTTTCACGGGATAAAAAGTAGGATATGTCCTTCCCTGTGACACAGGCTACGTCCATGCCAAATTTTGTCAAGATTGGTTTAGGTTTTGGAGCGTGAAAAGGTAGCAAACTAACCTTGAATTACTTAGTAGTAGTAATTCAATGCAAATTAACACATTTTCACATTTATAATACTAGTAAGGAAAAGGATTTATCATTATAATTAAATTAAATTAAAAAATGCTTTAACGATTTTAATAAAATTTTGTAAATAACAAGGCATTAGATAAGGCCTACTGCACTGGGTAGTTCATTATTTCAGAAAAAATCTAAAAGAAGTATCTTCCATACAAACCCAAATTATTTGTAAAATTTTCATGCAATCCAATACACCTATTTTTATTGCTACTAGGTAAGCTTAATAAATAAAATAAATAAATAAATATTCTGGGACAAATCACACATGGTCATCTGGCCCCAAAGTAGGATTCCCTGTGTTATGGGAACCAGAGACTGATATAAATACTTATATACGTTTAAATACATACATATATAGATATTTAACACCCAGACACAGAGCAAACAAATCTGTTCATCACACAAATGCTTGCCCTGGGTGGGGATCGAACCCACAACTCTCGGATTAGCAGTCAAGAGCAGTAACCAACGAGTTAGTCAAATTATTAATATTTTGTGTATTTCCGACACGGCACGCCAGACGGTGAAGACTTCGCGAGAAAGTATGCACATCGTTGCTGTACAATTTATTTCATTAGTGGTCTTGAAGTATAAATACGGTATTACTTGTACATACAAGTAGGTACAGTCAAGAGCAGAACAAGCTATATACTCGTTTGCGCACGGCAGAAGAACGGTACAAAGTCAAAAGTGTCTAGCTTGATCTGCTGTTGACTGTACCACAACATTACGATACCCAATATTGTAATACTGTGACTGTACCTAGTTGATGCTTCTTCCGCATTTACTCCAACAGTATAAGTTTCCTTGTTTCAAAATTAATTAGAATACCCTTGATAAGTCCTGCAGAATTAATTTAGCTTTTAATCAATTAAGTATTGTCTGTTCGTTTCCTTCGGGAATTATGGCGGTAAGCTAATGAAATGGAATTAACGTAGGTATTCAATGAGGGCCCGATGTGCGCAGCATTTCGTTTCTTATGCGATTCTCGAGGGAAGAGACTAAATTAAAAATAAAGGACAACTTAATTAATTACGCATATACTTTGGGATCTGTTGAGTTTTTTGTTAATATACAAGTGAAATTGAATTCGTTTCGTTTCCAAGGCGCTGCATAATTTTCAGTATCTAGGAGAGTATCTCATGTAGAAATTTAATAATTTTGAACAAAAAAAAACCGACTTCAAACAGGAAACTAAGGTTCCCCTCGATTTCTTTGGGATTCCATCATCAGATCCTGGTTTCCTTATCATGGTACCACCCTTGGGATATATCCTTTCCAATACAAAAAGAATCATCAAAATCGGTTCATAAACGATGAAGTTATCCGCGAACATATTTACATAATTTACCTTATATACGGTCGAATTGAGAAACCTCCTCCTTTTTTTGAAGTCGGTTACAGAATAGTTTTTTTTTTAATTCAAAATTTCGCATTTGGAATTTTTCATTACAAACTCAGGCAGATTTTATGCTAATCAAATGGACAATAAACGCCCACATGGCTTCTTAATTTATACCTACGGCAGATAACAGACGTCGCAGCGGCAAGATACCCGTATTATTTGAATCTGCGTTGCTATTTGATAAGCTAGCATAGTTACGTTACTTTGTTTACAAACAGATTTTTATAATATCAGCTCATATACGTCCCCACCGAGGGGCTCATACCCACCCTAAATTAGGACGATTGGGCCTTAGTCGACCACGCGGGCCCAGTGCGGGTTGGTCGACTTCACACACAAGTCACAACCTGATAGTTTCCTCACGATGTTTTTCCTTCACCGTAAGAGCATATGAAATCTAAATTCCAGTGATATACCGTGATAGATAGACAGTTGAAATTTTCACAGATGATGTATTTCTGTTGCCGCTATAACAACAAATACCAAAAATTAGAAAAAGTGAAAAAATAAGGAGGGTCTCCATACAAAAAACGTGTTTCTTTTTAAACGAAGTAACTAGCGCTATCTAGTATGATGATACGGAACCCTTTGTGCGCGGGTCTGACTCGCACTTGGCCGGTTTTTTCGATTGCATAAAAATATACTGTTAAAACTGTTTACTTTTTAGGGTTTCGAAGTCAACAAGGAACCCTTATAGTTTCGCCACGTCTGTCTGTCTGTAAGTAAGTAGGTAAATATACTTTATTGCACTCCAAAAAACAATACAGGACTTATAATTGTCTGTCCTCGGCTTAGCTCAGAGACTATAAGTACTAGACAGCTGAAATTTGGCGTAGTTATACATATTAATAACACTGACAAAGTGGAACAATAAAAACTTGAATTTTTTTTATGGTACCTCCCCTGCATGTAAAGAGGAGGTGATTTTTTTTGTTGACGTACTCTATCGTGTGGGGTATCATTGAATAAGTCTTTTAAAACTACTGAGGGTTTACAAAACCATTTTTCGATTCAGGGATCGGTTTACGAAATATTAACCTTTTTACGCACACACTAACACCCGCTTAATTTTCTGTTATCTGTTCTTTGTTTATATTATTTGACTTTAATCCTTTTGTTTTTATCCTTTCTTGTAATAATTTCTTAGTTTCTGATAAGTTGCTTAGCCGCCACCTGTTAAATTTGTTTTATGTTTATGTTCGTTTGACCGCCACGAGACAAGCGTAGCCTAGTGTGGAGTCACAGTTAACTTGTATTTATTAGATAACTTCTTAGATATTTTTTCATGTTTTTTATGTCTTTATGTCTTTTAAGTGCTAATTTTCGTTAGTCAAGTTTCCCCCACCCACCTCCCTCCTTTCGACCAGCTAAACCGTATTTGAAAAAATTTAAAAAAAAATTATATAGTAGAACATAATCAATTTAAAAGGAAAACCACCACAGCTAAGTTGGCTTTCTTAGTTTAGGTGTAATAGTCGACACACTTAACGTGTGCAGTTAGATATTTAAAAAGTTAATTGATTTTCTATACAAAGCTTTTTTAGTACCAACTGCAAATATGATGTTTTTTAAAAAAATACTTAAACATTTATTTTTTGAAAAAACTACGGAACTCTACTTTGCGCGAGAGCGACTCCCACTTGGCCTGTTTCTTATAACAGTTTGGAAAGTCAAAAATATAGGTAGATAGGTACTGTTCGAATAGTTCACTTTGCAATAGTTTGGAAAGTCAAAAATGTTTTTTCGTGACGATATCAGAATTTTTCGTCACACACAGCCCGACTTCACTGAGTTGCCCTAAAAATATTCCCAATTTTCTAAGCAATTCTCGGAGCTCTTGCACCAGAACAAAGGAGCACAACAACACTTAAATCTAAAAATATAGAGTTTTGCTCGACTCAGGGCACTGACAATGTGCAAATTCCCAATTTCGCGCTTAAAGAAGACACGGGGGAACTTTGGCAATTGCAAATGTTTTAACTTCCTCCTTTCTCTCTAGCCCAAACTTAAGTGCTTATATTACTTTTATTTTTACTGACTATGCGACAGGACAAGACTATTTGCCATGGTCCCTGACGTGGCAAATAATAAAAAACCGGCCAAGTGCGTGTCGGGCCACGCGCAATGTAGGGTTGCGTAGTTGCCATTATCGCATCCATATCTAATTTTAAAATTTCCAAATACAGCGGTTTAGTTGTTAGGGGGTGGGGACACTCGACTCCAACAAAATTTAGCACTTTCAAGCCTATTTTTTCGGAAACGGAACCCTAAATTATAAAATGGTCTTTTTTTTATTCACAATTGGTAAACCCTTGACAACATCTCACCTGGTGGTGACGATGTTGCCGAAAATGGAAGCGGGCTTACTAAGATTCCCCAACGCGATGGGGAACTGGCTATCTTATCTTCATGCCGGAACACACCAATGATATCAACATTGATATTTGGTGGAAAGACTTAGATAAGATGGTGGTAGCTAGCCAGGCGGGCTTAGAAAATGCCCTTCCACCAACCAAACCGAGTCTTACAATTGACCCCGCCGGGAATCGAACCCGCGACCTCCTGTGTAAAGCCAGTGAACTTTGCCTCTGGGCTTACAAGTATTTTTTAAGCTCTAACCTACGATACCCCACACGGCTGGGTTTGACGAGAAAAAACAATCATCCCCACTTTACTTGTAGGGGAGGTACCCTTAAAACTTTTTTTCCAAAAATTTATTTACAGTTCTCTCCGCGTTATTATCTTAATATATATAAATCTCGTGTCACAATGTTTGTCTTCAATGGACTCCTAAACCACTTAACCGATTATAATAAAATTCGCACACCATGTGCAGTTCGATCCAACTTGAGAGATAGGATAGGGTAGGGTAGGTTAGTGTAGGGTAGGGTAGTGTAGGGTAGGGTAGTGTAGGGTAGGGTAGGGTAGTGTAGTGTAGGGTAGTGTAGAGTAGTGTAGGGTAGGGTAGTGTAGTGTAGGGTAGGGTAGTGTAGGGTAGGGTAGTGTAGTGTAGTGTAGGGTAGTGTAGGGTAGTGTAGGGTAGGGCAGGGCAGTGTAATGTAATGTAAGGCGGTACGAAGTTCGCCGGGACAGCTAGTTATTATATATATTTGACAGACGGACAGACAGACATGACGAGACTATAAGGTTTCCTTGTCGTACTACGGAACCCTAAAAATCTACAGCACAGATTTGTGACACAGAACCCAAAGTGCGTGTGTCTGAATCACACTTAAAAAAAATATATCTGTAAGTAACACTTTTTATAGGCTTTAAAATCTCCTCCATATAAGTACATATCAATAGTTGGGCACATACCTAACATGGAATGAAAATAATTTAGATATTGGAAACTTAATTCTTAACTCTAAGTGAGCTATCTCACTCAAAGTTCTCATAATTTAACAAATTGATGAAAATATCCAAAACTCGCCAAGATTCCGTCAGCGGTTTCGCAAATTAAGTTTCTACGTACAATAAGAAACTGAGTTAATAGGATTTAATCCTATAGACATTAAGAAAATAATCACTACGTCCTATACATAGATAGGTAAATCGAAATATTATATTCTTTTGGTTGGTTAACAAAAGGCATGAACAATTAATTAACGATCAGTGACTTGTAATTAAGTAAGAAAAAATTCGATTAAAATTTATAAAGACATCAAAAAATGCTAGAGACATTCTAGAAAACCTGCCAAGAGCGTGTCGGGCCATGCGCAATGTAGGGTTCCTTCGTTGCCATTATCGCATCCATATCTAATTTTCAAATTTCCAAATACAGCGGTTCAGTTGTTCGGGGGTGGGGGACTCCAACAAAAATTAGCACTTTCAAGCATATTTTTACGAAAATGTCACTCAAATGGTCTATGGCTATAAAATGGTCTTAGAAGATTCAAAACTATTTTTAAGCTCTAACCAACGATACCCCACACAATTGGGTAAATAAAAAATTAAAAAAAATAATCCCCACTTTACTTGTAGGGGAGGTGCCCTTAAAAAGTTTTTTTTCATTTTTTTTTACATTTCTCCGCGTTATTATTTTATATATCTTGGCCAAATTTCAACTCTTAACTACTAATAGTCTAGGAGCTAGGCCGCGGACAGACAGACATGATGAAACTATGAGGGTAAAAACCCTAATCTAACCCTAACTATAACGGTAACCCTATAAAATGACCGAATAGAAATAACATGTCACAGAAATGTTGACTTATTTGCAAACTTAACTCAGTAGCTACCTAACATTATACTATTATTTTTCTCGTTCTTGTTATTATACATCTCTTTGGCTAACGATATACTAATTTTATTTAGAACCGCTGCAAAAGGGCCGCTAGCAGGCTCGAGTTTCCATACAAACGTAGTTCCGCTTTGATACAAAAATTACATGCCAGATTGAATCCAAACTTTGCAAATATATTGAGAAGACACATATCGATGTTTGTAATTAGTTTTCGATGTACTAATATTAAACGGAAAAAAATAAGACCAGTTTCCAATTTTCAGTACAAAAATAATTTAATAATCAATAATCAAATAAATTTATTGCAGGCCACACAGCCCTTAAATGTTAGGACTATACAATTACTTACAAATCTAATGTTATCACTAACATTAGATTTGTAAGTACAAAATAAAAATATAATAAAATATTGAGATAGTCCCTATATTTGGACACTGGCCAGCCGCTTGTGTAGCGTTGTCCAGTGGCCAAATATAGGACAGTCCGGTTTGCTGGCAATGGCTTTCAGGAATTTAAGCTTTCCTTTAGTTACGTTAAAATTTACTACGATGAAAACTAATTACAAACATCGATATGTGTCTACTCAATATATTTACAAAGTTTGGATTCAATCCGGAATGTAGTTTTTGTATTAAAGCGGAACTACGTTTGTATGGAAACTCGAGCCTCCTGGAGACTCTGGCGGTAATATTACAGATTTTGACGTCAATTACTCCTAAACGACAGAAAACTCAAGGTTGAAAAAAAACCTAAGAATTATTCTTTTATTTTTTATCCATAATTGATAGATAACCCCTTGGCATCAATCACTGATGGTAAGTGAAGATGATGCCGAAAATTGAAGCGGGCTTACCAATATTCCCGAACACAATCTTATCTTCATACCGCAACACATCAATGCTGTGTTGTTTAGCGGCAAGATTTAGATAAGTTGGTGGTAGCTAACCCAGTGGGTTTAGAAAATTCCCTACCACTAACTAAATCAAATCTTAAAAGTTAGACCACACTGCAAATCGAACCCGCGACCTTGAAGAATCGTGAAGCGAATGGATTACTTATCATTACGCCAAAAAACGGAAAACGTAGCGTAGGCAGGCCTCCCACACGGTAGACGGATGACCTGGTGAAGGTTGCGGGAAGCCGCTGGGTGCGGGTTGCGCAGAACCGGTCGTCGTGGAAACCCTTGGGGGAGGCCTATGTCCAGCAGTGGACATCCTTCGGCTGATATGATGACGCAAAATCACCCATCTACCCAGGTGGTAGGTGTATTTGTAGGACGTTTATTACCAGTGAGTTTTTTACTGGTTGTGCTGTAAATATCCTTTTAGTTGAAAATTAAGTTATTATTATTATGGTGTTAGCTAGTCCGGTAGGCTGCTCCATCACTAACCAAAGTCTCACAAAGTTAGAGCCCACCGGAATTCAAACTCACGACCTCATTGTGTGAAGCAAATGGACTAATCATTACGCCACGGTTTAATAATCTAGGTTAAAATGAACTTACAGCACACTCATAGTTAGTTCTTATTTATTTTATTAATTCACAATTGGTAAACCCTTGACAACATCTCACCTGGTGGTAAGTGACGATGTTGCCGAGGATGGAAGCGGGCTTACCAAGATTCCCCAACGCAATGGGGAACTGGCTATCTTATATTCATGGCGGAACACACCAATGATATTGACATTGATATTTGGCGGCAAGACTTAGATAAGGTGGTGAGCAAGCCAGGCGGGCTTAGAAAATGCCCTACCACCAACCAAACTGAGTCTTACAATTGACTCCGCCGGGAATCGAACCCGCGACCCGCTGTGTAAAGCCAGTGAACTTTGCCTCTGAGCTACGGAGGCGGTTAAAGAAAGTTCTCGAAACAAAATGCCGGTTTCACGTAACTCAGTATTTTATTGTGCTTAGATCTTAGCGCACGCAAAAATGTTTTGCGTTTGCGAGTAAAGTGTTTGATTGGCTATTCATTAAAAAGTTTGCCTTTTGATTAGCCGCATCAAAGTTGGAACGTCGAAATGATTTCAAAATTCGCGTCCGTGAGCCTTGCTCAAAGTCTTCCTATTGTTGTTAATATTGTCGAATATCCGATTGTTAAAGAATGAACGAAGAGTTGTTTATTAACTTTGCTGTTTCTGTGAATTAATTGTCATTGATATTTACTTAGTATACATCGACTACATTTTCAGAATTTAAAAAGATAAATACATAGTTTAATGATCCGATATTTTGGCGGAGGAAAAATGTTTTTGCCTATGTAATACCTATACTCTAAGTAAGGGCACACCCTGGACACTTCATACAACGGGCCAGAAACGACTTTTCAAAAAAACAAATGACGGAACAAACAATATGGCGGCGAAATCCTATACGTTTGACAACCAAACTGTAACTAATCTGTATAAATCTGGGTGACGAGGGGGTGAGGTCGCAATCTAGAGAGCGGCAGGGAGTGTCCATACTGTATGTTATTACTAATATATATATATACTTTGACTTCGTAGTACGGTACGTACGTACGTGGGGTAAGGGGAGTATTATAATCACAAAAAAAAAGTTTTCTAATTTTCATGAAAATGTGTTCATACCGAAAAACCGAATACCTCAATTACGTTCGTGCGTCTGTTCTTTACGCTTGACTCTGGAAGCTATAATATATTTAGTCCAATTGGGACCAAATTTCGAACTTAAGAGTCTCCAGGAGGCTCCATACAAACGCAGTTCTGCTTTAATACAAAAACTACATGCCGGATTGAATCCAAGCTTTGCAAATATTTTGAATAAACACATATCGATGTTTGTAATTAGTTTTCGATGTACTAATATAAAACGGTTTTTTTTTGTATTAAAGCGAAACTACGTTTGTATGGAAACTCGAGCCTCCTGGCGGCCCTTAAGAGTTAAAATTATTTCATCTAGGGATTGTCAAAAGTTTCTTCGTCCGTTAAAAACCGAACAGTAGCTGTCATACAACAAAAACTGAAAATATTTTTAAATCAAAAACTTTGATGAACTTTGCACGTAGGAGTGGTTTATGTATCGAAATTGTGTTTGTATGGTTCTCCTACAAATGAAATTTAAACTTGCGTTTTACTCACAAATGGTTGGAGCTATTGAATTGTCATGTATTATGAATAAGTATTATTATTTGGTCATGCAATAAGAATATATTATACAAAATTGTTAAAAAAATAATATTTTAATCTTTGTATGAAAAAAAATATGAAAAAAATTGTTGAGAAAGTTTAGTACGGGCTGCCGTACAGTTTATTTATTAGCCAACATTAAAGATACTTCTTATTTATTTTTATTCTTCTTCTTACTTCTTATTACTTTTCGACAGTTTTATTTCACAAAGAACTCGCTGTGTTTATTTAGAAAAAGTGTATTTTATTAAGAATCTAACTTTGGTAAAACGATACGAAATAAAAATAATTTATTCCTTCGGTAAGCCAATTTATGCTCAAAGACACAGACACAAAGCTGAAATTTTATAGTTCGTTATGGAACAAAATCTGTAAAAGTACCTACTCACGTAGCACATCGTGTGGGGCGCAGGTGTGGGGTATCGATGAATCGGTCTTTCAAAATTATTACGGGTTTGTAAAGAAAAGTTTTTTGATAAAAAAATGTTTGTGTACGAAATATAAAAAGATTTTAAGTGGTAGTTTTTCCTAAAGTTACATGTCTCCACCACCTACCAGCCAATACCACTAAGGAAATCTGAAAAATATTGAAAAGTAGCTTTTGCCCGCTACTTCGCAAGCGTGGACATCGTTTTTATGACTGTCTTTGAGGGTGAGTGGTGCGTTTTCTCCAGATCCCTCAGGAATTATATCCGGCTATTATGATTAGCAGTCTTTGTCACTTCCCACCCCCTCAATCACTTCAATCCGTTGCTCCGTTGCGACTCCGACGACGTGCGCGAGCGTGGAAATAAATTTTCCGCAGATCTTTAACCGCCTCCGTAGCTCAGAGGAAAAGTTCACTGGCTTTACACAGGAGGTCGCGGGTTCGATTCCCGGCGGGGTCAATTGTAAAACTCGGTTTGGTTGGTGGTAGGGCATTTTCTAAGCCCGCCTGGCTAGCTACCACCATCTTATCTAAGTCTTGCCGCTAAATATCAATGTTGATATCATTGGTGTGTTCCGGCATGAAGATAAGATAGCCAGTTCCCCATTGCATTGGGGAATCTTGGTAAGCCCGCTTCCATCTTCGGCAACATCGTCACTTACCACCAGGTGAGATGTTGTCAAGGGTTTACCAATTATGAATTAAAAAAAAAAAGATCTCTCGGGAACTAGGATATGTTAATTAGTTAATTATGTAATTTCTCACCCTCTCAACCATCTCTGTGCAAAAAACAACAATGCATTGTTCCGTTGCGATGTTAAAGAAATTAACCAAAAATATAATATTTTTCAGTTCCCTGGAACTACTGCACCGGACTATGCTATTTTCACGGGATAAAAAGTAGCCTATCTTTTTTCCAGTAACAGAGGCTACCTGTATGCTAAATTTCATTATGAAATACAAAAATACCGATATTTGTATGTATTTAAATATACATTTATCTTTTGAAATGATTACGAAACCCTACCGACCGACACGCACTTGGCCACGTTTTACAAGCTTTTATTTAACTCGCAATGTATGTATGTTTGTTCGGGTGGAATCTAGCAAGTGAAATTTAACCCACTACCCGGTTTCCGATAGAGCTGAAATTTTGAATGCATATGTATATCGCGTGACAATGAAATGTTAAAATTTTGTAGGTACCTTATATTTTTTAGGTTTTTCGTAAGTTATTACTTTCAAGTGACAAAGAAGTGAAGAAGGTATTTAATCGAAGTTCAGTTTTTGATGAGAATCGATTGCCTTATAGTGAATAGTCTTAAAACAATATACTTAGTTTAAATTTTTATTGGAGGTACCTTATTCCATTTTTTTCCAGAATAATGAACTGCAGCTAAAAGGCAGGCTAAAAATCAAATTTGAAAAAGGAGATATAAAAATAATATTGCCCTTACCCAAATTTTATTAAAATCCGTTCAATAGTTAGGGAACATTTTTTTTATTTTTTTTTATTCACAATTGGTAAACCCTTGACCACATCTCACCTGGTGGTAAGTGACGATGTTGCCGAAGATGGAAGCGGGCTTACCAAGATTCCCCAGATATTAATGGTTTTTAAAAAAAATGTATGGTCAGAAAAAAATACCGACAGAAATATGATTTAGCTCCCTCATTTTTTTTTTTGAACTTTAAAAGTACATTATTTTTTGCTACACAGTGGCTTAATAATTATTCAAAACAAAAAGGAGAGCACGAAAAAGTGTCGAGCTTCAGAGAGGACACTTTGAGTAACTCCAAATTTATTTATTTATTTATTTATTTCACAATTTATTGCACACAGAAATAGGGACAAACAAACATTAAACTAGATAAGAACATACAAAAGGTACAGCTTATTTCTATTAGAAATTTCTTCCAGCAGACCTAGGAAAGAGAAATTACAAAAGAATGGCAGAAGACGTGTACATTAACAAAGACAACATATTCCTAAATAAATACCACGTACCTACAAAATAATACATAATATAATATACTAAATAATGTAATTATATAATAATATAAATAAATTTAATTACATAAATATAATAAAATGCATATAATATAATAAATAAACTATAAAATAAATATGGCTAACTTTAAAAAGGAAAAGACAAGAAGTGTTCTTTTAATTTAGATTTAAAAGAATACAGACTCTGACTATCGCGAATCTCGTGCGGAAGTGAGTTCCACAACCTAACCGCATGCACGGAGAAGGAATAAGAATAGAAGTCGGTAGAATGGGTGGGAAAAGAAAGGAGGGATTTGAGATGAGCACGGGATTGCTGGTCGGGAGGACGCTGCAAGTTAAAGCGTTCCCGTAGGTAGGATGGAGAAGAAGGATTGTGAAGTATTTTGAAAAGGAGACTAAGGATATGAGTGTTCCTGCGAAGACGAATCGGAAGCCACTTGAGTTGCTGACGGTATTGGGAGACATGGTCAAATTTACGCAGGCCAAAAATAAATCGAAGACAGAGATTCTGGAGACGCTCTAGTTTGACGCACTAATTTAATTATTGTTATTTGAAGTATCTTAATTTAATTAAGATTTTACTGCAATGTAATTTTCATTCTTATTATTTAAAAATGTAAGGAGTTGGAACAATGAATATTTTCATATGACCCTAATAAACAAATTGATTTAAAATTTTCAAATAGCAATTTCGACTCATAGTATAAAATTATTTGTACTATGTTTAAAAAAAAATTCGATACCTATAGTAAAAAAAAAACAAGCATTAAGGGGCATTTTTTTTTTCTGACAATACATATTTGTTTAGATTAACTATGCACAATGTAAGCTAGTATAGTAAAGAAATCAGTTTTCACTTTTTAATTATCTTGCACAACAAAACAATCGCCTGTAAACACTTATCGTTTCCACCGTGTATTATGTATGGTGTGTGTGTGTGTGTGTGTGTGTGTGTGTGTGTGTCTGTATCTGTTCCTAACTACTGGGCAAATTTAGATAAAATTTAGGTTAGGGCAATATCATTTTTATATCTCCTTTTTAAAATTTCCCTTATCTTGATTGTTTTGCCTACTCTAAGCTGTAGTTCATTATTACGGAATAAAATGGTATAAGGTACCTCCCATACAAATCTAGGTTGTTGGTTATTTTTTTATCAAAATTGCTCTAACGATTTTAATGAAACTTTGTAAATAACAAGTATACTTAATAATGGCCTACTGCACGCACAGGGTAATTTATTCCAGAAAAAATCTTAATAAGATAGGTACTCACATACATACCCCAATAGGGGATCGGACTGCTAGTCATTTGAGTTACTTTTTATGATCTGTCAAAAACTAAATTTTGTTCTAAAAATGTTTGAAATACCCACAAGTGACGTCATAGATTTTTAGCGTCATTGACGAACTTATTTTGTGTATTGGATCAATTAAAAATTGAAGACGTGATGGAAAAACAAAACAAGTAAGGGTTTTGAAACTTCAAGAGGAGAGCAATTTAGGAAATCATATTTCAGAATTTATTTTTGATGCAGTCCGATCCCCTATTATTAGAAAAATTGACAACAAATCTAATACACCTGTTTTTATTGCTACTAGGTAAGCATATAGTACAATACTGCAGCGGCCATCTAAAGTGGCATGGATGGATGAACGTGTAAATGTGGGCCGAGCACACATACGTAAGTCCATCAATGCCTAGTTGTGGCCAAGGCTTGTATAGAACTTTTCTCAAATAATGCGCGGAAATTAAAACTTCTTTAATTACTTTTCAAAATCAATGACGAACAACGAACAACAATATTTTTTCACGCGCTAAAGTGTTCATTTGTTTTTTTTTTTAATAAACAGCGTTCTATTTGCAAGTCAGTTCGAAATTTAAATAATACCTTTGATAAATTACCTCTTTGGTTACCATGCTTCGGAGTAAAAGATAGTTCAATTTATAAATTATATGACCGATATGACTTTACATAGTAATTTATTTGGCCGCTACACACGAAAGATATGGATTTTCATACAAATTTTACCGGCCGCTGCTCGCATGTATTTGGCCAGTACAGCAATTTCGATTTATCTCGAAGAAGGTAGTCAAACTAATGCTCAAATTCGCAAGAATGTTTGAGAAAATCTTTGTTGTTGTTTTGTGTATTCCAAACTACGCCAGACGGTGAAGGCTTCGCGAGAAAGTATGCACAGCGTGGCTATACAATTTATTTAGTATGAGTGAAGAGTATAAGAAAAGCTATTTACTATGGCACGGCTGACGCAACGGCACAAAGAATGTTTGAAAAAATGTTTATTGTTGTTTTGTGTATTCCAAACTACGCCAGACGGTGAAAGCTTCGCGAGAAAGTATGCACAGCGTGGCTATACAATTTATTTAGTATGAGTGAAGAGTATAAGAAAAGCTATTTACTATGGCACGGCTGACGCAACGGCACAAAGAATGTTTGAAAAAATGTTTATTGTTGTTTTGTGTATTCCAAACTACGCCAGACGGTGAAGGCTTCGCAGAAAGTATGCACAGCGTGGCTATACAATTTATTTAGTATGAGTGAAGAGTATAAGAAAAGCTATTTACTATGGCACGGCTGACGCAACGGCACAAAGCAAACTACCTAAATATGTCCCATACCCTCAGCTTTTGTGAGCCGACAATAAAAGAAAAACGACCAAGGGCGATTTGTATTCGCGCGCCGAGGGTTCCGTACCACCACACCTCTCCACACAAGTTTAACAATGATAACTATTCATCATTACAGCTCATATACGTCCCCACCGAGGGGCTCGAGCCTACCCTGAATCAGGGCGATTAGGCCTTAGTCGACCATGCGGGCCCATTGCGGGTTGGTCGACTTCACATACAACCTTCGAGTTTCTTCGCAGGCGTGTGCATGTTTCCTCACGATGTTTTCCTTTACCGTTAAAGCAATCTGTAAGTATGTACGTAAGTTTTTGAAAAACTCATTGGTACATTGGCCGTCCAGATTTGAACCCGGTACCTCTGGTTAGATGGACCGAGTCGTTACCGGTTGAGCCACCGACGCTTTTTTAACTTTTTTAACTATTAATTTCAAATAATACAACGCGAACAACAGAGAAATGCTGTAGTTAGGTTTCCGTAGGCTTTCTTAATTTAGGACTGATAGTCGACCAACTTGAGATGCGCAGTTGGATTTGTAAAGAGCTAATAGATTTTCCAAAGAAAATTTCCTATTACCAACTGCAAAAACTTTTTTTTAAAACATTCAGTTTTTTAAAGACTACGGAACGTTAACTAAGTCTTGCCGCCAAAACATCAGTGTTAACAACATTGATGTGTTCCGGCTTAAAGATATTAAGATAGCCAGTTCTCCATTGCGTTGGGGAATCTTGGTATTCCCGCTTCCATCTTCGGCATCATCGTCACTTACTATCAGGTGTGATGATGCCAAGGGCTTGCCAATTGTGAATAATAAAAAAAAACGTGTGGCACTCGGGGACTGCCGCGGTAAAGCTATTGCATAGCATTTTTTATCAACTTATGCAATTATAATTATTTATTTATTTTTATTTATGCAGTATTTACTAGTACCATATTATAGTCCTTGGGGCGCGGGATGTTTATGTAATAAATTAACACTAAGAAAGTTACACCAGTAAAATTGGCTGTCCTTTTAGTACCGCAAATCGCTAATAGATGGCACTGTAAGTTTTTTAGAACTCGTGAGGTGTTAGGTTATTTTCGTTACGGAATTTCTTGATTCGGTCGCCGCGTTCAAAGAACGCGATAAAAGCTATACGTGGTATACTAATAACGTGTATAAGTAATTAGTATAATACGTAAAATACGGAAGAATTGGCAGAATCATTGTTTTTGTAAAACGCGCGCACACAGAACGCACGCTGCCTCCCGTGAAACGCTCTATAACGACTGAATTCCCAAGAGCCAGTCTACCGATTGATATACCCCCCGCGCCCCTAGGATTCTTTGCGTTCACGCAGTAAGCTAAACAAATATAAACTTTCTTTTGAGACATCCTGTAAAGTGTACAACAAACATGAGGAGAAAAAAAAACCTAATTAAAAAAAAGGTTAATCAGTTCTTTGCAATAAAAAAACAAAAAAAGTAAGTAATATCCTAAGATTAATTACAGGCAGTATTTCTTAGAAAATCTCTCATTATACTCGTATATTTTACGGGTAATGCTAGAAGAGAAAGTAAACCTAGATTTACCCCGGTTTCCTTAGGATTTATTTTATTTTTATTTATATTTTTATTATTTAACCGCCTCCGTAGCTCAGAGGCAAAGTTCACTGGCTTTACACAGGAGGTCGCGGGTTCGATTCCCGGCGGGGTCAATTTGTAAGACTTGGTTTGGTTGGTGGTAGGGCATTTTCTAAGCCCGCCTGGCTAGCTACCACCATCTTATCTAAGCCTTGCCGCCAAATATCAATGTTGATAGCATTGGTGTGTTCCGGCATGAAGATAAGATAGCCAGTTCCCCATTGCGTTGGGGAATCTTGGTAAGCCCGCTTCCATCTTCGGCAACATCGTCACTTACCACCAGGTGAGATGTTGTCAAGGGTTTACCAATTGTGAAAAAAAAAAAAAAAAAAAAAAAAGGATTACCCAAGCTCAATGTCCGAATATTAATTTGTATTCGGCGTTTACCCGTACACAACTAGGTCTACCCAACAATGGTTGGGTAATGTTGGGTGCTGCTCTGAATATGCACTGCACTGCACTGCACCTAGTAAATTTAGGTTTACTCTCTCTTCTAGCCTTACCCGTAACATATACAGGGTGTAAAAAACCCGGTGTTGGGGTTTCTACTCTTCATACTGAACAACTTCATACTAAAATGCACAAATTTAGTCGATCAGCTGATCGTTTTGTATGAAGAGTTCAATTTTTTTTTGCAATTTCAGCAAACTCGTAGAACAGAAGTTGTTACAAAAACAATGATTCTGCCAATTCTTTCATAATTGCCTGGCGATTTTTGCAATCTTTACCAAATTCATCACCTTAAAGAAGCATCAGATTTAAAATGTAGGTACAGGAAGTTTGAGGAAGGTCTCCTCAAACTTCTGAACCTTAAAGAAACATCCAGTGACGAAATTGGTAATGATTGCGAAGTTTCCGGCGCGCAATTATGGCAGAATTGTTTTTGTAAAACGCTCGCACACGGAACGTACGCTGTCTCCCGTGAAACGCTCTATAGCGACTGAATTCCCAAGAGCTAGTCTACCGATTGATATACCCCCCGCGCCCCTAGGATTCTTTGCGTTCACGCAGTACTTAAGCTAAACAAATATAAACTTTCTTTTGAGACAACCTACTATTATTTTTCACATTTTTGTTGTACTGTTACTGTTCGAAACTGTATCCATATGGCGTACGTCCAACTAGCTCATATGTTACCTAAAGGCGAAAACTTCTCAATGTTCCATGTCTAATTGATATTTAATTATATTATGTAACCTAATTTTCCTTAAAAATAAAAATTTTGTTACAGCCTGTATAAGACATACGTATTTTGCGAAAATTTCTGCTGGCTACCAATCACAGTTCAAAAGGAACAGCTTTTTAAAAGTCAGACAGACGCTCTGACCTGACACCCTTGGCTTACAAAAAGGGTCACATTAAACGATATGGAACTAGGGCATGGAATACCGGCATGATTTTCATACCGGTATTGATACCGGTATTTAAATTTCAATTACCGGTATACCGAAATTTCGGTATTTTTTCGGTATTTTTTTAAATACTGCTATTTCTGTTTAAATGATTCCAAGAACGATTAGTAAGTCTCGTTTGCGGAAGGTGTTTAAAGCAGTTTTCTACACTGTATTGCAGAAACACTTCAACTATTTATCAACTCCCGAGAAACCACAAAATGTAATGGATTTGTAAATAAGAATACTAAAGAAAATACGTTATTTGATAAATTCAATATTTATATTATTTCATTATCATAAATATTAATCAAATAGGTATAAAAATCAGTCTGAATCTCTAATGATAAGAAAACATGTAACGAAAGTTTCGAACATCTCTCTGAATTACAGATTATACTATGAATACGAACGTATTGTTAAATGAAAATCAAATTGCAAATGAAGGTACCGTAGAAAGTAGTTATTTAAAAAAACCAAAATGTAGGCGCAGGTGAAATTTAACAAAAGTCCATCCATCAGGCAGATCGCGTTTGTTGAAAGATAGAACGAAAAGAAAGCACAACGCGTCAAAATGATAAGCGATGATCTTATTTTGTTATATATGTAACTTGCAGCTGAAAAGGCTCTTTCGGATTAAACGCTCGTAGGAGGAGTGCTAAGTGGTACTTGTAAGCTGTGTCCAAAAATCTGCCTCTAGTATCTCCATTTTCATACAATGTGTCACGGGTGTGATTGTTCGATTGAAGGTTGCGTAGAGAGGATCAAAAGTGACCAGGTTTGCAGTTCACGAATATCCGGATTTATTTTACTTTACAAGAATGTATTACATGAAAAGGTTGTCCTTAGGTTGAGCCTATAACGGGGCGGGGTTCGGGAGCGACTGCCGAGCCGAGCCCAGTGCAATGGCAAGCTGCATACGCAGCGCAAATATAATAAAAGTACATGTCGCTGCAAATGTATTTTTTTTTATTTTTTTATGCACAATTGGTAAACCCTTGACAACATCTCACCTGGTGGTAAGTGACGATGTTGCCGAAGATGGAAGCGGGCTTACCAAGATTCCCCAACGCAATGGGGAACTGGCTATCTTATCTTCATGCCGGAACACACCAATGATATCAACATTGATATTTGGCGGCAAGACTTAGATAAGATGGTGGTAGCTAGCCAGGCGGGCTTAGAAAATGCCCTACCACCAACCAAACTGAGTCTTACAATTGACCCCGCCGGGAATCGAACCCACGACCTCCTGTGTAAAGCCAGTGAACTTTGCCTCTGAGCTACGGAGGCGGTAATTTCAATACGAATTAGTGTTTGAGTATTATTTTCTTTTTCCTCTCCGATTTGGGATCTTTTTTGCTTTTAGGTCATAGATTTTTCCATTGCTTTATTAAGTTCTTTTTCCATCACAGATGAAATACTGCTACCTGTGTCATCACCACTTAATCCCTTTTCAGTAGAAACATAAGCGGCAGCAGGTGTGCTCATCGCAGTTGTATTTTGTAGATAGTGCTCTGGCAAACATTGAACAAGTTCAGTAATTGAAGTAATCATTTCATAACAGCTCATTCTAGGAAACTCACTCATTCTAGGAATATTTCAAAGAAAATGCAGAGAAACTCAGCTCACTCTGCGTTTCTCTGCATTTTCTTTGAAATATTCTTCTGGGTTTCCACTGTGATCTTGACTATTTTCAAGCTCTTTTGAATATAATGCAGGAATTCAAACTCCTCTTGGGAAAAATTTATAGCAGAGTTGAAATCTATCAGAACTTTTTTCAATTTCAATTTAGTCAGTTAAATCTCTCTATCTTGTCGGCTAGACTGGACCAACGAGTTTTTCAGTCCAAAACTAAGGCCAGTTCGCGGCCTTCTTGGTCTCTTACATATTTTTGTAAAGCGTCATTTCATGTT
This sequence comes from Coleophora flavipennella, assembly GCA_947284805.1. NCBI lineage: Eukaryota > Metazoa > Arthropoda > Insecta > Lepidoptera > Coleophoridae > Coleophora > Coleophora flavipennella. The sequence goes on along the minus strand of OX369264.1, from coordinate 14,067,697 downwards.
GTAGATCTCAAAAACATTTTTATCACAGAGCGTGTTTTCTTGATCACACTACCATATTCTAAGTTTAAACATGGCGCCGAAACCTCAATAAATGTGAATATTTCATTGTCACCGTCTTCATCTTCACTATAATCGTTATCTGACTCATCTGATGTTTCATTTTCATCGTGTTCTGTGGTGGTGGCGGCTTTTCAATACAATACGTCTGACACTCCAAGATGTATCCCATGTGCTAGACAGATTTGATGAAACGCCTCTATATCCTCGGCCTCATCTTTAAACACATTAATTTCTTTACAGTTCCTAAGCAGACGCCGACAAACTTGAAAATCGGGAGACATTTGTTCGAAATCGGTATTTTATTTGTAGAAGTAAAAAAATAGATACAAAACTGAAAGCAATATAATAAAATACCACCTAGATACTAGCTATAATAATATGCATGTAGCATTATGTTTTGCGTAGTTGATTTTGTGGTGATTTTTTCTGTAATCGTGATTATTCGTGTTTCGTGTCATATATGATAACTCATCTGCAGTATGAACAACAACTATGAACCATAGAAATCGAGCGTTCTACATAGTCTCTAAACACCCTTGCAAAAATAGGTCACTTTTTTGAAATACCGAAATAACGGTATTTTATCCTCAAATACCGGTATCAAAATACCGAAAAATACTATCGGTATACCGGTATTTCGGTATACCGGTATACCGGTATCCATGCCCTATATGGAACCCTAAAAAACTAGCACCGTTTCGATGGGCCTTTCCAGGGATTCCTCATACGATATGCGTGACGTGCCGACCCTCTTCATATTAGAGGGAAAGTGCGAGGGAAGGGAGGGATAAATTAAAACATAGCAGGGCACGAAAGGGCCAAGCGTCTGGGGAACCTTTGGGATGTATGATAAGTGATATCGTCTCATCCCTACTTTGACCACTGCCTATTCCTAGCGCACTGGGCACGCTTAAATGTGATTAATAAACTGTAGATCAGCATAACTAAAGTTCGTTTGCTAAATTAACTGCAGCTTTGACGACTCGCGACAAACACTCTGTCAAAGAGGCCGCCTTGAGTTCAATCGCGCCGCCTGCCGCGCCGCCGGTGACGTTGTCGGCGTCGTGATTGAACTCAGCGCGGCCTCTTTGTCGGAGTGTTTGACTGTGTCGCCGCTGCCGGCTAGCGGCATTCTTCAAAGATGCAGTTAAGGCGGTATTATTACAGATTTTCGTTATTATTAACGTCAGTTACTCCTAAACGATAGAAATCCGAAGGTTGAAAAAAAAAATACCCTATTGTTGATGATGTTCCTTAAAGTCAAAAGCTTTTAGAAACACTATTGAGCAGTCTTGGCTCGATAGAAAAAATCCCAAAGATAGGTCTACACCGTTACTTTCAATTCTAGTTATGACTAAATATCTTCCATCTTCGGCAACATCGTCACTTACCACCAGGTGAGATGTTGTCAAGGGTTTACCAATTGTGCATTAAAAAAAAGTATTAAACATTTTTAAAAATATACAACAATATTTGTTATATAAGATAATACAAAGTAAGAAATATTAATATTTTTTATACTTTCATTCTATTGAAAATAAACGAAAAAGAAGATTGAAAAAGTGCAAAAGTGTGGTTATTTTCTTTATTCTTTACACGTAAATAAAAAACAGAGACAACTGTTCCAATCTATACCTCGCCATTATAATAGCGAACGTAATAGAAACTAAAGAATAAATATCAGCAAAATAAAACAGCTAGTTGTTTATGAGTTATAATATAACTCAGATTTTATTATTTTGTCCTAAAAATTCCCAGAATTTCTTTTTGCCACCAGATATTTAAGTGTATTGTTCTACGTTTAATTTGACGATATTGCTTGGTAGAAACATCGGTGAAATTGATAATGATAGATTATATGGGAATACATTATAATTATTTACTTGCCAGATGTATTTTTGTGTTTTAGAATCAATTTTGCTGGTAGTTGTAGCAATCAAAACCTTATTTTGCTCGTTGTAGTCCTGTTTTAATTAAAACTTGACTCTCTCGATACCATGATTATTATGTAACTTTACTAATAACTATTTAGTAATCTGTGGTATAAGGAACTCTAAAAAAAGTGCGAGTCAGAACCGCACACATAGGGTTCCGTACCATCATACTAGATGGCGCTAGTTTCTTCATGTTCCAAAAAATATCACACTAGATTGCGCTAGTTTCTTCACGTTAAAAAAAACACGTTTTTTGTATGGAGACCACTTTTTCAAATTTTTAGTATTTGTTGTTATAACATCAACATAAATACCTATATCATCTGTGAAAATATCAGCTGTCTAGCTATCACGGTTCATGAAATACAGCTTGGTGACAGACGGACGGACGGACAGCGGAGGCTTAGTAATAGGGTCCCATTTTTACCCTTTGAGTACGGAACCCTTCCTTTTCTTTACAATTTTCCAGTCTCTCTTATTTGTTACAGTTCTATCTATTTTCCGAGGTTACCCAGGTAGCACCGATTCGCAAGAACAACACTGACTGACCTTGGCAGGTAGATTAATGATGGAGCCACCCGCAGCTACTTTTGTCAGCGCCGCGCCAAAGGTGGCTAAAGTAAGAAAGATTGCCTGTTTTTTCTTCGCCGTTTTGTCAGCTCAGCGCGCAGTGAACGTTTTCACGACTTTTTGTTTCATTTTTAGGGTTCCGTACCTAAAAAGGAAAAAATGAACCCTTCGTTGTCTGTCTGTCTGTCTGTGTATCAAGACCCTTTTTCTCAGGAACACGTGGAGGTAGATATCAAGATGAAATTAATATCAAATCAAATACTAAGGTATGGTCTCTTGAAGGTGTGAAAAACTCATACTTCTAAGTCCAAGCGATAAAAAGATAGGGCCATTTTACGGCCAATATTGTCAAATATTTTGATATTCGCTAGTAAATCAAGACATATAGGGTTTTCCCCTTGACCTAGAATCATGAAATTTGGCAAGAAGCAAGGTCTCATAACACAAGTAAAAGAAAAAAATTCTAAATTTGTAAATTTGTTAGTCATATAATATGTCGCAGTCATATTGTAGAATTAGCCGTTTTACAAAAAAACTCCGTAGTAAAAAAACTCCGAATAAAACCGTGTCAGACGAGCTCCTTTTCACGGTAGAAAAAGACATGCTAACCTAACCTAGCCGTCTGTTCGTCCGTCCATCCGACTCGATTTTATTCGGAGTTTTTTACTCAGTATTTTACAAAACGGCTAATTCTACAATATTGTTGCGATATAATATATATCACATGAAATGGATATTTGCGTTTACAAACTTAAACTTGCAGGAGGAAAATTGACCGTCACGTATACCTAGTATATAGGTAGAATGGTAGATGTAAAGTTAAGTTTTTATTTAATCCGATTGTGGTGCTCGTTGGTGTAGCCAAATGTGTTGGTACGAACTCCTCAGTGCACTTGGTCCATTTTTTACTTGATTGTGCTTGGGTGTGTGCGTTTGTGGTTTTAAAAACTTAGTATGAGAGTAATGTGGATGTTTAGTGGATGTCTAGTGGAGATTTAAATGTCCTATAACTATGGATAAGTGATGGCCGGTTGCATAAGGTCTAACAAAATTAGCTGAAACTATTTTAACTGGTGCTTCTACCCATGAAACTGAACAACTTTCCCCATGAAACCTATAGTCAAATCTCCAAAAAAAAATTGAACTTCCCATACTAAGTTGGCTGATCAGCTGATCGAGTAAGTATGGGAGAGCCAAGTTTGTTGTTTTTATTATTTCATCCCGATGTTTGATAAGTAATCATTCAGGTTACGTGTAATTATAACAGATTTTTAAAATAATATTTATTATAAACGACCTTCAATCAAAACGGGGCTCATCGTGACCTAACCTCGGCAATTAAGTACTTACCAAAGATTAGGGTCGGTTACTGAAGGTTAATTAATTTTTAAAAAAGGTAACGTTTGTAAATATTCATACCTTTATCATCGAAATAAGAAAATGTGTTCTCTATTACCATCGATGTAAATGTAATAGCTTTAAATTAAAAATTTAATATAAACACGACTGCATAAAAAACATTATCGTTCTTTTTTGGAAAGTCACTCACGGAATCAAGACGAATGTAACGATACCTCGCATTCTAAAATCTATCAAGCCGTTTAGAAGACATCGTGTAACAAAGGAACGTATATACATTAGACCTGAAAACAATACACTCTTTTTTGTGGACAGTCGTGTAAAAAATACCATCTAACTGTTTAGTTAATGTGTGGCAGGTATGTGTTAGTAAGTAGGCAACCACCTTTGTGGCGTAATGGTTAGTCCATTCGCTTCGCACCAGAGTCGCGGGTTCGATTCCCGCCGGGGTCAACTTTGTAAGGCTAGATTTGGTTGGTGGTAGGGCATTTTCATAGCCCACCTGGGCTCGTTACCATTAGCTTGTCTTGCCGCCAAACATCAGCGTTAACAGCATTGATGTGTTCCGGCTTGAAGATAAGATAGCCGTGAGATAGCCAGTTCCCCATTGCGTTGGGTATAATCTTGGTAAGCCCACTTCCATATTCGGCATCATCGACACTTACCGTCAGGTGAGATGATGCCAAGGGCTTATCAATTTTGGATAAAAAAAGTCACCTATTCATATTTTATCCATTAAAGGCATGAAGGAAATAATGTTACCTAAAAAAATGCGTGCTGGGACACATAGTAGAAGTGAAACTTCAACGGACAAGCCCCTCCACGCGGCCGTAACGCTTTTTCGTGACAGAAAAAATCCTAATACCCCTAATGCCCCCCGTCTATATAGAAGTTTCACTTCAAGAATAAACATAAGATTTACTTTTTAGCATAGGGAATCGTAAATACTAGAAAAATATAATGTAACCTAAAAAAATACTAGTGTGATATAGAAGTTTCACTTCAAGAATAAACATAAGATTTACTTTTTAGCATAGGGAATCGTAAATACTAGAAAAATATAATGTAACCTAAAAAAATACTAGTGTGATATAGAAGTTTCACTTCAAGAATAAACATAAGATTTACTTTTTAGCATAGGGAATCGTAAATACTAGAAAAATATAATGTAACCTAAAAAAATACTAGTGTGATATAGAAGTTTCACTTCAAGAATAAACATAAGATTTACTTTTTAGCATAGGGAATCGTAAATACTAGAAAAATATAATGTAACCTAAAAAAATACTAGTGTGATATAGAAGTTTCACTTCAAGAATAAACATAAGATTTACTTTTCAGCATAGGGAATCGTAAATACTAGAAAAATATAATGTAACCTATAAAATACTAGTGTGATATAGAAGTTTCACTTCAAGAATAAACATAAGATTTACTTTTTAGCATAGGGAATCGTAAATACTAGAAAAATATAATGTAACCTAAAAAAATACTAGTGTGATATAGAAGTTTCACTTCAAGAATAAACATAAGATTTACTTTTTAGCATAGGGAATCGTAAATACTAGAAAAATATAATGTAACCTAAAAAAATACTAGTGTGATATAGAAGTTTCACTTCAAGAATAAACATAAGATTTACTTTTTAGCATAGGGAATCGTAAATACTAGAAAAATATAATGTAACCTAAAAAATACTAGTGTGATATAGAAGTTTCACTTCAAGAATAAACATAAGATTTACTTTTTAGCATAGGGAATCATAAATACTAGAAAAATATAATGTAACCTAAAAAAATACTAGTGTGATATAGAAGTTTCACTTCAAGAATAAACATAAGATTTACTTTTTAGCATAGGGAATCGTAAATACTAGAAAAATATAATGTAACCTTAAAAAAATAATAGTGTGTTTAAGACGACACGACTGAAGTTAAACTTCTTTAGCTCCACCTATATATATGATAGTAAATACTTAGTCTTCAGAAAAATCAAATCCTTTTTGACATATGGAGGTATAGACAGTTTATGAAAAGAGTTTTATTATCCTCTAAAAATGATCAAATCTTTTTTATCTTTTGTTTGTGTTGATTGTTTTGACAACCGATATTGTTGCCTTGGCAACAGATTTTGTTGGTAAACAAAAATAAATAGTATCTCTCTTTCTATCTTCACTAATTTATATATCCCTCTCAACTTCCGTTCGTCTCGCCCGAACACATTTCCGTAACGCTCTCGTCACGCATCCATCAGCTTACTCCCCAAGTCAAGCGTGCGTAAAGGAGTTTTACTTCAAAAAACTGAAACTTCAACGGAAAAGCCCCTCCACGCGGCCGTGACGCTTTTTCGTGACAGAAAAAATCCTAATAGGTACTAGAAGTATCACTTCAAAAAAAAAATGAGGCGCCCTATAAATTTGCGCCGAGTTTTTTTTCTTCATGATAAAAGGAATGTAAAAACGAAAGCCTAACGTTTTATTGAAATAAAACCAAACCAAAAGCTTTTTTTGTGTTTTGTACTTAATACCCTTTCATTTCAACCTGTAAAAGGTTTGTTTCGTGCAAGATTGCAAATTCTTTTCATATTATAGCACTGCGTAATAAGATTTGAATACATCCCGTTTCAAAGGACGTCGCCAAAGAAATAAATTTGCAAGTGATACTTAGTCGTGTTTATTACATGTACAGGGTGCAAAAAATGGTGTTGGATCCATTGACTGAGGGCTCTACTCATACGGACCAACTGTCCTCAAGTAACCCGTAGTAAATTCTCAAAAAAAATTGGAGCCTCCATACAAAAATGCACAAATTGGTAATTCCGCTGATTGATTTGTAGGAAGATTTGCAATTTTAGTAAAGTGATAGAACAAAAGTTGTTCAGTATGATGAGTTAGAAGCCCCAGCTAACGGGACCTACAAAAATTTTGTTACACCCCCTGTATATTGGTAAACCCGCTCCTGCGCAATTGCGAGGTGAATTGAGATTTTCTTCGGATCCTATTAGGACATCATCATCATCACCACCATCATCATCATCATCATCATCATATCAGCCGAAGGACGTCCACTGCTGGACAAAAGCCTCACCCAATGATTTCCACGACGACCGGCTCAGCGCTGCCCACATCCAGCGGCTTCCCGCGACCTTGACTTGGTCATCGTTCCACCGAATGGGAGGCCTCCCTACGCTACGTTTTCCGGTGCGCGGTCGCCACTCGAGAACTTTACTACCCCAAGGCCATACTGTAAAAAAAAAGTCAGAGACAGAGATTTTTATTTTAATTAAGGAAACAAAACACGAATATTAACTAGCTTTTCACCGCGGTTTCTTTTTACCTACCACAGAAAGGGGAAGGGGTACGTGTTTAGGGTGAGAGGTTTTTTGTTTGTTGTGTAAAAAAATGTTGCCATATATCTCGAAAACTACTAGGTCGATTTCCTTGCAAATTTTCGCTTTTAAAAGGTATTATTTCAGAGCAGGTCTTTGATATGTTTTATGACGGTAGACCACCGGGGAGCGCTGCAGCAGCCAGGATGGTTGGTGCTAATGTTGCCATTTATCTCCGAAAACTACTGGGCCGATTTCCTTGTGATTTTTTTTGTACTTATAAAGTATAATTTCATGGCAGGATCTAAGTCATGTTTTATGGTGGTAGACCACCAGGGAGAACTGCAGCAGCCAGGATGGTTAGCGCTTGCCCTCAAGCTTACTTAGAAACTATTCACCCGACTCGAATGCGGGTTTTTTGCATAATATGTATAGGTTAAATTAAAAACCCGACTGCAAAAAACATTGCCCCTCTTTTTTGGGTAGTCGAGTTAAAATAAATTATTATTTATTTTATTTTTATTCACAATTGGTAAACCCTTGACAACATCTCACCTGGTGGTAAGTGACGATGTTGCCGAAGATGGAAGCGGGCTTACCATGATTCCCCAACGCAATGGGAACTGGCTATCTCACTAATCCTATGTCACTTTCGGAATCAAGAAAACATAACGACATCTAGCACTCCAGAATCCATCAAACCGTTTAGGCTATAGGCTCAGCCAATTGAACAGGGATGACGACAGCATCAGAAATAAATTATGAAATCTTGATCACTAAATTGCCCTCTTAATTAAACTTCGGAAAACCTTACTCGTTTTGTTTTCCATCAGGTATTCGATTTTTAATTCATCAAAATCACAAAATGAGTACATAAATGTCGCTGCAAAACTATGACGTCACGCCTAGGTATTTCAAACATTTTTTGAACAAAATGTCGTTTTTGACAGATGATCACATGACTAGCATTCGTCATCTCTATTGTTCCTGAGAAGCCATCAAACGCCAACAATCCTGGTTGCTGCAGCGCCCCCTCGTGGTCTACAGCTGTAAAACATGTCTTAAAACCTTTTTATAATTGGTTAGGTTATTCAGAGCAAGTCTAAACATGTTCTACAGCCGTATCGTATACTAGCAGGGGGCGCTGCAGCTCAATAAAAGCTCTAAGAATGAAAATAATATAATAATAAAAGTTAGTGAAGAATTCAATGAATCTACGACATACGGACAACAAAACCTTTAATAATAAGTAAGCTTTAAATGTGAAGGAGAACTTACTAAACGCAGGTCTCTAAAAATGTCAAAATAAAAAAAAGAAAAATTTAAAATTTTGAAAAATCCTCGGACGGGTTTTAAGAGCCCGCTGGAGTTCATAAATCCCATACAAACGTAGTATTTGATTCATTTGTTAACCAAACAACCGATTTTGAAATAATTTTATATCGATAATCGGATGACGTATATCTGTGTCGGTATCGCATTACTTTTTTGAAATACAAAACAGGAATCCACTAATAACCAATAAACTTGTTTTCCGTATTTTACCTTGAAAACAAGTTTATTGGATAATAATGGATTCCTGTTTCGTTTTTCAAAAAAGTAATGCGATACCGACACAGATATACGTTATCCGATTATCGATATAAAATTATTTCAAAATCGGTTGTCAAAATCAAAATGAATCAAATACTACATTTGTATGGGAATTATGAACTCCATAATTGACAGACCGGTCAAGTGCGAGTCGAACTCGCACAAAGTATAGTTCCGTAGTCTTTTCAAAAAATAAATGTACATTTTATAAAACAAAATTATATTTGCAGTTGGTAACAAAATATTTTGTATTGAAAATCTCTGAACCTTTTACAAATCCAATTGCACACCAAAGTTTTCCTTTTAAATTGATTACATGTCCTACTATTTATATTTTTTTTAGATGTCCTGAAATAGCGGTTTAGCTTGTAAGGGGGTGGGGGGACACTCGACTCGAATAAAAATTTGTATTTTAAAGCTTCATCATTACAGCTCATATACGTCCCCACCGAGGGGCTCGAGCCTACCCTGAATCAGGGCGATTAGGCCTTAGTCGACCACGCGGGCCCAGTGCGGGTTGGTCGACTTCACACACAACCTTCGAGTTTCTTCGCAGGCGTGTGCAGGTTTCCTCACGATGTTTTCCTTCACCGTTAAAGCAATCGGTAAGTATGTACGTAAGTTTTTGAAAAACTCATTGGTACATTGGCCGTCCAGATTTGAACCCGGTACCTCTGGTTAGATGGACCGAGTCGTTACCGGTTGAGCCACCGACGCTTCATTTTAAAGCTTAATATTTCGCAAATAGATTCTTCAATCGAAAAATGGTTTTAGCAAACCCTTAGTAGTTTAAAAGACCTATTCAACGCTACCCCACACGATAGGGTACATCAACGAAAAAAAGTGTGGCACTCGGGGACTGCCGCGGTAAAGCTATTGCATAGCATTTTTATCAACTTATGCAATGATAATTTTTTATTTATGCAGTATTTACCAGTACCATACAGTCCTTGGGGCGCGGGATGTTTATGTTATAAATTAACACTAAGAAAGTTACACCAGTAAAATTGACTAAGTCCTTTTAGTACCGCAAATCGCTAATAGATGACACTGTAAGTTTTTTAGAACTCGGCCGAGCGTGGGGTGTTAGGTTTTATTTTCGTTACGAAATTGCTTGATTCGGTCGCCGCGCTCAAAGCCCGCGATAAAAGCTATGCAATAGTTAAAAATCAGGCCCTCTTTGTATGTAGGGGTACCTAATTTTTTTTAGAGGAGATTAAAGATGGAGACGTTTTTATATTTTATGTTAGACCAAGTCGTTTAAGAGCAAGTGTGTTATAATTTTGGAATCCTCAATATAGTATAATAAGCAATTAGTGAATAAAGAACGGATTTAAAGCGAGGGCTATAGATGAATCACGAGCAAGTGAAGGATTCTTACGACTGAATCACGACCGTATGGAGTGACTCATGATGATTGAATCACGAGAGATTAAACTTCTTGAATCCTGAGCGACGCGAGTGACTCATGGCACTCGATATAAATCCGTTTTACTCAAGAGAGGCATACTATACTTTTCAAGCGACTTCCAAAAAGGAGAAAGTTGTCAATTCGTCTGCATGTTTTTTTTATGTGTGTTACCTCAGAACTTTTGACTGGGTGAACCAATTTTTATGATTCTTTTTTTATTTGAAAGCTAGTGTTTCCCGTGTGATACCATATACATTTTATCAAAACCGGTGTAGTAATTTATCAGAAAATTAACAGAAACCAAAAATAATAATGCATAAATGTACTAAGTTGTTGCGATGGAAGTCGGTTTTTTAACGTGTTTAGCGTTTTAGTAGCTAATGTTTTTTATGTCTGTTTTTAACGTGATTTTTCAATTATCAACACACTTGCTCATAAAGTGGCTCTAATTTCACTGCAATTAGGCACATAATGACACCTGTAATCAAACTGTGATTTTTTCTATTACAGCTGGTACTTAAGTGAACACTCTCTAAGCACTACACAGGGAGGTTAAAAGTGTAATTTCCGATGGCCGCGGCACTTCCGCGCGGCGCGGCGTACGGCATGATGTATTGCGCCGTCCGGATCGAACGGTGATCGACACCGTTAACGATACACCAGAACCTTTGGAACAAAGTATAAAATTGTATTTGATACTTTCGACCAAATATAATGGACCGGCCCTATCCATACATTATTATTATTACTTAAATATATAAAATTTAAGCTATTCTGCTCACTTGGCACGAGGCGAAGTGGCAGCACTTCCAGCAGAAGCACAGTTGGCTGGAGTTCAGTGCGACGGGAGAGAAAGCGTCGGACAATCCGGGCATTGTCGTGGAGGACTGCTTTCTGCATTCCTGCAATTATTGGTCAGCCTCGGAATTACAGCCGCCTTGGGTGACGCCTTACATTTTATTATTATTAAATCTCATAAAAATGAGTCAAATACACGCAAACACACACTCACACCACTGTCGTGAGTCTCATTCAAATACAAACAATGGCAGACATAGAGAGGCGTACTTGGAATGTAGCACTAATCCTTACTAATATTATATGTAAATATGTGTTTGGATGTTCGCTTTAACACCTTTACCAATCTTGATAAAATTTGGTATGCAAGTAGCCTGTGTTACTGGAAAGGACATAGACTACTTTTTATCCCGTGAAATTAGCAAAGCTCGATGTAGTTCCTGAGGGAACTGAAAAAATACTCTTTTTTTGGTTAGTTTCTTTAGCATCGCAACGGAACAATGGAATGTTGTGATTTTTTGCACTGAGATGGTTGAGGGGGTGGGAATCACTCTCAAAGACAGTCATAAAAACGATGTCCGGGTGAAGCTGCGGGCAAAAGCTAGTAAGAAAATAAATTTCACTAATTTCGGCCATCAAACCATTTGGGGAATACTGGTCGAATGAAAAATGAGCGAATGCGCTCATTTTGTTGGCATCAATCCGCTGTTCACGTAGGACGGTCCATTTAATCGAAGTTTGATACTACAAGTATGTACCGGTACCGTACGATTTATGGGAAACGGAACTAGTACTGACGTAGGTTTCATGACTGTGATTGAATATCGAAATTCTAACTGAATCGCAAAAAATATTAATTGGAAACGTTGAAAACAAAAATAAATATATTGTTCAGCCACGCTGTGCATACTTTCTCGTAAAGCTTTCACCGTCTGCCATAGTTGGGCAAAAAAAATCTACAATAATTGCTTAGTAGTAAAAAATAAAGCTATGGGTATAAAAATTTATAAAAAATTAAAAAAATAATTTGGTATTGTATAGGAGTTTACTTCACTCAGATTTTTCCTGGAAAAATAAAGTACCTCCAGTACAGTAGGCCTTAGTAATTTCTAGTTATTTACAAAGTTGCATTTAAATCTTTAGAGCCATTTTTAAGAAAAAGTAACAAACAACCTGGATTTGTATTTATTTTATTTTATTTTACCTTATTTGAAAAACAAACAGTATTTTATGACTATTTAAAAAGCTTATTAATAAACTAAGTACTATTTATTTGTTTTCACATGTACAAATCTACACGCTAGCTAAACTTAAAAAATATATAAAAATAAGTAGAAATAAACTTAAACAAAATCTAAAAGGGTGTTTAAAGTTAAAACATAAAGATGAACAAAAAAAAAACGATGAATTTTATCAATTAGGGAACCATATCGAACCAATGTTTAGAAAGTAGAGCTTTTACTGTATCAACCTTGGAATTAAACAAATCAATTTGGTAAAAATCATGGGATCAAGTATGGGAGGTACCTTACTCCGATTTTTATTGGAACAAAAAAATACCATGTAATGTAGGCGACATACAGTTATAGTACACACCGAGTTTTATCAAAATCGTTACAGCCATTTTTGAGTAAAAAAAATGTTGTTTTTTTTACTATGGTGGCGCAATCCTAAAACTCAAGATGGGGGAAATTTAAAAAACCTAATGTAATAAAATTCACCCAATTCAGATACACCCGCACACACACATAACCAGCAATAACATACATACATAATTTTTTTTAAGGTCGGTCGGTACCAGCACACAGCTGGATTTGACGGCTTTGTTCTGTGTAGTGAGCAGTGCACATAGCTCGTAGACCAGATGGCCGTTGGGGTAGAAAAGTTCTCGAGTGGCGACCGCACACCGGAAGACGTAGCGTAGCCGGCCTCCCATTCGGTGGACCGATGACCCGGTGAAGGCCGCGGGAAGACGTGGCGTAGGCGGGACTCCCATTCGGTGGACCGATGACCTGGTGAAGGCCACGAGAAGACGTGGTGTAGGCTGGACTCCCATTCGGTGGACCGATGACCTGGTGAAGGCTGTGGGAAGACGACGCGTGAAGTCGCTGGATACGGGCGGCGCAGGACCGGTCGTTGTGGAAATCCTTGAGGGAGGCGTTTGTCAAGACAATGGTGAGGTTTTTAGCATTTCCGTTGCCTCTGTACTTCGATCTCTTCACTTGATCACTTAGAAACTAATGCAGCCATTTGGACCCAAAATATTTTGACTCTCATCAAATCAGCTCATATACGTCCCTACCGAGGGGCTCGAGCCTACCCTGAATTAGGGCGATCGGGCTTTAGTCGACCACGCGGGCCCATTGCGGGTTGGTCGAACACACACAACCTTCGAGTTTCTTCGCAGGAGTGTGCAGGTTTCCTCAGATGTTTTCCTTCACCGTAAGAGCGTCGGATAAACGTACATATGAAATCGAAGTTTGAAAACACATTGGTACGTGGCAGGATTCGAACCACGACCTCCCGGACAGGAGGTGGCGGCCCTAGCTTTACGCCACCGCCGCTCATTTTGACTCTACAATACTCGTATTAATTTAGGTGTTAAGTAAAACTAACAATGCGACACATTCCCGATACACGAGTAGCTATCGTAATATCCATAACGACACAAAGGGCCGTGTGCACAAGTTTACAGAAGTATCCGGTCCCGGTAGCGTATATGCAAACTACAAATGCGGCTGCAATACAGACACCCATAGCAAAGTATACTACTTAATATTATAAACGCGAAAGTTTGTAAGAATGCATGGATGTATGTTTGTTACTCTGTCACGCAAAAACTACTGAACGGATCTGGCAGAAATTTGGTAGGTAGACAGGTTAGGACCTGGATTAACACGTAGGCTACTTTTCTTCACGCACGCGAGCCGCTTGCGGTTCGCGCACTGCGCACCCTCGATATGTCATAGAAACGTGGTCCATGCGGGTGAAGCCGCGGAAAACAGCTAGTATATATTAGTACTCACATACAGTATGGACGCTCCCTGCCGCTCTCTTAATGTCGACTGTACCCCCTCGTCACCCTGATTTATACAGATTGGTTAAAGTTCGGTTTTGGATTTCGCCGTGATTTTGTTTGCTTCGTCATTTGTTTTCAGAAATTTAATTTCACGACCGTTGTATGCAGAGTATCCGGGGTGTGCCCATAGTCTGTGCTGCATCACCTCGCGGATGGTTTAAAGCAGTTATTTTATGTCCAAACCCAGCTGCAATACAGCAGTCTGTAGTATAGGCGCATTTGTTTTGGTTCGTGTGGAGCGGGGAGTTTTTGTTGAAAGGAAAAGGTGACTAACTGGTATATCAACGCACAACTTAAACCACTGGACGGATCAGGTTGAAATTCGGCACACAGATAGCAATTATGACTTAGGCATCCGCTAAGAAAGGATTTTGGGAAATTCCCACGGGAACCGCAAAAATCGGGATCTGCGTTCGCGAAACTGCGGGCACCCATTAGTTATTTATACAGGATGTAACAAAATTGGTGTAGGTCCCGTTAACTGGGGCTTCTACTCATCATACTGAACAACTTTTGTTCTACGGCCTTGCTGAAAACTTAAATTATTTTTTTTACTCTTTATACAAAGCGATCAGCTGATTGACTGCATTTTAGTATGAAGGGTCCAATTTTTTTTTGAGAATTGACTGTGGGTTCCTTGAGGAACGTGGTTCAGTATGATGAGTAGAACCCCCAGTTAACGGGACCTACACCAATTTCGTTACACCCTGTATATACGAAACCGGCCGCGATACAGAGCAGCTCCTGTCTGTATTGCAGATGCCTTTGTACATACGCGTCCGGGTAGCAAGAGGCTCAGGTGGCGTTATTTAGCGCCGCGCGCAGGCCAGCAGTGCGCTATAACGACGGCGAACTAATGAGTAATGCGAGAACTTGCGATGCCATGCTACAATTACACTGCCAGAAATTTATGGGGCCTCTAGTGTGTACCCAGCTTAAGAATAAGAAGTTGTTTACTTGTTCGCGGCTTCGTTTAAAGTTTTTCACGGTTAAAGCCTTTTCTGAGTTTCAACCAATATTTGGCAAAGGATTTTGTTGTCATTCAATTTACAGCGGTTTTGGTAAATGATTTCTTATTAGCAGCCATAAGGTTATTTGGTAAGGTTTTTGGCAAATTGTGTTTGAGGTAAGTATATCTAAGTTAAATAGGGTTTAAAAAACCAGTCAGGTTCGAGTCGAACCTTCGTGAATAAGGTTCCGTACCGTAAGAACGTTGAGGCTTAGTATTTTGGTTCATGTGTTTTCCTGTAAACTATAAGGTATTCCCAATATTTTTCAAAGCTTAAGTCTTCGGAGATATAGGGGGGAGGGCCGAGGGGAAAATATGCTTGAATTCTTATATTTTCCTTAAAAACTTTTTAACTATACACTTTAAAACTATATGAAAACAATCAATATGTATTTTTTATAAACAGCCTACGTCACGTGATCCACTCGAAAAAACTTTCTAATTTGTTTCAATATTAACCGCCAAAATCAGAGTTCGTTGATATGCGCTACACTTTTGTGATTGATGAAATGAAATGATTATTTATTTGCAGTGAAATAGGTTACATCAAGGTTTTTTGCAATAAATCGTTTCTCTATTTAGCTGACTGCACAGCATGCAAATAGTAAAGTAGTTAATATTTTACAATAAGGAAATCTCTTACAGAAAAAAAGCTAAAATTCATGAGCCATGCTTCCAATTTTCTAGTCATTTGTTTGTTTGGCAATACTTTGATGTCAGGAGGAATGTTATTAAAGATTTTTACACACATGTTATAACAATGGTTTTGGCACAATGTTGTCCTAGGGATATGATCAAATACGAGTCTATTCAGTTTTCTAGTGTTTCTAGGGTTTACAGATATTGCCGTTTTAAATAATTTTTCGTGTGTTTTGATGAATTTACAGCATTCCAATATGTATATATTTGTAAGAGTAAGAATACCCAGCTTAGGGAATAGTGGTCTACATGTTTGGAACGGACAAACACCGCACGTGGCACGTACACATTTTGTTTGTGCTATAAACGCTTTATGGACATCTGTGCTATTACCCCACATAAGAATGCCATATCTAAGTATGGAGGCAACATACCCGTGATAGGCAATCAAAGCTGTTTTTTGAGAAACAGTTCTTGTTAGTCTGCTAAGTACATAAACAAAACGATTAATTCTATTACAAATATTTTCAACGTGTAATTTAAAGTTTAAGTTTTTATCAATCAGAATACCAAGAAATCTAGTCATATCCGATGCAATCAATTCCTTATTATTATATCTTATGCCAAAAAAATTTGGACCCCCCATACTAAAATGTATAAAATTGGTCGATCATCTGATCGATTTGTATGAAGAGTAAAATTTTTTTTTTGCGTTTCCGCAAAGGCGTAGAACAAAAGTAGTTCAGTATGATGAGTAGAAGCCCCAGTTAACGGGACCTTCACCAATTTTGTAACAGCCTGTATACGTCATCACGTATAGGCGTGGAAACGTATTTAGCGAGTTTTAGATAAATCTATTTCGGGCAATAATAACTTTCAAAAAATCTAAAAAAATTTAGATACAAGATTTTAATACTGAATCGTCACGCGATATACGTATGCATGCAACATTTCAACTCAATCGGAAACCGGGAAGTGGGTCTTTAACTTTATTTTATTTTATTTGCAACTTGCAAGATTTCATTCCGGACACCGGGACAGGTGAAACTAAATAAAATCTTGTAAAAAGTAATAGCAAATAAAGAAAAGAATTGATAGAAAATACAGGATGGTTCATTCCCTTTGTAAAGTTACTTAATTTTGACAAATTGAGTTCCATCACTGTCAGAGAACCTAAACGTAGTCGGTAATCCAATCAATCAGTGCCAATAGAACTTCTGAAGTCCAATAACTTTGATAGCTTTAAAATTTTAGCCCTATCTACGTAACTATGTATTTTCGTTGCTGGTGTCCAGCAAGCAGTCGCTAAGTCAAGTTTATATTAACATCAGCTCATATATATATATAGGTAAACGTATATGTATACGTCCCCACCGAGGGGATCGAGCCTACCCTGATTTAGGGCGATCGGGCCTTAGTCGACCACGCGTTCCCAGTGCGGGTTGGTCGACTTCACACACAACCTTCGAGTTTCTTCGAAGGCGTGTGCAGGTTTCCTCACGATGTTTTCCTTCACCGTAAGATCGTCGGGTCGGATAAGTACAAATGAGATCGAAATTCGAAAACACATTGGTACGTGGCAGGACTCGAACCACGACCTCCCGGATAGAAGGTAACGGCCCTTGCCGTTGCGCCACCGGCGCAGTCAAGTTAATATACAAACGATTTTTTTAAATTTACTAGCGAAATGCCGGGTTGTACTTCAAACTTTCCAGATATAATGAAACACTTATAATAATAATAATAAATCATTTATTCGCAGGTAAAAACCCATATTATCGATGTCTGCAATTGATTTTCATTGTAGGTAATTCTACTAATCCTTACTATTATTATAAATGTGAAAATGTGTTTGTTTGTTTGTTACCTTTTCACGCTTCAACACCTTGACCAATCCTAATGAAATTTGGCATGGAGGTAGCCTGTGTCACGGGGCAAGACATAGGCTACTTTTTATCCCGTGAAAATAGCATAGTCTGATGCAGTTCCTAGGAAACTGAAAATATACTCTTTTTTTGGTTAATTTCTTTAATATCACAACGGAACAATGGATTGTTGTGATTTTCTGCACTGAGATGGTTGAGGGGGTCGGAAATTACATAATTTACTAATTAGCATATCATGAAATAGTTCCCGAGGGATCTAGATAAGAACCATGTCCACGCTCACCCTCAAAGACAGTCATAAAAACCATGTCCAAGCGGGCGAAGCCGCGGGCAAAAGCTAGTATTATAAATGTGAAATTTTGTTGACCCTAATTTAGGGTAAGCTCGAGCCCCTCGGTGGGGACGTATATGAGCTGATATCATATGATGAAAGTTTGTATGTATGGATGTTTGTTACTCTTTCACGCTTCAATCACTGGACGGATCGGGATGAAACTTGGCACACGTATAGGTTACGTTCTTGAATAGGACATAGGCTACTTTTTACCCCGGGATAACGTCTCATTACCACGGGAAAATCGAAACAATGCGGGCGTAGCCGCGGGCGGGCGGCTAGTATACTAATAAATTAGGTAAAACAAAAGCAAATCAGAGCTAAACTTAGTTTTCAGGGTTCTGGAGCCAAAATGGCAAAAACGGAACGCTTTTAATTTCGTCACGTCCGTCCGTCCGTCTGTCTATGTATTCATATCAGCTCATATACGTCCCCACCGAGGGGCTCGAGCCTACCCTGAATTAGGGCGATCGGGCCTTAGTCAACCACGCGGGCCCAGTGCGGGTTGGTCAACTTCACACACAACCTGCAGGCGTGTGCAGGTTTCCTCACGATGTTTTCCTTTACTGTAAGAGCGTCGGATAAACGTACATATGAAATCTAAATTCGAAATAACATTGGTACGTGGCAGGTTCGAACCACGACCTCCCGGACAGGAGGCGGCGGCACTAGCCATTACGCCACCGACAGCCATTACGCCACCGACTATGTATATGTCATAGTAAATTTTCTTTGTCATTAAGGCTTTAAGATGACTCATCCGAGCAGATTGATACGTGTTAAAATAATATCGAACGTAAGTCTATTCATGTTATGTTCAAATCAATACGGGCATCATCGCGGCTGTTACGTTAAAACCGAACGCCCAATTCTTGATTTTTACAAGTTTTTATTACTTTTCTTCAAAATTCAATTAAAATGAAAGGCGTTAAAGTCATCGATTTTTGTGTGGTGGTTTCATTAAACATAAACTATTTGTTTTCGAGAAAATTTACAATTAATGCCAAAAACGGTCTACAGTAGGTATATTTTTTTTAAATCAAAAGTGGTAATATTTTTAAAATTGTGTTGATATAAATCGATTTTTTATTACTTTAAATATATAATATATTTTTTCCATAGTGATAGCTTCACACAGTCTTTCAATAATTTGAATTGGATAAAACCCGGTAGGGTACTTTGGAAGGCCTAAACTTTGGGCAGAAATGGAATCATTATTCACAAAGTTATAAATGATAAATAAAACTTTAATTAAATAAAAAAACATAAAAGTAATAATTTCATTAAAATTTGGAGTCCTTCGAAGAAAAGGTAGGTGCCGGGTTTTAAGAGGATCGTGAAGCTGCGACTTTTCATGCAAACGGCGTTAACGATTTTTACCTCTTAAATGTTAACCGATTTGGACCAATTTTTGATAGGTTGTCAGTCAGAACAAAAGCTAGGCTTTAACCTATTGTTTTTTCGATAAAGTTGAAAAGTTTAATTTTATTGTCGTTCACGTGTTTTCATACAAAACGAATATCGGCCATTTTTTGTTTATTTAAAATCAGTAATTTAAAAAACGAAACGTATAAGCCTAGCTTTTGTTCTGACTGACAACCTGTCAAAATTTGGTCCAAATCGGTTAACATTTAAGAGGTGAAAATCGTTAATTAACGCCGCCGTTTGTATGATAAGTCGCAGCTTCACAATCCTCTTAACGCTCGCGAGTGTATTTTAGTAATAACATAGCCGGTACATACGCTGTATAACTTTTATCGCGGGCTTTGAGGGGACCGAATCAAGAAATTTCGTAACGAAAAAATCTGACACCCCAAAAAATTTTTATTGAGTTCTAGAAAACCTACAGTGCCATCTATCTATCCATCATGATGATGGTGATGGTGATGGTGGTCGCGATGGTGGTTGCGATGGTGGTCGTGATTGTGGTCGCGATAGTGGTCGATGACGATGACGATGATGATTTAAATTTCTTAACTTTTTTAGTGTTAATTTATTACATAAACATCCCGCGCCCCAAGGACTATATGGTACTAGTAAATACTGCATAAATAAAAAATAAATAAGTAATTATAGTTGCATAGTTGATAAAAAATGCTATGCAATAGCTTTACCGCGGCAGTCTCCGAGTGCCACACGTCTTTTTTTTGTTATTATATATTCTATTTATATGGCTTTCAATTTCTTCAACCCAATTATTTTAATTACTGTTTTAAATCATCATATCAGCCCATATACGAGTACATCCCACCGAGGAACTCAAGTCTGACCTGAATCAGGGCACTTTTAAATAGATTATGTAAAATCAAAAGACCTAGTATGTTTTTTCAGGGTTCCAGAGCCAAAGCGGCAAAAAAAAACCCTTGTAATCTCGTCATGTCAATAATTACATATATCGAATTACGATATGTACTTATTTAACTTTCCTTATAAATGTTTGTTTTTGCAGTTGGTATAGAATACTTTGGATGGAAAATCTATGAACTTTTTAGAAATCCAACAGTATAAGTTGGTTGAAAATAAATTATATAACTCCTAAAAAAAAACGGGTTGTACTCCGGGAGTGCCGGCAGAAGTGAAAACTTGAATATTAACGTTGTGCATATAAATTACATTAAAAAGTTTATATCTCAGAAAAATCAACAAAAAATCAACTCCATCCGTCTTACGAATTTTCGATCAAGTCACGTGTCCTGACGCCAGTTTGACATTTTTTACCCATTACAAAACAAGTGCACAACGCCGCTAAAGAAGTTTTCACTACTCCATCCGTCTTACGAATTTTCGATCAGGTCACGTGTCCTGACGCGAGTTTAACATTTTTTACCCATTACAAAAAAAGTGCACAACGCCGCTAAAGAAGTTTTCACTTCAAAAAATAAGCAAATCGGTTAGACATCAGAACGACCATACGGACTCGCATAACATTTCATTTTTTTAATCTACAATTGGTAAGCACTTAGCATCATCTCACCTGATTGTAAGTGACGATGATGCCGAAGATGGAACCGGCTTACCAAGATTTCCCAACGCAATGGAGAATAATAAATTCTTTTTATATGCACTGCACTGGAGAAAAGCCATAATGTGGCTAATAAAAATATATCGCAAACTGGGGAAGAGCCATATTATGGCTAGTGGTGTGGTGTCTTAGATACGGCCTTATGTCTATGATCCTTTTGAAAGCAGAGTGAAACAAACTATGACAAGAGTACGAAAGAGTAACAAGGATAGCATACGTACAGAGGGTTATCCAAAGCCTTGAGCATCGCCGCAAAGTCGCCTGTCTATCGGTATTCTATCGAATTCATTTCGGAGAGTGCGCGCAAGAACTTCACGACCTCATTCCCCCTGCTCCATTCCACCGTCGGTCAACGAGACGCAGGGAGGGGTTGCACCCCTTTGTTGTTGATGTTCCACCTTTTCGCACGAATCGTTACGCTTCTTCATTTATTATGCGTACAGCGCAGGAGTGGAACTCCTTGCCTGCGTCAGTGTTTCCCGATTCCTATAATTTGGGGATCTTCAAGGCAAGAGTGAATAGGCATTATTTGAGTTTGCGTGTACCATCCTCGACTGCATCATCACTTACCATCAGGTGAGTTGCAGTCAAACGCACTCAAATTATTAATAATAATTAAAAAAAAAAAAGTTATGTTTTACAAGTGTATGTATGTATGTAGATTCCTATGTTCCCTGCTACAGCCTGAACGACTTAAAGGACTTATTTAACGTATGAGGTATCTTTACATTTGTCTTGATCCCGTGAGTGACATAGGATACATTTTTACCCGACCGGCTAAAAAGAGGGGTTAACTTTTTACGCAGTCGGGTTTTTTTAATGAATTTCTTAAGTTATTGGTTGCTGTTTACCCAAATTTGGTGTCATTCATAATAGTCGCCGATTTTATATTTCATAAAATGACTGATCGATTTTGTTCAAGTTTAATATTAATTTTACACCCGAATCATGGAAGAGCTCGAATTATGGACTGGACACCTCTCTCTTCTCTTATCGTGTGGCACAATTATGGCCTTAAGATGGGTCAAACGACAATATTCAATTCAAATTATTGAAAGACTGATTGAAGGTATCACCATGGAAAAAATATATAATATATATTAAAGTAATAAAAAATCGATTTAATTCAATACAATTTAAAAAAATATTACCACTTTTGATGTAAAAAATATACTGTAGTTAATATTGAATGAAACCAACACACAAAAATCGGCGACTTTTATTTTAATTGAACACATTTTTTAAAAAACTTATTTGAAAGTCATCATCATCATCATATCAGCCGGAAATCGTCCACTGCTGGACAAAGGCCTCCCCCAAGGATTTCCACGACGACCGGTCCAGCGCTGCCTGCATCCATCGGCTTCCCGCGATCTTCACTAGGTCGTCGGTCCACCGCGTGGGAGGCCTGCCTACGCTACGTTTTCCGGTGCGTGGTCGCCACTCGAGAACTTTACTGCACCATCAGCCATCTGTTCTACGAGCTATGTGCCCTGCCCACTGCCACTTCAGTTTAGCGATTCTGTGAGCTATGTCTGTTACTTTAGTTCTCCTGCGGATCTCCTCGTTTCTGATTCGATCACGCAGAGAAACTCCGAGCATAGCACGCTCTATTGCCCTTTGGGTGACCTTGAGCCTTCTTATGAGGCCCATAGTAAGCGACCATGTCTCAGTTCCGTAGGTCATCACTGGCATCACACACTGATTAAAGACCTTAGTCTTGAGACACTGCGGTATTTGGGACGTGAATATATTGCGAAGCTTCCCGAACGCTGCCCAGCCGAGTTGGATTCGTCGATTGATTTCTTTCTTGAAGTTGGACCTACCTAGCTGGACTGTTTGTCCCAGGTATACATATTCGTGAACAACTTCGAGTGTTGAGTCTCCAACCTTTGGAGGGGTGGGTTCGACACGAACATTATTTTCGTCTTTTCCATGTTCATTTTAAGACCCACTTGTTGAGAGACTTTACTGAGGCCATCGAGCATTGTGTTTAGGTCTTCCATAGTCTCAGCCATGACCACGATATCGTCAGCGAATCGGAGATGGGATATGTACTCGCCGTTGATATTGATGCTGAGTCCACCCCAGTCCAGAAGCTTAAAAACATCTTTAAGGGCGGCGGTGAACCGGTTTCGAGTTCTGGTCCTGGAGGCGAACCGACATGGTGGCGTTTTCATACAGACACTTCAACACCTCGATGTATCGATGGTCAATTTGGCACCGCTGGAGAGAATGTAGCTCAGCCCAGGTTTCGACTGAATCAAAGGCCTTCTCATAGTCCACAAACGCCAAGCATAGTGGCTGATTGTAGTCTTCGGTCTTCTGTATAATCTGCCGCAGCGTATGTATGTGGTCTATGGTATTAAAGCCTTTTCGGAAACCGTCTTGTTCGGGAGGCTGGAAGTCGTCAAACCTGCGTGCGAGACGATTCGTAATGACTCTCGAAAATAGCTTGTAGACATGGCTCAGAAGTGAGATGGGTCTGTAGTTCTTCAGCAGGGTGTTGTCACCCTTTTTGAAGAAAAGCACGTCCACACTTCTGTGCCATGCCTTAGGCGTTTGTCCCTCGAGTATAACGGTATTAAATAACTTCTGAAGAGCTTTTAGTACCGGTGATCCACCTGCTTTCAGAAGTTCAGCCGTAATTCCATCATCACCCGGTGCTTTGTTGTTCTCGAGCTGTTTGAGAGCCATTCTAATCTCGTACAAGCTGACGTCCGGGATATCTTCGGTATAGTGTCGGGTTAGTCTGGCTCTTGGGTCTTCAGCCAGATTGCTTACAGGCAAACGTGTGGTCTTGTATAATTGTCCATAGAACTTCTCAACTTCTTCCAGCAACTCAGTCTTAGACGATATGGTCCTGCCATCCTCAGTCTTCAGCTTTGTCAGTTGGCTTTGTCCAACAGACAGATCTCTTGCGAACACTTTTGAGCCCTTGTTGTGCTTAATCGCCTCTTTAATACAATTTGTATTATATTGGCGTAAATTGCCGATACTAGTTAGCGTCTTCAGAGGACTGCAAAACCAATCTGCGTCTTTCTTCCATGAGGTTGCTGGTAAAGTCAGAGATTTTTTTGGTTCTGTTTGAACGGCGAGTTATAAAAATCTTAGACCTGACCGTTTGGACAATTTCCACGAACCTGTCATTATAATCGTCCACATTCTCGCAGTCTTCTAGGCATTCGAAACGATTGTGCAACTCGAGCTGAAAGCTCTCGGGGTTTTGGAGCTGGATGGGTGCTGGTCGGAGCGTAGACTTCATCAGTCGACATCTTTCTAGCTTGGTCTTTAGATTCAATGTGCCTTTGACCATCCAGTGATCGCTTCCTGTTTTGACTGAATTGATCACGGAGACATCATTGAATACTTGCCTCCTTGTCGACAAGATGAAGTCTATCTCGTTCTTCGTTACGCCATTGGGATGCAACCATGTCCACTTCCGCTGTTTTGACATTTTGAAGAAGGAGTTCATCATAAAGGGGCTCTCCTTCTCCATAAAGTCGGCCAGCATCTGGCCACGTGCATTTTTTACTCCATATCCAAATTGCCCCACTCTCAGCTCACCATCGCTTCGTTTGCCCAGTTTCGCGTTAAAGTCCCCCATAACAACGGTATAATGGGCCCTGGTGCTATGCAAGGCTGTAAAGATGTCCTCATACATAGTCTCTACCTCGTCGTCGGAGTGTTCCGTAGTCGGCGCGTATACCTGTATGACCTTCATCGAATACTGTTTGGTGATTCTGAGTATTAGGTATGCTACCCTTGTCGAAACACTCACGATTTGGATCACATTGTTAATCAGGGACTTGTGGACGGGAAACCCGACACCACCCTGGGACTGTTGGTCGCCCTCCCGGCAATAGAGCAGGTTTCCGGATTTAAGGATCATGGTGTCCTCTCCCTCTCTTCGGACTTCACATAAACCTACGATATCCTACCGTAACCTGCTCAATACTTCTTCGAGTTCTGTAAGTTTCTATGCTTATTAATAATCCATGTTATTTTCCACCCCCTCAAATATCTCTGCGCAAAAAATTACAACATTCTGTTGGTCCGTTGCGTTGTTAAAGAAATCAAAAAATAAGTTTTTTTTCAGTTCTCTCAGGAACTACATCGGACTATGCTATTCTCACGGGGTAAAAAGTAGCCTATGTCATTCCCCATAACATAAGTTACCTTCATGCCAAATTTCGTCATGATTGGTTGAGGCGTTGAAGCGTAAAAAGGTAACAATCTTACACATTTTCACATTTATGATATTAGATTTTTAGTATTCTTAGATATTGGTAAGGATTTTAGTAATCAGTCGATTTTTTTTTTTAAATGGTATCTATTTTTTTTTAAATTGATTATATTTTGCAATTGGTAGCAATTTAAAAAAATAATTAATTCGTTAAATCGAATTAAATTTTTCCCCCCCGGAATCGAAAAGTCATATAAAGACTTTCTACGTCAAAATACCGTTTAATGAAATTACATTTGTGAACGGTATTATTTCAAAAAAACCCCCGACAAAAACCTCTAAAAAGTAAACAATAATATGTATTGACCCTTTGAGTTTAATTTAAGTAGTAATATTTTGATCCAAGAGTCGCCGCGTAGGGGGACCGCTAAGTTGTGAAGTTATTACTAATTAGTTGTAGTAAGTAAAGTAAATCAGTTGTATTCTGTTTTTATTTTATTTACTTAGCGGTCCCCCTACGCGACGACTCTTGGATCAAAATATTACTACTTAAATTAAACTCAAAGGGTCAATACATATTATTGTTTACTTTTTAGAGGTTTTTGTCGGGGGTTTTTTAAATTTTTAATTTAATTTTTATTTCGTGCTTTTTAAACTTTACATAACTATTACATACAATCGAAACTCTACCCCCACATTCATACAAATAGTTTCCGGGACGAAACACGATACTGCGACACAAAATATAGCCTATTTTGAATCGATCAAGCCTGTGGAAGTTGCTCACCTCCCTTGTTTGAAGCTGCTATTAAATGTGTTATAACTCTAAACTTCAAATCCATGGACCCATGGAAGTTTTTTACTTTTTTAACCGCTGCTTCAGCAGATTCCAGGAGATGCTGCAGCATCAGGTCAAGGTTACCATATTATATCTAACACCTATTCATTGAGACTATTCTAATAATTTCTATTCTAATTCTATTTAAAAGTGTGTGTAACACCTATTTGAAATAAATTGTTTTGAATATTTTTTTTGAGCCCAAACACGATACTTCTACTGAAAGTTTTTGAGGAGTTGGGTATTCTGCAGATTCTAGGATATGCTGCATCAACAGTTCAAGGTAATCATGGTTTTGCAATATTTTTACATTAACAGGGCACCAAATTTTGAATCTATCAGACCTGTATAAGTTGCCCAGATCCCTTAGTCACCTAGATAAGAGCTGATAACCCTCAAACGGCTGAACAGATCTTTATCGATTATAGCTAAGAACCACCGCAAGGAAACTTGTTTCACGTAAAAAAAACCGCATCAAAATCGGTCCATCCGTTCGAGAGTTGCGATGCCACAGACAAACAGACACAAACACACAGAAATTGGTGTCAAACTTATAACACCCCTCTTTTTGCGTCGGGGGTTTATATAAGAAATCAAAGCGAAGGTTTATCTCAATAATATTTAGTTCACAGTTAGTCACAGTTTCAGGTACGTAGGTATGTCAAAAATTTAACGGATTTTAACAACATCAGCTCACCGTGTTGCCACCATTGCATTGTATGCAGAATCAAATACTGATCAAAACGAGTCCAAACACGACATATCTGCTATCATTTTTTTAAGAGTGTACTAGTGTGCTGGATATCCTGGCCGCAGCATCAGCTCACCGTGTTGCCACCATTGCATTGTATGCAGAATCAAATACTGATCAAAACGAGTCCAAACACGACATATCTGCTATTATTTTTTTAAGAGTGTACTAGTGTGCTGGATATCCTGGCCGCAGCATCAGCTCACCGTGTTGCCACCATTGCATTGTATGCAGAATCAAATACTGATCAAAACGAGTCCAAACACGACATATCTGCTATTATTTTTTTAAGAGTGTGCTAGTGTTCTGGATATCCTGGCTGCAGCATCAGACCAAGAGTTCCATAATCCTGCATAGTTATTAAGCATACATGAGTGTTTCAAGTTTTTGGTCACATGTATGTTTGAAAGTAAAGTAAATACACATTAAGAGTCTAAGAACCCTACCGCAGCTAACAAAAGAGCTGATGACCTTGAAACGGCTGAACCGATTTTGATAAAACGTATCTAAGAACCATCGCCAAAAAACCTGCTTGTAAATAAAAAAAACCGCATCCAAATCGGTTAACCCGTTTGAGAGCTACGGTGCCACAGACAGACACACAGACAGACACACAGACACACACACAGACACACACACACACATAGCGGTCAAACTTATAACACCCCTCTTTTTTGCGTCGGGGGTTAAAAAGAGTTTTATCTTGACCAATAGGCCCAAAATAAATACATCCACTTCCCGAGATACCCTAGCCACACCCTGGACACCTCATATACAACGGGCCATTTCAAAAAAGGAATGACGGAACATACAAAATGGTGGCGAAATACAACCAAACTGTAACCAATCTGTATCAATCTGGGTGACGAGCAAGGGTGAGGGTGAATGAGGTAGTAATCTAGAGAGCGGCAGGGAGTGTCCATACTGTATATTAGTAGTAATATATATACTTTTCTAATATATATAAATTGCCCTAGCACAGGTTTAAGCAGAAAAGCGTTAACCGAGTACACCCATCCTCCAAGCGGACGAAGTCTCGGGCACCAGCTAGTCTGTAATGAATATCTTTGTACCTGAATATTTCTAAAATATAACGTTAATTAATCTGAGGAGTAGGTAAAGTAGATATTGGGTTCGCATTTGCCTCGTTCCGCACCGACTACCCTCCGATTTCAAAAACAAATTAGGTCTGGAAACAGTGTGTTTACGGCTGCTCCACTGCGGTCCAAAACGATTGCTTTTGACGAAACACAGAGTAGCGTCTGCCCACGCATTCGGGGATTTTATTGTTTTAGGACAGGCAGTATGTAAACTAGCTTTCCCGCTATACTAAAAATTAATAGAAAACCAATGAAATATATACTGAAACTAAAAATATAATTTTGACACAAAGAGTTACTCTACAGATTGTAGGTTTGTGTTTTTGAATTATTAACTTTAATTAAGTATTAGCTTTAATTAGTTATTAGCATTAATTAGTTAATTAACCGGTCCACCGAGTGAGAGGTCTGCCCACGCTACGTCTTCCGATGCGCGGTTGCCACTCGAGAAGTATACTGCCCTAACGGCCATCTGTTCTACGAGATATGTGCCCTGCCTACTGCCACTTCAATTTAGCGATTCTGTGAGCTATATCGGTTATTTTGGTTCTCCTACGAATCTTCTTCGTCCAGCAGTGGACTTCTTTCTTAATTCTTTGCTAAGAATTTTTTTTGAGACTAGCCTTATTAAGTACCAATGGCTTAGGTGATTGATGTATGAGTTAAAATCACAAGGTAAGGTAAGAAGAAGATCTGTTTATTTAGTCGTATGACGTTAAGTTCTCAGTCGTTAATAGTTAAGGGTTCATCAGCTATTTTGGCTGCTTGTAAGGGTGGTAGTCAGGTCCGCAGTGTCCCCATTAGTTTATTATATCAGCTCATATACGTCCCCACCGAGGGGCTCGAGCCTACCCTGAATCAGGGCGATTAGGCCTTAGACGACCACGCGGGCCCAGTGCGGGTTGGTCGACTTCACACACAACCTTTGAGTTTCTTCGCAGGCCTGTGTGCAGGTTTCCTCACGATGTTTTCCTTCACCGTTAAAGCAATCGGTAATGATATGTACGTAAGTTTTTGAAAAACTCATTGGTACATTGGCCGTCCAGATTTGAACCCGGTACCTCTGGTTAGATGGACCGAGTCGTTACCGGTTGAGCCGGTTGCCCCATTAATTAGCAGTACTTAAATAAAATCCTGTATTAACATTTTTGTCTATCCTTGGTATGTCATGGTATCTTAGTACCGCACAATATGAGAGATTTGTGTAGAATTTAGATGTTTAATATGGAGTGGTTTAAATTCTTGGCGTTCAGTGGAATAAGCCGTGTTTACGAAATTGTGGAGAGATTTTAATTACATCCATCCACCCTCCTCTGTTAATATTTACCGATAGAAATTAGGTTAATATTGAGGAAAGCGAAGTCTTCTTAGTGTAGTCTTTGGGTCAATTTATACTATTTCAAAATCGATTAAATCAAAAAAATTAGTAAAGATAACGAAAATGGATAAACTTAGGTTGAGAGGATAAATGGCAACCCTCTGATGTTAAATATATCGGTCTGCCTGCGCAAAGTGTTTGCGTTATGTACTTATAGCGCCTGAAAAACTAGTTATAGTGACCAAAAAAAAACGATAAGGGAAATGGCTGAGTAAGATATTAAATGATAGTACTAGTTGTACTCATGACAATTATGCAAAAACTGACCAAATATTCGGTTGTGTTATAAGCAACGCCTGGTAGTAGTAGGAATAACGAGAGTTCTGGACCAGGATCCCAAAGTTGGAATTGGCAGATTGCGGGCCTGGTCCAGATATCCTAGTACTAAAGGCCGTAAGTACCAACACAACGCAACCACTTTGCGCAGGCATACCGACATATTTAACATCGGAGGGTTGCCATTTATCCTCTCAACTTAAGTTTATCCATTTTCGTTATCGTTACCAAATTTGTCATGACCTCCTAGTATACTATTTACTGTAGAAAATAATTTCGACGATCGTTATTGTATGACTTATATTATAATACCTTGAAGTAAATAGGCATCCATGTACATATAAGTCGGAATTTTAATTAGATGCAGTAATCAGTCTACTGCAGTTTAATGCAGTAAACTGACGTTTCGAGGGTAAGTAAACATGTCATTTCCTTACCGTTTCGTTGGTTAGGAAATGACATGTTTACTTACCCTCGAAAAGTCAGTTTACTGCATCTAATTAAAAGTCAGATTTAGTTCATCTGCAAAGAAGATCAGGAGGGTGTACGTCTGGACAACTTCGGTGTCATGATGTTCTTATGCAGGGTATTCCTTAATATGACATTACTAACGAAGAAACTCCTGCGACAACTCTAGTGATTTAAAATTATATATTTTTTTGTCTATGAAAATGGCGTTTATTGAGATGAAAAACTCGTCTTTGTGGATTTAAAGCCACCGTACCAACCGCAAAATATCAAAACAATAGGTGTACATATTGACTACTATTTAATTTATAATAGTCTGCTGCGGACTTAACGTCACCAGCAGTTAAAAATTGAATATAATCAATTAACTACTAACCTCTAGTAAAAGTCACCTACTAACACATTGTTAGTGTTTTTTACTTGAATGAATTAAGCAATTTATTTTTACGATAATATTATAAAATATGTGAAAATGTGTTTGTTACCTTTTTACGCTTCAACACTCGACCAAACTTCATGAAATTTGGCAAGGTAGCCTGTGTCACTGGGAAGGACATAAACTACTATTTATCCCGTAAAAATTGCATAGTCTTTACTTCTTTACTAATATTATAAATGTGAATATGTGTTTGTTTGTTTGTTACCTTTTCACGCTTCAAAACCTCAACCAATCTTGATTAAATTCTGTGTCACGGGGAAGGCGACATACTTTTTATCCCGTGAAAATGGCATAGTCAGATGCAGTTCCTGAGGGAACTTAAAAATAGTCTTTTTTTGATTCATTTCTTTAAAATCGCAATGGAACAATGGATTGATGTGATTTTTATCACGCTTTTATTAGCTTCACCTGTATATTTGTACGTTTGTATTTAACCGACTCCTTTGGACTCGATTTTGACCCACTTTAAACGGACAGATTTAATTCAAACTTTGTAGACTTATCAAGAATCAGCGAAAATATAATAGTTTGAACTAAGAAATAAAAAATAAATAGAGTTTAAAAAAACTAAAAAAACACACTTCAAAGTACGTCAGACTAAAAAGTAAAAAATAATTCTTAATATAAATTGAAAATAATAATTAACAAATTACTATTATTATTGTGAAAATTGCATAGTCCGATGCAGTTCCTAAGGAAACTGAAAACCGGCCAAGAGCGACTCAAACTAGAACTCCGACACCCCTGCCCCCCTATTTTTTAACTTCTTTAATTTTTAGTGTTTATTGTTATAGAGGCAACAGAAATACACATTTTGTGAAAATTTCAACTGTCTACCTAATACCGGTAATGAAATACAGTCCGCTGACGGACGGACAGATAGACAGTGGCGCTTTAGCAATCGCGTATCCGTTGGTCTCCCCTTACATGTACGGAACCCTAAAAATTACTGTTTTTAGGGTTCCGTATCCAAAGGGTAAAAACGGGACCCTATTACTAAAACTTCGCTTTCCGTCCGTCTGTCTGTCTGTCCATCTGTCACCAGGCTGCATTTCATGAACCGTGATAGCTAAACAGTTGAAATTTACACAAATGATGTATTTCTGTTGCCGCTGCAATAAAAATACTAAAAAATAGAAAAAGTGAAAAAATAAAGGTCATACAAAAAACGTGTTTTTTTTTGAAACATGAAGAAACTAGCGCCATTTAGTATGATGGTATGCAACCCTTTGGGTACGGTTCTTACTTGCTTAACCGGTTTTTTGGTTAATTTCATTAACATTGCAACTGTACAATGGATTTTCGTGATTTTTTGCACGAAGATGGTTGAAGGGGTGGGATATTTTTTTTTATGTACATTTGGTAAACCCTTGACAACATCTCACCTGGTGGTAAGTGACATAATTTTATTTTATTTTATTTTATTTTATTTTATTTTATTTTATTTTATTTGGGAAGTTTACAGCTTAAGTAAACACTATGTGATAAAATTAACTATGAGCTAATAAAAAAACTTCCACAAATGGATTTCGATATAAACACAAAAATGCAACCTAAGTAAAATAATAATAGATTGTGTTTACAAGATTAACAAATAAAAACTGAAAAACACGCTAAGCTCGCCTATCAAAGCTTTCGGTGCTGCTGACAGAGAGAAGTGCTATTGAAAAATTCCAAAGTAAGGAAACGCCGTACTGAGTTAGAGCTACTGCAGAAAAGATCTATAATATTGTCTTTTCCGGAAACTAATTCGTTTGTGATTCCAGCGGCTCGGACCAAGAAGCTGTTCTTCCTATAGTTAGTCTTGACACTCGGGACATAAAGCAATCTAAAACAACGAAGGTGACAAGATGGTGTTATCAAACTTATTTTGCTCAAAAGCTCAGGACAGTCAACTTTACTCTGTGTTATGTTTATAAAAGTGACTATGTCAGCTACATTCCTACAAACATAAAGAGGTAACAGATGAAAATGTGCGCATTGTACTCAACTTTAGGTATTTTAAATCTGTAGCTTAAGAATCTCGTAAACTTTTTTTGTATTTTTCAATGCCTTAAGAGTA
This sequence comes from Coleophora flavipennella, assembly GCA_947284805.1. Lineage (NCBI taxonomy): Eukaryota > Metazoa > Arthropoda > Insecta > Lepidoptera > Coleophoridae > Coleophora > Coleophora flavipennella. The sequence goes on along the minus strand of OX369264.1, from coordinate 14,035,178 downwards.
TACGTCGTAACGAGGGTTCCATATTTGGGATCCGTATTCTAAATGACTTCGTACGTATGCACAATACAATATTTTAAAAGTTTTCATATTTTTGAAAGGTTTAGATGACCGCATAATGAAACCTAGAGTCTTAGAGGCTTTGCTAGTTATATATTCAACATGCTTGTCAAAAATTAATTTGTTATCATGTATGACACCAAGATCCTTATTTTCAGTAAGTTTGACTAAATTTTGATTATTGATGGTGTAGTTGAAATTAATTACTTTCCGGTTTCTCTTAAAGGTCATATAAAAACACTTAGAAACATTTAGATCTAACATATTTTTGACACAATAGTTATGGAGCCTACCCAGATCATCTTGAATAAGATTAGCATCATGATGACTGTGAATAGCTTTAAAAAAATTCATGTCATCAGCAAACAACAGGAATCTTGAGTGTTGGAAACAGTAGCTGATGTCATTAATAAAGATAATGAATAACAATGGTCCCAGAAGAGAGCCTTGAGGCACGCCTGATGTTACGCCAAGCCAAGAGGAGATAAACCCATTCAGAACGACAGCTTGCGACCTATTTTGAACATAAGAAGTGAGCCATCGGAATAAATCTCCATGAATACCTAAGGAATGCAATTTTGCCAACAAAATACTATGATTTATGCGGTCATAGGCCTTACTATAATCCGTGTATACTACATCTACTTGAACTCTATTATCCATGTTTTCTGTAAGGTATTCGTTAAAAACTGCCAAATTGGTTATAGCTGATCTACCACTTAGAAAGCCATGCTGTTCACGGATAAGGCTAGTCTTCACGTTACTATAAAGTTGCAAGTATACAATAGGTTCTATAACCTTAGCCAAAAGACATAATTTCGATATTGGCGTGTAGTTGTCGATCTGATCTTGAGATCCCTTTTTATGAATAGGCGTTATAAAGGCTGACTTCCATATTTTAGTGATCTCATCCATCTTTAAGTGATCTTTTAAATAGTAGAGTGACAGGAACGCATAATTCGTCGGCCCAATTAACAATGAAGCAAGCTGGTGGGCCATCAGGACCTGCAGATTTATTGAGGTTTAGAGACTTAAGTAGTTTGCAAACCTGATCTTGACTGACCTCGATTGAAGATATATAATAACTGTGTCAATGTTGTCAACATAAGAAGCAATAGGTGATGCAGTATTTTGCTGGAAAGTCGAATTTAAATATTCTGAAAAAAGCTCACATATCCCTTCACCAGTATTAGATGTCTGCGTTCCATATGACATAGTGCTAAGATATGAACCAGTCTTGCGCATGTTTTTGAAATACGACCAAAATAATTTAGGGTTTGATGTTATTCCATTTTCCAACTTAGTAATATATTCATAATAGCATTGTTTTTCGACTTCTTTTACCCTAGAGCGCAGAAGATGATAAGTAGATTCGTCGCATTTGTTACCATAATTCTTGAATTTTTTTCAATATTTTTTTTCAATATTTATAATTTTTATAAGGGCACTGCTATACCAAGCCGGATACTGATTAGCTTTAACAACTGTGACGGGAACATACTGATTTATCAAATCTAGTAGTTTATTATAGAATGTGGACAAAGCTTCAACTACGGTGCCTTCACTGAGCAACTGTAACCAGTCTATTTGGCGAATATTGGCATTAATTTGTTCATAGTTGCCCCGACGGTACAGTACGACGGTACGCTTAGGTATATCTAAAGGATTGAGCTCAACAAAAGATGCTTGAATGCATAGGGCCTTATGGTAGGGGTCTTCAGGAACTAGAGGGTCAAGACAGGAGGCCACGGAGACAGAATCATTATTCAGTACTAGTTCCAATAACCTTCCATAGTTATTTGTTATTGAGTTAAACTGCTGAAGATTCAAGTCGTTAATAGATTCGATAAAATAGGTCAATAAATCCGTTGAAAAGTTGAAGGGTATTAAGCCTTCATCAGTGTGCTGCTAGTCAATACTACTCATGTGGAAGTCACCTAAAATAATAAATTTGTCAGATAAATTATTTTATATTATTTTGTCTGTACTGTTCATGAAGTTTTGTAATTGTATTTGGAAATTGTTTCCTAAGTTTTGATCGCAAAGATAAAGTGAACATATATGTAACCGCAGTGTCTTAAGACCAAGGTCTTCGACCAATGTGTGTTGCCAGTGATGACGTACGGAACTGAGACATGGTCGCTTACTATGGGCCTCATAAGAAGGCTCAAGGTCACCCAAAGGGCAATGGAGCGTGCTATGCTCGGAGTTTCTCTGCGTGATCGAATCAGAAACGAGGAGATCCGTAAGAGAACCAAAGTAACCGACATAGCTCTCAGAATTGCTAAACTTAAGTGGCAGTGGGCGGGGCACATTGCTCGTAGAACAGATGGCCGTTGGGGCAGTAAAGTTATCGAGTGGCGACCACGCACCGGAAAGCGTATTGTAGGCAGGCCTCCCACTCGGTGGACCGATGACCTGGTGAAGGTCGCGGGAAGCCGCTGGATGCGGGCAGCGCAGATTCGGTCATCGTGGAGATCCTTGGGGGAGGCCTATGTCCAGCAGTGGACTTCCTTCGGCTGATATGATGATGATGATGTAACATAATCGTAGATCTTGAGTGAACACCCTGTAGTATAATAGTCAACCAAATATCTTCAGCCGCAGACTGCCAGTCCTCACTCACAGTATATGACGCGCAAGTCACGACGAACTGCAATCAGTACACCCCCGCCCTTGGTTTGACCCGTGGCAGAATAATTGCGATCCCGCCGTCATACCAAGTTTTTTTTTTATTATATCAGCTCATATACGTACCCACTGAGGGGCTCGAGCCTACCCTGAATCAGGGCAATTAGGCCTTAGTCGACCACGCGGGCCCAGTGCGGGTTGGTCGACTTCACACACAACCTTCGAGTTTCTTCGCAGGCGTGTGCAGGTTTCCTCACGATGTTTTCCTTCACCGTTAAAGCAATCGGTAATTATATGTACGTATTGGCCGTCCAGATTTGAACCCGGTACCTCTGATTAGATGGACCGAGTCGCTACCGGTTGAGCCACCGACGCTTTTGTTGAGCCACCGACGCTTTTGTTGAGCCACCGACGCTTTTATACCAAGACGACGCTTATATATTTTCATAACAAGTAATCGGTCGTCAAATAATTCGCAGTCTGCTATGCCGTCGAGCAACCAGGTTTCAGTTAATGCTATGACGTCGTAACTGTTCAATCTAATAGACCCCAAAAATACTGAAGTTTTAGTCTTGAGTCCACGAACATTTTGATAATAAATATTTAGTTTATTAACTGTTAAATCTATTAATAGTAATTAAATGAGTAAAAAAATAAAAGTCGATTGCTTTATGGCCCCGGTCCAAAGCATTAATAACGAAGTGTAACTTAATTACTATAAAAAATACATGCACATCCAAATTACATACTATAGCTGATAGAAATGAAATATACAATAGTAATATTCTTATAGGTGAATAATTTTTAAAGTGAGGGTAGTTTTACAACAAAAATATAAGTAAAATGAAATTTCTTAACTTACCAAAGAATTTTGTTGGCATGCTATGAGCATACAAGTAGTAGGTAAATAAATAAATGGTACTTGGTTCCGAGCACTTCACCTATAAAGACAACTTAATAAAGTAGCATAAATTACAAATTAAATCAAACACCATAGCAATTATCTTATTTGTAAAAATATTGACGGTATGATTAAAAGTTATCGTTATAAAACGACGTGCATTCGACCTATGGAATGCAGCAACTAGGCAAGCGATTCTCAAACTATAGATACTTTTGGAGACTAATTTAGATGGTTTGTTTTCGCTTACAAAGCAAATGATGGAACAAAGCTGTAGGCAGAACACAACAATTAGAGTAAGCAGCAGTGTCAGTGAATCTTCACTAAGTCTTTTTCGGTTCTGATCGTAAATACCGGCGAAGTAGCAGATTTTAGTATTTTTTTTTGTAGTACGAAGATTTTGGCATGCTTCACCCAGACAAATTGAAAATTGGCCACCTTTGCAAGACCCTTCGCTTTGTTTAGCAACATTTTATTTTGTATGGTTAGGTGGTCATTTATAAATATGCGGCCCGTGCCTTCGAGTTTGATATCGGCTACAGTAAGATTCTTGCAGAGACGTGCGGCACCAACAAAATCTACCTTTGTATATCTATTTGTGAAGGAGACAATTATGGGTTTGTGTTTGGATCCGCTACTATCTCGAGTGGGAATACGGGCCACATAGTTAATAGATGTTTTGCTTATTGGATAGGTGATCTTCTCTCCAATCTTCGTAACAACATCAAATAGATTTTCGCCGCTCTTAAGAGGGACTCCCTTGATCTCAACGTTATTTAGCCTCAACCATTGATCTTTAGCATTTAGCTCCTCCTCCAAAGATGAAACTTGCTCCTTAAGGGTGACAACATCTTCCTGAACTTTTTCAATTCTCACTACTTTAGCTTCAAGGTTGTGCATCTTCTTGGCCAAATCTTTGGTAAAAGTTTTAAGTTCGGCAAAATCATCCTTTATTGTTTTAATATCTGAAGCTAGGTCCAATAATGGGGCTTTTAGGGTTCTGATGTTACTTAGCTCCTGCATGACGCGCTCAATTGTTAGCGGCGCTGTCGTGGTACTATGCTGTTTCAGGGGTGGTGGTTTAGTAGCAGATTCTACACCAGGTGTGCCAGCAGCAGCTTCCGTCAAATGTTTGGCAGCAGATTCTTTAGTAGTTTACCCGCAGATTTACATGAAGGGCACCTCCAAGTAGCTTGACGCTCACTGAGTCTCCTAAAACCCTTCTCTGATATCCTAGAGCAATCATAATGGAAGCGATTAGAGCAGGCCGTACATAATATGGCATCTGGGGCCTCATCACGACATCTCTCACATAAAACCATGTTGCAAAACAAAACAACCGTACCAAACTATAGCGAAAGTTTGAGAACCACAGGCTGTGACGTCAAAACCGGCAAGGAGCGACCGAATCGTGCGCACTGACAAGCAGCTGAGCGCGTATTTACTAATTAGCATATCCCGGCATAGCTCCCAAGGGATCTGGGGAAAACCCATTTCCATGCTCGCGTACGTCGGCGTCGCAACTAAGCAACGGACTAAAGTTTTTGAGGAGGTGGGAAGCGACATAGACTGCTAAACAGAATAGTCCTATATAGTTCCTGAGGGATCAGGAGAAAACTCATGTCCACGCTCACTAGCCGCTTGCGGCTCGCGCACCACTCACCCTCAAAGACAGTCATAAAAACTATGTCCACGCGGGCGAAGCCGCGGGAAAAAGCTAGTTATTATTATTATGCTATTTTGAGAATAGATAGACGTAACATGGTTCTGTAGCGTTCGCCAGTGACAGTTATCGTATTGCCTGCAGCGTCTTCGAAAAAATAGGGTCCGATCACTCTTTCAACACAGTTGCCTCACCATACAGTAACTTTACTACTTTAAGTGAGTGTTAAAATGCGCGGATTATCAGTGCCCCAGAATCGAGTATTCTGCTTATTGATATGCCCTCAAAAGATGGAAATGCGCTTCGTCACTCATAACCAATTTTAAAGAAAAATAATCCTCTTCAAGGTTGAGGTTTATGACGCGCTGGCTGTAGTTTAGACGAGCTCGGTGGTCAGTAGGCAGCAGCTGATGAGTTATGTGAGTTTTATACGGGAACATCTTCAGGTATTTCCCCAAAATACGCTGCAGAATCCGCCTGGAAATGCCTAATTGCGGGGCACGTCGCCTCGTTGATGTTTCTGGACACTCTTCAACATCTTAAAGCACAGCATCGATATTTTCAGCTGAACGACCTGTTCTTGGTCTGCCAGACTTAGGTATATACAATGTTGAGCCAGTTGCTTGGAGGCGTGTGGCACAGCGTCGAATTGTGCGACCAATCGGTGTCGGACGGTGGGGAAATCGTCGACGAAATTCACGTTGTATTATTATCACTGATGATGAATTATTCCGTAAAAATATTGACACGATTATTCTAAGTTCTTGGGGAGTAAAACCCTACATGTTTGTTTTCAGTCTTTTTTACATTTGTTAACTAAACAATTTTTTACAACAGAATGCCAGGGGATGTCATATAAAAAAATATGAGTATTTTTAACCGACTTCAAAAAAGGAGGAGTCGACCCTCAATTCGTCCGTATATATTTTTTTTTATGTGTGTTCGCGGATAACTTCGTCTTTTATGATCCGATTTTGATGATTCTTTTTTTGTTGGAGAGGAGATATCCCAAGGGTAGTACCGTGATAAGGAAACCAGGATCTGAACCTTAGTTTCCTGTTTGAAGTAGTTTTTTTTGTTCAAAATTATCTATATTGCCATTACTTTTGCGCAACCCAGTATTTATTATTTCAATAGTTTTATTTTGTAGTAAAGTGTTCGTTTGATGACACAAAGGCTTATTGATGCCCCGAGCACTCAGCGCTTGCAGTCGAAGATTCCGACCAGTTTTAATAAGGAATTAATCGGTGCCGTCAGCACCGCAGAATTTAACGGAATTGAATCTTATTATTGTTGGTACAACTCCCGCTTCACAGCGCACAGACGGAAGCGGGAGACCAAGTTAAACTTATTAAGGCTCTAGCACCCACCCGCGACTTCGTCCACGTGGGAATTATAATGCACCTCCCGTGAGATACTTAACATAACATATTTTTGGAGTTTATTGAAGTTTACTCCTTAAGAATCGATTTTCATATATAAGCCCGGGGTATGAAAATGTATGGGAAGTAAAATCAGACGTTATGCGATATGCGTTAATTGTATAGTATAGTAACAACTTAATTGGGTGTATGTATGTATGTTTATTTATTTGGCACGTCCTGTAACCTAAACGGCTTGGTGGATTTTAGAGTGTGAGGTGTCGTTAGAAATGTCTTGTCAGAATTGAAAAAAGTGGCCGCCATTTTGAAATTTTCAGTTACTGGACCAATTCCTTCCAAAATTGATATCTGAGGTCCCTAATCACGAATCCGTTGTTAGAGTTGAAAAAAGTGGCCGCCATTTTGAACTTTTTAGTTACTGGACCGCCGATTGCTTTCAAAGTCGATATCTGAGGGTCCTTTAAGTCCCTTATAACGAATCCATTGTCAAAATTGAAAAAAGTCGACGCCATTTTGAACTTTTTAGTTATTGGACCGAATGCTTCCAAAATCGTTATCTGAAGGTCCCTGAAGTCCTTTATCACGAATCCGTTGTCAGAATTGAAAAAAGTGGCCGCCACCCCCCAGCACATATTTAATAATCGTTAGGAAGGAGTAAACTCCAGTCGTGCGTCGGAGTTGACACATACTCTTTTTTTTTTCAATTCAATTCAATTTGATTCCATTAACAAAATACTTTGTGTAGGAAAATAATATTTATTCAACTATCAACAAATTTAAATGAAACAGACACGAAATCTTAGTCCAACATTAATTCAATACACCAGTGAAAACAGTATCGAAATCTGTTTAGCCATCATGGAAATTAGCGTGCACCAGTAGCCTTAAAAATTTGATGACAAAAAAAATAGGAGAAACATACACAAGTTCTGCTTTGATTTTATATGTAAAGATTTACTGTAGATTAAATATTCATTGGACTAGAAAACGCCTGGGATCCCGCGATTGAATTCTCTAGTGGGATAAGTGACATAGACTGCTAACCAGAATTAAAGCATACCTTTATTATTATCATTAATATTCGCAGCCCAGTAACAGGCCGAACGAGGTGCACGACAGCGCTGGAGCACACCCTGGACACTTCATACAACGGGCCAGAAAAGACATTTCAAAAAAGGAATGACGGAACAAACAAAATGGCGGCGAAATCCTATACGTTCGACAACCAAACTGTAACCAATCTGTATCAATCTGGGCGACGAGGGGGTGAGATCGCAATCTAGAGAATGGCAGGGAGTGTCCATACGTATGTAAATACGAATATAATTATTATATACTTTGATTAAAGCCTGATATAGTACTCGACGGATCCGAAAAAAACTCATATCTGCGCTCTTAAGCCGCTTGCGGCTCGCGCAACACTCACCCTCAAAGACAGTCATAAAAACCAGCCAAGTGCGAGTCGGAGTCGCGCAAAGTAGAGTTCCGTAGTCTTTTCAAAAAACAAATGTTTTTTTTTAAATACAAAATTATATTTGCATCTGGTAATAGAACACATTGTATGAAAAATCTATGAACTTTTTACAAATCCAACTGCACATCTTAAGTTGGTAGACTATTTCTTCTCAACTAAGAAAGCCTACTTAGCCGTGATAGTTTGAAAAATGAAAATGAAAATTGTTTATTGGTTACCAAAAATTATCGGCTTTTAAAGGCTGAGACCTCCTTTTAGGTAAGTTTCCTTTTTAAATTCATTATATAGACTACTTTCATGTTTTTTTTTCAAATTTACTAATACTGAGGCTTGGACACTGGACTCCAACGAAATTTAGCACTTTTAAGCCTATTTTTTCGAAAAAGGAACCTTAATTTATAAAATGGTCTTCGAAGACTCACAACTATTTTTTAAGCTCTAACCAACGATACCCCACACGAATGGGTTTGACGAGAAAAAAAAACATCCCCACTTTACTTGAACCTTTAAAAAGTTGTTTTTATACAAAAAAAAATACAGTCTCCACGTTATATCTTTGCCAAATTTCAGCTCTAAACTATTAATAGTCCAGGAGCTAGGCCGCGGCAGACGGACAGACAGACATGACGAAACTATAAGGGTTCCTTGTTGTACTACGGAACCCAAAAAACGATGGCCACACGGGCGAAGTTATTATGCCACAAACACTGACCGTCAATACCTACGTATGACGCTAATCCATGTTACAAATTAAACAAACAGGTAACCTTCACCTGTAAAAATGTAAAACGTGATTCGGACAACACATATTTGTCGGGTTAGATTATTCTGCGATTAGCCTGATGTGGGTCCGCTTTGACAGCGCAATAATTGAGGTGTTGTTGTGACACACGACGACACATGTGATCCGCTAGTACGTATACTTAGAGTAAGGCCACAGTATTACGATATGGCTTCATCATTTCTGCCGAAGGACGTCCACTGCTGGACATAGGCCTCCCCCAAGGATTTTCACGATGACCGGTTCTGCGCTGCCCGCATCCAGCGGCTTCCCGCGACCTTTTGGATTTTGAATGGGAGGCCTGTCTACGCTACGTTTTCCGGTGCGTGGTCGCCACTCGAGAACTTTACTACCCCAACGGCCATCTGTTCTACGAGCAATGTGCCCCGCCCGCTGCAACTTAAGTTGAGCAATTCTGAGAGCTATGTCGGTTACCTTGGTTCTCCTACGGATCTCCTCCTACGATATGGCTTACAGTAGCGCAACGCTTTTGATGTCGCACGATGCCGCCACGAGGCGTAGGTACCATACCAGCAGTACTAGCCTATAATCCAGCCTGGCAAACTCGCGTTGGCATCATCTCACCTGATGGTAAGTGATGATGATGCCGAAGATGGAAGCGGGCTTAAGATTCCCCAACGTAATGGGGATCTGGCTATCTTATCTTCAAGCCGGAACACATCAATGCTGTTAAATATTATGTTTGGCGGCAAGACTTAGATAAGATGGTGGTAGCTAGCCAGGCGGGCTATGAAAATGCCCTGCCACCAACCAAACTTCTTCAAACCAAAGTTGACTCAGCCGGGAATCGAACAGGCGACCTCCTGGTGTGAAGTGAATGGACTAAGCATTACGCCACGGAGGCGGATCACTGATGTGATGACGAACGATGACCGCTGTCATCCTAATAATACATATTATAAACGCGAAAGTTTGTATGTGTGAATGTATGGATGTTTGTTATTCTTTCACGCAACAACAGATTAACGGATCTGGATGTAATTTGGAAGGTAGACAGATTAGGACCTGGATTACGATACAAGCTACGTTTTTTTACGCTCGCGAGTCACTTGCGGCTCGTGCACTGCGTACCCTCGAAGGCAGCCATAGAAACTATGTTCACGCGAGCGAAGCCGCTGGCAAGGCTAGTGATGCTATAATATTGCACTAGTACCTACACTCAGTTTGGTTTTTTGTTTTGAAGGTTAAGTCGCAGATAAAAAATGTTACTGCCTTTTCAACGAACTTCAGAAGGGAGGAGGTTCTCAATTCGAATTCGTTCTCAATTTAATTCAGCTAATTCTAAAAGTTAGTAGAGTTTTATTTGGTAGGCAATACACGACTCACGAAGAAGCGTCGGTGGCTCAACCGGTAACGACTCGGTCCATCTAACCAGAGGTACCGGGTTCAAATCTGGATGGCCAATGTACCAATGAGTTTTTCAAAAAACTTACGTACATATACTTACCGATTGCTTTAACGGTGAAGGAAAACATCGTGAGGAAACCTGCACACGCCTGCGAAGAAACTCGAAGGTTGTGTGTGAAGTCGACTAACCCGCACTGGGCCCGCGTGGTCGACTAAGGCCTAATCGCCCTGATTCAGGGTAGGCTCGAGCCCCTCGGTGGGGACGTATATGAGCTGTAATGATGACACGACTCTTTAATAAAAATTAAACTTAAAGGACCAAGAAATATAATTTTCTACTTTTTAGCACTTTTTTGTCAGGGATTTTCAAATATTTAGTATTTAGTTTTAATACCTCTGTATAGCATGAATCTCGACTCGTCCGAAAACATATAAAAAACATCCTTACTAATATTATAAATGTGAAAATGTGTTTGTTTGTTTGTTACCTTTTCACGCTTCAACGCCTTGACTTGTTATATTTATAAAATTTGGCATGCAGGTAGCCTGTGTCACGAGGAAGGACATAGGCTACTTTTTATCCCGGGAAAATAGCATAATCTGATGCAGTTCCTGAGGGAACTAAAAAAATACTCGATTGTTGTGATTTTTTGCACAGAGATGGTTAAGTAGGTGGAAAACGACATAATTTACTAACGACTCTTAATTCTTAAATTCTCATAAAAATGTTGTCCATGCGGGCGAAGCCGCGGGAAAAAGCTATTAATAAACGCGAAAGTTTGTAAGAATGTATGGATGTATGTTTATTATTCATTCACGCAAAAACTAACAGATCTGGCTGAAATTTGGTAAGTAGACAGATTAGGACCTGGATTAACACATAGGCTACATTTTTCCACGCTCGCGAGCCGCATGCGGCTAGCGCACGGCGCACCCTCGAAAAGTCAAAGAAACTTTGTCCACGCGGATGAAGCCGCGGGAAACAGCTAGTATAAATATTAAAACATGTAACTGTTGACCAGTCATCGAGAGTCAAATTTATGTGTTCTCTAACTTAACTTTTCCTTGAATTTGGATGCTGCCTTTCGAGTTTTGGACCATTGGCGAGTCTAAATGGCTACAAGTTTGCTTCAGCAAGACGCCGACTCACTGTACATATGCTCGGATTGCTCCCTCCAGCACGTAGAAGGTGATTTTTGACTACAAAAGCCGTTTGAAATCGATTTCTTTATATTGCTGACACCATGTATCGATCCTCCCGCGCTGTCGTGCACCTTGTTAGGCCTATTCCTGGGCTGCTAATGTTGGGTCCAGTCTCTTCAAATCGCTGGAGCATTCTTTGAATGGTTGATAGCGACACACCAACAGTTCTCGCTGTATAACATTGATTGCGCCCGTCTTCAAGCATTGTCAGAATTGTGGTACACTCTTCAGGGGTTACTAACATGTTTTAACTGAATTTCTGTACAAGAAATGCCCTATTTATATGACAGAACAAAGATAAAAAAAACCAATGGTTCCAAATTTGTTGTGGAAATTTTGATAATCGTCTTAATTTTTTATTTGTCTTAAACTTTAATTTAGTTTTTATTTTGAGGGGATTGCTAATTTTTTTTAAAAGATAGCGCAATTTTTATAATCGAACCGTTTTCTTTGCGCTGCAGTGTATATCCCCCAAAAAAATATATGAGGGAATTCGGAAAAAAAACCGAATTGAGAAATTTATCCTTTTGTTTGAAGTCGGTCGTAAATAGTGACTTTCGGACGCCAGTATCTCAAGAATGGTATAAAATTATTTAAGGAAATTAGGATTTTAGGTGATCGGGAAGGACTAACTCTTATTAATTAGTATTATTTACTTAACGGCCTACGTGGCATAGTGGGTTTGATTCCCGGCAAGGTCTAATTTTGTAAGAATCGGTTTGGTTGGTGGTAAGGCATTTTCTAAGCTCGACTGGCTAGCTGAAATCATCTTATCTAAGTCTTGCCGCCATATATCAATGTTAACAGCATTGATGTGTTCCGGCATGAAAGTAAGATAAGCAAGTTTTGCAATGCCTTAGGCACAGTATTACGATATGGCTTACAGTAGCGCAACACCTTTGATGTCGCACGATGCGCCACCAGCATAGGTACTAGCCACGTACTTACTAGCCCATACCAGCCTATAGTCCGCCGCCCGCCGCCCTGCAAGTATCCTTTCGTTGCTCTGCGTAAGTACATTCGTTGCGCTACTGTAAGCCGCTATAGTAATACTGTGCCTTGGGGATTTTAGTGAGTTTGCTTCTATCTTCGGCATCATCGTCACTTACTTTTAGAGGAGATGATGCAAAGGAATTACCAATTTTGGATAAAATAGTCATGTTAGATTGCCTTGTAAGCAGTCGGGTAGGCCTTGAACAAAGAGCACAGAAAGCTAGAACTTGTATGTTGCCCATGTTGACATAATGAATTCATTAGCCCGCTGGAACGTATACGTTCCAGTAGAGAGCGCACGACTTTGAACTCAATTCGTTATTTTTTTTAACAGTTCTCTCCGCGTTATTATATATATTTTAGCTCTTAACTATTAATAGTCTAGGAGCTAGGCCGCGGACAGACAGACATGACGAAACTATAAGGGTTCCTTGTTGTACTACGGAACCCAAAAAAGACTAGTATGCCGTAGTCTTTATTCTTTGCCGTGACGGTAGATGAACGCATGACGCTCTCTTCCTCTACGCTATGCCAAGTGCCAGCCAACGCTCTCTCGAATCATTTCAAATTTCGAATCAGCGACAATATTAATTAATCGAAATGTGAGAGGCACTAGAACGGATATGAAAACTGACCAAGTGCGAGTCGAACTCGCACACAAAAGGTTCCGTACCATCCTACAAGATTAAAAAAATGCTTTTCTTGTATGGGGTGCCCTTTAATTTGTTGTTATTGTGGCAATAGAAATACACACTCTGTGAAAATTTTAACAGTCTACCTACAGTTCATAAAATACAGCCCGCATCATAAAAGCCAGCATACGGACGGACAGCGAAGGCTTAGTAATAGGGTCCCGTTGGCACTCTTTGAATACGACACCCTAAAAAGGTAGAGCCGATCTTAATTAATGAGCCTTATTGTTTTTAATTAATAGTGACGTCATTAGGGGGAACGGTAAACACTCAAGTTTTAATTAAGTCAACTTTGTCTTCCGTAAAAAATTAAAAGGTCCGCAGCTTCATAAAAAAACTTGGAGCTGGCTTGTAACTTTAATAGGACCAAATTTAGATAATTTGCGTTTAAGTTGCCACCTTATCGGTCCACCTAGTGACAGGCCTGTCTACCCTAAATTTTCCAGTGTGTGCGGTCACTACTCGAGAATTTTACTGCCCCTGGCCTCCCACTCGGTGGACAGAAGACCTGGTGATGGTCACGGGAAACCGCTGGATGCGGTCGTCGTGGAAATCCTTGGGGAGGCCTTTGTCCAGCCGTGGACGTCCTTCGGCTGATATGATGATTAAATTGAACAGTAACAATTGCTAACAGTTGTAACAATTGTTAGGTTGTTATAATAGTGCATATTTTTAGGGCGGGGGGATTGTTTTTACACACAGAACAGACGGCCGTCGAGGCAGTAAAGTCCTCGAGTGGCGACCGCGCACCGGAAAACGTAGCGTAGGAAGGCCTCCCATGCGGTGGACCGACCAGTCGCCGACCTGGTGAAGATCGCGGGAAGCCGATGGATGCGGGCAATGATTTTTCTGGTGTGCATATAAATTTACTTATTTAGTTACTAACTCATAAAAATTTTGAGTTTAACTTTGGTTTCATAATTTAGTTTAAATCTCAAAAGTAATGTAAACCAAACACCCTGTATTACAAGATTTTTTTAATCCATATTGGTAAGCCCTTGGCATCATCTCACCTGATGTTATGTGACGATGGAAGCGGGCTTACCAAGATTCTTCAACGCAATTGGGAACTGGCTATCTTATCTACTAGCCGGAACAGTTGAATGCTGTTAACCCTAGAAGCGCTCGCAAAACCCTAGTTGCCGTCCTCGGCAAACAATGTCATCATCATCATATCAGCCGATAATCGTCCACTGCTGGACAAAGGCCTCCCCCAAGGATTTCCACGGCGACCGGTCCTGCGCTTCCCGCGATCTTCACTAGGTCGTCGGTCCACCGCGTGGGAGCCTGCCTACAATACGTTTTCCGGTGCGCGGTCGCCACTCGAGAACTTTACTGCCCCATCGGCCATTTGTTCTACGAGCTATGTGAACTGCCCACTGCCACTTAAGTTTAGCGATGTCGACTGCAAAAAATGTAATCATATAATTTTTAGAGATGTACCGACTAGGCGCCTATATTTGTAGTCGGCGATTAGTCGGCAAAAGCCGCCGACTAGTTGGCCCACGTTTTATTCGTATTATATAGGTACATAATTAATTATATAAAATATTATATTATTCTTAAAAAGTTAAAAGAGGCGATTAAAATGAAATTGAAGTCTTAACTGTTAATTTTTTTTATTTATTAATTTAATTATACAATCACATAGGAAATTGCAGAGCACTTCGTTTGTTCCATTATTTAAATGGATTTAGTTAGTTAGATCGAGAAAAGAAATAAAGTAAAACTAATTAATTGAAGTACAAAAGAGAAGATACTCTATATAGCTAACTAAACTATAACTTAAAATAGGAAAGGAACTCTTTCTTAGGACAAATAATTAATTATTATTTAATGGGACTTATATCCAGCAATGAAATAAAATAAACTTCTTACTTAACAAGTAAAAAAACAAAGAAACTCTTCCTTTAACCTGATAACAATGAAATATAAGGTAATATACTGTGAGCATGTTACTTTAGAATTTATATTTCTTAATAAAAGGCAAATTATGATGTAAAAAGACTAAAGTCTCTGCCCTTTCTGGCAGCAATCGATTTCTCTTAGTGGTAGTAAGTGGACGCGGGCGCCGCGCGCCGGCACATATGAGCCGATAGCGCAGTCACGAACATTGCCGACGTCACCCGAACTCAACCGATAGCAATGATCGGCTTGGCCGACTAGTCGACCGACTAGTCGGCCTTATCCCAGCCGACTAGTCGGCTAGTCGGCTAGTCGGCTAGTCGGCCAAAGTCGTAGTCGGCCCATCTCTAATAATTTTATAAACCATGCATTCGCCAAGGTCAAGCGTCCCAGTAGCTGCTCCCATATCCTTTAATTATCTGTATCATACATAAGTTGGAAGAAAATACTTAGTTTTCGTGGGTGGGTGCCCGCAAAGGGATTTTCTTGCTATGACCAAAAATAACTGCAACATTTAAGCATATTTACCGAGTAATGAGCACTGTGTGTTCATTTTTAGGACTTTTGCTGAAATATATGCCAAAAGTAATAAAAATAAATAAATTAGCTATTAAATTATAGAATAAAACTAGCTGTTTCCCGCGGCTTCGCTCGCTCAGATAGCGCTGAAATATTTTTTCTATACCTATTCTTAGACCTATAGACTATACACAGAAAATTTCATGGAAATCCGTCCAGCCGTTTCGAAGGAGTATTGCAACTAACACTGTGACACGAGAATTTTATGTATGTAGAGAAGATAAATAAGTAGGTACTTACATAAAGATAGTCAAAAATTAAGCAATTTCACCAATTTAGGTTTATTTCTATAATTTATTACATTATTTAAAAAAAATAATTTATCGTTTAGTCTAGTTTATGATTTATTTTTATTCTTGTAAAAACATTGTGTTAAAAAAGGCGGAAAAATGCTCACCACGCGACCACTGAAAGGAAGGACTACTTTAGGGTTAACATTGATGTTTGGCGGCAAGACTTAGACAAGATGGTGGTCGCTAGCCAGGTGAGCTTGAAAAATATCATACCACCAGACAAACCGAGTCTTACAAAGTTCAACTTCGCTGGGCATCGAAACCGCGACCTCCTAATGTGAAGCTAATGGACTAACTATTACTCAATACTCAATAATTTATGGCTATCATATACAGGGTACAGAAGATCTTAAGTGTACTTAGTTACATATTATAGTGTGTATATGACACCCGGCTAGGGCACTGCAACTTTGCAACGCCACAAAGGTGGTCATAATGGTAGTTTATTTAAAAAAAAACTAAGAAATAAAACTGGCGAAAATGAAAAGTATGAAATTAAAATTGCCAAGGAGAATATTTTCTGCCCTTTCAGAAGCTTTTACCGTGTTATTTACACAAGCTGGATACCGGCGTGATACCCGGATAATACGAGGTAGTAAGGATAATGCACTGAGCTCACACAATTTCCGCCTCTTGCATATTCTCCTATATACAGCTTCTCAAATTCTGTGTAAATTGCTGTTATTTGGTTTGTGTCATGCAGTTTCAAGACTGTCGCAGGTGCTTACCACAGAATAGAAGAATTCTATGGAACGCTGATGTTGATTTTTTAGTACTAGCACCGAACGAGCCATTACACATACAGCACACTACAAACAGTTTGATGCTATTGGGTATTTTTTTAAAGTAACCTCCCTCAAAAACAAATACCAAACCTATAAAATCAATAATTAAAAATAGACTTAAAACTGTATAATTTATGATTGAGTTTATTAAAATTGAGGAGCTCAGCCTGCCATGAAATTGTGCAATTTCTGCGCAGTACAATCATTTATGAATGACAGCAACATGTCGCGTTTTACAAGACGCTGACGCGTCTGCCACGCCTCCTTCAGCAATCTATCAGAGCGGCAATTTTTTTTTCTTATCTGTGGTGCTAACCATGTCATATCAACAAGTAGTCTTCCTTTGGAATCCTGCGCTATTAAATAAAAGGTTGGTGAAAAAGTTTCTTTGTATTTTGCAAGTATACATTTGTTATCAAATCTCTATGCTTGTGTTAATTTTAACTGGCTGGTTATAATAAAACTAAAAAGGTGAACATTAAAAATTTTAACAAAAATGAAACCCGCCATTTTCAATTGTTTTTTTTTCTGTCTGTAAAAATGAGTGAAAGTAACGAAGAAATTCGCAACATTTTTACATTTAATTTTTTTTAAATTTACTCCTTATGAATCGATTTTCATAAAAACTCCTTATGACTTCGGGCGAGGTATGAAAATTTATGAGGAGTAAAATCAGACGTAATGCGTATATATATATTAATATTTATTAATTTTGTGCGCAAGTTATCTGGTTGTATGTATGTCAGTATGATTATTTATTTGGCACGTATTCAAGCCTAAACGGATTGATGAATTTAGGAGTGTGGGTACCGTTAGATTTGTCTTGTCAGAATTGAAATAATAATTGTAAACGCTAAACACGTTAGAAATCGCCTTCCATCGCAACAATTTAGTACAATTTTGCATTATTATTTTTGGTTTTTGTAAATTTTCTAATAAAGTACAACACTGATTTTAATAAAATTTCTATGGGATCAACTCGGGAGCATACCCTATCGAATAAAAAAGGATTCATAAAAATCGGTTCACAATCTACGAACGAAGATATCGCGTAATAAACATACAAAAAAAAACATACAGTCAAATTGAGACCTCCTCCTTTTTGGAAGTCTTTGAACTTTTTAGTTACTGGACCGCTTGTTTCCAAAATCGATATCTCAGGGTTCCCTGAGGTCCCTAATCACGAATCCGTTATCACAATTGAAAATATTGACCGCCATCCCCAAACACATTTAATCGTTGGTTAGGAGTAAACTCCAGTTGAGCGTCGAAGCTGACACACACTTTTTTTTAAAATTTGTGCTCTTTATGGGCCTAATGCAGTATCAATCAGTTGCACAAACTTTGTAAACGCGTTTTTTATAGTCTGGAAATTTTTACGTTCAAGATGCAACTCGCTCTGGTCGCCCTGTTTGTTTTAGCCTACAAAATACAAAGCGACTTTTTCCCCGACCTAAACGTTTAGTTCAGTATTCTGCATAAGGCTCTTTCAGTACATTTACAGGATGAACACTTTATTTTTTTTGTACGTTTTCGGCAAAAGCTTTTAAATTTTATAGAGGTGCTCATGCACCGTTTTGGGGTGGAATAGGGATGACGACAGCAACAGAAATAAATTATGAACTCTTGATCACTAAATTGCCCTCCTACTTAAACTTCGGAAAACCTTACACGTTTTGTTTTCCATCAAGTCTTCGATTTTTAATTAATCAAAATCACAAGATGAGTACATAAATGACGCTACAAAACTGTGACGTCACGCCTAGGTATTTCAAACATTTTTAGAACAAAATGTCGTTTTTGACAGATGAAAAAAAGTAAATCAGATGACTAGCATTCGTCATCCCTATTCATCGTACACTCCACGTTGACGGGTATGCAAGTATGTTGCAATGTTGCATTCTGCCTGTCCGGCGGACTTCAGCGCAGCAACCAACAAGATTTATGAAAAGTTTTGTTACAATATAAATTCTGAATACTCGCTCGCATAATTTTTCGGGAGGAATTTTTCAGTCAGAGCTCCCGTATGTAGATTTCATTGTTGAGCGCGTTTGCTGACTTTTGGCGGAGTATGAGAGGTAGGTTCCTGCAATATAAAACTTACTAGCTTTTGCCAGCGGATTCGCTCGCGTGAACATTGTTTGTATGACTGTCTTCGAGGGTGAGCGCGCCTACAGCTCCGGGACCTATACCTGGACAGTAGGTAGTGGTTCTCTTCCACGAGGCACTCGCCTTGCAGAGTACCGGGACAAGCGTCTTGGCGGCAAGACCTACCGTAACTCGTCCTCGTCTTCACCTTATGCCATAAGGCTTATGGTGTTGGCAGGAATAGCGGCCCTCACTTTATGACCTAGTTGTCGGTGAGTGGGGACGCTATATCATAAACCTGGTAGTTTTAGCGTATCTGGTAGATATACGAGAGGGAATTGTCTTCGAGGGTGCGCAGTGCCTAGTGCGACCCTATATATTAATCTAGATCCTAATCTGTCTGCATACAAAATATTTGTCAGATAAGTTCTGTAGTTTTTCCGTGAAAGAGTAACAAACATACATCCATAAATACAAACTTTAACATTTATAACATTAGTAGGATTTTCCAAAGGGTTTAAATCGGGCGGCCAATATACCAATGAGTTTTTCGAAACTTACGTACGTATACTTACCGATTGCTTTAACGGTGAAGGAAAACGTCGTGAGGAAATCAGCACATCTGATTCCAGTTGTGTATGAAGGTCGCGTTGCACACGTCCGTAGTTGTAAACCTAAATGCCCTACACGTGACCGCGGGTGATGTTAAGTGCAACACCAGGCAACCGCCGTCCTTCCCATGGATACTTAGACAAGTTGTTGTATCTTGTCTAAGCTTAGACAGCACGGTTAATTGTGCCACATGATCTTATCTTATCTTTATAAGTGGGAGCTGCAGTTGCAGCGAAACTTCGACCCAATGGGATCTTTTGTATCTACCCCTATAACCTTTGCACCCCAACCTACTCGAAGATGTGCTGCATTATTGCAGCAATTCCACTGATATAGGAAGGTGCTTGTAGTCCTCCAGTTTTGGGTAGCCAACACCTAGGAGGTTACATACGCTTGCTAGCCAGGACATCGCAGTGACACAGTAAGCGTTCCATTGATTCTGTATTTTCACCACAGGCCTGTAGGTTGGGTCATTCGTCAGGCCGATTTTTTCCAGGTCTGCCATCACATCAGCTCATGTACGTCTCCACCGAGGGGCTCGAGCCTACCTTGCATTAGGGCGATCGGGGCCTTAGTCGACCATACACAACCTTCGAGTTTCTTCGCAGGCGCATGCAGGTTTCCTCTCGAAGTTTTCCTTCACTGTATAAGAGCGTCGGATAAACGTATACATATGAAATCAAAATTCGAAAACACATTGGTATATGGCAGGATCGAACCACGACCTCCCGAAAAGGAGGTAGTGGCTCTTGCCGTTACGCCACCGACTTCCAGGTGTGCGTATTTTATGAAAGCACTCCACGTTTGTGGCAAAGTGGCCCGTTAACGCTCCTGTTACAGCTCTGACGCGCGTCCTGCTGTTTTTTCAAATGCACTTGGTTGCCCCTGTGGTTACCTCACCGATGAAGAGCTCAGAATGTTTGTGTCACTCGATAAAAGAGAAATCAACTTTTTCGGTCCAGGCGGATTTTGGTTTGCTATAAAGTGGTAATTGGTACTCTTTGCCTGCGTCAGTGTTTCCCGATTCCTATAATTTGGGGATCTTCAAGGCAAGAGTGAATAAGCATTATTTGAGTGTGCGTGTACTAAGACGTCGTCTACGTGACGCCAGGAGGTTTGTAGCTAGGTAGAGCAGGTACCGTTGGAAATAATAAACCTTTTGTACGAATTAAATATGGCTGAAGAGCAAACTTTATTGAATCCGTAAAATTTATATAGGCTCTGTCAGCTGACTTATTATTGGTTCTTTAAACGAAACTCAAACTTGTAAGCGTCGGTGGCTCAACCGGTAACGACTCGGTCCATCTAACCAGAGGTACCGGGTTCAAATCTGGACGGCCAATGTACCAATGAGTTTTTCAAAAACTTACGTACATACTTACCGATTGCTTTAACGGTGAAGGAAAACATCGTGAGGAAACCTGCACACGCCTGCGAAGAAACTCGAAGGTTGTGTGTGAAGTCGACCAACCCGCACTGGGCCCGCGTGATCGACTAAGGCCTAATCGCCCTGATTCAGGGTAGGCTCGAGCCCCTCGGTGGGGACGTATATGAGCTGTAATGATGAAACGAAACTATTTGAAAATACTTTCTTGCCATAAAACTAGATATACTAGGGATCTCTGCCCTGGCGCGCGGTCTTCAATCTACTACACACTTGAAAATGGACCTCTGTCCTGGCTCGCGGTCCACCATAGAATCAATCTCAACTGTTTTGGAAAGCTTTCCAACGATTTACTAATTTGAATTTGAACTTAGATTTTTAATAGGATTCGCGCTGGCAAGTAAGTATTAAAGGAGTCGTGAGTGCGGAAACGTAGAGGTATACTATCTCTACAGTACCATCCTCGATTGCATCATCACTTACCATTAGGTGAGTTGCAGTCAAACGCACTCAAATTTATAATAAAAAAATAATAATAATAATTTTTGTTCGAGTCAAGTGTCCCGCCTATTTCAGGACAAAAAATATGTTTGTGGAGCACCACACCTTTGTAAAATCACATTCGTATTTACACATTGATTGGATTGTGTGGGGAGATCGATGTAGATAAATCTCTCTTTTGTTGTTTGTTTCGTCTTCCTATTCCCACTTGCCAACTCAAATAGGTATCTGTTTGAGTAATAGATACCCCTGTCCCATATCGGTGTAGATATACCCTTTCCTTTGGCAAGTGTTTGCAAATAATAAGTAGGTAGGGTATCGAATTCATGTCCACATTGGATTGCTACACAAAAAAAGGCCAAGTGCGAGTAAGAACCTCATACAAAGGGTTTCCTGCCATCATCCTAGATGGCGCTAGTTTCTTCACGTTTAAAAAATACGTTTTTTGTATGGAGACTTTCACTTTTTGATGTGTAACATCTTTGCTCTCGCTTTCCTGCAATTTGTGGGAGTGATTTCGTGAAATGGGACGGAAAAGTGTCCCATGGGACGGAAATGTGTCCCAGGGAGTCGCGTTTTTTCAGGCTTTAAAAGCGCGGAAAAGACAAAGGTATCTATGACCATACAGCCTAGTCTGCCGTATCTTTGCCGTCCTTTTTTCAGGCTTTAAAAGCGCGGAAAAGGCAAAGGTCTTTACGACCATACAGCCTAGTCTGCCGTATCTTTGCCGTCCTTTTATAAAGTATTTTGTCACATGTTACACATCATATGCGAGTACTGTAGGTCTCGCTCGAATTTAATTTAATTTATAGTATTTGTTGTTATAGCGGCAACAGAAATACATCATCTGTGAAAATTTCAACTGTCTAGCTATCACGGTTCATGAAATACAGCCTGGTGACAGACGGACAGACAGACGGTAGGACAGCGGAGTTTTAGTAATAGGTAGGGTCCGGTTTTACGCTTTGGGTACGGAACCTTAAAATCAATACATGCCTAATTAATGGCTGTAAAAGACAGGCTGTAACAAACTTTTTGTTAAGAACGAGCATCATTATAATTATGAACTTTATAATGTATCGTACGTGCTGGTAAGTTTCCCCCAAGGATAAAGATTCAGAGTCAAGGTCCAAGATTCAAAATGTTTATTCAAAATAGGTGCAAATTACACTACTTCTGAGGGTCATAAAATAACAATTACACATAATGTAATTTGTGATAAATAAAATAATCACTAGTTAATAACGTCAAAATTCAATAATTGATATAAAACAAGTTATGTCATTATACAAGTAGCAAGCGTCATGGGCACGTTTGGGCAGGGGGCACTGCGGGGAGGGCCTTTTGACTACGCCGGGAGCGTTAGTACTAATATATATATATACTTTGCCGGGAGTTAGTTGAGACACAGTTGAGAAAGCTAATAAGCTTTCTCAACTGTGTCTAATAATAATTAGAATATTTTTTTCATTGTTATTGTCTATTAACCCCACATCAAGAGGTCGCGGGTTCGATTACCGGTTGAGTCTAACTTTGTAAAATTTGGTTTGGTTGGTGGAAGGGCATTTTCTAAGTCCGTCTGGCTAGCTACCACCATCTTATCTAAGTCTTGCCGCCAAGCATCAATGTTAACAACATGTTTACACAAATAAAACCTCCACCTATCGGGACTTGGAAGAGACCCGTGATGTTTCACAAAAAGCACTTACCTACCTACTAATTGAACTTCTTTTTCTTGAAGCTGGAGCAATTTTCTGAATATGGATCGACGAATTCACTAATAAGTGATTCATATGTACCTATTAATGTTTATGTAAGAGTTGGAGAAACCCGATAGCTTCCCATACAAATAAAACCTGCTTACATTTTTATTTTTAGAATAAAAATGAAGGGGA
Organism: Coleophora flavipennella; assembly: GCA_947284805.1. Classification (NCBI taxonomy): domain Eukaryota; kingdom Metazoa; phylum Arthropoda; class Insecta; order Lepidoptera; family Coleophoridae; genus Coleophora; species Coleophora flavipennella. The sequence goes on along the minus strand of OX369264.1, from coordinate 14,011,991 downwards.
CAAGGGAAAAAACATGTATTTTCACAAAGACAATGACCTGAGCTATTTTAAATTATAGTCAGTCTGGAATTGTATCCACTTAAAAAGTGTTTTAATCCACAATTGGTAAGCCCTTACCTGGTGGTAAGTGACGATGGCGCTAAAGATGGAAGCGGGTTTACCAAGACTCCCCAACGCAGTGTTGCTAATTGCACTGTTCCATACTCCATTCTAGTGAGCGATAATCTATCGATATTGAAAATCAGTCATATTATCGATAGTCCTATCGAAACTGTCGACCATTGACGATATTATCGATTGATAACAATTAGTAATACCTATGTGCGTTTTGTAGTACCAGCTTTATACTACGGAACAGCCTAATCAGTTAAAAAAATACGAAAACTAGACTGTACATTGCATGTTTTTCCCCTGTGCTCGTCTGTACAACTACGTCGACCTTAATAAGAAGCTGTAGTTTCAGTATTGCTAATGAAAAGGAAAAGCATTCTGTTGGTGGTGGCGTCTTGGCCGGGCTCCAATAACTATCTCGATTTGTCTTTCTACTTAACAACATTGAATATTTGTTTTCAGCAAACAATACGGTTTATTGCTGCTGAAATGTAAACATTGAAGTGGCTGTTTGCATATTGTTTTATGTGCTCTGTTTTTTCCAGGAAAATAAAAGTGCTGAAAAAGCACTCTTATTTTCCTGGTTAGTTTGCCTGGATAGCTTAGTTTTCAGCAAACAATACGGTTTATTACTGCTGAAATGTAAACATTGAAGTGGCTGTTTGCATATTGTTTTATGTGCTCTGTTTTTTCCAGGAAAATAAAAGTGCTGAAAAAGCACTCTTATTTTCCTGGTTAGTTTGCCTGGATAGCTTAGTTTTCAGCAAACAATACGGTTTATTACTGCTGAAATGTAAACATTGAAGTGTCTGTTTGCATATTGTTTTATGTGCTCTGTTTTTCCAGGAAAATAAGAGTGCTTTTTCAGCACTCTTATTTTCCTGGTTAGTTGGCCTGGCTAGCTTAGTTTTCAGCAAACAATACGGTTTATTACTGCTGAAATGTAAACATTGAAGTGGCTGTTTGCATATTGTTTTATGTGCTCTGTTTTTTCCAGGAAAATAAGAGTGCTGAAAAAGCGGTCGTAGTTTAGTGTGACTTGGGCAGTTGAGTTAACTGACCGGAAGCACGGTTATTAGGTACCTAAGTTATTTTTCTATAAAAATCTCGTGTTACGGTGTAAGTGTTCGTGCTCCTCCGAAACGGCTCGACCGATTTCCATGAATTTTTTTATGTGGTGTTTAGTGTAGGTCGTAAAGTATATTTCAATATGGAATGAGAACGTTTGCCGGGTCAGACGGCATATTATATTATTTTGTATAGGCTATAGGTTTATGGGTATATTGACCGTGGCAATAGAAATACACAATCTGTGAAAATCACAACTGTCTACCTGTTACGGTTCATGAAATACAGCCCGCTGACAGACAGACGAACAGCGGAGACTTGGTAATAGAGTCCTGTAAAACAAAATTATTTTTGTAGTTGGCATAGAACATTTTCTATGGAAATCTATGAATAACAATACCATTAATATGTATACCCATGCAAAATTAAAGGTTTCTGGTACTATGATTCTCTGATGTAAGCTACGAACAGACAAATGGAAGGACATGGCGAACCTATAAGGGTGCCATGTTGACTAGGGAACCCTAAAAAATCTGCAAGTATGTACTTAGGTAAAGACATTTCTACGTAGACCCTTTTCCTCATTGCTAATGCAATCAGTATATCGTTGCCTTAGAATAATTGACGCGAGAAGAGAGATCCTGAGTGATCCCACGAGTTCATTAGTCTGTTTACGGTACATACTACGTAAATATCCCTCAGGTAGAAAACATAGGCAAAAAAGGAAAAGGGCAAGATCTAAGACAGAAATGTTAATTTATTTTCGTACGCTGTTTTTCGTTGAACTTTGGACCTTGTGTTAGGTGTTTGAAGCGAAAAGAGGTTAGGTTTTTACTCATTTGAAGAATTTATTAAAATACTCACATAACTTGTTCTATTTTCATTACTGAGCGTCTGTGGCGTAACGGCTTGGGCCGCTACCTCCGATTCGGGAGGTCTGGGTTCGAATTCTGCCTCGTACCCAATGGGTTTACGAAATTCGATTTTGTACGTTTATCCGACGCTCTTACGGTGAAGGAAAACATCGTGAGGAAACCTGCACATGTCTACGAAGAAACTCGAAGGTTGTGTGTGAAGTCGACCAACCCGCACTGGGCTCAAGTGGTCCGTGGTTGACTAAGGCCCAATCGCCAAATTCAGGGTAGGCTCACGATTCTCAGTGGGGGGGGGGGGGGGGGGGACACACACACACACGTACACACTTATATGAGCTGATATGATGATTATTTTCTTAATAGTATTGTGTAGTATTGCGTTATGTTATTATGTATTATTGATTATTGTGACACGCATAAACTTAGATTTAGTATAACACATTTAATGTTATTAATTTATGACCTGTAAATGCTTTTAACAGGATTAAACTAACCTTCCAGTTTCTGACCAATTGACGAGGCGACGATTGACCTGGGAGGATAGGATCGAGTCCAAATTCGTAATCGAAAAAGGCAGGGACCTTCAGATATCAATTATCAAAGCAATCGGTTCAGTAACTAAAAAGTTCAAAACGGCGGCCACTTTGTTCATTTACGACAACAAATACGTAATCGGAGACCTCAGGGACCTTCAGATGTCGATTTTGAAAGCAATCGGATCAGTAACAAAATTTAAAAGAAATAAAAACCGACTTCAAACAAAGAAATTCCCCCAAAAGTATGAAATAATATTTTTGTATATAAATACACGAATTTAACTAACAATAACGAAATCAAAGGTATGTAGAAATCAAAGTAGGAGCCTACAATTTTTTTAGGGCGGTACCAGCACACAGCTACTTAATTACCTGTCAAATGTTTTAGATTCGATGTCTTTGATGGCACCGACCTCAAAAAAATTTTAGGCCCCTAATTTGATTTTGTAATTGTTGGTTAATTTCGTGTATTTATATACAAAAATATTATGGCATACATTTGAGTGAATTTCTTTTTTTGAAGTCGTTTTTAAGTTTTTCAAACTTTTATTTTAATTTTTTAGTGATAATGCTATCTACAAGTTCTTTTGCTGAATTAGCTGTACCGCTCGCGTCAAACACTCCGTCAAAGGGGCTGACCTGAGTTCAATCGCACCGCCCGTCGTTGTCGACCGAAGTTATCGGCGCCGCGGTTGAACTCAGGGCGGCCCCTTTGACGGCGAGCGGCATTTTTCAAAGGTGCAGCTAATGCAGCGAATGAATTATATCTAACAACGTTAAATCCAATCACCTACTTACCAATAGGAATAATCAAATCGTAATACATTGTGTTTTATTAACCGATACACTATCGGTCTATACGTATATAATATTTAAAGAATTATCATCCAACTCCTAACCGCTAAGGAGTTGGACCTTCCATCATCAGCTCATCAACATGAGATCATGATTAACGGGCACAAATACTTGAATAGCTTAAGAAAAGTCATGAAACACGTAACAAGTGCCTGTAAAATTTGAGGTTTGCCTTAGATTTCCCTTGGATCCCATTATTAGAACCTGACTTGGTGCCAATGGGATGAATGGGACCACCTTGGAAGTATACTTAAAAAAAAAGAATTTTCCAAATCGGTCCAGTCGTCTTCGAGTAATCGGTGAATGTATATAAAAAAAAAGAATACACATAGTCACAGTATATATATATTAGTACTAAACATAGTCGAACATAAAACCTCCTCCTCTTTTGAAGTCGTTTTAAAATGGCGGACACTTTTGTTTAATTATGACAAGAAATCCGTGATCGGAGACCTCAGGGCCCTTCAATATCAATTTTGAAAGCAATCGATTCAGTAATTAAAAAGGAGAAGACTGTAGGCAAGTCCCTAAAAGATCTTTATAAAGATTTGTGCTGGAAGCGTATTGGGCGAAAATCGCTTGCAATGGGCTCGTAAATTTTTAAAAAATATTCAAAATTGTTTTCACAGATATGGTATAAATGGCTGAGCGCTTTTAAAATTTATCTCGTTTATAAAACGATCCAGAGAATTTAAAACCCTTCCTTTTGAAAGATTTAACCTGAAGCTGCGCTATGAATTCAGTGTATTAAAATTGATTTCAAGATGTAAATCTAACTTGATCTATTAGATGAGCGTTCAATAATTTATCTACCTAGATAAGAAAAAGATATTACAGTAAAAATACTCTTATTTTAGACTTTATGTCTAAAAATAAAAATACAGTAAATAATAAATTATATTTTTCAATGTACTCTCCGCTAAGCTCAATACACTTGGTCAACTTCTCTTGCAATGACTTCAAACCCTAAGAAAAAAAATCCTTTGGTTGCTCGTCAAATTAAGTTCCTTGTCCTCTTTATCACAAGAAAATCGTTGCCCTTAAATGATTTTTTCAAGGTTCGAAATAGAAAATTATCCGACGCGGCTAGGTCAGGGCTGTAGGGTGGATGGTTGAGCTGTTGGAACCCGCATTCTCGAATGGCGGCCTGTGCTTCTGCACACATGTGCACCGGAGCATTGTCGTAAAGGAGCAGAATGTTTGATGTGAACTTTCCGCGTCTTTTCTACTTGATAGAATCTCGCAATGCATTTATGGTACTAGCGTAGGTCTCACCCTTTATGATTATCTTATGTGGCATGAACTCCAACAGTAAAAGTCCTTCCTCATCCCAAAAAACAGTGGCCATGACCTTGCTTGCAGATTTTCTACTTTAAACATTTTAGGGGTGGGTGAAGATCTGTGATTCCACTGTATGGACTCTATTTTTAACTTGGAATCTCTATGGTAAACCCACGTTTCGTCTCCTGTCACCAGTCGTTGAAAAAAACTTCCTGGGTTGTCACCAATGAGGTCCAAGTTCTTTTGAAACATTCGCGTCGGGCGTCCTTTCGAAGTGGTGTCAGAAACCGCGGGACCCATCTTGCGCTGACTCTAGACATTTGAAAATGTTCATGAATTATATTCCAAACTGTTCCTGCCGAGAAGTCCATTTCTTCAGCTATCCTGGAAACAGACACTCACCTATCTTATTTATTTTACACATTTATGGAGTCGTTGCCGTCACGGGCCGCTCCGTGTGAGGGTCATCTTCTATGGACTCTCTTCCCTTTTAAAACTGCTTGGTCCAAAATTTGACTTTATATTTAGAGGGTGCAGATTCCTCTTATATTGTTGTTATGCGTTCAAATATTTCTTTAGGCTTCTTTCCCTCTTTAGTGAGGAACTTAATAACCGATCGCTGCTTTAAATCGAGCAATTTTTAGTAGACTCAGACATCGATGCACTTGTCATTCTTTAACTCTGAAATTGTTAATCGCACTGAATTCAAATTTCGAACACTTCACACGAAGAAACAAAGCTACACGCATGAACATGTCTCGACTTGTTCAGCAGTGCACTTTACCCTTAGGTAGATATATTATTGAACGCTCCTGTAAGTTAGGTATGCTTACAATAACATGAAGAGTATTTATTTGAAGAAGATCACCGGTAAGCATCAGGTGAGATGATGCCAAGGACTTACCGATTGTGAGTAAAAAAAATTAAAAAAAATCAGCGGTCTGTGTCTAAGCTACAATTATGAATTATACAACCGTAGTTTTTGAAAAAAAAAGTATGATATCTTAAGTAGACATAAAGCGACTTGCGAGTCCTATACATTAACGCGTTCAGGGTGTTGATGGGCCTATGGCGCGCTTCTGCAGTGCCTCTGGCATGTTTACGGAGGCAAAACAGCTTCGAGGCTATTTTGCGAAAGTGGTCCGCCTCCTTGATTAGTCGAACGCGCGCCAGCACTAACAGCATCCTTTGCACTCTAGTGGACCCATAGAGCACGGAACGTCATTCTTGCTCACCCGCGGCTATGTTATGTTTCAATTTATACTACGATGAAAACTAATTACAAACATCCATACTTGTCTACTCAATATATTCGCAAAGTTTTGATTCCATCCGGCATGTAGTTTTTGTATTAAAGCGCAACTAAGTATGTATGGAAACTCGAGGCTCCTGGGGACCCTTAATTGGCGCTGTGATGCAAAAAACAGTTAGGCGACTAATTATGAAACTAAATTAAGTCAATATGCACGACTACTGATTACCTATAGAATAAATTAAACGTGCGTTACTTACAATATGAAACTAAATTAAGTCAATATGCACGACTACTGATTACCTATAGAATAAATTAAACGTGCGTTACTTACAACACAAAGTTCTGGATGGAATAAAAAGGAATTCGCTTTACTCAGCCCTCATTAGTTGGAGAAGGTACTGGAGGAAACTTTACGTCTACTTGTTGTGAATGACTGACGAACTTGGTGGGGGGACCTTCTCAAGACGACAAAAGTGCAAGTGAAAATGTCAGAGTACTGATTTTCTTGCGTATTGCTTTTGTCATGTGGGAAATATGTTTGTGTGGTGTCAAAATATTTTTTATCTACTCTCATATCGTAAAGTTCGAATTATAAACTTCAAAACGAATTTATATTGGAATAATTTATAAACACAATACCAAAATTGAAAAAAAAATTAAAAAAATATTTCTTTGACAAAATAATGTTATTAAGTTTTTTTTCCATAAGGATACAAGTTAATCCAAAAAGTTAATATCACCAACGAAGTTCCATATATTTCTTTTTATTGGACGCACATGCGGTTCGCGCCATTTTTGCAGCATTACGAAAAGTTTTCATTCAAATTTTTACTTGTCTGTGACAGCGCCCGCTTTAACGCATGCGCGGTGATGTGCTAGGTTTTGGCTCCATTCATTGAATACGTTTTGTTGTAGTTACTGAATTTCGTGGATAATTTTCATTCTTGCTTAAAAATGTCTAAGATCAGTGGAAGCATTGTTTTTACCTGTCTGTGACAGCGTGCGCTTCAGCGCAAGCGCGGTGATGTGCTAGGAGTTGGTGCTATGACACGTTTTGTTGTAGGTACTTACTGAATTTCGTGGAATATTTTTTTTCTTACTCTTTTAACTTTGATCTTTGTGGTTTAGTTGATTCAATCCCAATGTATGAGATAACATAAAATAGTGTATGAAACTGCACATAACTAGGTATTAAAACACTCGTATGACACTATTGAAAACCTCACCAAGGCTCGGTTTTTAAACTCATACTCGTGTCTTAATACCCCTAGCTATGCAACAGTTTCATAAACTTCTATTTTAATGTTTCCTTTAGGTTTTATTATTTAGGTTTATTTGTTTTTTTTTGGTAGGTACGGATGGCCGCTGGGGTAGTAAAGTTCTCGAGTGGCGACCGCACGCCGGAAAACCTAGCGTAGCAGGCCTCCCACTTGGTGGACCGATGACCTAGTGAAGGTCGTGGGAAGCCGCTGGATGTGGGTAGCGCAGAACCGGTCGTCGTGGAAATCCTTGGGGAGGCCTATTTCCAGCAGTGGACGTCCTTCGGCTGATATGATGATGATGATGAGGTAACGTAACTCTTATAGGATCACTCGTGTATCCGTCTGTCTGCCCGTCTGTCATAGCCGATTTGCTCAGAAACTACTGGATCCATTTCCTAGAAACCAATTTTATACATAGTGAAGCGCAAAGTATCGCTTCAAAGCCGATCTTCTTTCTTGATGTTTCATATTAAATTCTTTTTGGTTTCCGCTGTTGGTCGTGGTATTGATTTTTTTCATTAACGATGAAGGATTGACAAGTTGGAGAAAAAAGAGATGACGGTCAGATTTTGTTGGATTTTTTTTGGGTTGTGAATATTCAAATTTTTAATTATCTTCGCTATATTTTGAGTTTTTCTGAGGGCCTTTTCACTTCGGCCGCATTTTTGGAATCACGAAGATATTCCGCTTCGGAAGAGCCTGAGACGGAGCTGTAGCGCAGGATACAGCGTACTGCAGCGTTTTGCCAGTTTCCCTTTTTGCTGCGCCGCGTAGTGCAGTGCTTGGTTGAGGAGTGGTAAAATCCCGTTAAGGAGCTGTGCGTTCTGCCGGCCATTCTTTGTTGCTGTGCGGCACGTCCGACTTCTTCCTCCAAGGGAAGTGTTTTTTGTTATTTATCTTAACCATTCGCTACCTTCGAGGCCGTGCGATGTAAAGTATAGTTGCTGCCCTGCGGGATTGTTTTTCTACATCAAGTGCTACTTTCAACCTTCAAATTCCTTCACCTCTTTCTATTTTAACGGACTGTAAATTTTAAGTTACTTAAAAGCATTGTGTTCCCTTCTGGTGATACTTACAACCTTGGGGTAATTTTCACCCCCAGTAAAAATGATTACTGTTTATATCTCATTATTAGATTTTATCGTTTTAATACCCAGGGAAGGGGACGATCGTTGCCTAACCGGCCTAAAATTAAGGTTAAATTTTGTAAATTTTAGTATACCGATGCTTTGAGCTAATTTGTATAAAACATTCCTACATCATCATCCCGTAATCCTTTTAGTATATTTTACCCTTTTTTTTACTTCTAATCCTTTTAGTATATTTTACCCTTTTTTACTTCAAATTGTTTAGTATATTTTATCCTTTTTTTACTTCAAATTGTTTGTTATATTAAAGGTATTCTGATTTACCCTAAAATAATTTTTCTTTAAAACTCCGTTTAGGCCTTGATTCAAATTCCACGTATCATATGTGGTAAATTCCATAAGAGTCTTTCACCCCAATTTATTTTATTTTTGGTCACATATTTATGGCGCCCGAACAGGGACCTGAACCCTGGACCCTCGTAGTATACAGATGTAATAAAAAATGGTGTATAACCCGTTATCTGGGGGTTCTACTCATCATAATGAACAACTTTCCTCAAAGAACCCACTGTCTCATCATATCAGCCACAAATCGTTCACTGCTGGACAAAAGCCTCCCCCAAGGATTTCCACGACGACCGGTCCTGCGCTGCCCGCATCCATCGGCTCCCCGCGATCTTCACCAGGTCATCGGTCTACTGTCTATTCTCATAAAAAACCTAACCACTCCGGGAGTGCCGACAGAAGTGAAAACTTTTTACAGTTTTATAAGTTTTGATGATACGAGTGTTCCTGGTACGGTGGGTCGGTTACGTTACAGGTTACAGTGTCGCGAGTTCAATGGTTTTTTCCGAACTTAAAAAATGCCCAACGCGTCTAAAGAAGTAGACATAGAGGGACGTACGCGAAATGCAGCAAGAATGAGATAATAAATTTCACTAATTTAGACCTTTAACTCATTTGGGGAATACTGATCGACTAGGGCGATTTGTAGGCATCAAACCCGCTGGTTCGCGTTGGCCGGTCCATAGCTGTTATATTGGTCGAAGGCTTCTACTCATCATTACCAAAAGACTGTCAATAAAAAAAAAACTTTATACAAATCGATCAGCTGATTCACCAATTGGGTATGCTAAAAAAAAAATATGTATTTTTTTTATTTTTTTTTCTGATTGTTTAGACCATTTTGAAAAACTAATTTGAATATTTCATTTTTTAAGCCTCTAGATATTTTTAAATATTTTTTTAAATTTTGAAACCTTGATGACGTCATCGGTTCACATTACTATGAAACGAACAGCCCTATTTCTATGACGATGAAACGAATAGGCCTTGACGTCAACTGTCAAGTCACTCAAGTCAATCATTCCCAAAGGTTTTTTGGCGGGATTTGTGGTAGACGCATTCGTAGTTTTATTTTGTTGTTTTTTCATTGCACCGGCACTAGCATTACAAATCCAACAGCTAAGGAAGCCTAAATACGTCAGACCTGGCTGTATGGTCTTAGTAACCTTTGCCTTTTCCGAAACGAAACTATCACAAAGCCAACAACGAAACGTCAAAGTCAAAATTTACTTGTCATCAAACATCATAATCTATGTATGGACAAGGCCTTCAGAGTTTAAATGTTTTTTAGAACCACAATAAAAATTGGACCTCTAATGAATATCTTACCCATTTAAGTATTTAATTTGAATGACGTTCTAATAATATTTGATTGTTTCAAACGTAGTTTTTGGTGGATGATAAATAAATAGTGCCTTTTTCAGTGCTCGACGAAAGCTCGTCCTCAAATGCAAGGTCCGTAATTGATATGACAAGTAAGAGTGCACGTTCCGTTCAGTGGTGAAATAAGGTTTTATTGTAAACTCGTGACGTCATAGGGGTCAAATGAAGGTTATTGTCCTTTTCCGATTTTTTTACGCAATCTTTTACTTTTTCGAGTGGAAAATGAAAAAATATGGCTTTAAATAAAAATATCTCGAAATGGTTTTTTTATTTTCATGGCTTATAAAAAATTTAGCATACCCAATTTTGTGCATTTTTGATGAGCATAGATTGCCTCACCTACACTAATAGAATACAAAAACTATAAAAAAAGTATGTGTGTGTGTGTGTCGCCATCTGGGGCTCTGGCGCCCAAACTACTAAACAGATTGAGATAAAATTAATGTTGATTTACTCACACGGTAGACCGATGACCTAGTGAAGGTCGCGGGAAGCCGCTGGATGCGGCAGCGCAGAATCCTTGGGGGGAGGTCTTTGTCCAGCAGTGGACATCCTTCGGCTGATAAGATGATGATGAATGTTTATTTATGTGTGTCTGGTGACTGTGACGGTGACGCGAGAAAGTATGCACAACGTGGTTGTACAATTTATTTTATTTAGAGACAACAGCAGGTAGTAGGTACCTCATTTGTTAGTAAACTTAACTTTCCTATCCTGTACTATTAAACAAGCAATATGTATTTGTATACAAGGTGTAAAAAGACCCGGAAACTTAAACTGGGGTTTCTCGTCATCATACTGATCAACTTTCTCCAAGGAACCCATACTGAATTCTCGAAATTTTTTTTGAACTTCCCATACACAATTGGCTGGATGTATGAAAAGTCGAAAAATTTTTTCGAGGATTCGGTATGGGTTCCTTGGAGAAAGTTCTTCAGTATGATGAGTAGAAGCCCCAGTTTGAGTTTCCGGGAGTGGTCTTTTTACACCCTGTATATTTGTTAATATTTGTATATAGGGTGACTTTTATTTAGTTCTTGATAACAAAGGATATGAAAGTACTCGTGATTACAAACAAATTTCTCAAAGAAACCATATATCAAATTTGAAAAAAGTTGGTCCTACATTTTTGCCGATTTCATATATTATTATGTATTCTTCTTCAAATTTAAGAGCTGATGCTCTTGTCGGTGGAGCAATCTCCAATTTTTTCTATCCTCTGCTAACGTCTTTACCTCCCGATACGACACGACAGCAACCTTCTCCTTAATTTGTTATTGTTATTCTCCTTTATTGTTTTTTTATTATGTATAGAGGACCAAAATTTTTTTTTCTGATTGTACATTAAGTTTCTTTGGGAAAGTTGTTTCTAGTCACGAGTACATGCATATCTTTTGTTATCAAGAATTATTAAAAAGTCACCCTGTATACTTGTAATCAATTACGCTCATTTCTGGGAAAATTAGTTTTTCCGAGTTTTTCCGCACATCGTCTTTTACGCGCAATAATAGGATCGATAATTTCACTGTACTAGATACAAGTATAATAGAAGCGATAGATCAGTGGTCACAAAGTATTACAGTTTCTCCTTGTAGATTGTTATGGGTTTGATCCCCGGTCCGGTCGAATCCTTTGTGTTTTTTTAAATTTTTAGCCTTTTCCGGGCAAAGCTTGTACTCCCAGGCAGGGCACTGTTTTATCCAGCAGTTTCCCGCAACCATCATCAGTCCTCTCCGTCCACCGAGTGGGAATAGTCTGCCTACTTTTGGAATGAGATAAGATTAGATATTAAAATTATTGCTTTCTTTATTAATTTTGATTATTATTATTATTTTAGTTATGTTTAATTTTTAGCAAGATTCCAGATTCAAGATATTTATTCAAAATTGGTGCAAATTACACTATTTCTGATAGTCATAAAATAGTGATTATATAATTTCATTTGTAAATATCAAGAAATAAACAATCATTACATAATAACGTCAAAATCCAATCCGTGATATAAAAAAAAAAACAAATAATGTCATTAGAACATGAAAACAACAGGACACGAGAGGTTATAGGTACATTAAAATTATTGAATGTCATGAACGCCTTTGACAAGTGTAGGCCAGTTCACACGGACAGCACCCGGTCACGAGAGCACTTATTATAATTTATTGTACGTAGGTACTTACTTTAATATGTCCTACACAATAGGGGATCGGACTGCATCAAAAATAAATTCTGAAATATGATTTCCTAAATTGCTCTCCTCTTGAAGTTTAAAAAAACTTTACTTGTTTTGTTTTTCATCACATCTTAAATTTTTAATTGATCAAATTCACAAAATAAGTTCGTCAATGACTCTTAAAATCTATGACGTCACTTGTGGGTATTTCAAACATTCTTAAAACAAAATTTCGTTTTTGACAGATCATTAAAAGTAACTCAAATGACTAGCAGTCCGATCCCCTATTGTTTTTTTTTGAATTGAATAAATAAACGCTGTCGCCACTAGAGATCCAATAACATGTACTCGTAAACAACGTTATACTAAATGTAATGAAAGTAGTTAATAAAAATCATATTATATCACTAAATCAGACACCGAATCCTTCTGATGTAGTGGATATGCCGGGCCATCGAGGCCGAAACGACGTAGCTATTTCGTAGAGAGATAATCAATTCGTGAAGTCAGCAGGAAACCTTCTATTATATTCTTCGTTCAAGAGAAGCCTTTTCAAAAGTTAATAAATGTACGATTATATTAAATCAGATATGAATGTAGAACAAAGAGACCATCTATATATCCATCGATCCTATCATTTTTGGCTTCTCTTATAGAATAGGGATGAAGAATGCTGTCAAAAACGACATTTTGTTCTAATAATTTTGAACAAAAAAAAAACGACTTCAATCAGGAAACTAAGATTCCCCTCGATTTCTCTGGCATACCATCATCAGATCCTGGTTTTCTTATCAAGGTACCACCCTTGGGATATCTCCTTTCCAACAAAAAAAGAATCATCAAAATCGGTTCATAAATGACGAAGTTATCCGCGAATAAACATAAAAAAAATATATATAATTGAGAAAACTCCTCCTTTTTTGAAGTCGTTTAAAAATGTTAGAAAGCAGCGTCATAAATGTACTTATTTTGTGTTTTGGTGAATTAAAAATCGAAGACTTGATGTAAAACAAAACGAGTAAAGTTTTCCTAAGTTTAAGTAGGAGGGCAATTTAGTGATCAAGAGTTCATAATTTATTTCTGATGCTGTCGTCATCCCTACTCTGCCAATGTTATGTCAGTCATGGGAGTGACACTTCAGCAGATGGCCAGTTTTGCGGAATTTAGATTTTTCCTCATGATGGGTTAGGACAAAGACAACACACATCATCGCTATTTTTACTACTCCACCAAGCCAACTAGGCAACTGTCAAAGTCAATTTCTCATTCTACTTTTTAGACTGGTTTACATTTTTTAAGTACAGAAGCGTCGGTGGCTCAACCGGTAACGACTCGGTCCTCCTAACCAGAGGTGCCGGGTTCAAATCCGGACAGCCAATGTACCAATAAGTTTTTCGAAACTTACATACATATACTCACCGATTGCTTTAAGGGTGAAGGAAAACATCGCGAGGAAACCTGCACACACCTGCGAAGAAACTCGAAGGTTGTGTGTGAATTCGACCAACCCGCACTGGGCCCGCGTGGTCGACTAAGGCCCGATCGCCCTAATTCAGGGTAGCTCGAGCCCCTCGGTGGGGACATATATGAGCTGATATGATGAAGTACAGAAATGTTGAGCGTCACACATGCGAATGCTGCGAACCATACTAAGAAGAACGCGGTAAAGATACCTAAGGAGGCATTCCACTCAAGTGCCTAGTTGGCTTGGTGGAGTAGTAGAATGGCTCGTCAACTAACAACCCATAATATCCCCACTGCTGGAGCTAGGGCATCTTTCCGAATTCGGGAAACAACATACGAAATTTCATCAAAATCAGCCTAGTAGTTTTTGCGTGTTGCGCGAACATACAGACATACAGACAAAAATTCCAGAAGTTGTTGTTTTGGCCTCTTTATCGTTAGTAATGACCACCACAGTTATTATTTTCAATAATATTTTATATACAGACACGGCCCCGTTACAGTTTTTTATATGTATAGATAAGTACTTTTCCTAACATACGCTGAAAAGAGTTCGCTACACTTCCTCGCACTAGTGTTGTTGCGATAGCGATAGTCTATCGATAGTATAGTATAGTATTCCGAATTCGGGAAGATTAGGTCATGCTCCACACACAGGTCCTGGTTGGTGGAGGTTGTACGGCTAGTGACAAAACCCACCGTCAGAAGTTTTCGAGCCACCTACTCTAAGTCTGCGTTTCTATCAAAGCTGTGTAGTGCGATGTAGTGTTGTTGTGATAGCGATAGTTTCGCTATCAATAGTTGACCTAAAAAAATAATCGAATGAGCGATAATGCTATCGAAAATATTGACATGATGCAATGTTATCGATACTATCGATAGTATAGATATTAATGATCTTAAGCTATAGTATTACTTAATTATATCAATCGATAGTATCATGAAGGATAGATAGTTTCGATAGGACTATGGATAGTATCACTGATTTTCAAGGCTACGATACTGTCGATAGACTATCGCTATATAGCAACAACACTAGTGTGAGGAAGTGTAGCGGACTCTTTTCAGCTGTATGTTAGGTACAGAATTTAGCTAAACATACATTTAATAAAACTATAAAAGGGCCGTCTCTGTACATGAAATATTTTTTGAAAAATAATAACTGTGGTGGACTTTACTAAGGATATAGAGGCCAAAACAACAACTTTTGGATTTTTTTCTGTCTGTCTGTATGTATATTCGCACATCACGGATACAACTGTGATGGACATTACTAAGAATATAGAGGCCAACAAAACAACTTTTACCTTTTTTTCTGTCTGTCTGTCTGTCTCTATGTTCGCACGGCACGCAAAAACTACCAGGCGATTTTGATAAAATTTTGTATGATGGCCTTTGTAGCCCGGGTTAACATATAGTATACTTTTATCCCGGAAAATTCAGGGATTCCCGTGGGAAAATTTAAACCCTCCACGCGTACGAAGTCGCCGAAACAGCTAGTAAATGTACGAACAAAAGTCCACGATTTAATGATTTAATAAGATACGTATTATATATATACTTGATTGAGTCATAGTAAAAAATATTACTTTAATGATTGAGTGTAACTTACCAAATAACCGAGTTCACAATGAACAATAGATACTTATAATATAGGAACATGAGATATCTATTTAGTATGGATGCAAGAATTATTGAGTCTTACTTTAATATACCGAGGTCACCAATAAATACTGTACATATAGGTCGAATATTGGCAGCCGACTATTATGGCCAGTATCGTTGCCTTTTAACAACGCGGGAATGACTCCTTATACTTCGTGCACAGAGGCAACTTCGATCCTCGATAATTGAAAGTAGTGTCTCCATTTATCTCTCTTACTGTACTCTTACGTGGTTCAAAGTAAAAGGACAGGTAGAATTTAATGTGTGGATTGATGAAACCCTTTGCGATATAGGAAACTTCTTTATGGTGGATGGGTGGAATTAGAGGAGACCTCTTTACTATGTTCATGCTTATGGCGAGTCATTGATTGGAACAGTTGTCTATGGCTTTTTCTTTACGTGTAAAGAGTAAAGAAATTAACTACACTTTTGCATTTTTTCCAATGGTTTTTCGTTTATATTAAAAACTACAATTAATTTAAAAAAAATGTGTTTAGACTAATCGACTAAGAAACTTTAGAGATACAAATTAGATCTGGTTTGACAGTAGTGTGGTTTCTTTTGTATTTTTTTTCTGTTATAAAACTTAACTAATCGTGTTTCTGCAACTGTCAAAATAAATTCATTGAAGTGAAGAATGAAAGGTTACAAAATATCACTTTCATAATATTTTGTAATTGCTGAGAAAAATCGAGATCCCTGTGACCAAAGTTTCCAATGCGTCGCCTAAAGAATGTTAAAGCTTCTTCACACTTCTTATTTCTATCGTAATAGTACCAATTAACGGTAATTTCCTTAGAGATGGTACGGTTGCTGACTGCATGGTGTTGAACTTAGTCTGTGGCTCGGCCCTATTGAACAGTAGTGACTAAGATAACTAAAACCGCAGGAGGCCTTAAGCAAAGTATATTTATTTATTTGATCGTATGGCGATATGTCGAACAGGTAATTCTCAAATGTCAATGTTCAGGCCACAAAGTATATAATATATTAGTACTAACATACAGTATGGACACTCCCTGCCGCTCTCTAGATTGCGACCTCACCCCCTCGTTTAACGGCTTATCATTGAACAGGCAAAAAACCTGCTTCATGAATTTTAGCATTAACGGACACCGCCCTCATAGAATGAGCGTGTACGCAGGCGGCGCCCTCATCGATCAAGTTTCTGTCACAAAGATCAATAGCGCATTAGTGTGGGAGACCCTCATCGTTAAGGTGTGCGCGTGCGCAAAACTGGGTAGTTCTTGTTTCTAGTTTCTTGATCGCTGTCTTGCTATTTCGTAACCGTTCACTCGCGCCTGTCGTACAGTACCGAGCTATGGGCCCGCGCCGCCGACTGGCGCCGCGCGTTTGTGATGCAGAAGCGGGCCGTGCGTGCTATGGCTGGTGTGCCGGACGATGTTTCAGCCCGCGAATATTTTGCTAAATTTAAAATACTACCGCTTCCGTGCTTGTATCTTCTCCAGATAGCGATGTTCACCCGTGAAAATCTGCACACCTTTAGTTAGCGTTAGCAAATTTAATCTTTGGAGCAACAAAAAGAAGGACCACCTGGTAGTAGAAGCACATAGGCTAACCAAATCAGAGAGATCGGCCTACGTGATCGGCCCCGTCGTCTACAATCGTTTGCCGGAATCTATTAAGAGTGCAGCGTCTACATCTGCCTTTAAATATAAATTAAGAAAGTGGCTCCAGGAGCAATTATTTTTTAATTACGAAGAATTCTTTAATAATTCTATTGAGAACGTACCTGGAAAAGAAGGGTACCTTTAATATACAATTAATAAAATTAATTAATATAAATAATAATAATATAATATAATTAATATAATATTAATATAATTAATTAATCAATTAATATTTATTATTATTACTATTAAGTTTTGACGTATAACCAGTTATAAATAAATATTTCATTTCATTTCATTTCGTCACCCAGATTGATACAGATTGGTTACAGTTTGGTTGTCGAACGTAAAGAATTTCGCCGCAATTTTGTTTGTTCTGTCATTCCTTTTTTGAAATGTCATTTCTGGTCCGTTGTATGAAGTAAGCGTGCGTCCTTTCCGCGTACTATGCTACCACACTGCACATGCGATGGGGTTTACCATGGGGCCTGCCAAGCGTGGAAATTACAGCAACCTCCTCCCCCTCCCCCCCAGTCGAAAAAGGCATATATAATTAAGTATCCACTGTAATGGATGTCTTTTGGATGATGTGTGTTGAACTTTGCATCACCTGATTTCTAACAACGTGTGCACGTATTGGGCTCAGTTGCGACGCGTTTTCACTGCCATATTCGTTACGTTTTGACCTTTCAGAGCTCACCAGAGAAAGTTGAACTTTCTGGAACATTGGCTATTAATATTGTAAGGATCAACGACAACGACTTTTGATAGTTTCAGAAGAGTGTGGGCTTCGTTTTGCAATGAAAATCACAACCTTTAATTTTTAGATTGAGGATCTCAAATGATACATTTTCATGTGGTTTTTAATAATTTGTCATGTTCTATAATAGTTCGTTCGCTCATTTAACCGCATCTTTGACGGCTCCCGACAAACACTCTGTCAAAAGGTGCCGCTTTGAGATCGTGCCGCCCGCCGCGCCGGGCCAGTGCAGTGTTTATCGGGACCCGTCAAAGATGTGCCTAATTGATCGAACAAACTTTATCCACAATAATAATTACCAAAACCAGAGACTGAAATACCTACTTTGACGCGAGCACACCTTGCGACACTTCATACAACGGGCCAGAAATGAAATTTCACAAAACGAATGACGGAACAAACAAAATGGCGGCGAAATCCTATATGTTCGACAACCAAACTGTAACCAATCTGTATCAATCTGGGTGACGAGGGGGTGAGGTCGTAATCTAGAGAGCTGCAGGGAGTGTCCATACTGTATGTTAGTATATATATATATTACTTTATTCCTTTATGTAAAAAAACTACTGAAGGGACGCAAGTTTTCGAGCGATGACCAGCTTATAGGAGCTTTTGAGGAGATATGCGGCTGTGTTCCAGAAGGATACTAGAGCAATGTGTTCAGCACCTGGTTTACACGTATGAAGACCTGTATTACTGCCGGTGGTGAATACTTCGAAAAAAAAAATCCACAAAGTACGACAAAACTTATGTAGCGCCCTATATATATATATATATACTAATGCGCTACATAAGTTTATATATATATATATATATATATATATATATATATATATATATATATATATATATATATATATACTAGGGCGCTACATAAGTTTTGTCGTACTTTGTGGAATATTTTTTTTTTCGAAGTATTCACCACCGGCAGTAATACAGGTCTTCATACGTGTAAACCAGGTGCTGAACACATTGCTCTAGTATCCTTCTGGAACACAGCCGCATATCTCCTCAAAAGCTCCTATAAGCTGGTCATCGCTCGAAAACTTGCGTCCCTTCAGTAGTTTTTTTACATAAAGGAATAAAGTAAAGTCGCATGGCGCTAGATCCAGACTATAAGGAGGGTGTCTCAACTATTTGATTCCAGCTTAGTGCAAATAGTTCGTAGTTTTGCCGGCTCAATGTGCAGTGGCGTTATCTTGATGAAAGAACCAAGTATCGAGTCTTGAGTTTGGTCGTTCATTTTTTGAAGCTTCTAATACACGAGGAAAACATTCTTCTGTGTACCATGCAGCAGTAACAGTCTTCCCTTTATCAAGCACAATCGTAGCCAATATTCCTCTCTTTGTAAAAAATACAGCAACCATTCTTTTCTTTACGGATCGGGACATTTTCACAGACGTCGGCGGTGGTTCATCTTCAAAAACCCACACTTTACTCTGGGATTTAGTAGGTACATCAAAATAATATAGCCACGTTTCATCACATGTAATAATCGAGTTCACGTAGTTAGATCGGCCGTCTTCAATTTTTTTAACATATCACCTGACCAAGTCACGCGTTGCTCCCTTAGCACGTCAGTCATTAAGTGTGGTACCCAGAGAGAACAAAGTTTCCGAACTTTCAAATGGTCGTGAAGAATCCGATAAACAGTTGGTGCGCTAACTTGAGGGTTTCCTCGATCTGTTGATATGTCACATGTCGGTCTTCATCCAATAGTTTTCGTACAGCCTCAATGTTACTATCGGTAGTCACTTCTATCGGCCTGCCAGATCTTGCTTCGACCTTCAAGTTAAAATCGCCGCGATTGAATTGAATATACCACCGTTCTGGACAAGTTTTTCTTAGTGCACTATTCATTTCCTCGAAACATTTTTGTTTAGTCAAGCCACGCTTAAATTTATACGAAATAATTACACGAATATCATAACGAGAAAAGGCCGCCATTTTCATTTAGAAAATTAATTTAAAATCTAACAAACGATTCCTTGCAACTAAATTTGTTTTTTGTTGTTTTTAAATAACTTAGATTTAATGGCTGTGACCTCAGATCACTATATTATATGTAGTTTGCATGCGACAAAACTTATGTAGCGCCCTACGTATATATACTTTGACGCGAGTGTTAAATTGGCAAATACTTACTTTACATAAACTTTTTACGTCGAAAACCTGCGACATTTCTAATTGACAGAGTGATTCTGAAAACGTTGGATGGCTCTTCGGGCGTAGGGCGGGCGGGCTCGGCGCGTGATCAATCGCTTTGAGATGCCGCTCTCCGGCGTCACGACTGTATGGCACTTTAGAGACGCTCTCACCAATGTAGATCACTGGTTTTTGATTGGCTTTCTTTTTTTAACCAATTTCTAAAATTAGCCAGTCACGTCACTGTAATAAACAAAGTCTTTCAGTATTTACTTTTTGTATTTTTTCCAGCAGCTACGATTGATCGATCGATCGGGTACTTAAAGTAGATAAGTACATTGTATGTGTATGGATGTTGGCGCATAGGGAGCCGGGTCGTTCCTTTCCCTCTAATAATATGGTTGATGGGAGCGATGGCTGACTCTCGCGTTATACTCTTGACACCCGCGTGAACTGGCCTAGGCATTCAATAATTTTTACCTATAACTTTCGTGTCATATTGTTTTCATGTTCTAATGACATAATCTGGTTTATATCAAGGATTGAGTTTTGACGTTATTAACTAATCATTGTTTATTTCGTGATTCTTCACAAATTACATTGTTATTATTATTTTATGACTATCAGAAAGAGTGTAATTTGCACCTATTTTGAATAAATTTGAATTAGCTTAAGTCAAAAGAAAATTTTAATTCTGTTCTCGTTTTTCTAAAAACCTACCTACACGATTAATACTGCCGATATCGCGTAGGTACGTAGATATCGACATCCTCTGTAATATCAAGCGGAAGCCGAAAATTATTATTCACAACGTATGCTCCATTCGAATCCCAAAAGGATGAATTTAGCTGACTCAGCTACTCCGTAAGCTGCCCTTATCCAGTCTTCCGGTACGTTCAATTATTATACAACCTCTCTGTCACGCTTTCGCGAGAAGAAAGGGACAAATTTATTAGCGAATCCACCTAGCAATAGCTCAGTCTGAATAATAAAATGATTCTGTGCCATGTCATTATCATTTCTGGAGTAAAGCTGACTCGGTCACACTGTAATGTTGGAGACTAAGGGATTCACGAGATGACTTAAATGGGTTACCAAAACGAATGTTTGTCAAAATTGCAAGAAGAATACATAGATTTTCAACCGCCTCCGTGGCGTAATGGTTAGTCCATTCGCTTCACACTAGGACGTCGCGGGTGCGATTCCGGCGGGGTCAACTTGTAAGACTCGGTTTGGTTGGTGGTAGGGCATGTTCTAAGCCCGCCTGGATAGTTACCACCATCTTATCTAAGTCTTGCCGCCAAACATCAGTGTTTACAATGTTGTTAGATACAGATTCCTGTGGCTTCCATCATCATCTCAACAGCATGAAAGTTAAGGAGTTAAATCTTTCATCATCAGCTCATCTGAATAACCTGAAAGAATACAACTATCGGTCTACGTTAAATTTTTAAAGAATTATTCTCAAACTCCTAACCGTTAAGGAGTTGTACCTTCCCTCATCAGCTCATCTGATGATGATGATGAGATGGTGATATACCAGACGCCAAAACTTAGATAGTTTTAGGAAATACATGAAACACGTAATATGTGCCTATAAAATTTGAGGGTTGTTCTCGATTTCCCTGGGATCCCATCATCATATCCTAACTTGGTGACAGTGGGACCCCCTCAGGAGTATACTTTTCCAAATAAAAAAAGAATTTTAAAAATCGGTTCACAATCGGCGAAGATATCTCGTAACAAACATACAAAAAAAAAACACATATGAAACACGTAATATGTGCCTATAAAATTTGAGGGTTGTTCTCAATTTCCCTGGGATCCCATCATCATATCCTAACTTGGTGACAGTGGGACCCCCTCGGGAGTATAGTCTTTCAAATAAAAAAAGAATTTTAAAAATCGGTTCACAATCGGCGGAGATATCGCGTAACAAACATACAAAAAAAAAACATACAGTCGAATTGAGAACCTCCTCCTTTTTGAAGTCGGTTGAAAAGGAAACCATCTTTGTATATTCAGAACATTAACTGAGCTATCGAAGGCTCACACACAGTACACACCTACATCTACATGATAACTGTAATGTCAAAAACTGCACTAAAAATTTATAAAACAGTTTAAAATTTCAAATTCGTACAGGCGAAAAACAAAATCGGATATGCATGAGTTCCGAAAAATCAAATCTAGCTACTGGATAAAAGCTTTTAGGCCTACAATACAATGGAGCGGAAATACAGATTGTCCTTTGTGTATGTACACATATACAGTAACATACAGGTACATTCAACCGCCTCCGTGGCGTAATGGTGACGACCAATTACTTCTCATCAGGAGGTCGCAGGGTCGATTCCCTGCGGAGTCTAACTTTGTATGACTTGGTTTGGTTGGTGGAAGGGCGTTTTCTAAGCCCACCTGGCTACCTCATCATATCAGCCACAAATCGTCCACTGCTGGACAAAGGTCTCCCCCAAGGATTTCCACGACGACCGGTCCTGCGCTGCCCGCATCCATCGGCTTCCCGCGATCTTCACCAGGTCATCGGTCCACCGCGTAGGAGGTCTGTCTACGCTACGTTTTCCGGTGCGCGGTCACCACTCGCGAACATTACTGCCCCATCGGCCATCTGTTCTACGAGCTATGTGCCCTACCCACTGCCACTTCAGTTTAGCGATTCTGTGAGCTATGTACCTATGCTACCTGGCTACCTACCACCATCCTATCTAAGTCTTTCCGCCAAGCATCATTGTTAAAAGGATTGATGTGTTCCGGCTTGTAGATCAGATAGCGAGTTCCCCATTGCGTTGGGGAATCTTGTTAAGTCCACTTCCATCTTCGGCATCATCATCACTTACCATCAGATGAGATGATGTCAAGGGCTCACCAATAGGGAATCGGACTGCATTAAAAATAAAATCTGAAATATGATTTTCTAAATTGCTCTTCTTTTGAGGTTTAAAAAAACCTTACTTGTTTTGTTGTTCCATCACGTCTTCAATTTTTAATTGATCAAATTCACAAAATAAGTTCGTCAATGACGCTTAAAATCTATGACGTCACTTGTGGGTATTTCAAACATTTTAAGAACAAAATTTCGTTTTTGACAGATCATAAAAAGTAACTCAAATGACTAGCAGTGGATTCAAAAATAATAATAATTAAAAACTTTGTTCTAACAACAACTACAACTTCTAGACAGACATCCACCTAAACCCCGACTAGAAATGGATTTAGACGGGAGAGACCCAACAAAAAAATCATCATTACGATCACCTCATATTTACGTTTACGAAACACGACTAAACCTGACCTTTTAGGACTGTCCCAGCCTGTATAGAGGATTTTTTAGATCAGCTTAGTTAGATCAATCTAACCATGGACACATTGAGAGTCGTTGGTTATACTTTACTGATCATACCACGGACACATTCCAAATAAGGTTTCCGTGGTCAGATCAGCTTAGTAAGATCAATCTTACCATGGACACATTAAGAGTCCTTGGTTATACTTTACTGATCTTACCACGGACACATGCCAAATAAGGTATCCGTGGTCAGATCAGCTTAGTTGGATCAATCTTAGCATGGACACATTAAGAGTCCTTGGTCACCTATACTTTACTGATCTTACCACGGACACATGCCAAATAAGGTATCCGTGGTCAGATCAGCTTAGTTAGATCAATCTTACCATGGACACATTAAGAGTCCTTGGTTATACTTTACTGATCTTACCACGGACACATACCAAATAAGGTATCCGTGGTCAGATCAGCTTAGTTAGATCAATCTTACCATGGAAACATTAAGAGTCCTTGGTTATACTTTACTGATCTTACCACGGACACATACCAAATAAGGTATCCGTGGTCAGATCAGCTTAGTTAGATCAATCTTACCATGGACACATTAAGAGACCTTGGTTATACTTTACTGATCTTACCACGGACACATACCAAATAAGGTATCCGTGGTCAGATCAGCTTAGTTAGATCAATCTTACCATGGACACATTAAGAGTCCTTGGTTATACTTTACTGATCTTACCACGGACACATACCAAATAAGGTATCCGTGATCAGATCAGCTTAGTTAGATCAATCTTACCATGGACACATTAAGAGTCCTTGGTTATACTTTACTGATCTTACCCCGGACACAATCCAAATAAGGTATCCGTGGTCAGATCAGCTTAGTTAGATCAATCTTACCATGGACACATTAAGATACCTTGGTTATACTTTACTGATCTTACCACGGACACATACCAAATAAGGTATCCGTGGTCAGATCAGCTTAGTTAGATCAATCTTACCATGGACACATTAAGAGTCCTTGGTTATACTTTACTGATCTTACCACGGACACATACCAAATAAGGTATCCGTGGTCAGATCAGCTTAGTTAGATCAATCTTACCATGGACACATTAAGAGTCCTTGGTTATACTTTACTGATATTACCCCGGACACATGCCAAATAAGGTATTCGTGGTCAGATCAGCTTAGTTAGATCAATCTTACCATGGACACATTAAGAGTCCTTGGTTATACTTTACTGATCTTACCACGGACACATACCAAATAAGGTATCCGTGGTCAGATCAGCTTAGTTAGATAAATCTTACCATGGACACATTAAGAGTCCTTGGTTATACTTTACTGATCTTACCACGGACACATACCAAATAAGGTATCCGTGGTCAGATCAGCTTACTTAGATAAATCTTACCATGGACACATTAAGAGTCCTTGGTTACACTTTACTGATCTTACCACGGACACATACCAAATAAGGTATCCGTGGTCAGATCAGCTTAGTTAGATAAATCTTACCATGGACACATTAAGAGTCCTTGGTTATACTTTACTGATCTTACCACGGACACATACCAAATAAGGTATCCGTGGTCAGATCAGCTTAGTTAGATAAATCTTACCATGGACACATTAAGAGTCCTTGGTTACACTTTGCTGATCTTACCACGGACACATACCAAATAAGGTATCCGTGGTCAGATCAGCTTAGTTAGATAAATCTTACCATGGACACATTAAGAGTCCTTGGTTATACTTTACTGATCTTACCACGGACACATACCAAATAAGGTATCCGTGGTCAGATCAGCTTAGTTAGATCAATCTTACCATGGACACATTAAGAGTCCTTGGTTATACTTTACTGATCTTACCACGGACACATACCAAATAAGGTATCCGTGGTCAGATCAGCTTAGTTAGATCAATCTTACCATGGACACATTAAGAGTCCTTGGTTATACTTCACTGATCTTACCACGGACACATGCCAATTATGGTATCCCTGGTCAGATCCTCGCACAAGTGCGAGGATATGCCAAACTGCAAAAAATCTTATAAATCTGAAAGCGTGTGTCTGTCGGTCAGTATGTTTGTTACTCTTTCACGCTAAAACTTTTTAACCTGAAAATCCACTTAGCTGAAATTTGGCATAAAGGTAAGGTGAAAGTTTACTTTGCACAGTCTTTATTTTTATGTAGATATATATGTAATATCTGGGTTTCCTGGAAGCAATTGCATTAAGCAATAAGGCCGCCTTAATTATACAATGCCATTTTTTAAGTACCTATTCTGTACTATTCTTTATATTTTTTAATTGGACAGCATATTAATTGATTGATTGATTGGTTAAAAGTGTACAACAACATAGAACACTTTATATACCCGAAAAATACGTAGTTCTCGAGAAGTGTGCGACTGTGAAACTTTAATCCACGATCACGAGCTGCTTGCGGCGAATATAGTCTACAAAACGATATCCACGCGAGAGAAGCCGCGGGCATAAACTAGTACTGAATAAATATTTATTTTCATTTACACATTGTAAGCTTCTATAATAATAATAACATTACAGCAATATCCGGTGTCGTTATGTCAGGGTTTATAAGACGTAGAACGTATTACAAACGTTACGTAGCTACCGAGTTTAATTTTTCATAACGTTAGACAACATGAATCGCGTTATGTTTAGGTACAGTCAACACCAGCGACTTCAAAAAAGTGCTAAAAATGCTAAAAATTAAAAACTCGACTGTATAAAAACTAAACCCCTATTTTTTTGATCATCATAATCATCATATAATCTCATATACATGCCCACCGAGGGGCTCGAGCCTATCCTGAATTAGGGCCATAGTCGCCCAGTGCGGGTTGCTCGACTTCACACACAACCTTCGAGTTTCTTCGCAGGCGTGTGCAGGTTTCCTCGCAATGTTTTCCTTCACCGTAAGAGCGTCGGATAAACGTACATTATGAAACGTAAATTCAAAATTACATTGGTACGTGGCAGGATTCGAACCACGACCTCCCCGGACAGGAGGTAACGTGATTTTTGGTCAGTCGGGTAAAAATGTAACATGTGTCACTCACGGGATTAAGACGAATCTAACGACACCACGCACTTCAAAATCCATCAAGTTGTATAGGCTACAGAGCGTCCTAAGAAACAAATAACCTATTTTTTGGCTAGTCGGGTAAAAATGTATCCTATGTCACTCACGGGATCAATACAAATCTAACAGCACCTCAAACTCAAAACTCCATCAAGCCGTTTAGGCTACAGGGCGTGCGTGCCAAAGAAATATACATACATACATACACTATAAAAGCAAATGAGGGAAAATAAGTTTTTTTTTATTTTTTTTATTCTCTATTGGTAAGCCCTTGGCATCATCTCACCAGATGGTAAGTGACGATGATGCCGAAGATGGAAGCGGGCTTACCAAGATTCCCCAATGCAATGGAGATCTGGCTATCTTATCTTCATGCCGGAACACATCAATGTTTTTTTTTTAACACTGATGTTTGGCGGCAAGACTTAGATAAGATGGTGGTAGCTAGCCAGGCGGGCTTAGAAAATGCCCTACCACCAACCAAACCGAGTCTTACAAGGTGACCCCGCCGGGAATCGAACCCGCGACCTCCTGTGAACTTTGCCTCTGAGCTACGGAGGCAGCTATTTATGTCTATTTTATGCCACTGAGTTATACAGAGTGTAACAAAATTGGTGTAGGTCCCGTTAACTGGGGCTTCCACTCATCATACTGAACAACGTTTGTTCGTTCAACGACTTTGCTGAAATCGCAAAAAAAATAATTTTAATCTTCATTCAAATCGATCAGCTGATCGACCAATTTCGTGCATTTTAGTATGGAGGGTCCAAATTTTTTTTTGAGAATTGACTATGGGTTCCTTGGGGAAAGTTGTTCATTATGACGAGGAGAACCCCCAGTTAAGGCGAAGCATTTGTAAAACAGTTGTCTCTGTTTTTTCCTTTACGTGTAAAGAGTCAAGACAATAACCACACTTTTGCACTTTTTCAATGTTTTACGTTGTTATTTCTCTTAAGACTTCAATTTAAAAACTAAAATGAAGCGGATTATCTGTAGTACTGAAAAAGAACCATTTCCATATAACAATTATGTGCAAATTTGGATATTTTATTAATAAACAATTCGTTTTAGACTTTTTTTTAGACGTTTTAGACCTGTTTTTGTTTTTTTTTTATGATCGAGTAAAGTACACACTATCGTGTAACATATTAGCACATTCCTCAGATAATATCCTTAAGTATGTCCAATATTTTTTGCAAGACCGATATTCAGTAGTAATTACTCAAAAAAAAAATCTAGTAAAAGGTTTCTCCGCTTCTCCACCGGCGCCTCGTCTTAACGGGTCCTACATCAGTTTTTTTACAGCCTGTATATGTGAACTAATCATTATTTACGACAAAATCAAGCAGTAGAACTCAAGCTCCATCTATTGATAGAGGTTGAAACCACTTCTGGTTTCTTAAATTCAGCTGTCAGAAGATCCCTCATTGGATTTGCAATGATTAAAGAATACACGTAACTTTTATTATAATTATTTTCGAATTTTATTTAGCGTTTTTTGGGTTCCATGGTCAACAGCAAACCGACTTAGTGCGAGTCAAAATCGCACACATAGAGTTCCGTACCTTTATGATGGTACGGAACCCTATGTGCTAGTATGCTAGATGGCGCTAGTTTCTTCATGTTTAAAAAAAAACACGTTTTTTGTATGAAGACCCCCCTTATTAAACCCTATTGCAGTCATTACTACTTTTTTATAGAAGTTGGATAAAAACCGGTGAAGTGCGAGTCAAAACCGCGCACAAAGGTTTCCGTACCACCATACTAGATGGCGCTAGTTCCTTCACGTTAAAAAAACACGTTTTTTGTATGGAGACTTAAATTTTAGTATTTGTTGTTATAGCGGCAACAGAAAAACATCATCTGTGAAAATTTCAGCTGCTAGCTATCACGGTTCATGAAATACAGCCTGGTGACAGATGGACAGACAGACGGACAGCGGAATTTTAGTAATAGGGTCCCGTTTTGGGGTACAGAGCCCTAGAACTCTTATAGTTTAGCCTTGACCGTCCGTCAGTCTGTATGTGGCGTAACATAGACTTAGTACTAGAAAGCTATAATTTCGCATGGGTAAATAATAGTTATTAATCACGCTGACAATGTGCTGAAATAATCTTGAAAAAACATTTTTATTTATTTATTTATTTAACAGTTTATTGTACACAGAATACATAAAATACAGATTTTTTTTCACACGAGGTCAAAATCATTTCCACTTAACGTGTACGAGGCAACACGTTAAGTGGGGTGTAATTTTTTTTTCTCGTTTATGCCGTACTATCGGGTGTTGTTAAATAGGCCGTTCAATAATATTGCGGGTGTGTGAAATCAAGTTTTTGAGTCAGGGTACCGTTTGCAAAATTTTAAGCTTTAAAAATGCTAAGTTTTTAGTCCAGGCTATTAAGCTTTTTAAAGAAAATCTGAAAAAAAAATGAATTAGTAGATATAATATTATTAATTTACAACTTCAATTTTAGGAGTAATGTCGATCAACTTAAGATGTGCAGTTGGATTTGTAAACAGTTCACAGATTTTCTATACAAGATATTATATATCGATTGCAAAAATAACTTTGTTTTTTAAAATAATACATTTATTTATTGAAAATTACGGAACCTAAAAAAATCATATACACAGGTAGAAACAGTGTCAGCTATTATAAAGTATCATTTTATATTAACTCGTTCTAAAAAATTCTTAATTTCCTTGTAAGCTCTGCATCTTCGAATGTTACATAAGGCGGGCAGTTTCTGTCATTTCATATCAACGACGGAACCCTACGTTGCGCGTGGTCTAACACGCACTTGGCATTTTTTGTTTATTCAAAATACATATTTACGTTTCTCTGACCAATTTAAATAGTGCATATCTGAATTTCAGTTTATTTTTACAAATTATTATTAATTTGATTTTAATACACCAAAAACTTTGTGAACCTATAAAATAATAGCTCGTGGAAAAAGTTTCTTCGTATTTTGTAACTCATCATGGCAGCTCATATACGTCCCCACCGAGGGGCTCGAGCCTACCCTGAATTAGGGCGATCAGGCCTTAGTCGACCACGCGGGCCCAGTGCGGGTTGGTCGACTTCACACACAACCTGCGAGTTTCTTCGCAGGCGTGTGCAGGTTTCCTCACGATGTGTTCCTTCACCGTTAAAACAATCGGTAATTATATGTACGTAAGTTATTGAAAAACTCATTGGTACATTGGCCGTCCAGATTTGAACCCGGTACCTCTGGTTAGAAGAACCGAGTCGTTACCGGTTGAGCCACCGACGCTTTTTGTAACTATTTTGTAACTATAAATTTGTAATCAAATCTCTTTGCTAGAGTATTCTTTTTACCTGGCTGGTTATAATGAAAATAAAATGGTGAAATTTCGAAACTTTAATAATAAAAAAAAGAAATACGCGCCATTTTAAAATTATTTTTTTCTGTCTATGAAAATGAGTGAAAGTAACGAAAATTCGATACATTTTAAATATTCATGTAAAAAAATGTAAAAATGCAACACAGGCCGCAAATAAAATTTATGCTGTTTATTGACCTAATGAAGTATCAGTCAGTATCACAAATTTGGTTAAAAGTTTTCAGTTTGGAAATCTGAACGTTCAAGATGCAGCTCGTTTTCAGATTCAGATTCAAAATATTTAGTTTTGTTCACCCTGTTTAAATTTTCATACATAATTGAAAACGCTAAACACGTTAAAAAACCGTCTTCCTTCGCAACAACTTCAAACAATTTTGCATTATTATTTTTTGTTTTTGTTAATTTTCTAATTAAGCACTACACAGATTTTGATAAAATTTATATGGGACCACACGGGAAGCACTAGCTTTCAAATAAAAAAAGAATCATCAAAATCAGTTCACCCAGTCAAAAGTTCTGAGGTAACAAACAAAAAAAAAACATACAGTCGAATTGAGAACCTCCTCCTTTTTGGAAGTCGCTTGAAAATACGAAGAAAGTTCTTCCCCGACCTAATATATTATCGCCTGGAGAAGAATCTCCTATCCGTCTTTTAACTGTACCGCACGCAGCACGATCTCGGGTGACGTCACACCCCTCCTCCTTCCACCGTTTCGTCCTCCCTGTACTCAGTGCCTTCATTACAAATTCAAAGGCTGTTTAGTCATTATCACGTAACACCTGTTGTCAAGCCTCTTATTTTTAGGAGTGTTTCCCAAGAGTTACTGAAGTTAGTGAGCTTAGTAGCGTTTTCAGACTGTTTACCGACGTCGCGTCGTAGTATTTAAAAATCGGCCAAGTGCGAGTCTGAACCGCACACATAGGGTTCCGTAGCATCATACTAGATGGCGCTAGTTTCATGTTTAAAAATAATCACACTAGATGGCGCTAGTTTATTCATGTTAAAAAAAAACGTTTTGTATGGAGAACCCCCTTATTTTTCTAATTTTTAGTATTTGGTTATATAGCGGCAACGCAAATACATCATCTGTGAAAATTTCAGCTGTCTAGTTATCAGGGTTCATGATATACAGCCTTTTGACAGACGGACGGACACTGGAGGCTTAGTAATAGGGTCCGTTTTTACCCTTTCGGTACGGAACCCTAAAAACTGGCCAGGAGTGACTCGTACCGAGAGCACCGTACCATTACACATATGGGTACAGAACCTGAAAAACATCAACATAAAAGTCATTTCAATATAAAAGACATCAACGAAACCGAAAGCTGTGGGTAATAATTGTTTTTTCTGTCATTCTGTTTAGGATCCTAAGCACGACACTTGACCGGGTTTTAAGTTTTCGCAGTCAACAAGGAACCCTTATAGTTTCGCCATGTCTGTCCGTCCGTCTGTCTACGGCTTAGTACTAAATATTACCTATTAGTACTAGATAATTAAAAACGAAAAACACGTTAAAAAACCGACTTCCATCGCAACAAATTAGTACATTTTTGCATTATTATTTTTGATTTTTGTTAATTTTCTACTAAAGTACTACACCGATTTTGATAAAATTTAAATGGGACCACACGGGAAGCACTAGCTTTCTAATAAAAAAGGAATCATAAAAATCGGTTCTTCCAGCCCAAAGTTATGAGGTAACAAACATAAAAAAAAAATACAGACGAATTGAGAACCTCATCCTTTTTGGAAGTCGCTTGAAAATTGGAATTTGGCATGGGTATATACAGAGATTTGTTATATATAGCATATCTCTGGGTATATACATATTAATTACGCCTACAAAGTTGTAGGTACCTCTTCTGCCTGTAAAGAGTTGTTGTTTTTTATTGACGTTTCCTATCATGTAGGTAGGATATGGTTGAATAAATCTTTCAAAAATACTGAAGGTTTTTTTTAAAGAAGCCATTTCGCGATTCACGGTTCTGTTAAAAGGGCTCTTTTTGTTAGATTGGCTAAATTTTTGTTACATTAAATTCCCCCCTCCCCCTCCCTACCAGCTAAACCGCTATTTTAGGACATGCAAAAAATTAAATACTACGACATATATATAATCAATTTGAAAGGAAAACTATCACGGGTAAGAAGGCTTTCTTAGTTTAGAACTAGCTTTTGCCCGCAGCTTCGCCCGCGTGGACATAGCTTATATGACTCTTTTTAAGGGTGAGTGGTGCGCGAGCAATCAGCTCGCAAGCGTGGACATGAGTTTTCTCCAGGTACCTCAGGAACTGTATCGGGCTATTCGGATTAGCAGTCTTTGCCACTTCCCACCCCTCAACAAGTTCTATACAAAAAATCACTTTAATCCGTTGCTCCGTTGCGACGCCACCGACGTGCGCGAGCGTAGTTATTTTTGGGATATTTTTCTATCGAGCCAAAACTGCTCAATCGTGGAAACGAAATAGCCGATATAGTATCAGAATAGCCCGATTAGTTCCCGAGGGATCTGGAGCAAACTCCTGCCTTTGCTCTTGAGCCACTTGCGGCTTGCGCACCACTCACCCTCAAATACCAAATTTGTACTTTATAATTAAATATGGTAACACAGCTCTAAAAAAATTTTTTTTTGCCCTGGATATCTTAGCAAATTTTGATGTTTTCAAGTGCCCAGATTATGAATTTATTCATGAAAATACTGTATGTAGTCTTGTTTTTATGATTATAGCATATCTTATATTTTGGTCAATTATCGGCTTGTTAGTAATACAATTTATTTTCCCAGTCATGATTAAAGTTTTGCGCAAAAAAACGAAAGCGAATCTTACAAAATCATTGATAGTTTCATGAATTGTGTACGTAAGTTAATCCAAAATCGATCTTATACCTAGGGCAACAAAACCACTGCAGAACAGTGTAATACTTTTATAACGGCATTAAATAAAATTACCAAAAAAATAATTAAATATACGTACACTGTCAAGTAAATCATATTTATAAAAGTTCCAAGTCCATTGAGTTTTCATTATAGTATGTCTAGATTCCTGTGGGGTTTAAAAGGAAGGAAAGATTTGAAACATAGAAACTCATAAAGTGTATAGAAATGAAAGTTCTCGAGAGTACTCCAATAATCGTAGTGAGAGCTGAGGTAAGGTAACAACCTTGTTAGTGCTCGTATAAACGGCACTGGGGCGGCCAGTTCCCGGTAACAAGTAAAAGGCTTTTTTTCATATAAATTACTGTTATGTGAACCAATAAAATGTTATTATATTGTTATTTTAAGTACCTATTAAGGTATATGGATTAGGTAAGGAGAATGGTAGTTGTAGCTTCTGTAGGGTCTACCCTAGAAGCAGAGGCGTATTTAGGAATCCGGCGCCCCGGGCACAAAAAAAATCCGCCTCTTAAAGTGACAAAAAACCGGCCAAGTGCGAGTCGGAGTTGCGTGCTAAGGGTTCCGTACTGCCACACGATAAACGTCACCTTACTGTAACCTTCTGTTTGCATGTTCGTAGTGGTTCGTCACCCTTATTATTACCGCTAGTCCGATTCGCACTTGGCTAGCTTTATTATTTTTCGGTGAATCAAACAGACCCCTAAAAAAAGAAAAAAAAATGATTCACATGATTAAAACTTTTAATTGATAACATATTTTTTTCTACTACGACTGGTGAAAGAACAACCAAAAAACGGGGCGGTTAGAGGTCACCTCTTGCCGCCCCGGGCCAAGTGCCCCCCTGTGTAAATATGCTTCTGTCTAGAAATAACAATAGGTAGGTTCTCACTAAAGTATAATTCTAACTTGTATACTGGGCTAAGAAGCTTTGTTGTTCTGTTGCAGTAATGGCGTAGGCTACTGGCGGCCAGTTCCCAGTAACAAGTAAAAACATTTTTATAAATTAGTGTTATATGTACCAATAAAATGCTATTAAATTGTTATTTTAAGTACTTTCAAATGTATGTGGATTAGATTAGGATAATGGTTGTTGTAGCGTCTGTAGGGTCTGCCCTAGAAGAATCAATAGGTTATTTCTTAGTAAAGTACTAAAGCTTTGTATTATGGTGCGGTGGGTAGGCTAAAACTGCTTAATTAAGTAGCTTAAGTAAGGAGAGACGATTTAACGCCGAGGTTACTTAATGACCGATACGAGTGGGCAATGGATGATCAGATGTGGTCATTTGATTGGTCGACGTGGGCTCCAAACGTTTTCCAAGAGACAAATGTTATCAGATTATTAAAGCCGTTCTCATTACTTGGCCAACAGGTACATAAGCGTCGGTGGCTCAACCGGTAACGACTCGGTCCTCCTAACCAGACGTCTTGGGTTCAAATCCGGACGGCCAATGTACCAATGAGTTTTTCGAAACTTACGGACATATACTTACTGGTTGCTTTAAAGGTGAAGGAAAACATAGTAGGGAAACCTGCACATCTGATTCCAGATGTTTATGAAGGTCGCGTGGCACACGTTCGTAGGTGTAAATAAAAATGTCCTACACGTGAACGCGGGTGATGCTAAGTGCTACACCAGACAAACACCGTCTATCCCTTTGAGAGCACGGCTGATTGTGCCACACGATAAGAGAAGAGAAAATACTTGGGTAATCCAATAAATAAAATTGTCTTTTAATAAGTTGCAAGACTTAAGGTCTTAAAACATGAGTGTGTTTTAACGAAATGAGGCGAAGTTTTTTACGTAACGAGTGTTTTAAGACTTGATTGCAACAGTTGCATACTGCATACATACATATTATTAGTACACTAAGATGGATTCAGAAGCCGTAGGGAAATGACCAGCCTTATGTCCACCAATTTTTCTATGAGAATTTTCTTGTCTGTGGTAGTAGGTAAAGTCTGTACTTTAATACAGTATCGATTTTTGTAACGTTATAAGTTTAAATTTGGAACTTCTGTCATAGTAAAATTGGTTGCCATAATGCTGGTCATTGCCTACGGATTTTGAACGCATTTTAGAAGACTTATGATATGTGTGTAGATAAAGATCATATCGAAACATACAGATTTCCACAACCACTTCCTGTAAAGGCGAGCTTTGTTACTGTAACAACGCTGGATTGACGGTTGCACAACAAGCCCCAGAGGAATAATCTGCGAGAGTACAGCAACTACTGTGGGAATATCTGAAACGATGTACTGTACTATATTGTCCATTTAGCTATTAGACTGGCTTGCCTTTGACAGTTGGTCTGAACTAGAAATTCGTTAATTACACAAAAATTTACCTATACGTCAAGGGTTCTTAAACTTTTAAATTCACCGAACACCCACCAAATACCTTTCATTTCATGTAACCCCATATCAAATGATTACAAATCAAAGACACCATTATTTAAATAAAAACTAAAACTTTTATTAGAAATATTTTAAAAGTGAAACACTTTATTTTTTAATTTAACTTTCGATGTGAAGAATGAACTTGTTTAATTGTTTTATCAAAAATTGCTTTATAGTTCACTATAGTGTCGCGGAACCCTGCTGACTTTTCTACGGAACCTCTAGGTTCCGCGGAACCTACTTTGGGAATCGCTGCTATAAGTCATCGAATTTCTCTTACTTATTCGCTAATTTTGTTAAATAATTTTCGAAATATTACATATTTTTAGGTCCAAGCTTTAATTATTCAGTTTTAACTCAAAACCATTTTATATTGTTTTGTCAAGAAGCTCTTTAATAATTAACATCATATCAGCTCGTTTACGTCCCCATCGAGGGGCTCGAGCCTACCCTCAATTAGGGCGATCGGGCCTTAGTCGACCACTCGGGCCCAGTGCGGGTTGGTCGACTTCACACACAACCTGCGAGTTTCTTCGCAGGCGTGTGCAGGTTTCCTCACGATGTTTTCCTTCACCGTAAGAGCGTCGGATAAACGTACATATGAAATCTAAATTCGAAAACACATTGGTACTTGGCAGGATTAAAATTAAAATTATTTTAATTTATTTGTATATTTCTCAGCAAACTCTATCATTTAATACCCATATCAAAGGGGTACAATAAAAAATAATTGGTCCGCCATCTTTCCGAGTCCGCCATATTAGATTTAGAATGACGTCACAGCTAAATATATATTATGCTCCAAACTTTACGTGTATGCAAAGTTTTTGCTCAATCGGTACCGGGAAGTGTTTCTATTTTATCTTTCAAGATTTTTCCCGAACTAACTAACACGTGAGGTAATATTAAGCTTGTAAAAAAAAATATTTGCAATTTCATATATAAAGAACCTACATATTTTATTTTGTTAATGAAAATAACTCAATTGGTAGCATTACGCATAGGTACAATGTTGGTACACATTTATTTATATCCATTCGTAGTAAGCAAACAAGATTTTATGAGATAAAAATTTAATCTTGCTGAGTCGCCGGGTAATGGCAGTCATCTCTCATGGCAAATATATTTTTATGAGGCGAATGCATGAAAAATTTTATTTTAGATCTTTAGGATCCCAAGAGACGCTTTAAATGAGTTAATATAAAAGGTTTGGCGTATGTATGTCCTTGCCGATAATTTTGCTTTGCTTGAACAAATTATTATTATGTCTTAAAAGATGTTCCTAATACTTCTATGTATAACGAATATATTATTGTGTCTACCATATATGTACTACTTTATTATTGTTATAAGCAAATATTCGTCAAACACACACACACACACACACACATTGCTCGATAATCCTGGTTACTTACAGGTCACTTTGGAATAATATATTGAAAATAAAAAAAACCCCTGACAAAAACATCTAAAAAGTAAAAAACAATATATATATTGATATATCGGCCGTTTGAGTTTTTTAATCCAAGAGTTGTCGCGTATGGAGACCGCTAAATTATTAGTAATTAGTTGTAGTAAAGTAAATCACTTGTATTCTGTTTTTATTTTATTTAGTTAGCTGTCCCCTACGCGACTAGGTACTCTTAGATTAAAATTAAACTTAAAGGGCCAATACATATTATTTTTTAGAGGTTTTTTTTGAATTTTTAATTAAATTTTTATTTCGTGCTCTTAAACTTTACATAACTAAAACTCTATCCCCACATTCACACAAATAGTTTCCGGGACGAAACACGACATTGCGACACGAAAACTAGCCTATTTAGAATCGATAAAACCTGTGGAAGTTGCACACCTCCCTTGTTTGAAGCTGCAATTAAATTTGTTATAACTGTAAACTTCAAATGAATTTGCCTGTGGAGGTTTTTTACTTTTTTTTACCTCTGCTTCAGCAGATTCCAGGAGATCCTGCAGCAACAGATCAAGGTTACCAAATTATATCTAACACCTATTAATTGAGACTATTCTAATGAGCCCAAACTTCTACTGTAAGTTGTTGAGGAGTTGGGTATTCTGCAGATTCCAGGAGGTGCTGCAGAATCAGGTCAAGGTTACCATATTCTATTTAACACCTATTGATTGAGACTATTCTAATGAGCCCAAACACGATACTTCTACTGTAAGTTGTTGAGGAGTTGGGTATTCTGCAGATTTCAGGAGGTACTGCAGAATCAGGTCAAGGTTACCATGTTCTATGTAACACGTATTCATTGAGACTATTCTAATGAACCCAAAAACAATACCTCCGCTGTAAGTTGGTAAGAAGTTGGGTATCCTGCAGATTATAGGAGATGCTGCAGCATCAAGTCAAGGTTACCATGTTCTATCTAAAACCTACTCATTGAGACTATTCCAATGAGCCCAAAGACCCAACCACGCCGGCCGTTTCATGATAAGTATCTTAAATATAATGAAGCTCATCACTGACTTACTGACTGACGTTATCTGTCAGGCAGCCACCGGGATGCTGTCATGTGTGTTTTCCAAAAGGCGCCTAAGGCGTATTAAAGCTACTAGTTGAGGAAATACTCGTAGTTCTAATTTATACCCGGTGGGCAGGGCACTTATCTCGTAGGACAGATGGTCGTTGGGACAGTAAAATTCTCGAGTGGCGACCGCGGTGGACCGACGACCTGGTGAAGGTGGAAGCTGTTGGATGCGGGCATAGCAGGACTGGTCGTCGTGGAAATCCTTGGGGGAGGCCTTTGTCCAGCTGTGGACGTCTTGCGGCTGTATGATGATACCATGTGGACAAATTATTCATCGTTGTCCAAGTATGGTCGCTGGCGCAACGGCAAGGGCCGCTACCTCCTATCCGGGAGGTCGTGGTTGAGTCATACCTACTCCTCTGATGGTTAGAGGCTCTACACTCGAAGTTGTTGCCAAATATGTGTATCTGGGACAAACAGTCCAGATAGGTAGGTCCAACTTCGAGAAAGAGATCAATTGTCGAATCTAACTCGGCTGGGCAGCGTTCGGGAAGCTTTTCAATGTCTTCACGTCCCAGATACCATAGTGTCTTAAGACCAAGGTCTTCAACGATTGTGTGTTGCTAGTGATGACATACCAATGTGTTTTGAAATTTTGATCTCATACTCGTATGTACGTTTATCCGACGCTCTTACAGTGAAGGAAAACATCGTAAGGAAACCTGCACACATCTGCGAAGAAACTCGAAGCTTATGTGTAAAGTTGACCAACCCGAACTGGGCGCGCGTGGTCGACTAAGGCCCGATCGCCCTAATTCAGGATAAGCTCGAGCCCCTCGGTGGGGACGTATATGAGCTGATGTGAGTGAGTGAGTAAGTGAGTCCAAGTATGGTAGAAACCAAAGACGCTACGTTTAACGTAGGCAATGTACCGATAAATTTGTTATCAGATTAATAAAGTTTAATGCAGGAGGGTCCAGCAATAAAGGAATATGTCGGCGGAATGGACCCGATAGTATAATGCCTTCCCGACCTCCATTATTTGTGTTTGTATAATTTATTACTGTAATCCGGATTAATCCGGAATTATACGCAGATTTAACTCAATAGTTTCATTTAATTACTTGAGCTGCGATAGGTATAATAATATGTGTAAAATGCAAATAATGCAACCGCCTCCGTGGCGTAATGGTTAGTCCATTCGCTTCACACCAGGAGGTCGCTGGTTCGATTCCCGGTGGGGTCAACTTGTAAGAGTCGGTTTGGTTGGTGGTAGGGCATTTTCTAAGCCCGCCTGGCTAGCTACCACCGTCTTATCTAAGTCTTGTCGCGAAACATCAGTGTTAACAACATTGATGTGTTCCGGCTGGAAGAAAAGATAGCCAGTTGTCCATTGCGTTGGGGAATCTTGGTAAGCCCGCTTCCATCTTCGGCATCATCGTCACTTACCATCAGGTGAGATGATGCCAAGAGCTTACTAATTATGAATAGAAAAAAATATTTATTTATCTTATGGCATTCATTCATAAGATTGATAAAGCGTCGGTGGCGTAATGGCTAGGGCCGCTACCTCCTGTCCGGGAGGACGTGGTTCGATCCTGCCACGTACCAATGTGTTTTCGAATTTAGATTTCATATGTACGTTTATCCGACGCTCTTATACGGTGAAGGAGAACATCGTGAGGAAATCTGCATACGCTTGCGAGGAAACTCGAAGGTTGAGTGTAAAGTCGACCAACCTGCACTGGGCCCTCGTGGTCGATCGACTATATAAGGCCCGATCGCCCTAATTCAGGGTAGGCTCGAGCTCCTCGGTGGGGACGTATATGAGCTGATGTGATGTGATGATGGCATTCATATTACACACTGGTTATAATAAAAAAGATTAAAAACATTTAAAATATGAAATTTAAAAAAACCTAAATCGGGCTGTGGCAGTATTACCAGTGTATTGCTTGCAAGAGCAAATCAACACACTGAGTCACGGCCCTTTTTTACTACTGCAACACACATATGTTTTTGTATTATAATTTTTTTGCTCTTTTTAATTTGTTATGTTTTGTTTTATATTATGTATGAGTGTCATAATATGTGTGTGATTGCAGTGACAAATAAACGTGTTATCTATCTATCTATGTATAAAAATTACATTTCCGCAAATATGAACTCGCGGCCTTAGTCAGGGTTTTGAAATCGTCAGCTGGTCCCTTATATCTGGTGATGGGACCACAGTAATATATAAGTCATTGGATGGGACCACAGATTTCAACTGAAGGATCCGCCCGTCTCCATATTTTAGTCATATTTTCTTCATACAAGCAAAAAGTAGCGCCATCTGACATAACACGTACGAACTAGCGTGGGCGAGAGTTGACTGACGTGCCGCGTTAAAAGAACCTTAAAAATCGTTTTCCCAGAGATGACAACTATCTAGATCGATTTTTCGCCCCCAAAAAACCATATGCAAAGGGGCCGCCTTGAGTTCAATCACGTTGTCGACCACGATTGAACTCAGGGCGGCCCCTTTGACGGAGTGTTTGACGCGAGCCGTCAAAGGTGCAGCTAAATCAGCAAACGAACTTTACCACAAGGGAGAAACACCAGGCCAATGGGGAGTCAGTTTTATGTTTCAGAACACCCTGCTCCCACCTTATAGAGATCTTCAACAGACGGTTCAATCGAAGACTTCTATAATAACTTAAATAAATAGATAATAAAAGTATGATTTAAGAACCCATAAGAACTAATAACGAAAGGGGTGGCTGCGCGCAAATTACGATGGAAACAGCCGGAGGAGGCCGTTGCCAGTAAGCACACACAGATGCCGATGCTTACAAATAAAATATCGCTCTATCAATTTAATACTTTGTAACATCTGATATTATTATTAACATTTATTAGGAGCGTCGGTGGCATAACGGCTAGGGCAGCTACCTCCTGTCCGGGAGGTTGTGGTTCGATACTTGCCACGCACAAATAGGATTTCGAATTTCGATTTCATATGTAGGTACGCGTATCCGATGCTCTTACGGTGAAGGAAAAATTACGTGAGGAAACCTGCACACGCCTGAGAAAAAAACTCGAAGGTTGTGTGTTAAGTCGATCAACCCGCATTGTACCCGCGTGGTCGACTAGATGCCTGATCGCCCTTATTCAGGGTAGGCTCGAGCCCCTCGGTGGGGACGTAAATGGGCTGATGTATGAACATCTGATATGTAAATATAGACTCAGCTTAGACGTCTAGACAAAGCAATCGTGCAAGGAAGACGGGGGAGGCCAGCGCAAACTACCCTACAAATTTTCTATACTAATATTATAAAGAGGAAAGATTTGATTGTTTATTTGTTTTGAATAAGCTCCGAAACTACCGGACCGATTTGAAAAATTCTTTCACCGTTGGGAAGCTACACTATCCGTGGTTGCTATAGGCTATGCCTATAATACAATATATTATATTTTCAAAAAATTAGGAATCCTTACTTAAAACTCAAATAATATAACCTAAGGTGTAAAAAATGACCTAAAATTTACCTAAAAATTCTTGCAAAATCTACAAAAAGTTGTTAGTGTAGTGGTAGTGGTAGTGGTAGTGGTGGTGGTAGTGGTAGTGTAGAGGTAGCGGTAGTGTAGTGAAGTGTGTGAAGCTGTACGAAGTTCGCCGGGACAGCTAGTCACAAATAAAAAGAGATCCCTCAAACAAATCGATCGGCTGATTGGTCAAGTTAGTATTGAAAGTCCATTTTTTTCACGTAGCTATAACAGTAGCAAAATCACCCGGGACGTGAGGCTTGATAACTGGGAGCATAGTACCGACTGCAAAAAAGAAAATTGTTTGGGATCCCCTGGGGCCGGCACAAATCAAGATTTCTTATTTGTTGGTCGGACGTTTTGAGGTCGATATACTTGTATACAACGCGAAATTGTATCGGTTTGATACTATACTAAAAAAACGGTTAAGTGCGAGTCGGACTCGCGCACTAAAGGGTTCTGTACCACCACATTGAAGATAAGATAGCCTGATCCCCATTGCGTTGCATCTCATCTGATGGTAAGTGACGATGATGCCAAGGGCTTACCATTGTTAAAAAAACCACACCTCTCCACACGAGTACAACAATGATACATATTAATTCCAATTATAAGACATCAACGCGAGCGACAGAAAAATGTGATTTTTCTATTCAGTTTAGAATTTTTAGTGCAAGTTCGATTCACACTCAGACGATTTTTATTATGTTTTGTTTACTTTAGGGTTGTTAGTAGGATTGTACCAAGTTTCACGCTTGTATATTACCATTTTACGGTAGAACAAGAACAAATAATAAAAAAAATTATTAAATATTAAAACCAAAAAAATACCGGCAACAAAAATAATCTAATTGTACTAGCGCCATCTAGTATGATGGTACGGAACCCTTTGTTTGCGGTTCTGACTCGCACTTGGCCGGTTTTTAACTGTAGCGTTTGTATAAACCTCTGAAACGAATTGGTATCGTTGTTGTGCTCGTTGATGTTTTTAGGGTTCCTCATCCAAAAGTTTGGTGGTACGGAACCCTCGGTGTGAGAGTCCCACATGCACTTGGCCACATTCTTTTAGTTCTGTCACAGTATATATATTAGTACTAACGTACAGTATGGACACTCCCTGCCCCTCTCTAAATTCGACCTCACCCCCCCGTCACTCAGATTGGGTGTAGATTGGGTACCAAACGTAAAGGACGAGCTACGCAAGCAATTTTATTCACTATATTCACTTTGCGCGCCGCTGTGATTTCGTTCACAAGCATAAAAACCAACCAGTTACCGAACGTAAAGGCCCAACTGAAACCTTTTTTTTTCATACTTGTCTTATGTTGTAAACAACCACCGCTCGAACAAAAAACACCACTTTCGGAATACACCATACACAGTATGAGACTATGAGACTATAAAACTCGACGTGTTAACACTGAAAACAGCTATTATTTTATACATCTTCTAACACTTTTTCCATAAAATTTGGGGGTTTTAAATGGGTGGAGGGGGCTGGACCCCCAAATCGCCTTCACCTTTTTTTGGAATAAGCTGTAGCGATTTTCGCCGTCAGAGAAGTGGAGGACCTTTTTTTAATAAGCGGCAGCGATTTTCGGCGTCATAGAAGTAGATGACCTTTTTTTAATAAGCGGTAGCGATTTGTCGGTCAAGGAAAAAGTGTTTAAAGATGTGAAAGTGGTGTTTTTTTTTTCGAACGGTGTTTGTTTACAGCGAAAAGTATGAAAAAAAAGAGAGTTTAGTATTGAGTGTCCGGGGTGTGGTTCTGTTTTCGGCCAATAAGTTATTCATCATCACCAACATCATATCAGCCTCAATACTCAATAATATATACAGGGTACAGAAGATCTTAAGTGTACTTAGTTACATATTATAGTGTGTATATGACACCCGGCTAGGGCACTGCAACTTAAGGTAAGTAAAGTCGACCTATATACATATTGTGAAACATTTGTAATTTATGTAGTAGGTACATACTTTAATACTTAATAAACAATAAAATGCATGCATAAGAAATAAATCATCAAGTCATTACTTGTTTCATTTTATAAGAAATTCATACATTAAAATTACAAGTATCTACAATGTCATTGTTCATTTTATAAAATCTTGCAAGCTATAATAACAATTTTTGATTACCATTTCCTTTAACTTTCTTTGAAAGATGTTTGTCTTTTGCTCAGCTTTAATATGTTCAGGAATCTTATTATATATTCTTATCATTTTGCAATGGGGGCTGTCATTGAACATTTTTAAATTAAATTGGGGTTGGACTAGCTTGTTTTTATTTCGAAGATTATAGGAGTGAGTATCTTTAGCTTGTATGAACCAATGTATTTTTTTTTTGCAAGGAGGCCACATTCCAATATGTATAAAGAAGGAAGAGTCAAAAGGTTGTTTTTTATGAAGAACGGTTTACAACTAGTTCTAGAGTCGATATTTTCCAAAATACGCAAACACTTTTTTTGAAGAATAAATAAATCAATCGCATAAGTACTATCGCCCCATAACACTACGCCGTACCTCAGCCATGCGTATGCATAGGCATAATATGCTGACAAAGCCGTTTGAAAATTGGTATTTCTTTTCAAGACACTCAAGGCGCGATCTTAACCAGGTCGTCGGTCCACCGCGTGGGAGGCCCGCCTACGCTACGTTTTCCAGTGTGCGGTCGCCACTCGAGATCTTTACTGCCCCAACGGCCACCTGTTCTACGAGCTATGTGCCCTGCCCACCGGCACTTCAGTTTAGCGATTCTGTGAGCTATGTCGGTAACTTTGGCTCTCATTCGGATCTCCTCGTTTCTTATTCGATCAAGCATAGAAACTCCGAGCATAGCACGCTCCATTGCCCTTTGGGTGACCTTGAGCCTTCTTATGAGGCCCATAGTAAGCGACCATGTCTCAGTTCCGTAAGTCATCACTGGCAACACACACTGGTCATAGACCTTAGTCTTGAGACACTGCGGTATTTGGGACGTGAAGATATTGCGAAGCTGCCCGAACGCTGCCCAACCGAGTTGGATTCATTAATTGATCTTTTCTTGTAGTTGGACCTACCTAGATGGACCATTATATATTACTATTATTACTTAAGCATATTTGTTTGTCTATAAATAAAAACGATAAACATGTTAAATATACAGAGTTCAATCACAAACAACAACCAAGTAAAATTTTTCAATTTTTTTTTGTTTCAGTTAATTTCTAGATTCAAATTCAAATTTCATTTATTTGTAATTATATATGTTACAAAAGATGTTAAGTGAAAATTATGTCCTATTATATAATCTGTCATTTGACGTACAAATTTAAAATAACAATAATACAGTAATAAAAGCATATCAATACAGTCCTCAAAAAAAAAAAAAATTACATAACTAAATTGTCACAATATTACATTATAACTAAAAACAACGTGTCATTCAACATAATGTCAAAATAAAAGATGAGATGTAATTATTTTTTAAAATAAGCAAAACATGTCCATTACCTTATACATACTGATGAATTAATTATAATTAATGATATCAAATTCTATTATAAACAAATATGTCATTTAGATTTATCATTTAAATAAGTAGGTAGTAAGTAAACCAATTTCTATGAAATTTCTATGGAAAAATACAAAAGTGCATCCTTTC
The DNA here is from genome assembly GCA_947284805.1 of Coleophora flavipennella. Lineage (NCBI taxonomy): Eukaryota > Metazoa > Arthropoda > Insecta > Lepidoptera > Coleophoridae > Coleophora > Coleophora flavipennella. The sequence continues at coordinate 13,967,336 of OX369264.1, read as the reverse complement.
AAATAAAAAAGAACTATCCAAATCGATTTATAAATGACGGAGTTCCGAGTTAACAAACATAAAAAATATACATCCAAACTGAGAACCCCCTCCTTTTTTTAAAGTCGCTTGAAAGTGTCCGAGATTTTTTTGAAGTCGCTTGAAAATGTTCGAGAATTTTTTTGAAGTCGCTTGAAAATGTCCGAGAATTTTTTTGAAGTGGTTTGAAAATGTCCGAGATTTAATTATCAGTATCATTGTTAATCAGTTGCTTTCATTTTCATTTTCTCGACAACTTCTGAAAGGATTGCAATGAAACTTTTTTGATTCGAGAAATAATCTTAGCTATGCTTGGACTACGCTACTCAAGATGTTGACAGTGGTTTAATATTTTTTTCATTGTTATTAAAAAACATAAACGATGATACTCTCGTCGATACCTTTTTTTAATTCATTTATTTAACAGTTTATTGTGTACAAAAAAAGATTACATAACAGACAGAAAATAAAATTGTACAGTAGGTATTACTTATTTCTAATTAGAAATTTCTTCCAGCAAACCCGGGAAACAGTAAGTTTTATTTACCTGTTTGGTTTATCATATCAGCTCAAATGCGTCCCCTCCCAACCGAGAGGCTCGAGCCTACCCTGAATTAGGGCGATGATAATATGAATATGATAATTTGATAGGAATGAAAAGTGGTTTTTAAAATAAAGATAAATGAACAAAAATTGGAAAACATCTCAAAGAAACTTATGCCCTATAAAGCTTTTAATGATAACAGGCATACTAGATAGATACCATGTATACTTAAAGATACATAGATACCTATGTTCTTTACTCATTTCGAAGCCAGCGAACCTTTGGGACCGCGACTACTTTTGAATTCGTTTAGATTATTTGTATACTTAGCCGAATAGTGAAATTACAAAGTGAATTGATAAAAATGGATAAAAAGCGTCGGTGGCTCAACCGGTAACGACTCGGTCTTCCTAACCTAACCGGGTTTAAATCCATACATACCGATTACGTTAACGACAAAGGAAAACATCGTTAGGAAACTTGCACATCTGATTCCAGATGTGTATGAAGGTCGCGTTGCACACGTCCGTTATTGTAAATCTAAATGCTCTACACGTGACCGCGGGTGATGCTAATTGCAACACCAGGCTACCTCCGTCTGTACCTTGGATAGCACGGTTAATTGTGCCACATGATAAGAAGGGAGAAGAACATGAATAGATACATACACTTAGTGGTTTAGAGCAGCAAGTAGCTCTATCACTGTTTAGAACATCATTTACCTTCCATTGTCTCTAGATTCTATACCTAGTTGGTTTATGATTTATTGAAAACTGATTTTATTTGAGCGCCCAAAATATCTTTAAAGTTAAATTAAGTTGAAGCATTTTATGGAAAACTGCGTTTGCCTGCGGCTTCGCCCGCGGTGACATCGTTTTTAGGGTTCCGTAGTACAACAAGGAACCCTTATAGTTTCGTCATGTCCATCTGTCCGCGGCCTAGCTCCGAGACTATTAGTATTAAAGAGCTGAAATTTGGCAAAGATATATATAATAATAACGCGGAGAGAACTGTACTAAAAATTTTGAAAAAAAAAAAAACTTTTTAAGGGTACCTCCCCTACAAGTAAAGTAAGGATGATTTTTTTTCTCGTCAAACCCAGTCGTGTGGAGATCGTTGATTGGAGCTTTAAAATAGTTTTGAGTCATCTAAGATCATTTTATAATTTAGGGTTCCGCTTTCGAAAAAATGGCTTGAAAGTGCTAAATTTTGTTGACCCCCCCACCAACTAAACCGCTATATTTGGATATTTGAAAAAAAAAAAAAAAAGTAGTCTTTATAATGAATTTAAAAGGAAAACTATCAAAGCTAATAAGGCTTTTTTAGTTTAGGAGTAATAGTCGACCAACTTAAGCTGTGCCGTTGGATTTGTAAAAAGTTCATAGATTTTCTATACAAAATATTCTATTACGAACTGCACCTATAATTTTGTTTTTTAAAATCAACATTTATTTTTTGAAAAGACAACAGAACCCTGCTTTGCGCGAGTCCGACTCGCACTTGACCGGTTTTTTAAAAACTGGTATTTGAAGGTGAGTGGATTATATTATTCATAAGATTGGTTGAGTTGTTGAAGCGTGAAGAGGTAACAAATAAACAATCAAACATAGTTTCACATTTATACTAATAATATTATTAGTATTTAAGTAAATTACTATAAGTAAGGATAGTAAGGATAGATAGGTACCGACATAATAGACTGTAGAAGTAAATTCTACTATGGTACCGATGTTTTCTTTAGCGAGATGTCTCATCTAAGAACTACCTACTTAACTAATGGTAGGTCATCTTTCTTGTCGTGTGGCATAATTAACCATGATATCCAAGGGATAGACAGCGGTTGCCTGGTGTTACACTTAGCATCACCCGCGGTCACGTGTATGGTATTTAGATTAACACCTACGGACGTATGCTATACGACCTTCATACACATCTGGAATCAGACGTACAGGTTTCCTCACGATGTTTTTCTTCACCGTTAAAGCAATCGGTAAGCATACGTACGCAAGTTTCGAAAAACTCATTGGTACATTGGCCGTCTAGATTTGAACTCGGGACCTCTGGTTAGGAGGTCCGAGTCGTTGCCGTTGAACGACCGAGGCTGTAGGCATGGTAGATATCTATGTAACTGTATTGTGTAGCAGCTAAGTAATTAAATGCAAATCAGATTGCATAAGAGCGCGGTAAAGAAAATTGGTTTTACCCACATCTGTCAGACCTTGAACCCACTTTGGTGTTATAAATAAATAAGGGACTAGCTAGGGGAAATGTATCACTTGTGCAGAACTGCGGTGGGAATGATTCGAATTTATGAGCAAAGTTAGGGAGGGTAAGAGGCTCACGGAAAAAGTAGTTTCAGGCAATCCTTCCTGGCGCTTTTTAGGGGATTTTTTGTTGTAAGTATTGCGGCTTAGTTGCAACCACGGATCAGATAAATAAGGTTGGATTGGAAATGTGTGTTGGGCAGACGCGCCACAAGTATGATTAGACAATCATACTTAACCTAAGCACGCGTTCATACTTTTTATTTGAGTGTGGTTGTGTGTAACGTACAGTCTCACGAAATGGTGTGAGACACAATTGCAGCCCTGTGTTCTAAGTGTGTTTTGTTTATTTATTTTTGACTGATTCGGTGGCTTAGTGGTTAGTGCCCTTGACTACTGATCCGAGGGTTGTGGGTTCGATCCCTAACCAGGGCAAGCATTTGTGTGATGAGCAGATTTGTTTGCTCTGTGTCTGGGTGTTAAATATATCTATATATGTATGTATTTAAACGTATATAAGTATGTATATCAGTCTCAGGTAACCCATAACACAGGGAATCCTACTTTGGGGCCAGATGACCATGTGTGATTTGTCCCAGAATATTTATTTATTTTATTTATTTATTTATTAGTGCGCGCAAATCGTGTATGTATTATTATTGCTTGTGTAGTGGAGTTGATGGGTGGGAGACAGGCGGCGTCGCTGGTTTTCAAACAAAAGTGTGACTATTGCCAATACAACCTTATTTATCTTATCCGTTGTTGTAACTTTCCTATTTGTCAGTTAGCACTCCAATCGCGTCATCCCGAAACGAACTTCTGTACTATGGACGACCTCAACACAGTGTCACCAGAAGCATTGAAACTGGCTGCACATCTAGCCGCCAAAGTGTTGAATCATTGACTCGATTAAAAAAAAAACCTAACCACTCCGGAAGTGCCGACAGAAGTGAAACCTTTTTACAGATTAGATAAGTTTTGACTTATCGTATCGTATCGTATCGTATCTTATCTTATCGTATTTTAACATAATGTATCTTATCCTATTGTATCTTATCGTATTTCAACTTATCGTATCGTATAGTATATTATCCTATCGTATCTTAACTTATATTATCGTATCGTATCGTATGGTAAAAGGTAACGGTAAGGGTGTCGCGAGTTCAATGGTTTTTCCCATCTCAAATACGGATACTATACTATGGACGACCTCAACACAGTGTCACCAGAAGCATTAAAATTGGCTGCACATCTAGCCGCCAAAGTGTTGAATCATTGATTCAATTGAAAAAAACTAACCACTCCGGAAGTGCCGACAGTAGTGGAACCTTTTTACAGATTTATAAGTTTTGACGTATCGTATCGTATCTTAACTTATCGTACTTTATCGTATTTTAACTTATAGTATCTATGTAATAGTATCCTGTCTTAACTTTTCTCTCAACTTGATGATCTTATCGTATCGTATCGTATGGTAACAGGTAACGGTAAGGGTGTCGCGTGACGCGTGTCGCCAGTTCAACGTTTTTTTACCATCTCAAATACAGTTTTATAAACTTTGTTCCTGGTGCCCAACGCGCCTAAGAAGTTTTTACTTTAAAAATCGGTAAGTTACCAATACATAGCTATGATAATACATGTGTGGTAGGTCCCTAAACAGGGTGAACATTTTAATTCGTTGAAGTGCCTCTACAAAAGGATTCCTTCGTAAGCAGATTCTCGGAATAAATTTAGGTTTTCTTTCTTCTAGCTCAGTATCTAGGTCATGCTCTATTTCTCACCTGCCTTCCGTTTTCAACAAGAATAACAACTAAGTTTTTTGTTACGTAGATATCTACAAAAGATTTATTGACGTTCAAAGTTAGATCTTACCACACATCTTAATCATAGCTCCCTGCGTTTCAATAACGCCAAAAAAAAACGATCAAAATGCGTGTATGAGTAAATTTCTTTTTTTTTTTGAAGTGAATCATCTTTAAAACCACATACGGGGACCTGACCCGTGACGGAAGTGACGAAAGACTGTAACGGAAGTGACGAAATAATATCTTTCCTTCATATTAGGCAAGTAACAAATCGCGGCTCCATAGCAACCACATAACAACCGCGAGGCAGGAGCCAAAAACAAGTCAGGGACGGACGTTAAGACTAGACGTTTCACGTTAAACCAAACGGCATTGTGCCTCCTGATTTTTAGGGATCCGTACCCAAAGAGTAAAAACGGGACCCTTTTACGAAGACTCCGCTGTCCGTCTGACTGTCCTCTGTCACCAGGCTGTATTTCATGAACCGTGACAACTAGACAGTTGAAATTTTTACAGATGATGAATTTCTGTTGCCGCTATAACAACAAATACTAAAAATTAGAAAAAAGTGAAAGTGTCCATACAAAAATGTGTTTTTTTGAAACGTGAAGAAACTAGAGTCATCTTTCATCTAGTATGATGGTACGGATCCCTTTGTGCGCGGTTCTTACTCGCACTTTACCGGTTTTATTTATTAAAAGAACCATTATCTACAGAAATAAAAATTAAATGCGGTTAGTTGGTAAGCGCATCAGAACGGTTGGACAGATTTAACATTTTTTTTAATATACGTAATAATCCCAGTTAGGTTTTTAGGAAAAGAAAAATTGAGAAAGTTGCCCGGAAAATGGATAATTTTGTAAAATGAAAATATTTTTTCTATGGAATTTTGGTATGAACTGAAGACCATAACCGGATTCGAACGATGCACCCTCGATAATAGTCATAAAAACCGACCAAGTGCAAAAAAAAATAATTCCGCAAGGTAGGGTAGTTTTTGTGTGATACGCGAACATACAGACAGACAAAAATTCCAAAAGTTATTGTTTTGACCCGACGCCGTTATAGTTTTATTGTATGTATGTATGTATAGATGTCAATCTCTTCTAATTATTCACTCGTTTTATCGATCTCTAGTTTGGGACTCCATCACTACAGTCAGGTACAGTCACGCTCATAAATCGTGGCCCAAACAAAACAATTAAACTGCGGATCGAGTTCCGACGATTTATTGGCCGGAATTAGATAAAGCTATCCATCAGGCGCTGCTCGATTCTGAAACGGGAAGCCTGCTGGTGCGGTGGGGTTTCCGATCAAAATGCTAAGTCATCCTGTCTGCCTAGGTAATGTTACATTACCTCATGGTATACCATAATAATTTCGAAAACCAACCTTGAACCTTTCAGTTACAAGCTTTTAATATTGCATTGTCACGCGATATAAACGCATGCAAAATCTCAGCTCAATCGGAAACCGGGAAGTGGGTCAAATTTGATTTGCAAGATTTCATTACAGACACCGGGACAGGTGAAACCAAATAAAAGCTTGTAATGCGCTACGCCTGGTATTCTTTCGAGAAACAGTGGTCACGTGGGTGACACTTCATCTTGTTTAAAATCAATTAACGTTTCTGGGTACACGCCCTTTTGAGACAGTCTTTATTTTTCGTTAACCTTTTTTTTTATTTGAAATGCTAGTGCCAGTGCATTACAAATCTTCTCTGGAGTTCTTGACAGTATTTGCAGCAGCCTCATTCTGAGTTGGAACACCCAGGTCACAGTAGGGAGCGTCTATAGCACTGCACCCAGTGCAAGTCGGGTCTTCACATCTTTCTTCATTTAATTTTCTTGTTTTCCACGTTGCTTACGTGCACCAGAGAATTTTCTTCAAAACGAACTTCTTTTTTAAACAAAACTCTAGCAGAAAACAAAGCAAAAACAATAAAATAAAACTAAGAATGCGTTCACCACAAATCTCGCCAAAAAACTCCTTAAGTCATCATCGCCGTTTCTGTGTTGCCACTTGTGTGATCGTAATTCCCCGAGTCTTACTATTGTTCAGTACAATCTGAACATAAAGATGCTGGTAACACTATTGTCTGTGGTCGGACCTTCTTCTTTCTCTTTGGTCGATACTATGTTCAAGCTAACGTTGCCCTTTTACATTTATTTCAATAAATATAGTAAAAGTGAAATCTTCCGACTGCATTTTTATTTTAACATGCAGCCGTGTGGTCCTTCGAGCCGGATATGAACCAGCGACCTTTGGATAACAATGTTAAAATAAAAATGCAGTCGGAAGATTTCACTTTTACTATATTTATTGAAATAAATGTAAAAGGGCACCGCTAGCTCGAACATAGTATCGACACAGTATATATATTAGTACTAACGTACAGTATGGACACTCCCTGCCGCTCTCTAAATTCGACCTCACCCCCCCGTCACTCAGATTGGATGTAGATTGGGTACCAAACGTAAAGGACGAGCTACGCAAGCGCGATAAACGTCACTTATATTCACTTTGCGCGCCGCTATGATTTCGTACACCGGAATAAAAAGCAACTAGTTACCGAACGTAAAGGACGAACTACGCATGCGCGATTAACGTCACATATTTATTTTGCGCGCCGCTCACCGCTCGACGCTAATAGGCGGCCGCGGCGCTGAGATGCCTCGTATCATGATTGGCTGACCACCAATATTATACGACCAAATCTAAGAACAATCAGTTCCTATGAATCTTCATACTAGCTGTATCTTTTTTTTTTAGAAATGTAGTTCCTTTATGTTTTTCATATGTCAGATATCAGTTTGTTATTGTGGCTTGTGAGATATTTTGTTCGTTTTATTTATTGTTTGTAATAATTTGATTAGATGGTGTGAAAGTATGAGTTGTATAGAAATAACTAGTGGTGTAATATTATAAAATGTGATCTCGGAATTATAGATTGAGATTGACTATTATTGTAGGTTGCTAAATGAGATTGTTTCACGGACAAAAGCTCCTGTGTTTGAAGAACAAATGAACAATGTTATCCATGTAAGTTACTTAATCATGTAAGATAACTGTTGATTGTTGCTTGCAGCACAGTATATGTATCTTGCAGTGTGCATGCAGTAAATAACTAACAAACATTCGTGACCAATACCGCCGGTGTGATTCAACCCTACCTGCATTCTTGCCTATAGATACGTCAGTTATATATATGTATATCATTTCTCGCTCGTTTGTATGGAGTGTCCGGGGTGTGGTATCGACCAAAGAGAAAGAAGAAGGTCCGCCCACAGACAATAGTGTTACCAGCATCTTTATGTTCAGATTGTACTGAACAACCACGAGGATGGAAAATGGAGTGATATCGTAAAAATCGTTAGATTCTATGTGAAAACTAGGTGTTGCCCGCGGCTTCGCCCACGTAGATCCCGTTTTTTGCCATTCTCGTGGGAATTTCCCAAAATCATTTCTTAGCGGATGCCTTCGTCATAATTCTTATCTGTCTGCTAAATTTTAACCCGATTCGTCCAGTGGTTTCGATCACTCAGTCAGTCAGTCATGGTTTTTTTATATACAGGGTGTAACCAAATCGGTGTAGGTCCCGTAACTGGGGCTACTCATTACACTAAACAACTTTTGTTCGACGATTTTGTTTAAATCGCAAAAAAAAATCTTCATACAAATCGATCGGCTTATCGACCAATTTTGTGCATTTTAGTATGGAGGATCCACATTTTAAAAAATACTATGAATTCTTCGGTGAAAGTTCTTCAGTATGATAAGTAAAACCCACAGAAAAAGGTTCCTACAGCAAATTTTTTTACACCTGTATTGTAGACAGATTGCATTCATCATATCAGCTCATATACGTCCCCACCGAGGGCCTCGAGCCTACCCTACAACCTGCGAGTTTCTTCACAGGCGTGTGCAGGTTTCCTCACGATGTTTTCCTTCATCGTAAGAGTGTCGGATAAACTCGAAATAAATTCGAAATCACATTGGTACTTGGCGGGATTCGAACCACGACCTTCCGGACGGGAGGCGGCGGCCCTAGCCGGTACGCCACCAACGAGATTACATTCATTCATGTTTAATTTGAGTATTACACTATAAAAGTTAAGTTTAATTTTTTTTTGCTATTTTTTAAGCCTTATGAAGATTTAAAGATTCCTCCATGTGTGTTTTAGCAGCAATAAAGTGGTAACTAGACAATGACGTAGGCAAGTGTCGAATCACTCCCGGATGAGAAAACCATATTTTAATGGACCATGTATTACCTATCCCTCTTAAGGCCGGACCTTGAAGGGGATATTTTGTACTCTTTGAATTAACTCTATTGTCGCAACATAGTTACGTATCGACGTCAGAAAAAAATATTAAAAACAATTAGAAGTAAAAATATATATATATATATATATATATATATTTAAAAACTAATTTTAATGAAAAAATAAGTAATGTATGTTATTTGTAGATTTCAGTAAAATACAATGATTGTATGATAGGGTTCTAATCTGGACGGCCAATGTACCAATGAGTTTTTCAAAAACTTACGTACATTACTTACTGATTGCTTTAACGGTGAAGGAAAACATCGTGAGGAAACCTGCACACGCCTGCGAAGAAACTCGAAGGTTGTGTGTGAAGTCGACCAACCCGCATTGGGCCCACGTGGTCGACTAAGGCCTAATCGCCCTGATTCAGGGTAGGCTCGAGCCCCTCGGTGGGGACGTATATGAGCTGATATAATAATAATGATAGGGTTTAAAATTATTTGTATTTGGAACGCCCGATCGTGTTGGTCCGTTCTGAAAAGGCTATTGGACCTGGAGAACCTACAGTGGCATAAAACGATTATCCTTATCCTTACTAATAATATTATAAATGTGAAAATGTGTTTGTTTGTTTGTTACCTTTTCACGCTTCAACGCCTTGACCAATCTTAATAAAATTTGGTACGCAGGTAGTCTGTGTCACGAGGAAGGACATAGGCTACTTTTTATCCCGTGAAAATAGCATTGCCCGATGCAGTTCCTGAGGGAACTGAAAATATACTGTTTTTTTGGTTAATTTCTGTAAAATCGCAACGAAACAATGGATTGTGTGATTTTTTGCACAGATACGGTTGAGGGGGTGGGAAATGACATGATTTACTGATAAGCATATCCTGACATAGTACCTACACTACGTTTTCCGGTGCTTGGTCGCCACTCGAGATATTTACTATCCCAACGGCCATCTGTTCTACGAGCAATGTGCCCCGCCCACTGCCACTTAAGTTTAGCAATTCTGAGAGCTATGCGGGCAGCGCAGAACAGGTCGTCGTGGAAATCCTTATGGGAAGAGTATGTCCAGCACTGGACGTCCTTCGGCTGAAATGATGATGATGATGAAAAGATAGTCAAAGCGCTAATTTTTCTCTCTACCCCTCAAATATCTCAGTTACGTGAGGCTTTCAGTCTTTCAACCACATAATAAAGATATTTTTTTTCTTATCTCTGCTTTCAACTAAAATTTTTTTGAATGCCTTCTCCTAAAGTCTTGTGCGTAAAAATTTAAAAAAAAAACTATGCGTAGGTAATGTATGTTTCTTTGACATAGAGGTTTGTCGCTTTTCGACTTGTTTATAGCTCCTAGTTTCAACTACGGTAAAGACAAAATTTTACATGCATTTTAAATTAACTCCGCACTTATTCTCGATACATAATTTTCGACTTATTTTTAGGAATCCGTAGTTAAAGATTAAAAACGGGACCCTATTACTACGACTTCGCTATCTGTCAGTCTGTCACTAGGCTGTATTTCATGAATCGTGATAGCCAGACAGTTGAAATTTTCACAGATGATGTATTTCTGTTGCTGCTATAACAAGAAATATTAAAAAATCGAAATAGTGAAAACACAAGGGTCTCCATACAAAAAACATAAAGAAACTAGCGCCATCTAGTATGATCATACGGAACCCTATGTGAGCGGTTGTGGCTCGTATTTGGCCGGTTTTTTTTTACGTCTTAGTGGACCGAACAGACTCCGAGAATTTATGCAAGGGATCAGTATAGCCACAGTAGACTAAAGTAGTATAGCTGTAAATATAGATTCAGTGAAGCTCAACATTTTTTTTTGAATTTCTTGATATTTTCAATCGAGACAGTGTGGGGAATAATTGAACACGCTAAACACGTTAAAAAACCGACTTCCATCGCAACAAATTAGTACATTTTTGCATTATTATTTTTGTTTTTTGTTAATTTACTACTAAAGTACTACACCTATTTTGATAAAATTTATATGGGACCACACGGGAAGCACTAGCTTTCAAATAAAAAAGAATCATAAAATTCAAGTTCACCCAGTCAAAAGTTCTGAGGTAACAAACATAAAAAAAAACAAAAACATACAGACGAATTGAGAACCTCCTCCTTTTTGGAAGTCGCTTGAAAACTAGTACTTACTAATTAAGAAAGTACTTACCCAGTTCTGTATACCTAAGACAACTCTACTGCTATACTGCTGTAACGAAGTCATACTTTTTAGTCTATTTTCAATCTGTTTTAATATTATGTTCTTTTTAGTGTGTTATTATTCGTATGTTTTTCAAAATTTTGGCTTTTTACTTCTGTTTTTGCTTTTTTACGGATTCTAAAAGTAACCAGTAACCTTTTCAACTTCCTGTCTTTTATCATGTTATCTAGTTTTATTTTTAATGTTATAGATTAAAAAGTTGGTGGTGAGAGCTTCGGTGGCGTAACGGTTAGGGCTGCTACATCCTGTCCGGGAGGTCGTGGTTCGAATCCTGCCACGTACCAATGTGTTTTCGAATTTCGATTTCATATGTGCGTTTATTCGACGCTCTTACGGTGAAGGAAAACATAGTGAGGAAACCTGCACATGCCTGCGAGAAACTCGAAGGTTGTGAGTGAAGTAGTCGACCAACCCGCACTGGGCTCGATCGCCCTAATTCATGCTAGGCTCGAGCCCCTCGGTGGGGACATATATGAGCTGATATGGTATGGTGATGGTATATAATTTGTTCTCCGTCTCTACAACCCTGTTGGTGCGAGCTTAGACGCCGCTCTACGGAGGGCGTTTCAAGGCCAATATCTATTTTCTGCATGAATCTCGGATGCCACCCGTGCCTGGTCCCGAGCGGCTCGGCTGACCTTCCCAAAGCTTGACCTGTTTTGTTATCGCTTATTGTCTAGACAGAAAGTTTATACACTTATATATCGATGATAAAATGTAATTACATACATCTGAGGTAATCCTTACTAATATTATAAATGTGAAAATGTATTTGTTTGTTTTTTACCTTTCCACGCTTCTACACCTCAACCAATCTTGACAAAATTTTACATGCGGGTAGCCTGTGTTACGGGAAAAGACATAGGTTACTTTTTATCCCGAGAAAATAGCATAATCTGATGCAGTTCCTGAGGGAACTAAAAAGTGATTTTTTGCACAGAGATGGTTAAGTAAATGGGAAATGATATAATTTAATAGTCATAAAAACGATGTCCATGCGGGTGAAACGGCGGAAAAAAGCTAGTAACTAATAAATTAATGTAAAATTTAAAATAGACTGCTTAAAAAGTTAACACCTCTTGGCCAGTCAGGTATAAATGTATCGTATGTCACTATCGTATCGTATGTAAAGCGTCGGTGGCTCAACCGGTAACGACTCGGTCCATCTAACCAGAGGTACCGGGTTCAAATCTGGACGGCCAATGTACCAATGAGTTTTTCAAAAACTTACGTACATACTTACCGATTGCTTTAACGGTGAAGGAAAACATCGTGAGGAAACCTGCGCACGCCTGCGAAGAAACTCGAAGGTTGTGTGTGAAGTCGACCAACCCGCACTGGGCCCGCGTGGTCGACTAAGGCCTAATCGCCCTGATTCAGGGTAGGCTTGAGCCTCTCGGTAGGGACGTATATGAGCTGTAATGATGATGATGATGTCACTCACGGGATGAAGACAAATCTAACGATACCTCGCACTTAAAATCAAAATCCAACAAGCCGTTTAGGATACAGAGTGTGCCAAAGAAATATACATACCTACATACATACATGCACTCGAAAAACTTAACCCTGCTTCTAGCGCAGTCGGGTATAAATAAGCTCTTTTTAACCGCCTCCGTAGCCCAGCGGCTAAGTTCACTGGCTTTACACAGGAGGTCGCGGGTCCGATCCCCGGCGGGGTCAATTGTAAGACTCGGTTTGGTTGGTGGTAGGGCATTTTCTAAGCCCGCCTGGCTAGCCACCACCATCTTATCTAAGTCTTGCCGCCAAATATCAATGTTGATATCATTGGTGTGTTCCGGCATGAAGATAAGATAGCCAGTTCCCCATTGCATTGGGGAATCTTGGTAAGCCCGCTTCCATCTTCGGTAACATCGTCACTTTCCACCAGGTGAGATGTTGTCAAGGGTTTACCAATTGTGAATAAAAGAAAAAAAGCTTGAGAAGGACGTGGAAAAGTTTAGGCTCTATTAGAAAAATTGCAAGTACACAGGTACTATATTGGTGATTCCTGTCGTGAAGGGAAGTTATTGCGCGCTTGCAAAAAGAAGTTGCTGTCTACAGCAACCCTCGCGATGGGTCTGGAATGTTACCACCACAGGCCCTATGGTTGACAGCATTTCTCGAAAACTGAACCAAAGAACGTACCTGCACAACTACTCTACATTGAAGGTTAACCTTTTTTTTTAATTAATCGACTTCATAAAAGGAGGAGGTTTCTCAATTCGACCGTATATATTTTTTATTTTTTTATGTGTGTTCGCGGATAATTTCGTCGTTTATGAACCGATTTTGATTTTTCTTTTTTTGTTAGAAAGGAGATATCCCACGGGTGGTACCATGATAAGGAAACCTTAGTTTCCTGTTTGAAGATGTTTTTTTTTTCGTTCAAAATTATCAAGATTCAAGGTATTTATTCAAAACAGGTGCAAATTACACTCTTTCTGATAGTAATAAAATAAAAATAACATAATATCATTTGTGAAAAATCAAGAAATAAACAATCATTAGTAAATAACATGCTTTTCCACCAACCAAACCGACTCTTACAAAGTTAGACTCCGCGAGGAATCGAATCCACGACCTCCTGATGTAAAGGTAATGGCCTAAACCTTTACGACACGGAGGTGGTTTTTAGGGTTCCGTAACCGAAAGGTAAAAACGGGACCCTATTACTAAGACTCTGCTGTCCGTTCGTCTGCCTGCCTGTCCGTCGGTCACCAGGCTGTATTTCATGAACCGTGATAGCTAGACAGTTGAAATTTTCACAGATGATGTATTTCGGTTGCTGCTATAACAAATACTAAAAATTAGAAAAAGTGAAAAAATCTCCACACAGAAATTACATAAGAATGCAAATTTATTACACTTTAAAATATAATAATCGTGCATTTCGCCAATGTCGAAATCGTCGCAAGATATTTTCTGTGACAAATTTGTAATGAAACAATAACATAAAAATTGATTTTTTTTAGTTGTTATTGGTTTATGATGATGTATTTCTGTTGCCGCTCTAACTACGAAAAACAAACGTGGTCAGACACGCACTTGGCCACTTTTCAGCCGAATTTCAAAAATGAGGAGGTTCTCAATTAGACTGTATGTTTTTAAGGGTTCCGTACCCAAAGGGTAAAAACGGGACCCTATTACTAAGACTCCGCTGTCCGTCCGTCTGTCTGTCTGTCACCAGGCTGTATTTCATGAACCGTGATAGCTAGATAAATGAAATTTTCACAGATGATCGTATTTCTGTTGCCGTTATAACAACAAATACTAAAAATTAGAAAAAGTTAGTCTCCATACAAAAAACGTGTTTTTTTTTTGAAACGTGAAGAAACTAGCGCCATCTATGGAACGAAACCCTTTGTGCGCGGTTCTTACTCGCACTTTACCGGTTTTTGCTAAAATATTCTCAGTGTGCACTCTTTTTGCTGTCTTTGACCACAATTCTCACCGTGTTATATTGTCTTAAAAGGAAAACTACTTGCCAGCTAAAGGGTACGCGGTCAGTAGCAAAAGTATTAGGGTAAGCATTTTGGCTAAAACGCGTGTGGTTCTCAACCTGAGAGTTTGGATTCCCCTATTAGGGAAGATATGCGCGCTGTGAGCAATCCAGTGGAGATCCGACAAGATGCGACGTGGGTGCGCAGCAGTGCCAGTTTTATAGCGGGGCTCCTTTGAATAATGTAGAAGACGCGCCCAAGTTAAACTAGAAAGTAGATGGCAAAGTCAATCGCTTAGGCGGACGCTTGAGCGGGTACATTACTTCTTGGTGACAACCGGAACTTTGCTGAATCCTAACTAATATTATAAACGCGAAAGTTTATAATATATGGACGTATGGATGTATGTTTGTTACTCTTTCACGCAAAAACTACTAAACGGATCTGGCTTAAAATTTGGTAGGCACTATTACCCATGCTCACGAGCCACTTGCGGCTCGCGCACTGCGCATCCTCGAAAAGTCATAGAAACGTTGTCCACGCGGGTGAAGCTGCGGGAAACAGCTAGTTGTTGCAATAATGTATACGTAAGGCATTAGTGAATCCGCTATGACTTTGTCACTTGTTTTAGATTTATCACTGAATGCAAGAGGCCAACTTAGTTTTTAACCGATTTATAAAAAGGAGGAGGTTGTATGGTCCACTGTATTTTTTTAATTAAAAAATTTGAGTGCGTTTGGCAGCACCTCACCTGATGGTAAGTGCCGACGCATGTATTTTTAGGGTTCCGTACCCAAAGGGTAAAAACGGGACCCTATTACTAAGACTTCGCTGTCCGTCCGTCTGTCACCAGGCTGTATTTAATGAACCGTGATAGCTAGACAGTTGAAATTTTCACAGATTGCCGCTATAACAACAAATACTAAAAATTTGAAAAAGTGAAAAAAAAACAAAAAACGTGTTTTTTAAACATAAAGAAACTAGCGCCATCTAGTATGATGGTACGGAACCATACGTGTGCTCTGCTGCTGTGTTCTGACTTGCAATTGGCCGGTTTTTTATGTGTGTTCATCGATTTTGATCATAATTCATAACATACCAAAGTAATGATATTACTGAAGTGCAGTATGGCTACTTCCTGCCGCTCTCTAGATTCCGACCGCATCCCCCCCCCCCCACCCTCCTACCCCGTCACCCAGAAGGACACAAACTGGTACTAGTTTGGTTCTCGAACAATTTCGCAGTGGTTTTCTTCCGTTATTTGTTTTTAAAAGCTTGTTAACTTGCAATGTTTGTGTATATGTGTGTATGTTTGTTTAGTTCAAATCTTGCGATCGATTTTAGAGCGACTTCCAGGGGTCCGATTGAGCTAAAATTTGGAATGAAGCAGTATTCCCGTTGACAATAGAGTGGATCTATGTTTTCCCACGATTTCAATTAAGAGGCGAGAGTGAATTAGCATTTTTGAGTTTGCGTGTAACATTTTCAATTGCAATCAAACCCATTCAAATTAAAAAAAAAACTGTTTCAATCTAAGTTAAATCGCAGACTCCTAACAATTGGACCACAAGTTGGAACAGTCCAAGTACAATTCAATGAAAAAATCAGAGAATTTAAATCACCTGTTAGAATAGAGAGTGGAGCGATTTATTTCTTCGTGGGCTTATACTTTACGCCGGCTTCTGGTGATGGCGGCACTCATGCAAATGGACATAAAAAAACATTAGCTACTAAAACGCTAAACACGTTAAAAAACCGACTTCCATCGCAACAACTTAGTACATTTTTGCATTATTATTTTTGGTTTTTGTTAATTTTCTAATAAAGTACTACACCGATTTTAATAAAATTTATATAGGACCACACGGGAAGCAATAGCTTTTAAATCATCAAAAGAATCATCAAAATCGATTTACCCAGTCAAAAGTTCTGAGGTAAATAACATAAAAAAAACATGCAGTCGAATTGAGAACCTCCTCCTTTTTGGAAGTCGGTTGATAAGCAAATCAATACAATTGTACTAAAAAGCAGAGTTTGTTTAACTTAGAAGCGCTAAGTTTTTAATTCACTTTATTCTCGCGACTTTTAACATTATTACTTCCGAACGATGAAGGAGGAAGAAGGTATTGTGATGGCAAAAAAAAATCGAAGTTAAGATTTTGATGGGGATCGATTGTGTTACATTAATAGTCATCATATCAGCCGAAGGTCGTCCACTGCTGGACATAGGCCTCCCACAAGGATTTCCATGACGACCGGTTCAGCGCCACCCGCGTCCAGCGGCTTCCCGCGACCTTCACCAGGTCATCGGTACATTAATAGTAAGTACAACAAAATTGGGTGTGTGTGTGTGTTTGTCTTTGCGTCGGTCCGGTGCTCTATTTCCCAAACTTCTGGAAGGATTTGCGTAAAATTTTAATGAGGTCAATATATTTTTTTATATCTTCAGCAGGTTTTTTTTATCAAATTTACCCATGTTGGCTTTTTTGAGTTTTTATCATAGTAAAAATCACTTATTATTTTGTAACTCAAAAATGGCTGTAACGAATTTGATCTCGGAACCCGCGACCTCCTGGTGTGAAGCGGATGAACGAACCATTAATCCCCCGGAGGCGATTCGTGTGACGACCACTTTTTAAGGTTCCAGAGTCAACAAGGTTCCCTTATAGTTTCACCATGTCCGCACGTCTCTGTAGCCGCGGCTTAGCTTAGATATTCTTAGTACTTACTTGAAAGCTGAAATTTGGCATGGGTGTACATTTAATCACATTGGCAAAGTGGTAAAAATAAAATTTATTACCTTTTTTCGGGTACTTAGCGTAAATAACAGTGTTTTTTTAACACGATTTTATATATTTTATTAGCTTCAGTTGTAACTAACTATGTTTGTAAGAAAATCTTGGAATCTTAATTTGACCCACTTGCCGGTCTTCGATTAGAATAAAATTTTGCACACGCTCTGAGTTCTGATGACAATACATGACTAGCTAAGAAACGTCATTACAAATCCAATATTAAGGCCTCCCCAAGATGGCGGACTGACTGTTTGAAATCCACCCCCATGATATGGGTATCAAATGAAAGGATTTGCTGTCAGGAGTACGAAAAAAATAGTAACATGACTTAAATCCAATATGACGGACGTCCAAGATGGCGGACAGGCTATTTGAAATGCACCCCCATGATATGGGTATCAAATGAAAGGGTTTGCTGTCAGGAATACGAAAAAATAGTCACGTGACTTAAATCCAACATGGCGGACATCCAAGATAACTACTTAACGTGTTTACTAAAAGCGTGTTTTTTTAGTTTTTTAAACTAATTGATGATTATTTCTTACCGTCTATCCTATGGTGAGGGATGTCGTTGGATAAAAATATTGCGGGCGTGTAAAATTTTTTTTTTCGAATCAGGGATCCGTTTGCAAAAAAAATAAGTTTTAAAGTGCTTAATTTTGTTAAAGTCAAGTGTTAGTCTGCCTGCTAAACCGCTATTTTAGAAAAACTGAAAAAAATTAAAATAGTAGTACATATTATAATTTATTTACAAGGAAGACTGTCATGATCAAGTATACAAACTTTCTTAATTTGCCAGTTGGATTTGTAAAAAGTTCATAGATTTTCTATACAAAATGTTTTGTACCAACTGCAAAGATAACTTTGTTTCTTTAAACATATATTTATTTATTCAAAAGACTATGTACGTGGTCAGACACGCACTTGGCCACTTTTCAACTGACTTCCAAAAAGAAGGAGGTTATCAATTCGACTATGTTTTTTTTTGTGTTTGTTACGCGATATCTTAGCAGATTGTGAACCGATTTTAATGATTCTTTTTTGGTTCGATAGGGTATGCTCTCGAGTTGGTCGCATATAAATTTTATCAAAATCAGTGTAGTACTTTTATTGAAAATTAACAAAAATCAAAAATAATAATGCAAAATTTTGCTAAGTTGTTGCGATGGAAGTCTGTTCTTTAACGTGCTTAGCGTTTGTAATTATTTTTTCTGTGGCTCAGTATTTAATTAAAATATCAATGTATTTAGCGCGAAGATCAAATTGGGATGAGAGGGAGGGTGGGGGGGGGGGGGGGCTTTTTGCACTGTGCAGTCCCCAGACAACTCCAAATGTGATTCTGAATACGCAGCTGGTACCTACACAAATAATAATTGGAGCAGATAGGTATTATAGTAGCGCACACTTTCCAAATTTTAACCGCCTCCGTGGCGTAATGGTTAGTCCATTCGCTTCACACCAGGAGGTAGCGGGTACGATTCCCGGCGGGGTCAGCTTTGTAAGACTCGGTTTGTTTGGTGGTAGGGTATTTTCATAGCCCACCTGGCTAGCTACCACCATCTTATCAAAGTCTTGCCGCTAAACATCAGTGTTAACATCGTAGATGTGTTTTGGCTTGAAGATAATATAGCCAGTACCCCATATCGTTGGGGAATCTTGGAAAGGCCGCTTCCATCTTCGGCATCATCGTCACTTACCATCAGGTGAGATAATGCGAAAGACTTACTTTCATCTTCGGCATCATCGTCACTTACCATCAGGTGAGATAATGCCAAGGGCCTATCAATTGTGGATTACAAAAAATAAAAAAAAGGTAAACCTTGTACGAATTTCCAATTAATTCGTTGCCTTGTCCAAAAGTAGGTACTAGTAGAATAGCAGAGAAAGCAATTTAATTTTTACGCACCACTCCTTTTCACGGCTACTTGAGCAGGAGCAGACTACGCCGTCTTGAGACCGAGCCGGGCTAGCCCAAGCATGAACGAATGGAAAATTAACAAATAATTAGTTGGAATTTTTTTTCCTGAGCAGTTTATCACTGTCACAGTGGTCGCGGCGAGCGGACGGGCGGAGAGGAGCCGGGCAAGTTAATTAGTACAACCATCGGGCAACTTCAGAGGGAATCGCAAATGCAATTAGTTTGGTGCGTGCGTTCCGTGCGCCTGAAGGCACGTTGCGAGCGGAACTGGAAAATACCCTTTCATTTACGTTCCCGAATAAACAAGTTTGTTTGATGCTTTGCACATTGAGTGGCTACGGGTTCTACCAATACTTTCAATACAGTTGCTCGGAAAGTGGTACTTTATAGTTTACTGTGCGTAAAACTGATTTTACCGAACTTGTGCTTTTTACTTTGCCACTTTTTAAATTTCTTGTTCGGAGGAGCAAGTCATTTCTAGAAGATAAAAAAAATATAATAACCAGTAATGCAAGATTCTTCTTTGAGACTTTTTAAAGAAGAATTTTAAAATAGAAAGGTTAGAGAAGCGGAGCAAGTTAATTAGTACAACCATCGGGCACTTCAGAGGGAATCGCAAATGCAATTTGTTTGGTGCGTGCGTTCCGTGCGCCTGAAGGCACGTTGCGAGCGGAACTGGAAAATACCCATTCATTTACGTTACCGGATAAACAAGTTTGTTTGATGCTTTGTTCATTGAGTGGCTACGGGTTCTACCAATACTAACATTTTTTCAATGCAGTTGCTCGGAAAGTGTTACTTTGTATGCCAGTTTACTGTGCGCAAAACTGATTTTATCGCACATGTGCTTTTTAGTTTGCCACTTTTTAAATTTGTAGTTCGGAGGAGCAAGTCATTTCAAGCAGATAAAAAAATATAAAATCCAAAGATACAGAATCTTTTTTGAGACTTTTTAAAGGATAATTTTAAAAGAGAAAGGTTGGAGGAGCGGAGCAAATTAATTAGTACAATCATCGGGTACTTCAGAGGCAATCGCATATGCAATTAGTTTGGTGCGTGCGTTCCGTGCGCCTGAAGGCACTTTGCGAGCGGAACTGGAAAATACCCTTTCATTTACGTTCCCGGATAAACAAGTTTGTTTGATGCTTTGAACATTGAGTGTATTATAATATAAAGAGTTTTTCAATACTTTTGCTCGGAAAGTGGTACTTTATGCCAGTTTACTGTGCGAAAAACTGATTTTACCGCACACGTGCTTTTTATTTGCCATTTTTTTATTTCTAGCTCGGAGGAAAAATACATCTCTAGCAAATATAAAAAATATACTAACCAAAGATACATAATCTTCTTTGGGACTTTTTGAAGGAGAATTATAGAAGAGAAACTTGTTCCTCCGAAAGATTACTTGTAAGAGTCAAGTGTCCTCCTTCTCCCTCCCCTACCAGCTAAACCGCTATTAAAGGAAATCTGAAAAAAAAAAAAAATGGTAGGGAATATAATCAATTCAAAAGGAAAACTAAGGTTAAGTAAACTTTCATAGAAGTTATAGTCGACCAACTTATTGTGTGCAGCTGGATTTGAAAAAAAATCATAGATTTTCTATACAAAATGTAATTTTGTTTTTTAAAATATACATTTATTTCATGAAAAGACTACGGAAACATACTTTGAGCGAGTCCAACTCGCACTTGACCGGTTTTCATTTTACCTGTTTTCTCACAAATGTATTGAAAAACGTAAAAGTTTTACTCGTTTGCTAATTACCTTTTTATCACACTTGTATCATAAATAACTATTTTATTTTACCGTGAAAACTGGTGACTGTCCAAAAAACTAATCAAAGTTACATAAAATATTGAAAAAGAGTAAAAGAAGGATTGAAACTTGGGATAAAAAAACCCGACCAAGTGCGAGCCGCACTCGTGCCCTGAGGGTTCCGTACCACCCAATGACTCATATATTACTGGCGTAGTACCACCCAATGACATATATTACTGGCGTAGTACCACCCAATGACATATATCACTGGCGTAGTACCACCCAATGACTTATATATTACTGGCGTAGTAGCACCCAATTACTTATATATTACTGGCGTAGTACCACCCCATGACTTATATATTACTGGCGTAGTACCTCCCAATTACATATATATTACTGGCGTAGTACCTCCCAATTACATAGATATTACTGGCGTAGTACCACCCCATGACTTATATATTACTGGCGTAGTACCACCCAATGACTTATATATTACTGGAGTAATACCACCCCATGACTTATATATTACACCTCTCCACACAACTATGAAATGATACCTATTTACTCTCAGAATAAAATGTGCTATAACAATGTACCTCCTAAATAGTTACCATCATATCAGTCGAAAGACGTACACTGTTGGACAAAGGCCTCCGCCAAAGTTTTCCACACCACGCATCCAGCAGCTTCCCATGACTTTCACAAGGTCGTCAGTCCACCGAGTGGGAGGGCTACCCACGTTACGTCTTCCGGTTTTCTAAATAGTTCAACTAATAAGCTAAGTAGTGTTTTGGTCACAAACGCGTACCGCTTAGTTCAAGACTATAATCACAGCTGCTATAATTATTGACTGAAGAAGAGATACTAGGTTTAATGTAAAACGTCAATTTCTTCAATTTTTAGCCGACTTCAAAAAAGGACTCTATTTTTGCTAAATAGTGTTTTGGTCACAAACGCGTACCGCTTCGTTCATGACTATAATAACAGCTGCTATAATTATTGACTGCGGACGAGCTGCTGGGTTTAACGTGAAACTCCAAATTCCATAATTTTTAACCGACTTCAAAAAAGGACTCCTATTTTTACTAAATAATGTTTTGGTCACAAACGCGTATCACTTAAGTATAATAATAATAGCTAAAGAGGCCTAAACATCTTTACATTTTGTAAAATTATGTAATTTACCCTGTTTAAAGCAAATACATATTTATGATTTATCATTTATTTATGAAGGTAATTAAGGGCTTAACCAATCTGACTTTGAGCATCTCTAGTGATACTTAGGCACAGCTGCTGGCCGACAATATTAGTATAAAATAAAGTTTACCTAGTTAGTGCCTGATGTCTTAAAATTTGATTTCCAACCAAAACAATGACCCTACCGGAAATCGAACCCGCGACCACCTAGTGTGAAGCGAATGGACTAACCATTACGCCACAGAGGTGGTGAAAGTAAACGGAGGTCAATGGATCTAAGTAAACAGAGAGGTTATAGGTAATGGAAGTAAGCAGATAATGGTATGAAAGGTACCCAGGGCGAGCTAACATTTGCTTGAGTGATTTTTGATGGATTGTGGCCGCCGCCCGCCGTCGCCGTGAAAGGCTCACCTCGGCTAAGTTGTGTCAACAACATGCTTTTAAGGCATTTGAAGTATTAGGGGTAAGGCCACGCCAATAATACCTACTATGGTGGGATGTTTGTTCTATATAAACACATTTCCGTCACTAATTAAAAGGGCACTCACTAAGTATTGCGATTCGATTTCTTAGGGGTTTCGCTGAAAGGTTTGTTTCTTTATTACGTAACGTGACCATACGTCCCGCTTTGGGCGGGACAGTCCCGCTCTCAGGCTGTCTGTCCTGCTGTCCCCACCGAGGGCAAAAACGTCCTGCTTTTGCAAACAGACCAACCGATAAAGTGTAAACCTATTATTTTTGCACTCCAAAACAACTGCTTATACATTAGAAGTCATGTGATTAAGGCTTAGTAACTCTAACTCAAATAAAGAGTAAATGATATGTACCTACTAAAAGAAACCTATTTATTATTCAGTGTTCATCATATCAGCTCATATTATTAAGATTATTATACATTCCCACCAAGGGGCTCAAGCCTATCCTTAATTGGGGCGATCGGGCCTTAGTCGACCAAGCAGGCCCAGTTATTCATTTTCCAATAAACACTAGTTCAAAAACTTACGTACATACTTACCGATTGCTTTAACGGTGAAGGAAAACATCGTGAGGAAACCTGCACACGCCTGCGAAGAAACTCGAAGGTTGTGTGTGAAGTCGACCAACCCGCACTGGGCCCGCGTGGTCGACTAAGGCCTAATCGCCCTGATTCAGGGTAGGCTCGAGCCCCTCGGTGGGGACGTATATGAGCTGTAATGATGACTAGTAAAATATTATAAAAGTTTTTTTTACATAATTCCGCTGGTGTCCCGCTTTTGAGGAAAAAAATAAATGGTCACGTTAGTATTACTTCGTGTCGTTATAAACATTCTTTTCAAATAAACAAATCAATAATTTATCGATTATACTTACTTACATCTTTATTTTGTACGCAGATAAGATACTGAATTAAATATGATGATTATGATGTTCAAATTCCATGTTTCTGCACTACCACCAACCAAACCGAGTCTTACAAAGTTTACTTCGTCGGGAAACGAGCCCGCGACCTCCTGGTATGAAGCGAATGGACTAACTGTTACGCCACGGAGGCGGTTAATTTTATGGCGTATTTTAGCTAATTTAATGACGGTGATACAAATCTGCATCTTTTCGCCGAATAGGTGTTAAAAGAAACATCGAATATTACATTTTATGTTTTGGTTCCAAAGAAATCTTTTTAAAATCAGCTGAAATTCGTTTTTTAAGCGCATTGTTCAATTCTCTAGACTTTTTGTTGCCTCCGGTTTTGGCACGCGACGCTGTGCCGATGCAATATTTATGGAGTTACGCCCAAAACCGCCCGCCATATATCTGCGCCCTAAATACTTCCCTCGGATATACCAGCCGCTGATAAAAAGTCTTTTTATGCTCTTCGATCAGATTCCTAACTACCTATATATCCATATGGTTTAAAGTTAAGAGAATTATGATTTAATGGGGGCTTTTCCTACATATTAATTTGCTTCGATTACTTACTAAGTTTAAGATTTAAAGATTTTCATTGAACTTCTCAAATAAGCTTAAACAAAAATAAAAATCAAAAATATAGATTGTAAAAAACTGAAGTACTTAGTTGATAAAACTGAAAGCTGCGAAGCGTTATCCAAAAATAATCATTTTTAATTTCGAGCGACAGAGAAGCGAGCGGCAGCGTGCGACGAAGGAGTGAATAAGATATAGTGATGATAAAAAAAGTTAAAGATTTTGGTGGGTATCGATTGTCTTACACATTTGTGTATTTAGCGTCCAAAAAAATTTGTGTGTGAGCGTGTCCGTTCAGACTCTAGCTCCTAAGCTAGTGATTTGATTTGTATATTTTTGTTAAGTCTGCTGATGTATCTCTTTCTTTAGTTAAGCCTGATTTTATTCCTAATTTGTATGCTACAGGGTGAAGGCAACACGAGAAAGTATATACAGCTTGGCTCTATACTTTATTTTTATTCTCGACGTGTATTCAAGTCGCCGGGATATTGTCAAAACCGCGATATTACAATTAATTTGACGGTAAATTGTCAATCAGCTTACAATTTCACGGCCCATTCTAGTATCTCCGAATAAAACCGATGATTTCTTCTTCTGCGAAGCATCCTGCTACCCACGGGGGGGGGGGGGGGCTCTTTCGGTCTTTGACTGTTAAATAAATCAAACCTGACCAAACCTAACATTTCGCTTCGCTTGCTTATTTATTTAATATTATTCACTTCGCTTAGTGTCATTGTAATGTCACTAGTGAGATTACAATGACACTAGTGAAATTGTGACTTTAACTGCGGCAATGTACACGATAAATGTACATTTTCGCAGCATGTTAGTCACGACTGCTTCTTCTGTTTCGATTAATTCGACATTTTCGGGTAGACGTCGAATGGTATAAAAAAAAACATTATTTGGTCTGGGCTAACAATCGCTTGTATCAATACCGGCGAGCTCATGCGCAACCGACGGATTCCCGGGAGATAATTGTGATAAATGATTGTGATTACTTGTAACAATATGATTACTATTCTTTCCTCAAGTAATTTCTAAAAGAAACGTTGATATTTTGGAATATGGAGCTAAAATGCCATCAGTTATATGGAAAACTTTTCCGCTGGCTCATTGCCAGATACACAATCTGTGATATTCGTCATCATACCAGCCGAAAGACGTCCACTGCTGGACAAAGGCCTCTTCAAAGGTTTTTACAACCCGCATCCAGCGGCTTCTCGTAACCTTCATCAGGTCGTTATTCTACTGTGTGGGAGGCCTGCCTACGCTTCATCTTCCGGTGCGCATTCACGGAAACCTACGCTACGTTTACCCGTGCGCGTTCCCCACTCTTTTATGGAAGTGGCATTTTTTTTTTGAGGTCGGTACCAGCACTAGAGGAGAGATTAGTTTAGATTTAGAATGATTTAAGCTATGTAAGGCTTTGCTGGCACCGACTTCAAAAAAATGTAGGGCCCTAATTTGTTTCGTACCTGTCTTTGATTTCCTTAATGTTAGTTGAATTCGTGTATTAATAAAAATAATATTTTCATAATATTGAGTGAATTTTTTTAAGTCGGTTTTATAGTTTTGTAAACTTTTTAGTGATAATGCAATGTAACAACGTAAACTCAATCACTCGCCATTAGGCTATCATCAAATCATAGTTCGTGTTTCGTTAACCGATATAGAGTCCTGTGGCTTCCATCATCCATCATCTCAGTAGCATGAAAGTTCCTTCCGTCGTCGTCGGTCTATATATCATATCAGCCGAAAGACGTCCACTGCTGGACAAAGGCCTCCTCCAAGGATTTCCATGATGACCGGTCCTGCGCTGCACGCATCCAGTGTCTTCCAGCGACCTTCACCAGGGCGTCGTTCCACCGTGTAGGAGGCCTGCCTACGCTACGTTTTCCGGTGCGCGGTCGCCACTCGAGAAGTTTATTTCCCCAACGGCCATCTGTTCAGCTCTGGCCAGCTTTGTGCCCTGCCCGCGGTCCATCCGTACCTATAATACTTAAAGAATTATCCTCCAACTCCTAACCGTTAAGGAGTTGTACCTTCCATCACCAGCTTATCAATATGAGATGATGACTACGAGACGCAAATATGCCTATTATTAAATTTGAGGGTTGCCCTCGATTTCCCTGAGATTCCATAATCAGATCCTGACTTGGTGACAATAGGACCACTTGGGAAGTATACCCTTTCAAACAAAAAAATAAATTTTCCAATTCGGTCCAGGCGTCTTAGAGTAATCACAATCAGGCAACATATATAAGAAATAAAAAAAATAATAAAAACAAAAGATTCCGATGTATTGAGAACCTCCTCCTATTTTGAGATCGGTTAATTAGAACCACTTCCCGGTTTCCGATTGAGATGAAATTTTGTATACACGTTAAGTTTGAAGCAAAATGCATAGTTACTTATGTGACGTCATTTTAAATCCAATATGGCGAACTCGCAAAGATGGCCGATTAGTTATTTTTTTATGCACCCCCACGATATGGGTATCAAATGAAAGGGTTTGCTGAGAAGAATACAAAATAACTGAAAATCTTTTCAAATGAAAGCTTGTACCTCTATTTTTTAAGTTTTTTGAAAATTATATCTCTATGGAAAGCAGCAGCAAAAAATACGCAACAATCCCTAAGAACATATCAACACACGTTAGAAGGCACTGTAAAATTAATTTTTCCTTCTCAAAATGAATTATAAATTTATAACCGGGTAACCGCCTCCGTGGCGTAATGGTTAGTCCATTCGCTTCACACCAGGAGGTCGCGGGTTCGATTCCCGGCGGGGTCAACTATGTAAGACTCGGTTTGGTTGGTGCTAGGGCATTTTCATAGCCCGCCTGGCTAACTACCATCATCTTATCAAAGTCTTGTCGCCAAACATCAACGCTAACAACATTGATGTGTTCCGGCTTAAAGATAAGATAAATTGCGTTGGGGAATCTTGGTAAGCCCGCTGTCATCTTCGGCATCATCGTCACTTACCGTCAGATGAGATGATGCCAAGGGCTTATAAATTGTAAAAAAAAAAATATATGTCCGGGATATCTTCGGTATAGTGTCGAGTAAATCTAGCTCTTGGGTCTTTAGCCAGATCGCTGACAGGCAGACGTGTGGTCGTGTACAATTGTCCGTAGAACTTCTCAACTTCTTCCAGCAACTCAGTCTTAGACGATATGATCCTGCCATCCTCAGTCTTCAGCTTGGTCAGTTGGCTTTGTCTAACAGACAGACCTCTCGCGAGTAAAGTTCTCGAGTGGCGACCAAGCATCGGAAAACGTAGTGTAGGCAGGCCTCCCACTCGGTGGACCGATGACCTGGTGAAGGTCGCGGGAAGTCGCTGGTTGCGGTCAGCCTAGAACCGGTCTTCGTGGAAATTCTTGGGGGAGGCCTATGTCCAGCAGTGGACGTCCTTCGGCTGATATGATGAATATTTCCTTGGCAATAGATTGTTTCAGAATAGAAACTATACACGGTTTTGACCCTTATAATAAAGCGAAACCTTCCTTCGCACTTCTTTCGGGAGCGAAATTGAAAGACGATTCTTTTTGCCAGCCAATTAGGCTTGTTGGTTGAAGCTGGTTCGTCTCTCAAAGGCCATTGAATGAAGGGACCAAACAAAATACTCGTACAAGAGAATGAAAGCAAAGAATGAATTAAAATCTAAAATTTTACCTTTTAAGGTTACAAGTGCACCTACCTATCTTCTTTCTCAAAGTGAGGTCAGAAATAATTAATTATTTACTAGCTTTTGCCCACGGCTTCGCCCATGTGGATATCGTATAGGTGGTGCCAGCAACTTCGCGTGAAGGTTGGGTACTCTCGAAGTGTTAACCACTTCATTACCCGACTGCCCAAAAAGGAGGTAAATGTTTTTCGGATGTGAGTATGTATGTATGAATGTAAGTATGTATGTATGTATGTATGAATGTAAGTATGTATGTATGTATAAATGTAAGTATGTATGTATGTAGAATGTAAGTATGTATGTATGCATGTATGTATATATGTATGTATGTATGCATGCGTGTATGTATGTATGTAGAATGTAAGTATGTACATATGTATGAATGTGTGCATGTATGTATTCATATATGTATGCACATATGTAGGTACGTGGGTACGTATGCACGTCCGTCCGTGCGTCTGCCTGTCTGTATGTCTGTCTGTCTTTCTGTCTGTTTCTTAGGCTGATCCTCTAGCCTAAACGACTTGATGCATTTTGGAATACGAGGTAGGTAATGTTAATAGATTTATCTAGATCCCTAGAGTGGCATTGGATACATTTTTCTTGATCCCATGAGTGGCATTGGATACATTTATCTTGATCCCATGAGTGGCATTGAATACATTTATCTTTATCCCATGAGTGGCATTGGATACATTTATCTTAATCCCATGAGTGGCATTGGATACATTTATCTTGATCCCAAGAGTGGCATTGTATACATTTATCTTGATCCCATGAGTGGCATTGGATACATTTATCTTGATCCCATGAGTGGCATTGGATACATTTATCTTGATCCCGTGAGTGGCATTGGATTCCTTTTTTTTCCGACTGACCAAAAACGCTACGTTTTCCGGTGCGCGGTCGCCACTCGATAACTTTACTGCCCCATCGGCCATCTGTTCTACGAGCTACTTCAGTTTAGCGATTCTGTGAGCTATGTCGGTTCTCCTGCGAATCTCCTCGTTTCTGATTCGATCGCGCAGAGAAACTCCGAGCATAGCACGCTCCATTGCTCTTTGGTGACCTTGATCCTTCATATGAGGCCCATAGTAAGCGACCATGTCTCAGTTCCTTAAGTTGTCACTGGCAACACACACTGGTCAAAAACCTTAACAGACATTTAACATTATTTTCGTCTTGTCCATGTTCATTTTAAGACCAACTTGTTGTTTTACTGAGGTTATCGAGCATTGTGCTTAGGTCTTCCATAGTTTTGCCATAAATAGTCTTTATTCCTTGGTTTTATTTTTATTTCTGCAATACGTAGAGCTACCGAAAGCTACGTCAATGTAACGAAATATCTAGTTTTATTGAATACATGAGTTGTACGTGGTACGCGCACCGGAAGTAGCGTAGGTAGACCTCCCACTTGGTGCACTGTCAATTTGCTGAAGGTCGCAAAGAGCCGCTAAAATTTCGCTTGGGGAGAAGCCGTTTTTTAGCTGATATGATGATGTTGATGAAGTAAGTATATAGATCATATTATAGTTAAGCTGTAGAAAGGACATTATAATGAACAATATGAGTATATGACATGCGTCGGTGGCGTAATTGCAATCACGCCACGTAAGTACCAATGTGTTTTCGAATTTAGATTTCGTAGTTACGTTTATCCAAGGAAAACATCACGAGGAAACCTGCACATGCCTGCTAAGAAACTCGAAGGTTGTGTGTGAAATCGATCAACTTGCAATGTGCCCGCGTGGTCGACTAAGGCCCGATCGCCCTAATTCAGGGTAGGCTCGAGCCCCTCGATGGGGACGTATATGAGTTGATATAATGATATGACATACCTACTAACGCTACTGATTATCATTGCAGTAGGTACTTAACCCTCTGACAACAGCGGTCGCTATTTCGTTTCTTTCAAATTACAACAAAAAAAAACTAAATTGCGTAGTAAAGTGGGATGAGGAAATCCTTTCACTGTCGACCCCCAAGCAGAGTAGCGCGGCCCAACGCCCCGGGCACCCCGGGCGATGAGCTTTCGCTTGCCAAATCAAACCCACGGTCAAAGTGCTTCGTTATTTCACGCACACTTTTCCGCCCGGCGCTTTTGATGAACTCAAGAACCTTTTTTTCTTGTACCTACAGAAGAACACCCGATCTGTTCTGAGTATGTACAAATAAGTTGTGACAGCTGGGAAGCTTACTACGTAATATTACGTATCATATTTAACAATAGAAACGTAATATAAAGAGATCACATGGTTGGATTTTATGAAGACGGTTAAAGGGTGCTCTTACGAAATAAGGATAATAGACATTTGGACATAGTTTTTTGGACAAGGGTTACAAGTCTCGATATTTCTTGGAATGAATGACACAGTGTTTACTCATTCAAATACAAATCTCGGAAGTCCTTGGAATCAATGACGCAGTTTTTACTTACTGAAATACAACACTAGTACTACTTTGTGAAGTAATATTTTTTACTCTGCTAGTACATACCATTATGTGTTTTCGAATTTAGATTTCATATGTACGTTTATCCGACGCTCTTACGGTGAAGGAAAACATCGTGAGGAAACCTGCACACGCCTGCGAAGAAACTCGACGAGCCCCTCGGTGGGGACGTATATGAGCTGATATGATGATGATGATGATGATGTACAATCATCACGCGTGAACGGCTGGACCGATTTCGCTAATTCTTTTTTTGTTGAGTTCGTTATTATTAGGAGAAGGTTCTTATGTAAGATAGGGTAGGGTAGGGTAAGGTAGGGTAGTCTAGTGTAGGGTAGTGTAGTGTAGTGTATTGTAGTGTGAGGTGGAACGAAGTTCGCCGGGACAGCTAGTAATATTATAAATACAATTTTTACTCACAACGGAATGGAGAAGGGGTATGCGTTTAGGGTGAGAGGTTGTTGGTTTTTTTGTTTGTTTGTGTGTACAAACGAATGTTGCCATTTGTCTCGAATACTACTGGGTCGATTTACTTGCGGTTTTTTGCGTTAAAAAGGTGTCATTTTAGGGCATGTTCTTAGACATGTTTTGTGGCAGTAGCACACTAGGGAGCGTTGCAGCATCCAGGATGGTTAGCGCTTATGTTGCTATATTTTATCTCGAATACTACTGGACATTTAAAAAGTATCATAGTATCGTTAGATCTGTCCCGATCTCGTGAGTGACATAGGATACATTTTTACCCGACTAGCCAAAAAAGCGATTATTTATTTCTTGGGCACGCTCTGTAGCCTAAACGGCTTGATGGATTTAGAAGAGCAAGGTGTCGTTCGATTCGTCTTAAGCCCGTGAGTGTCATTTTTACACAACTTCCCTAAAATTAGGGATTTAAGTTTGATGCAGTCGCGTTCTTAATTTTTGATTAATTTCAAAAGTTATAAACTATATTTTTGGCCCTGTGTAGTCATCACATTTGAAAAGTCTTTATTCTAAGTCTAATTTTCATGAAAAATTAATCAAAACGTATTTTTTTAATTGAACAACGCATTTACGTGTTTACTCAAATTACACTGTTTCTGAGAGTCATAAAATAATAATAACTTAATGTCATTTGTGAAAAATCAAGAAATAAACAATCATTCGTTTCCGTCCCGGAACCAGCAGAATATCAGCGCTGTAGGTACATAATTTCCTGCAGCATATCGTCCCCTTAGAGGGAAAATTCACTAACCAACGAAAACCAAATTTTACAGTACAGCCGTTCAAAGTTTCAAATTAAAAAAACTTGTCTAATTTGTGAATGTTAGTTTGTATGTTTTTAGAAAAATATGTTAAAATTGTAAAAAAATTAGATCTTGCGGATGCTTTTGCTTTCAGAACTCTAGCTTTCATGGAATAAATGTTATAATGCAATAATTACTTTTACCGAAAACGAAATCGTTAAAAAACACAAGTTAGTGAATTTTACAACACACTTAATGAATTTTATTACGAACCTATTACTTTTAAGAGATAGCCATTTTAATTAACTACATACATTATATTAAACTTTTCTATGAAATTGAGAAAAATAACTTCCAGAGTTTAAGGATTGAAATGAAATGAAATGAAATGAAATGAAATATAATTTATTTGCTTAGTTTCGAGTACAAAATTTGGTGTTAACAATAAATTAAAAAGTTCATTTCAAAACCTGCTCATAATTTAAGCGTGCAAATATTTAAAGGGAATTGTCTTAATTAAAATTAATTAATAAATAAATTATTCATATATTTTATGTCAAGGTATAAATTCTTTCATTGAGTAAAAACATTTATGTATTAACCATTTATGCAGGTTTTTTTTAAATATTCCGCCAGACAACATTCTTATTTCGTCAGGTAAAGCGTTGTATACTTTTGCTGCCATAAAACAAACATTTTAAAAAGAAATAAAAATAAAAAGTATACATTCATAGAAATCAACTTTATCCTTATTAATATTACAAACGCGAAGGTTCGTATGTTTGGATGTCTGTTACTCTTTCACGCAAAAACTACAGAACGTATCTGGATAAAATTTAATATGTAGACAGATTAGGACCTGGATTAACATATAGGCTACTTTTTTCCACGCTCGCGAGCCCCTTGAGGCTCGCGCACTGCGCACCCTCGGAAACAGTCATAGAAACTATGTTCACGCGAGCGAAGCTAGTTGTTTCATAAAAATTGCACTTTCAGTAATCTGTTGTTGAGTACAATGCTTATTTAGTATCATAATTAACTTATACTTGTTGTTTGCACATTACACAAAATTAAAGTTATATTATCTCATTTGAAAATTATTAGGAAAGAGGTTACAAACACACTTATGTACAAAATTATAACAGTTGTGTAATCATAATCCATATTACAATATAATCAGTATTAGAATATCCAAAAAATAAGGCATTGAAAAACAAACTTTAGTACTTAAGTACCTAATAAATCAGTAACATCTTACAATAACCGATTAATTTTGATCATCGTCTTGTCCCTCTTCCTCAATATCAGGTTCAGGCAAGCCTTTTGCCATATCACCACTAGGAAAATCTTTGAACCAACCATGCAATGCACAGATCCATGAGATATGTAGGTAGAGCACTCGAATAGGCATGTTCCAGGATGATTTCTTGGGTAATTCTGTTGTCATCCGATGTGCTAGCCCCATCGTTTTGTGGAGACTCCTTTGCGGCTTTTTCCTTTTTGATTTGTTTGGTTTACGGTGATCCACATGACGGGCCCTTCGTGGTCGCATCGAAATATGGTTATACCTGGATTGGCCTTTTTGAATCGGAAGTTTTTAATTTTAAACCAATTTACTTTATCCCCTTTGTTGTCCATGGATTTATTTTTGATTATTTGCTGTTTTATTTTTTTTGTATCGATCTTTTCATGGAACATTAATTCCTTGATCACATACGTTGGTGCATCTTTTCTATGACGTTACAATCGTGCTTTTACCAAAATGTTTCTCGAATCAATCATGCTGTATACTGGGGAGTACTTTTTTCTTTTTCAATAGCACTGTGGTGCATACTATCAACTTCCTTCGTTGAATGGCCAGACTCAAGATATTTAGCTCAATGGTGTCTAGATGATCAGTCTCCACCGTATACAATAAGAAAACTGCTATGTACTGGTTCCTATTCTAACCAGCACATGTGTCAGAATATAAAACAACTTGCTTGATGTGTTTTGGTAACAAATCAAAGTATCTGTGTCAATTTCGACGCTTCCCATTTTGCCATTAACTTTAGTCCACACTAGCAATATGCATTTTTTGGAGGATTGGACTCATATGTAGTGAAATTTTGGACAGTTATCTTTTAGAATAATAAAACAGGTCAACATCATTTGACTGTATCTATAATATGCTTTGCATGTCACCTGTCGCACAAACAAATGTTTTATCTATAGTTGATCTTTCTGTATCATTTTCTTATGCTTGTTTTATTGACTCTTTTTTGTATATGTTTTTTATATTCTTCTTTTAAGGTTTTATCTTTATTTTGTAGATACTTTGTACTGGTCATAAATTGGTCTTTACGTGGCTTGAAAAATGAATAATTATATTCCGTGCAAAATATTTTTCTGTAAGCTGAGAGGCTAACAGTACATTATCGCCTGTTTTTTGACTCTCCTTATATATTCATTTTACTTACAGTTCATACATTTTGGTTATACTGAAATTGCTGTCTGGGTATAGACGAGACGATTTATTTCGGCAGTAATGCGATTCCATCACAGGAAAAAAAAGGTATATTGTGGTCTTTTACTTGTCTTTTTTGTTTTTAGTAACTTTATTTTTTTGAGAACGTTAACCTCTTTTATCTGCGCATTTTAATGTCCTTGGTCGCTTACATGCTTCGATGCTTCATTTATTGGTTCAATAGAAAAAGTCTATGTTTTTGTAAAAACATTCAGGTATCGAATTTTCTCCTTACCTTTCACCTTACAAGAAATGTTTTGGGAAAAGTCATTATAGTGTACTTACGGAAACTAAAATTTATTTTAGATCTGAAACTGTGTATCGGCAAAAGCCACTTAGTTAACAAAGTGAGTTTAACATAATTATTTTCGGGTTTAACGCAGTACCACAAATAGTTACTAAACACTTATCGTGACTATTTGGTAATAAAAAAAATAAAAAGTCACTATGGTAATATTAACTAATGATATTTGATGATTTATGAGGATTAAAATGAAACTGAAATTTATTACGAAAATTCATTAAGATATATTAGTGAGCTAGAAGCAAAACTAAAGTTCGTTAGTCAACTTTGCCGAAACGATAATGTTGGAAGTTTGCAATTAGTGAGAATTCCTCATTTTATTTCTTAAGAACTATGTACCTTAGGAATACCAGAGTAAGGTAGAAATGTAGCGAATGATATGCCTAGTACGCTGGTGCAAAAAAATGATTTTGGCCAAAAGTGCTATTTAGTGACTTTTCCCTCTAAGGGGACGATATGCTGAGTCAGAGACCTTTGGAAGCTACGGCACAATTTTAGGTATCTGTCTTCTTCATACATTTAAGCTTAGATATAAGAAGTTTTTATATTTTTTTGTGTATCAATTGTAATGTAGCTTTGAATAAATGTTTTATCTATCTATCTATCATTAGTTAATATCGCCAAATTCAATCCTTGAAATAAACCAGATTATGTCATTAGAACATGAAAAAAATATGACACGAAAAGTTATACATAAAAATCATTGAATTTCAAACGCCTTTGACAAGAGTAGGCCAGTTCACGAGGGCAGCACCCGGTCACACCCTTCATACAACGGGCCAGAAATGACATTTCAAAAAAGGAATGACGGAACAAACAAAATGGCGGCGAAATCATATACGTTCGACAACCAAACTGTAACCAATCTGTATCAATCTGGGAGACGAGGGGGTGAGGTCGCAATCTAGAAAGCGGCAGGGAGTGTCCATACTGTATGTTAGTACTAATATATATACTTTAACCCGGTCACGAGTATAAGCGAGAGTCAGCCATCGCTCCCATCAACCATATTAGAGGGAAAGGAACGTATAACTATACTAGTATCTTAACGTTCGTTCTCACTAGCGTCCTGTCATCATTCATCACAATTCGTTACATGCTCAAGTACAACGTTACTTGACCCTTATTGTACTGATTAATTAGTTTTTGTTTATTTCTTTATCTTATGTTATATTTATAACGCTTGTTTTGTTTCGTATCATATTAAGCAAAATGAATATAACAACAATTTCTATTACTAAGACTACATCGGTCTATTTTTCGGTTCGGTTTATTGTTCGGTAAAAAGGGTCGGTGGCTCAAACGGTAACGACTCGGTCCTCCTAACCAGAGGTGCCGGGTTCAAATCCGGACGGCCAATGTACCAATAACTTTTTCGAAACTTACGTACATATACTCACAGATTGCTTTAACGGTGAAGGAAAACATCGTGAGGAAACCTGCATACGCCTGCGAAGAAACTCGAAGGTTGTGTGTGAAGTCGACCAACCCGCACTGGGCCCGCGTGGTCGACTAAGGCCCGATCGCTCTAATTTAGGGTAGGCTCGAACCCCTCGGTGGGGACGTATAGGAGTTGATATGATGAAGACTACATCGTCCGTCTGTCCGACCTTTAAGAGTCTGTATCTTTCGAACCGTAATATTTAGCTGGTTGAAATTTTACAGAATATGGCGCATGTATATTATTATTATAGATTGGCGACTGGCGCACTGGCTAACATAGTGTGAGCAGGCCTCCCAATCGGTGGACCGATGACCTGGGATATGTCGCGGGAAGCCGCTTGATGCAGGCAGCGCAGAACCAGTCGTCGTGGAAATCCTTGGGGGAGGCATTTATCCAGCAGTGGACGTCTTTTGGTTGATATCAATTATAGATTATATTATGACGGATATTCAAAACAATAACCAGGGGGCACAGCAGTGCCCCCCGCCAAGTCGAGCAACCATGGCCGTACACCTTTTTCTTGAAGCAACTTAACGCATTTTCGAGCTTTTGCGGACTGAAGAAACTGCCTGAATTTTATATTACATTGTTTCCGTAACGTAGACACTAGACAGTTTATACTCCAAATTATAGTTATTACCTATTTACCTATAGTGGTTTTTAAAATATTGTTAATCGAAGTTTTGATATTGCGTCACTCACTGACTGACTCACTGATCATAAAAAAGTAAGACCCAGGTGACTTAGAAAGTTGAAATTTGGTATGAAGATAGGTAATTGTAAGTTTATTAAGGGAAAAAATCTGAAAACAGCAAATATCCACCCTTAAGGGGGTGAAATAGAGGTTGACACTTTGTATCGAAGTCATCAATTTCAAAGTAAGACTCATAAAGTTGTACGAGTATAATATTTATATCATATTTTTTTTATTTTTTATTTTTGGGTACAATAAAGAGTATTTATCTTTATCTTATTTATAGGCTACTAATATGTTCAGAAAAAAACCACACAAAAATATATAACAAAAGTAAAAAAAGTTTCAAGGAAAAAAGGAAAATCCTAACAAAAAGAAGTGAGTCTCCTCTAAAAATAAATGAGATCTAAGGTGAACCCAAGACTGGCAGTACTTTTTTAAAATCAATGCTCAGCAAATTGCACCGTAGTTTTCTTTTAAACATACTAAGTAAATACTTAAACTTAAGATCAAGATATGATATGCATCGTTGTAACCTTTTATTTCAGATGTAATCACGAAAATTGACCATAATCTCTGCCGAATAAGGCTCGAGAGTGCTTAAGAAAATATGAGGACAATGCTTTCATAACATTTGATAAGAATTTACTTACAAAAAAAATACATTTAGTGTTTGCCAAGATGTTTTTTTGGCTTGGTAATCACGAAAATTGTCCCAAATACCTGCCGCATAAGTCTCGAGAGTGCTTAAGAAAATATGAGATCGATGCATCTATAACAGTTTATAAGAATTTAAATCAGGCGTCCGTCACTTGCTCAAGGCCACGCGTTATATGCCTACCGCTAAGCGTATCGGAGACGATACAACGGACAGTAGGTTGACGCACGCCCTCCTGAGTGCTCGCACGTCACATTTACCGCTCTGACTATCGAAATGCCGAAACCACGCAATTATTGTGCAGTGGATAGGTGTCACAGTCAAAAGACAAATGAAAATTTTGACATTTTTTTCATTGCCGAGTGACGAACAAAGGTACCTAAGTTAATAGTATTTTAAATCTTTTGTTTTTTTTCTCATTCCTTTACAAATTATCATCATTTATTCTTTAAACTTAGAACAATGGTGGATAGGTACCTACTATGTTATTCGTTTTAAATTAAAGATTTCAGGTATTATTTATGTGTTTTTCGAGCGACTTCCAAAAAGGAGGAGGTTCTCAATTCGTCTGTATGTTTTTTTTTTTTTTATGTTTGTTACCTCAGAACTTTTGACTGGGTGAACCGATTTTTATGATTCTTTTTTTATTTGAAAGCTAGTGCTTCCCGTGTGGTCCCATATAAATTTTATCAAAATCAATAGAAAATTAACAAAAACCAAAAATAATAATGCAAAAATGTACTAATTTGTTGCGATGGAAGTCGGTTTTTTAACGTGTTTAGCGTTTTCAATTATTTCATATAATTAACACTTACCTACTTAATGTCAGAACATAGTAGGTACCGAGCGTCGTCGTCGTGATTTAGGTAGGTACCTATGTCATAGAATAGAAGTACTAATGCGCCGGCCACTCGGTAGCTGGGGGGCACTTCTATAGCTGTAAATAAACCGTTTAAAACCCAAATCTAAGGTTTAACTTGTCAAGTACCATTACGTCATCGAAATAACTCCATCAAGCCCCGACGCCCCCCGCGCGCGCCGCCGACTTTTATTACCAGGACGAATGTAAACGAAAAAATCTCAAGAACTTAGCACAGATTACTAAATAGTTACTTCGTAAACTATAGCTTGCATTCACAAGCCGTTTTTTGTTATGACTTGTAGATAGTAACAGAAAAACTATTTTCGTTACGTTTTTACCAACCTTCACTTAAAATAACAATAAATCAAGCTCACAATGAGGCCCTCTTGGGGAATGTTTTTGTATAAATAGTAGGTATGAAATTCTCCGTCAACTCAAGTAAAAAGCCAACTTTGATTGATTTTTCTCCGCTTTGCTCCTGTTTCCATTTTGATTATTTGTTAAAATTATTTACGAAGTTTCGAATATTTTCGACATTTAAATTTATTAATCGGGAATTCAGGGAAGGGAAAAAATGCATTTATCATTTTATTAAACTCAAACATATTTGATCGACAAATATAAAATAATTGATTTTCTACAACATTTGTTTCATTACCAAAATCATCATAGGTACAACCCTAGCACATTCGCTCGATGACGCGCTCGCACGTGGGTCGCGCGGCGGGCAAAACAATCTCAACTCTCTGTATGCGTAGTTATGGCACATTTCTTCTCGCTGCAAACAGCTGGTATTATTATTAAGATTTTGTAGGCTAATATAGCGTAGGTATTTAAGCTTTTGTATGGGAGTGATGTATCTGTTACGAAGTAACTATTTAGTAATCTGTGTTTAAATACAAAAAAAAATAATTCGTGTTTGCCAAGATGTTTTTTTGCCTTACTAATCACGAAAAATGACCCAAATATCTGCCGAATAAGGCTCGAGAGTACTTAGAAACATGAGGACGATGCATCCAAACAGTTGGAAATTATTTACATACAAACAAAAACATTTAGTGATTGCGCAAGGGCCGCTACCTCCTATCCGCGAAGTCGTGGTTCGAGTCCGGCCATGTAACAATGTGTTTTAGAATTTCCGTACTTTTATCCGACGCTCTTACGGTGAAGGAAAACATCGCGAGGAAACCTGCACAAATCTGCGAAGAAATACGAAGGTTGTGTATAAAGTTGACCAACCCGCACTGGGCCCGCGTGGTCGATTAAGGCCCGATCGCCCTAATTCAGGGTAGGTTCGAGCCCCTCGGTGGGGACGTATATATGAGCTGATGTGATGAAATGAGTTTTATTAAAGTTCTAGGCAACAAAGACACATACAAAATATTGATCATAACTATTATTATTTACTCACTAGCTTCCCTAATTCCGCCCGCGTGGTCATCGTTTTTATGACTGTCTTTAAGGGTGATTAGTAAATTATGTCGTTTCCCACCTACTCAACCATCTCTGTGCAAAAAATCACAACGATCGAGTATTTTTTTAGTTCCCTCAGGAACTGCATCAGATTATGCTATTTTCCCGGGATAAAAAGTAGCCATGTCCTTCCCCTCATGTCAAATTTCATAAAGATTAGTTAAGGCGTTGAAACGTGAAGGTAACAAACAAACACATTTTCACGTTTATAATATTAGTAAGGATTAAGTTTAAAAGATAACTACTACGGTGCAATTAGCTAAATATGGATTTAATAAAAGTACTGCCAGACTTGGCTCTTAAATTCCAACTTTCCATAATTTTGTTTCTTTCCCAACTCCACAAAGGTGAATTGATAAGTTTCCAAAGTAGCATGGTATCTTCTGAAGTATCTCCAAGCTACGATAGCAACTGCCACATTTCACACAGCTATTACAACTTGGCGGGATCGTATCACTGAAAGCGCTCCAAAGTTCGCGAGTGGGACATAAGCAATATATTCTTATAAGAAAGTGTTGGGGCAACAACGGCAGTAAGTCTTCATTGGTAGAGTTGTTCGCTCTCCGACTCCGGAACGTCCAAATGACGCAATATCTGAACTTCTCCTCGACTTGGGAGACAGCGGGGCGATTTGCACTAGCGTTTTAAACGCTTTTTTGTTTGTTTAACCCTTTGATGTTTTTTTTTCAGTCATATGTATGGATGTATGTTTGTTACTCTTTTACGCAAAAACTACTGAACGGATCTGGTTGTAATTTGGTAGGTAGACACATTAGGATCTGGATTTACACACAGGCTTCTTTTTTCCACGCTCGCGAGCCGCTTGCTCTGTGCACCCTTAAAAAGTCATAAAAACGTAGTCCACGCGGGTGAAGCCGCGGGAAACAGCTAGTGTGCAATAAAAATAAGTAAAGTCAAAGTTTCAAGAAAATTTACTTTTTGTCTCTTACTTAATTCACTTAGTGTCAGCCAGTACTCATTTGAGTTATTGTTTAATAATTGTTTTTTTGTAAAGCAGGGTAAAATCGCATCAATTCGTTGCT
Organism: Coleophora flavipennella; assembly: GCA_947284805.1. Classification (NCBI taxonomy): domain Eukaryota; kingdom Metazoa; phylum Arthropoda; class Insecta; order Lepidoptera; family Coleophoridae; genus Coleophora; species Coleophora flavipennella. Next base: position 13,926,759 of record OX369264.1, on the reverse strand, counting down.
CCCTAGTGATGACGTGAAAGGAGGATAAACAAACATACTTTCGCATTTTAAATATTAGTTTGAATTAAGTTCAGGTGTATCGTATGAAAGATAAAAGCCGCTAAGCTCCTTCACCATGCGCGGTACGACAGACGCACTTGGCTAGTTTTTTCACCTTCACTCACATAATTTATTTCATCATCATATCCGCCGAAAAACTTCCACTGCTGGACAAAGGCCTCCCCCAAGGATTTCCACGACGACCGATCCATCAGCTTCCCCCAATGTTCACCAGGTCGTCGGTCCATAATTTATTTATGGGTTGTAAAGTCTTTTTTTTTTAAAACCGCTAGTGCAAACTACCCTCTAATAAATGAATTACATTCGTGCGAATGAGAAGTGCGGAGTGCGGACATTCTTTGTCGTGCTCGCGAGATAAGTGAATACATAAAGTTTATTAAGAAAACTGTTGGAGGTTTTAGTATTAGATATTTTATTTACAACGAAAATAAGCAACGGCACAGATGATAATAATAGTACAAGTACAGATGAAGTACTCGCAATGACGCTTTAAATTAATAGCAACTCTCGCTACGCAGTAATAAAGAACAGTCTAGATATGCTAGTCCGCGCAATGTGCCTCCAGTTTTACTTTAACATAGGGTAAACCATATAGCTTTTGCCCACTTAAGGATTTGAAACACTTTGTCATCGAAAAATATTTTTGTTATTGTTGCTATTAAAAAAGTTTAGCGTTTTTCTTACAAAATAATAAACTCTTCTTTAAAGGAACATAAGTTTTTAAGCTTAGCATACTTATCTTACGAAATAATTGAAACCAAATAATAAACTTCTAAAAGCTACAGTAATTGCCCATTCGTTACAGTTATTGACAATACCAGAGTACAGTGATTAACCGACCAATAACTGAGATTTGGAGTGGTCAATAACTGTAACGAACGTCAATAACTGAATAAATCATTCTTCAAAACAATATGATGTGAATGGGTTAGGTTGCCGAAATTAAAATCCAATCCTCCAGACGACTTTCTTCGGATGTAGATAAAATAGGTGCTTGGCCTAAACTGGTCTTATGTCCTGGATTTTTGATATAGTACCGAAGACTGGATCTTAGAACACCATATTTATCAGCAATTTGCTTTGTGGTTAAGGGATTACTCTCATTTTGTACTTCTTCAATAGCCTTTTTCAAGTTTTCCTTCGAATATTGTATTTTTGGTGTCTTCGGCATGCTGAAAACCAAAATAAAAATAAAATATTATTCATTGAAAAAAATAATTATAGCTATTGCCCGGGCAATAACTATAATCATTGCCATAGAGCAATCACTAAAATATTGGTGGGCAATAACTAAAATCTTTCATGTCTTGGCTTAGTAATTACCCACAGCTAAAAAAACCGTTACTAATGAATGAAAAGCAGAGGTTTTGCATTAAAATAAAGCTAGTGCTATTACCTACACCATCAATAAACAACAGCAGCAATATATTACTTTGAAAGTATAAAAAAAAATACTTCAGAGAAAGCAATACCTTAAGAAAATTGATAAAATATTTACCTTTTCGGTCAGTGCGTTCCCGTGTGTTGACAAAATCCGCCATTACTGATTTTTTTTTTAATTTAGTGTTGCCATTTCAAAAAGTAATCGATGGTTAATTTATGTAGCGCCATCTAGCATCGACTCGACAAGTAAGAACAAATAAAAGCAAAAAAAAACACTAATTTTTCTTAAAGTGGGCAATCACTGGCGGTGGGCAATTACTCTCTGGTTTCCCCTACTTATACATACACCGATAACAATCGCGCTTTTATGCAAGAATTAACCGAATCAATGCGCGTGAGAGATTATTTTGCGCTGGCCGGTCTAGTGTTGTCGCAACTGCAACATACCATCGTCCATTCCATCTCCCTAATGCACGCATACTGGCCACGCGTAATTACAAGTAAAAAGCCGAAGTTTAAAATATGACGCCTCGTGTTTGAAAGTCTTTCAGCATTTATTCCATTTTACGTTTTTAGACTAAACGTTTGGTCGCATGTGGAGTCTTGAGATCTCCGCTAGATGCCTGCATCCTAGGTTAATCGCACAAAATAAAAATAAAAATGTAACGAAATGAAAGTGAAAAGTAAAAAAAAAGAAGACGTATGGCACTCAGGGACTGCCGCGGTAAAGCTATTGCATAGCATTTTTTTATCAACTTTTAACACTAAGAAAGTTACACCAGTAAAATTGACTAAGTCCTTTTAGTACCGCAAATCGCTAATAGATGGCACTGTAAGTTTTTTTTTAGAACGCGGTAACGTAACGTCACGTTACGTAACGTTACGGCCGAGCTACATGGTAGGTGAAGTGTGGGGTGTTAGGTTTTTCGTTACGGAATTTCTTGATTCGGTCGCCGCGCTCAAAACCCGCGATAAAAGCTATGCAATAGGTTAAAAAAACTAAAGAAGTTATGTTTCCTTTTGATAGGTTTTCAGCTACTCACGTCTCCCCGTGTAATCTTGCCAGGAGTCGCTCGGGCCCCTGACATTACTTACTACTCAGGCGATGACTATGCGTCGTAGCTAGGACAACACGAACGTGTAATGTCGCACACTAGCGATCCACGACATAAGCGTTACCCACTATGTTATGAAAAATTGAAAATAATTTCAATGGCCAGGTGGGTGGACGGGATTCCCCTTTTGTTGTCCCCGCCGCTTTAGACAAACGACCGCCATAACGCCGGGTTTGTGACATTTGGTACCTAGTGATATTTCGTATCAATTTTTTTGTTAGTGGTGTTTACTTTCTGCTAGTTATACAGTAAAAGACATCATTATCATCTCAACTGGAAACCTGAATATTGGCCTCCCACAGTAAACAAAAACACAGCAAAAGTACTATCTATTATACAAGGAATAATAAACCATTTAGAATTAGATTTATAAAAGTTTAATATAGGAATGAAATTTAGCTAAATCGCTGTAATAAGTTTAGTGACAGAATAATGTATTTAATTTTAAATCCCAACGCTCTAACTTAAGGTGTTATATTGTAAAATGTACATCAATAAAAATTAAATGGTGTTCGTTGGTAAGCACATCACTTACTGTACTGATTTGGAAAGTATCTTAAATGTTTGTGATAGACCGAATAAGGTTTTTAAGGCAAACAAAAATAAAAAAGTTTCCCAGAAAATTGTACAGCTCAGGAAAAACTTTTTCGTGGGATTTTTGTACACCATAATTAACTCCATTTATTGCAGTCATAAAAGCGATATTTACGCGGACCAAGCCATGGGCTAGTCTATATAAATAAAAATTAAACACTGTTTGTTGGTAAACACATCACTTGAGAACATCTGGACCGATTTGGCTAATACGTAAATTTAAATATTTGTTGTGTTCTAATAGTCCAAACAAGGGTTTTAGGGAATTAAAAGTTTGTATAAGTTTCCTATAAAATTTTTAAAATTCGGTAGAAACTGAAAGTAGTAGATCGATTACTCTCATAAAAATGATATTCACGTAGGCGAAAGTGTATCTGTTACTAGTATGAGTAAGAAGGATAAAACTTTAAAACTGTTGCGCTCTACGCAACATGTATAGTTCATTTCAAATACCATGGAGGGATAACACTAAGATGGTCATTAGGCGATAACAAAAGGAGTGGTAGTTAATACCTGGAAGGACCTTTTTCTAGCGTGGTGTTATTGAGGCGTTAGAGAGGAACTAGTCTTGATCCTTTTGGTACAATATGAGCTTGATAATGATTACACAGAAAGTTTTGTTTCAGCCAGATATGTTCAGTAGTTAGTTAGTTTTCGCGTGAACATAGTTTTATGTCTGTCGTGCTGTTGAGCGTGGGAACTGAGTCAACTATAGATCCCTTGGGAACTGTGTTGGGCTATGCTAATTAGTAGTCAATTAGATAATCAGTATTAATTAGCACGTTAATCCTTCGCTTTATTGCGACGTGACATAAATTAACAAAGAACAGAAAGTTAATAGCTATCCCACGGAACCACTTAAGAAATCGGGATAAAAAGTAGCCTATATATTAATCCAGGACCTAACCTATATGTGTGCCAAGTTTCATCCCGATCCGCCCAGTGGTTGAAGCTTGAAAGAGTAAAAAACATACATCCAAACATACAAACTTTCACATTTATAATATTCGTATTATAACGTTTTTTGTCCCGCAGTTTTTCTTACTTTGCTAACACTACTCAGGACAATCGGTATACAATTTTAAAGCAGTAGGAACTTTACTTTATATAAAGTAGAAGAGAAGTAAGTATAGTAGAAGTTAGTATAGAATACTATACTCACTTTTAGAGTAAGTAAGTAATTTAAAATCTTTGGAGTAACAAAATAAATAATGTAACTTAAATTTAACTCTTTTTTTTGACAAATATGTGAAACTGTAGAAATATGTATCCGAAACCTGCTAAATACACTTACATTAAATTAAATACAAAACGCCACTAAGTACGAAATATCCCTAACCCGTCAGGCGGTACGTGAGATTCTCGCACACACAAATGATCAACATTTTTGTTCATATTTTTAAAATTTCCTTACGCGGAACGGCTAGTCATCATCATCAAGCCTCTCGGATATAATGACGTAACGTAGGACATTTTGAAGACAGTTGAATTTTTCTTTCCCAATTCCGAGGGTAGTCTTTGTGCCAAAACTTTATTAATTTACGCTTGATCCTGCTAATATGTGCTAGTGATGTCAAGAGCGTCGGTAGCGAAACGGCTAGGGCCGCCGCCTCCTGTACGGAAGGTCGTGGTTCGAATCCTGCGACGTAGCAATGTGATTTCGAATTTAGATTTCATATGTATGTTTATCCGACGCTCTTGCGGTGAAGAAAAACATCGTGAGGAAACCTGCACACGACTGCGAGAAAAAACCTCGAAGGTTGTGTGTGAAGTCGACCAACCCGCTCTGGGCCCGCACTTGGCCCGCGTGGTCGACTTAAGGCCCGATCGCCCTTCAGGGAGGGTCGAGCCCCTCGGTGGGGACGTATATGAGCTGATATGATGTCAATCAAAATTCCCGGTCAAAGGCGAAGAGGAAGGCCTGAACTGCGATGGTCGAGCGTCATTAAGAAAGACCTAGAAAGCTGCGACCTAACCGAGGACGACATCCAGGATAGGGCAAAGTGGATAAAGAATAGCCGGAAAGCAGACCCCGTCATCATCATCATATTAGCCGAAAAACGTCTACTGCTGGACAAAGACCTCCCCTGGACAAAGGATTTCCACGACGACCGGTCCTGCGCTGGCCGCATGCATCGGCTTCCCGCAATCTTCACCAGGTCGTCGGTCCACCGCATGCGAGGCCTGCCTACGCTACGTTTTCCGATGCGGCCACTCGAGGACTTTACCGCCCCAACGGCCATCTGTTTTAAGAGCTATGTGCCCTGCCCACTGCCACTTCAGTTTAGCGATTCTGTGAGCTATGTCGGTTACTTTTGTTCTCCTGCGGATCTCCTCGTTTCTGATAGCAGAGCACGCTCCATTGCCCTTTGGGTGCCCATTAGGCCCATAATAAGCGACCATGTCTCAGATCCGTAAGTCATCACTGGCAACACACACTGGTCAAAGACCTTAGTCTTGAGACACTGCGGTATTTGGGACGTGAAGATATTGCGAAGCTTCCCGAACGCTGCCCAGTCTTCAAATGGGAAAATTGTTAAGATAAGAAAGAGTGGTGTCAATCAAAATTTGAACCGCCTCCGTGGTGTAATGTTTAGTCCATTCGCTTCACACCAGGAGCTCGCGGGTTCAAACCTCACGGAATCTAACTTTGTAAGGCTCGGTTTGTTGGTGGTAGGGCATCTTATCTAAGTCCTGCCGCCAAACATCAATGTTAACAGCAGTGTTTATTTCCGGTATGAAGATAAGGTAGCCAATACCCAATTGCGTTGGGGAATCTTGGCAACCCCGCTTCTATCTTCGGCATCATCGTCACTTAATATCTGGTAGGATGATGCCAAGGGCTTACAAATTGTGCATAAAAAAAGAAAAATTTTGGTATCGCCCAGCGTTTTTAGGGTTCCTTAGTCAACAAGTCATGTCTGTATGTCTGTCCATCGCTTAGCTCAGACACTATTAGTAGGTACTAGAAAGCTGTCATTTGGCGTGAGTATACATATTTATCACGCCAACATGGTGGTACAGTAAAATCTTGAAAAAACAAATTTGTGTACCATAGGGTACACAAGATATAGATGAGAGGGTGATTTTTTTCGTTACCTCCGACTCGCACTTGTTCAGTTTTATATTGATAATAGGGGTTAAATGTTTTCCTCTTTGCCTCTTAACCAAAGCATACAATAGGGGATCGGACTGCTAGTCATTTGAGTTACTTTTTATGATCTGTCAAAAACGAAATTTTGTTCTAAAAATGTTTGAAATACCCGCAAGTGACGTCATAGACTTTCAGCGTCATTGACGAACTTATTTTGTGAATTCGATCGATTAAAAAATTAAGGAAGTGATGGAAAACAAAACAAGAAAGATTTTTTTTAATATTCAAGAGGAGAGCAATTTAGGAAATTATATTTCAGAATTTATTTTTGATGCAGTCCGCCCCTCTATTCAATGAATATCATTCAGCCAAATAGGTCCAATTACAATATATGCTTTACTTAGGCACTAAAATAATCCAAAAGAAATGTTAAGGGGGCACCGTGTCGTCGCGTCGCTCGTGTACCTTCGCTCTGGCCGTAACAAAAGTCGTCTGAATGAAATGAACCGTAAAATAGAATTCCTTACAGAGATTAGTGCCCTTTGTCGCGGCAGGCAGAGGAAATCGCCGGGAAATTGCCTAGCGCGCGCCCCCGGTGACGTTCGGCACGTGAGGCCGTCTCGAAGTCACCGAAGTGGTCCGGACGAGACGCAAATTGTCCAATTGGCGAAATGTCATGTTGATACAAAACGGCCTAATATTATCTCAAAAAATCTCTTTCGTATTAGGTAAGGCCGATTTGTGAATAAATGACCGGTGTATTGATCATTTTTTGTAGATACTTAATATTTTGAGTAAGCAATGTTTTTGTCATATTTGTTATACCTTTATTCTTGCTGCTAGCACGCCCTGGACACTTCATACAATGGGCCAAAAATGACATTTCAAAAAAGAAACGATGGAACAAACAAAATGGCGGCGAAATCCTATACGTTCGACAACCAAACTGTAACCAAACTGAATCAATTTGGGTGACGAGGGGGTGAGGTCGCAATCTAGAGAGCGGCAGGGAGTGTCCATACTGTATGTTAGAACTAATATATATACTTTGCTGCTAGTGAGCGTAAATAGTGTTTATTGTTGGTTTGTGTATACTATGCCAGACGGTGAAAGCTTCATGAAAGTTCCTTGTTGACTAAAGAACCCGAAAAATATTATTTTCTCAAAAATGGCGCTAAGGATGTTTTTGAAATTTTTGACATCGACAAAACTTATGTACTATCACCTAAAATGTGCTATATTTGGTATATCTGGAAAAACTCTGGAAATCGTGTAACTATCATGCAAAAAAACATTATTTTCCATAAAGACGCTAAGTTTATTTATCAATGCCATCAGGTAAGACGATGCCAAGGGCTTACCAATTGTGAATAAAAAAAAAACTCATTCTTATGGACCTTTAATCGAAATCATAGCGCATATAGGGAACAAAAACTATTGTTAATAGTTATTTTTTAACTGTAAATACTAGGAACAAGTTACTTTTTGAAAAACTGCTAAACGTGACCACATTCAGCAATTTTGCCAAAAAATGCCCTCTTCGCAAAATACTTAATGATTTCGATTAATCCATAAGAATGAGTAAATTATTTATTTCTATTGGCGGCGCTAGTGTGTTAATTGAACCGCCTTAAAAATGTTGTTCACCACAAGCCATTTATTTTAGTATTAAAAGATAATCAAGTAAAATTGTAAAAAACCGAAAGACGAAATGACAGAAATCGGAAGAAGCAAAAATAATAGTAGAAAATTCAAAAGGAAAATGACAAGAAAATAAATTAAAAATAAAAATTTATGAAAACGGATTGAAAATAATCATCAATTAGTTTAAAAAACTAAAAAACACTCTTTTAGTAAACACGTTAAGTAGTTATCTTGGATGTCCGCTATGTTGGATTTAAGTCACGTGACTATTTTTTCGTATTCCTGACAGAAAAACCTTTCATTTGATACCCATATCATGGGGGTGGATTTCAAACAGCCAGTCCGCCATCTTGGGGAGGCTGCCATATTGGATTTGTAATGACGTTTCTTAGCTAGTCATGTATTGTCATCAGAACTCAGAGCGTGTGCAAAATTTCATTCTAATCGAAGACCGGCAAGTGGGTCAAATTAAGATTCCAAGATTTTCTTACATAGTTACAAGTGAAGCTAATAAAAGCGTGATAATAAACTAAAAACTAAAAAGGTTCACTTCATCACAGTTATGTTTTGCTTTTTGGCTTGCATTAAAGTATATTTTCTTACTTATTTATTTCAAGGTAGGCTCAAGCCCTTCGGTGGGGACGTATAAATGACCTGATATGATGATGTCTTAACTTACTTAAAAAAGGTGCCTTCCATAGAAATTAAACAATTTAGGACGCTCCTAGGATGAGGTATGTTATCCGTACGCAGTTTAGTTTATTTCATGTGTAGCTAACAAAAAACTAGGATTTCCACTGCGGAACCCTTGGTTAACATTTAATTTTTTTTCAGATATTCCGAAAGGACCAAATATTTTAAGCTTCTTCGTTTCGTAACTTTTCATCTGACGGCAGCACAGCGACGGACGCTGACTACTTTGGGTAACAGACACGGCGGCGTCGGCGCAGTATTTCAAAAAGCCGCAGTTTTTCGGTATAGTTAAATTATAGTAGACATGGGGCGGGTAGCGATTTTGCCGGGTACCCGCAGGGCGAGTACCCGGCAGCGCTCAGACGGCGTGACGCGTGCGTCCTGTTTGCCCGCTCGAATATTAAATATTAAACTTCCTAACAAATATTAAATTAAACTTCCTAATTATCTATTTTTTCTTGCTATTACTCATAAATTAGTCCAGCTTATCATAATTATAATGATTACCATTTGTGTTCCAAGTCAATAAATAATTAAAAATCTAAAACGTATCATTATTTCTAGCCTTCCAAATTACCCGCCCAGAGCCGGGTACCCGGCACCATTACCCGGTACCCGGCCGGATACTTAAAAAAGTGCCGGATCCGCCGGGTACCGGATCCAAACCGGGTACCCGCCCCATGTCTAAATTATAGTGTTAAGATAAGATTAATGTTAAGCTATATACCTATATCCACTTCGGTTTTCTGTTCTTCTTCCTCTGTTTATTATTACTCATCATCATTTCAGCTCATATATGTCCCCACCGAGGGGCTCGAGCCTACCCTGAATAAGGGCGATTGGGCATTAGTCGACCACGCGGGCCCAGTGCGGGTTGGTCGACTTCACACACAACCTGCGAGTTTCTTCGCAGGCGTGTGCAGGTTTCCTCACGATGTTTTCCTTCACCGTAAGAGCGTCGGATATTTCTTTTTATTTTATGTCGTATTATTACTCATATATTTCAGTAAAGTAAGAACGAAGAGGATTGTAAAGGTGCGACTTTTCATTCAAAGGGCGTTAACGATTTCACTTCTGATATGTTTACTGATTTGGAACAATTTTTGATAGGTTGTCAGTCAGAACAAAAGCTAGGCTTAAACGTTTTCGTTTTTTCGATAAAGTTCAGTTCAATTTTATTTTATTGTCGTTCACGTGTTTTCGTACAAAAGTAATTTCGGCCATTTTTTGTTCATTTATAATTAGTAATTTAAAAAAACGAAACGTATAAGCCTAGCTTTTGTTCTGACTGACAACCTATCAAAAATTGGTCCAAATTGGTTTACATTTAAGGAGTGAAAATCGTTAACGCCGTTTGTATGAAAAGTTGCAGCTTCACAATGCTCTTAAGGTTAATAAATTTTGGAGAGTGCGCCATGAATTTTATTAAAAGTGTCCAACATTTCTTCACCTATAAATAACGCGAATACCTATACCTTATACCAATCAAAAAAAGCACAATGGTGTCGATTCGGTCTAACACGATTTAACTTATTTGACAGGACTAAAGTAAATTTAAGCATTCTATCCTTGTATTTTCTATACAGAAAGTAAAAGACAGAATGCATAAATTTAGTTAAATCCTGTCAAATAAGTTAGGTCGTGTAACACCGAATCGATACCATTGTAAACAAACTTTGTAGGGATTTGACAGTTTCAAATGTCAATTCCATAGTACTTTTGTTTACCTTTTGTTTTTTTTTTGATTGACCTGTATATGCACATCTAACAGCGTGGTTCAGATCACAGTCTGTGGTCACGTCCATGGCTATATGCAATAGTAATAAACTGCGAAATTCACGGGTAAAACTAAAGTTTCAACAATTTATTATTTAGCAAATTTATTGTAGCAATTACACTCGCGAGCGTTCGTACACGTCCTGAACACTGAACAGGCGCCGGACTGTGTACATAAACTAATATAATATATATTTTGCTTATACTTCCCTTTTTCTGTACCATATATATATAAGTTATAGATATCTTCCTTTGTTTTGTATACCTAAATCTAATAATGAATATGGTAAGAGAGTCTGGAGGTGCATACTACCTTGTGTCCTAAACAATCTACCTAAAGACTAATTAGAAAAAATAGAAGATAGAAATAAGAATCAAACAAGAAAACATCCTTAAAAGTTTCCTTGGTCAGAAAAAGTATCTAATTGACGAGGCTGGTGGACATTCAGACGCTCAAGTTGCGAGCTGTGCAACTAACGCTAAACGCACATAATCTTCTTTATCAAGATTTGCGTTTTTTGTGTGGCATCAAGTGTTTCCTTTTTATTAAAATAAACAGTATAAATTATTATTTTTGTTTACCTACCAGAGGTCCGTTCTAAAAGTCATGTTGCGCAGGCCTTTCAGATACCCCACCAAGCAACTGTATAAAGACACCAGCTGTTTCCCACGGCTTCATCCGCGTGACAACGTTTCAATGACTTTTCGAGGGTGCGCGGTGCCAAATTTCAGCCAGATCCGTTCAATAGTTTTTGCTTGAAAAAGTAACAAACATACATCCATACGTTGTTACAAACTTTCTTGTTTATAATATAGGATAGGATAGAGGGTGTGTTGAGTGTTAGAAAACTTGCGGATCTCCCTGAGTGTTTACAAGATCTTCCTCAACTCCGATGAGTGTCAGAACCTTCTCCAAAGAAGAGTATTTATGTTACCACTTGTTAGAGTTAACACTGTCTTTGCTCAAAGGTTCCAAACTTTCATTTACCCTTTTTAAAATGAATCTCTATTTCCCTTGGTCATCGCATCACGCGTGAACGGGTGGACCGATTTCGCTAATTCTTTTTTTGTTGAGTTCGTTATTGTCAGGAGAAGGTTCTTATATAGAGTAGTGTAGTGTAGTGTAAGATAGGGTAGGGTAGGGGAGAGTAGGGTAAGGTAGAGTAAGGTAGGGTAGGGTAGGGTAGTGTAGTGTAGTGTAGAGTAGGATAGGGTAGGGTAGAGTAGAGTAGGGTAGGGTAGGGTAGGTAGGGTAGGGTAGTGTAGTGTAGTGTAGTGTAGTGTAGGGTAGGGTGTGTATTGCAGTGTAAATTGGTACGAAGTTCTCTGGGACAGCTAGTTTACAATAAAATTGTACGACTAGTAGATATCAAAACTAGGTCATGTGCAGAAGCGAAGAAATTAATAATAAATCTTCTCAATGCGTGGACTGACCAGGATACAGAAGATTTTCTTCATATAGCAACATAAACACCACAACACACATACACACCTACGAGAACTGGTACACTTTACACACACCAGACACACATGTACTCTTTTCCATACACACTTACTATAATAATAGTATGTTTCTTAGCTTAATCGTTTTATTTTTTGTTCTTCCCTATTCACTTCACACACTCAGACACACACACACACACACACACACACACTCACGCACGCACACACACACACACAAAAGATCGCCTACTCTTATAATAAACCTAGTTACCTTAGCTTCTTAAAAAATAGTAACTTTCTTATTTTACTTTTTCCTTTTTTATTTTCAAAAGGATGAAAGAGACTACCTACCACAACACATAGGGAATCCTAGCGTGGAAGATAGTAGATCTTATTACTAAGGAATTTTACTTTATTTTTACTAACATGGACTATGATGTAAGTAGGATGTAAGTAGTAAATAAGATCACCTGGATCCAAATAAATAAATCTAAATCTATTGATTCATTGTTGCTTTTCCCATTATCTACATAAATTATTCTACAGAGTCTGGATTTTAATGCATGCTCTTAATTCTAAATTATTATGCTCTTTGTTACTTATAAATCGGCTTCAGTTATATTTTCATGTTTAATGGGTTCCCACGATACAGGGTCAGCCTAGTGTGGGAGGACCACATTTTTTTTTATATACCTATGTCGTAGGTTTTTAGGTTCCGTACAAAAAAAAAAACGGAACCTCATAGGATCACTTGTGCGTCTGTCTGTCTGCCCGTCCGTCTGTCCAAGCCAATTTGCTCCGAATCTACTGGACCAAATCAGGTGAAATTTGGTAGGATAGTGTGATCCTATGACCCAAACACAGACGTGCAAAGTTTTTTTTTTAAGTAAGGGTTATTTTCGGGGGACAAATTAGGAAAATAAAAAAAATGTTTTGGAAACCTTATTGTGTCATATATCAAATGAAAGGGCTCGTTATCAGGATCTTAAATATATTTGTTTATATTGTAAAATAAATAGTTTTGATTTTATTCATGAAATTGACCCCTGTTATCCGAAACTACTGAGCCTATAATTTTGAAAAAAATACGAAATATAGTTAATTGCTTGTACATTACAGGAAAACCTATAAGAATTCTATCAATTGAAAAAAAAGTGGTAAACTCAATGTTATACGTTCACCTAGGGAAAATTGTTCTAGTCATAATAGAAAATAGTTTATCGGTGTTCTACAGGAGTCATTACGGAAAGTGTGTCCTGAAGCTTCACGACCTCATTCCCCCTCTTCATTTCATCACCGAACGACCAGGTGCGGAGGGCGATTCCACCCCTTTGTCGTTGATTTTCCACCTTTACGCACGAAGCGTTTTGCTTCTTTGTTAAGGCAAGGAGTGGAATTCCCTGCCGGCGTCTGTATTCCCCGATTCGTATAATTTAGGAATCTTCAAGACGAGAGTGAATAAGCACTTTTTGACCTTGCGTGTTACATCCTCGGCTGCATCGGCACTTACCATCAGGTGAGGTGCAGGTAAAGCACAAAAATTTTTATTTAAAAAAGTTCACTAAAACACCACTAGATTGCGCTAGGAGTAGTTAACTGTATGGAGTACTGCTCTAACTTGTGGGACGGATCGGCTCGTTACCAGCTATATGCCTTGGATTTTATCGACCGACGCGCTAGGAGACTCATTGGCGACGAGGAACTCATATCAATCAGGCTGCAAAGCCTCGAGCATCTGCACAAAGTCGCTTGTTTATAGGTGTTCTACAGGATTAATTTTGGAGAGTGTGTACTGGAGCTACACAACCTCATTCCCCCTCTCCATTTCATCATCGGACGACCAGGCGCGGAGGGCGGTTCCATCCCTTTGTCGTCAATGATCCACCTTTACACACGAAGCGTTTTGCTTCTTCGTTCGTCATGCGAGCGGCCAAGGGGTGGAATTCCCTTCCGGCGTCTGTATTCCCCGATTCGTTATATTTAGGAATCTTCAAGACGAGAGTGAATAGGCACTTGTTGAGCTTGCGTGTTACATTCTCGGATGCATCGGCACTTACCATCAGGTGAAGTGCAACCCGCACTGGGCCAGCGTGGTCGACTAAGGCCTAATCGCCCTGATTCAGGGTAGGCTCGAGCCCCTCGGTGGGGACGTATATGAGCTGTAATGATGAAGTGCAGCCAAACGCACTGAAATTTTTAATAATAAAAAAAAACTCGCATCTTACTGTGAGAATTTCAAATGTGATAATTTGTATTTGACTTTGGTATTTTACGGAACCCTCTTCATGCGAGTTCAACTCGCACTTGGCCGGTTTTATTTTTAAATAAAATATATTTAAATTTGAATACCTGCTGTGTTGTATGTTGAGTTAGATAGAGGTGATGATCTGGCCGCTGCAGTAATCCTACTAATATTATAAACGCGAAAGTTTTTATGTGTGGATTTTTGCTATTCTTTCACGCAAAAACTACTAAACGTAGGTACCTATCTGGATAAAATTTGGTAGGTAAACAGATTAGGACCTGTATTACCATTTAGGCTAGTTTGTTCCACTGCGGCTCGCGCAATGCGCACCCTCGCAGACAGTCATAGAATCTATGTTCACGCAAGCGAAGCCGCTGGCAAAAGCTAGTGTACTATAAAAAAAACGACTGCCTTACAACATTAGGTGATCTTTTCACTCACGGGATCAAGACGACTCTAACTATACCTCTGCACTCTAAAATCCATCAAGCCGCTTAGAAAATATCTTGGGATAAACAATGATACATACATTAGACCGTAGCTCAGAGGCTAAGTTCACTGGCTTTACACAGGAGGTCGCGGGTTCGATTCCCGGCGGGGTCATTTGTAAGACTCGGTTTTGGTTGGTGGTAGGGCATTTTCTAAGCCCGCCTGGCTAGCTACCACCATCTTATCTAAGTCTTGCCGCCAAATATCAATGTTGATATCATTGATGTGTTCCGGCATGAAGATAAGATAGCCAGTTCCCCATTGCGTTGGGGGATCTTGTTAAGCCCGCTTCAATCTTCGGCAACATCGTCACTTACCACCACGTGAGATGTTGTCAAGGGTTTTCAATTATGAATAAAAAAAAATAAAAAAAAGACCTGAAAACAATACACTATTTATTTATAGTTTATTGTACACAAGAAACAAAAAAATTAAGGTCATACAAAGGATTTTTTGTGGGCAGTCTTGTAAGAGCTCCCGTTATGTTTGTGCTCGCAATATTCAAACGATTACGATGAAACTGTGGTGACTGCGTGCGCACGCCCGTCAAGGTGTATAACAAAAAAAACCGGCCAAGTGCGATTCCGACTAGCACTCCGAGGGTTCCGTACCACCACAACTCTTCACACAACTACGCAGAATAGCATATTGATACCTATTCACATTATAAACAAAATGCATCAACGCAAGCGACAAAGATATTCTTTTTTGTTATTTAGTTCGGACTTCTTAGCTTGAGTACGACTCGCACTTGGCCAATTTTTATAACTTTTTGTTTTACTCCAGTACTAGTACTAAAATCCCACCAAGTTTCACGCTTGCGTGTATTACCGTTTTTACGACAGAGCTAAATCAAAAATACTTCTAAAGACCTTTAAAAAAACACGTTTTTTGTTCGGAGACCCTCCTGATTTTTTCATCTTTTAATTTTTTTTATATTTTATTTATTTATTTGTTATTATAGCGGCAACAGATATACACATTCTGTGAAAATAACAACTGTTTACTTATTATGGTTCATAAAGTGCAGCCCGGTGACGGACGAACAGACGGACAGACAGCGGAGGCTTAGTAATTAATAGGGTCCCGTTGGGTGTTCGGAACCCTAAAAACTCCGCAAACTGCTTGCGACTTGCGCACCGCACATCTTCGACATCCACGCGGGCGAAGCCGCAGGCCTCATCAGCTAGTAGATAATGTATATTTTGGAATTTGACTGCACTAAAAGCTGGTAATTGACCAGCTGATTTCATTTAGACCACACCCTGGACACTTCGTACAACGGGCCAGAAGTGACATTTCAAAAAACAAATGACGGAACATACAAAATGGCGGCGAAATCCTATACGTTCGACAACTAAACTTTAACCAATCTTTATCAATCTGGGTGACGTGGGGGTGAGGTCGCAAGATTGAGAGCGGCAGGGAGTGTTTATACTGTATGTTAGTACTAATACGAGTATAATATACTTCGTTTAGACTTAAACAACAATATGCAACTTAATAGACTAGCAGCGATTATTATTATGGCCATTGTTGGAAGGTGAAAGATTATGTTAGATTCAATTAAATGTTGTTATGGTGCTGCTGACGGAACATATTAATAGATAAGATTATATAGATTGAAATACCAGCATATTTATTATTAACAATTGGTAAGGACTTGGCAAAGTCTCACCTGACGATAAGTGACGGTGACGCCGAAGATGGAAGCGGGCTTACCACGATTCCCCATCGTAATGGAGAAATGGCTATCCTATCTTCAAGCCGGAACACGGATATTATGTAAACATTGATGTTTGGCTGCAAGACTTTGTTAAGATGGTGGTTGCTCGCCAGGCGGGCTTAGAAAATGTCTTTCCACCAACCAAACTGAGTCTTACAAAGTTAGACTTCGCCGGGAATCGAACCTGCAATCTCCTGATGTGAATCTAATGGACTGAACCATTGCACCACGGAGGCGGTTAAAAATCTAACACAGAACTCCTAAAACGGTTGAAAAAGTCTGTGCGAAAACTACACTCAAATACTTTAAAAATGCTTTAGTTGTCTACAATCTTTGATAACATAATATAAAAAAACTAGATCCTGGTTTCAAAATAATTCGCAACCCTAAAAATGTTAAAAAAATCTACTTTAATCACATAATATTGTCGCGTTGTACCGACGACGTGTTTTCCAGTGATTCATACAAATTTCCTTAACAGAATTACTGAAATCTACTGAACATATTTTGGTGAAACTTTCACTATTTCCTAAGTTGAAAGGTATTTAATCCAATAAAAAATAATTATTGCATTTAGATTTCTAGTTTCTTATAAATACGTGTACAAACATACATACATTTATGAAATTTGGCACACCTGTTCAGAAGCCCACATTGACCAACATACACTAATAGTGTGCAATTCCAACAATATTACATTTAAACGGGTCGAATTGATAACCTCCTATTTTGATGTCGGTTGAAAACGCCCAAACAGTTTTTTGACAGGCGATAAGGACATAAATATTCAAATAGCTATGTTAGACATATATGAGAAACCGCGAAAGTACACTTTCGTAAACCAAAAATGGTGGCTTTATGTTCGGACACTTTTGACTGCGTGACTGTGAATCTCATTCTTTCATATGTGATCTAAGCCTGCAATAAATTGTTTTCAATTCTTAGTAAAAGACATAGAAGACCGACATAGTTTTTCTACGGTTTAATCACTTGAAGCGTCGAGCGTTGGAGCGTCGGTGGCGTAATGGCTAGGGCCGCCGCCTCCTGTCCGGGAGGTCGTGGTTCCAACCTGCCACGTACCAATGTGATTTCGAATTTAGATTTCATATGTACGTTTATCCGACGCTCTTACGGTGAAGTAAAAACATCGTGAGGAAACCTGCACACGCCTGCGAAACTCGCAGGTTGTGTGTGAAGTCGACCAACCCGCACTGAGCCCGCGTTGTAGACAAAGGCCCGATCGCCCTAGCTTCAGTGTAGGCTCGAGCCCCTCGGTGGGGACGTATATGAGCTGATATGAATGAAAATCACTTGATAGGGATTTCACTCTTTGGTTACCGAAAATACTTCGCCACATACAGGGTAGTTCTGTAAACTGTTGGTTTCGTAACTCTTCATCTAACGGCAGCACAGCGACGGACGGACGCTGACAACTTTGGGTTACAGACTCGGCGGCGTCGGCGCAGTATTTCAAAAAGCCGCAGTTTTTCGGGATAGTTAAATTATAGTGTTAAGATAAGATTAATGTTAAGCTAAGTACCTACGTCCACTTCCTTTTTCTGTTCTTCTTCTTCTTCTCTGTTTATTATTACTCATATATTTCTGTCAAGTTAGTTAGAGGAGATCCGTAGGAGAACCAAAGTAACCGACATAGCTCTCAGAATTGCTAAACATAAGTGGCTGTTGGTGGGGCACATTGCTCGTCCGTTGGGGCAGTAAAGTTCTCGAGCGACCACGCACCGGAAAGCGTAGTTAGGTAGGCCTCCCACTCGGTGGACCGATGACGTGGTGAAGGTCGCGGGAAGCCGCTGGATGCGGGCAGCGCAGAACCGGTCATCGTGGAGATTCTTGGGGGAGGCCTATGTCCAGCAGTGGACGTCCTTCGGCTGATATGATGATGATGAGTACGATTAAGTGGATTTTGAAGCTGCGAATTTTCATACAAACGGCGTTAACAATTTCCACCTCTTAAATTTTAACCGATTTGGACCAATTTTTGATAGGTTGTAAGTCAGAACAAAAGCTAACGTTTTTGTTTTTTCGATAAAATTAATAATTTTAATTTTATTGCCGTTCACGTTTTTTCATACAAAACTAATTTAGGCCAATTTTTTTATAATCAGTGATTTAAAAAACGAAACTTATAAGAATAGCTATTGTTCTGAATGACAACCTTTTAAAATTTGGTCCAAATCGATTAACATTTAAGAGGTGAATATCGTTTACGCCGTTTGTATGAAAAGTCGCAGCTTCACAATCCTCTTAACATATTTTAAAAGATAACTAGATTAATATGTCTACGCCAATCAGTTAAATAATTTATTTATTCGTAAGGCTGTCTAAGTCGCTTTTCTTATAATTCAATTTGCAATCTAATGTGTAAAATTGAACATTCTTCATCGGGATGATTCTAAAATTCAATAACTAGGATATTACTTCAAATTAACAATAGATCTAACCAAAATAATTAACAGTTAATCTTTGAGCCACGTAGGTGGATGGAGAAATAGAGAGGCAGACCCTCTAAATTTGTTAAGTTAAGGTGAATTCTATTCAGGTTCGATTAAGAAGAAATTTCCTTCGAAGTTTCGTTCGAAGCTAAGTAAAACTTGCCTCGTTATCTCTCTGTACGAGTGGCCGTTTTGTTTGCCGATATCCGAGAAGTCCCTCGGGAGTTCTTACCTACGAGGAGTTTCACAAAAGAAAAGGGCCACCTGATACGGAAGAACTAGAAGCCCCTTCTAAACTAAAGGCTCATTTAACCCTTGGGTTTATTAAGTTAAAAAAGTTGTGTAAGATTTCTTCATCGGTTTAC
Organism: Coleophora flavipennella; assembly: GCA_947284805.1. Taxonomy (NCBI): domain Eukaryota; kingdom Metazoa; phylum Arthropoda; class Insecta; order Lepidoptera; family Coleophoridae; genus Coleophora; species Coleophora flavipennella. Next base: position 13,907,682 of record OX369264.1, on the reverse strand, counting down.
ATACCTAGGTTTTGGTGAAACAAAAATTAATTTATAGTGAAATGAGCGATATTGACAAGACTAAACGTATACCAATGTGTTTTATCCGACGCTCTTACGGTGAAGGAAAACATCGTGAGGAAACCTGCACACGCCTGCGGAAAAACTCGAAGGTCGTCTCTCCGATCCTCCCCCGTTCAAGCAACGACCTAAGCCGAGGTCCGTGCCCACCTGGGCGCCCTTAGGTAGTTGCATCTCTTTGCTTTGCAATAGGTTGAGTGCCTTCCGTACTCGCCTCCCCTGCCCGGCGAAGTTGTAAAGGCCCCCACGGCCAACAACATGCTTGTCTTTTCGAAAAAAAAACTCGAAGGTTGTGTGTGAAGTCGACTAACCCGCACTGGGCTCGCGTGGTCGACTAAGGCCCGATCGCACTAATTCAGGGTAGACTCGAGCCCCTCGGTGGGGACGTATATGAGCTGATATAATGAAAGAAACAAATATCTTAGAAAACAGTATATTATTCAAACCACAGAAACCGGAATAATATTCGAACAGCCACAACCACGCCATCCAAATCTCACTACACTGTCATAATTTATAGAACCATTATAGAACAAATTCGCTTAAGGCACCTGGCGCACATCTAAAAGATAAGATATTTTATTACCAAAGCTAAGTAAAATATATAGATGTAATTAGATACTTAGTGAAACATTCTCGTTCATCATGATACATGTTTCAAGTTGCATGGTTTGCAGGTAGATCCAGGCAGTGTGACAGATGCCTTAAAACTCCAACTCAATTTATGTCATTGAGCTGTAAATTTATGTCACTGTACTTATCCTAAGTAGATATAACTGTATAAAAATTATTAAAGTGACTTCTTATCAGTCTCCTCGTCTTGGTATGTGTTTGGGGTCTCGCCTGGCTTTAGAAGACGTCCCACGATATCGTATTTTTCTGTGAAATAAAAAAAACATATTACTAAATAAATCTTCGTAAACTAAGCGTGGGTAAAGTTTATTTCTTGTAATGTTTACACGAAATAGTAGATTGTTAACCAAGGGAAGAAAGTGACCCATTTCACTCAAGATATTTCTGTAAGAGAGCCAATAGTTCGAGGGTGAAATGGGTAACTTCACCCGAGTTAAACACTCTACTTTTCATTTCGACTGTGAGGAAATGTATTATTAATATGATATAAAATAATAATTAGATATAAATAAATGAAGTTTATCTATAGCCAACCTCCAACCTTTTCGCAATGGCTATTTGCCACGGCCGTCTAGATTGTACCTAATCGAGTTGGTCACGACTAGATGGCTATGCCGAAACGTAAAGACAAAAAGTGTCATGCTATCATGGCATTATGGCGGGCAGCAGAATAGAGAAATGATTTTCTGTAGTTGTGAAACAAAATAGACCAACTTTAAAATTATATTAATATCAACCTATAGATCGTAATTAACACGTCGTTTAACATATAGCTGAGTTTAGATATACAGGGTGTTTAGGAAGTAGTGCAGAAAACTGAAAGGGGAGCCAGAGGCGGTCATTTGGAATAGATTTGACTTAATACACTTGTAGCCTAAGTTTCACAGTTTTCGAGATATTCGCTTTTCAATTTTCAGATTTTGTATGAAAAACGCATTTGTTTAAATATTTCGTGATTTTCCAAAAAGAAGTTATACTACAGTTGAAGTGCAAAATACGGTAAAAACTTCCCCATCTTATCAGATTTCCAACAAAGTTAAAAAGTTAAAAAAATACAATTTAATTGCAACAAAAAATAGTGATTGCTGTCAAAAGGATGCCCTAAGTCCCATACAAATTTTCAAGAAACATTATTTTCATGTTTTTTTTAAAGTCCAAAATTTATTATGTTTTTTGCATATCAGGCATCTGTGAATCTCTAGAATCATTTAATAACGTTGAATTCACAAGTTCATGCCAAACATTCGAACTTTATTTTTTCCATGTAAAATTAGAATGGGATTCGAGGCAATCATAGTTTTTTGTAGCAACTCATTTGTTTTTTTTAACTTTTTAACTTTGTTGGAAAGCTGATAAAATGGGGAAGTTTTTACCGTATTTTGCACTTCAACTGCAGTATAACTTTTTTTTGGAAAATCACGAAATATACAAATGCGTTTTTCATACAAAATCTGAAAATTGAAAAGCGAATATCTCGAAAACTGTGAGACTTAGGCTACAAGTGTATTAAGTCAAATCTATTCTAAATGACCGCCTCTGGCTCCCCTTTCAGTTTTCTGCACTACTTCCCAAACACTCTGTATATGAAAACCTCTCATTTACGTAACTCAATTATCTTCGACTCCGTGGCAATTAAAAATAAATTATTTTCCACCCTAGGGATGAAAAAAATTCTTGTTACGTGTATCATAAATAACTATTTTATATTCTTAGAAAGTGCTGAGTATGTTCTGGGTAATTTATTAAATGACTGGAAAAACATTATTTGATTTGGTAGGTAGTGAAACGCAAAGTATCGATACAAGCCGATCTTCTTTCTTGCGTTTCATAATTAAATTCTCTTTTGATCTTGTTCGTCTATGAAAATAGAATTTGAAAATGATTGCGAGCTTTTGACAAGAGTGAAACAATTGATGACTGATGACCGTCGAAATAGGTGTTTCGATGAAAATATTTTAAAGTTCTGTGATTTTTCTTTTTGTTTTCAAGACCTCCTATATTTAACAGGGGTAAGTGATTTATGCTTAGAGACAGCTATCCATTTTTATTTGTTGCCGTTGCGAACTAAATTTTTATTTATGTTCGTAGGGTCTTCCACCCGGCCCGAACGTATCACTATTACCCTGGATAACTGCTAGTCTACCACCGGCGTTGGGTTCGCCGCTCTGCAACTGCCTGCCGCTTACCCAAAGGGAAGTGGAACCTTTGTTTCTATCTAATTTTAAGGCCCATTGAAGTTGGTTGTCACTGGTGACCAAACACTACTACTGGTGATCAAGCATTACGACCTGCCGCGCCATTTTGTTATCACTGGTGACCAAGCACTGCTACTGCCCGGCAAGGTTCTGCTGTCTTCCTCCAAGCGCAGCTGCTGGCCTGCGTGGTCTCCTGTTTCCGTTTACTATGACAATTTTGCGTTTAGTTTAAAAGTATTAAGAGGATTGTACACCCAAAGTTTTTCCTACAACTTTGGGGGGTAATTTCGACACCTAATAAATTAACTCCATTTATTTTTTTAGGAATTTCCATGATCATTTTTTATACCTGGGGGGACGATCGATCGTTACCTAACCTTTTTTTTTGTATTTTAAAATTATGAAATGTGTTGTTTTTATATTTAGTCTATTTCCACGGTCATCCGCTTGTTTACGTCTTTATCCAATTTTTTCTAATCTTGTAAAATAAAAGTATTCCATATTACCCCAAAATTTATTTTCTTTCCGAAATTCATATTTAGGCAGCGAGTAAAAATTCTACGTATAATGTGGCAAAAGCAATACTGCATTGTTATATTATTTAACCCATTTTAATTAAATTATGCTGCAGTAGGTACTAGGTACAGTAGACAGTGACGCTCACTGATAGATCATTAACGTTCGGAACCCATTTTTAGGGTTCCGTACCCAAAGGGAAATGAAGGAGATAGTGTGGGAGAGTGAGACCTGGAAAGAGCTTCACCGACAAGAGTACGGCTCTTAAATTAAGATGATGATGACCCAAAGGGTAATAATTAAGGAGGGCTGTGTTTTTTCCTGTACGATGTTACGGAACCCTTAGTGTGCGAGCCGGTTTTTAGGGTTCTGTACCCAAAGGGTAAAAACGGGACCCTATTACTAAGACTTCGCTTTCCATCTGTCTGTCTGTCCGTCTGTCACCAGGATGTATTTCATGAACCGTTATAGCTAGACAGTTGAAATTTTCACAGATGACGTATTTCTGTTGCCGCTGTAACAAAAAATACTAAAAATTTGAAAAAATAAAAAAATAAGAGGGTCTCCACACAAAAAAACGTGTTTTTTTGAAACGTGAAGAAACTATATTTTTTGATTTCAATCGCCATCTAGTATGAAAGTACGGAACCCTTTCTGCGCGGGTCTGACTCGCACCTGGCAGGTTTTTATTGATTCTCTAGGTACTTACTTCATAAATGAAGTAGAACAAGTTTCCGAATCATTGGATTTGATAAATAATAATGTTAGAAAATACAGCTACTCTAATTAATTAATTACGAATACATATCAAAAAGATGATTCGCATTCTCGCTTGCCTTGAAGTTTTTAAGAGTCATCGTTAACTGGTCTTATAGAGGCGTGACGCTAGAAAACATTCCAAAGTACACAAAAATGGTACATAAAAATAGATAACGCATATCTAATTTCTGTATTTAGCTGATAAAATTAGCTCCAAAATTGATAATAGTTATCATAAGTTAGACATTCCGATATGTGGAAACCTGGCAACGATTTGTTTGATTATACAGGGTCTAACAAAATTGGTCTAAGACCCGTTTAATCTGCGTAATGGTTAGTCCATTCGCTTCACACCAGGAGGCCGCAGTTTCGATTCCCAGCGGGGTCAACTTTGTAAGACTCGGTTTGGTTGGTGGTAGGGCATTTTCATAGCCCGCCTGACTAGCTATTACCGTCTTATCTTAATATTGCCGCCAAACATCAGTGTTTACAGCATTGATGTGTTCCGGCTTGGAGATAAGATAGCCAGATCCCCATTGCGTTGGGGAATCTTGTTAAGCCTGCCTCCATCTTCGGCATCATCCTCACTTACCATCAGGTAAGATGATGCCGTGGGTTTATCAATTGTAAAAAAAAACGTCCTACTGAAAAACTTTCCCTAAGAAACCAATAAAAAATAGAATCTTCATACAAATCGACCAGCTGCACTTATGTTGCGAAATGTATTATTAATATGGTATAAATTAATAATTAAATATACATAAATTTAGTTTACACATATCCAACCTCCAACCTTTTCGCAATGGCTACTTGTCACGGGAGTTGGTCACGACGTGCATCAAGATGGCTATGTCGAAACATGAAAACTAATTCTATACATACTAGTGAATACTAGTTCTACACTGATTCTATACAGAGTTAAGTTACTCACTACTCAAAGATAATAAAAACATACCACAGCAATTTTTTTGTTCACAAAATAGTTTTATTCATTTCCACATAGCATGGCAACAATCTTGATACCAGTGGAATGTATTAGGTTCGAATTTCCCATGAATTTGCCGATGTGTAAATATTAGTTTATTTTTTATGAGCTACAGTTAACAGAAAATGTTATCGTTTCATTACAGCACATAATTAAAATTTTAATAACTAGGGTTGTAATGAAAGAAGAATTTGCCTAGTCTAACTCTGCTTTAAAAATATTATTAAAGTTCCTCTGTTAGCGTAGAAATTTGTGGTTTACTATTGCTAAACGGTTTTCATAAGCATACGATCGCTTGTAGTACATACAAATTGCGTGGTCGCGTCGGTCACGCAGGTAAACTGATCAAAGACACGGTCATTACCTCAATGGGTTTGACTTAGTGGCATTTATTTTGACCGTTTCCGTGCGTCGCAAGGCATATTAAGCCACTAGTTATTCGTTAAGCTGTGTCAAAGGTTTTAAAAGCGGCTTGAAATCTTCTGATTGGATCCAGAACTGGTCCCCGTGTGTGGAGTACTTTTTTAGTCACAATTGGTAGGCCCTTGGCATCGTCTCACCTGATGGTAAGTGACGAGAAGTGGAAGCGGGCTTACCAAGATTCTCCAAGGCTATCTTATCTTCAAGCCGTGTAACGCAGCAATGTTGGTAAAACGCAACGCTAAAATGGAATGACCAACAAAACTTTTCCGAACATGCGAGGTGAAAAATGTCGTGCTATAAAAATTGTAACAAAATTGGTTAAGGAGTCTTTAACTGGGGCTTTCTTTTACTTATCATACTGACTAACTTTCCCCAAGGAACTAAAAAAGTCAGTACTCTAAAAAAAATTGACTCCCCATACTAAAATGCACAAAATTGGTCAACCAGTCGGTTCTCTTTTAATATTTTTTTTTGCAATTTGACTATCGGCCGCGGTGTGTGTGTGTGTGTGTGTGTGTGTGTGTGAGAGTTTGTTAATATGTGTAGGTGTATGAATGTTTGTAGAGATATACAGTGCCAGTGACACCAGGACGCTTGGTAAGGTCGCACGTTTGCATGTCATTAACTTTTATTCGTCTTTTAGTATGATAAGTGGAAGCCTTAGTTAAATAATGTTACACGATTTTGTTATGATTGAATTTAAGGTACCCTGATGTACAGAATCAGTGTACTTTTAATTCTAATCGTGGCAGCCAGTATCTTTGTGATATAAATAAATAAATAAATAAATATTCTGGGACAAATTAAACATGGTCATCTGGCCCCAAAGTAGGATTCCCTGTGTTATGGGAACCGGAGACTGATTTAAATACTTATATACGTTGAAATACATACATATATATAGATATTTAACACCCAGACACATAGCAAACAAATCTGCTCATCACACAAATGTTTGCCCTGGGTGTGGATAGAACCCACAACTCTCGGCTCAGCAGTCAAGAGCACTAACCACAGAGCCACCGAGTCAGTCAGTCACAGCTAACAATGCCACACAATAAGAAAACGAAGATAAAATGTATATTACCTCTGAACTGCTCCTCCCATTCCTTGGCAGAGGCGATCTCGTCCGGGGAGAGGTCGCTAATATCATCGTGTTCCTTGTCCGACCCTGCGACCATGCCGGTAGCTAAACCGCGGGTCGCATCCTTTGCAGCGAATGGCGAGTACGGCCCGCCTGGAATACAACGTGTTTTATGTTAGAGACATGGCCGTAGCTAGGGGCGCATTGTGGGGCAAAGCCCTACCTTAAAAATACCAAAAAATAAGATAAATTATTATAATTAAATTGTTTGTTCATAGTTTAAGATTAAAAAAAATGTAGCGATAGGTATCTAAAGTTTTCCGAACATACCACAGTTTGTGACATTAATTTTATATTATAATAATTATTTGTTCTCTGTATAGATTTGAAGCGCGATAACATGAAGCGAGATGGGTCTATTTAATTATAATATCTACTCGTTTTGTGACTGACTTAGAGGGTGCGCGGTGCGTGGACATAAATTTTCTCCACTTCCCTCGGGAACTATGTCAGGATATGCTTATTAGTAAATCGTGTCATTTCCCACCCCCTCAACCATCTCGGTGCAAAAAATCATACGATCCATTGTTCCGTTGCGATGTTAATTAACCAAAAAAGTAAAATTAAAAATTTTAAAAACCCACCGACACAAAAAAATGAATTCTAAAAACTAACAAATAATATTTTAAACCTATTATAATTACTATCGTCACATATATTATGTAAGTTCAAATATTTTATTTTCCAAGCGTCGACGCGTCGGGGGACCGCTAAAGTTTATAAAGTATTTTTCCATTACTAATTACATTTAGGTACGATACGAGCGATCTTAAGTTTCATATAATATAGTCTACGCTCTGCGCGCGAGCTCGGTGTGCGGTATGCGGCGCGGGGGTGGGCGTCACCAAGTGCGGCGACCCGAACGGGCAGACACGTGAGGGCAGACGACGTTGACGGTGGTGTCGATTTTGCGAATTTTTCGGAGTAAATTCTTTTGTTGCAATCTGCGACTACACCTGTTTTTTTCTCACTTAGCGGTCCCCCGACGCGACAACGCTTGGAAAATAAAATATTTGAACTTACATAATATATGTGACGATAGTAATTATAATAGGTTTAAAATATTATTTGTTAGTTTTTAGAATTCATTTTTTTGTGTCGGTGGGTTTTTAAAATTTTTAATTTTACTTTTATTTTGTCCTTTTTAAAGTAGGTATAAATATTAGGAAGGTATTTATAGTGATTAGTTAGTTGAGTTAGTAACTTAGTTAGGTACTAGGTATCATTATTAGTTTCAATTTACTAGATTAAGTTTTAACTACCTACTCTAAGGTTAGATTAAAGATAAGGTAGGTATTAGTGATTAGTTTAAGCAATTTAGGTAGGTATTCGTTTTAGGTTAGGTAGGTATTATTTTTAATTTGCTAGATTAAGTTTCAACTACCTACTATTAGGTTATTTTTTATAATATTATAGCTGCATAAATAAATAATCCATAGCAATAAAATGGGTCTCGGGCGTAAAGCCAAAAATGCTCGAAACGAAGCCAAAAGGCGCAGATTGACGCAGCCGGAGGAGAACACCCCAGAAAGGGAAGAGTTTTTATTATTACAAGCAACTAGGAAAGCTGAATTACGCAGCCAAGAAAGCTCCCAAGACAGGCAACGTCGTCTTGAAAAAGATGCGGCGTCCAAGGCTTCGCGAACATCAAAGCAACCTTCTGTGAGACGTGCGCGGAATGCGCAGTGCACTGCTGAGTCTCGTTTGAATGAGACTCCAGAAAAACGATCATCTAGACTCGCCAGGGATGCACATGCTACTGCTCAGTCTATATTAAATGAAACTTCTGACCAAAGTTCTGATAGACGCGCAAGAAATGCGCAGTCTACTTCTGAGTCTCGTTTGAACGAGACTCCAGAACAACGGTCCTCTAGGCTTTCCAGAGATGCACAGGCTACTGCTCAGTCTATATTAATTGAAACTTCTGAACAAATTTCTGGTAGACGCGCAAGAAATGCGCAGTCCACGTCTGAGTCTCGTTTGAACGAGACCCCAGAACAACGACTCTCTAGGCTTTCCAGAGATGCGCAGGCTACTGCTCAGTCGCGTATTAATGAGACTCCAGAACAACGGTCCTCTAGGCTTTCCAGAGATGCACAGGCTACTGCTCAGTTGCGTATTAATGAGGCTCCAGAACAACGGTCCTCTCGCCGTGCCCGAGATGCTTACTCTACGGCTCAATCTAGAGCTAAACTCAGGGAAGATTTTGAAAATTCCATACACACGTTTGCTGATACAGTTTGTTTGATATGTAAAAAACTTTGTTACCGGAAACAAGTAGAGTCAGTTAGAGTAAGCAATTTACAGGAAGATTTACTACCAAATGAGGTGATGACTCAATATGCTGTTATCACTACGTGCCACCGATGCGCTACTACTCTTCGAAGGGGAAGAATACCTACGCAAGCTTACTGGAATGGTATGTCATTAGATGAAATTCCCCTGGAAATAAAGACATTATCCGATGTGGAAATACGTTTACTGAGCAGGATAATTCCATTTGTAAAAATGGTTAAGCTTAGTGGTCGTTTTGGACAACATGGTTTCCATGGTCAAGCAGTTCTATTCGGTCAAGATGTTGAAGAAATAGCCGAGCAGCTTCCACTTCAAATGAGTAGTGCTGGTCTAGTGATCGTGTGTGAGGAACTGGAGTCAGTACAAAGATTACGCAGATATTCTGTACAGATTCCAAAGCTGCGAGCTGCATTAGATTGGCTTATTAACAATAATCCTTTATATGAAAATGTGACAGTAAACTTTGGTGATTCTTATAATGTCAACGAAATCTGCCATGTAATACAAAACGACACCGACGTTATGCCTGCTTCTGTTAACACAGACAATGCTATCAATTGTTTCCAAGATATTGGTAATAATCGACGAATATTGAGAGGCTCATTTCATCAAAGTCACAGTAAATTTCGTGATTTTTCTCGTGGTAAGCAATGTACTGCAAACGCTGCCGTAGCTCTTGCAGTTACTAAAATTAAACAAACTGAGACATGGACTTCAGATGTAATAGACTCCATTTTAATTTCCGGTGATCGATTGTATTCAAACAGTATACAATCTCGAAGGGCACCAGATTTGGCCGAGGTTAACGTTGAATACTTACGTGCTCAAGAGTTACAAGTCAATTTTGAGGTATTAAATAATTCATGTTTAATACAAGTTCACCATGAATCGACGTCGATTTGTGGCCATCTGAGCATAAATAATCAAGACATTGGATTCCCAGATTTAAAGAATGGCTTAGCAGATTTCTTTGCAGATTCTGGCGTTGATCAGGGAGGTATTGTAACATGTAATGGTATATCAGTCGCAATCTGGAAAACTGATAGTTTATATTACTTGTTTGACTCTCACTCTAGAGGACCAAAAGGTCGTGTAGCTCAGGATGGTGCAGCTTGCTTGATATGTTTCCCCGATATCACATCGTTGTGGACAGTTATGAAATCAAACATACCAAAATCACAGCAAACTAGACCTGACGATGATCAATACAGTATTACTAAAATAACCTCTGATTTTCAGCCATTAAATCAAAATATATCTGAACCAGAAAACGATAGTGACATTATAGAAAATACCAACCAGTCATCAGGATCATCCAATATTTTGAATAATGATGATGTTGTTATTGCCTCGTCAGTTTTGCGTGTTATAGACGAGCCCATTCCTGAATTATCCGCTGTAATCGATAACGACAACTGTGATCAGTTGCCTGTTCATCAGCTGCGTAGAAAAACAGAACCCCCTTTACAAATAACGAGGGAAAGAAGAGCAGAAGAACTGTCTTGGTTCCAATTGTTTCCTCGTGGCAGAAATGGTTTACAGGAAACTCGGTGTCATCCTATAACACCTTTAGATTATTGTCAGGCTAGAATAATGGGAGTTGATACACGTTTTCAGAGACATGACTATCTTTTCTATGCATTGTCGGTTATGGAATTCTTTAGAGCAAAGCAAAATGTAGGCGTGGTTTTAAGAATGCGACAGGGAGAAAATCGACCTGACAACTTGGTGGAAAATATTCACCTAAATATGCGGAACATGCGAGGATCAAATGCATACTGGCAAAGTGCTTGTTCAAACCTTATTGCCATGGTTAAGAATCTGGGCCCTCCTACATGGTTCCTTACCTTGAGCTGTAATGATCTTAATTGGGATGATATACTGAAAGCACTTCTAATTACTGCAGAAAGGCCCAATGAAAATCCAAGTGATTTAACTTTTAATGACAGACAAAAATTGGTAGACGAACATCCTGTGACTTTGAGTCGTCAATTCATGATACGTGTTAATGCTTTTATGAGATTTTTGAAGAACAACGATCAAGTTCTAGGAGGACAGCTTATAGATTACTGGTGGCGGATTGAGTTTCAGAATCGTGGAAGTCCACACTTACATATGTTATGCTGGATTCAAAATTCACCAAATTTTGACACCCCTGAAGGCAAATCTTTGATCAATGAGATTGTTTCGTGTTCTTTACATAATGATGATGACCAGTTAAACGAAGTGGTTAAACGGGTACAAATACATTCTCATTCAACTACATGTTTTAAGAACAGGATTGATCATAATTGCCGATTTAATTTTCCTAGGCCAGTAAGTGAAGAAACAATTTTGTTAGGGCCTGATGAAACTTTACGCAATAGTGGGCGATTTTGTATTTTGCGTAGAAATCCTGAGGAACAATATGTTAATAATTACAATCCCCAGTTATTGAAACTGTGGAAAGGGAATATGGATATCCAGCCATGTGGTAATGTGACGGCTGTATCTTATTACATAGCAAAATATACTTCAAAGCACGAGCCCCAAGACGTAGGTCAAGCTGTGAAAGATGCCGTTAGTAGAGTGCGAGCCTGTCATGGAGATATAGGTAGACAATTGTTTGCCGTTTCTATGGCAATTTTAAACCATCGTAGAGTTTCAGCGTGTGAGTGTGCCTATAGATTATGCCACTTGAAATTAAGAGATAGTTCGCGTAAAGTAGTATTCGTCAACACATGCCGACCACATGAACGATACAGAAATCTACGGTATGACAGTGATCAAGGTTAAACGTATCAAAACATATTTGACAGGTATACTCAAAGGCCAACTAACCTAGAGCGCCTCAGTTTGGCAGAATTTGCAATTAATTATGAGCATACAACTCGACCAGTAAGCGATGAAGACGACGGTGACGTGGAAGCATATGATCAAATAGAAGAAGGTGCTGAAAGTGGACCGATAACCATTAGACTTCTAAATGGTAACATTATGAGGAAGCGAAGAAAGCCTGCCATTCTGAGGACTCGCTATTATTCACAAATGGGAGACAGAGAAGGCTATTTTTATAGCTATCTTGTAGCCCATGTGCCATTTAGAGATGAAAATGATTTGCTACAAGGCTATCAAACGTGTGAAGAAGCTTTTATGGCACAACGAAACCGATTACGTCCATTTCACGGAGATTCTGTTGAGCAGTTTCAATACATCGAACGCGAGTTGCAACAAGTTATTGGACAAGTGCTAGCACTAGCAGAACCTGCAGCATTTAATGACGCCAATGAACAAGCAGTTCACAACGAAAATCAGAATGTAGGGCCGATTGTTGATGGATACGACCCGGGAATGGCTGATGTTGATATTGAAATAGAAGACGCTGGAGAGGAAATGCGGGTAAACATAACAGATGAAGATTTTCATGCCATGGTTGGCAGCATGAATGTAGAGCAAAAGGAAATATTTGATGAAGTAACGAAACGAATTCGATATGAGGTGACAAGTCAATGTGTCTCAAATATTCCTTTAAAATTATTCGTGACAGGAGGAGCTGGCAGTGGTAAATCTTTTGTGTTGAAAACAATAGTACATCATATTCGTCGATGCTATGCTCCAACAACAGAGCAGCTGTTAAATGCAACGTTTGTTGAAGTAACCGCACCAACAGGAGTTGCAGCGCGTCTTGTCAACGGAAAAACCATTCATAGTGCATTTGCTTTAGGTATTGAGAAAGGTAGAGCTACAGTCTATAGGCAGATGACTGGACAGCGGCTGGAAGATATGAGAAGAAAATGGCGTCACATTCGTTGGCTTATAATAGATGAAATTTCAATGGTATCTTATGAAGTTTTACGATCTATTCATCTTCGTTTACAAGAAGTAAAGAACTGTCAAGATATTTTTGGTGGAATAAACATCTTAGTTTTCGGTGATATAATGCAGTTGTCACCTGTCAAAGGCAGTTGGTGTTTCAAGCAACCAATTATATTCCAAGGAGAGCCGCATTTATGGCACTATTTTAGGCTTTGTGAATTACAAACCAACATCCGGCAACAGAATGATAGCCAATTTATAGACATTCTTAATAATCTTCGAGTAGGCGAGTTGAGCATGGAGCAGTATGAGATATTGCTTGAAAGAAGTCGTGTGTCAATGACCGGTGATTTTGCCGACGGCGAAGCTGTACGTATTTTTCCCACAGTGAGACAAGTTAATGACTATAATGACATAATGGTAGATCTAATGGGCAAAACAGTCAAAATTTATACGTTAAATGCTCTCGATGAATCCAAAGAACCTGCTACATATGGACAAAAACCCAATCAAACTGCTGTTCCACAAGATCCAAACTCTACGGGAGGATTACTCAATTCAATGAAAATTGCAATCGGTGCTAGAGTCAGTTACGAATGAATTTAAAGGTTTCGGAAGGATTGGTTAATGGTAGCATGGGTATAATTAAAAAAATTGAGTGGAACGGACTTCGCAGAGATCAGTTGGAAGAAGGAGAACTCCCGAAAAAGATATTAATAGAATTCGATGACAAATCGATCGGCGGAAGTTTTAAAGACGACAATGGTTGGGTCCCAATACAGGCACAAAGTTTGACCTTTCAAGGTCTTAGAGGGTATGGCAACATAGAAAGAATAATGTTTCCCATAATTTTAAGCTGGGCCGTTACAGTGCATAAGCTGCAAGGGACCACTGTGGATAAAGCTGTCGTATATTTAGGAAAAAGAACTTTCGCGAAAGGTCAAGCGTACGTGGCCTTAAGTCGCGTAAAAAGCCTGCAAGGTGTGGCTATTATTGAACTGGACCAGAGAAAGCTCTTCAATAATCCGCATGACAGATCAGCTTTAGCAGAATTGATAAGACTAAGAAGTAATAATACACATACATAAGGCTTAACTCCCTGTGGGGCAGAGTTGAAGTGACGCAGCGACGTCAGATCATCAACTATTAAAGAGCTGATGATCTTCAAACGGCTGATCAGGTCATGGTTACCTTACCATATACTTTCAATACCATTGAAGTAACACGGTACTAAATTTCGAATCAATCGGACATAAGTTAGTCAGATCCCTCATCAACTAGAAAGGATCTGATGATCAGCCGTAACACGGTACTAAATTTCGAATCGTTCGAACATAAGGAAGTTAGTCAGATCCCTCATCAACTAGAAAGGAGCTGATGATCTTCAAACGGCTGATCAGGTCACGGTTACCTTACCATATACTTTCAATAACATTGAAGTAACACGGTACTAAATTTCGAATCGTTCGAACATAAGGAAGTTAGTCAGATCCCCTCATCAACTAGAAAGGAGCTGATGATCTTCAAACGGCTGATCAGGTCATGGTTACCTAACCATATACTTTCAATATCATTGAAGTAACACGGTACTAAATTTCGAATCGATTGGACATAAGGAAGTTAGTCAGATCCCCTCATCAACTAGAAAGAAGCTGATGATGTTCAAACGGCTGAACAGATTTTCATGAAACATGGCTAAGAACACTCGGGATAAAATTATCTATGACACAAAAAAAACTAAACGGAAATCGGTTCATCCGTTTGGAAGCTACGATACCACAGACAGATACACAGATACACAGATACACAGACAGACAGACACGTCAAACTTATAACACCCCTCTCTTTTGCGTCGGGGGTTAAAAAGAGAATATTTTCAGTTCCCTCGAGAATTGCATCGGGCTATGCTATTTTCACGCAATAAAAAGTCCTTCCTTGTGACACAGGCTACCTGCATGCCAAATTTCATTAAGATTGGTCAAGGCGTTGAAGCGTGAAAAGGTAACAAACAAACAAACACAATATTATAGTAAGGATGATGCCCTACCTCAAATTCGACTCTAGCTACAGCCCTGGTTAGAGATAACTATAAGATAGGTCAATTGACAATATTGAATTCAAATTATTGAAAGACTGTGTAAAGCTATCATATGGAAAAAATATATAATGTACTTAAAGTAATAAAAAAATGATTTAATTGAATACAAATTTTAAAAAAAATACCACGTTTGATGTAAAAAAAAATACCGTAGACCCTGTTTTTAGCATTAATTGCAAAATTTCTCGAAAACAAATTTTCATTTTAATCGAATAATTTTTTTAAAACTTATTTGAAAGTACAGAAAAGTAATAAAAACATGTAAACATCGAGAATTGGGCGTTCGGTTTCGACGTAACAGCCGCGTTGAAGCCCGCATTGATTTGAACTTAAAATGAATAGGCTTATGTTCGATATTATTTTAACACGTATTAACTTGCTCAGATTGAGGCATCTTAAAGCCTTAAAGTACACGCTTTTAAAATTTGTGTCGACAAAACAGACACACACAGTCGAATAAACATGTATTTCCTAATAAGAACAACCCATTATTCGATTTCAAGGTGTGCAAGGGATGGATTTTGTAAAGTTATATTTAACTCCCTTTTCTTAAAGTAACAGTGCCAAGTTACATATTATTAAAGGACCATTATTTTCCATCTAAAACGCTAAAAACGCTAAACACGTTAAAAAACCGACTTCCATCGCAAAAATTTAGTACAATTTTGATTTTTTTTTTATTTTCTCATGAAATACTACACCGATTTTGATAAAATTTATAGGGAAATACATGGGAGGCACTAGCTTTCAAATAAAAAGAATCATCAAAATCGGTTCACCCAGTCAAAAGTTCTGAAATAACAAACATAAAAATGCAGTCGAATTGAGAACCTCCTTTTTGGAAGTCGGTTGAAAATTACGGTATTACTTTACAATATCGTATTTGAAAGTAAAACTACTTATGTATCACTACCTAGTATAAAACAAAGTCGCTTAGCGCTGTCTGTCTGTCCCTATGTATGCTTAGATCTTTTAAACTTCGCAACGGATTTTGATGCGGTTTTTTTTAATAGATAAAGTGATTCAAGAGCAAGGTTTATATGTATAATACATGCATAATATAGTAAGTAACTAGTATCTCATCTGTGATATAATATAGTTAGTAACTAGTATCTCATCTGTGATATAATATAGTTAGTAACTAGTATCTCATCTGTGATATAGTAGAGAAACACTGATAATTTTAGAGGTTTCTAATGTGATGTCGTAAATTAATTAATTTTTTGCGCTTACAATGCAAACGCTGGCTCAACCCTATGAAATTGATCAAAATAATGTACTACAGTATTCTGCAACTTAAAAGGTCTACAAAAAAGTTCCCGATGGTATATGTCTATCTATTAGGGATAAAGATAAAGAAGGAAAAGCGTCGATGGCTCAACCGGGTACCAACTCGGTCCATCTAACCAGAGGTACCGGGTTCAAATCTGGACGGCCAATGTACCAATGAGTTTTTCAAAAACTTACGTACATACTTACCGATTGCTTTAACGGTGAAGGAAAACATCGTGAGGAAACCTGCACACGCCTGCGAAGAAACTCGAAGGTTGTGTGTGAAGTCGACCAACCTGCACTGGGCCCGCGTGGTCGACTAAGGCCTAATCGCCCTGATTCAGGGTAGGCTCGAGCCCCTCGGTGGGGACGTATATGAGCTGTAATGATGATTAGGGATAAAACCTACAATACCCATTTTTTATCCGCGCACCACTCACCCTCAAAAGGCAGTCTTCAAAACGATGTTCACGCAGGCGAAGCCGTGGACAAAAGCTAGTATTAAATAAATAAATAAATTTTTTAGACAACATAGATCCATATTTGTGTTCACAGAATACTATAAAAAAATAAATAAGTAGTTTCTTCTTTCTCTTTGCCACTTCCAACATTAAAGTGGGGTCGGCTCTCCTAATCATTCCGCGCCAAGACGGTCCGTCTTGGGTCACACACACCCCGGACACTGCACACAACGATCGTGAAATGACATTTCAAAAAACAAATGACGGAGCAAACAAAATCTGTGCGAAATCATATACCTACGTTCGAGAATCAAACTACATAATTATAACCAATCTGTATAAATCTGGGTGATGAGGCGGTGAGGTCGCAATCTAGAGAGTGGCAGGGAGTGTCCATACTGTTTGTTATCACTAATTATATATACTTTGCTTGGGTTCTCGGATTGGGTAGTTGGGCTATTTCAATTCAATTCCTTTATTGCAATAAATGTGATACAAAAAAGATATTTTAAAAATCAAAGAGAACAGCACATTTAGTCACAAGTGACATACAAAAACAATAAAAGTAAGTATTTTAAAGTCAGAATATCGGAAATCTAGGTTATTTAAAATATTACACTTGAAAATATTATATTTGAATAAGCTTGGTCGGTCATGCTGGTCTACCAAGTTAGTGGAGGGCGTCCTCTACTTCTCTTGCCTTCCGGGAGAGCTGGCGCTTTACGAACCAAGTGTTCATCATTTCTTCTCATCACGTGGCCGTACCATCTTAAGAGGAAACGCGGTCTAAACAACAGGTATATTTGAATAAAATGTTTCTGTCTCCCTCTCCCAAATCTTTACGTATACAGCAAGAAAGGGAGAACTGCAGCACAGATCGATAGTTGGCACTAAAATTGACCAAAACAGCATTTCGTAGTCCCCTATTTCCTCCTCCAAAATTTGAGCAATAATAACATTTTTTTCAAAAATAATTTAAAAAAACTCTTTACCTATGCCTCTATGTTTTCATTTTATTGTTAATTTGCGTATTATTTTTTTGGTTATTGTCTGAAAAACATTTTTGCTCTAATGTAATTATCCAGGGAGGAAACAGGGGACTACGTTTGTATGGAAAAAAAGGCGCCCGCGTTTCCTCATAAGCGACTTTCTGCCAGCTTATCGGGGATGGGGGCCATCTTAAAATACCTCGTACACATTCATTACGAATTTCGTAACCCCGCCCGACCATCTAGGAATTTTCATTTCTGCCTCGTGTAACTTTTGGGCATGTGTTTCCTATACTGTTCAACACTCAGCTCCATAGAGCATCGCAGGTCTTACAGCGGTCTTGTAAACTTTGTCTTTGTTACAAATAAATAAATAGTATAACTAATTAAAAACTAATTGAATAATAAGCTAGTCAAAATGTTAATGTAAATATTATGCATGCAAACTTAAGTCTTATTCTGTCACTAGCTGGTTTTTCTTGATGGCAATGCCCTAGGAAAAGTATAAAAAAGTAAATAAATGTACAGCCGCTCTCTGCATACTTTTTCGTGAACCCTTCACCATTTGGCGTAGTCGAGATCAGCAATAAACATTACGCTTACTTAGTAGCAAGACTAAAGGTACCTGACTTGTTAAAAAAATACAAATATTTTCTGTAAAAATGAACGACCCAGAGTAGAAGACCTTATTAATTCGTAGTTATTAATAACGTTTCATTAAAATCGTTGAACCGTTTTTAAGACAAAGTAACAAACAACCTGGATTTATGTGAGAGGTGCCTTATTCCGAATTTTCTTGGAATAGCTAACTACGGCGTGTATAAGGCCATCTAGAGGTGTAGTAACGTACATAATTTCATCAAAATCGTTAGAGCCGTTTTAAAAAAAAAGTGATTTTAATACTCCGTGCTCAGTCGCTCAAAAGTAAAAATGTCCCTCTTAGAGATCGGACCTGTGTGCTTCTGAATTCAGAGTCCTCGCTTTTAATTCCTACGGTATCATATACTCTTATTATGTATCTTTTTTATAACTTTGACTTCTGTATAAGTTGACACTATGAAATACATCGATTCATATTCATAATAAATGTATAATATTCAATATTAACGTTTTAATTAAAAAAAATCTTTAGTTAAATACAAAAGTGCAAGGGTGCAGATTGCAATACTTTTAAATGTGTATTTATCAAAAAATATCCTAATGCGTATTGGTCCAAATGCATATTGATTCAAATGCGTATTGGTCCAAATGTGTATTGATCCAAATGCGTATTGGTCCAAATGTGTATTGATCCAAATGCGTATTGGTCCAAATGCGTATTGGTCATTTTATCTGTATTGGTCCTTATGCGTGCAAACGGATTCACCTTTGCATTTAATTCTCGAGCCCCTTAAATTTTCTTTAAAAGTTTTCGGTCCCGGGTTCAAATCCGGACGGTCAATATACCAACAAGTTTTTCGAAACTTACGTATACTTAACTTATAATTTACCGATTGCTTTAACGGTGAATGAAAACATCGTGAGGAAACATGCACATTTGATTCTACAATTGAAGGTCTAAATCTAAAATGCCCTACACGTGACCGCGGTTGATGTTATGTGTAACACCAGGCAACCGCCGTCTATCCCTTGGATAGTACTGTTAATTTTGCCACATGATAAGAAAGACAGTGAAAATCCCGTTTTTGAGAAGATGGATAAACTTAAGGTAGGTAAGTAGTTGAGATAATACAGGTCGGTGAAACATTTAAACGTACTATATAATTATTGCTTAAATTATTGTCTTGCAATTTACATTTTTAACCAACGAGTTCTCCAGTCTCAAGTCAACCCGTGTAATAAAGACAGCATTACAAACGTAGGTAAGATATTTTCAAAATCCCAGTAAAGATTTTCTCAGAAATCAACTACACGCTTTATGCGTCGCGGTCGTCTGAGGATTACATGAAAACTATATTGGTTTTCTCTGTGGAAATATGTGTTGAACGCGACTGGAATATTAAGAGCCGGAGGGCGACATAAGAACTGTTTCATACGACTCTTGAAACGTGTGCCTCACTCGATGTCAGCACAGTTATGAAAGCTAACATAACAGTGTTTGAGATTTGAGTGAGATTGTCATCAATATTATTCAGCATTATATCAGTATTACGTCTCCCTGTTGCTGTGTTTTTTCCTTTTCGTTTTGGAAAAGTGAAGGTTATTTAATATACTTTCATACTTCACACTATGTGGGGCAAAGTCGGATTAGTAGGCGGATTTGAGAATAAACTTTAAAAACCTCTTAACATATTATTGCAGCTTTAGTTGTAC
Organism: Coleophora flavipennella; assembly: GCA_947284805.1. Taxonomy (NCBI): domain Eukaryota; kingdom Metazoa; phylum Arthropoda; class Insecta; order Lepidoptera; family Coleophoridae; genus Coleophora; species Coleophora flavipennella. The sequence continues at coordinate 13,887,744 of OX369264.1, read as the reverse complement.
AGGACTTTTAATAAAATTTCATTTAAATATTAAATCATCATCATCATATCAGCCGAAAGACGTCCACTGCTGGACAAAGGCCTCCACCAAGGATTTCCACGACGACTGGTCCTGCGCTGCCCGCATCCAGCGGCTTTACGCGACCTGCACCAGGTCGTTGGTGCACCGTGCCAGGTCGTCGGTCCATCACATGGAAGACCATCCTACGCTACGTCTTTTGGTGTACGGTCTCCACTAGAGATCTTTACTGCCTCAACGGCCATCAGAAATATTAAATGGACAGTAGGAATTGAAATTAAACCTAATAGAACACAAGAAGGATACTAAATTGTAAGTTTCGTAAGCCAAATGCCGTCCGTAGAAATAACACCTTTCAGTAAAATAAATACTTAATTAACTTAATTTACAATATTACCGGCATATCTAACAAAGTTACCTTTGGACTCTATCACCAAGTAAAAAAGTCCAAAAAGGCAGTTGTAACCTGAAATAACGTGTCACTTGTAAATAACCTGATTCAGGCATAATTAACATACTAAGCATACATACAATCGCACACAGTTATATTTAGTTCTACCACGATGTAATTTGTTCGCACTTGCACCTCCAGTTGTAAATCTACTTGTTTTTATTAAATTAAAATTTTAATTTACTTGTTTTGAAGAGCGTTTTCATTCGCCGAACCGGTTTCTAGCAGAATAACAGCGCTGCAGAGTACTCGTATACTACGGCATGTGCTGAGCCAGTACCGTTTTGGTGCACAGTGCAGTCATTTTTCATAGTTTATTTCTATTGTTTGTAAATTGTTCTGCGATGGCTAAGATTTTCTATTCTATTATATAAGTTGCAGCCCACAAAAGGCAATTAAGATACATTAAATATAGCCTAGCTTCTAATGATATATATAATGTATAAAAGTGTCTGTCATGTAAAAGACAAAAGACTGATTTTTATCGTCATTTTTTTACACTAATCTCTTGAATATCCAACGTATCCAACCCGGCTGGGCAGCGTTCGGGAAGCTTCGCAATATCTTTACGTCCCAAATACTGCAGTGTCTCAAGACTAAAGTCTTTGTCCAGTTTGTGTTGCCAGTGATGACTAACGAAACTGAGACATGGTCGCTTACTATGGGCCTCATAAGAAGGCTCACGATCACCCAAAGGGCAATGGAGTGTGCTATGTTCGAAGTTTCACTGCGTAATCGAATCAGAAACGAGGAGATCCGCAGGAGAACCAAAGCACAGTATATATATTAGTACTAACGTAACCAAAGTAACCGACATGGCTCACAGAATCGCTAACCTGAAGTGGTATGTGGATATGGCCGTTGGGGCAGTAAAGTTCTCGAGTGGCGACCGCGCACCGGTAAACGTAGCCTGGGCAGGCCTCCCGCGCGGTGGACCGACGACCTGGTGAAGATCGCGGGAAGCCGATGGATGCGGGCAGCGCAGGACCGGTCGTCGTGGAGATCCTTGGGGGAGGCCTATGTCCAGCAGTGGACGTTTTTCGGCTGATATGATGATGGTGAATCACTTGAAGGTAGTGCCACCACACAGTAGTTTCACACCACACGTGTGAAACCGTCCTAAAGTGAGGCTTAGGATGAATTGTGAGTATTGGATGGGTATTGATTTGACTTTGCTTGATTTGGCTTTGACACAGACGGCACGGCTGTTATCTGTCTAGGCTACAGTCATATGAGAGCTGTTGGCTAATTTTACGGCGGCAGTGGCGTTATGTGATATATCACCAATCACCACCACGCAGCTCCATTCCTTTGGCGTGGGAAGAAAATAACCACACTTTTGCACTTTTTCGACGATTTCGTTGTTGACACTCAGCGGTAGCTAGGCGCAATTAATAATATAATAAAAGTTCAATAATATCGCACGCAGTATTTTATAAATATATGCCTACACTACGTTTTCCTGTGCGTGGTCGCCACTCGAGAACTTTACTGCCCCAACGGCCATCTGTTCTACGAGCAATGTGCCCCGCCCACTGCCACTTAAGTTTAGCAATTCTGAGAGCTATGTCGGTTACTTTGGTTCTCCTACGGATCTCCTCGTTTTTGATTCCATCACGGCAGAGAAACTCCGAGCATAGCACGCTCCATTGCCCTTTGGGTGACCTTGAGCCTTCTTATGAGGCCCATAGTAAGCGAACATGTCTCAGTTCCGTATGTCATCACTGGCCACACACACTGGTCTAGGTACAGTCTTTGACATAGAACATTTATTTAACTTTACTTGATTTGGTTTGACACAAGGCGCTGCTGTCTGTCTAGGATCTCAATTATAAAAACTAATTGTCTTGATACAGTCTTTGACATAGAACATTTATTTAACTTTGCTCGATTTGGCTTAACACAGAAGGCACGGCTGCTGTCTGTCTAGGGTCTCTATAAAAACGAATTGTCTAGGTACAGTCTTTGACATAGAACATTTATTTAACTTTACTTGATTTGGTTTGACACAAGGCGCTGCTGTCTGTCTAGGATCTCAATTATAAAAACTAATTGTCTTGATACAGTCTTTGACATAGAACATTTATTTAACTTTGCTCGATTTGGCTTAACACAGAAGGCACGGCTGCTGTCTGTCTAGGATCTCTATAAAAACGAATTGTCTAGGTACAGTCTTTGACATAGAACATTTATTTAACTTTACTTGATTTGGTTTGACACAAGGCGCTGCTGTCTGTCTAGGATCTCAATTATAAAAACTAATTGTCTTGATACAGTCTTTGACATAGAACATTTATTTAACTTTACTTGATTTGGTTTGACACAAGGCGCTGCTGTCTGTCTAGGATCTCAATTATAAAAACTAATTGTCTTGATACAGTCTTTGACATAGAACATTTATTTAACTTTGCTCGATTTGGCTTAACACAGAAGGCACGGCTGCTGTCTGTCTAGGATCTCTATAAAAAACGAATTGTCTAGGTACAGTCTTTGACATAGAACATTTATTTAACTGTGCTTGATTTGGCTACAAACAAAAGGCACATCTGCTGTCTGTCTAGGATCTCAATTATAAGGTCTTTGACATAGAACATTTATTTAACTTTGCTTGATTTGGCTTGAAACAAAAGGCACGGCTGCTGTTTGTCTAGGATCTCAATTATAAGAACTAATTGTCTAGGTACAGTCTTTGACATAGAACATTTTAACTTTGCTTGATTTGGCTTAGCAGAGAAGGCGCAGCTGTTGTCTGTTTAGGATCTCAATCATGAGAGCTTTATATCAGGTTCAGTCTTTGACATACAACTTTTATTTAACTTTGCTAGATTTGGAATGACACAAGGCGCTGCTGTCTGTCTAGGATCTCAATCATAAGAACAAATTGTCTAGGTACAGTCTTTGACATAGATAATTTATTTAATTATGCCATATTTGGCTTGGCGCAGCTGCTGTCTGTTTAGGATCTCAATTATGAGAGCTTCATGTCAGGTTCAGTCTTTGACATACAACTTTTATTTAACTTTTCTAGATTTGGTTTGACACAAGGCGCTGCTGTCTGGCTAGGATCTCAATCATAAGAACAAATTGTGTAGGTACAGTCTTTGACATAGATAAATTTAATTATGCCATATTTGGCTTGGCGCAGCTGCTGTCTGTTTAGGATCTCAATTATGAGAGCTTCATGTCAGGTTCAGTCTTTGACATACAACTTTTATTTAACTTTTCTAGATTTGGTTTGACACAAGGCGCTGCTGTCTGGCTAGGATCTCAATCATAAGAACAAATTGTGTAGGTACAGTCTTTGACATAGATAAATTTAATTATGCCATATTTGGCTTGACACAGAAGGCACAGCTGTTGTCTGTCTAGTTTTGCAATAAAATAACCAGTTATGTTGGTTAACGGTCTATGGTGATGTCTATGGTTAAAAATATAGGGGCAGTAAGAGTCTTTTGGCCACCATTGCATGACAACTGAGTTTTAAAATTAAATCCACAATCCCCATGGCGGCCGGAAGGCCAAAGAGGCCTTACTGAACCTTTAGGGTCGAACTTGCAAAAAAGAGTTTTGTTAAATAAGTACCAAACAAATCCTTTCCTTACTAATATTATAAATGTGAAAATGTGTTTGTTTGTTTGTTACCTTTTCACGCATCAAAATCTTGACCAATCTTTATAAAATTTGGCATGTAGGTAGTCTGTGTCATAGGGAAGGACATAGGCTACTTTTTATCCCGTGAAAATAGCATAGTCTGATGTAGCTCCTGAGGAAACTGATAAAATACTCTTTTTTTGTTTAATTTCATTATCATTTTATCGGAACAAATTGTTGTGTTTTTTTGCACAGAGATGTTTGAAGGGCCAAAAAACGACTAACTATGTCAAGATGTGTTGATAATTTACTAATCAACACATCTTGACATAGTTCCCGAGAGATCTGGGGAAAAATCATTTCCACGCTTGCGCATGTCAGCGTCGTAACGGAGCAACAAATTGAAGTGTTTTTTTTGCATAGAATCTGTTGAGGGAGTGAGAAGTAACCATGAAGTAACATAGACTGCTAATCAGAATAGCCCGCCCGATATGGTTCAGGGATCTAGAGACACATGTCCACGCCGCTTGCGGCTCGCGCACCCTCACTCTTAAATACAGCCATAAAAAATATGTCCATGCACACTGGCGAAGCCGCGGAAAAAGCTAGAATTATTATAAATGTGAAATGTGATTGTTTGAACGGATTAACGTGATTTTTTGCATAGAAATCGTTGAGAGGGTGGGAAGTGACATATATTGCTAATCAGAATAGCCCAAACTATAGATCCTAAGTTCCCGAGGGATCTGGACTAAACTCCTGTCTACGCTCGCGAGCCGCTTGCGGTTCGCGCACCTCTCACCCTCAAGCAGCGGGCAAAAGCTAGTACTTCATAATTTATTTCTAATGCTGTCAACTGCCTCATTGCTCTTCATCGTCACTTACCATCAGGTGAGATGATGCCAAGGGCTCACCAATTGTGAATAAAAAAAAGAAAATAAAATAAATGATGTATGTTAAATGTTACAAACTTATACTATATTTATACTTTTGACCTGTAACTTACCATTACCAACGAATATGTCTATGTCTATGTCTACATGCATTTTTTGTGTTGGTGGTCGGTAAACTAGGTACAAACTTTAGTTACTAGTATTTATCCTCGGTAAATTTATAGTACGACGGATAAGTAGGGGTACGGTAGGGCGTGCGTTTTTGAAAATGCCGTAAGTGCTCACAGAATTTAATTTAATATTGAGATACAACACCTAAAAAAGTACAAAGGTTTATTTTTTAATAAAAAAAAAATATCGAGTTGTTTTGGAATCAAACGAAGATCTCTGGGCGGAAATCGGCGTTTTCGACCACATTTCGGATGCATTTTTGATCGAACAAAGTATATCAGTTCGTGTTTTGAACCGCATAATCATGAATAGGAATAACTTAACTTACTTAGACATATTTTTTATATATTTTTTTTGTTACGATTTCAATGTTTAAAATAGTCCCATAAAGAGACAATAATCGAGGAACGCGCCCTTAAATAACTTTCACAAAACAAAATTTAACTTACCCACGATGAGTATTTATAGAAAGCAGCAAGATAATTTATTTTTAATAAAAAAAATATTGAAGGATGGAAATGTTGAATGATTGATGGAATTTGGGTTTTAAAACACATGTCAGCTCATGCGTAATGGAACAAATAGATGGAATGACAAAAGGTCGAATGAAAGAAGAACGATAACAGCGTTACCTATCAAATCGCAGTGTTTTAGTTTCTGATTTTAAACAATAAGTCATAATAGTTTGTCCGTCATTAAGTTTTTCGTTATCATTTAAGATTAAAGGAAATGAAAGTATGAATTAACTTTTTTTTATGCACAATTGGTAAACCCTTGACAACATCTCACCTGGTGGTAAGTGACGATGTTGCCGAAGATGGAAGCGGGCTTACCAAGATTCCCCAACGCAATGGGGAACTGGCTATCTTATCTTCATGCCGGAACACACCAATGATATCAACATTGATATTTGGCGGCAAGACTTAGATAAGATGGTGGTAGCTAGCCAGGCGGGCTTAGAAAATGCCCTACCACCAACCAAACCGAGTCTTACAAATGACCCCGCCGGGAATCGAACCCGCGACCTCCTGTGTAAAGCCAGTGAACTTTGCCTCTGAGCTACGGAAGCGGTTCCCATGAAACACGAATAAGTTATACAATACCCGATATAGTAATAAAAAAAAAACGGCCAAGTGCGAGTCGGACTCGAGCAAATTAGGGTTTCGTAGTCCTTTCAAAAAATAAATAAATGAATCTTAAAAAATAAAATTTTATTAGCAGTTGGTAATAGAACATTTTGTACGGAAAATCTAGGATTTTTTTTAAAATTCAACTTTTTACAATCCTAAACTAAGAAAGTCTACATAGCCGTGATAGTTTACCTTTTTAATAGATTATCCTACTATTAACATATTTTTTTTCAAATGTTCTTAAATAGCAGTTTAGGTGGTAAGGGGGGGGGGGGGAGAGGGGGGGGGGGACCTTGACTAACAAAAATTTGCACTTTTAAACATAAAATTTTACAAACCGATCTCTGAATCGAAAATTTTAGGTTTATGTTAACCCTCAGTAGTTTTGAAAGACATATATTCAACGATGCTCCATACGATAGGGTACATCAACAAAAAAAAATACCCCAGAAAAAAAAAACAAGCGAGACCTACAGTACTTCGCATATGATGTGTAACATGTGACAAAATCCCTACTAATATTATAAATGCGAAAGTAACTCTGTCTGTCTATTACGCTTTCTCGCAAAAACTACTGAACGGATTTGGCTGAAATTTGGTAGGTAGACAGATTAGGACCTGGATTAAGACATAGGCTACTTTTTACCACGCTCGCGAGCCGCTTGCGGCTCGCGCACTGCGCACCCTCGAAAAGTCATGGAAACGTGGTCCACGCGGGTGAAGCCGCGGGAAACAGCTAGTACTTTATAAAAGGACGGCAAAGATACGGCAGACTAGGCTGTATGGTCATAGATACCTTTGCCTTTTCCGCGCTTTTAAAGCCTGAAAAAAGGACGGCAAAGATACGGCAGACTAGGCTGTATGGTCATAGATACCTTTGCCTTTTCCGCGCTTTTAAAGCCTGAAAAAACGCAACTTCCTGTTACACATGGGACACATTTCCGTCCCATTTCACGAAATCACTCCCACAAATTGCAGGAAAGCGAGAGCAAAGATGTTACACATCAAAAAAATATCTTTACATGTAGGGAGGCGCCCTAAAAATATTTTTTAAAGATTTTATTGTACCACTTTGTCGGCGTTGTTACCATGTATACCCATCTCAAATTGCAGCTTTTTAACAGTCTCCGAGCCAAGCTGCGGGCAGACGGACAGACGGACATGGCGAAACTGTACCTTGTTGACTTAGGAACCCTACAAAGAAGGTTTCGATGTGCCTATATTATTTCAATTTCTGTTGTTTTGATTTTGGCAGTCTATGTGTTTTAGAAGAATCTGCCAAAAATATAATAACAACATACGTTTAATTTTTCTATTTAAGAAGCAATTTCGCGAAAATGTAAGTGATTAGGTACTTAGTTTCACCAAAGTTTTTTATGACGTTAAACGTCTTTAAAATCACATACGAGGTACCAAGTCATAAACCTGGACCGTGACGGAAGTGACGAAAGAGTGTAACTGAAGTGGCGAAAGAATCTGTTTCCTCTATAGCAACGAAGTAACAAACCACGCCCACAGTATTACGATATAGCTTACAGTAGCGAAACTTCTTTGATGTCGCACGATGCCGCCACGGCGTAGGTACTAGCAGTAATAGCTGTACCCCGCCGCCCGCTGCCCCGCAAGTACCCCCCCGTTGCTCTGCGTAAGTACAATTCAACGCACGTAAAAAGAGCTCCAGTGGTCACGTGGTGGGAATGTGTTTGCGCAGGCGGGAAACAAATGACAACTGGCGAACCAATCACGCGACAGCAAACAAGAGAGACACGTGTTTCCCCCGTCGCGCCTCACCCCTTACCACCAATTTGGCCCGCAATTCATTCACTGCGCAGGTAGGTCGCTCGGAGCTCTTTTTACGTGCGTTGAATTGTACATTGGTTGCACTAGTGTAAGCCGCTATATTGTAATACTGTGCCACAGCTCTGTAGCAATCAAGTCAGTCACCTTTTATATCAGGAAAGCTAGGCTCCATGGCTATACATGGCTTGGTTCTCTACTAGGTCAAGAAATGCTGGATTGCTCTTTATAAAAAAAATATTGTCCTACTTAAGTACCTAACTGAAAACTTTTTACCCAAGTACGGTAAAGCCAAACTAATCTTACAGGCTACATAGCCTACATACATAGGTATGTTATTTTTATGACGCCGTGAAGCCTAAAATACTAAACTTTATTTACGGTTAATGGATAACATTTCGATATAGGTACTTAATTTAATAATTATTAAATTAAACTGAAGCACCTAACATAAAATACCTAAAATGAAATACCTAATATAACTATAAAAAAAAACCTAAAATTTCTAAAATAATTCCATAAAATAGTCCCTCGTCAATAACACAAGAATGTCTATGGACAGCCTCTGCACCAGGAACGATCCGGATTGGGATTCAAAGCCCATTCAATACTCTTCTTTCAACTTCTTTGTTTTCGTTGTCTTCCGGATACATCAGTATCCAAGTGATGGAAAAAGAAAAAGAGGTAGACCATGATGACATTAGACAAGTCGCGGGAATAACATGGGGTAGAGTGGCCATAGAAAGGCAAGAATGGAGAATATTGGAGAAAGACTTTGCCACCTGGCAAACGGACACACAAAAATGGACCAAAAGAATACTATATGAATAACAAAGAAATAAAGACTTGTCCGAATGAAGGCTTACAATAAATAATAATAATAATAGGGCATCGCATAGTCGAAGTAACTATTTAATAATCTGTGGCATAGTTCAGAAACTATAACCAGGGACAGGGATCGTAGTTAACAGTGGCAGTGGGCGTAAACAGATTCCTGAATCGAAAAAAATTCCTCATGTCAGTAGTTTTACCCCATACCCCACACGTTAGGATATGTCAACAAAATAAAATTAACCCCGTCTTTACATACTCTTTTTACATACCTTATATATGTAACAAAATTGGTGTAGGTCCCCTTAACTGGGGCTTCTACTTATCATACTGAACAACTTTTGTTCTACGACTTTGCTGAAAACGAGAGTTTTTTTTCACTGTTCATACAAATCGATCTGCTGATCGACCGATTTTGTGCATTTTAGTGTCCAAATTTTTTTTTTTGAAAATAGACTATGGGTTCCTTGGAGAAATTTGTTCAGTATGACGAGTAGAACCCCCAGTTAACGGGACCTACACCAATTTTGTTACAACCTGTATACAGGTACCCTGAACATTTTTTAAACATTTTATTTTACCAATACATCTCTGAGCTAAGCCGCGGACAGACGGACAGACATTGTGAAACTATTAGGGTCCCTTGTTGACTACGGAACCTTAGAAAACACCACCAATTGATATGTATCACCCAGTTATTTATACAGATTTTATTCCATAACTTTAAAGAGGTCACCAATTTGTATTATCCATGCCAACCTTTAATACTCGCAAAACGGCTGTAACATACCGACAGACAGACAAACAGAGGGGGTTCCTAATTTGACTTCGGAACCCTACAATAAGTACTTAATTAGGTCAAGTTTTTATTAATATTATTATTAACATGACACTATGTTCTCATTGCGTTAGCTAAATACCTAGTATAGGTGCAAATAATGTAACGAGTAGACAGCAATAAAATCCCATAAAAATTACGTAAGGATCTCATCTTAGGTAGGTGAAGTTTTTAATAATATTATTAAAATGAAGACACTAGCTACTCACCGCGTTAACTAAATACCCAGTATAGGTGCAATGAATGTAATGACTAGACAGCAACAAAATCCCATTAAAATTACGTAGAGATATAATTAAAATTAGTACTTAGTTATGTTGAGTTTTAATAATATAATTATTATGACACTAGCTACTCATCGCGTTAACTCAATACCCAGTATAGGTGCAATGAATGTGATGAGTAGACATCAACAAAATCCAATTAAAATTACTTAGAGATCTAATTAAAATAAGTACTTAGTTATGTTGAGTTTTAATAATATAATTATTATGACACTAGCTACTCATCGCGTTAACTAAATACCCAGTATAGGTGCAATGAATGTGATGACTAGACAGCAACAAAATCCCATTGAAATTACGTAGAGATCTAATTAAAATAAGTACTTAGTTATGTTGAGTTTTAATAATATAATTATTATGACACTAGCTACTCATCGCGGTAACTAAATACCCAGTATAGGTGCAATGAATGTGATGACTAGACAGCAACAAAGTCCCATTAAAATTACGTAGAGATCTAATTCAAATAAGTACTTAGATATGTTGAGTTTTAATAATATAATTATTATGACACTAGCTACTCATCGCGTTAACTAAATACCCAGTATAGGTGCAATGAATGTGATGAGTAGACATTAACAAAATCCCATTAAAATGACGTATGGATCTAATTTAAAATAAGTACTAAGTTATGTTGAGTTTTAATAATATAATTATTATGACACTAGCTACTCATCGCGTTAACTAAATACCCAGTATAGGTGCAATGAATGTGATGAGTAGACATAAACAAAATCCCATTAAAATGACGTATGGATCTAATTTAAAATAAGTACTAAGTTATGTTGAGTTTTAATAATATAATTATTATGACACTAGCTACTCATCGCGTTAACTAAATACCCAGTATAGGTGCAATGAATGTGATGAGTAGACATCAACAAAATCCCATTAAAATGACGTATGGATCTAATTTAAAATAAGTACTAAGTTATGTTGAGTTTTAATAATATAATTATTATGACACTAGCTACTCATCGCGTTAACTAAATACCCAGTATAGGTGCAATGAATGTGATGAGTAGACATCAACAAAATCCCATTAAAATGACGTATGGATCTAATTTAAAATAAGTACTTAGTTAGTACGAGTTTTTAATAATAATATTATTATTATGACACTGGCTACTCATCGTGTAAGCTAAATACCTAAAATAGGTGCAATAAATGTAATGAGTAAACAGCAACCAAATCACATTAAAATTATACGTGGGTACTTATCTAATCAAATGCTGATAAGATATGAAATAAGTAGATATCTGTTTTAAAGAGATTACTTAAAGTTCATGGTTTTGAAAAACCTATAATCATCATATCAGCCGAAAGACGTCCACTGCTGGACAAAAGCCTCCCTCAAGGATTACCACGACGACCGGTCCTGCGCTGCCCGCATCCAGCGGCTTCCCGCGATCCTCACTAGGTCGTCGGTCCACCGAGTGGGAGGCCTGCCTACGCTACGTCTTCCGGTGCGCGGTCGCCAATCAAGAACTTTACTGTCCCAACGACCGTCTAATCTACGAGCTATGTGCCACTAAACCTTTATTGACATGTATTAATTTGAGCAAATAACAACAGAGATATTTGTTGATACGAACTCCTTAATTTCTTGTGTCTACTTTTCTTTTTTGTGTAACAATTATTTATCTTTGACTGGAATACGTTAAAAAAGTTTTTACCATATATATTTGGAATTCCATTTAACAGTTATTGATAACAGTAATTTTATTACCAGCCACAATAATCATCGATAGGGTGCAGTGGTTACGAAGTAGGTACCTAAGATAAGAAAAACAAGACAACAAAAATAAGATAACTATGTATCGATAAGAAAATTTAGTTATAACGTTATAAACAAGAATAGAGAGGTCGGTGGCGTAACGGCTAGGACCACTACCTCCTGTCCGGATGGTCGTGGTTCGAATCCTGCCACGTACCAATGTGTTTTCGAATTTAAATTTATATGACGCTCTTACGGTGAAGGAAAAAAATCGCGAGGAAATGTGCACACGCCTGAGAAGAAACTCGAAGGGTGTGTGTGACGTCGAACAACCCTGGGCCCTGGGCCCAACACTAGGCCCGAGTGGTCGACAAAGGCCCGATCTCAGGGTAGGTTAAGCCCCTCGGTGGGGACGTATATAAACTGATTAAGTTAGGACCATGATTTTGGTAACAAATATGGGTTTATTTATTTCTCTCATGTCCTTTTATTATTATTGCTTTTATTTTATTAACATTATTTTATTAACGATATTTTATTTTATGTATCAATTTAATCTACTTCATTAAATTATTTATTCTATTATATTGTTTACATTATCGCACTACTGTACCGATCGCTTCGCGGACACGACACCATGGGCTTTTCTGAAAATCAGCGCTGCAGTTCTCCTGCAGCTAATGCTGAGAAAAGTCCATTTTGACATCGCACTACACCGATTCCGTTGGTCTTATTTGTTTTTTGTGTTAACTTTTTTGTTTTTTTCTGTTTCTATGTGTTTTACTTCTTTTCTATGTTGTGTAATCGGTGTGTGTTTGTGTCAAATAAAAATCTGTCTATTGTCTATATGATGAAGCAAGAATAAGGCCTGAAGATTAAAGATAAGAAAATTAAGATATTCAAAGAATAGAATAGAGAAAGAACAGAGAGATCGGTGGTGTAACGGCTAGGGCCACTACCTAGTCCGAAAGGTCGTGGGTTCGAATCCCGCCACGTACCAATGTGTTTTCGAATTTTAATTTAATATGTACGTTTATCCGACGCTCTTACGGTAAAGGAAAAACATCGTGAGGAAACCTGCACACGCCTACAACACAGTACATATTACAATATAGCGGCTTACAGTAGCACAACGAATGTACTTACGCAGAGCAACGAAAGGGTACTTGCAGGGTAGCGGGCGGCGGAGCACAGCCTGGCAAACTCCGCTCATTATATTATACTCGCTATAGTTTGCGAGGCTGACTACAGACTAGTATGGGCTAGTACCTACGCCGGTGCCGCATCGTACGACATCAAAGGCGTTGCGCTACTGTAAGCCATATCGTAATACTGTGCCTATAATGAAGGAGCTACTAACCCGCACTGGGCCCAGGTGGTCGACTGAGGCCCATTTGCCCTAATTCAGGGTAGGCTCGAGCCTCTCGGTGGGGACGTATATGAGCTGATAATATGATGAAGCAAGAGTAAAGCCTGAAGATTAAATATAAATATGTATTTTCATATCTATACAGGATGTAACAAAATTGTTTTAGGTCCCGTTAACTGGGGCTTCTACTTCATAATACTGAACAACTTTTGTTCCATGACTTTGTTGAAATAGCAAAAAATATTTTTAACTTTTCATGCAAATCGATCAGCCAATCGACCAATTTCGTGCATTTTGTATGGATGGCCAATTTTTTTTTAAATTGAGTATGGTTTCCTTGGGGAAAATTGTTCAGTATGATGAGTAGAACCCCCCCAATTTTGTTACACCCTGTATACAGGGTGTTTCGTTTGTTTTCGCATACGAAACGAGGTTGCTATTGTTGTAAGTGTGTATGAGAATGATGGATCATAAACCGATAACACGATGACCGACGATGTGCCGTCAAATAAACATAAAACGTTACGTGTTAATAGCAGTTACGTACGTTATATTACTTCATACTTCAGCGGATTAGTTAATTATGATTTGCGTTGTTATGTACTATTTATTCTTCCTTTTTAAGGCCCAGTGGTACCTAAAAATCCACTTAAACAGGTTTTTAGAATTCATTTTTGAAGTAGTTAATAGTAAATTTAAATTCTAGGAAAACATACTGGTATTATTGAGAATAGTTACGAGGGACTATATCGACTGGAAACACGATTTAATAAAGTTGGGTCGATAGAATAATATCGAAAAGGTACCTCTTTTCGAGCCATTTTATCGTCTGTTTACGGTTTTATTCTTAAAATAAGTAATTTGATAATATTAATTATTTACTGAAATAAATTTCTTAAGTGACTGAAGGGAAAACATCGAAGATAAATATGATGAAAATAAAAACGAAAACTTCGAAAAAGTGCAAAAGTGTGGTTATTTTCTTACCTCTTTACACGTAAAGAAAAAGACAAAGACACATTTTTAAGTGCCATTGCGCCTTAAGGACAGTGTTAAGTTAAGGTTGTTTATAACGTAGCAGGGCATTAAGAGCCCCTATACATAATCGTCTTCCATATAAAGTAATAATAAAAAAAAGTCTATTCTAATGTAACTTTGTACATTTGAACAGTAAAACTAAACTCAATTAATATTTTCACAAAAATATTGAGATTTTAAGTTTTTCTTAGTATTAAGTGATTTAAAAATCTAAATCTTACATCGACATCTACAGGATGCAAAAAAATTGGTGTAGGACCCGTTAACTGGGGATTCTACTCATCATACTGAACAACTTTCCCCAAGGAACCCATGGTCATTTCGCAAAAAAAATAATTTCATGCTCCATACAAAAAAATGCACAAAATTGGTCGATCAGCTGATCGTTTTGTATGAAGAGTTCACAAGTCATTTAGCGATTTCAGCAAACTTTTAGAACGAAAGTTGTTCAGTTTGATGAGTCCCAGTTAACGGGACCTACACAAATTTTGTTACATCCTGTATATACATATAATAAAACTGTAACAGGTATGTACATATAATGATAATTGTGGTGGACATTATTAACGATATAGGGGCCAGAACAACCACTTTTGAAATTTTTGTCTGTCTGTCTGTCAGTCTGTATGTTAGCACATCACGCAAAAATTACCCGGCCGATTTTGATGAAATTTTGTATGGTGGTATAGTCCGGTTATAGCCCGGGTTAACATAAAGGGTACTTTTTATCCCGGAAAATTCAAGAGTTCCACGCGGACGAAGTCGCGGGCACGTTAGTATACGTCATAAATAATATTAAGTGCTAAAAAGTAATAGCCATGAGGTATTTATATTTAGTTTCTAAATTAATTTGTGTTTCATATTTCTATATTCTCTTCAGTTAATTAACGCAATTAGCACCAATTAGCGTAAGTTGACACCTAGCTAACTCCTATATACCTATATGTATTAGGTACCTATTTGGCTAACAGAAATGTTTATTCTTACCAATAATATTACAAATGTGAAAATGTGTTTGTTTGTTACCTTATCACGCTTCAACCCCGTGACCAATCCTGATGAAATTTGTCATGCAGGTAGCCTGTGTCACGGGGAAGGACATATGCTACTTTTTATCACGTGAAAATAGCATAGTCCGATGAAGTTCCTGGGGGAACTGAAAAAATACTCTTTTTTTGGTTAATTTCTTTAACATCACAACAGACCAATGGATTGGAGATGGAGATGGTTGAGGAGATGGGAAATGTCATAGACTTCTAACAAACATAGCCCGAGACAGGTCCTGAAGGATCTAGGGAACATAATTTAAAAATTAGCATATCAGGACATAGTTCCCGAAGATCTAGAGAAAACTCATGTAAACACCCTCAAAGACAGTCATAAAAACTATGTCCACGCGGGCCAAGCCGCGGGCAAAAGCTAGCATTCTCATAAAATTGCATTGTAATGTACTGACGTCAAAGGCCAAGGCTATAAATATAGTTTAGCTGTTTATAAGATAAAAATGTTGATATTTTTAACTTCACCACAACTAGTTTATATTTATAATTGGTGCCTACTTTTAATGTGTTAAAGGGGTTAAAAATTTTTGTATGGACACTGACACAGTACCACGTTCGCCATTTTCAAAAAAGCGTCGAACAACACATACCGGTACATAAAAAAAAAATCCTGACTGCAGAAATACTTAACCCCTCTTTTGCCAGTCGGGTAAAAATGTATCCTATGTCATACCCCGTGTATTAAGACAAATCTAACGATATCTCATACTACAAAGCACATCAAGCCGTTTAGGCTACAGAGCGTGCCAAAGAAATAAATAAATAAACAAACATACACACAAACATGCACTCGAAAACATAACCCTTCTTCTGGCGCAGTCGGGTAAAAACAAAATGGACTACTTAAGTAACTGGCAATATATTTTCTTGACGATATGGAAAGATTCTAGCTTGTTACGGCACACTTGTTTTATTTGCATTCATCATTACTAAAGTGGATTATTTGGCTCTTATGTACAGAGGCCAGCACAACAAGCCAGACCATAGCCAGACACTCCTAGTGCGATTCTGATCCCTACGCATACGGCTTAAGAACGGTACAAAGTCCAAAGTGTGTAGCTTGATGTGCTGGCCTCTGTACATAGCTGGTATCACTTACCGGGTCCATAGAACCGCTTGCCCCTCGTCACGTCGAATATAATTCCGTTAACTGCCAACAGAACTCTGCCATCGGGCTGAGTTCCATCGTACTTCTTCAGCTCAGCCAAAGTCATATCCTGTCTAATCTTAGGCAGCGGAGGTGCCGGTGGCGGAACCTCCACATCACCCTCAAATTTCGACTTAATTATTTTATACACAAGGTACAATATGAAAAACACTAGTACTAAGTTAATGGGACTGGTCAACTCGTCCCAGAATGTCACTGTTTGCGCTTGCGCAGCCGGTTGTTCGTCTGCCATAGTGAGGCGTGTATTTTTAACGAACACTTGTAATACACTGACTAACTGAGCGTTATCAAATGAGTTGCTGTCGAGTTTGAGGTCAACTGGTATATCGACTCACAAATCAGTTCAAAGCCGTTGTTATTGAAGTCACGATGACGAGACGACGCGACTGTGCGACGACGTGTTACAATATAACTTATTATTATACAAGATTATCTACGTATGCGTAGATTTGTAATGATTAAGCAGAAAACAGTAGTTGAATGAAATACCAGTTACTTATAAGTAGTTAGGTAGGTATACAAACCTGTTATTATCAGTATTAAGGCGGTAATATTACAGATTTTAGTTATTTTTGACGTCAATTACTCCTAAACAATAGAAAACCCAAGGTTGAAAAATATACCCTTATTGTTGATGATGTTCTTTAAAGTCAAAAGCTATCAGAAACACGATTGAGCAGTTTTGGCTCGATAGAAAAAAACTACTAAGATAAGTCTACACCGTTACTTTCAACTCTAGTTATGACTAATATAAAGAAGTAGAAATTTAAAAAAATATATTTGTACCACAATATTTTTTATGATAATACGAAATGAGTATATGTTATTATTTTTTAAACTTTCATTGTATTTTTTGATTAAAACGAAAAACCCTTGAAAAATTGTGGTTATTTTCTTTACTCTTTACACGTAAAGAAAAAGACAACGATAACTGTTCTAATTAATAATACCTCGCATTAATCAGGTAGATAAATCGTAACACATATTTTATTCCTACTCAGTTATCAACTTTCCTAATAATTACATTATCCTACAGATAACAATAATATAAGGAACTATTAATTCTGTGACGTAGTCAACCTTTTTAATTTACACTTTAGATCTTTTTGTATCGGTGTTTTCTTATGGATCCACTTATTACTTTTTTATTATTTTTATTATTGTTTTTCAAATTTTGACTTTTACATTCTTGTCATTACTTTTTTGTATCTGAGGTTATAATTCTATGTTTTTCTTGGCCGTTTGGTTCTTAGTTCTTCTGCCTGACCTTGGTAGAAGACCATGAGACGTGATCTAAATACTGACCAGAGATTTATATAATACTAGTGGATGCCCGCAGCTTCGCCCGCTCAGATCCCGATTTTTGCGGTTCCCGTGGGAATTTCCCAAAATCCGTTCTTAGCGGATGCCTACGTCATAACATCTACCTGTATGCCAAATTTTAGCCCGATCCGTCCAGTGGTTTGGGCTGTGCGTTGAAAGATCACTATGTCAGTCAGTCAGTCAGTCACCTTTGAGTTATATATATTTAGATAATTGGTACTATAGTCACTTGTCTTCGCGTATCGAGAGCAATGGGTAGCTGTGTGGTTGAGGCTCCTAGAGGATTTGGAAAAGAGAGAGAAAGATAGAGAAAGAGTCTTTATCGTCTATCCCAAAATGCTGTAAAACCGCATTCTATCAAATTAATAGTACGATCATTTTCACTGAATGAAATGAATAATCGGCCAAGTGCGAGTCAGAACCGCACACGTAGGGTTCCGTACCATCATACTAGATGGCGCTAGTTTCTTCAGTTCCGTACTATCAGACTAGATGGCGCTAGTTTCTTTAGTTCCATACATCATACTAGATGGCGCTAGTTTAATCACATTTAAAAAAAAACACGCTTTTTGTATGGAGACTCACTTTTTTTTCCAATTTCTAGTATTTGTTGTTCAGTCGAGGCATTGATGGGAACAATTGTCTCTTTATTTTTCTTTATGTGTGAAGATTAAGAAAATAACCACACTTTTGCAATTTTTACATGTTTTTTCAATGAATTTCAAGTCGATGGATGCGGGCAGCGCAGGACCGGTCGTCGTGAAAATCCTTGGAAGAGGCCTTTGTCCAGGAGTGGACGATTTTCGGCTGGTATGATGCAAAATTGAAAGAAAAAAAAACATTTCATCATCATCGTCATATCAGCCGACAAACGTCCACTGCTGAACAAAAGGCCTCTCCCAAGGATTTTCACGACGACCGGTCCTGCGCTGCCCGCATCCATCGGCTTTCCGCCATCTCCACCAGGTCGTCAGTCCACCGCGTAGGAGGCCTGCCTGCGCTCCGTTTTCTGGTGCGCGGTCGCCACTCGAGAACTTTACTGCCCCAACAGCCATTTGTACTAGAGCAGTAACACTTAACTCTTATAGAAAAAAAATATCTTCTTTTAAAATGAGATCACAGAAAATTCATTTTGTCCATACTCATGGACAAAATGACATACCCTGTATGGACAAAATGACATACTAAATAAAGTGCAATTAAATGCATAGTTCACACACAAATTTCTTTGTTTTCTTCGGTAGATCAGCACAGGCAGCATGCACCCAACGGAAGCACTGCATACATCTAAGCCAACCTTCTCCGGGTTTTGATCGGGAGTACAAATCATTGCAATAAATGCAAGCGCAATCGTCCTCATCATCCTCTACCTGAGAATTAATGTTTTCTTCTTCAGAATTT
Source organism: Coleophora flavipennella (assembly GCA_947284805.1). Taxonomy (NCBI): domain Eukaryota; kingdom Metazoa; phylum Arthropoda; class Insecta; order Lepidoptera; family Coleophoridae; genus Coleophora; species Coleophora flavipennella. Next base: position 13,868,663 of record OX369264.1, on the reverse strand, counting down.
TAACATGTGTGCTGAAAGATAAAACGAAAAAATTATCTAAGTACTTTATATATTAACAAAAAAAGACGACTGTCCATATCCTGGGTATGTCATTTTGTCCACCAATGAGATTGAATATTTTTAACTTCGTATTTTCTAAAATGTATAAAAGAATCGAAACTAAATATCATTCCCTCATAGGTTGAAATATACTTATGCAAATAAAATCAACAAACAGCGAAGATTTAAAGAAAAACTTACCAAAAACCTATAAGTTGTCACAACACAAAACAAACTTGAGGTTGGTGAAAACCAATGACTTATATATTACTTGTGGTGAAAATAAACATGAAGTTGTGCCGAAACGACGCGCGCCCGGATTGGTCTAGTATTTTCCTAGGGTGGTAATGGCGACACAAAGACTGCGATTGGCTGGTTATTGATGTTCCAAACCGCGCCAATTTTCAAATAAGCCCACTATGTCATTTTGTCCGTCTATGTCATTTTGTCCGTACTTCCCCTATATGAGCTAATGTGATGATCCACAATTGGTCAGCCCTTGATATCATCTCACTTAATGGTAAGTATAATAATATATAATAATTTATTTATTGACCTCAAAAATTACGAAGTATTTTCCACATGCAGCATGAAATACAGTTCAGTATACTAAAATTATAAGAACTAAAGCCTAAGCTAGGCAAAAGCCTGTGTTATAGACAGTAGTCCTCTTCCATTTGGAGCAATATATTATTTTGTTAAAAAAAACGGATAGAAGTGACGATGATGCCGAAGATGGAAGCGAACTTACCAAGATTCCCCAACGCAATGAAGGAATTGTCTGCTTTCAATTATATTTTGAAGAATAAATTAAAAAAAAAATACAATAATATTTGTTATAATTATACAAAGTGAGCAATGTTATTATTTTTTATACTTTCATTGTAGTTTTTGATTGAAACGAAAAACCATTGAAAAAGTGTGGTTATTTTCTTTACTCGTTACATGTTAAGAAAAAGACAGAGACAGCTGTTCCTCGCCTTAACACACAACTTTCGAGCTTCTTCACAGGTGTGCAGGTTTCCTCGCGATGTTTTCCTTTAGCATAAGAGCGTCTGATAAACGCACATATGAAATCGATATACAAAAACACATTGGTAAGTGGCAGGATTCGAACCACGACCTCCCGGACAGGGGGTAGCGGCCCTAACCGTTCCGCTACCGATACTCTAGACTAATATGATACGATAATACCGACGCTCTGATGAAATATGATAATTAAATACACCTCTTTAATACCTAACAATAATTATAATTCCGGTGTCCGTGCTTACAATAATTGAATCTAAATTATTTGTAATTTGAGTTGAGTTTTAATTAATATCTTTCTACATTTCTAAGAAAGAGCGCAAAGAATAAACAAACCAATTTAATTAAAAATTAAAAACCCATCTGCATAAAAACATAACCTCTCTTTTTTTGGAAGTAGGATGACAATTTTTACTTATGACACTCACAGATGAAGATGAATATCTAACGACACATAGCACTCCAAAATAAATCAAGCCGTTTATTTTACAGGCTCAGATGGATGTATATATGGATGTTTGGTACTCTTTGACGCAAAAACTACTGAACGTATCTGGCTGAAATTTGGTGGTAGACAGATTAGGACCTGGATTAACATATAGATACTGCGCACCCTCGAAGACAGTCATAGAAATTATGTTCACGCGAGCGAAGCCCCTGGCAAAATCTAGTAATATAATAGATGTAAAAATGTGTATGTTTGTTACCTTTTCACGCTTCAACACCTGGACCAATCTTGATGAAATTTGCCATGCAGGTAGCCTGTGTCACGGGGAAGGACATTCATACTTTTTATCCCGTCAAAATAGCATAGTCCGATGCAGTTCCCGAGGGAACTGAAAACGTACTCTTTTTTTGGTTTTCTTTAACATCGCAACGGAACAATGGATTGTTGAGATATTGCACAGAGATAGTCGATGGGGTGGGAAATGACATAATTTACTAATTAGAATATCCTAACATATTTCCCGAGGGATCTGGGAAAAAATATTTCCATTCTTGCGCACGTTGTAGTCGAAAAGTTTGACTCAAGTGTTTTTTTGTACAGACTTAGTTGAACGGGTGGGAAGTGACATAGACTGTTAATCGGAACAGCCTGATAAATTTCCTGGGGGATCCGGAGAAAACTCATGTCCACGCTTGCGAGCTGATTGCGGCTCGCGCACCACTCACCTCTTGAAAGACAGTCATAAAAATGATGTCCACGCGGGCGAAGCCGCGGGCAAAAGCTAGTAGATACTTAGTACATACATACATACATTCGCCCGAAAATCATTACCCCCGTTTATGGGCAGTCGGGTGAAAGTAAAAACAGTAGGTATAATTTGCTATTATTTCCTCTGAAAATGCATGTTGTTTGTTAGGTGATCATTCACAGGATCTAGAGACAAATGTAAGTAATAAATAGCAGTAACCCCTTAAACAATTTACGACCACGATAGATCCAATAATTTAAAATTACACTGCCTGTGTTCTGCAGAGTCCACTCCAATGCTCTATCGTACTGAATGTAGGGTTGCCACTATCCAGGGAAACCGAGAAATGCAGTCGGGGTTGTCCCGAAATTTCAATAAAACCAGTGGTTTTATTTGTGTGTGTAGCAGGCACTATGTCATCGTCAAGTCGTTAAAAAAAACAAATAAGTACGAGTCGATCCTGCGCACCAAGGGTTCCGTGCCACCACACCTCTCTACACAATTCAAACAAAGATATCTATTAATTTTAAATAAAAGACAACAACGCGAGTGACGGAAAAATGGCGTTTTTTTTTATTCAGTTCGGACTCCTAACGAGTACTAATGAGTACGATTACAATAACACTAAGTGAAGTGAAAAACACTAAATAAATGAGCACGCGAAGCGAGCGATGTTAGGTTCGGTCAGGTTTGATAGATTTAACATTCAAAGAGCCTTGCGTAGCGAGGTTCCCCCCCCCCCCCCGCCCCCCGGCCCCCCGGTAAGCAGAATGCTTCGCAGCAGAAGAAATCATCGGTTTTATTCGGAGGTACAAGAATAGGCCGTGATATTGTGATCCGATTCACAATTTAACGTTATATCATAATCTAACTAGTGAGATTGTAATATCGCGGTTTTCACAATATACCGGTGACATATATACAAACAACTGACGTAATTATCTATAGACATGAATGCAAGTAGGGCTGATCATCGGCGGCATTTGTCATGAAAAATATTTAATCGAATTTTTAATGTATTTTCAAAAGGTTAGGTAACGTAATTTATATATTTTCTTATATACGTACAATTAAAGATTGGGAATATAAATAGCATCGTTTCCATAGATTTGGTAGTTCGTGTGAGCGAGAGATTTATATTGTTTGAGCAAGACGCAAATAGAAGCGCCGCCAATTAACATTCCCAGACTAATTGTATTCTATAATTGTATTGTATGCGTAAAAGTATCTTATTTATGTAGAGCTTGGTACAATTAATTTAATAAAACAAATTAAATTATACTTGTTATTTGGAATATTTATTTTACCAACTTTGGTATGAAATTAATCAGACAGGGTTAATGGAAATGTGACGTATTCCTTAAAAAGGTGTAAACTGAAACTAATTTGAAACAAAAAAGGTCAAATAACTACTTGTCGCAAACCAACGGCTTTCAAGTATCAGCCAAATTAAATTTAAACTTTTGTATGAGAAACGCATTGATTTAATTCTTCAAAATTTTGTTGAAATTTTTTTAATGCAAAACACGGAAAAAACGGCACGGATATTTTAAGATATCTGGTCAGATAAATATATGAGGTCTAACAAAATTAGCTGAAACTATTTTAACTGGTACTTCTACCCATGAAACTGAACAACTTTCCCCATGGAACCCAAAGTCAAAACGCAAAAAAAAATTTGGCTCTCCCATACTAACTCGATCAGCTGATCAGGCAACTTAGTATGGGAAGTTCAAAATTTTTTTTGAGATTTGACTTGAGTTTCATGGGGAAAGTTGTTCAGTTTCATGGGTGGAAGCACCAGTTAAAATAGTTTCAGCTAATTTTGTGAGACCTTATATATCTTATAGTATCCTTCCCGTGTGTGACAACCCTTTCGTTCGGTAACCAAACTGTAAACAATTGGCGTGACGAGGGGTGAGGTCGGACCTAGAGAGCGGCAGGGAGTTTCCATACTGTACGCTAGTACTAATGTAATATATACTGTGCTTAGGGTAAAAAACCGTAAAAAATGGCCAAGAAAAGAAACCGGAAGTGATGAGTCCGGATCTGACAACCCTAATTGGAAGCGAATTCTTTATTAATTGCGAATAGAGTACCTTTCAGTGTCGGCCGCTTATAAAATAAACATCGGCATAAATGGACGCCATTCGTCGTGCTGTGTATGGAATTTTAAAGTGACAATCATGATACAATTGCTTCTGTTGATTTACTTTTTGTAGAGAGAGAGAGAGAGAGAGAGAGAGAGAAGATCGATGCCAACAGAGTTATACTAGTAGTTATTATATCAGCTCATATACGTCCCCACCGAGGGGCTTGAGCCTACCCTGAATCAGGGCGATTAGGCCTTAGTCGACCACGCGGGCCCAGTGCGGGTTGGTCGACTTCACACACAACCTTCGAGTTTCTTCGCAGGCCTGTGCAGGTTTCCTCATGATGTTTTCCTTCACCGTTAAAGCAATCGGTAATGATATGTACGTAAGTTTTTGAAAAACTCATTGGTACATTGGCCGTCCAGATTTGAACCCGGTATCTCTGGTTAGATGGACCGAGCCGTTACCGGTTGAGCCACCGACGCACTAGTAGTAGCCTATAAGAAATTATTTTGTGTACCTTTGCTGATGCGTATATACCTTTTTCGGCAGATACAAAACACTTGTTGGAGTTAAAAAGTAATTGGTACTAAACCATTTTAATTAAAAATTGAAAACCCGACTACATAAGAACATTAACCCTCTTTTTTGGGCAGACAGGTAAAATTTTATCCTGTCACTCACGGTATCCACCTCGCACTCGAAAACCAGTAGCTGGCTTAGAAAACGCCCTATCACCAACCAACCGAGTCTTACAACTAACCCCGCCGGGAATCGAACCCGCGACCTCCTGTGTAAAGCCAGTGAACTTTGCCTCTGAGCTACGGAGGCGGTTTGAGATTTTCACAGATTACTAAACCTGTTCAAGTAAGCCACGCATTGAATAGGGATCCGTAGCAATTTTCTTTCCAACTGAATCCCGTCACTTTTATAGGATTTAAACTTAATTCGGTCGGTACTATAAAGTATCAGCATAAGGTAAGTACATAAGTTGTGTGTACTAAGATGTCCAAGTTACTATGGTTGTTTAACTATTCCACGGGAACCCTTTAATTTTCCGGAATAAAAAGTATCTAAGATGTTGACCAGGGATATAAGGTATCACCATGCAAAATTTCATTGAAATCAGTCTAGCCATTTCGGAGATTAGCCCTTACAAACAGACAGAGAAAAACAAAATTAAAAAAAAAGTTTTTTGGTATTTTCCCTCTTTTTACATCCCCTGACTTGGTTTTAAGCATTTTTTTCTTTGTACAGACATTCGACCTCTACAGTTTTATTATATGTAAAGGATTTATCCTACCTCCATTACCTTAAAGTCAAATTAACCGCCTCCGTAGCTCAGAGGCAAAGTTCACTGGCTCTACACAGGAGGTCGCGGGTTCGATTCCCGGCGGGGTCAATTGTATGACTCGGTTTGGTTGGTGGTAGGGCATTTTCTAAGCCCGCCTGGCTAGCTACCACCATCTTATCTAAGTCTTGCCGCCAAATATCAATGTTGATATCATTGGTGTGTTCCGGCATGAAGATAAGATAGCCAGTTCCCCATTGCGTTGGGGAATCTTGGTAAGCCCGCTTCCATCTTCGGTAACATCGTCACTTACCACCAGGCGAGATGTTGTCAAGGGTTTAACAATTGTGCATAAAAAAAAAAATCTCCGAAAGGCCATTTCTTTATTCGTTCATTTCCCTAAATGTCAATCGCCTCGAAACTATGTTTCCCCGTAATAAATAGTGGTGGTACGAATCCCTACATGCAAGGGGCAAACTCGAATTTACCCTATTTTTAAAAGTTGATCAGGGTAAAAAATAATGCTATACATGTTTGGTCATTTCTATGGCCAAACATGTAATTTTAAACATGTAATACATGTATTTTTAATGTGTTTTCGCGCATAACTTCGTCGTTTATGAACCGATTTTGTTGATCTTTTTTTTGTTGAAAAGGTGATATCCCAAGTATCGTACGATAATAAGGAAACCAGGATCTGATGATGGCATCCCAGAGAAATCGAGGGGAACCTTCAAAATCTTAGTGGCGACTAGTGCGATTGAAGTCGTTTTTTTTTTGTTTAAATTATTGTATGGAGGTTTAATTTACCTAGTTATCAGGTCCTATACCATTTTGTTACAGCCTGTATACGTTTGAATCAACAGGTACTTTTATAATTATTAAACATCCGACGCACAGCAAACAAACCTGTTCGTCACACGAATACTTGCCCTGGGTGGGGATCGAACCCACGAGTCTCAGCCCACCAGGTAGTAGCGCTTCCACAGGATCAACGGGTCAGTCAAATTCAGGACTCTTATATCCATGTCCCTCGCAACCCTCATTATGTTAGTTTCCTAGCTAGATATATTTAATTTGAGCTCAGTTAAGTAGCCATAATGACGTCAGAGCTCTCCAGACTGAACGTGAGCTGAGAAGTTAGCACAAGTTCCGAATCCGTAATGTTTTAATGCACTCCGGCTGAGTTGGTGGTTAAATAGGGGCGTGTTTCCATTACTACACACGACAACTGTCTGAAACGTCAACTGAGAAAAATAAATAGAGGTGAAACAATCATCACATCATCATATCAGCTTACATACGTCCCCACCGGGGCAAGTAACTAGTATCTCATCTGTGACCGGGGGCTCGAGCCTACCATGCTAATGCTACCTAATGGTCGATCGGGCCTTAATCGACCGAGGGGGCCCAGTGCGAGTTGGTCGACTTCACACATAACCTTCGAGTTTCTTCGCAGATGTGTGCAGGTTTCCTCACGATGTATTCCTTCACCGTAAGAGCGTCGGATAAACGTACATATGAGATCGAAATTCGAAAACACATTGGTACGTGGCAGGACTCGAACCAAGACCTCCCAGATAGGAGGTAGCGGCCCTTACCGTTGCGCCACCGACGTTCTCATTTTTTCCATACCTAGACATGGCAAGTATTTTTTTTTTTAATTTGTACTTATTTTTGTTTGTTTTTAATTTTAGCATTGACACGAGTGGTGTATTCTCGCTTAAATGGTGGTGCAGTGGCGCATCGGAAGCCGGGTCGTTCCTTTTCCTCTAATATGGTTGAGGGGAGCGATGGCTGAATCTCCGTTATACTCGTGACTGAGTGCTGTCCATGTAAACTGACCTACTCTTGTCAAAGGCATTAAATGAGAAACGAGGGTGCCATTTTTTCCATAGAAACGTAGTCCCCTGTTTCCTCCCCGGATAATGATCATACAGCAAAAATGTGTTTTTCCATCATACCTATAGGTATCAACCATGGCCATGCCCCTATGATTTGATTTTTTACCATATTCTAATCATAATAAGAATTTTGTGTGTGAAGTCGACCAACCCGCACTGGGCCCGCGTGGTCGACTAAGGCCTAATTGCCCTGATTCAGGGTAGGCTCGAGCCCCTCGGTGGGGACGTATATGAGCTGTAATGATGAAGAATTAGGAGCCTTCAAAAACTGAGAAAATTGACCAATTGAAACGTCATTTTCAAACACCCACAAAAAATAATAGATAGATAGACAGATATATGAAACATTTATTCTTTACCACAACACGAATACAATACAGTAAATTATCATTAACTACACTTATATAACTAAAAAACGGGTGGGGCTGTGTCGGGGCAAACGGCCGTTGGTTTTAACGTGAATACGTCTCGTAACGGGTAATATGTAGTTTCTATATAAAATATTATTATTATTAATATTATTATCTGCGTAATTTCAACCGTCCCAGCTGCAGATGTACTGGCACCGTCGTTGATCCGGTCGGCCGCATTCATTACTTTACGTTGCCGGCACTGCTTGACTCCATCATTTATGGTGTTTTATTGGTACCATTCGATTGCTGTTGAGATGCCCTTTCCAACTGTATACGATCTCTGTATTTCGATTTGGCTTTTCGACGCGTATAGGCCGACATTATATATTTTTTGATATTATTTTTTTATTTAAACACCTTATTATAATCACAGTTACAATTTTACACTAATGTTTTATAAATAATCGATAGATTTTGACGAGAGCTGACGATTGAAACTTGAATGAACGTCGTAACTTTACCGAGTCGAAAGTTATACTAAATGGAAATCTCGATACGCAGCAAAATGACCTTCAAAATGGCGGGGCTGCCCCCTCCCCCGCGCGCGATGTGTTACAGTCCTTACTTAGCGTAATAAATTCTTTGATTCTTTAGCTATCAAGTGGTGTAAACGAAATTTGGATGGAGATGATAGATATGTAGCTACAACACTAAACTGTATCCCCCGATTTTGTTATCATTCGTTTTTTTGGATTGCATCCCTATGGAGGTAATTTTAAAGACGTATTCACGTAAAAAGCTATAAGTAACAAGTTTAGTACTTTGCAGTTGCATAACAGACTACACACCAGTCGAAAGTGTTCGGTGAATAACATTACTGTGCCGTAGCAAAGAAGAGGCTCCGACCGCTATGAAATGCCGAACGAGACTACTACGTAGACAGAACAAGGCTCATACGCATATCTACACGTCTACACTATAATATTATAAAGAGGAAAGATTTGTATTTTTGTGTGTGTGTATGTTTGTAATGAATAAACTCAAAAACTACTTAACCGATTTTAAAAATACTTTCACCATTACTTGCTACATTATCGCTGAGTAACATAGACTATATTTATTACTAGAAAAATAAGGGATCCTTGATAAAACTTCAGTGACGTGAACCAAGGTGTTAAAAAAATTACTTAAAAATTTCTTTCATCGCTTACGCTACGGAAACTATTGATGATAGAACAATTAAATGTTCTACAATATTAGAGAACATATCAATACCTACTAAAAACTTGGCGAAACTATATGTCCAACTATTGTAGTTATTTCACTATAACCACTTTTTACATTTTAAAAGTTAATAAAAAACTGACCAAAATCAGGCAATTATAACCATACCTTAGTATTAACCCTTATCCAAATAAATCATTTCATAATCAAAAATGTTTCGATACCTATAGATAACCTTTTAACTTACTTGAATCGGACATTCCATTCAGAAGATATTAAGAATTTATGAAAATAAACACGGCCACCGCGCAATGATCGGTGTGGCCCCAAGCAATGCAGCCGTAGCGTTAAAAAGAGGATGGATTTGTTTGTTAGCATTGAACAGGCTCCGAAACTACTGGATCGATTTGAAAAATTCTTTCACTGTTGGGAAGCTACACTATCCGCGGTTGCTATAGGCTATATTATATTTTCAAATAGGGATCGTTTCTGAAACTATAACCCAAGGTGTGAAATATGTACCTAAAAATTCCTGCATTATCAACAAAAAGTAGTGTAGTGTAGTGTGAAGTGTGTAGTGTGAAGGGGGTAGTGTGAAGGGTGTAGTGTATAGTGTGTAGTGTAATGTAGTGTAGAATAGTGCAATGTAGTGTAGAACAGTGCAGTTTAGTGCAGTATAGTGTAGTGCAGTGTAGTGTAGTGTTGTGCAGTGTAGTGCAGTGTAGTGCAGTTTAGTGCAGTGTAGTGCAGTGTAGTGCAGTGGAGTGCAGTGGAGTGAAGTGGAGTGCAGTGGAGTGCAGTGTTGTGCAGTGTAGTGCAGTGTAGTACAGTGTTGTGCAGTGTAGTGCAGTGGAGTGCAGTGGAGTGCAGTGGAGTGCAGTGGAGTGCAGTGGAGTGCAGTGGAGTGCAGTGGAGTGCAGTGGAGTGCAGTGGAGTGCAGTGGAGTGCAGTGGAGTGCAGTGGAGTGCAGTGGAGTGCAGTGTTGTGCAGTGTAGTGCAGTGTTGTGCAGTGGAGTGCAGTTGAGTGCAGTGGAGTACAGTTGAGTGCAGTGGAGTACAGTGGAGTGCAGTGTAGTGCAGTGGAATGCAGTGGAGTGCAGTGGGGTGCAGTGGAGTGCAGTTCAGTGTAGTGTATTGCATTGTAGTGTAGTATAAGGCGGTACAAAGTTCGCCGGGACAGCTAGTTAACAATAAAGTGAAAACATAGAGGTACAGGTAAAGCGTTTTTTTAAATTACTTTTGAAAAAAATGTTATTATTGCTCAAGTTTTGGAGGAGGAAATAGGGGACTACGAAATGCTGTTTTGGTCATATTTAGTGCCTATTATTGGTCTGCGCTGCAGTTCTCCCTTTCTTGCTGTATACAGAGAGATTTGGGGGAGGTATACAGCAACATTTTATTCAAATACCTATTCTTTGGACCGCGTTTCCTCTTATTGACATTTTTTTTTAATGATTCTTTTTTTTCACAAATGACATGTACTTATAATTAAATGTAATTACTATTTTATGACTATCAGAAAGGGTGTAATTTACACCTATTTTGAATAAACATCTTGTCTTTCGCTGTGATTACTAACATCAATTCCTAAGGAGCTTACTCAGAGATCGAACTGGGGATTATTCGTATCCATTAGCGATCGGGTACCTACTATTCTTATCATGGAATGGCTCAAAGCGCTCAGCAAATAAATAGGTAGCTCTTTCAAATTATATCTGGATGAATATCAGTCAGTGCTGTGGAAACGCAGCAACTCAGTGTAAATACGTCGCCGAAGTAATCGTGCAAGTTTGAGAACTGTTTGCATTCGAGATAGCTTCGAGGTGTTATGACTCTGCCGTCATATTGTGAGAATCTGCCTACCTACCCACATAGGATAAGTTATAAGCCTGTATCAAGGTCTGAGCCAGACATTTTTTAGTTAGGTTCTGAGTGGAAAAATTTTTGGTCAGTTTTCCTAAGAAGTTTTCTTTCGAGGATTTATTGAAGATAGTTTTCGAAATACCAAATTTTTTACAAGCTTTTATTTAACTTGCAATGTATGTATGTTTGTTCGGGTGAAATCTTGCAAGTTACATCAGACCCACTTCCTGGTTTCCGATTGAGCTGAAATTTTGCATGCATATGTATATTGCGTGACAATACAATGTTAGAAGTTTGTACCCAAAAGTTTTGAGGTTTTTCGAAAATTATCTATAGATTAAATATAGAAAAAAAATAAAGAAAAAAACGTAAGCCTAGCTTTTGTTCTGATTGACAACCTGTCATTCGGAGGATGCGGATGGATGCCGCTGAACCATTGAAGCGCAGAACCGGTCGTCATGGAAATCCTTGGGGGAGGCCTATGCCCAGCAGTGGACGTACGTCGGCTTAGATGATGATGATGACAACCTGTCAAATATTGGTCCAAATCGGTAAACATTTAAGAGGTAAAAATCGTTAACGCCGTTTGTGATAAAAGTCGCAGCTTCACAATCCTCTTAACGCACAAATTTGTTATTTGATGAATATGTCTTTAAGCTATTAGTAATCTAGTCTAGTGGCGGGTCAGCCTCTTTTGTCTATTTCGATAATGTCCTATGGTAAGTGAAATCATCAACAAAAATAAAGTTTAACCGTATAAAAATAGAGACGAAAAGTAACCCAGGTTTTACAACTACAAGGCTCTTTATCTGTAACATACTCGTATGCATTTAACAATTTACAGTGCTCCCTAAACAGTTAACCAGTTGGCACACTCCCAAAACCCTGGCAGAAGGAAAGTCAGTACTAATTGACAAAGGTCGTAGCCTGGCGGTTGAAGTCGACTGCCGTTTTATTTAGAGTTATTTCCTACTGAGCCACTGATAAATGATTATGGATGGGTCTCTGTTATCTAACTAATATAATTATAGATTTACGTTATTTTTGACGTCAATTACACCTGAACGATATAAAAACTAAGGTTGAAAAAAAAATACCCTTATTGTTGATGATGTTTCTTAAAGTCAAAAGCTATTAGAAACACGATTGAGCAGTTTTGGCTTGATAAGAAAAAATCCTAAAGATAGGTCTACACCGTTAGTTTCAACTCTAGTTATGACTAATATTTTGAAGTTTAAATTGAGAATTGACTATGGGTTCTTTGGGGAAAGTTATTCAGTATGATGAGTAGAACCTTAGTTAACGTGTCCTACATAATTTTGTTTACACCCTGTATACACTAATTTTTTTAGATTTTTTTTTTGGTATCTGCTAGTGATACAGACAGCGTGGATTTTTGTCAAAGACTCGTAGTCGGTTTTTCAGACAATCACTTAACCTTCTATTTGCCATGTTACTGTACTGCATTTCTCAATTGCGCTTCCAGTTTTTCATTAGATTACGCTTTGGTTAGACCTTATCTTTTATGCAATACTTAAGACATTTCTATTTCTTTCGCCTATCTTGCCTACCTTACTTATGATTGTATTTACAAATTCGTTCGTTTTCCCATACTAACCTAAAATTACTACGTTTTGTAAACGGATTGGCCGATTCTAATGAAACTTTAGACACTTACGAAACTCTAGTTTGTGGATAAATTACATTAAAAAAAATTGTGTTGTCACTTAATAATAATAGTGATTTAAGGTTTTCATAGTAATCTTAAATAATGCTAATCCACAAACTCGAATTTCAAAATTCGCTTATATGTTCCTATGTATAAAGTTTCATTAGAATCGGCTAATCCATTTTCAAGAAGTAGTAATATTAAGTTTTTATGGAAAACAATTTTGTGAATAAGCTCGTAATAGTAGGTGCTTGACATAGCAGGCAATCCAGTGCATTTGCAAAGGTCCCATCTCTGCGTACTGCGCTGCGGTACTGCGTATATTCTGCGGACGTACCACTGGGTGCTTCTCGAATACTCGATTACCAGTTTTTGTTTCACTTTGTACGTTTTATTATGTTTGTCAGTCAGTGGAAAAAAGAGAGCGACGCGGAAAAACGGGCTAGCTCGCCCCGAGCTTGCAAGCATAACCTTCGGGAAAAGGAACGTAAGCAGTAAACTGGGTACGTAATTGAATTTAACAAATTATACTTTGTTGCGTTGAATAACGTATGTTACGTTTCTGTAAAGAAAGTAAGGTTTTCTCGAGGCGTGGTTTAATTTTAATATTTAAGTCACTATACTTTACTTTGTCGGTGGCGTAACTAGACCAGGAGGTCGTGGTTCGAATCCTGTCACGTACCAATGTGATTTCGAAATTAGATTTCATATGTACGTTTATCCGAAGTTCTTACGGTAAAGGAAAACATCGTGAGGAAATCTGCACACGCCTGCGGAGAAACTCGCAGGTTGTGTGTGAAGTCGACCAACCCGCACTGGGCCCGCGTGGTCGAATAAGGCTCGATCGCCCTAATTCAGGGTAGGCTCGAGCCCCTCGGTGGGGACGTGTATGAGCTGATATGTGTTAAAGGTATTTTAAAAGGTATTTTTAATACACTTATTTTTATTCTACAATTAATAAACTCTTGGCATTATGTCACCTAAAAATATTTTGATCCAACAAGTAAGCTTCTTTTAGAGTCTTGAACTTTGTGTGACAAAATGCACATAATATGAGTTCATTGAGTTCCCAACATCCAACCCGGCTACTACAGGTAATATTTCCCGCAATTGGTTTTGCCTCGACCATAGATACGAACAGGTTTTTTTTCAAAATCTTTCACACACGATTAATATAGGGTCTTAATAAAGGAATGCACTTTTTTAACTGGAGCTTGTACTCATGAAATTGAACAACTCTCCCCAAGAAACCCATTGTCAATTCGCATTTGTTTTTTTTTTAAATATTACATAGCGTAAGAATAGGTAACATTGCGGACCGGCGCGGTCATTGAACTTTGACCTTTCAGTGACAAGTTCGTAAACCTGGGAGTTATTCTGAGCAGTTTGATAATTTAATTAAAAAATAATAATTGCCAATTAACCATGGGATTCTTGGGGAAAGTTGTTCAGTTTCATGAGTACAAGCTCCAGTTAAAAAAGTGCATACCTTTGTTAAGACCCGACCATTTTTTATACCTAAACACAAAACGTCACGTTGCTGTGACAACCTTTAACTATACCGAAATACGAGGTTTGATTGTGTGCGAAAGATAAAAAAAAAATTGATTGTAGCTATGTTCGTAAAGGCTCCATACAAAAAATTTCCAACCCTTTTTAATATTCGACAAATCTCCCAACAAATATCCAAGAGTTTCCCGACTTAGCACGAGTGTGGTAATGTTGAATAAGTTTGTGTAGATAGAACAGTCTTAACTCTAAAACAGCTTATTACACCATGAACAATGACATGGCCCACTGACATGGGTGTTTTCAAGTTTATAAGTCAAATAGTATAGAAACCCAAAGGGAGAAAACACCTCGTTTGATGAACAATGGCTTTGGCGGCCTATATCTTGCAAACAGCCTGTCACACGACTTACGTAGGATTATGTTGATATAAGGGCGTGAGTTAAAACTCCATCGTGGACATGCAGTTAATATTATTTAATTATGAAAATAAGACCCGTAAGGCACTTGTCCCACCGCCGACGAGAAAGCGACTAACTATCGATTATTTTCTCGCACAAGAAACGTACAATAGATGTAGATCCCGTGACAATGAAAGAGATACATATCTTAGTAGTAAATCGCTGACTGTTCACACTGCCGGCGATTAACTATTAATATATGTATCTCTTTCATTGACACGGGATCTACATCTATAGTACATTTCTTGAGCGAGTTGAGCGTGAAAATAGTCGATAGTTAGTCGCTTTCTCGTCGGCGGTGGGACAAGTGCCTTATGGGTCTTTTATAAAGTATCAGGATACAAAATGATTAAATTTATTATATTAAGAGCTGATAATGTAATTTTTTTTGGTTTTTGAATCATATTGTCAGATGGATGACAGCTTATGCATGAAAAAGAAATAGATGGAATGAAAAGAAGATCGGATGAAAGAAGAATGGATAACAGTGCACCGCGCTACAACCCGTCCCGTGATTCTAAACGCTTCGAGTTCGATTCGTTACACGGAATCGGAAAAAAAAACGAACAAATTCTATTGTTTTTCCTTGTCTTTATCAAATCCGTTTGACTATTTTGCCGATTCCGTGTTACGAATAGAACTCCAAGCTTTTAGAATCAGGGGGCTGATAAACATACGTTCTATTTTCAGAAATATCTATTTAATTATACATAAGGGTGCCCCACTCGAACATAAGGACTTGTCTCTTTTTGGTCTGTATGTTCACAAGGAGTAAAACTATAAATAATAATTAAAGATTCATAATTAACTAAAAAGAAAATATACACGTAAAATTTCTGACTATGACTATCTGTGACGGAAGGATGTTTGATTTTTATGCGCTTAAGAGCTCTTTTTAAGAGGGAAGAAAAGGACGTGCTCGTCCATACAAAAAGAGAAAACGTTTTTCCACTTCTAAATATTTTCCAATCACCATCATTTTTTAGTATGTTATTGACACAATGAATTACTAGGTTTATAGCTTTTCCTTTTTTCAAAATTTGCTATAGATTCAGACTTATAGGCAGCTCAAGTAACGTAATTTTTGTGATTAAAACTGTGTCGAATTAAGCCGTTTTTTGAACAAAATCAATGTATTTTTTTAAAAAGCGAAACCTATAAACCTAGAATATATTGTGCTGAAACGATCGACATCAAAATCAAAGAGATTTGTTGAGATTTAGTTAGTGAAAACCGTTTTCTCCCGAAATGGGAATTTCGTCCAGAAAAGTACCTATTGTCAGTTGCGAGCTGCAACGCTCTCTATCGCACGATTGGGGGTCGGGGGAAAGCAAAGCACACGTACAATAGAGATGTCGATGGTGAAGTTGATAGTAGAGATGGGATCCCACCCACGTTATCGATATCTATCTGTTTAAAAAGTTAATTATTATTTTCAACTTATATTAAGAATTATTTTTTACTTTTTAGTCTGATGTACTTTTAAAGCGTGTTTTTTAGTTTTTTTAAACTTTATTTATTTTAGATACACTGCAAATACCTAAATAACCTTACAATACAAAATTTCAGTCATTTAGGGCGCATATCGTCAACAAGCCGATTTATCAAAAATCAATTTAGTTTATACTCCTTGCTAATTACTATTATCTACATAACAAAATACTCACTTGAAATTATCACTATTACCTACTGCTACTAACTTCAATTTCTCTGTATCGGAGTTTCGGGGACGCCACAACAATCACTATCCGTAGGTCTGTACGTAAGAAAACATTCCGCCTTTCGTCGCAACTTCTCGCCAACTGGCAGCGTCCGTCGATGTGTGCGTGAGGCTCTTTGTATGTGCTGTGCGCGATGCCCGGGGGCATGAGCGCACGAGCGATAGCAAATGTTTTCCCAAATACCTATTTCGTTAGGATCGCGAAGCTATTCTTCCCTCTTAAAAGCTTTTATTTAACTTGCAATGTATGTATGTATGTAAGTTTGTTTAGTTCAAATCTTGCGATCAATTTTAGAGCGACTTCCAGGGGTCTGATTGAGCTGAAATTTGGAATGAAGCCGTATACCCGGTGACAATAGATCCTTTTGGTATTTTGAAGCTGATTATGAAATTTGGAGTTGGATGGAATCATGGTCCCAAGTTTCTTCTTTTTTTTAAAGAACCGTAGGATATAACTATGCTTGCCTTTTTTTGAATTTGGAACTGTGTATTTATTCATCTGAGCATTTGTTTTTTTTTGAGCATTAAAACTCTTTTAAAATAAAAGTTTATAACTAAAAGCTTTAAGGTTTTACTAAAATTATGAACTTTTAGCTTTTAGGGGTTTAAGGTTATACCACAAAGAGGTACAGGCTATTAAATGACAAAAATAGAACACGTTATATTATGAATTTTAACACCTCAATTGTTTTTTTTTTGTGAGCGAGATCTCTGTTTACAAAACATTTCAGGCCCACAATAAATTTAATGTGATCCAAATCAAATCAGTTTTTCTCACGGTACCGTAAAAAGAGTAGAAGAAATCACAGTGGCTTTCATTTATTTCTTTGATGGAGTGCGAATGGTTGAGCAGCTGTGGTCGATTGTTACTCGGTTACTTCCTGAAGAGTTTTCTACTAGGGTCCGTAACGAGTATTATTAACATTAGACTGTGTAAGTCCGTTGTTATAATTAAAAAATAAAAATTGCTTAACGTCAACCTTTCAGAAGTTGCTAATTGACGGTTACCATAACTTTTATCTTCACGATAAAGACTTCCCATGCCAGCTGGATTTGTGCTGTTTAAGTAATTTTAAGCAATATAAAATTACTAACAGCATATTATTCACGCGCGACGTATAAGTCGAACACAATAAATGACAGTCGCTTGCGCAGGGTAGGAAGCGAGCGGATGTAAAGCGGGTTACGCGGAGGGTCTGGCGTCCGTACCTCGGTGCGCACGACCCCCGCGTCCCGCACTTCGATTGAGACCTGAAAATAAGACACTGCGCACTGTTCAACTTAGATGCCGCGACCTATACCTCCAACGTTTGTAAGGGGACCAAGGGATCTGGGGAAAACTCATTTCCACGCTCGCGCACGTCAGCGTCGCAACGGAGCAACGGATTGAAGTGAGCTTTTGTATAGAATTGGTTGAGGGGGTGGGAAGTGACATAGACTTATAATCAGAATAGCCCGATCTGCGATCGGGATTTGTGGAAAACTCATGTCCATGCACTTACTCTCAAAGACAGTCATAAAAAGATATCCACGCGGGCGAAGCCGCAGGCAAAAGCTAGTTTGCAATATTAGTTACGACTAGATTTTGCCCGCGGCTTCGCCCACGTGTTCATCGTTTTTACTAATGTCTTTATGGGAGAGTGGTGCGCGAGCCGCAAGCGGTTCACGAGCGCGGACCTGAGTTTTCTCCAGGTCCCTCAGGAACTATAGCGGGCTATTCTCATTAGCAGTCTATGTCACTTCCCACCCCCTCAACTAATTCTATACAAAATTAACTTAATCCGTTGTTCCATTGTGACAACGCCGACGTGCGCGAGCGTGCAAATGAGTTGTCTCCAGATCCCTCGGGAACTATGTCAGGATATGCTAATTAGTAATATGTCATTTCCCACCCCCTTAACCATGATAGCAAAAAATCACATAAAACCATTGCTGCGTTGCGATGTTAAAAAAAAAAAACCAAAAAAAATAAATTTCGTCAGTTCCCACAGGAACTGCATCGGACTTTGCTATTTCACGGAATAAAAAGTAGCCTATGTCCTTTCTAGTGACACAGGCTATCTGCATGACAAATTTCATCAGGATTGATCGAGGTGTTGAAGTGTGAAAAGATAACAAACAAGGAAACACAGATTCGCATTTATAATATTAGTAAGAATAAGGATAAACTACTCCCTACTGAGAATATAATATCTCCTCTCAGGAGCGTGTAACATTATTTAATTTGTATTGGAGGTACTTTTACAGCTGGATTAACGAAACGCCCTCGAAATCCGGACAAGTGGTTCTATACCAAAATATCTTTATAAATCTAATATGTAAATGATATACTACTAGATCCAAGAATAAGGATAAACTACTCCCTACTGAGAACATAATATCTCCTCTCAGGAGCGTGTAACATTATTTAATTTGTATTGGAGGTACTTTTACAGCTGGATTAACGAAACGCCCTTGAAAACCGGACAAGTGGTTCTATACCAAAATATCTTTATAAATCTAATATATATAACCGCCTCCGTAGCTCAGAGGCAAAGTTCACTGGCTTTACACAGGAGGTCGCAGGTTCGATTCCCGGCGGGGTCAATTGTAAGACTCGGTTTGGTTGGTGGTAGGGCATTTTCTAAGCCCTCCTGGCTAGCTACCACCATCATATCTCAGTCTTGCCGCCAAATATCAATGTTGATATCATTGGTGTGTTCCGGCAGGAAGATAAGATAGCCAGTTCTCCATTGCGTTGGGGAATCTTGGTAAGCCCGCTTCCATCTTCGGCAACATCGTTACTTAACACCAGGTGAGATATTGTCAAGGGTTTACCAATTGTGAATAAAAAAAAAAATAATAATAATAAATATGGATGATATACTACTAGATCCTAATATAGGTCACTACTTGCCTCACGTTTAAAAAAAATATTGTCTCTTGTATGGGAGCCCCCTTAAATTGTTTTATATTTTATTGTTTGTTTTTAAAACAGCAATATAAATAGGTAGGTATATATCATCATATCAGACGATGGACGTCCACTCCACATCCCTTGACGACCGATTCTTCGCTACCCGCATCCAGCGGCTTCCCCCTGACCTTCACCGGGTCATCGGTCAACCGAGTGGGAGTCCTACCTACGCTACGTTTTCCGGTGCGCGGTCGCCACTCGAGAATTTTACTTAAGTGGCAGTGGGCGGGGCACATAGTTCGTAGAATAGATGGCCGTTGGGGCAGTAAATAGGTATATCATCATTACAGCTCATATATGTCCCCACCGAGGGGCTCAAGCCTACCCTGAATCAGGGCGATTGGTCGACTTCACACACAACCTTCGAGTTTATTCGCAGGCGTGTGCAGGTTTCCTCACGATGTTTTCCTTCACCGTTAAAGCAATCGGTAAGTATGTACGTAAGTTTTTGAAAAACTCATTGGTACATTGGCCGTCCAGATTTGAACCCGATACCTCTGGTTAGATGGACCGAGTCGTTACCGGTTGAGCCACCGACGCCTTTATAGGTATATACACGCAAGCGTGAAAAAAAGGTATATACTCTGTGTAAATTTCAACTGTCTAATTAATACGGTTCATGAAATACAGCCCGCTGAAAAACGGACAGCGAAGACTTAGTAAAAGGGTCCCGTTGGTCACCTTTTGGTTATACGGAACTCTAAAAAAACTATTTATATAAAACTAGCTTTTGCCCGCGTTGATATCGTTTTTATGACTGTCTTCGAGGGTGAGTGGTGCGCGAGCCCCTAGCGGCTCACGAGCGTGAACATGAGTTTTCTCCAGATCCCTCTGGAACTCTATCGGGCTATTCTGATTAGCAGTCTATGTCACTTCCCACCCCCTCTACCAATTCTATACAAAAATCATTTCAATCCGTTCCTCCGTTTTAACGACGCTGACGTGCGCGAGCGTGGAAATGAGTTTTCCCCAGATCCCTCGGGAACTATGTCGAGATATGTTAATTAGTAAATTATGACATTTCCCACCCCCTCAACCATATCAAAAAATATCAACAATCCATTGGTCCGTTGCGATTTTAGAGAAATTAATTAAAAAGGGTATTTTTTTAGTTCCCTCAGGAACTGCATCGGACTATGCTTATTGACGGAATAGAAAGTAGCCTATGTCCTTCCCAGTGACATGGGCTACCTACATGCCTAATCTTATCCAGATTGGTTGAGGTGTTGAAGCGTGAAAAGGTAACAAACAAACAAACAAACACACATTTTCACATTTATAATATTATAGTAAGGATGTCGCTGGTAGAACAGAAGAAAGTGGCGTCAGTTGGTGGAGGCTAAGATCCTTTTGGGGTCGCTGAGCCAGCAAAGTATGTAGAATGAAGTGGAGCTATAATATGGGGGCACAGTGGAAGAACACAACGGATGTTGCGGTTGCAGAAAGTGGCGTCAGTTGGTGAAGGCTAAGATCCTTTTGGGGTCGCTGAGCCAGCAAAGTATGTAGAACGAAGTGGAGCTATAATATGGGGGCACAGTGGAAGAACACAACGGATGTTGCGGTTGCAGAAAGTGGCGTCAGTTGGTGAAGGCTAAGATTCTCTTGGGTTCACTGAGCCAGCGAAGTATGTAGAACGAAGTGGAGCTATAATATGGGGGCACAGTGGAAGAACACAACGGATGTTGCGGTTGCATGCTCGCATTTGCATCCCTTACCAGATCCCTTTGTTGCCGACAGTTGAAACGAACTGATGGTTACGACAGAATGAATGTAATCCCTTTTCATTCCTTTTCCACTGCAAGTTTCGCTTTTCACGATGATTTTAGTTTGAATAATTGGTCGATATTTGACTTCTAAAGGATTCTCTTTACTTTTTTAAAGAAGAGAGCGATAGAGCGCAAATGAGGTTTGTAACTAAAATGCAAGTTTTCTACACTAGTATTGTAAAGAGGTATAGTTTGTAAGTTTGCGAGTTTGATTGCAGGAAGCAACCTCTGGAACTACAAAACCGATTTTAAAAATTATTTTACCAGTAGAAAGCTACATTATTTCTGAGTGACAATCGGATATACCTACGCTCGCGAGCCAATTGCGGCTCGCACACCACTCACCCTCAAAGACAGTCATTAAAACGATGCCCACGCGAGGAAATCGGCGGAAAAGGTTAGTCTGTAATACATGTAAAACAGATAATGTGTTAACGAGCATTGAGTTAAAACAACTGATTCGATTCTAATACCTAAGTTCTTATCTAAAAGTATAATAGCTATGTTTTTTATAATTTACAAAACAATATACGATACAATATAAATTAAAGTAAAGTTTAAAAAAGACATAAATAGCCACTACCTAACGTAACTTTGTTATGATTTTTCTTTAATTTCACAAGTTTGGACAGTTGACATTATCTTATGGCTCGCAAAAGCAACTTCCCCTCCATACACCTCCTCCCCCTCCCTTTACTTTCCCCCCTCCACACACACAAACACACACACACATACACACACCTTTTATATTTTTTTTCTAATAAAATCTTATCATTCCTGTTTTAACCTACTTATTTCTTTAATATTTGACTAGCATAATTTTTCTTTTTTTTCTTTTTGTATAACTTTCTTAACATCGGATGTACAAGTTTGTTCTTCTAAATTATCTAACTGTGGAAATCTGTAAAGGCTTTAGAATTTAGTCATACCATTTAGTTATATGTGTTAAAGAATAGCTGTTGATTTCCCAAACTGTAAAAAAAAATAAAAAAAAAATATATTCCTTATTGCATCATAACAATAAATATGTATTGCGTAAATATAAATTGTCCCACACAAAATTGATCCCAATAATCTATAATATTAATATAATAAAACTGTAACGGGGCCGTGTCTGTACATGAAATATTTTTGAAAAATAATAACTGTGGTGGACATTAATAACGATACAGAGGCCAAAACAACAACTTTTGGAATTTTTGTCTGTCTGTCTGTCTGTCTGTATGTTCGCGCATCACGCAAAAACTACCGGGCCGATTTTTATGAAATTTTGTATGTTGGTTCCTTATAGCCCGGGTTAACATATAGGATACTTTTTATCCCAGAAAATTCAAGAGTACCCGTGGGAAAATCAATTCATTTATAGAATGGTATTCATTTATAGAATGGCTCACCACGCAAATGTGGCTTGACCTATTACAATCAAATTTTACACGTTGATACCCTTATCGCGAACTAAAACTGGGACATTGTGAATCCCAAAAAAATTAGGTTTCCTACAGGAATGCAAAAAATTGTATCTTTAGAATGGCTCAACGTAACAATATGAAAAAAATTACATTGGGATGGGGTGTTTTGACCATCATTGTACAGTCGGGTATTCTTTATCCCGGAAAACTAAAGAGGTACCGTGAGAAATTATCTATCAATACTTACAATAATAACAATAGAGTACTTTTTTCCACATATTAGCTACAAATACCGCACATTTTAATCATAGCAGCAGAATGTCAATAGATGGCACTGCAGGGATAATAAAACGCGCTAAGTTGTATTAAAACATTAAAATATTATTTCATACTTTTGAGTGGATTTTTTAGTATTTTTCAGCATAAGCTACTTTAAACAACTCTAACTCTGGAACTATGGCACGTAGCGATGTGATTCAAACACGAACTGATAGGTATTTTTTACAGATTCCAATCGTGTAAAAAAATTAAAAACACATAAATCGAGTTTAGCATCTTATAACAGGAGGCACAGATATGGGAACTCTTCTGACGGCGACTATTTGAGTGTGGCAGTTGCTCTCCGCCTGCAATATCAATATCTGTGAACCTCATCAATGTATTTGCGGGTCCACGGTGGAGGCAATTGGCCATCACTCACAGAGTTGCAGTCGTTGTTTGTGAAGATTCCCACGTCACCAATTCCTTAATGACCTCACTCGGAGGGCACTTGTCTCGGCCAGATGGAATATTCCATCTTTGATGCAGCCGCCGGGCTTTTGTTGATCTGATGGCAAAAGGCCGGAGGGTTTTAACAGGTGCTATGGCAGAGAGGAACGTCCTCACCCGTACGATACTGCTGCTCAATTTGCGGCGAGAAAGAAGCATAATAAGTACTCGGTCTTGGAGGCAACTTACTGCTTTGTGCCGCTGGTCTGTGAGACAACCGGCTGCTGAACCCTCGGAGGCCTTTGCCTTCACAAAGGAGATTGGTCGTCGCCTTCGAGAGAGGAGATGTGACGTGAGGTCCTACCTGCTGCTAAGGTTGTCTATTGCCATCCAGCGCGGCAACGAGAAGTGCGTCATGGGCTCCTTTGGAGCTGATACGACTCGAGGATTTGACCCATATTAAAATTTTTAGGAAATTTTATTACCAGAGGTATATGTGTTATTTTATCATATCAGTTTATATACGTCCCCACCAAAGGGCTCGAACTGCACTGAGTTAGGGCCATCAGGCATTAGACGATCACGCGGGCCCATTGCGGGTTGATTGACTTCACACATAAGCTTCGAGGTTCTTCGCAGGCGTGTGCAGGTTTCCTCACGATGTTTTTCTCACCGTAAGAGCGTCGGATAAACGTTCATACCAGTATTAAATCGATATTCTTATAGATATTGGTAAGTGGCAGGATTCGAACCACGGCCTTCCGGACAGGAGGTAGTGGCCCTAACCGTTCTGCCACCGACGCTCTATATGTTATTTAAGATTAAGAAATCCTTACTTTAATATTATAAATGTGAAAATGTGTTTGTTTGTTTGTTACCTATTCACACTTCAACACCTCTACCAATCTTGACGAAATTTGGCATGCAGGTAGCCTGTATCACTGGGAATGAAATAGTCTACTTTTTATCTCTTGAAATTATCATAGCCCGATGCAGTTCCTGAGGAAACTAAAACAATACTCTTTGTTCGTTGAGTTATTTAAAATCGTAACGAAAAAATGGGTTGGTTTGATTTTTAGCACAGAGATAAGGTGGAAAATGATATAATTTACTAATAAGTATATCCTGACATAGTTCCCGAGGAATCTGGGGACAACGGTTTTCTACGCTCGTGCACATCGGTGGCGTCGCAACGGAGCAAGTGGAGCAACGGATTAAAGTGATTTTTTGTATAGAATTTGTTGAGGGGGTGGGAAGTGGCAAATACTGCTAATCCGAAT
Organism: Coleophora flavipennella; assembly: GCA_947284805.1. Classification (NCBI taxonomy): domain Eukaryota; kingdom Metazoa; phylum Arthropoda; class Insecta; order Lepidoptera; family Coleophoridae; genus Coleophora; species Coleophora flavipennella. The sequence continues at coordinate 13,844,193 of OX369264.1, read as the reverse complement.
AGCCCGATACAGTTCCTGAGGTACCTGGAGAAAACTCATGTCCACGCTTGCTAGCTGATTGCTCGCGCACCACTCACCCTTAAAAAGAGTCATAAAAGCTATGTCCACGCGGGCGAAGCTGCGGGCAAAAGCTAGTAATATTATAAACGCGAAAGTTTGTAAGACTGTATGGACCTATGGATGTATGTTTGTTACTCTTTCACGCAAAAACTACTGAACGTATCTGACTGAAATTTGGTAGGTAGACAGATTAGGACCTGGATTAACACATAGGCTACTTTTTTCCACGCTCGCGAGCCCTCGAAAGGTCATAGAAACGCTGTCCACGCGGGTGAAACCGCGGGAAACAGCTAGTATTTAAATAAAATAGAGCGCCATCTTCTCCGTCGAATGGGAGAACCAAAAACAAAGACTGCATCCAGATGGATGCACCACATAGATATGTGTGCATACTGAGCGAAGTGCTACCTCGACAACGGATGACGCTAGATTATCGCACTAAAACATTCTTGCGTACCTAAAGAAAATTCAAGAGAGATTTAGATTGGATTCGATTATTCTAGATCATTCTCTAGATTATCACAGTACTACAATATAGCGGCTTACAGTAGTGCAACGAATGATGTACTTAGGCAGAGCAAAGGAAGGGTACTTGCTGGGCAGTGAGCGGCTGGCTACAGGCTAGTACTGCTAGTACCTGCGCTGTGGCGGCATCGTGTGACATCAAAGACGTTGCGCTATTGTAAGCCATATCGTAATACTGTGACATTATTAGGAAGGAGGAAACTAGCTATAAATACCGTGCGAAGGTGCACCTACGACATACTCGTAGTTTATTTGAAAAGGAAATACCTACACTCGAGAGCGATGAATCCGGGTCATTTAAAGAATCCTAAAAATCTCGGAAACTAAGAAGGCTAGCTTAATGAAATAAATTGTGTTTAATAGACAATTTAATACTACTTAAATAAAGTCATTAAAACTTCTTCGTTATTGTAAAGTTATGTCATAAAAAAAACAAATTTGAAAAAGGGAGACTTTCGAAGATGGAACTACGAAATCACTACATTTGTTTTTGCTTTTGTTTCTAATCTGTCATTTAAATGGGTACATAAACCATGTTGATAGTGTTCAATATTTATTATTCAAGCAGTAATCTTGTCGCTTACACCTGAAGAATGCACCAGAATACTCACAATGCTGAAAAACGGCCGGGGTAAGCGCGATACAGCCACGACTGTCGGTGTGTCGCTCTCAACAGTACAAAGAGTTCTCCAACGTTACGAGGAAACTGGCTCTAACCTACGCAGACCAGGAACAGGCAGAACCAGGTGTACCACAGCACGAGAATATCGATACTTGGTGAACACAATGCTTCGTAATCGCTTTCTCACAGGAACTGAACTTACAAAACAGTGTCGACGCCTCGGAGGAAGTAACCCAAGCACATGGGCAGTAAGGCGACGACTTGCTGAAGCTAACTTGAAAACACTTAGACCTGCAAACGGCCCTAAACTGGAGCGTGGGCATCGTATTTCAAGACTAAGATATGCCCAGAACCACTTAAATTGGAGTATTGGAGATTGGTCAAAAGTTATGTTCTCCGACGAATCAAAATTTATGCTCTACAAGCACGATGGAAGACACAGAGTGTATAGAAGACCAGGGGAAAGATTCAAGCAAGCATGCATCGAAGAAAAAGTAGCCTACGGTGGTGAGTCTGTACATGTGTGGGCCGGAATTTCTTCTGAGAGTCGCACAGAACTGGTGTTCATAGAAAACGGCTCTTTAACTAGCGAAAGATATGTGGAAGAAATCCTCAATGAACATGTTGGTCCATTTATTGTCAATTTGGGTGAGGATGCTATTTTTATGCATGACAATGCCCGGCCTCATACGGATTGGATTGTGAATGACTACCTTCAAGAGATGAACATTACTCGTATGGAGTGGCCAGCACGCAGCCCGGATATCACCCCGATCGAGCATGCTTGGGACGAGCTAGGGAGATGCGTAAAACAAAGAAGCCCTCCCCCCAATCACGCTTCGTGAGCTCAAAATTGCTCTCACAGAGGAATGGGAGAATATTCCCCAAAATCGTATAAGGAACTTGGTGTACAGCATGCCAAACCGCGTAAACACAGTGATGGAAGCACGAGGAGGCAATACGAAGTATTAAAATTCAAGTAAATCGTAATGTTGTTCAAAAATGTCATGTTTCCTATTTTTGTTTTAAGGCGAGATCAGCAGTTTTTTTTATTTATGTAATTTTTTGTAAATAAAATGTAGTGAATCGTAAATTTTATTACTTTTATTTAAGGGGTATTAAAGTGTCTATTAAACACAATTTATTTCATGAAGCTAGCCTTCTTAGTTTCCGAGATTTTTAGGATTCTTTAAGTGACCCGGATTCATCGCTCTCGAGTGTATTTAAAAAAATATATTTTCTAAATTTTACTATAGGGCGGGAGTAAGGCAAAAAAGATTATAGAAATGGCTTTGACTTGGTGTGACCCTGATATGTCTATGGCATGCCACGGACATGGCTATGGCATGCCACGGACATGGCTATGGCATGTCACGGACATGGCGAAGTTACTACGTGCGTGGTGAGGTCGTGAAGGCGACGCATTGGGAACTTTGGTTGCCGAGATCTCGACTTTTCTCATCAATTACAAAACATATTAAAGTGATATTTTGAAACCTGATTCTTCATTTCAATGACTTCATTTTGTCATTTGCAGAACCACGATTTAATTTAGAAATTTTTTTTTTAAAAGAAACCTCTTTTAAATTAGAGATTTTAATTCTACAGGCAAACCGGACCGATTTAACCCTATATTTTTTAAGTAGCTTAGTCGCACTCAACATACTCTTCAATAATGTCAGTTAGATTTTTAAAATTAATTGTAGTTTTTAATTGAAACGAACAAAATTGAAAAAATGCAAAAGTATGGTTATTTTCTTAACTGTTCCAAATGCCTCGCCTTAAGAATGTAGGTATATGATGAGCGTCGGTGGCGTAACGGTTACGGCCGCTACCTCCTGTCCGGGAAGCCGTGGTTTGAATCCTGCCACAAACCAATGTGTTTTCGAATTTCGATTTCACATGTACGTTTATCCGACGCTCTTATGGCGAAGGAAAACATCGTGAGGAAATCTGCACACGCCTGCGAAGAAACTCGCAGGTTGTGTGTGAAGTCGGCCAACCCACACTGGGCCCGAGTGGTCGACTACGGCCCGATCGCCCTAATTCAGGGTAGCCTCGAGCCCCTCAGTGGGGACGTATATGAGCTGATATGATGATATTTTAATAATTTTGTTTATCATTATCATCATATCAGCCGAAAGGACAATTTTGTATATTGATATATTATGAGTACTTAGATAAGATGTAAAGGGTCCAGTAGATTACGGGTATCGGCAACGGAAACTGTCCGCCTTTTGTTGACATTTAAAGCTGCATTCGGCAAAGAATTTTTGAATTTTTTAAGACAAGTTATTTTTTAGGGCGCGCCGTTAATTGACTGAACACTTTTTTCAACTAGCTTTTTATATACAGGGTGTAAAATAATTGGTGTAGGACCCGTTAACTGAGGCTTCTACTCATCATACTGAACAACTTTCCCCAAGGAACCTATAGTCAATTCTCAAAAAAAATTTTGGACCCTCCAAATTAAAATTCACAAAATTAGTCGATCAGCTGATCGATTTGTATGGAGATTTTTTTTTGCGATTTCAGCAAAGTCGTAGAACCATAGTTGTTCAGTATGATGAGTAGAAGCCCCAGTTAACGGGACCTACCCTTATTTTGTTACACCCTGTATATAAGGTCTAACAAAATTAGGTGAAACTATTTTAACTGATGCTTCTACCCATGAAACTGGACAACTTTCTCCATGAAACCCATAGTCAAGTCTCAAAAAAAAATTTGAACTTCCCATACTAAGTTGGCTGATCAACTGATCGAGTTAGTATGGGAGAGCCAATTTTTTTTTTGCGATTTGACTATGGGTTCCATGGGAAAAGTTGTTCAGTTTCATGGGTGAAAGCACCAGTTAAAATAGTTTCAGCTAATTTTGGTACACCACAAATATAAATACTTTGATTTTGTAGTTAAAACTTTGACCACAGATTACTAAATAGTTACTTCGCTTTGACACTGACATAAAACATCGGACGTAGGTACTTATTTACGTAGTACTTAAACTTACTTGTTTCTTTTTCAAGAGTTGTTAAGCAAGAGAACAGCAAAGAAAAAGCCTCGTTGGGAACCGGGACGAAGCTCGGAAACACTTAACTTTGTAAAAGTGTTTTGTTTATATCGATAAAGTTACTGTCGACGGTGTTCGATGTAGTTTACTGTTCTCAAATAGGTATTTTCTCTTGCCTCTTAAATCATAGTATTTGTTGGTTTAACATGGGAACCACAGATAGGAAATGTACCCATACTACGTGACCGATTTTTTTCCATTTTTACCCCCCTCGGTGACCACCCCTAGAACATTCCACGACACCCCCCCTGTCTTCCTCTAGTTTTCACGTAGAAATCTAAAAGATGGTTTTGTATAATCAAATAATTTGGCTCATATTTTGTCTTTATCAATACGGCGCTTGCCGCGTGACTATAACAGTGCGTAAAGTGAAAAAATATTATCAAGAAGAAAAAAACTTATTGTAACAGGAACTTAGTTTACAACAAAACAGGTAATTTTGTCTTTTATTCAAAATTATTTTTTATCTGAATCATCTTCAACGAACACGTTTCCAGAAATAATCCACTCGGTCACATCGGAAATCACGGCGGCGCGGGCGGTAGCATAAATAGTACTTTTCAATACGAAAGATCAAAAACCAACAAATGTATTTTTTTGGGTAATAAAAGAAAAATTACAAAATGGACGCTACAAGTTCCCGCCTAAAAGTCCGCGTCCTAGTATATTTTGGTTTGTGTTACCACCTGTGAGTAAAAGCGCTGAACGCTGCGCGCCAAAATTATAATTTAAAATAGCTCGAAAAAGCGCGAATTTTCCCCTTTTTTTTATTCACAATTGGTTAACCCTTGACAACATCTCACCTCGTGGTAAGTGACGATGTTACCGAAGATGGAAGCGGGCTTACCAGAATCCCCAACGCAATGGGGAACTGGCTATCTTATCTTCATGCCGGAATACACCAAAGATATCAACATTGATATTTGGCGGCAAGACTTAGATGAGATGGTGGTAGCTAGCCAGGCGGGCTTAGAAAATGCCCTACCACCAACCAAACCGAGTCCTACAAATGACCCCGCCGGGAATCGAAACCGCGACCTCCTGTGTAAAGCCAGTGAACTTTGCCTCTGGGCTACGGAGGCGGTTCCCTAAAGAATATTGACTACGTGACGAAGACCTAAGCTTCTGTAAGCCCCATGACCAAGCGTAGTAATTTAGACCGATTTCTAGGGGTCTGATTGATCTGAAGCCGTATTCCCGGTGACAATAGAACCTTTTGGTATTTTGAAGTTGATCTGATGATGAAATTTGGAGGTGGAATCATGGTCCCAGAATCGTCTTTTATTTTCAACTAGTGGATGCCCGCAGCTTCGCCCGCGCAGATCCCGATTTATGCGGTTCCCGTGGGAATTTCCCAAAATCCTTTCTTAGCGGATGCCTACGTCGTAACATCTACCTGAATGCCAAATTTCAGCCCGATGCATCCAGTGGTTTGGGCTGTGCGTTGATAGATCACTATGTCAGTCAGTCAGTCACCTTTGAGTTATATATATTTAGACTAGTGGATGCCCGCAGCTTCGCCCGCGCAGATCCCGATTTCTGCGTTTTTTTTATTTTTTTTTATTCACAATTGGTAAACCCTTGACAACATCTCACCTGGTGGTAAGTGACGATGGTTCCCATGGGAATTTCCCAAAATCCTTTCTTAGCGGATGCCTACGTCATAACATCTACCTGCATTCCAAATTTCAGCTCGATCCGTCCAGTGGTTTGGGCTGTGCGTTGATAGATCACTATGTCAGTCAGTAAAATCGTAGGAAATACAGTTTGAATTTGGAATCATTTGAGCATTCGGCTTATGAGCATAAAAACTGTTTTCAAATAAAAGCTTGTACCAAAGAGCTTTTAGGTTTTCCAAAAATTATTATGGGTGCCTAAGTATGTATTTTCATTTATAATTTCAACACAAAAAAGTGTGTCTGGTTTTCAAGTCACGACACTCTGCACATGATGTATTCATTCACGTGATATATTTTTTTTAATTCATAGTTGGTAAGCCCTTGACATCATCTCACCTGATGGTAAGTGACGATGATGCCGAAGATGGAAGCGGGCTTACCAAGATTCCCCAAAGCAATGAGGAACTGACTATCTTATCTTCAAGCCGGAACAAATAAATGCTGTTAACACTGATGTTTGGCGGCACAACTTAGATAAAATGGTGGTAGCTAGCCAGGCGGGCTTAGAAAATGCCTTACCACCAACCAAACCGAGTCTTTCAAGTTCTTCCTACCGGGAATCGAACCCGCAACCTCCTGGTGTGAAGCGAATGGAGTAACCAGTACGCTACGGAGGCGGTTAAAACACACTATCGATAGATTCACTTGATGCAACACTATTTACTGTTAAAGTTGCCGGCTGCGCAATTTTTAAACCCCCACTTGGCTTGACCATAATGTAGTCAGGACTTTAACAAGTTCCAGCCTAACTTCAGACTTGGTAAATATAAACTGCTATTTCAACAATGGTATTAACATCTTAGTATCTAAATACTAGTTATAAGTTTAAATAAGTTTCATAAAAGCTTCTTTTCAATATGTACTCAGTCATATGATTATTCTACAACACTACACAATTTTAACGATATTATACTGTATTTTTAGAAAGTATTAAGTACTGTACTTTTTAATAAAGTTAATGTAACTCTTTGTACCTAAGTATATTTTATTTTTATTTTTTAGGAGCTACCAATTCAATTAATATTACAGATTTTCCCTATTTTTGACGTCAATTACTTCTAAACGATAGAAAACACAAGGTTGAAAAAAATAACCTTATTGTTGATGATGTTCCTTAAAGTAAATAGCTATTAGAAACACGATTGAGCAGTATTGGCTCGAAAGAAAAAAATCCCGAAGATAGGTCTACACCGTTACTGTCAACTTTAGTTATGACTAAAATTTTGAAGTATAAATTTTAAAAAATATACAAAAATATTTGTTATGATAATACAAAGTAAGTAATGTTATTATTTTTTATACTTTCATTGTAGTTTTTGATTGAAACGAAAAATCTTTGAAAAATTGAAAAAGTATAGTTACTTTCTTTACTTTTAAAAAGATAAAGACAACTGTTCCAATCAAGACCTCGCCCTAAATAGATAATCAGTTACGAATTATGAAAATAATCATGTAACGAATACGATGAATTTGGCTTTTAGAATTTACCACATTTGGTAAGCCCTTGATATCATCTCACCGGTCGTAAGTGACAATAATCAAAGAAAAAGCAAAGACAACGAAAGAGCAAAGAAAACATGGTCAGGTGGGGATTTTTGGATGAAAGGGAATTAAACTGTTTGTGCGGTGCAGTTCAAACGATGAAACATTTGACATCGTGCCCTGCGTGCCCCTACATCTGCACGCAGGAAGACCTCATGACAGCGGCTGATAATGCTGTTAACGTGGCCAAATTCTGGGCTGCTACAGTGTAGTGTCTGCCATCGACACGCTAAGAAGTAGAAGTGACAATATTGCCGAAGATGGAAGTGGGCTTACCAAGATTCTCCAACGCAGCGGGGAACTGGCTATCTTATGTTCAAGTCGTAACATATTTATGCTGTTAACGTTGTTGTTTGGCGGCAAGACTTGGATAAGGTAGCTAGCCAGGCGGGCTTAGAACATGTCCTTCTACCAACCAAACCGAGTTTTACATAGAAAGACTCCACCGGGACTCGAACTGGTGACCTCCTGATGAGAAGCTAATAGACTTAACCATTACGCCACGGAGGCGGTAAGTTTTGATTAAAAGCTCTGTTTAACTGTATTAAACTAATTTGTGTTATTATACTATGACTAGCTGTCCCGGCGAACTTCGTACCGCCTTACACTTCACTATACTACCGCTACACTACCATTACACTACCACTACCACTAGCGCTTACGTTAACACTACCATTACCACAAAAAAATACCAATACCACTACCACTACTATCGCCACTTACCATCAGGTGAGATAATGCCAAGGGCTTACCAATTGTGAATTAAAAATCTTAAAAAAAACACCACCGCTACCACTACCACTACCACTAACGCTACCCCTACCACTACCACTACACTACCACTACACTACCACTACCACTACACTACCACTACATTACCACTACACTACCAATACATTACCACTATACTACCCCTACCACTACCACTACCACTACACTACCACTACCACTACCACTACACCACTTTTGTATTTTTAGGTCATTTTTTACACCTTGGGTTACATTTTTTAATTTTTAGAAAGGATCCCTAATTTTTTGAAAATAAATACAATATAGCCCATAGCAACCGCGGATAGTTTAGCTTTCCAACGAAGAAAGAATTTTTAAAATCGGTATAGTAGTTTCGGAGCCTATTCAAGACAAACAAACAAACTATCAAATCTTTCCTTTGTATAATATAAACGTAGTTTATCCATTCAGGTAATTTAATTAAATATAATTTATTTTTGATAAAATATTATTTTTGGTTAATATATCTCAAAAGGTACGTTATTACAAGTTAAAGTAACTTCAAATACACGGGTCCCAAATCTCGGAAAGATATGTTTACTTTTGTTAAGAGGGAAAATTAGCACGCACTCTCCATACAAAAAGAGAACACGTTTTTCTACCTCTGAATATTACCCGATCATAATGATTTTTATAAAATATTTTTTATTTACACATTAATAAACTAGTTTTATAGGTTTTTCTTTTTTCAAACAACTAATAAGTTTAATTTTATTTAGCTCCATCAAGCTAGCATGGCTATTTTAGCAAAATCTAAAAAAATAGTACCTTAATTAGTTGCCAAAATGACGATTTTTTTGCTTTTTTTGCTCATCGCGAGAAATCGCAAATTATGCTAGCTTTATATCAAGGTAACAGAGTACCTCATTAAATTGCATAATTTTCTCCTCACCATGGCAAAAGATTTTGTTGCTAATTTGTTGCTATAAGACAGAAATACCAAAAAGTTTGGATTTTTATTTTTTTATATTTTTCGGGTCCATGCTATCTTAAACACCGTTTTTCCTTGAATGGAGAGTGCTCTGAATTTTTTGCTGATCAGGATATAAGGTACTTGTAAAGGACCAGCAACAAAATAAGTGGTAACGATCGGTCAATTTTTTTTATATTTTTTTTTCGGGTTCATACTATCTTGAACACCGTTTTTCATTGAATGGAGAGTGCTCTGAATTTGTTGCTGATCAGGATATTGATAAGGTACTTGTAAAGGACCAGCAACAAAATAAGTGGTACTGGTTGGAAGATTTTTTTCCGATCGGTACCACTTATTTTGTTGCTGGTCCTTATTATGTTGCCAAGTACCTTATCAATATCCTGATCAGAAAAAAATTCAGAGCACTCTCCATTCAAGGAAAAACGATGTTCAAGATAGCATGGACCCGAAAAATAAAAAATAAATAAAAAATCGGCCGATCGGTACCACTTATTTTGTTGCTGGTCCCTAACAATTACCTTATCAATATCCTGATCAGCAACATATTCAGAGCACTCTCAATTCAAGGAAAAACGGTGTTCAAGATAGCATGGACCCGAAAAAAAAAAAAAAAAAAAAATCCAAACTTTTTGGTATTTCTGTCTTATAGCAACAAATTAGAAACAAAATCTTTTGCCATGGTGAGGAGAAAATTATGCAATTTAATGAGCTACTCTGCTACCTTGATATAAAGCTAGCATAATTTGCGATTTCTCGCGATCGGCATGAGCAAAAAAATCGTCATTTTGGCAACTAATTAGCAACTAATTAAGGTACTATTTATTTTTAAATATTTTGCTAAAGTAGCCATGCTAGCTTGATGGAGCTATTTTATTTGTCGTTTAGTGTTTTCATACAAATCTAATTTTGGCCATTATTTGTTTATTCGAGTATATGTATTTTAGCGAAACCAAAAAAAATTGATTTAAAATGGTCAATTACGGTATCGCTACATAAAACGCAAAATTTATTGGCATTAGGCCTAAACAGAGTTAAAGGAAATAAATTATTTTGTGGAATTGGGCCTAACCAGATTTTAAGAAAAGAATTATTTTGGGGTAGAAAGGAATATATATCAAATGAAAAAAAGTAAAAGAAGGTAAAATGGACTATAAAATGAGGTGGTATTTTAGTAAAAAATAGAGGACTTGATATACAAAATTAATTTTAAAATTAAATTCCTAAAGAACAGATTTAATTCAACTTGAAATTAAATTTTGTTAGATCCCGGATAACCAACGATCGTTGCTTTCCCCAGAATCCGAATAAACACACAAATTAGTATACCGAACAGTTCTTAAAACTGGAATTACCTATAGGCAGTCTAAAAGCTACATTAAACTAGTGGTTATGAAAGTTGCCTCGAAGCACCCTAAATAGTTATTCATTTAAAATCCAAAAAAAACTTGATGACACCAGTAATTAGTGGCCGGATATTTGTTATGTAATAAAAAAGTAAAGGTTCACTTCCCTTTCGGCCGGGGAGACAAGATAGGGCTAGGCAGTGTGCGGAGACCCGTACGCAGTCATAGTAGTGTTGCCGGACTACGAATGGCGGCTAGGTGGTGGTTGCCCCAAAAGTCTTGGACTCCAATGGTAGGTGATGATTGCCCCAAAGGTGGTGTGTGATGCCCAATCAAATAATAAAGTATTATTACACGACGAAGCAACACTAAACAATCTACAGAACAGAAATTAAACCTCTCACCTCCAGCAAAACACGAGGGAACTGTTCTACAAACTATTTATAACAACATGTTTTATAAAATGTGCTTATTACCAATAATTTCGTCGTAAAACTTAAAAAAATATAAAATCGACACGACAAACTAAGACGACCATTTTTTATTTTTTCAATACATCAAAAACATGACAGCTCCCGAATTTAAATATCTTATAGCGCATTCCAAAGACATCCGTCTAGCTGGAAATTGAACCAAACAGATTTAAATTTGTGACGGAAAAAAGTTTTTTGTTACAGTAACGTATATAATATGTGTGTATGTATATTTCTTTAGCACGTTCTGTAGCCTAGACTGCGAGGCGTCGTTAGATTTGCCTTGATCCCTTGAGTGACATACTTACGATATATTTTTAACCGACTATCTAAAAACAGAGGTTATTTAATTGTTTGGCTCACTAACGGCTTGATGAATTTTGGAGTGCGAGTTGTCGTTAGATTCGTTTTATTCCCATGAGTGACACAAGATGACCGCCTCCGTGGCGTAATGGTTAGCCCATTCGCTTCACACCAGGAGTTCGCGGGTTCGATTCCCGGTGGGGTCAATTTGTAAGACTCGGTTTGGTTGGTGGTAGGGCATTTTCTAAGCCCGCCTGGCTAGTTACCACCATCTTATCTAAGTCTTGCCGCCAAACATCAGTGTTAACAACATTGATGTGTTCCGGCTTGAAGATAAGATAGCCAGTTCTCCATTGCGTTGGAGAGTCTTGGTAAGCCCGCTTCCATCTTCGGCATCATCGTCACTTACCATCAGGTGAGATGATGCCAAGGGCTTACCAATTGTGAATAAAAAAAAGGATACATTTTTACCCGACTGTAAAAAAGGGGGTATAGTTTTTATGCAGTCGGGTTTTTAATTTTATATTCATTCCTATTTTTTAATGAATAATTTAAAAAATTAAACCTGTTAACTTAGCTTTTTGTTGTGTAAAAATCATTATGATCGGATAAAAAAATAATATTCTGAGGTGAAAAAAAGTTTTCTCTTTTTGTATGGGGAATGCTTGCTATTGTTCCATCTTAAGACCGATAAATACTTTAAAAAAAAAAAAAAAGTATTTCGATGAGTATTATAAATTGTTGATCACGTTACTAAATCTTGCTATATGTACAGAGGCCAGCACATCAAGCTAAACACTCGTAGTGCGATTTTGGTCCATACGCATACGGAATAAGAACGGTACAAAGTCCAAAGTGTTTAGCTTGATGTGCTGGCCTATGTACTTTGATCAACATTTTATTTATTACCTGTGCCCGCGACTTCGTCTGCGTGGAGGTTTTGAATTTTCCCACGAGCACTCTTGAATTATTCGGGATAAAAAGTATCCTACATGTTAACCCGGGCTGTAAGGAACCACCATGATGATATCAGCTCTTATACGTCCCCACCGAGGGGCTCCGGCCTACCCTGAATTAAGGCGGTCGGGCCTTAGTCGACCACACGAGCCCAGTGCGGGTTGGTCGACTTCACACAACCTGCAAGTTGCTCCGCAAGCGTGAGCAGGTTTCCTCACGATGTTTTCCTTCACCGTAAGAGCGTGGGATAAAAATACCCCACAAAAATACAGTACGTGGCAGGATTTGAACTACGACCTCCCGGACAGGATGCGGCGGCCTAGCCGTTACGCCTCCGACGCTCCACCACCACCATACAAAATTTCATAATAATCGGCCTAGTAGTTTTTGCGTTATAGAGACACACAGACAGACAGACAAAAATTCCAAAAGTTGTTTTTTTTTTGATATTGATATCGTAATGTCCTCAGAGTATTGTCCACCTAAGTAATGATTTTCCAAAAATATTTCATGTACGGACACGGCCCCGTTACAGTTTTATTATAAGTATAGATTAAGATAATTTTTAAATTTTTATTAGGGATGCATCCTATACATGAAGAAGTGATGTTTAATGGGTGTTGGGCATTTTTTAACTCGCAGCGCAGTAACCTGAAAATAAATATCATTGAAATAAATCATTTTAAAATTATAAGCAGAATGTCAACATTATCATCCTACTATCCTACAAATTTTATAAACGCGAAAGGTTTTAAGAATGTATGGTGTATGGATATATATTTGTTACTCTTTCACGCAAAAACTACTGAACGGATCTGGCTGAAATTTGGTAGGTAGACAGATTAGGACCTAGATTAACACATGGGCTACTTTTTTCTACGGTCCTGACCCGCTTGCGGCTCGCGCACTGCACACTCTCGGAAAGTCATAGAAACGTTGTCCACGCGGGTGATGCTGCGGGAAACAGCTAGTAGATAATAATATGCTCTATAACTATGGGAGAGCAATGTCTTTTAGGCAAGATGCCTTAAAATAGGGAAGCTTGGTAATTACATTTTAGAGTGATTGTGAAAGCTATAACGTTTTACAATTTAATGGTTCATCCTGCACAGTTCTCACCAGAAACCAATCGATCTCATAAATAAACAATCGACAGTTAAAACGTTTTCACTGTTAGCGTGGTTTTGAATTTCTGTTCACTATTCACAACAAATGAAATCACAATACATTTTAGTTCGTCACGTACGTAAATACTAACTTCGCAATTACTTTACGTTGTTAGTTTGGTCGTTTGACTACCCTTTAAAAACTCTTAATTAAACTTTAAAACTCGTTAGCGTTTTTTAATTAGGAACGTTCCATGCCTAGGTTCTTTACAGGTTATAACATAAAGATGCAGTTATACTTTAAAGTAGGCTTGTACTCCAGGGATCTTACAACTGTTAAGATCATAAAAGGTGGCAGAAGCGAGGTCATCATCGCCCCTGCCTACATGCCCTATGTAGGGACGGAGCCACCTTCATCTGCTGTGAGGGAGCTAGTCAAGTACTGCGGTAAGAGTCAATTTGATCTTATTGTAGGATGTGATGCTAATTTACATCAAACGGTCTGGGGAAGCACAGATATCAATGAAAGGGGGAGGACCTATTAGAATAAATAGTAAGTTTTTGCTACAAACTCTAAATAGAGGCAATGAACCAACGTTCGTCAACTCTAGAAAGGCCGAGGTCATTGACATCACGGTTGCCTCAAACAGGGCAAGTAAGGACATAACTAAATGGCATGTATCTAACGACATCAGTGGTGCTGATCATAGATACATATGTTTTAGGTACAAAACTGATAACCAGATAGAGACTGTAAAAAGGAGAAACCCACGGAACACTAACTGAGAATCTTACGTGGCAGATCTAAAGGATGAATTGGGTGAAGTTCGAGGTAAATTAAACTCTGTACTTGATATAGAGACCGAGGCGGATAGGATTTTTAACGTGATACGAACTGCCTGGATAAAAAGCTGTCATGACTAAAAAGGAAATGTGGTGGAGCTCCGATCTTGAAAAGATGAGGAGATATAAAATACGAGCATTCAATGAAGCCAAGAAGAAAAATTACTTCGCGGAGTAATCAAGAGCTCTTACTAAATTCAACCTAGAAGTTCGTAAGAGAAAAAGGAAAAAGTGGTGAGAACACTGTCGGAGTATTGACAATAGCCCACATCCTGAACTGTGAAATAACAGTAACTCGGAATGAGCTGAATACTCATACGAAGAAAAAAGACTGGGACGTAGCAAAGAAGGCAGTCAATGTGCAAAAGCTACTATGGTCTATGGGTAGCTTTCAATTATTGAAATCATCAGGACCCCATCCTACTTCAAAAATAATCAAAGGCGCTACTTAAGCCATTATGTAGGCTATACAAAGCGTGTACTACCTTCGGATATATTTCAAAAATCTGAAGACGTGTGAAGGTTGTCTACTTGCCAAAGCCACGAACAGATAGCTATGATGAACCGAGCTAAACACACCCATAAGTCTTTCTTCATTCCTGCTGAAGGCTTTGGAAAAGCTTGTTGACAAATATATAAAAAAAAACATTTCATGGACTACAATGTGCATATCAGTCTAGCAAATCAGCTGAAAAAGCACTTCATATTGTAGTATCACGTGCTGAAAGAGCGTTGAAGAACCAGGAAATATGTGCTGCTGCCTTCCTTGACATAGAAGGAGCCTCTGACTGCACTACTTTTGAGGCAATCAAGAATGCAGCTATCTCCCATGGTATAGACAAAACGTTATGCAAATGGATAGATAGTATGCTTAAAAAGGAGAATTATAATATCTTCACTATTGGAGGATTACTGCCACCACTAAAAAAGGATGCCCACAAGTGGCGTTCTGTCACCAACACTTTGGAGTCTAGTGGTCAACTCGCTACTACAGGAGCTGAACACTGGACCTCTTTACACGATTGGGTATGCTGACGATCTAGCTATAGTAATCAGTTGCAAATTTCCGTACATAGTATCGCAAATAATGCAAAAGGCTTTGCGTAAATTTGAAATGTGGTGTGGTGACAATCATCTATCGATTAACCCTAGCAAGACAGCGGTTGTACTATTCACAAGAAAAAGAAACCTACAAAATCTAGAAACTCTCAAACTATATGGCAGAGAACTAAACTGGTCCACGAGCGTTAAATGTCTAGGCATGCCCTTAGACAAAGAAGTAACTTGGACTCTGCACACAGAAAGATAAATTAAATAAATATGTAGATAAATAAATGGATAAAAAAATAATAATAAATAAGAAAATAGTTAAATAATAAATTAGATACATTTTCATGGTCAAGGCCATAAAAACCTTTGGTATGCTAAGATCTGCGTACGGAAAGACCTGGGGCTTGAAACCCAGAATCAAATACTGGCTATACACAATGATAGTAAGACCCATTAGGCACATGCAGGCAAATACTTACAAAACTTTAGCGGTTGGCTTGCCTGGCATTTATGCATCTATTGAAATACTGCTAAATCTAAAGCTACTTCATATACACATTCTAACAGAGGTGGCTAAGGACCTACAAAAGTTTTCGTTACATGGCATGCGGAACTTTGACATGCAAAAAACCAGACATGCCAATCTACTATTAGACACAGGTATGAAAAGGCTTATGCGCATGGGATGTGACAATATACAGACTGTGCACATGTTAAAAAAAAAATATAAAATCGTTGTTCCGACAAGGGAAGAATAGAGGGACCAAACACTCTTACATGGTATACAGAAGGATCGAAATTTAAGTCTGGTGCTGGTGCTAAGGATCACTCGGCGAGTATCAGTCTGGGGCAATATGCAACAGTCTTTCCAGGCGGAGACCTATGCTATCATTGCATGTGCACAGATTATAAACAAGGAATTCAAAGACAAAACAATCTATATCTTTAGCAATAACCAAGCTGTGCTTAAAGCTCTTAACTCCTATAGGGTTGACTCTGGGCTAGTGCTAAACTGTGTAAAAGTCCTCAACAATGTGGGCCGACACAAAAAACTGCAACAGGTCTGGGTCCCTGGACACGTAGGAGTGGAAAGCAATGAAGAAGTAGACAAACTGGCTGGAATGGGTTCACAGACAACAATGTTTGGTCCAGAACCAGGCATAGGGCTACCAAGGAGCACTATTATAAAGGCATTAAAGGAACAGGGCGAAGGAAGACACAGATTGACATGGCTATCTAAGGATAGACACAAACACTCTAAGCTCTTCGTCGGTGAGGTAACCACAGGGGCGACCAAGTACATTTGGAAAAATAGCAGAACGCGCGTCAGATCTGTAACAGGAGCGTTGATGGGCCACTTTGCCATAAACGCACACCTGGAAAAAATCGGCCTGACGAATGAAGATAATTAAGGCTTGTACTCGTCAACAAAAACAACTTTTGTTTTACAACTTTGCTGAAATCACTTTTTATTTTTATTTTTCATGCAAATTTGTCAGCCGGTTTTGTATGAAAAATAAAAAAAAAGGGTTTTTAGCATAGTTGTAGAATAAAAGTTGTTCAGTTTGATAAGTACAAACACACCTTAAAGTATCACTGCACCTTTATGTTACACATGTATAAGTTATTACACTTTAAAGTCCTTAGTCAATCCAAACTTACGTAGAAGGCTCTCTCAAGATCGCAAAGTAAGAGTGAGCGATGGAATTTGCTTATTCCGTCGTAGCCATCCCTTTTAGCGCAGACTTGGAGGCACGAGGGTCACGTTTCTATCTAGTGGGGGTGAAGTGCGCAAGGAATGCGAGCCCGGCCCGCGAAGGGCATGGACGGATGCTGAGGCTTTGGCTCAGGGACGGTTTTAGTCTGTATATTTAAAAGGAAAAGGTGACTGACTTGTATATCAACTCATAGCCGAAACCACAGAACGGATTTCGCTGAAATTAGGAATGTAGATAGCAATTACGACGTGGACATCCGCTAAGAAATAATTTTAAGAAATTCCCACGGGTACACCAAAAAAACGGGATCTTGTGGGCGAAGCCGCAGGCACCTACTAGTATTTTATAATTTGCTACGAAATGGCTTTAGAAGCGCTTGACATCCTGATCCTATTATCCAATAACCTAACCAATTTAATTGAAAATTGGGAACCTAACTGTATGAAATTACTCCTCTTTTTTGGGCAATCTGGTAAACATGTATTATATATCATTGAGGGGACCAAGACGACTCTAAAGATATCTCGCACTCCAAAATCCATCAAGCCGTTTAGGCTACAAGCTCAGACAAAGAAGCAGACATAAAACATAAACTCAAAAAAACATTACCCTCCGGTAACTTATTTTCCTACTTTGTTACTTCAACTAGAGCAGTTTTTAGTTAAACCACTAGGTGGTAAGTCCTGGGCAATTTAATTTTAATTTAAGTTCCAATTTAAGTTTTAATTTGATACGACGTTATTCTTAGAATTACAACTCAGTGACTTGCACAGACTCACACTGACCTCATATCTCCCTTAGTACACCCCTGTTTAAAATAGAGTGTCGCATTGTTGAACTCCTCCAAGCGACGAAGAATGCCAGAACTTTGCACTTAACTGCATACGTAATGCGAACGGGCCTCACTTACCGAAGTGAACAATTTATGCCCCAGACTGGAATTGAAACTTCTTTATTTAAAGTTTTGCTACGACACTTATGATAAAGAGTAGACCAATGTGAAAATGAAGTCGGTCGTTCTAGACGAGGTAGCTGTCACAAAGTAGACTGTGCTATAACCAGCACTTACATATATTCAGCCCGTGCATACTTGCATAGCGTACTTTGTAAATATGGATATGGGGTCCGTTAAGAAGGCGTATACAGCAATTTTTTTGCAGTCCTCACTCTCGCAAAACTTTATTACTTGCCATCCCGCTTAGGAACAGCGTCCCAGCGGGAGACGTTAAAATGGAGTTTTTATTGAATTAATTGAAAATGAAAAAGAGTACACAACTGACTTTAGTGCAATTTAAGGCCTCGATTTTTTACATGCCTTATATTAACTTGCAGTGATAGTTAGTTAGTTTGGGACAAATCTTGGAAAGTAAATTAGAATCAATTCCTGATTTCCGATTGAGCTGAAAGAGGAATCGCGGGCATAGAATATAAACGTAGTCCCCTGCTTCCTCCCTGAAGAATGACATTAGAGCAAAGTTTTTTTTCAATTTAATATATTTATTCAAAATAGGTGCAAATTACACTCTTTCTGATAGTCATAAAATAATAATAACAATTTCATTTGTGAAGAATCAAGAAATAAACAATAATTAGTTAATAACGTCAAAATTCAATCCTTGATATATTAGAACATGAAAGTAATATGACACGAAAAGTTAAAGGTAAAAATGATATGCAATCAGCATTTAACAAGAGTAGGCCAGTTCGCATAGACAGCACCTGGTCACGAGTATAACGCGAGAGTCCGCCATCATTCCCATCAACCATATAAGAGGGAAAGGAACGACTCGGCTCCCGAAGCGCCACCATCCGCACGAATATGTAAGCGAGCATGCACCACTCATGTCAATGTTAAGATAAAAATATTAAAAGAAGTACTAGACTTGTCATGTCTCATTGCCTCCACGTCAATTCATAGGTTGGTAATTTTTTTCATTAAATCTACCATGGCCAATATGGCCATGCCCCTATGTTTTGTTTTTTTCCTTATTCTAATTATAATAGGAAGTAGGAGTCTTCAAAAACTAAGAAAATTGCCTAATTTTATTACAACGTCATTTCCAGACACTCACCAAAAAAAAAATATACAAAATCTCAGAGGCATAGGTAAAGCTTTTTTAAATTATTTTTGAAGAAAAATATATTATTGCTTAAGTTTTAGAGGAGGAAATAGGGTACTACGAAATTATGTTTTGGTCAATTTTGGTACCTATTCTTGGCCTGAGCTGCAGTTCTCCCTTTCTTGCTGTAGACGGAGAGGTTTGAGGGAGGAAGTCAGCAACAATTTATTCAAATACCTATTCTTTAGACCGCGTTTCCTCTTAAGTTTGGAGCACAATGCATGATTAGCTAAGTGACGTTATTCTAAATCTATAAGGGCTGACCCCTAAAGATGGCGGATAAATTATTTTTTATGCACCCCCATGATCTGGGCACACCCCGGACACTGCTTACAACGGTCGTGAATGAAAATCACGGCTAAATCCTTAGTTCTCGAACCAAACTATAACCAATCTCTACAATCTGGGTGGCGGGGGGGTGAGGTCGGAATCTAGAGAGCGGCAGGGAGTGTCCATAATGTAAGTTAGTAGTAATATACAGGGTGTAACATAAAGGTGTGGTGATACTTTAAGGTGGGCTTGTACCCATCAAACTGAACAACTTTCTCCATGGAACCCATAGTCAAATCGCAAAAAAAATTTGAACTTCCCATACTAAGTTGGCTGATCAGCTGATCGAGTTAGTATGGGAGAGCCAAATTTTTTTTTGCGATTTGACTATGGGTTCCATGGAGAAAGTTGTTCAGTTTGATGGGTACAAGCCCACCTTAAAGTATCACCACACCTTTATGTTACACCCTGCATATACTTTGATATGGGTATCAAGTGAAGGGGTTTACTGAGAAAAATACGAAATAATTAAAAATCTTTTCAAATAAAAGACTACCTAAAAGTTTTTAGGTTTTTCGAAAGTTATTTTAATCTAAGAATCTATCTCCTATCGAAGAAATTATATGCAACCTACAATAAAAAAACCTACAATATCCATTTTTTGAATAATTTATGAACTTAGCTTTGTTATTATTTAAATTTCTTTATAGGTACCAAAATTCAAATCTGGTTCAAATCTGGACGGCCAATGTGTACCAATGAGTTTTTCAAAAACTTACGTACATACTTACCGATTGCTTTAACGGTGAAGGAAAACATCGTGAGGAAACCTGCACACGCCTGCGATGAAACTCGAAGGTTGTGTGTGAAGTTGACCAACCCGCACTGGGCCCGCGTGGTCGACTAAGGCCTGATCGCCCTAATTCAGGGTAGGCTCGAGCCCCTCGGTGGGGACGTATATGAGCTGATATGATGATGACGATAGGTACCCCTCCCCCCCCTCTTAGAGCGATGTCGAGCCTCGTAATTTGCACCCTGAAGTTGTAAGCTTAGCAGAATTCATGCAATTGTATAATATTTAATGTTTTAATTTTACATTTTGAATACTAGAGGTCATCATATCAGCTCATATACACGTTTTATTCATTACAAGACTTTTTAAATTTACACAATGTGTAAACTATTTTTTAGTTGTTAGTTCTTTGAAGTACCTAAATATAAATATTTTTTATTAAGTATTATATTATTTAAATATGTGTGTTATTGACAATTTAATTGTTCATATTATTTCGAAACAATTTATAAAATGACCTGTAAAATATTTTTTACCAATAAATTATTATGATTATTATACATCCCCACCGAGGGGATCGAGCCTACCCTGAAATAGGGCGGTCGGGCCTTAGTAGACTACGCGGGCCCAGTGCGGGTTGGTCGACTTCACACTCAACCTTTGAGTTTCTTCGCAGGCGTGCGCAGGTTTCCTCGCGATGTTTTTCCTTCACCGTAAGAGCGTAGGATTAACGTACATATGAAATCGAAATTCGAAAACACATTGGTACGTGGCGGGATTTGAAACACTACCTCCCGGACAGAAGGTAGCGGCCCTAGCCGTTGCGCCACCGACGCCATCATCATATCAGCTCATATACGTCCCCACCGAGGGGCTCGAGCCTACCCTGAATTAGGGCGATCGGGCCTTAGTCGACCACGCGGGCCCAGTGCGGGTTGGTCGACTTCACACACAACCTGCGAGTTTCTTCGCAGGCGTGTGCAGGTTTCCTCACGATGTTTTCCTTCACCGTAAGAGCATCGGATAAACGTACATATGAAATCGAAATTCGAAAACACATTGGTACGTGGCGGGATTTGAAACACTACCTCCCGGACAGAAGGTAGCGGCCCTAGCCGTTGCGCCACCGACGCCAACATAAACAATTCTTTTAGATATTACATTTTAGATAAAACATTTTTGTGTCCCTTAAAATATGAAGAAACTTTGGGCTGATTTCACAATATGTTTTTATTTGTTTTGCCTATCCCTTTGTTATATGAATAATCTTTCGGATAAATATTTTATTTAGGATATTCTTCGACTACATTTTTCTTGGTTTGATATTTATTCAAAGACTTGAGATTCGAAACTGAACAATAAAATCAAGTTTGCTAACACGGAATATCCTCCACCACGAAAAGTGATAACGATAATATTACACGTACGCAGCTGCCTGCCAATAATTTGCACATTTTCAAGCGACTTCCAAAAAGGAGGAGGTTCTCAATTCGACTGTATGTTTTTTTCATGTGTGTTACCTCAGAACTTCTGACTGGTTAAGCCGATTTTGATAATTCTTTTTTTATTCGAAAGATAGTGCTTTCCGTGTGGTCTCATATAAATTTTACCAAATTCTATGTAGTGCATTATGAGAAAATTAACAAAAACCAAAAATAATAATGCAAAATTATTCGAAGTTGTTGCGATGGAAGTCGGTTTTTTAACGTGTTTAGCGTTTTTATTTTTGTCCAATAATGGCCGTCGCAACTACGTGCTAACTAATCGTGGTAAAACCATAGTTAAGCTATTTAAAACCGCGGCGAAACACAGTTTATGGGTCAATTACTTAGTCACGACTAGTTATCGTGTAGTTACAACGGCTACTAATGGACTTTTTAAGGGACTCCAATTATAGCATTCTGTGATTGCTCAAAGGCATCTTAAATGTTCCGAATGTGCTACTCCTGCATCGGTTGTTGATCGACCTTTCATGAAAATATTGTTTTTGCAGTAGATTATATTCCGTACAATGTATAGCATTTTATTAAGCATAATCTTTTAAACACCTCGCAGCCTCGACGCGCCCTCCGTATCATGCCTAAGCTTGCACGAGTAAATTAGGAAAACTTTGAAGTTGGAGAGAAGGGGCAAGGTCGTAAACAGGAATAAAAATACGATACCACCAAAATTGAATTTATATTAAAAAAGGAAATAATGAACAGATGAATAAAGGTAATTTCAAATAGAACAGTAGGAAAGGGGAAATGGCAGAAGTCAGAATTTTGAAAAACATAAATCAAAACAAATTAAAAAGAAGATAATATATCAAAACAGATTGAAAACCAACCAAAAAGCATGACTTCGTCACAAACTTTACTAAGAACCACTAGCACAGAAACTGGTAGTTTAGTTTTTTAACCCGATTAATACAGGGTGACTGGTAAGATGACGGGCGAATTTCAGGAGGTGAATGAGAAGATGAAACTGAATAGCGTTTCCCGAAAAACCAATGATCAATTCGCCAAAAACTTTATAATTGTCATATAAATTTGGATAATGAGCTGAGTGACGTGTATAAAAAGTTTTTTCTTTGGAATTGACCACAGCTTTCTTGTGAAAAGTTGTTGTTGTAGTTTCGACTTCTGATTCACCTGCTAAAATGGTATTACTCAACTTCTGAGGTCTGAGAAGTATATGTCGGAGGGGGTGGGTGGGTTATGGATGGCCTTGTGGTTCACGTCCTTAACTATTTCGGTCGTGGGCGTCGAAATAACAATACAGCTATAACACAGGTGTCCTCTTTCAATAGTCTTGATCATTAGGCAATCGAAATTGTACAGGATGCCTTGGATTACAATGGATGCAAACACGGTGATCTCAGCGATGGCGCGACACGTCCGTTTAGTTCGATGCTCCGTCAAAAAGTGTCTGCCCGGAGACTGATATCCAGCGAATATGGCTTCTCAACTCAGTGCTGCCACCTGACGTTTGATCCAAATAAAGTTTGACGATCTATGTAAACGTATCTCGAGCTGGTATTGTTCGCGTTTTCAATGACGCTCCGACATATATATATTACTGATCAAGCTTACCGATCAGAATTAGAGTTTTTATTGTTTATTATGGTACAAAGATCTTAAAGTAATGTAAAGTTTCACATAATCTGCCTAAAGAGGCATACAATACATTTCAGCTTACACAAAAAAATACATAAAAAATAGAAAAAAAAATATTTAAAATTGGATAATACCTTTAAATTTTAAATTATTAATGTCAAATGTTGTGCTCAAGAATATAAATTTAATGTATAATGTCGAACTTAAATAAATCAAGTAAATTCACAATATGTCATCATTTAAATATTCGTACATGTCATAGTATGTCTTTTCTAGTAACAGTTCACGTAACTTGTTTTTAAAACTCGTAATGTCGTCAAACTCACGGATTTCCCGAGGTACTTTATTATATATTTTAGGACCTAATGTAAATACACTTTTGTGGAGCAGGGCTGTGTTACATGGAACTGTGCAAAGAGTGTTACCATGCCTTCGAGATTTTAAAGTCTTAAATAGGTGCAAATTAGATTTCATAAATACAGCTGCTTCGTAGATAAACATACAAGGAAAAGTTAACAGTTTTAGTCTTTTGAAATGAGGTCTGCAGCTGTCAGTTCTATAAATGTTACAAATAGATCTTATACATCTTTTTTGAGCCTTAAATATTAATTCCCTACCAGTTGCGTTTCCCCAAAATATTATCCCATATCTCAGAGTGGATGCGACATAACCATGGTATGCAGTCAGCACGGCTTCATGGTTTACCACTTTACTCAGCATATAAAGAGCGTATGAGTATCTATTTAGTTTATTGCAAACTTTCTCAATTTGTGTACTCCAGCTCATATTGCTGTCTATGTAAAGCCCTAAAAATTTTGTTACAGAAGCTGTTGCTATTGTTGTATCCTGATACATAATTTTGAAATTAGTTTTATTGGCTGATCTTTGTTAAAATTTCATTATTTTTGTCTTACCTAGATAAATATTTAAATTGTTAATTTGCAGCCAGCTAATTAAGCATTTAATATTTTCATTTATGTCGGTTTCTAAATTATCAGAACTGTCATATATAAATGTACTGTCGTCAGCGAAGAGTACCATGGGGAATTGAGATGCTTTAGGGAAATCATTAATGTAAACTAGGAACAGTAAAGGCCCTAACACGCTGCCTTGTGGTACTCCATATTGGACATTTATAAGCTTTGATGTGAATTCTTCATTTGTCTTATTTTTAAAATTTATTCTGTTGATTTGTGTTTTTTGCTGTCTATCTGTAAGGTATGATGATATTAGATTTAAAATGTTTCCCCTTACACCATATGTATTTAATTTTGATAAAAGAATGCTATATACGTGGACCAGAGTCGAAGGCTTTTGTCATATCCATGTATAAAGCTAATACTGGTTTACTTTTATCCATTTGTACTAAAATTCTACATAAGAAGTCGTATATTGCCTTATTTATTGTTTTATTTTTTCGAAATCCTTTCTGCTCGTCTACAAAAATTCGAAAATATTCAAAGTAGTCATTTAACCGAGAATATATGACTTTTTCCAAGATTTTTGAAAATATAGGTATCAAAGCTACTGGCCTATAGTTAGTTATTGTGTGCGTACCGATAATTCCCAGACAGTAAAAAATCATCTGTGCCCCAGAGATCAGCTGTCAAAGATGATTTTATAGTCTTCTGTTCTTTCCACTTCATGAGATTTTCATTTTTTTTCAATAGCTTGTACAGTGGCCAGCACGTGGCGATGGACAGTATACACACGTATAACTACGACCGATTTTTAACAGTTGAACACTCGCACACATCGGTGATTGGTAGAATTCGTCATCTTTACGAAAATACACCAATCGACATTCTTTTCTAAATAAGCGTCTATATAAGACCAATAACAAATTCACACAAACTTATGACCACAGATCTGTGCTTTTGACAAATCATAAGCCACGCCCCTTACAAAGCATCCGCCACAGATCTAATAAACCAAGCATCCGCGCAGTGACACGAGCTAGCAAGCAGTGTTGCCATTTTAGCCACTTTGTGGCTAGATTTAGCATATTTATAACGGTTTAGCCAAAAATAATTTTAGCTAACCAAACGATTCTAGCTACTTTTGGTAATTATGTTTTTGATAATTACTGTTTACAGTTGACCAAATATTTGACCTAGTTACTGCGGTCTTGTCTTCCTCACTCTAATGCGGAAGTAAGTAGTTAAGTGTCATGAACACACTGAAAAATAAATTATGAAACAAAATGTGTGCATTAACACTTAATTCCATAATTATAATTAAAAGTCAATTAAAATAAATTAAAAAAATGCCACGACTATGTTTTGCCACCTGAAGTTTTTAACAAATTTACAGAAGCGGACAAAGCAATCAAAAAATTGAAACCCCATCTACATCATCATCACAGATCGATTGACGTTGATGTAGAGATTTCAGAATTACCAGATGCCATTGTAGACCTAAAATTATTTTTTTTCTACATGTATTAGATACTGTTTTAATTAAACCCACATCCTTATTACAAAATTGGCCACTTTTTCATTTTAATAACCACAAACAAGATTGTCCTAACGGCAACACTGCCAGTATATTAAAGTCACTCACTCATACGTCTCCGTCTCGTCCCGTCCAAAGGGAATATAAGTCACCAATACTTACTACGTTTGTCAGTCCAAGTCCAGTCGCATAGATATTAGATAGCTTTTATTGTGAATTTGTGAGCATATACCGTCTCATTCTTTACTGGTTTTTTTTATTCACAATGGGTAAGCCCTTGGCATCATCTCACCTGATGGTGAGTGACGATGAAGCTGAAGATGGAAGCGGGCTTACCTAGATTCCCCAACACAATGGAGAACGGGCTATCTTATCTTCAAGCCGGAACACATCAATGTTGTTAACACTGATGTTTATCGGCAAGACTTAGATAAGATGGTGGTAGCTAGCCAGGCGGGCTTAGAAAATGCCCTACCACCAACCAAACCGACTCTTACAAGTTGACCCCACCGGGAATCGAACCCGCGACCTCCTGGTGTGAAGCGAATAGACTACCTACCCATTACGCCCCGGAGGCGGTTAAAGAATTTTAGATTCGGTTCAATAATTCTAAAGTTTAACCCCCTACAACCAAACAAATAAACAAACCTTACCACTACCTATAATATTTTATTCTTAAAAGTCTGGTTTTTTTCACAAATAAATCGGAATTTCCACCAATAATTAATATGTATGTAAAATTTTCGGACGAACGCGATCTCCCCCGACCCCGCCTACCCGCACCGGCCAGCGGTAAGCGGCAGCGCACATTGAAAACAATGCGAAGAGAACAATTACTATCTCTTTTTCGCATTCGCTCTGTTCAACTTCTAACATTTTCAAGGCCATTATGTCCAACTGCATGTGCTGTTCACTGTACCTCATTTTTTTTAACGGAGTATTTTGGATTATACTTTTGTGGAACGGTCATATCTCAGTGCAACTGCGTAGTTGGGTCGATCACGCAGACCTGAGCATGGTCATTACCTGGATGGGTTTGACTGTTAGTGAAAATTTTCTCGACCGTCTCCGTGCTTCGCAAGGCACGTTAAGCCGTTATTTCTGGTTGCTATCAAGAGATGGAAGTCGTTAAGCCGTGTCTAGTGCCTGAGAGGCGGAATGAAAAACTTCTGACAGTACGGTTCGCCACTAACCCTACAATTTCCACTAACCTGGACTTGGCCCTGATGTGTGGAGTATTACGTACCTGGGTGTTTCACATAATCTGTATTGTGATTTACCCTTCAAATCCCGTAGACCCATCACGATCTAGTCCATTCCCTACAGTACTAGAAATCGCATTTCGCCAGCAAAAGCGCACAAGTGTAAACTGTCCTATTGTGAAAGCTTGCCCGCTCGAGAGGCAAAGAACGTGACTTAGGCTGGGTCGCGAGGGATAATGGTGCCTCCCAAATTAGATTGCATTGCAATGGCAGAATCCCTTTTGAAGGCTCCAAGTATTTGCTTTTTATTTCGTCACGTATTTTTAGTTGTTGGGAGTTGGGACGTCGTAGCCAGCGTTTTGAAGCTTTTTTTTTCATTTTTAGGGTTCCCTAGCTAAACTGCCAAACTTACAGTTTACAGTCCATCAGTAAGTCAGATCCGTTTCAGTATGGCTGTTAGTGTTATAAAACTGTAATTTGAATATAACATGTACCTACTGTAACATTTTAAGTCTTTAAAAAGTTATGATAATTAAGATAGCAAGCACATAATGATTAAGGGTGGTAAATAGGTAATTGTCAAACGAGTCACATTTTTAATCCCGAGCCGCTGGTGACCATCGTCACGAGTTTGACAACTACCATTTACGCTACAGTTGTGAGAAAACAGGTAAAATGTATAATTGACAACGCTTAACACGTTAAAACCAACTTAGATTGCAAAATCTTAGTCTATAAGTAGAACAGGTAAAATAAACATTTTAATTTTTTTAGTACATTCCTTAGTTTTTTTTTTATTTCAACAATAGTACTTAACCGATTTTGATAAAATTTTTATGAAACCAACCTGGGCATACCTATCGAATAAAAAAAAATGAAAAAACGGCCAAGTGCGTGTTGAACTACGCATAGTGTAAATTCCCGGAGTCATTACTAAAAAAAATGAAATGAAATAAATTTAAAAATAACTGAAAACTGTGTATACACCAATTTTATTTGTTATATTATGTAAAAACGTAGTATTGTAGTAGCATGTTTTTTCTCGTTTATGAGTAATAGTCGCCCTACTTAACACGTTGCCTGTGTAACTGACAATTAGGCATTTACCCCTCACATGCAATAAACTTTTCTTGGTAAACACATATTCATTCATTTTCATATCAGCTCATATACGTCCCCACCGAGGGGCTCAAGCCTACCCTGAATTAGGGCGATCGGGACATAGTCGACCACGTGAGCCCAGTGCGGGTTGGTCGACATCACACACAACCTGCGAGTTTCTTCGCAGGCGTGTGCAGGTTTCCTCACAATGTTTTCCTTCACCGTAAAGGCGTCGGATAATCGTATATATGAAATCTAAATTCGAAATCACATTGGTACGTGGCAGGTTCGAACCACGACCACGCGGACATGAGGCGGATAAGCTGATATAATGATCCGCTAAGAAAGGATTTTGGGAAATTCCTACGGGAAACGCAAAAATCGATATCTGCGCGGGCGAAGCCACGAACAACCACTAGTGCAATATACGTTGTGCAAGCATGTATTAGTCATTGTAATCAGAACTTTATACAAATTTGTAACCGACACGAGTCTGTCACAGGTGAGGTGTTAGTGTAAAACAATTGACGCGATCAGTGACGTGAGTGGAACAGTCGATCGTATTTTGTTTTGTTTTTCTTCCTACATTACAGTTATTATATTGTCCTATTTTACAGTTACTAAATGGCAACATTTCGCGGCTCTGGGTGAACAGGGTTCTATCTGCCAAATCATCGATTCCCGATTTTTTTCACTTCAAATAGAATCGATATAACAGGTTCCATCTGTATTTATTACGTCGAGGTAATTGGAATAGTTCCCGAAATAAAACGTGTGAAACAAGCTTCTATGTGTAAAATTTGATATTTTTCTTGTTTTATCTGCCATTTGTCAGCAAGACGTTAGTCTGTGACTATAACAATTAATAAGTTTTCACTCGGATTTCGCTAAAATAGTGGCTAAAATCTTGTTTTCTGCTTTGGAATCATATTTAAAATACTACAGTACAGTGATTTGTAAGTATTTTACTATAATTTACAGTTGTTTTTATGAGCATTTATTGCAAACTTTACGAAAAAATACCATCAGTATTTTCAATAAAATTTACAAGTTTATGGTGTGCATAATAGAAAAAATAGTTCTACAGGGATCTAGTCAGGACAAAAGAGAATATTATGTTTTTATAATTTGTTCCTGCAAATAGAACCAAAAATTACCACTATTATTTTATTCTTTATAATACTCAGATATTTCTCATATTATATTTTTACTTTAACAGGTAAGAAAAGAAATGTCATTTAACGCCATATTTTTATTCCAGTCGAAAGAGCAACGAAATTACAGAGGCAATAATTTTGTTTTGGTTCCCCTGAAAACTATAGTCTGAGTACTTAGAACCTTGTTTTCCCAAGGCCGCGATTTTCCAAAATGTTCTTCCGGTACCCATATGTTTTTGTTTAGAATAAGGTGTAAGGTAATTAGAATGCTTTAACTCATACGTGCGAGATTTGACATGCCTACAACTTCGCACGAGGAAATGATCTAAGTGTGGTGCACTCACGCCTCATCTAAACCTCGAAATGCCCCACATGTGGGTCACGCACGGGGAACGTGTTAAGTTAGTACTTGAGTCTGTAAAAACTCCATATAAATGATCTAAATCAACTACAAAAATAACTTTTTAAAATGACTACAGGACCCTACTTCGCGCGTGGTGCGACATGCACTTGGCATTTCTTTATTGATGGGCCTTGGGTGTCGGGTATTCGGAAATACAGTCATGTAGTGAGAGTGAATGCTAGCGGATTGAAGAAATGAAAATAGGAGATTCATTCACCGAAAAGAAAGTTTGAAAGTGACACCCACCTTACGGTGTAAATTGGTTTAAGTAAATTTTATCCCAGCAAAAATAAACATGTGGAAGTTTGAAAGTGACACCCACCTTACGGTGTAAATTGGTTTAAGTAAATTGGATCCCAGCAAAAATAAACATGTGGAAGTTTGAAAGTGACACCCACCTTACGGTGTAAATTGGTTTAAGTAAATTGGATCCCAGCAAAAATAAACATGTGGGAGGGAGCCAAGTTTAATACAAAAAATGTGCAAAGATCTAAATGGATACCAAGTTCTATTATAGTGGTTTCTTAAATCTAGCTCGGCTACGTGAATTCAAGTTGAAATTTTTATTATAGACTTCTTCAATAGAGAATGTAAAACGGTCTTATAAATAACAATTGTTGTGTTCAGTGTTACTTAATAGTGTAACTTGGCAAGTTTAAATAGTCAAGCTCCCAAGCATATTTACTTTAAAAAAATAAGCCAAGTTAAAACTTGTCATGTTACATCATTTATTAACACAGAATTAAGAAGCTTTGAATTAAGCAACCTAAAAACTGTTGTACATCCTCTGTTGTAGAAGTTTTTACAAAAATTTCAGTTTGAATTCCAGTAGATCTAATAAACCACTATAGAACTTGATACTGCACATTTTTTGTATCGAACTTCGCTCCCTTTCACATTTATATTTTTGGTGGGATCCTTGGGACACCATTATTTGTTGTAAAATAAAATAATAATAATTCATTTATTGTCAGATTAAAAATCTATAGAGTACAAAATTCAAACAATGAACCTTTTCTTTTTATTAAAAAACCCATTATTCATAAATACGAGTCCACGAGTCCGACTCGAACTTGGCTGGTTTTACAAATTTTCCTTTTGTGTACGCCCAATAACCAACCTCGATGCCAATTTCAAGTTTCTAGGTCAACTGGAAGTGGTCTATAATTTTGATGGTTGGTAGAAGAACGAAACCCTCAGTACACGAGTACGACTCACACTTGGCCGTTTTTCGAATTTTTCCTTTGTGTACGCGCAATGACCTATCTCACTGCTGGAATATTAGTGACGTGTATTTTTTTATCAATAAACTAGCTGTCCCGGCGAACTTCGTTCCGACTTGCACTACACCACCCTACCCTACACTACCCTACCCTACCCTGCACTACCCTACCCTACACTACCCTACCCTACACTACCCTACCCTACACTACCATACCCTACACGACACTACTCTACCCTATCCTAAATACACTACACCTACACTACACTACACTGCCCTACCCTACCCTAAAACCAATTATTTTTTGACTGATAATATATATATTTTTTTGATGAATATCATATTTAAATACATATTATCCTATTCCGGACGAAGACAAATGCAAAACACAAAAATCATAAAAAATTGTCCAGCCATTCTTGAGTTATAAATGGTGTAACTAACACGCCTTTCTTTTATATATACAGATAGAAGATAGATATAGAGAAATCAGTTAACTAATTATGTTACATGAAAATTAGAAAAAGGAGGAACGGCTTAAGAATTGTGGCCCTTCATGGTTTTTATAAAACAAGGTTGGTTTCGGCCTCTTTTGAAATTAGACAAAGAATACAAATGAGGTACGCTGAAAAAATTCTTTTGTCACTTCGAAAAGAAGCCGACGCGCAACCATCTACGTTTTTTTTTACGGAAAAAAGCCAGAAGCCGAAAAGCGACCAATCCCTTGTAATCGTAAGTGCTCTGGGCTGGCTTGCAAGGTTGACTTTCCTCATTAACCTTTCAAGGTGAAGAATCGCTGAGAGACGTCACTTTTTGTGCTGTACAGGCGTGGAGAGAATAAAGGTTTTACCATCTACTGTAGAAAATTAGCACCTGGTTTATTTTTATCCACAGTTGGTAAGCCCTTGGTCATCACCTGAATGAAGGTAAGTGATGATGATGCCAAAGATAGATGGAATTGCCAAGATTCCACAACGAAATGGGGAAATGACTATGGAGCCAAATTGCTGTTTGATGACAAGACTTAGGCGAGCTTAGAAAACGCTCTTTCACCGACCAAACTGAGTCTTACGAAATAAGACTCCGCCGGGAATCGAACCCGCAACCTCCTGGTATAAAGCTAATAGATAAACCATAACTAAATTTCATATAATGTAAATGTAACTGTGTATATTACTAACACTAGTCTAAGTCATAGAATAAGTTACTAACACTATTGTGATCCTTATGATAAATTATACAATTAAATTATAACACCACGGAGGCGGTCTAAAGATTAATTATATATTAACAGTTTTAACTCCCTTCAATCTATACACTTACCGACCTGTTGACGATGATAGTATTTAACAATCCAAAATTAAGGGTAAATAATGTGTCGTATAAAATTGCGGTAAAGGTTGAGCGGAGTTAATTTTCTCCGGCATTTGTAAGGATATGAAAAAAAATATTAAAATATCGTATTTCTCGCAGCCCCTAGATAAATCTGATAAATCATCACTCAAACCCATTCTTGGAGATTAGCTGTATTTTAGAAAAGCTTACACAAAGCACATCTTGATCACATCTAAGCTGTATCCAATTAAATGTTGTTTTAACATAAATTTAGATAGGTACATAATATTTATACGGGTTCATCGTAATCAAAACAAGTGGTATATTAAAACACGCCTGTCCAAAACGGAGGGTAATGTGTTTCGAATGTATGTGTGTATGTATGTTTTTGACGTGATAACGTCTTGAAAATTGATGACACGGGCTGCATTCACGAAAAAGTGTGACGTTGTTATAACGTTACGCCCGTGTGACGTCATTGTCGCGTTTCGCCAGTGTGACGTCATTGTCACGTTACGCCTGAGCGTGGAAGCTTGAGTTGTACTTGTACAAGTACTTGTACTAGTTTAAGTGTGTCCATGGATTAAAAGTACTAGGATTCCAGGATCTTACAAGAGGTGTTCCAATGCGGTCGCCTCTCTGTGAGGAAAACACGTATCTGTGTGTGTCAATGGATTAAAAGTACTAGGCTTCCAGGATCTTACAAGAGCTGTTCCAATTCGGTCGATTTTCTGTGAGGAAATGCCAAAGAGTTAACTCACCCAACTATGGGCGGTATTTTACATCTCCTTAAAGACGGAGCTAAAGAAGTTTTACTTCAGTCGTGTGGTTTAAGCACACAAGCGTTCGGCTTGTGACACGTTATCACGTAAAATTATCATCTGTAAGCCAACCTTACAGACAACATAGTTTTTTTTTTATTCACAGTTGGTAAGCCCTTGGCATCATCTCACCTGATGGTAAGTGACGATGATGCTAAAGAAAGAAGCGGGCTTACCAAGATTTCCCAATGCATTGGGGATCTGGCTATCTTACCTTTAAGCCGGAACACATCAATGCTTTTAAAACTGATGTTTAGCGGCAAGACTTTAAGATGGTTGTACGAGTAGCTAGCCAGGTGGGCTATGAAAATTCCCTACCACCAACCAAACCGAGTCTTACAAAGTTGACCCCGCCCGGAATCGAACCCGCGGCTTCCTGGTGTGAAGTGAATGGACTAAGCATTACGCCACGGAGGCGGTTAATAATTTACAAATCTTATCTGTTATTATAACTGTGATAAGAACAGGTTACTTAAGGGCCAGGTCACTACATAATCACACCACTTGACACTTCATACAACGGGCTAGAAATGATATTTAAAAAAAGGAATGAAGAACAAACAAAATGGCGGCGAAATCCTAAACGTTCGACAACCAAACTGTAACCAATCTGTATCAATCTGAGTGACGAGGGGATGAGGTCGCAATACTCGCAATCTAGAGAGCGGTGTTCATACTGTATGTAAGTACTAATATATATACTTTGACATATTAATATACGAAATACCATTGCAGGGCTAAACTAATCACTTTAATTGAATTTTCCGCTGCGCTCTCGCTCCGTGCCTTGAATTCAACTGATTCTATTTGGCCGTGCATTTTCTGAACGAGTATAATTGTCTTCGGGTTAAACGTGATTTGGATAATTTTAGGCGTTTGGTAAGTAATCAAGAAAAAAAACCTGAAAATAAAGGGTATAACAAAATTGGTGTAGGTCCTGTGAACTAGACTAATACGCTGAACAACTTTTGTTCTATGACTTAGCTGAAATCGCAAAAAATAATTAACTCTTCATACAAATTTATCGTTGTTAGGGCAGTACAGTTCTCGAGTGGCGACTGCGCATCGAAAAACGCAGCGTAGGCAGGCCTCCCACGCGGGAAGCTGCTGGATGCGGTCGTGGAAATCCTTGGGGGAGGCCTTTGTCCAGCAGTGAACGTTTATCGGTTAAAATGATGATAATGATGATGACAAATCGATCAGCTAATCGACCAATTTTGTGCATTTTTGTATGAAGTCCGATTTTTTTTTGAGAATTGAAAATGGGTTTCTTGGGGAATGTTGTTCAGTATGATAAATAGAACCCCTAGTTAACGTAACCTACACTATTTTTTTAATACCTTGTATAAACTAAAATACAAGATTTATGAATGGTCGATACGCTTAGCTAATATAAATAAACTGTACTTTCCATGGAGAACAACCTTCTCGTAGGAGCGTCTAACATTATTCAATTTGTATGGGAGGTACCTTTTACGCACTTTTACGTACGTATTTTGGAGGAAAAAATCTATTTTTGTACGATGGGTATCATCTCAAGGGTTTTCCCAGTATGCCATATGTTAAGTATGTTTTAGGAGTTATAATTAAGTGTTGTCGATGATCAAAGCCAGGAAAATATCCGTAGCGCTATTTTTGAGAATAAATGCTTTTTAATTTATTTGTAGGTTCCCTTGACATTTTGAAAATAAACAATTTCAAAAATAGTACCCCTGGCAAATATTTTAAAATATTTACCGAGCCGCCGGCTCGCTCACTGCGCACCCTCGAAAAGTCATAAAAACTTTTTCCACGTGAAGCCACGGCAAACAGCTAGTGTGCAATATTTTATAAACAACAGTCCTACAGTTTTCTGAAAATTGACGAAACGGATATACTCACATACATTAATGTACACACACATAATTTTTCACTAGAACACTTTTTTGGTGTTTATAAGAATCTCGAAATCGGTTTTTTGGACTATCACAAGTCATAACCTTCATTTGATCCCTAGTCACTCGAGGGTAAAACCGGCCAAGTGCGAGCCGGATTTGCACGCCGAGGGTTCTTTTACCATCATACCTTTAAGTACGGTACCCTTATATATTATTTTTTCACTATTTATGCTCATATACGTCCCCACCGAGGGGCTCGAGCCTACCCTAAATTAGGGTAATCAGCCACGCGGGCCTAGTGCTGGTTGGTATCCATCAATACGTATAAAAGAAATCAAAGAGAACCGACAGTTGAAAATGTTTTTTCTTTGATCTAGTTCGCGATTCTTAACGCGAGTCCGGCTCACCTACCTACTGATTTTATGATGGAGAAAAAACAAAAAAGTGCCAGATGACCGTGTTTGATTTGCCCCTTTATATT
The DNA here is from genome assembly GCA_947284805.1 of Coleophora flavipennella. NCBI lineage: Eukaryota > Metazoa > Arthropoda > Insecta > Lepidoptera > Coleophoridae > Coleophora > Coleophora flavipennella. Next base: position 13,808,848 of record OX369264.1, on the reverse strand, counting down.
ATTTCAAAATACGTTTCTTGTATGGGATTCTCTTATTTTGATGTGAAAAATCTATAGACGCACGTAAAACCGATTTCTGTCGTGGCGACGCATGCCGTGGCGACGCGTCGCCACGCTATATGATGGTATATATATACAGTCTATATGTAGTTGTGTGTGTTTCACATCTACCACGCATCCCGTGACGGCTCATTTTTTTTGTTTTTTAATCGACTTCAAAAAAGAAGGAGGTTTCTGAATTCGACCGTAAGTAACTAAGGTTCTCTTCGAATTCTCTGGGATGCCATCATCTGATCCTGGTTTCCTTATCATGGTACCACCCTTGGGATATCTCCTTTCCAACAAAATAAAAATCATCAAAATCAGTTTATAAAAGACGAAAAAGCGAAAACACATAAAAATAATATATATATATATTAATGAACCTTAGTTTCCTGTTTGAAGTCGTTTTTTTTTGTTCAAAATTATTACTATTCGTATTATTTTATCCACCATTGCATTGGCATTGGCATTGGCAAGGTATTGGCATCATCTAACCTGATGGTAATTCATGATGATTGCGAAGATGGAAGTGCGCCTACTGAGATTTCCTAACGCACAATGGGAACCTTATCGTCATGCCAGAAGCCCAGGACACATGAATGCTATTATTTTTGTATGCTTGGCGGCATGATAAGGTTATGCGGAAGCTAGCCAACCAAACCGCGTCTTACAAAGTTAGACTCCGCCGCGAATCAAACCTGCAACGTCCTTATGTGAAGCGAGTGGACTAACCGCTGCGCCACGAAGGCAGTTAAAAATGTTAGATGATTCGCCGCAATGAAGTATTTTTAACCGCCTGCCTATAATGGTTCACAAGATTTAAAGGCAGGACAGACAGGAAATGAATGGTCTGACGTGGGTCTGACGGACGGACAGATGACGTCGTCGGTTTAGTAAGGTCCCGTTGGCACCTTTTTGATACAGAACAGTAAAACTATAACTTTTCCTAGTATTTTATGGAATACGCTCTACCTACTCTTGTAATATCCAACTCGATCTCATAAAATACAGCCATTGATTTCCCAGAGGCAAGTCCTTACATTTGTTCTCCTTTTATATTGAAATCTAAGCCTCCGATAATGGAAAAACAAGAAACTAATAGTGGTCCTAGAATAGTGCCCTGAGGAACACCGGTTGGACTTTAAACTTTAATAAATAAAATATAGTAAATAGGTACGTTAAAATATTAATAAAAATTAGGTATACAAGGACATAGGTACTCGTAAGTATAACGTTGGCACAAATTGTAAGTGCACTCGAGTTGGGCACAAATCGGCGATGCCGGCACTTGATGTGTTTACTTTATTTGTATACTAGCTTTTGCCCGTGGCTTCGCCCGCGTGGAAATCGTGTTTATGACTGTCTTAGAACGTGCGCGGTGCGCGAGCCGGAAGCGGCTCGCAAGCGTGGACATATGTTTTCTCCAGATACCTATCTCAGATCGGGTTATTCTGATTAGAAGTCTATGTCACATCTCACCCCCTTAACCAATTCTATACAAAAAAACACTTCAACCACTTGCTCGGTTACGACGCCGACGTGCGCGATGAGTGTTCGCCAGATCCCTCGGGAACTATGTCAGGATGCTAAAGAAGTTAACCAAAAAAAAGAGTATTTTTTTCAGTTCCCTCAGTAACTGCACCGGACTATACTATTTTAACGGGATTAAAAGTAGCCTATGTACTTTCTCGTGACACAGGCTACCTGTGTACAAAACTTCATCAAGATTGGTCAAGGTATTGAAGTGTGAAAGGTAACAAACAAACAAATAAAAAACAAACAAAACACACATTTTGACATTTATAATGTTAGTAAGGATTAAATTTGGCGCAAAATTATATCATTTATTTTAAGTTGACATAATGATATAATTATAAATAATAACATCACTCACTTTGTATTAACATAACAAATATTGTTGTATATATTTTTTATATTAATACTTTAAAATATTGGTCTTAAGACACTGCGGTATCTGGGACGTAAAGATATTGCGAAGCTTCCCGAACGCTGCCCAGCCGAGTTGGATTCGACGATTGATCTCTTTCTCGAAGTTGGACCTACCTAACTGGACTGTTTGTCCCAGGTATACATATTCGGTAACAACTTCGAGTGTAGAGCCTCCAACCTTCAGAGGAGTAGGTATGACACGGACGTTTGACATAATTTTCGTCTTGTCCATGTTCATTCTAAGACCCACTTGTTGAGAGGCTCTACTGAGGCCATCGAGCATTGTGCCTAAATCATCCATAGTCTCAGCCATGACCACGATATCGTTGATATTGATGCCGAGTCCACCCCAGTCCAAAAGCTTAAAAACATCTTCCAGGGCGGCGGTGAACAGTTTCGGAGATATAACGTCTCCCTGTCTCACCCCTCGCTGACGGTCTTCGACCAATGTGTGTTGCCAGTGATGACGTACGGAACTGAGACATGGTCGCTTACTATGGGCCTCATAAGAAGGCTCAAGGTCACCCAAAGGGCAATGGAGCGTGCTATGCTCGGAGTTTCTCTGCGTGATCGAATCAGAAACCAGGAGATCCGTAAGAGAACCAAAGTAACCGACATAGCTCTCAGAATTGCTAAACTTAAGTGGCAGTGGGCGGGGCACATTGCTCGTAGAACAGATGGCCGTTGGGGCAGTAAAGTTCTCGAGTGGCGACCACGCACCGAAGAGCGTAGTGTAGGCAGGCCTCCCACTCGGTGGACCGATGACCTGGTGAAGGTCGCGGGAAGCCGCTGGATGCGGGCAGCGCAGAACCGGTCGTCGTGGAGATCCTTGGGGGAGGCCTATGTCCAGCAGTGGACTTCCTTCGGCTGATATGATGATGACTTTAAAATATTAGTCATAACTTTAGTTGAAAGTAACGGTGTAGATCTTTGGGATTTTTTCTATAGAGCTAAAACTGATCATTCAATAGCTTTTGATTTTTAACCGACTTCAAAAAAAGGAGGAGGTTTCCCAATTCGACCATATAAATATATTTTTTTATGTGTGTTCGCGGATAACTTCGTCGTTTATGAACCGATTTTGATAATTATATTTTTGTTGAAAAAGAGATATCACAAGGGTCGTACCATGATAAGTAAACTAGGATCTGATGATGGCATTCAAGACAAATCAAAAGGAACCCTCGAAAATCGAAGTGGCGACTAGTGCGTTTGAAGTCCGTTTTTTTTTGTTTAAAATTATAAGGAACATCATCAACAATAAGGGTATTTTTTTCAACCTTGGGTTTTTTATCGCTTAGGTGTAATTGACGTCAAAAATAAAGAAAATCTGTAATATTACCGCCTTAAGTAGGCATTCTAATGTGGATTTGTTGGTTCTGATATTGCCGGAACATAGGTACTTTTTTGGATTTAATACAAACGAGGAGGACCCGTCGGTCGTCGGTGGCTCAACCGGTAACGACTCGGTCCATCTAACCAGAGGTACCGGGTTCAAATCTGGACGGCCAATGTACCAATGAGTTTTTCAAAAACTTAACTTACCGATTGCTTTAACGGTGAAGGAAAAACATCGTGAGGAAACTTGCACACGCCTGCGAAGAAACTCGAAGGTTGTGTGTGAAGTCGACCAACCCGCACTGGGCCCGCGTGGTCGACTAAGGCCTAATCGCCCTGATTCAGGGTAGGCTCGAGCCCCTCGGTGGGGACGTATATGAGCTGTAATGATGAGGAGGACCCGTGCTACTCCACAGCTTTCTATTTTTTTATTGTTATGTACGTCGGTGGGCAACCCGCAAGCGACTCGTCGATGGCGCGGTGTGCAAGAATGTGCGCGTTGAATATTAACACCTAGCTTTCATAACCCATGAATGAAAGCACAACAACAAACGTACTGTGCGTTTAAATGAGGAAATTTCGATCGCGCTAACTTTTTAACTCACTACTTGTCAAAATTGAACTGTGAGCTTAAAAAAAGAGAAAACAAATTATCTTTATTGCACACACTATACAATTAAAAGATAAACACAATATTAAAAAAAATGAGCCGTCACGAGACGCCAGGCAGATGTGAAACACACACTACTACATATAGACTGTATATGTACATATAACATCACGACTCGTCGCCACGGCATGCGTCGCCATGCCAGAAATCGGTTTTACGTGTGCGGCTATAGATGTTTCACATCAAAAAAATCTTATTTAGGTACTATACAAAAAAGGTTTTATTCTTGTTACTTTTGAATACAAAAGTATTAATTTAAATAAAATTTAAAAATATATATTCTTGTTACGTATATAATTTAAATTATTAATACTTCCTCATGAACCAGTCCCACCATTGATGAAAACTGTATGAAAATCCGTGTGATAGGTTAAATGTTCACACCTAGTTTCCCTCCAACTCAATCAATTTAGATGGGCGATAGCTCAAACGAAAGAGCTCATTCCAGCGAGTGTTCTTAGACCAGAACGAACCGCGTAGGTACCTACTTCAATTACAAACGGATATATTAAGAAAGAAAGCATCGAAAATCGCGTTCGAGTCTTGGGTTATAACTTGAGAAGGGCAAAAGTTAGGTGATTTTCAATACTTGATGACGAATTTGTGCATCAATACTTTTTATTAAAAAAAATAAACACATCGGTTTGATAGAACTCTGCCGGACGGATTTGAAGTAGATTTTATATAGGTACTCGTGTATACATTTTTTTTAAAAGCGTCGGTGGCTCAACCGGTAACGACTCGGTCCTCCTAACCAAAGGTGCCGGGTTCAAATCCGGACGGCCAATGTACTAATGAGTTTTTCAAAACATACATACATATATACTCACCGATTGCTTTAACGGTGAAGGAAAACATCGTGAGGAAACCTGCACACACCTGCGAAGAAACTCGAAGGTTGTGTGTGAAGTCGACCAACCCGCACTGCGCCCGCGTGGTCGACTAAGGCCCGATCGTTCACACACAACCTTCGAGTTTCTTCTAAGGCGTGTGCAGGTTTCCTCACGATGTTTTCCTTCACTGTAAGAGCGTCGGATAAACGTACATATGAGATCGAAATTCGAAAACACATTGGTACGTGGCAGGACTCGAACCACGACTACCCCAGATAGGAGGTAGCTACCCTTGCCGTTGCGCCACCGACGCTAAACTATTAAATAATTTTATTAATATAGTAAAAGTACTTTTCATGGGTAACTACATTCAATCTTTTCAACCTTGTAGTTTATCAGGGTCTTCTAATTCAATAAATATTACGTGCTTTTTAAATCACCACACGTGCAGCGTTTGACGCAGTTTTCACCCGTCGCCTATAAAACAAGGTGGATTGTAACGCGAGCGGCGAGCATGCAAACTACGATAAATGCTAGAACCACAGGGATGTCATGCTAAAATATATAGGGGCCCGTTAAGCCTTGGTGCACAGTGGCAACACAGTGGTCTGGATTCAGGCTCCCTGGGGACTAGCTCTAGCTACGGTCTACCGTTCGTTGTTATTTTATTATCTTTCTGGTTGTTACATATGTGTAGTTTTGTTTTGATAGGTATTTTAGAATGGCCGTTGGGGTAGCAAAGTTTTCTTGAGTGGCGGCCGCGTACCGAAAAACGTAGCGTAGGAAGGCCTTCTACTCGGTGAACCGATGACCTGGTGAAGGTCTTACCATCAAAAAGACGCTAGATGCAGGCAGCGCAGAACTGGTTGTCGTGGAAATCCTTGGAGGACGCCTTTGCCCAGCGGTGGACGTCCTTCGGCTGAATCAATTGTCAAGGGTTTACCAGATGTGAATAAAAAAAAATAAGATATTCATGTAACAAGAGAACCTTATGTCATCATCATCATATCAGCGGAAAAACGTCCACTGCTGGGCAAAGGCCTCCCCCAAGGATTTCCACGACGACCTCGAGTGGCAATCGCGCACCGGAAAACGTAGCATAAGTAGGCCTCCCGCGGTGGACCGACTACCTGTGAAGATCGCGGGAAGCCGCTGGTTGGAATAGTAATAAAAATGTGAAGCATTTTACCCGGCAGGCCAAAAAGGAGAGTAATGTTTTTCGGATGTATGTAAGTATGTATGTTTCTTTAGATCAGCCTGTAGACTAAACGATGGATTTTGGAGTGCCTTTGAGTAGTTAGTTTCGTCTTGATCCCGTGAGTGACATAGGATACATTTTGGAGTACCTTTGAGTCGTTAGTTTCGTCTTGATCCCGTGAGTGACATAGGATACATTATGGAGTGCCTTTGAGTAGTTAGTTTCGTCTTGATCCCGTGAGTGACATAGGATACTTTTTGGAGTACCTTTGAGTCGTTAGATTCGTCTTGATTCCGTGAGTGACACAGGATACATTTTGGAGTGCCTTTGACTCGTTAGATTCGTCTTAATTCCGTGAGTGACACAGGATACATTTTGGAGTGCCTTTGACTCGTTAGATTCGTCTTGATCCCGTGAGTGACATAGGATACATTTTGGAGTGCCTTTGAGTCGTTAGATTCGTCTTGATCCCGTGAGTGACATAGGATACATTTTGGAGTGCCTTTGACTCGTTAGATTCGTCTTGATCCCGTGAGTGACATAGGATACATTTTGGAGTGCCTTTGAGTCGTTAGAATTGTCTTGATCCCGTGAGTGACATAGGATACATTTTGGAGTACCTTTGAGTCGTTAGATTCGTATTGATCCCGTAGGTGACATAGGATACATTTCGGAGTGCCCCTGAGTCGTTAGATTCTTCGTGATCCCGTGAGTGACATAGGATACATTTTGGAGTGCCTTTGACTCGTTAGATTCGTCTTGATCCCGTGAGTGACATAGGATACATTTTGGAATGCCCTTGAGTCGTTAGATTCGTCTTGGTCCCGTGAGTGACATAGGATACATTTTGGAGTACCTTTGAGTCGTTAGATTCGTATTGATCCCGTGGGTGACATAGGATACATTTCGGAGTGCCCTTGAGTCGTTAGATTCTTCTTGATCCCGTGAGTGACATAGGATACATTTTGGAGTGCCCTTGAGTCGTTAGATTCGTCTTGATCCCGTGAGTGACATAGGATACATTTTGGAATGCCCTTGAGTCGTTAGATTCGTCTTGGTCCCGTGAGTGACATAGGATACATTTTGGAATGCCCTTGAGTCGTTAGATTCGTCTTGGTCCCGTGAGTGACATAGGATACATTTTGGAATGCCCTTGAGTCGTTAGATTCGTCTTGGTCCCGTGAGTGACATAGGATACATTTTTACCGAACTGCCTAGAAGAGAGGGGTTTTTACCGAACAGCCTTTCTCTCCTGAGAGGGGTAATATTTTTATGCAGTTGGGTTTTGAATTATAAATTCGTTATTACAGTAGTGAAGCATTGTTGCTTAAAAATCAATGAGCTCCAGAAGTTCAATTTATAGTTTGCTCTTCTCTGAGTGCAACTTAAGTTAAATTCAGATCAGAAATTCTTGATTGAATTTCTTCACTCCGTACTCAACCAGGCAAAATGAGGAAGGAACGTCTATTCAAAGAGAAGACAGAAGTTTCCGAACTAAACTAAACGGATGAATTTATCCGCTTAGTGTTTGTTTAAATTAAGGTTTCATAGCACAGATTAATTTAATGTTATAGATAGGAGCTACCTTAACTAAGTAATTTATCCTAAAATGCCTACGACAGTTTCCAAACTGTTAGTTAGTATCTTAATTTCCATTAGACACTACCCACATAAATTTGAAGCGTAATGGTACTAAGTAATCTAATAAATAAATATTAATGACTGTTCTGCTACTCACAGGTAGAAGGACAAATACACAGTATTACGATATGGCTTACAGTAGCGCAACGCCTTTGATGTAGAACGATGCGCCACCGGCGTAGGCCCATACTAGCTTATAGCCCCGCCGCCCACTGCCCCGCAAGTACCCTTCCGTTGCTTGGCGTAAGTACATTCTTTGCGCTACTGTTTATTATTATTATTATATCAGCTCATATACGTCCCCACCAAGGGGCTCGAGCCTACCCTGAATCAGGGCGACTAGGCCTTAGTCGACCACGCGGGCCCAGTGCGGGTTGGTCGACTTCACACACAACCATCGAGTTTCTTCGCAGGCGTGTGCAAGTTTCCTCACGACGTTTTCCTTCACCGTTAAAGCAATCGGTAAGTATATGTACGTAAGTTTTTTGAAAAACTCATTGGTACATTGGCCGTCCAGATTTGAACCCGGTACCTCTGGTTAGATGGACCGAGTCGTTACCGGTTGAGCCACCGACGCTTTTTTTTGCGCTACTGTAAGCCGCTATATTGTAATACTGTGACAAATAGGACTGAGAGTAATTGAATACTTATACCAACATAATGTAGGTATACTTGTAGCTATATAAGACCGGTAGGAAGTTCGTTCGCTGTATTAGCTCGCCGCGGCCGGCTCGCGTCAAACGGTTGCGTCAAAGGGGCCGCTTTACGTTCAATCGCTGCGCCGCCGAAGTTTTACCCGCACGGGGTCGCGTAAATCTTGTTCAGTTTTTAATTATTAATATATGCGACGATTCTGAAGATACGTCGTCCAGCAGTGAAAGTGATTTAAATTATTGATAAATTCTAAATAAAAAAAATAGTTATCTATTTTTTTTTTTGTAAATATGTTTATCCTTTTCCAGAACTCTGATCGGTTGTACTGCAGCTAATTCTTTGAATGTACTTTAGAGAACAGGGATAGCAAGAATCGTAGGTGAATGGAGTGTTGTATACAGTGTGTAAGTAAACAAATTGGTGTAAGACCCGTTAACTGAGGGTTTTAATTATCATACTGAACAACTTTCCCCAAGGAACCCATAGTCAATTCTCAAAAAAAAAACTGGGAGTCTCTATACAAAAATGCACAAAATTTGTCGATCAGCTGAATTATTTGTATGAAGAGTTTTTTTTTATTTCAACAAAATCATAGAACAAAAGGTGTTCAGTATGATGACTAGAAGCCCCAGTTAACTGGACCTGCACCAATTTCGTTACATCCTGTGTAGTTAGCTTTCTTACGAAAAAGTAAAATACTACTTTTCATACAAATCGATCAGCTGATCGACCAATTTTGTTCATTTTAGTATGGAGGGTTAATTTTTTTTTTGAGAATTGACTATAGGTTCCTTGGGGAAAGTTTTTTAGTATTATGAGTAAAAGCTCCAGATATCGGGTCCTACACCAATTATTTTACACCCTGTATAGGGTGACTTTTAATTAGTTCTTGATAACAAAAGATATGAATGTACTCGTGATAACAAACAAATTTCCCAATGAAACTATAAGATAAATCTGAAAAATTAATTTTGGTCCGCAATGGATACAAGTTATCAAATCGGCAAAAAAGGAACAAACATTTTTTTTTCATATTTAACACATAGTTTCTTTGGGAAAGTTGTTTGTAATCACGAGTACATTCATATCCTTTGCTATCAAGAACTAATTAAAAGTCACCCTGTATATGTTACAGTCAATACTCATTACTAATCTAAACCACTTTTGACTGCAAAATTCGAGGAAAATTGGTTTTGACCGATGCCTTTAGTCAAAAACATTTTTCACTGATTTATGCAGTCAAATGTGGTTTTGACCGATGCCCTTAGTCAAAAACAGTTTTGACTGATTTATTCAACTAAGGACTAAGGACGTTGGTCGCAACCACTTTTAAGTGCAAAAATTGGGTAAAAGTGCTTGCGCTTTATTGGTAGTAAACTGCTCCGAGGCTGCGGCACAGATTACTAAATAGTGCTGCGGGAAGTGCAGCCCCATCGCCCTTGCGTCCCAAAGCGCAGGCACCCGTGTGAGCCGGAGCGGCTGAGGTTGGTCGCAGAAGTGGTTACGGCGGGCCGGGGCTGCTCTCACTCCGCGCCTCCATTTTTTTTAAAACGTTGTGTGACAGACAAGACCACGTGAAAATGAGTTGCACTTTACCTCTTAATCGACCCAAAGTATTGAAAAAACTAGCGACGCTAAAAGCGGTTATTTATTAACTGCTAACCTCCCTCCATTGTATGATATAGCCAACCCCTGTAAAACCACTTTTGACTGCAAAAATCATCAAAACTGTTTTTGACTAAGGGCATCGGTCAAAACCACTTTTGCCTGAGTTTTGCAGTCAAAAGTGATTTTGACTGGTTATAAGTTCTGACTGTAACATATATACCTATTAGGCAACCAGAACAAAAAAACCTTATGTTTCGGCATGTCAAAAAACTGGTTAAGTGCGAGTCGGCCTCGTGCATCGAGGGTTCCTTATCACCACCAATTTCCACACGAGTACAACAATGGACCAATTCATCCCAATCAAAAGACATCAGCAAGAGCGTCAGAAAAATGATTTTGTTTCATTCAGTTTGGGCTCCTTTGCGCTACTCACACTTGCCTGTTTTATAATATTGTCGTCTTAATTTTAGGGTTATTTAGGACCTGCACTAAAACCACATCAAGTTTCACTCTTGTTTGTATTACTGTTTTTATGAAACAAAAGAAAAGACATCAACGCGAACAACCGAAAAAATACATTTTATTTCATTCAGTTCAGACTCCATAGCACAAGTACGACTAACACTTGGCTGGTTTTAATTATTTGTTATTTTATTTTAGGACAAGTACTGTACCAAATTTCACGCTTATACAGTGTGTACCCTGTTAGCAGCTTTTGTATAAGGAACCCTAAAAAGAGAGATTAGTTATACGAAATTTATTATGTGAGTGACACCTGAATAATTCATCCATTAGTTTCTGGCATCTAAAAGACCTGGACTCACGCCACGAGCATTTGTCTTAGTATCATAACGGACTGTGACAAGTGTACACAGTCTGCGACGCAGCTGGGCCACCGAGTGTAAAGTTACGGATAACCTTTATCTTGTACTGCGGTTCAATTAACTGTGGTACCCCACGGGATATGACACAATTAACTGTGGGAGCCCATGGCATATGGCATAATTAACTAGGGTACCCCACGGAATACGAGTATGACACAATTAACAGTGGTAGCCACGGGATGTAGCACAATCAACTGTGGTACCCCACGGGATGGCACAATTAACTGTGATACCCCACGGGATAGACAATGGCTACCTCACGTTTTGTTTAGCATCGGCCTCGATCAGGATAATGAAAACGTACTCATAAGTTTTAAGTTAATTAGAATTATCAGATTGATAATATACATATAGATAAAAGACCTGGACTCAAGCCACGAGCATTTGTTTTAGTATCATAACCGACGGTGACAAGTGTACACAGTCTGCGACGCAGCTGCGCCACCGAGTGTAAAGTTACGGATAACCTTTATCTTGTACTGCGGTTCAATTAACTGTGGTACCCCACGGGATATGACACAATTAACTGTGGTAGCCCATGGCATATGGCACAATTAACTAGGGTACCCCACGGAATACGAGTTTGACACAATTAACAGTGGTAGCCACGGGATGTAGCACAATCAACTGTGGTACCCCACGGGATGGCACAATTAACTGTGATACCCCACGGGATAGACAATGGCTACCTCACGTTTTGTTTAGCATCGGCCTCGATCAGGATAATGAAAACGTACTCATAAGTTTTAAGTTAATTAGAATTATCAGATTGATAATATACATATAGATAAAAGACCTTGACTCAAGCCACGAGCATTTGTCTTAGTATCATAACCGACGGTGACAACTGTACACAGTCTGCGACGCAGCTGCGCCACCGAGTGTAAAGTTATGGTTAATTTTTATCTTGTAGTGTGGTTTAATTAATTGTGGTACCCCACGAGGTATGACACAATTAACTGTGGTACTCCACGGCGTATGATACAATTAACTAGGGTACCCCACGGAATACGAGTATGACACAATTAACTGTGGTAGCCTACGAGATGTACCACAATTAACTGTGGTACCCCTCTGCCTAGAGCTACCTGGCAAGATGGAGGTCGCAGCCGGAACTACGGGTCCGGCTGTTTTGATCAGGGTACTACGGGGTCAGGGGTAGCCCACCGCTTGCCTGCCGTTGGATCTATCGCCTTCGGCACTCTGGATTGTCGGTCCCCCGACTGGGTCATGGACTCGTAGTGGTATGTGGTTAGTTGCAGGGGTTGGGCAATGTTTGTTGCCTGGCAAGCACGTTGCGTCAAGCCGTCCTTCCCCGCGCGCAACTAGTGTTGTCGTAGCCTGCCACGTGGGCTATGGGCGAAAACAACGCGGGGCACGTGAGTTGTCCATTAAGTGGAACTGCTGGTTTAATTACTGGCAGGGAAGTATCTCCGGCACCTGCCTGGTCAGCAAGAAGAGCTAAGCTAGTACTGCTCCGGCCGATCCAGCCGCGTAGGAGTAAGTCTGGACAGGTGCGATAAGCGCCGGGAAGTGAGCGAGCCTACAGCTCCGGTACCACACCGGACATGTTGGAGCCAGCTTCTCTGGCATCCCGAGCGGGAGCGAAAGCCGCAGGAGGTGAACGCGCCTACAGCTCCGGGACCTACCTGGACAGTAGGTAGTGGTTCTCTTCCACGAGGCACTCGCCTTGTAGAGTACCAGGACAAGCGTCTTGGCGGCAAGACCTACCGTAACTGGTCCTTGTCTTCACCTTATGGTGTTGGCAGGAATAGCGGCCCTCACTTCATGACCTAGCTGTCGTTGAGTGGGGGCGCTATATCATATACTTGGTAGTCTAGCGTATCTGGTAGATATACGAGAGGGAATGTGGTACCCCACGGGATGGCACAATTAACTGTGATACCCCACGGGATAGACAATGGCTACCTCACGTTGAGTTTAGCATCGGCCTCGATCAGGATAATGAAGAAGTACTTAAAAGTTTAAAGTTAATTAGAATCATTATATCCATAATATACATATGGATAAAAGACTTGGACTCACGCCACGAGCATTTGTCTTAGTATCATAACCGACGGTGACAAGTGTACACAGTCTGCGACGCAGCTGCGCCACCGAGTGTAAAGTTACGGATAATCTTTATCTTGTACTGTGCTTCAATTAACTGTGGTATCCCACGGGATAGTGCACAATTGATTGTGGTAGCCCATGGGACGTAGCATTATTAACAGTGGTACCCCACGGCATATGACACAATTAACTGTGGTACCCCACGGGATGTAGCACAATTAACTACAATTAAACAATAACCTAACCAATGAAAAAAACCCGACTGCATAAAACATTACCCCTCTATTTGGGCAGTCAGGTAAAAGTATATCCAATTTCACTCACGGGATCAAGACGAAATACCTAACGACACCTCGCACTCCAAAATCCATTAAGCCGTTTAGCCTACAGGCTCAGCCAAAGAAACAGACGTACATACACAGAAAAACATTACCTTCCTTTTTGGGCACTCGGGTTAAAAGATTCGTTATTGTTCCATTCAACAGAAAAACTTTTTTGAGCTTAAAACTTAACACTTTGTAACAGCAATAACTGCTGCGACAGAAGTCGCTTCTGAAACTAAAACTTGGGAAGGTTAGGCCACATATATCCCACACATGAGGCCAAGTCCGGGTTGCTGGGAGTTGTAGGAATAGTGGCACTTTGTCTATGAGGCTGAGTCGGAGCCTTTTCTTTGCTACGGCACAGTAATGTTATTCACCGAACACTTTCGACTGGTGTGTGTCTGTTATGCAACTGCGAAGTACTAAATTTGTTACTACAGCTTCTCAGATACATAAGTGTACTAATGTTAATTTACCGTACTGTATTTGTGATGTTTTTTTTGATGTGTAACATCTTTTGCTCTCGCTTTCCTGCAATTTGTGGTAGTGATTTCGTGAAATGGGACGGAAATGTGTAACATGGGACGGAAATGTGTAACAGGAAGTCGCGAAAGCGCGGAATTCTACTTTACGAGAGTCCGACTCGCACTTGGTCGGTTTTTTTCGTTACTGTCAGATCCGCCACCCAGGTACAATATCGTCATCAAATCTAACTAACCTAAAGTATTTTGTCACATGTTACACATCATATGCGAGTACTGTAGGTCTCGCTCGAATTTTTTGACCGTGGGTACGTATGTGTGTTCCCTATGGACTCAAATACGGCTGGAGAAATTTTATTGAAATTTTCAGGAAATCTTCAGATTAGTCCAGCAGTTCAACTTGCAATAAAAACGTTGGCGTTTTTCATATTAATAAATTCCGATTTATTTATCGCCCGTAACTCAAAGGAATGAAATCAATCTCTAAAAGAAGATTCGTAAAAAGTACAAAAATTGTTTGTATAACATAATTAAAAACCTGTGCGCTACGTCGCGTTGTAGGTACTTATTTTCTAGAGAAAAATATTTAAAATTGTTAGGATATTGCACTTGAAAAAATAAAGAAAATAAAACAATAATTATAAACGACCATCCATGGTATTTTTTTAATGAACAATGTTATCATTTTTATTTTGGCAGGTAGGTTCTTTAGAGATTTTTCAGATTCCATTGGAGTTAATGAATCTCGTAGTCAGTAAAATTAACGAGAAGATACGATAAAACATTCGGAAAAGCATAATAAAAGAATCGGCCAAGTGTCAGTACGTTAGTACTAATCACACTAATATTATAAAGGCGAAAGTTTGTGAGTGTTTATGTTTGTTACTTCTTCACGGAAAAACTACTGAACGGATCTGGCTAAAATTTTATAGGTAGACAGATTAGGACCTGGATTAACACATAGGCTACTAGTTTTCACGCTGCACTGCGCACCCTCGAAAAGTCATAGAAGCGTTGTCCAAGCGGGTGAAGCCGCGGGAAACAGCTAGTGCGAGTCAGGCAGTTGTTAACATCCCATCAACGTGCCCACTGATGGGACACGGGTATCTTCCAAACTGGGGAAGGTTGTAGGTCTAGTGGTTAACCTTAACCTTAACGACTACTATCCAGTGATAGTAACCGGCACCATTTCAAACTCAATTCAATATATTTATTCAAAAACCAACCCGCACTGGGCCCGCGTGGTCGACTAAGGCCTGATCGCCCTAATTCAGGGTAGGCTCGAGCCCCTTGGCACAGATTACTTATTAGTGCCCTTGGTGGGGACGTTATATATGAGCTGATGTGATGATTCAAAATAGGTGCAAATTGCACTCTTTCTGATAGTCATTTGTAAATATTCAAGAAATAAACAATAATTAGTAAATAACGTCATAATTCAATCAACCAATCAAAAGTTTATTTGTAAATCTCAATCCTTGATATAAACCAGATTATGTCATTAGATCATGAAAACAATATGACACGAAAAGTTATAGGTAAAAATCATTGAATGCCTTTAACAAGAGTAGGCCAGTTCACACGGACAGCACCCGGTTACGAGTATAACGCGAGAGTCGGCCATTGCTCCCATCAACCATATTAGAGGGAAAGGAACGACCCGGCTTAGCATGCCTTGCAAAGCATGGAAATGGTCGAGAAAAATGCCACCAACAGTGAAACCGTTGTAACCGTCTCCGTGGCGTAGTGGTTAAGCTCATTAGTTCACATCATGCGGTCGCGGGTTCGATTCCCGGGGGAGTCTATTTTTAATATTTTTGGTTGGTGGAAAGGCATTATCTAAGCCTGCCTGACTAGCTACTACCATCTTATCTAAGTCTTGTCGCCATAAAAATAAACAGCGTTGATGTGTTCCGGCTTGAAGATAAGATAGCAAGTTCCCCATTGCGTTGGGAAATAGTAGATGAAAAAACAATTGTGGCAAAGTAAATTGATTATTATTATAAACGAAGAAGCGTCGGTGGCTCAACCGGTAACGACTCGGTCCATCTAACCAGAGGTACCGGGTTCAAATCTGGACGGTCAATGTACCAATGAGTTTTTCAAAAACTTACGTACATACTTACCGATTGCTTTAACGGTGAAGGAAAACATCGTGAGGAAACCTGCACACGCCTGCGAAGAAACTCGAAGGTTGTGTGTGAAGTCGACCAACCCGCACTGGGCCCGCGTGGTCGACTAAAGCCTAATCGCCCTGATTCAGGGTAGGCTCGAGCCCCTCGGTGGGGACGTATATGAGCTGTAATGATGATAAACGAAGAGACGGTTAATAGGCACTATTTGAGTTTGCGTGTCACATCCTCGGCTGCATCGGCACTTACCATCAGGTGAGGTGCAGCCAAACGTACTCAAATTCTTAATAAAAAAAAAAGACGAACGAACTTAACAAACGTACTGTTTTTGCCATTTTGGTTTCTGAATTACGAGTATAAACATCTGATTGCAAAGTTATGGTGTCCAGAGGAGCAGGCTTCTCTTCACACATCGATGGTAGAACATCTATAAATCCGAGAAAGACGGAGTAAGACATCCAATTTTCTCTAAAGCTCGAGTCCACTAGAGATCTTTGTCGTGATGAATAGAATACGCGGGAACAAATGTCTTTGGTGAATTGCGAGTTACACAGTGTGACCCTTTCCAGGCTATTTACTTAATGGCACTGCTGGCGAATAGAAGGAATGCAGCAGAAACTTTAATGTCTGTCTCTTTAGTTACGTATAACTTTATAATGCGAATTGTTCTAGTATTTTGTACACAATACTTTTAATTTAAAGTACCGACGTAGCTCACAGAATCGCTAAACTGAAGTAGCTGTGGCAAGGCACAAAGCTCGTAGAACAGAAGGCCGTTGAGGTAATATAGTCTTAAAGTGGCGGACGCGCACCGGGAAACGTAGCGTAGGTAGACGTCCTACGCGGTGGACCGACGACCTGGTGAAAATCGCGGGAATTCGATGGATGCGGGCAGGGCGGGACCGGTCGTCGTGGAAATCCTTGGAGTAGACCTTTGTCCAGCAGTGGACGTTTTTCGTCTGATACGATGATGATGATGAAGATGAAAATAATATTATTTAAAATAAGTTTACTTCCTTTAAAATTATAATTTTGTATTCCCTTGTTTACACTATGAAGTTCAGAAAATTTCAGAATGCATCAAGCTACGAAAATACAGAATCAGAAACGAAATCTTAACATTACTTTCATAGCAATTACGAAAATAGAATGACTACTGAATTACTTAATACCTTTAGAGACAGTGGCGAACTAAGGGTTAGGCCATTCAGTGAACGTAGTCCGCGACTGGTCTCGGCTAATTTTACAATACTGGCACAAAATATTGTCAGCCCTAGACCCTTTTAAGGGTTCCGTACCCAAAGGGTAAAAACGGGACCCTATTACTAAGACTTCGCTGTTTGTCTGTCCGTCTGTCACCAGGCCTTATATGTATGTGATAGCTAGACAGTTAAAATTTTCACAGATGATGTATTTCTGTAGCCGCTATAACGAAACATACTTAAAATTAGAAAAAGTGATAAAATAAGGGGGTCTCTATACAAAAATATGTGATTTTTTTAAACATGAAGAAACTAGCGCCATCTAGTATGATGGTACGAAACCCTTTAAGTGGGGTTTTGACTCGCAAATGGCCGGTTTTTATTTGTCTCGGGGATCATCACATCAGCTCAAGTTACTATATAGCAAATGCAAAGAAATCTTGAAATATTTTTGTGTAACTTAAAAACCGTTCTAATTAATTGTTGTGTAGGTACCTAAAACTGTTAATTTTGCATTCGAAGGGAATATCGTGCCACTAAACTACTAATCTACCTAACGAAAACCGCTACACATACCAAGGCTGAGGTTTTTAAGGCTTTAAGATGGCTCAATCTGAGCAGGTTGAAACGTGTTAAAATAATATCGAACGTATGTCTATTGATTTTAGGTTCAAATCAATGCGGGCTTTAACGGTCTGTAACGTTGAAACCGTACGCCCATTGCTCGATTTTAATATGTTTTTATTACTTTTCTCCACTTTCAAAAAAGTTTTTAAAAAATGTTTTCAATTAAAAACGAAAGGTGTTAAAGTCACTGATTTTTGTGTGTTGTTTTCATTCAACATTATCTATTTGTTTTCGAGAAATTTTGCAATAATGCAAAAAACAGGGTCTACAGTATATTTTTCTACATCAAAAGTTGTAATATTTTAAAATTGTATTCAATTATACCGTTTTTTATTACTTAAAGTACATATTTTTTTACATTATGATAGCTTTACACAGTCCTTCAATAATTTGAATTGAATATTGTCATTTGATCCATCTTAAGGCCTTAAAGAAGGATTCGAAACGAAAAGTCATCATTATGGGCCCCAAGGCCCCACCGAGTCCGCCACTGTGTACCGATACGAGGTGGTGAATGTCTTGAATGGTGGGCTCGCGCATATTGGAAGGAATGAAGTGCACTTCGGTGTTCCCCGAGGAGCTCCTACAGAAGTGAGCCGTGTGTAATTCATTTATCATCCACTTTCCACTGCCTGTGTGAGCGCTGCCCAATATTGGGAAATGGATTCCTAGGTAATTGTTTCAAAATGGAACCTAGCCTAGGTAGTGCGCTTTTACGAGTCAAAGTCACGTTTAATAGCGTTCGGAATTCATGCGCATTTCATCATATCAGCTGAGGACGGCCACTGTTGGACATAGGCCTCCCCTAAGGATTTCCACGACGACCGGTTCTGCGCTGCCCGCATCCAGCAGCTTCTCGCGACCTTCATCAGGTCAAAGGTCCACCGAGTGGGAGACCTGCCTGCCTACGATACGTTTTCCGGTGCGCGGATTTATTATATGACAAAAAGCCGAAAATGCTGAACACTGAAAAAAATATTTTAACCGGCTCCGTGGTTAGTCCATTCGTTTCACAATTCAAGATCGCAGGTTCGATTCCCGGCGAGGTCTTACTTTGTAAGACTCGGTTTGGTAGGTGGTAGGGCATTTTCTAAGCCCACCAGACTAGCTACCATCATCTTATCTAAATCTTGCCACCAAAATATCAATGTTGACAGCATTGATGTGTTCCGGCATGAAGATAAGATATCCAGTTATAAGCCCGCTTCAATCTTAGGCATCATCATCTAGGTTGAGTGCCTTCCGTACTCGCCTCCCCTGCCCGGTGAAGTTGTAAAGGCCCCAACGGCCAACAACAAGCTTGTCCTTTCGAAAAAAAAATAGGCATCATCATCATCATCAATTTTGGGAATTCACAAAACTACTTCCATCACAACAACTTAGGACCACAATTTTCATAATTTTCTAAAAAAAAGTTCTACACAGATTTTGCTAAAAGTTTATATGGAACTAAGAACGGATTCGTGGAACTAACTCAGAAACATACCCTATCGAATAAAAAAGAATCATAAAAATCGGTTCACAATCTGCGAAGATAGCGCGTTACACACACACACACAAAATACATGCAGTCGAATTGAGAACCACCTCATTTGTGGAAGTCGGTTAAAAGGTAGGTATAACAATTTATTCAACTGAGCGATGGTATATCAGACAACTTTTGAAGAACCTTTGAAGTCTATCGAGTGTGTAGGTGGAACAAGAAATTATTTTTACTTTTAAACAAACATTCACAAAATCATACTACCTACCTAGTTATAATTAAATTCAAAATTAGAGGTACTTATTCAATATAGGTGCAAATTACACTCTTTCTGATAGTCATCATAAAATTATAATAACATAATATCATTTGTGAAAAATCAAGAAATAAACAATCATTAGTAAATAACGTCAAAATTCAATCTTTAAAATAAACCAGATTAAGTCATTTTAGAACATGAAAACAATATGACACGAAAAGTTATACTTAAAAATCATTGAATGTCATTAAAGCCTTTGACAAGAGTAGTAGGCCCAGTTCACACGGGCAGCACCCGGTCACGAGTAAGTATAACGCGAGAGTCAGCCATCGCTCCCATCAACCATAATAGAGGGAAATTTCATTTCTTTAGTTTCGTAGCCTTTAACGTTTTATTTCACCTCAATATCTACTTGTTTACATACGAGTACTTGTAGGTATCTAGCTGAGATGTATCGTTCATCGAGCACGATACGTTAATCAGGCCAAGGGCCAAATCTACAGGGTGTAACTAAATTGGTGTAGGACACGTAACCGGGGATTCTACTCATCATACTGAACAACTTTTCCCAAAGAACCCACAGTCAATTCTCAAAAAAAAAGAAGAGGTTGCACTCTGGGAGTGCCGGCAGAAGTGAATACTTGAATATTAACGTTGTGCATTTTTGATATTTTGGAATGGTTAGGGAATAATTTTGCACGAATTGTTTTGATTATCAGTATAAAATTACTATAATTTATGTGGTAGAATACAATATTTATTTATTGCGCTACACAAACATGACAATTTATATTACATTAAAAAGTTTATATCTCAGAAAAATCAACAAAAAATCAACTCCACCCGTCTTACGAATTTTCGATCAGGTCACGTGTCCTGACGCGAGTTTAACATTTTTTACCCATTACAAAAAAAGTGCACAACGCCGCTAAAGAAGTTTTCACTTCAATATAGGACCCTACATACAAAATGCACAAAATTGGTCAAATTTTTTTTTTGCGTTTTCACCAAAGTCATAAAACAAAAGTTGTTCAGTATGATGAGTATAAGGTCCAGTTAACGGGCCCTACACCAATTTTGTTACACCCTGTATGCGTTGTGTAATTGACACCACCTTGATAGGCTTATAACTGCTTCACCTGGCCGCACCCACTTAACATGAAGGATTGGGGACCTAAGATTGAAACCACGTCTTGTTAAGGTAGGTAGATACTATATTCCGTTCAGTAGATGCAGCGTCAAAATGGAAGAAGCTCAGGAAAATACTTATGCTAATACAGGTGCCACCTGTGACAATGTAAGGCAGAAACAAGGGAACTAATAAAACTAACGAGCACTGTATGCTAACTAGACAATGCATTAACCCCGAACGAAATTCTGGAAATGTGCATCCTCGGCATCATTGTCACTTACCATCAGGTGAGATGATGTCAAGAGGGCTTACCATTAGTGAATAAAAAAATGTATCCCTTAGATCGAATCAGTTATCGAGTATAGCTGCACAAGGATAATTATTGTTACACTCCAGCTGCAAGGGACTATTTATACTTTTTACAGCCCTACTCGAAAAGAGATCAATCGTCGAATCCAACTCGGATGGGCAGCGTTCGGGAAGCTGCGCATTATCTTTAAGTCCCAGATACCGCAGTGTCTTAAGACCAAGGTCTTCGACCAGTGTGTGTTGCCAGTGATGACATACGGAACTAAGACATGGTCGCTTACTATGGGCCTCATATGAAGGCTCTAGGTCACCCAAAGGGCAATGGAGCGTGCTGTGCTCGGATTTTCTCTGCGTGATCGAATCAGAAACGAGGAGATCCGTAGGAGAACCAAAGTAAGCGACATAGCTCTCAGAATTGCTAAACTTACGTGGCAGTGGGCGGGGCATATAGCCCACTCGGTGGACCGATGACCTGGTGAAGGTCGCGGGAAGCCGCTGGATGCGGGTAGCGCGGAACCGGTCGTCGTGGAAATCCTTGGGGGAGGCCTATGTCCAGCAGTGGACGTCCTTTGGCTGATATGATGATGATGACTCGAAAATAACTCCGCTCGTAGAATGTGTCTACAGAGCAGTTTCGAGTAGAGTTCACATGCAACCAAACATTTAAAATTAGAGATGATTCAAGAAGTGACGTATCGTACAGATTTTATGAAACTGATAGTAGAGATATTAGGAACGAAAAGAAAAGAGTTGCTTTCCGCAGTTTCCACGATAAGCCGGATTTTTCCTATACCGTTCGAAGTTGAAGTTGGCACAATTTTCCTTCCCCAGTACACAGTTGATGCCTGGCCGATGCAATTACCCTAGCAAACTCCAAAATAAGAAAGAAGTTTTGTGTTTTACAATTGTTTCTCGTCTATTGATACGGTCTTATCTTATCTTATCTTTGTAAGTGGGAACTACAGTTGCAGCAACACTTCGACCCAATGGGATCTTTTGTGTCTACCCCTATCACCTTTGCACCTCAACCTACTCGAAGATGTGCTACATCAATGCAGCAATTTCGCTGATTGGCAGGTGCTTGTAGTCCTCCGGTTTTGGGTAGCAATCACCTAGGAAGTACAGTCAAGCACAAAATATAGATACGTTCAAAGCATCAAAAATATGTATCCACGACCATGTGTATTTTTTTTTAACTTATTTGGAAAACAAACAGTATTTTATGACTATTCAAAAAAGCTAATTAACAAACTAAGTACTATTTATATGTTTTCACATGTACAAATCTACACGCCAGCTAAACTTAAAAAATAATAATAATAACAAAAATAAGTAGAAATAACCTTAAACAAAATCTAAGAGGGTATTAAAAGTTAAAACATAAAGATGAACAGAAAAAAAAAACGATGACTTTTGAATTTTAACCAATGTTTAGAAAGTAGAGCTTTAACTGTATGGACCTTGGAATTAAACAAATCAATTTGGGGAAAATCTGTTAATTTGTTGAATTCATTAGGAGCACGTATCAAAAAGGAGTTGCGTCTGTAATTTGTGTTTGTTGTAGGTGTCGATAGATAGATCGGGTGTCGGATAGTTAATCTTGATGGGACGCGAATATTAACTTTAGATAGAAGCTCGGAGGAATCAACCAAATTTTGTGAAATTTTTACCAATAAAGCAATATCAGCTATTGTACGTCTGACTTCCAGTGGAAGTATGTGGTGTCTAATACGATATAAGGTCGTGGATACATATTTTTGATGCTTTAAATGTATCTATATTTTGGACTTTGACTGAACATACGCTTGC
Organism: Coleophora flavipennella; assembly: GCA_947284805.1. Taxonomy (NCBI): domain Eukaryota; kingdom Metazoa; phylum Arthropoda; class Insecta; order Lepidoptera; family Coleophoridae; genus Coleophora; species Coleophora flavipennella. The sequence continues at coordinate 13,786,199 of OX369264.1, read as the reverse complement.
TAGCCAGGACATCGCAGTGACACGGTAAGTGTTCCATTGATTCTGTATCTTTACCACAGGCCTTGCAGGTCGGGTCATTCGTCAGGGCATTTTTTTTCAGGTGAGCGTTTGTAGCCTATTAATACGATTGATCGTGCTGATTTGTCTACGCCGGGCTATAACGTGACGCTCTGAGCTCAATGCCAGTCATCCCGATGTCTAGCTAGTGCGATGCGTCGCCCTGCCCGACTCAGCGCTTATTTCCAACTTTGTTATATTTGGATGCAGCATCCTAGTGCATCATGTAGGTATATGATGAGCGTCGGTGGCGTAACGGTTAAGGCCGCTACCTCCTGTCCGGGAGGCCGTGGTTTAAATCCTGCCACGTACCAATGTGTTTTCGAATTTCGATTTCATATGTAAGTTTATCCGATGCTCTTACGGTGAAGGAAAACATCGTGAGGAAACCTGCACACGCCTGCGGAGAAACTCGAAGGTTGGGTGTGAAGTCGACCAACGCGCACTGGGCCCGCGTTTTCGACTATGGCCTGATCGCCCTAATTTAGAGTAGGCTCGAGCCCCTCGGTGGGGACGTATATGAGCTGATAAAATGATGATGACATTATTTTTTGCAACTTAATTTATGTCTAGAAGTTACGGGCCGTACACTTTTGTGTCATCAATTCATTTTTGTTTTTTATGTATTATTTTCTGGATATTTAAGGGAGGCTCGAGTTTCCATAGAAACGAAGTTCCGCTTTAATACAAAAACTACATGCCAGAAAGAATCCAAACTTTGCAAATATATTGAGAAGACTCATATCGATGTTTGTAATTAGTTTTCGATGTACTAATGTAAAACGGAAAAAAATAAGAGCAGTTTCAAACTTTCAGTACAAAACTAATTTAAGCCTTCATTTAGTTGCGTTAAAATTTACTACGATGAAAACTAATTACAAACATCAATATGTGTCTACTCAATATATTTATAAAGTTTGGATTCAATCTGGCATTTATTTTTTGTATTAAAGCGGAACTACGTCTGTATGGAAACTCGAGCCTTCTGGAGACTCTTAAAAAGTACTATAATTAAAAAGTAAGGGGACACGACAAGACAGTGTCAATTTGGAAAAGGTGGCGGTTCAAAAAGCAGTTTTTAATTAAAAAATAGAATAAGAAACGAAGACTCAAAGCTTTACATATTAACAATCCTATACACTCGGAATGTACCTAGATGGCAGGAAAAAACGAAAGCGATAAAAGTGAGGGAAGGTTAGAGGGGTTAGGAATGGAATGGGGAGAACATCGTAAAGAGAAAATTGTAAATTCCGACAGTTAAGGAAAATGTGATTAGTAGATCCCTCGTTCAGGCTCTCAAAGGGAGTTATCCCCAGATGTACGGAGAGATACTGACAGTGGCCATATTCTCAATCGAAAAATTAAGGAAGTAAAGCGTTTTAGAGATTGATGATATCAGCTCATATACGTCCCCACCGAGGGGCTTGAACCTACCCTGAATTAGGGCGATCGGGCCTTAGTCGATCACGTGGGCCCAGTGCGGGTTGGTCGACTTCACAAACAACCTGCGAATTTTTCCGCAGGCGTGTGCAGATTTCCTCACAATGTTTTCCTTCACCGTAAGAGCGTCGGATAAATATACATATGAAATCTAAATTCAAAATCACATTGGTATGTGGCTGGATCCGAACCACGGCCTTCCGGACAGAAGGTGGTGGTCCTAGCCGTTACGCCACCGACGCAATTTAGTGATTAAAATTAATAAATGTTCACCAATAGGAATATACTGATAATATGACAAGGCTTAGCTATTAATAAACAAAACAGTGGTCTAAAACAGCCCAGTAGCCATCCTTAGCCATATAGTGGTATACTTTGGCTCCCGAATGATTCTTGCAAAAGAAAGCCGACGCTGTCGTCGCCCTAAATCAATTTATTTTATTTCCATCCATGTTCACCAATAGGAATAAACTGATAATATGACAAGGCTTAGCTATTATCAAACAAAACAGTTGTCTAAAACAGCCCAGTAGCCATCCTAAGCCATAGTGGTATACTCTGGCTCCCGAATGATTCCCGCAAAAGAAAGCCAACGTCGTCGTCGCCCTAAATCAATTCATTTTATTTCCATCCATGTTCACCAATAGGAATATACTGATAATATGACAAGGCTTAGCTATTAATAAACAAAACAGTGGTCTAACACAGCCCAGTAGGCATCCTAAGCCATAATGGTATCCTCTGGCTCCCGAATGATTCCCGCAAAAGAAAGCCGACGTCGTCGTCGTCGCCCTAAATCAATTCATTTTATTCTATCCAATCCCGCGGAACCGCGCTAAGTGGGTTTCTCGACTGAACATTGTTTGAATTGAAACGGTTTGAGAATTTGTTTGAAATTTCAATAGAGGAACCCACTGGCTACCTACTTCGGCCTCATAGTTTATTTCACGGCAACGATGATATATTTTTACAAAAATCAATGGATTTCGTTTAATTTTTCATTTGAGTCAGAGCTTAAGCGTAAGACAACATCGGTCAAGAGACCACAGAACTAGAACTCTGTTGGTCTCAAAATTGATGCTAAATTATTTTTTTTCTTAGCCTACCATAGATACCTATGAGCACTACGAAGTCAAATTCAAATTATTTTACATAAAAAAATCAAAATCCGACTGTATAAAAACTTAACCCCCCTTTTTTTTGCCAGTCGGGTAAAAATGCATCCTATGATGTATCAAATGATTTTGATGATTCTTTTTTTGTTGGAATAATAAATTTAGAATTAATTAATTCTTCTAATATTTTTAAACCTTTCCTCCAACTCTGTATCGAGTTGGCCTTGGTTGTTGTACATGAAGAAGCTAATTCCTTAGGATTGAGTTCCGTCGTTATGCATTTACCCATTGTAAGAAAATCTGAAGGCCTCAATATATGTTCAAGTTCGGTATCTACACAGGTAAGAGGTCTGGTGTTCAATATCGCCTGTATTTCTTTGACTATGGTAAGTAGTTGACTGTCGTTCAACAGGTGTTTATGTAGTGTCCTCTTCATGCAGTGTTTGACCAATGCGACCATACGTTCGTAGAAGCCTCAATGCTATGGAGCTAATTGCGGGATGAATTTCCAGTTTATCTGGTTCTTAATGCAAAACGGTTTGGACAGTATTTCATGTATAAGTTTAAATTGTTGAGCGTTATCTGACGTTATTAAGGTGGGAATTCCTGGGTCAGCTATCATCCTACTCAAGGCGAGGAGACCTTCTGCTGACATGTCCTGGACTATTTCTAAGTGTATGGCTCTGACTGCCAAACATGTGAAAAGAGCAATCCATCTCTTGCTTTGACCGTTTTCTGACTTCACTAGAAGTGGTCCCAGATAATCCAAACCCGTAAAGGTGAATGGTGTGCTGTAGTTTGCTCTTTCCATAGGTAATGCAGGAGTTAGTAATAGACATATGGTCCTCCGCCGTGTTTCACGCAACTTGGGCATCCGTTCAAGATGTTTTAAACATTGTTTTTGTCTTGTGGGATCCAATAGAGTTGGTGAAATCACATTGTTTTTGGTAGGAGTATAGGATAACTCCTCTCATAAAGCCAATCTACGTTATCTCACTTTCTACTACAACGTATTAATCTATCTACGTCTGTAAATAACTTGTGTCCTGTACCCTTTTCTTTCTGTGGGTAACAGACACTCCCGGCAAAGAAAGAAGGAAAGAAAGTTCCTTTTGTAGGTTAGCTCTTGGGATCTAGTAGCAAAACTGTAGCCCTTTAAAACCAACGTATGTGGCCAATTTTATTTCTATCAGGCTATGTTGCTACGTCCGCTGGGTCTACCTCCATTGGAACGTATCGTATCACAAGTTAATAATTTTGCTTGATTTCAGCTATTCTCCTAGCGACTGTCACTACAACACGAAAACAATATGACACGAGAGTTACACACAAAACATCGAATATCACCAATGCCCTTGACAAGAGCAGGCCAGTTCACGAAGACAACGCTCGGTCACGAGTACAATGCGAGAGCCAGTCAACGCTCCCATCAACCATATTAGAGGTCGACTATTAGAGGTTAGTAACTTGTCAGAATTGAACTAATCAATCACGATCCGACTATCTGTTCATGATGTTTGGCGTGATCATTTATAGTCATTTATTCACCAGGAAACAATGCACATTGCTTACAGGCAGGTCAATTTTACAAACTTAAATACACATATTAACCAACATACTAATTAATAGATTACATATAATAGAACATTCATGTTCTCTCGCAATCAATTTGAGAAAAGAAAGATCTCCGAAGGCAAAGGGATTCCTTTGCATATTTATTCCTATGAGTACTCCCAGAGGTTCTAGACGTGGTATCTTAAAGTTGATCACTGTCTTTGATGGTAACTACTCTGGACTTTCTCATGATAAATCCTCTACCACCGGAAGCCACGGCAAACACAGCTTCGGTATAAGACTTAGTTGAAGCATCTGTGAAACAGTGTAATTGGACTGAGTCACAGTGTGGGCGGTCCATACACTGTCCTGGTACAGATATCTTCGGAGTGTCATCAAGGTCCTTGTGTATTTCCTCTGACGTCTCCTCAATGGACTTCATGAATTCCTTTGAGTTGGAGTACCAACTTATTAAATTCATTGACGTTTCTTGGAACGGTTTCTTAGAGTTATGATATAAGTCTACCGCTTCTTGAAGCGTTCAGTGTCTTTGACTACATTATCTACATAAATGTCATCATGTCTCTGACGCGAGGGTGCTTTGATTTAGATAAGTGATGCTTGATTGTTGCGTTCAGCAGAAAGGGGCTAAAGATTATTCCAAATGGTACTCTGGTAAACCTCATGTGTAGAAGATTATCTTCTGTCGCGGGTTTTCGTATGTCTTTGAGTCACAAGAAACGAGTAACGTCTGTCTCGGTTGACTGTAGAGCAATGTGTAAAATGCTTCCTCAACGTCTGCAGATATTCCAATCCTTCTAGTTCTGAACCTAATAAGAATGCTGATGGGATCTTCCGCCATGGAAGGTCTACAATATAAGCATTGATTCAGAACTAGCTCTTTCGTCTTTGCAGAGGCATCGCAAACGATTCCGATTGGTTTACCGGGACTGTTGACTCCATGATGTGGCAAATAATGTATTGGGATTTCGGTAGAACTACGTAAGTACAGTCACACTTATTTCGACATAACTTGAATTCTGTCTTCCTTTGAGTATCTATCCTAAATTGGAGAGAAGAAAGCATTTTTCTCTCAATTCCAAATTCCGGGTTAATAGTAAGGTAATAGAATGTTTATTTGGTCGTTTAGAGATCCATCATAGACTAGAGTGGCATCTCCATTGAGTTTGTCTACTGGAAGTAGTGGATACTGCACGAGTATGCGGAACCCTATATTTATTGGTTCTTGAAGTCAAGTGCATCTTGATTAGTGGACCGTTACATTCAATAGTGGGTATCGGTATCGAAGGTATAAAGGGACAAACAGTTCTCCATAACTGTGTCTAAATTCAATTCTTCGGTTACTTTCTCAGTAACGTAGAGTAGTAACATGCTAAGGCTGTGTTTGTTCATGGTAGATTTAGACGTTTAGAAGTTCCGATTGGGGCATAAGACCTTATTAAGTCGTGGTGTGGATGTGCAAGGACAGTGGGGCGTAAATGATCTATAATTACTTGCATAATGTCCTGTCTCTAAACATCCATAACGACGCATGCTAATATGAGCCTTTCTTTCACAAACAGTTCTGTAGGTATGATATCGTTCAGGGTAGTGATCTCCCCTGCAGAAATCACATAAAGATTTAGATCTTATCTCCTTGTTCAATTTACGAGAATATAACTCGTGTTAATTCTCTTCCGTTGTAGCTGGATGTGAGAAGATAGTTGTTCGCTGATCCTGTTTCGTTGTGAGACGAGCCAGGTAGCTCATGTTGTTTAAAGTACCTTGCCGTCTCTTCTTCCGTTTTATAATCGATAATCCGGTTGATAGAAAGGTTTATGACTGCGATCTTTACTAAAAGGTTGTTTTAAGGATAGGCCGAATTCCCTTTATCCTTATACGATTCACAGCGTTTCCATTTCCTTCATGTGATGACGATGCATCACCGGATTTCATGTGAAGTGTTTCAGTGGAAAATGTCTTGGGATATTGTGGCGCTCTCTAATCCTTTAACTGTCTTACTGATTGTTTCCTTTAGGGAAGACTTCAGATATAGCAATTTTCCACTTCGGGTAGGTTTCTATTATGTATGTAAGACGAGTACTGTTCCCAAATTCTTACTATTTGAGGATATCTCCATGGAAATCGGGTAATTGAAGCTTAGGTAGCTTACTAGAAAGATAAGGGCTTGACGCGCGCTGGTTTGTAAGAGATAGTTCAATCCTCAATTCCTCAGCTTGAATTTGTATTCCAGTAAATCGAGAGATATTATCCGCAGATGGATTTGTACTTAATTTGAGAAAGGGTTTGTGGTTTTATGAAACCACTGAAAAGTGAAATCACCTTTCACATTACAGACATTTACAGAGCGCGGAACGATCATGGATGCTCTCGTTTAGGAGCTACGGTACAGAGGACGAAACGATCATGGCTGCTCTCGTTCAGGAGCTACGGTACAGAAGACGAAACGATCATGGCTGTTCTCGTTCAGGAATTACGGTACAGAGGATGAAACGATCATGGCTGCTCTCGTTCAGGAGCTACGGTACAGAGGACGAAACGATCATGGCTGTTCTCGTTCAGGAGCTACGGTACAGAGGACGAAACGATCATGGCTGTTCTCGTTCAGGAGCTACGGTACAGAGGACGAAACGATCACACCGGTCGTCACGCAACACACAGACGAAAAAACTTGAGACGATGTAAAAGTTTCACTTCAGAAATAGTTGATTAGGTGTTGAAGCGTTCGAGGAATATCTCCAGTTTTTGCAGATATTTCTGCCTTTCATAAATTAATCCCTCTAAGTTCTGACACACTCAACAACTCAGAAGCCGTATCGCAGAGAGACTATGTGTTTCAATAGTCTTTCTAGCCTTAATACAAGAATATCTTTCGTTATGTTGTTCTGGAATCATATTAAATCTCAAGTAGTACTTGGTCATTCCATAAACATAATATAACTCATCAATAAGATTGTTTCAACAACGAAAGACAATGACACCCATATCCCATAAACTCAACAACGAAGGACAAAGACAAACGAATCTACAATGAAAGGGAATAAAGTCCTTTGCTGTATCAAATTATAATAAGAAAGAAAGTTTTTTAAGTTTCATGCAAAAATACTGAACTTGGTCGGGGCACTGCCGTGCTCCACTAGGAATAATTTTCCTTAACGTTAAAATGTCTCATTAATTGTTTAAAGTGTAAAATTAATTCCATTCAAGTTTAGGTTATATTATCTGGCAGAGGCAAGTGGTTGATCAGGCCCTCGCCCCTACCCGTCAATATTCACTGATTAAATTGATTGTTTAGATGCAATAAGGGACCTCACAGTCATTGCTGAGCAATTATTCTTCAATGATTTTTGTAATTTGTTTAAATAATTGAAATTTAAATCATTTATTGCTTTGGAGTAGGTCATCCTTAATCAACAGTAGGTAATTTTATTGAATTTTACTGTAATTTTATATCAATTGTTTTTTGTTTCAGGTCAAGCCGCCTATAATAGACACATTTAATGCTCCAAGCTACTTGAAGTCATAACAAGGCTGAATTGGAAAATTTCTTTTATTTCTCACTTATTCACATTGAATTGAGTCTGACAATGAATTCAAATTAGTCAAATATGGTAGAGATTAGGAATTGTTCATAATAAATAACACATAAGGGATCTCACTGAAGCTTACTATTTGTAAAGTTGTACAGAAGTTATGTTTAAAACTATCCAATCTTAATTTCAACTCACCAGCAAAGTGAACTGGATTAAATTCTATTCATTTGGTATTCCATTCATTACTTCACTCAAACATTCATTCAAGTTCATTTTATCGCTCGTAAGGCACCAAAAATAGTTTTGATTTTACCTATTGGACTACAATATTATTGTTCAAGCACCAGGAATCAATGAGGGTTATAAAGCCTTGTAAATAATGAGTTCTAATTAGAATCAAATTGATTAAAGTGATTACTAGAAATTTAGTTCCACTACTCACTAATGGATGGCGCCACCATCCATACATTATCAAATTGAACTTACTAGTTTTAAGTAATTTTTGAAATTCTTTCAAATCAACAATAAATAAATTGTCTAGTAATGGGTATTAATATGTAATGTTAGGTTTACTTGATTCCAGTTCAAGGAATTCAATCCAAAGGGAAGATATAAATAGGAAACTGAAAGAGTTCAACTGAGTAGAATTAAATTAGGTTTATAAATATTAAAGTAGGTATGTACACAGGTTCTATACACTCTTGTGTAACTAAACGATAAACGCTTTGCAGTTTGAATATGAAGACAAGGCTTCATTTATAAAAGTTTTATAAATAAATGTAATAAAACACCATTAATTTCATTAAATTGATGTTTTCTTATTCTAGATATGAATTGGATATAAAATAAATTTCTTAATCATAAGATGAAGTATGTGTAGGCCTTGCAGCTCCTTGCAGCACCATAGAAAAGTGTTATAGCTGGGTTTGAACCAGACTAGTTCATGTGAGTCCAAATTTGTATAGCTGGTTTCGAACCAGACTAATATTCTTATCCTTCCTGTGTTTGTTCGGCGATTAATTTAGTTAAAACTGCTTCGCTTTAGTGGGTTCTATTGGATCCTCGGATCCCAGCACCTCCACCATGTCGCGGAGCGGTGTATACGTCCGTATCTGCACCGCGAATGTCACGTACACTTATGATTAAACTCACGTGTGACTCGCTGTACTGCACAACAATTCTCGTCCTTCACCACCGCAGGGTACACCCGACTACCCGTGCTGCCAGGTGTTCATCAGACTCCTGTAATTAAACTGGCATGAGTATGATAGCGGATCCCATAATCTGTCGTGAGGAGTGGGGTTCTACCTTGGGATGGACATGCCGTCCATGGCAAAATTACGGGACGAGGATGCACATAAAGTAAGCAATCAGTGTTGCATGAGGCGCCCTTCTATAAGTGTGTGTTTGATGTCAGGTGTACATACAAATGAATATCACATAATACATGAGCACAGTAGCATGAGTAAGGCAATGGTTAGTCACACGTCAAACAACAGTGCTGAAAGAAATAAATCATTAATAGGTCGGGGGTAAGGAAGGTAAGGGAAGGGGATCACGTTGCCACGTCCCACGTTGGAGGAGCCACTCTCCTCGCCCCCTCGTCCCACCCGCGTCCGGGCTGGCGAGTCATTGGGGACTGTTGCCATGTCCCACGTTGGAGGAGCCATTCTCCTCGTCCCCTCGTCTTCCCCATGCCTGGGCCGCGAGTCGTCAGGGACCGTTGCCATGTCCCACGTTGGAGGAGCCACATCTCCTCGTCCCCTCGTCCCACCCGCGTCCGGGCTGGCGAGTCGTTGGGGACTGTTGGGGGAGTAGGTAGCGTTCCCCATGTCCCACGTTGGAGGAGAAACACATCCCCATGTCCCTCGTCGGGGGAGAGGTTTAATTTCCCCATTGCCAGGCGACATCTGGCTATCCACGTTCACAGAAGTATCAGCGGGTACCACGCTATTCTCACACGTCGATTGATCCACATCTAGGTAGTCGGCTCTCCAGAAAGATCTGCGGCTTCCCGTAACTTACAGATCATACTCGAGTATGTCGTCTTCCGTATCCATAAACAGTCTCAGGTTCATCCAAGGTGATTGGGTTCCTGTCCGTTCCGTGTACTCAACAGGATCTGCAGCGCGCTCGCCACGTCAGCACCACATCGTCCAATTGTCATCTCTCCACCTAGATGTGTTAGGAAAACAATGTGTCAAAGGACACGAGGATTATAGGTTATGTGCGAGCTGTGGCAGCGTGTATGATGTGTCGTGGAAATATGGTGCAAGGTCGATGGGGTTTGACGATTGTGGAGCCTTCAGGCTGATACCGGCACCAGGCATTGTGTAAATATCAAGATTACATCGGATATAGTTACATGAGCAAGTTAGAAGCAAAGAGAGATTTCGACAAGATATGAAATCAACTATAATACTCAACTTGGGTCCTTTGGCGTAGTAGTAGTAGCAGCTGGCTCGTGTCTCCTTCCTTCCTCGTGGTTGGCTCGAAGAGGTGTTGATCGAAGCACACGCGAAATCAAAATGAAAATGAATTATGAGCCCGGCGCTCCTATATAAAACGAGTGAAATGACTAAGAGGATAAAAACTCTTTGCTGTTTACCGATTCGTCATAGACTAATCAATTTTGTTAGGAATATTATTGTTTGTATCAAAACGCATTGCCTGTATCCAAACACACCTCTAATCTTTTGTTTATGGACCTAAGTCTATTATTGTCGGTGACTAGCTGGTTAGAAAAGATGGTGGATTACTGTGTAAAATGTGACAATAAAATAGTGTGCTTTCCAAATAAAAGGAGTTTAATTCAGTAGCAGAACAAAGGTTTTAACATCCACGGACCTCTGTTATATAAAACAAAGTGTTTGCAAGATGGCCACGCAAAATGTATTCCCACAATTGAAAAGTGATAATTTTGACAATTGGTTATTTCGAGTGAAATGTTTGTTGGAGGAAAAACAAATCAGCTACGCTATAAACGAGGACAAGAAGACATTAAAAGATGAGGAATTAAAGAATTATCAACGGGATGATGCAAAGGCCAAATCAATCTTGGTGCAATGTCTAAGTGACAAACATTTAAACATAGTGAAAAATTGTACGACGTCACTTGAAATGCTGAATGTACTGAAACAAGCGTTCCAACGTAAAAGTGTAGTATCTAAACTAAACTTGAGGAGGAAATTATTGTCTCTAAAATGTGGTGAGGCAGAAAAGCTAGAGGACTATTTTAACAGATTCGACTCATTGATAAGGGAGCTAGAAACAATAAGCAATAAAATCGAAGAGGAAGATAAAGTGTGCTATCTGTTTACTGGTCTGCCTAGTACCTATAACACTGTAATTACTGCTATCGAAACAGTAGGACAAGAGAATTTAAAATTAGATTTTATCAAAATAAGATTACTTGATGAAGAGATGAAACTTAAATCTAATGTACCAAGTAGCGAGATAGATACAGCATTCAGTATTCAGTGCTACAGATGTGGAAAAAACGGTCACAAGTTCTTTCAGTGCCGAGAAAATATAAGTACAAACAATATAAATAGAGGAAGAGGCGCTAATCGTAGAGGACGAAGTACAAGAATGAGAGGCAGATACACAAGAGGTCCAAGTCACAGTACTCACCTAGCTGAACAAAATGAAAATATGTTTGTGGCATTTTCAACAGAATATGAACAATTAGAAGAAGAAAAAGAAACTCATTTTATAGTAGATTCCGGCGCAACACACCACTTCATTCAAACAAAATATGAGAAATACATGGAAAATTTAGAAGATCTGAAAGAAAATATAAATATAAAAATAGCGAATGGACAAGTATTAAAAGCTACAAGAAAAGGAATATTAAGAGCCAAAATTCAAAATAAGATAATAAAAATTGAAGGACTGTTAGTACCGGGCCTATCTCACAATTTACTTTCTGTGAATAAGTTATTGGACAATGGGATGACTGTGATATTTAGAAACGGATCATTAAAAATACATAACCGTTTTGGAACATATTATGGAGAAAAGAAAGGTAAACTACATATATTGAGAATGGAAATATTTAAAGAAAAATATGAATGCAATTATATGAAAGGAGACTTGTGGCATCAGAGGATGGGCCACCTAAATAGAAAAGGATTGAGCTATCTAAGACTACCATACAGTAATGAGAAATGTGACGAGTGCATGAAGAATAAGTCTACCAGGTTGCCATTTCAAAAAATAGACAGACCACAATCGAGACAAGTTGGAGAGTTAATTCATACAGACGTAGCAGGACCCACCCGAACACCTACAGCGGAAGGTTATAGATACTATCAAACTATCATTGATGATTATAGTCACTTTACAAAAACCTACCTACTAAAGAACAAATCAGAAGCTGCTAACAATTTAAAGGAATATATACGAAGAATAGAGACAGAAAAGGAAGTTAGAGTTAAGCGGATTCGTTGTGATAATGGTGGAGAATTTTCCTCAGGAGACTTCAAAAACTTCTGTAGATACAAAGGGATATCAATTGAATACTCGCAACCGTACAGTCCACAGATGAATGGCCGGGCAGAGAGGATGAACCGCACCATATACGATAAAGCTAGGACCATGATAAATTCAGCTAATCTCCCACTCCACCTGTGGGGATATGCCGTTCTCACTGCAACATTTTTGATAAACAGATCTCCGTCCAGTGCTATTAATTATGGAATACCATCAGAAATATATGGACAACAGAAATGTATGGACAGAATCAGAATATTTGGATGTAAAGCATGGGCAATGATCATACCAAGAGGAGATAAATTTAGTAACAAAGCAAGAGAAGTGAGAATGATTGGATACGTTCAAAATGGTTATAGACTGTGGGATCCAAAGACAAATGAGGTGATAACTTCACGTGATGTACGATTTGATGAAACTGATATAAGGTACAAAGAACAAGAAAATGATGAGATAAGCAAACAAGAAAAAAGTGAGAAATACTACTATGAAGAAAATTATCAAGATTGTCAAACAGAACACAAAGAAATGAAAGAAAGGGAAAAAGAAATAGATGAGACAAATAAAAGAAAAGAAACAGATCAGAATATAGAGAAAATAGGAGAACACACAATAGAAAACCAAAAAGAAATAACCGCTCAAGAGGAAAAATATGTTACACAAAGAGGTAGAACAGTAAAGAAACCTGATCATTTAAGAGAGTATGAGTTAAACTATGCATACTGCTTACTAACAGAAGAACCTGCGAACTATCAGGAAGCAATGAATAAAGGATGGGAAACAGCTATAAAAAGCGAGCTAGACGCTCACGAAAAGATGAAAACATGGACCGTGACAGAATTACCGAAGAAAAAGAAAGCAATTGAAGCAAAATGGATTTTTAAAATTAAAGATAATGGAAACAAAAAGGCAAGATTGGCAGCGAAAGGCTTTCAAATCAAAGAAGAGGAAGAATTCGGACAAAACTATACACCAGTTGCACGAATATCAACAACAAGAATGGCTTTAGCACACGCTGTACAAAACTCATATTCAATCAGACAGTTAGATGTACCGACTGCATATTTAAATGGATTTCTGGAATCAGAAGTCTATTTAGTACCCCCTGAAGGTGTAGAAGTAGAAGAAAATAAAGTACTGAAATTAAATAGAGGACTTTATGGGTTGAGAAAAAGTGGAAAATGTTGGAATAAAAGATTGAATAAATTTTTAGAAGAAAAAGGGTTCATAAGATCAAAGAATGACTTTTGCTTGTATATTGATATAAAAAGAAAGATATGGTTAATTCTTTATGTTGATGATGTCTTACTGATTGGAAAAACAGAGAAAATTGAAGATGTTGTAAAAGCATTAAAAGAGGAATTCCAGGCAAAAGATCTCGGAGAAGTAAATACATTTTTAGGCATGGAAATAACAAGGAAGGGAGACACATTAAAAATAACACAGACAAGACAAATCGAGAAGATGTTGGAAAAATTTAAAATGACTGACACTAACCCTGCAAAGACGCCAATGATAAAAGGATTTCAAGTAGAAGGTGAAGTCCTAACAAATGTTCCATATAGACAGTTAGTCGGAGGGCTCATGTACATAGCTACAACCTGCAGACCGGATATTATGTTTGCGACAGCACTGTTGAGCCAATATTTGGACAAACCAACACAAGGGTTATGGATACAAGGAAAAAGAATTTTACGCTACCTGAAACATACAAAAACTCAAGGATTGGCATATTGTAAAAATGAGAAAGAAGAAATAGAAACATATTCAGACGCAGACTGGGGAGGAAATAAGACAGACAGAAAGAGCATAAGTGGATCAGTAACATTCTACAGAGGAAACATTGTATCATGGTTTTCAAGAAAACAGAATTGTGTTGCACTCTCGACAACTGAAGCAGAATATGTAGCTGCTGCAATAAGTGTGTGTGATTTACTTAACATAAAGGGACTGTGCTTTGACTTTAACAATGAAAAATACAGTGATAAAAGTGAAATTATTTGTGTGCTCAATATGGACAATATTGGTGCAATTGAAATGTCAAAATCTTTTGAAAATAGCAAAAGAGCAAAACATATAGACATAAAAGTGCATTTTATTAAAGACTTAACAAACAAAAGTGAATTTGTGATTAAATATGTATCTTCAAATGAAAATCTAGCAGATATATTCACAAAAACTTTGTCTCAAGAGAAATTTATTAGTAACTGTTTAATGCTGAATATTTGTTGAATGTTTAACTAAAAATTTGTATTTGTATTTTTGAAAACATTGAAATTTTATTTTAGCCGCATGGCAATTTTTGTAAACTGTGTTCTTTTTATAATATTAATAGTGTATGGATAGTCGCTGTTAACTTGTCAATGTGAATATTTTGTAATTGAAAGGAATGTTCGATTTTTGTAATTTTGTGTTTAAAATGACCTCAAATCGAGGGGGGGTGTTAGGAATATTATTGTTTGTATCAAAACGCATTGCCTGTATCCAAACACACCTCTAATCTTTTGTTTATGGACCTAAGTCTATTATTGTCGGTGACTAGCTGGTTAGAAAAGATGGTGGATTACTGTGTAAAATGTGACAATAAAATAGTGTGCTTTCCAAATAAAAGGAGTTTAATTCAGTAGCAGAACAAAGGTTTTAACAAATTTAAGTTAGGTCATCTTTATGAAGTTCATTCGCGACAAGATGTTAAATCCATCGTGTTCGCGACAGGTGGGTAATCGATGGATAGTTCGTCAATGTCGTCACACATCAGGTCTGGTTTGTTCTCGGAGGATTGGCCGCTGCAGTGGATGCAAACAGCCGAGCATTTGAGTCCTACTTGTCTGCAATCACAACTGCTGGTAGTTTTGCAAACATTTGAGCAGCTGTTTCTTAGAAACTATTCAGTTTATGGAGACACAATTAAAAAAAATCATAGTGACTTCTACCGTAACACAGATCCTTGGTGGTAAAAAATGAAAAAAAAACTGAAAAAGTTCGTAAATTTAATGTTTTTTAAAGAATTTAAAATTGTTCCGGAAAGCTTTCAATTTGATGCAAGGCAAGACCCCTTTTATGGTAGGATTTCCATGGACTAGTAAGCATGTATGTGGTGGTGGTGTGTGTGTTATGTCCCCCCGAAGGGTTAGTTTATTCTTTTTAAGGCACATAAAAATGTGGTTTTCAGATTGTTTTGACGTGACGACGTCAACGTGCACGCACGAAAAAGGTTGACTCATTGTCACGTTACGCTCATTGTCCCGTAACGTTATGACGTTGTCACGTTAAACTATCGTCTGTAAACCGACTTTTCAGACAATCAAATTTTTTAATTTAAATTAAATTTACTTAACACCATGTATAATTTGATAACTAATAGCATACCATTCACGGACTACTAAGGAGATATACGAATTTAGAATATATTACGGAACGATTTTGTGTATTTAAGCTGAACAAACCAACCGCACAGTGGTTTGAAACTAGACGTTTGTTTGTTCGACGCACAAATATGTGTTGAGGTCGGAAAGTTTATTTTACAAATATTTCACACTAGCCGTCCGCCCCCGGCTACGTCCGCATTGTTTCGATTATTCCGTGGGAATTAGACGTTTTACCGGGGTAAAGAGTAGCCTTTGTCCTATTCCAGGATCTAATCTACATGTGTGCCAAGTTTCATCCCGATCCGTCTAGTGGTTGAAGCGTGAAAGAGTAACAAACATCCATACATACAAACTTTCACATTTATGTTATTACTAGGATATTTCACATTATTAGTTACCTAGTTGGTAACCACTGAAAGTGTTTCATAAGTTATATATTTGCTTTTGTTTTAGTTAGTGGTCTGTTGAGTAGGGAAGTTGATCTAACAAGTTACTAACCTATCGTATTTGAAGAATTTCTATGTTAAATATTAGATAGTACAGGCTGTAACAAAATTGGTATCGGACCCGTTTACTGTGGGTTTCATCCTGAACAACTTTTTCCAAGGAACCTATAGTCAATTCTCAAAAGAAAATTGGACCCTTCATACAAAAATGCACAAATTTGTTCGATTAACTGCCTCTTGACTGTCTCCGTAGCTCAGAGGCAAAGTTCACTGGCTTTACACAGGAGGTCGCGGGTTCAATTCCCGGCGAGGTCAATTGTAAGACTCGGTTTGATTGGTGGTAGGGCATTTTCTAAGCCCGCCTGGCTAGCTACCACCATCTTATCTAAGTCTTGCCGCCAAATATCAATGTTGATATCACTGGTGTATTCCGACATGAAGATAAGATAGCCAGTTCTTTATTGCGTTGGGGAATCTTGGTAAGCCCGCTTCCATCTTCGGCAACATCGTCACTTACCACCAGGTGAGATGTTGTCAAGGGTTTACCAATTGTGAATAAAAAAAAAGATTAGCTGATCGATTAATTTGTATGAAGAGTTAATTTCATTTGCGATTTAAGCAAAGTCATAGAACAAAAGTTGTTCAGTTTGAGTAGCAGAAGCCCCAGTTAACAGTTTGTTACATGCTGCTATACTTATTTCTATAAACTATACAGGACGTAACAAAATCGGTGTGGTCCCGTTAACTGGAGCTTCTGCTAATCATACTGAACTAATTTTGGTTCTACAAGTTTGTTGAAATCGTATAAAAATTTTGAATTCTTCATACAAAATGAACAGATGATTGACCAATTTTGAGCATTTTTGTATGGAGCGTCGAATTTTTTTTTTTGCGAATTGTCTATGGGTTCTTCGGGTCAGTTGTTCTGTATGATGAGTAGAAACCCCAGTGGGTCCTACTCATTTTTTTACACCTGTATACTGTTTCATCATCATATCAGCTCATATAGGTCCCCACCGAGGGGCTCGAGCCTACCCTAAATTAGGGCGATTGGGCCTTAGTCGACCACGCGGGCTCAGTGCGGGTTGGTCGACTTCACACACAACCTGCGAGTTTCTCCGCAGGCGTGTGCAGGTTTCCTCACGATGTTTTCCTTCACCGTTAAAGCAATCGGTAAGTATGTACGTAAGTATTGAAAAACTCCTTGGTACATTGGCCGTCCAGATTTGAACCCGGTACCTCTGGTTAGAAGAACCGAGTCGTTACCGGTTGAGCCACCGACGCTTTTACTTTTACCGACGCGTATACTGTTTACTTATTTCTAATTATATAGACTGCTAATAGATTATTATGGTTATTTTTTCTTACCATTTCGATCAAGAATAAAAATGACATCGTTTTTACACGTTGATAACAAACGTTATCGTCAAGAAATATTACACCAATATCACAGGAACCATTACTGGCGCGGGAAGTGGGTATACAGACAAAACAAATAGGTATGGCCTATGCCTACCTTGCCAGAAAGAAAATGAACGAAATTGTACCTTAGAGAGGAGGTATATGGCTGAAAGTTGAACGTCGATTTACCTGTTAAGGGGAAGTGATATGGTTACTGTAATTCAGATCCACCGCGGTGCGCGCGAATTAAGTAGATTGAGACTGTTTTAATACCTTTATTATTGTTTTGTAGCGAAACGAAACAATACATGAACCTATTTTTTTTTGTTCTTGGTGCTAAAGGGCATTTTTGTTTATTTTTTAAAATAATCTACTTGTAACCAGTGACATACACTATCTGTGCTTGTAACCGCGTAACAGTGTAGTCAGCTATCAGTGCATAGCAGGCGTTTTTGGAAGCCTGCAATGTTTGTATGTATGTATTTGGTCTGAGATGTATGTATGTACATATGTATGTATGTAATTTTTTTTTTTTAGGTAGCTTATATCTTACAAACGATTTTAGAGCGACTTCCAGAAATGCGATCGAGTTAAATTTATGTAAGGAGCCGTATTCCCGGTGAGAACGTATTCTTTCGGTATTTCAGAGTTGATCTGATGATGAACAACAACAACAGATTTTTTTCTTGAAATAATTTAAAATAGAAAGCCATTCATTAACAAACTCAGGAAAATCGAGCAGCTGAATGCTAATATCCGAGCTGAAATACGGTTGATAACTCCTCATGTTCTGAGAAAAGTAATGAGAAATGCTCTCGAAAGGGCCCGTCTTTGTAAGGCTGTAAATGACGGTCATTTACGATACTTAATATTCAAAACCTAACTACCAAATACCTTATGAACTTTGTTTTATTCCATGATATTAATGAAAAATTAAAGCATTGTAACTTTGTATTCGGTATTATAAATGTATAATTGTGTTTGTTTGTTTCACATCGCAACGGAGTATCACATCGACATGATTTTACATATATTTGACATTGAATGACTACTGCTACGTAATATTTGAGGAGGAGGATAATGACATAAATTACTTTTTATCCCGTGAAAATAGCACAGTCCGATACCATAACCTGGTCTGGGGAAACTGAAAAAACTATTTTTGGTGGACTTCTTTCACATCGCAATAAAGCAACGGATTGACCAGATTTTTTGACCAGAGATATTTGGGGGGGTTCGAAAGTGATTTAAGCTTATTAATTATTCATTCCCGACAAAGTTAGTTCCCGAGGGATCTGGAAAAAAACATTCCATGCGTGATGCATGTGTGAAGTCGACCAACCCGCACTGGGCCCACGTCATCGACTATGGCCTGATCGCCCCAATAAAGGGCAGGCTCGAGTCCCTCAGTGGGGACGTATATGAGCTGATATGATGATAGTAATAAGGTAGTAGCCAAGTTAATTCTAAAGTAGGATTATCAGTATAAGATTATTAGAATAACTATAGTATATTATATTATCAGTGTAGGTATCGTAGTTTACTCGCATATTTGTTGATTAAGTAAGTAGATACGGATATTCTTTTTAAAAGTGTGTTTATTGGTAGGCGAAATGTCGTTCCAACATTTTGTTGAAAGGAATCGGAAACTACCGCGGAAGGCTGACGTTCTGTGTTCTTCTTAGCGTGTCGATGGCAGACACTACACTGTAGCAGCTCAGACTTTGGCCACGTTAACAGCATTATCAGCCTGTTCTGTGTTTTGGAGCACATAGTACCTTAAAGCTTGTCCTCACTGAATACCTTTGTTATTTGTAACGCCAAACTAGTTTCGAAAACAGATTTAATAAAGCTGCCAAGTCCTACAAAAAGACACTGCGCAGGGCACGCTTTGACCACATAAGCCATATTGGATCAAAACTTGCCTCCTACCCTTCTGGGAGTAAGGCATTTTGATTGTAACGGATCCATATGTATAAATAAATATCTATAGGTAATACAGTAAGTCTTGATAGACTAAAAGGAATCTGTCTATTGGGAAAAACATAACTAGTTTTGTTCGGTCGGGTGAGGATTAACCTCGAGTCGAGTGAATAGACAGTTATTGAAACAAATTAGCTCAGGGATTATTTCCGAGAAGCCAGACTGCCGCCTGTCGGTCGTCATTCGAACCACGCGGTGCGCACGTTATAACAGATTGCCTTAGGTAATAAATGGCGCGAAAACCGAGGCTAAAGGGATAGAGGCGCCGCCCTGTCTGCGTCCGGACAGCGGCCGGCGCTCGCGCAGTTCGACCACGAGGTCGGTTGTATGTGTGCGGCGGCCCGCGCGCTGCCGAGGCTGCGTCTGTGTGAAAGCTTTTAAAACCACGGACACGCGGACGTAGCGGGATTCAGTCGAACAGACCACCAGAGGAGGAGGACGTATCCGAAGAACAGCTGCCGCGCGCCCCGGGCAAGTGTCACGCCAAGTACTTATTAGTCGCGAATTAACTTAGGAATCTCACTTTATATTGTGAGTTTAGAATAGAATTTAGTGTGGCCGAAATCCTAGTTATTTGCCTTCGAAAGTTCAGGCTCCTACCTGGGATCAAGCCATAGTTTAGTGCAGTTAGGAAGTGAGGTACAGTGGGCAATCGAGCTGGGATCTAGGAATTGAAACAAGATGCCAGGTCGGTTGCTAGCTGAAGGTATCGTCAAGTGACCAGGTTGGTAGTTCATGTTTTCAGGAAGGCTAGTTGATTTAATTCACGTGGATACGCAACCGTGACAACGAAGCGTGGGTTTATCAATGCAAGTGCCGAAAGCAAGCTGACAGGAGGGCTTGCCTGGCTAGCGACCCAAGTTTGGTTATGGCCGGAACATCCTGACTGTACCATCTTACGACCTACCGTCATGAGGACCACAGGTTGGACAAGCGTTAGCGCACTCATGTACGGAGCCACCGTATTTGGGACAGGCCTTACCTATCCAAATCCCATCCAAACACACTGTTTAGGAGGTGCAGCGAAGCGGCAGACCTGGTCTGTCGTGGCAGCGGCATTTCTTATTCAGGGCAGGTACACTTTAGCCGTAGGGAACTAGGACACAAGTTAGCTTTAGGTACTCACCACACCATGACACACTACACCTAATTGGTTCATCTCGAAGGCACGGTTGGTTTAGTACCCCGGGGGAAAGACGAATAAAGCCGCCACGAGTTGTAACTATTTGTTGAAACATGGACATCAAAATAAAATTTAGTTCTCGTAATACTTAGCTATCTCGCTAGGATAGGGAAAAACTAGGGCTGAGTTAGGGGGATTGCGATCTGTAGGAAATCTAGTTAATAAATATATTACTAGGGAATAGCGAATTAGGTTTTGGAATAACGTTGTTAGGAAGAAACGAGTCATATTAGTGAATAAATAGTAGGTAGGTCTAAGCGATGCCACGTTTTACTTTATCGAACTGCCGTCACTGCAGGTGACACGCGGTATCACAAGCTTTAGGGTTCCGCGAGCACGTGGTTCACTCAGTTCATTAATTTCATTCGGGTTGGTACAGTGCTGTAGGAATTCTAGTAAATAAATCTATTACTAGGGAATAGCGAATTAGGTTTTAGAATAACGTTATTAGGAAGAAATGCGAGTCATATTATTGAATAAGTAGTAGGTAGGTCTAAGCTATGCCAACGTTTTATTTATTTACGAACTGCCTTCACTGCAAGTGCCACGCGGCATTATAAGTTTTAGGGTTCCGTGAACACGAGGTCCACTCAGTTCACTAATCTCATTCGAGATAGTACGGCGCTATGCTGTCGCGGGAAGGCCTATGTCATACTTGAGATGGCTGTTTACCAAGCTCCATGCAATATAGGCTAGTTATGTAGTTCAGTGGTTCATAGATATGAACAACTCCTAATTTTACCAAATTTTAGCTAAATCTGTCCACACTTTTATGGGATAAATGCAATGGACTAACAAACAAACTATAGGCGTTCGAGCCTCGCCTATTTTGATACTAAAGTAATTTTAGATAGGTAGGTCCTATCTGTAGCTTGTCACAAGCATGCCTCGGCAGAATTTCACCCAAATCGGACCGAGCGTTTAGGAAACTATTGGGCAAGCAAACGAATAGTTGGGCGTTCGCGCCTTACTACTAGTGATTATAGCAAGACCGATTATGATGTAGGTAGACGACCCATCCTGATGGTAACCGTAGCCAGGGTCAGTTAATATGCGCTAGATTTAGAAACTAAATCTATTCTACGGTTTTCGGATATTATGGGCAGTGTTCACGGTGTCCGGGTCCTGTCGGCTCCTATTGCGTCCTGAACTAGCGCCTCGACCAAACACTTGGCTTACACGCCTTCTCGCTTTGACCTAATTGTGATGCCGCGACTATGATTCGCGTGGGTCTCACAGTGGGTTGCGACTGTGTTGGTTCGTTGTTCTTCACGTTCAGCCAAACTATTAAACTGACATTACTTTCGCCTTTTATCAAGGGTTTGCTACGTCTAAAGACAGAGCTTTAACACTATGTATTATTTTGGAGCCGGCGGCACGATGGATATCGTGTCCATTTCGCTTTAGTTATATAGACCGCAGGTCTTTATATCATTATATACAACTGTATGGCACAGTTCCAGGTCTAAGAACCATATTAGTAGATTTACTACTTATTTCACATTCCGTAGTGCTCTTCTCACAGGATGAGCGACATTCAAGTCGGAATATATACTTTATTTTAGTACCTAGTGCTAATATGTATTCGCGATCAGTCACTGTTCGAAGGTATTAATCCTACCTGACGAATAGGGATGGACAAGCTATGGCTGTAAAGACTCAGCTATAGTTCACACTATACACGTATAATAAGGCGCCTCACAAGCGTTTTATATACACTAGCTTTGGGATTCGGGTGGAACACGGCATAGCACACTTTACATTGTCGTGTAGCTTAATTAAAATACACTTGAAGAGGGTGGACTCTGATCATGTACCTTAGTGGCCTGCCAGAGACAGTAGCTAGCGGGGCTCACGTAGTTATAATTATCTGTGTAGAGCTAAAATCGCTCGTTCAATTACTTTGAGTTAGATGTACATTGTTTTAATCACCAAAATAATGCAGTACTGACGTCAGTCAAGTATTACGTTATTCCGAGCACTGGGGGCTAGCTACCCTTCCCAATTTGGGGGGGCCCAAAATAGGGACCAATCACAGTAGGGAAATTAGGGTTCTGCGCGAAATACTTCAAAATTATAGGTTAGACTACATCGTTCGTCCAAACACAACGTGATAGATTAATCTCTTAAAAATAACTTGTCATTCGCCTTCAAAAAGACTCTGAGTTACTGCGATCACAATTTAGGGTTCTCTAGACGATCTGGCCAAACGTTTAATCGTATTTTAAAATGCAATAAAAATCAAGTATAGTTTACATACTTCTTATAGGTAGATAGCGGTAGGTTGTATGTTGTATGCACGTATGCGTATTATAGGTAGGTTTAGTTAGTTATATTTATATATATTTATATATTTGTATGTATAGGCTGGTGGGGCGTTACAATTTGGTGCCGTGACCAGGATAAGAAGAGGGTTCAAAATATTACATTTGGATAGTCAAAATCAGGGTTCGTGGGCGGAAACGGACGGTTACAGTGCTACCAAAGAACTTGGATGTCTGACATCTGATTTTCGCGTTTGTATACTGAATCTTGTAGGTAGTCGTTTTGTATAATAAAACTTTGTGTTCAGTTATTTGTGATAAACATAGATAAATAACTTTAGTTGGCTTCGGTTTATGCCACAATTTGATGTTCGTGAAATGGAATGAGGTGCGAATGACAATTATAACTGAATGATTAATCTATCAAACAAAGAGAAAATTATTATTTTATCCTATGTAGTTTTATAGTTTATAGGTTAATTTAAACCCCAGCTATTGTCTTATATCCGGGGGGTTGAAGCTCGTATTTTGTACTTAGAACTAATATAGGGGTCGACGAGTGAGTGAGCGCTCCCGTTGAATTCTTTTATATGGCAGCGTATTTGAAGTAGGCATTGATAATATAGTTTCTTCTCAATACTCCGTTAGTAAAATTCCGGATGTAAATAATTAAATAAGTATTTGTTCGAAAGAAATATTTGGTAGGTACATTTTCTAGTTGGTGTATAAGATGGGTAGTTAACGACTTAGTTCAGAGAAAAAGGTCTCTCATAATAATTGATAAA
This sequence comes from Coleophora flavipennella, assembly GCA_947284805.1. Taxonomy (NCBI): domain Eukaryota; kingdom Metazoa; phylum Arthropoda; class Insecta; order Lepidoptera; family Coleophoridae; genus Coleophora; species Coleophora flavipennella. The sequence continues at coordinate 13,762,555 of OX369264.1, read as the reverse complement.
TAAGGTAGTTGAGCGTTACGAATAGCGTGTACTTATGTAGGCAGACGGGGCTGTGAAGTTGCACTTATTTAATAGGTTAGGTAATCTAAGTAAATTTTAGGTAGGTTATATACTATTTTGTATCGAAATATAGTGATATTTAAGTTATTTACATTTCGTAAAAGAAGCAGTTGTTACATTGAATGCCTACTGTTGTTGGAATCGCAAAAGGTCTGTGAAGGACATGCGATTTGCTCTTGATATTGTCGTAGGAACTTCAAGCTAGTGCGCTATGGCACAATAATATATCCGTAGCCTTGCAATTCACAGTCGCAAGTTCGATCCTGTTAGAGGTAATTTGTTTTAAAGATAAATTTTAATTTTATTTTTGTTAGATTGTATATTAGGAGTCTGTAATTAGCCTTGTAACTTGGTGTCGCCAGTTCGAGTCCCGAGGGAGGCAAATTTAGAAAAAAAAATATATTATTTTAGTTCTTAATATATCTAGGTTGTAAATTAGAAATACCTAGTAGCTTCGCATACTAGGGTCGCAGGCTCGGTTCCTGTTGCGGTTGAAAAAAAATATTTTTTTTTAGGTTTTAATTTATTTACGTTATAGGAGTACCTAGTGGCTTCGCATACTAGGGTCGCAGGCTCGGTTCCTGTTGCGGTTGAAAAAAATATTTTTTTTTTAGGTTTTAATTTATTTACGTTATAGGAGTACCTAGTAGCTTCGCATACTAGGGTCGCAGGCTCGGTTCCTGTTGCGGTTGAAAAAAATATTTTTTTTTAAGTTTTAATTTATTTACGTTATAGGAGTAGCTAGTAGCTTCGCATACTAGGGTCGCAGGTTCGGTTCCTGTTGTGGTTAAGAAAAAGAAAAAAATGGCTAAATTCCAAAGTAATCACTCAATCTGACAGAATAAAGGATGGTCTCTTTGCACTAGTGTTGGTATAAGTGTAGCATTCGAAAATGTTAATAGGTAGGAGGGAATCTCCTATCACTGGTTATTGATTGTTGATTGGAAATTTACATCACGTAAACTTTAGGCGATGCTAAATCCATTTTGCATGGGCAATCGAATTAAGTTAAATATTATGTTTTAGGTTCTCATAGTACATATTTGCGGAGTATTGAACGCTTTGGAGGTTCACTCTTTGGTTCAGGAGAAGATGAGGCGGTCCACTAGGAAGGCTAAGGGAAAGAAATCAGACCCTACACCAGTTCAGGGAGGGGTTCGGACAAGTGCTCCAAATTTAGCACAATTGGAGGCAGAACCGGAGGCAATGACAGTAAATTCTGGAGGGGGAACAGAACAGCAGGGGAATGTAATAGGGGAAAATGGCAGGACTGGAACAGGATTCGTGGATATGGCCCATTCCACATCGTTACCAGTATCACCTATAGTACAAAGGAGGCGTATGGACGCTACTGGATTTCTTTACCGTTCCATGCGGCGTACTTTTGGAGTGCTTTCAACTAAGATAAATAGTATAGAAGATAGGTTAAATGAACAGGGAAAATTAGCTCAGGTACCTATTAATGTAAGCCAGGACACTACGATGGGGCAAAACGACGAATCGGAGCTAGGGATTCCTCAAATCTTGCCCTCTTCGGAAATTGTTGGCGGGGAAGATAATCAGGGGTTAGAGGCGCCGGGGACTGCCACGATGGAGTCAGCCCCACAGTTGAGTGAAGGAAATGTATTGAGACCAGCTATCACTATGTGTAACGTACAAAATATGGAGAAGCCCAAGTTCTCTAATAAGGGCAATATCCATCCTGTAACTTTCATTGAGGATTTAAAGAGTTATCTCAAGAGGTTACCTAGGGAAGGTAAAGAAATCGATTTAATAGTCGAGTGTTTGATCGGAGAAGTTAGGGATTGGGCTAGGATTTACAAGAGTCGTTGGGCTACATTTGAGGATTTCAGGGAAGATTTTCTAAAAATCTATTGGGGAGAGACAGAACAAAGTATCCTTCGGCGTAATATCGTTCATAGCATATGGGATAAGCAGAAACATCCAACGATGTTAGGGCACTTCTTGCAGTTGACAGGACAAGCTCAAATGCTCACGTTTCAGATACCCGAAACTCAATTAGTGACGGACGTAATTAGGCATTACCCTAGGAATGTACAGAGTTTATGGTCTTTGTCCAAAATAACTACAATAATTGAGACGGCAGAGTTCTTGAGGGGTTTGGATGATATTAGTAAACAGGAAATTAAGCAGAATAGCAATGTTAGTCAGGTACCAGGGCAACAGAGTACAATAGATAAGCGTAAGCGTGATATACAACGCAATTATCAAAGCTGGAGGAAACCCGAACAATCCGGAAACAGTAATTTTAGGAAGGGACCCAATAATAATGTTAGCAAGGTTACTGCTGTTATTGACTGTACTAATGATAATCAGGGTGATTTAAATTAAATGAAGTTGACTGTCCCGTCCCCGGGTTAACTTCAGAAAAAGGGGATGTTCCGTTAAGTTTAATGTTAAAAATGGGCTGGAGACCAGGTGACCTTTTGGGAATAAATGGAAGGGGGTTGAGGATACCCTTGAAAGGGGTAGGTCAAACTGATAGATCTGGATTGGGGTTTACAAGCTCGTTGTGGGAGAAGGAAGCCGAGGAGGGGGATTCCATAGCAAGGTGTCTTGTAGATAGGATAAAATTGAGGTCAGAGCTGTTTAGTGAAAGAAGCTTCGCAAGACCAATATCGAATGCAGTGTTCGACGAAACCGTCGAACCGCAGGATGAGGATGATAATTTTAGGTCGGAGATCGAGGTGCAGATTTATCAGTATGAGTTGCTAGGGTTGTTGGATACAGGTAGTGATGTTACGTGTATATCTGAAGAGTTTTGGAATGAAATTAGGAATAAAGTCGATAAAATACCTATACTACCTGTCAAACCTTTTCATATAAAAGGGGCAGTAGGGCAGAAAAGCGCGAAAATACAAAGTATGGTCCTTTTGCCAATGAAACTAGGAGATAGAGTGTTTGACACAAGCTTTTTGGTTATACCAGGCCTGTCGCGACCACTGATAATAGGATTTGATTGGATGACGAAACATGAAGTGATATTAGACTTGAGTAGTGAAACAAGGGGTGTACTTATTAAAAATGGGCAAGAAAAATTGGTTTTGGAATTTTCCATCAGCAGGTCGGAACAAAAGAAGAATAATTCAAATGAAATGAGTAATGGAAATAGGAGTTTTAACGTGAAAATAGGGGATATTAGGGACCATGAGGCCCTGATAAAATTGGAATCCATATTCAACAGACACTCGAAGCTTTTCACGGTGAAATTAGGAAGGGCCAACTGTTATGAGCATGAGATTAAGATGGGAAAACATCCTATTATCATGAAGCGATCATATCCGGTTCCGTATGCGTACAGGGCCAAATTAGATGAAAAGCTAAGCGAAATGGAAGGGTTAGGGATCATAAGTAGGTCAGCTACTCCGTATAGCAGCCCATTGACGTTCACGCTAAAAAAGGACGGTTCAATACGCGTTTTGTTAGATGCAAGGGAGATAAATAAGTACATGGTATCCGATTCGGAAAAGCCTCCAATGCAAGTAGATATCATAAATGCCTTCCATGGAGCTAAGTATATGACTATAATTGATCTTAATAACGCGTATTTTCAGATTTCACTTACGGAAGCTAGTAAAAAGTATACAGGGTTCACAGTGAACGGTAAGAGTTACGTTTATAATGTCCTACCTCAAGGGTTAAAAACGTCAGTAGGTAGTTTTAGTAGAGCAATGGATATAATACTAGGTACAGAGGTACGCGAGTTCTGCGTGAACTACTTGGACGATTTGGCTATAATTACCTGTGGGGATTTAAGTTTACACTTGGAACATATAGACAAGGTGTTGGAAAGGTTAGAAATTGCGGGTATGACATGTAATTTAGAAAAGTGTGAGTTCTTGTGTAAGGAAGTAAGGATGTTGGGGTTCATAATTTCAACTGAAGGGGTTATGACTGATCCAGAAAAGGTTAGGTCTATACAAGAGTTCCCGCGTCCGGGGAAGATCAAACAGTTAAGGGCCTTTTTGGGATTGTGTAATTTTTACAGGCGGTTCATACCAAACTATAATAATTATATCGTACCATTATGTAAATTATTAAAGAAAGGCGTGCCGTGGACGTGGGGTCAAGTGGAACAGGAGGCTTTTGAATTAATTAAGAGCGCCTTTATAGACACGATTAGGTTGCATTTTCCGGATTTCTTGAGACCATTCTATTTACAAACTGATAGTTCGGGGATAGGACTTGCTGGGGTGCTGTTCCAATTAAATGACGCTTCTGAACAGCGTATAATAAGTTTCTACAGTAGGTCATTGAAAGGGTCAGAGTTAAATTGGACAGTTACGGAAAAGGAGTTTTACGCTGTAATAAGCTGTATTAAGAAGTTCGAGACTTATCTTAGGGGTGCCGAAATTATCATACAAACGGACCATAAAGCTTTGCAATTCGTAAAAAAGTGGAAATTGTATAATGGACGAATAACTCGGTGGATCTTGTATTTAGAACAGTTTACGTACAGGGTAGAGCATATAAAAGGCAAGGAGAATGTGGTAGCTGACACTCTGTCGAGATATTTACCTACAGGGGAAAGGGTTCAGGAAGAAAAGATCATACAACCGGAAATATTATATACCGAAACGGGGAAAAATAAGGAGTTAGAACAAAAGTTGTCAAGGTTGGCCGAGCTTCAATGCCAAGACGAGGAAGTTAGAACAATTGATATGCAAATCAAGGCACAGCTATTTGAGTCGAGTAGGATAGGTAGAGTAGCGTCAATTTGCGTTGAAGAAAATGGCATAGTTTATGTCAGAAGAAACGATCTTAGTAAGGTCCCTTATTTACCTAAGAGCTTGAGGGATGAAGTAGTTATACAAACTCATGTAGAGATGGGGCACCAGGGGGCTTATAAGATAGTGAGGTACCTAAGAGAACGGTTCTATTGGATCGGCATGTCCAGAGATGTAAAGTCGTGGTTAAGGCTATGTCACATTTGTCAGATGTCAAAGAGTAACAATGCTAAGCAAGTAGGACCATGCCAAAGTGTGGTAACTCAGGCAATAGGGGAGTTAGTGATGGCTGACTTGTACGGCCCGCTGCCTAAGGGGAAATTCGGATCTGCATATATTCTGGTTGTACAGGATTCGTTTAGTAAATTTGTGAAGTTCTATGATTTAAAGAAGGCAACTTCTAAGGCTGTCGTGGGAAAAATAAGGCAGTTTGCACAAATCATATGGCCACAATCAATAATGACGGACAATGGGACTCAATTTAGTAGTGATGTATGGAAAAATGGTATGAGGCAACTGGGAATCAAGGCAATTTATACTACAGTGAGGAATCCTAGACCAAATATCACAGAAAGGGTAAATAGGGAATTGGGTAGGTTATTTCGTACCTTTTGCCATACTAACCACAGGGGTTGGGCAACTATGTTACCAAAATTGGAACAATTATATAACAATACTTATCATGAAAGCACGGGATTCACACCAAGCGAGATTCTTTACGGAAGTCCCACGCGAATGAGTTATGATTCAATATTAGGGTATCAGAGGTTGGGTAATGTTGAGGAGATACGAGGCCAGGTAAGGAAAAACCTAGAGAAGGCTAGCTCAATTCGACAGCGGGCATTTAATAAGAGGAATAAGACTATACAATTTCAAATAGGGGATTGGGTTAAATTAAAGAAATTGAATAAATCGGATGCTCAAAAGAAATTGACAAAGAAATTTGAATTACTTTATGAGGGTCCGTTTAGGGTAGCTTCAATACCGTTCCAAAATGTGTACACTTTGATGCACCCTAATACGGGTGAAATTAGGGGAAACTTCAATGCCGTTAATCTATCACGGTACTACAAGTAAATAGGACCGGGGATGGGACAGAAACTAGTTTGAGAGGTTGATTCCGAAATTCGAGTAATTAAAACGCGTTACAAGCATTAAGTTGATTTAAGATTTGTTAATTATTTCATTACCTAAATAGTGGGCAAGTAGGATAAGTAATTAGATAAAGATGTAATAGAACTAGGAAATAGTGTAGTAAGTTAAGGTTTCATAGTATGTGTTAATTAAGAATAATAAATATTATATGTAGAGTTCTAGCATTGCCTTTACATATGGGTATGTGTATGTGTGTGGGTGTGTACATAATATGAGTTTCGAACTTTGGCTGGTGTTAGAGTAATCAAGTTCGCCTGGGGTAAAGGTAAAATAAATCCTAGGATAGGAATTGACTAGCAAAAGAGGAGTATTGTTAGAATAAATGTGTATAAGGAATGATATTTTATTTTCCCCGCTATACGGTAAATTACGGTAATAAAATTGGGTTTACTACAGAAGGTACAGCTTGAATATAGTGGTAGAGTTCTATTATATTCTTGCTAGGTAGCGGTAAATTACGGTAATAAAATTGGGTTTACTACAGAAGGTACAGCTTGAATATAGTGGTAGAGTTCTATTATATTCTTGCTAGGTAACGGTAAATTACGGTAATAAAATTGGGTTTACTACAGAAGGTACAGCTTGAATATGGTGGTAGAGTTCTATTATATTCTTGCTAGGTAACGGTAAATTACGGTAATAAAATTGGGTTTACTACAGAAGGTACAGCTTGAATATAGTGGTAGAGTTCTATTATATTCTTGCTAGGTAAAAGGTAAAAGGGTAAATGTTTTTCAGGTACAGGAGGTATATTAAACTTGTAAAACGAAAGGTTATAGTTTCAGTCTATTTGTAAGGAAGATCATGCATTTCTATTGGTTGGATTGCGGACTGACTGAGGGGAAGGTGGAGGTCAGTAATACACAGCACAGAGTCGTAGTTAACTCTGATTGAAAAAGGGAAATGCGTGATATTCTTGTTCAAATAATTTACTTAGGGCAGCCTTGTTGTTATAATACATACTGGCGTTTAGTAATGAAAGATAGTCTCGGAACGTGACTTAGCTGCGATATGAAAATGTCACAGTCATAGATGTGTCCATGTTTGGGGTTTATTGGAGAATTGTGTTTAAATACTTGAAAATAGGTCTACATATTCTCTTGTGTTGACTACAATAAATATCCTGGCTGAAGATAAGGATTTGTTGACCTTTCCAGGATTGGAATGTTACAAAAGGAAATTTGAGAGTGATGTGAAAAGAGGGGTTTTGTGTGAGTTGCTTTGATATTTTGGGAATAAAATTAAGGGGAGCGTGATCTTGAAGGAGAGTCAACAAATACTGGATATCTGAGTCAGCTGTTGGCACACGCTGTCCTTCTTCATGTATACAAAAATAGTTTGAACCAACAATTTGTTCTTTTGAGTCTTACGTTACGTTGGTTTGGGCTAATTACTCTACCAGAAGCTAAGAACTGGACTTATACACTATACATACTCCAAGGTAAGATTCTATTGTCACTTGGGGGAAGCTCTATTCGGAGAACTTGACTGATTGTCGCGGGAACCGCTTCAGTTATATCACAGACAGTTTGGAGAGGTAAACTAGATTGACAATTTACTAATGCGCGTATGCCAGTAGAGTTTCCTGGTGCGTGGGGAATTGGAAGCTAGTGGTCCACTCAATGTATACGCCTATGCGCGAACGTAGCAGTGGCTTCGACTCACACCCGAAATGCCCGTTCGAACTCCTCTGTGATGGCAGGAGCTGGTCCTGTGCTAATCTGGTTTTGTTTATGGTTGAGTGTATCAATCAAGGGACAATAAATGACATGCCTGGTTTAAATACACACCACACTTAGGGGAGAATGTGCCAACAGGAAATTTTAATAGTTATTAGCTATTTTGAAAATTTCAAAAAGACAATTCTCTGAATTCTATTTTTAAAAATTTTCAGGGGGTTGGATTGTAACGGATCCATATGTATAAATAAATATCTATAGGTAATACAGTAAGTCTTGATAGACTAAAAGGAATCTGTCTATTGGGAAAAACATAACTAGTTTTGTTCGGTCGGGTGAGGATTAACCTCGAGTCGAGTGAATAGACAGTTATTGAAACAAATTAGCTCAGGGATTATTTCCGAGAAGCCAGACTGCCGCCTGTCGGTCGTCATTCGAACCACGCGGTGCGCACGTTATAACAGATTGCCTTAGGTAATAAATGGCGCGAAAACCGAGGCTAAAGGGATAGAGGCGCCGCCCTGTCTGCGTCCGGACAGCGGCCGGCGCTCGCGCAGTTCGACCACGAGGTCGGTTGTATGTGTGCGGCGGCCCGCGCGCTGCCGAGGCTGCGTCTGTGTGAAAGCTTTTAAAACCACGGACACGCGGACGTAGCGGGATTCAGTCGAACAGACCACCAGAGGAGGAGGACGTATCCGAAGAACAGCTGCCGCGCGCCCCGGGCAAGTGTCACGCCAAGTACTTATTAGTCGCGAATTAACTTAGGAATCTCACTTTATATTGTGAGTTTAGAATAGAATTTAGTGTGGCCGAAATCCTAGTTATTTGCCTTCGAAAGTTCAGGCTCCTACCTGGGATCAAGCCATAGTTTAGTGCAGTTAGGAAGTGAGGTACAGTGGGCAATCGAGCTGGGATCTAGGAATTGAAACAAGATGCCAGGTCGGTTGCTAGCTGAAGGTATCGTCAAGTGACCAGGTTGGTAGTTCATGTTTTCAGGAAGGCTAGTTGATTTAATTCACGTGGATACGCAACCGTGACAACGAAGCGTGGGTTTATCAATGCAAGTGCCGAAAGCAAGCTGACAGGAGGGCTTGCCTGGCTAGCGACCCAAGTTTGGTTATGGCCGGAACATCCTGACTGTACCATCTTACGACCTACCGTCATGAGGACCACAGGTTGGACAAGCGTTAGCGCACTCATGTACGGAGCCACCGTATTTGGGACAGGCCTTACCTATCCAAATCCCATCCAAACACACTGTTTAGGAGGTGCAGCGAAGCGGCAGACCTGGTCTGTCGTGGCAGCGGCATTTCTTATTCAGGGCAGGTACACTTTAGCCGTAGGGAACTAGGACACAAGTTAGCTTTAGGTACTCACCACACCATGACACACTACACCTAATTGGTTCATCTCGAAGGCACGGTTGGTTTAGTACCCCGGGGGAAAGACGAATAAAGCCGCCACGAGTTGTAACTATTTGTTGAAACATGGACATCAAAATAAAATTTAGTTCTCGTAATACTTAGCTATCTCGCTAGGATAGGGAAAAACTAGGGCTGAGTTAGGGGGATTGCGATCTGTAGGAAATCTAGTTAATAAATATATTACTAGGGAATAGCGAATTAGGTTTTGGAATAACGTTGTTAGGAAGAAACGAGTCATATTAGTGAATAAATAGTAGGTAGGTCTAAGCGATGCCACGTTTTACTTTATCGAACTGCCGTCACTGCAGGTGACACGCGGTATCACAAGCTTTAGGGTTCCGCGAGCACGTGGTTCACTCAGTTCATTAATTTCATTCGGGTTGGTACAGTGCTGTAGGAATTCTAGTAAATAAATCTATTACTAGGGAATAGCGAATTAGGTTTTAGAATAACGTTATTAGGAAGAAATGCGAGTCATATTATTGAATAAGTAGTAGGTAGGTCTAAGCTATGCCAACGTTTTATTTATTTACGAACTGCCTTCACTGCAAGTGCCACGCGGCATTATAAGTTTTAGGGTTCCGTGAACACGAGGTCCACTCAGTTCACTAATCTCATTCGAGATAGTACGGCGCTATGCTGTCGCGGGAAGGCCTATGTCATACTTGAGATGGCTGTTTACCAAGCTCCATGCAATATAGGCTAGTTATGTAGTTCAGTGGTTCATAGATATGAACAACTCCTAATTTTACCAAATTTTAGCTAAATCTGTCCACACTTTTATGGGATAAATGCAATGGACTAACAAACAAACTATAGGCGTTCGAGCCTCGCCTATTTTGATACTAAAGTAATTTTAGATAGGTAGGTCCTATCTGTAGCTTGTCACAAGCATGCCTCGGCAGAATTTCACCCAAATCGGACCGAGCGTTTAGGAAACTATTGGGCAAGCAAACGAATAGTTGGGCGTTCGCGCCTTACTACTAGTGATTATAGCAAGACCGATTATGATGTAGGTAGACGACCCATCCTGATGGTAACCGTAGCCAGGGTCAGTTAATATGCGCTAGATTTAGAAACTAAATCTATTCTACGGTTTTCGGATATTATGGGCAGTGTTCACGGTGTCCGGGTCCTGTCGGCTCCTATTGCGTCCTGAACTAGCGCCTCGACCAAACACTTGGCTTACACGCCTTCTCGCTTTGACCTAATTGTGATGCCGCGACTATGATTCGCGTGGGTCTCACAGTGGGTTGCGACTGTGTTGGTTCGTTGTTCTTCACGTTCAGCCAAACTATTAAACTGACATTACTTTCGCCTTTTATCAAGGGTTTGCTACGTCTAAAGACAGAGCTTTAACACTATGTATTATTTTGGAGCCGGCGGCACGATGGATATCGTGTCCATTTCGCTTTAGTTATATAGACCGCAGGTCTTTATATCATTATATACAACTGTATGGCACAGTTCCAGGTCTAAGAACCATATTAGTAGATTTACTACTTATTTCACATTCCGTAGTGCTCTTCTCACAGGATGAGCGACATTCAAGTCGGAATATATACTTTATTTTAGTACCTAGTGCTAATATGTATTCGCGATCAGTCACTGTTCGAAGGTATTAATCCTACCTGACGAATAGGGATGGACAAGCTATGGCTGTAAAGACTCAGCTATAGTTCACACTATACACGTATAATAAGGCGCCTCACAAGCGTTTTATATACACTAGCTTTGGGATTCGGGTGGAACACGGCATAGCACACTTTACATTGTCGTGTAGCTTAATTAAAATACACTTGAAGAGGGTGGACTCTGATCATGTACCTTAGTGGCCTGCCAGAGACAGTAGCTAGCGGGGCTCACGTAGTTATAATTATCTGTGTAGAGCTAAAATCGCTCGTTCAATTACTTTGAGTTAGATGTACATTGTTTTAATCACCAAAATAATGCAGTACTGACGTCAGTCAAGTATTACGTTATTCCGAGCACTGGGGGCTAGCTACCCTTCCCAATTTGGGGGGGCCCAAAATAGGGACCAATCACAGTAGGGAAATTAGGGTTCTGCGCGAAATACTTCAAAATTATAGGTTAGACTACATCGTTCGTCCAAACACAACGTGATAGATTAATCTCTTAAAAATAACTTGTCATTCGCCTTCAAAAAGACTCTGAGTTACTGCGATCACAATTTAGGGTTCTCTAGACGATCTGGCCAAACGTTTAATCGTATTTTAAAATGCAATAAAAATCAAGTATAGTTTACATACTTCTTATAGGTAGATAGCGGTAGGTTGTATGTTGTATGCACGTATGCGTATTATAGGTAGGTTTAGTTAGTTATATTTATATATATTTATATATTTGTATGTATAGGCTGGTGGGGCGTTACATGGTCCTTGGCTAAGTCGGTCGAGTCGAATTTCTGCCGCTCGTCTTTGCCTCCACTGGTAAAACCTGACGGATCACTGGCGCACTCCGCTGCAGACAAGGCAAATTTATTTGCCTGTATGTTTGCTGAAAATTCGCGTCTGGATACTGCAAATAATACACCACCTCAGATACCTCCATGCGGTACTGTAATGACCTCTTTTCGTATTCGCCAAAAAGAGGTTCTTAAAACTCTTTGCAGTCTAGACGTGAACAAGGCCAGCGGTCCTGACGGTATTCCAGCCATAGTTATAAAGAACTGTGCTCCTGAGTTGTCTCCTGTGCTGACACGCCTGTACCGCCTCTCTCTCAAAACCGGTATAGTTCCAACGTCTTGGAAGCTTGCCAACGTGCACCCCGTGCCTAAAAAAGGTAGTCGTGCTGACCCATCAAACTATCGACCTATTGCAATCACCTCCATACTCTGTAAGATTATGGAGCGTGTATTGAACACCCGCCTCTTAGCATACCTAGAAGACAATGACCTCCTGAGTGACCGTCAGTATGGCTTTCGCCGGGGTCGGTCAACGGGAGATCTTCTAGTTTATGCTACGCATGTATGGGGTGAAGCCATAGAGAAGCACGGTGAAGCTCTTGCCGTATCTCTCGATGTCTCTAAGGCATTTGATAGGGTCTGGCATGCTAGCCTTATTGGTAAGCTTCCTTCCTACGGAATACCTACTGGTTTGTGCATATGGATATCTGACTTCCTGAGGGAACGCTTCATTCGAGTGGTCGTTGATGGCTGCTCGTCTGACCTATTGGCTATTGATGCCGGGGTACCTCAGGGCTCAGTTCTCTCCGCAACTTTGTTTTTGCTGCACATAAACGATCTGCTGAAACCCGGTATATTTGGGTACGCAGACGACAGCACGGTTGCGGAGAGATACTTGTCTAGTGCTCGAGCTAGGGGTCCGGATATACAATCTCAGAGAGAGGCCATGATTGAGCGCGTGAACCTAACACTCAAGGCAGTCTCTGACTGGGACGATGCCAATCTTGTTGGGTTTAATTTAATGCATCTAAAACGCAGGCGTGTCTATTTACTGCAAAAAGGAGTCCTTTTACCCTGCCTCCTACTTTCCGAGATGAATCTATCCAGATCTCCGACCATCTTGAGCTCCTTGGCGTAGATTTAACATCCGATCTGAATTTCGGGAGATACATTGAATCCAAGGCAAAAACGGCAGCCAAAAAGCTTGGTATCCTCTCAAAGGTGAGACTATACTTCACACTAGAGCAGCTTCTAATATTATACCAAGCTCAAGTTCGGTCATGTATGGAGTACTGCTCTCACTTATGGGACGGATCGGCTCGTTACCAGCTAGATGCCTTGGATTCTATCGACCGACGCGCTAGGAGACTCATCGGCGACGAGGAACTTGTTTCAAACAGGCTCCAAAGCCTCGAGCATCGCCGCAAAGTCGCCTGTCTCTCGGTGTTCTACAGGATTCATTTCGGAGAGTGTGCCCTGGAGCTTCACAACCTCATTCCTCCCTCTCCATTTCATCATCGGACGACCAGGCGCGGAGGGCGGTTACATCCCTTTGTCGTCAATGTTCCACCTTTACGCACGAAGCGTTTTGCGTCTTCGTTCATCATGCGAACGGCCAAGTCAAACTTTTTAACTTTAACTTTTCAACAGGTACGTAAACCTAAATATCATCAGCATAAAAGTGAAAGAATGAGTTATGAATATAAGTAACTATGTCAGCGCTATAAACTCTGAAAAGTAGAAGGCCTAAGATAAAACCCTGAGGTACGCCTCTATTGATGAGCCAAGACTGTGAAAATATTCTATGCTCTTTCTCCTGAAGCAGTATAAACATTTGACTTCAATTGCTAAGATAACTTTCGAACCATCTAACAGTTAAATTATGAAACTCGTAATACGACAGTTTTACAAGAAGAATTTCTAAGTTAATGGAATCAAAATCTCTGGAGAAGTCCAATAAAGTTATGATAGATCCTTTCCCTTTATCACTAGAAGATAGTAAATTGTTACGTCAAGAAGAGCAGTGGCAGTACTTCGGTTTTTCCTATAACTAGACCGGAGTTAAGGTAATATATGATTAGATGACAGTAAGAAACACCCTGATTATAGACAACTTTTTCTAGGATCTTAGAAAGATATGGTCAGATACTTATGGGACGGAGAATCTTAACATCTGTTAGATTTATTTTTTTGGGAATTTGTCTAACTACCGCAGATTTTCATAAAGAAGGAAATACACCCTCTTTTATAGATCTGTTTATTATAGCTGTGACAATTTCGAGAGTTCGTGAAAAGTCAACAAAATTATACCTCTGTTAATTATATAATCACCAGTGGCATTTGATGTTAAGCTAAAAAATATTTTAGCAACTAAATTTTCATCCACAGGTTGAAGCTTAAATGTCGTGTTGCAATATCTATGATGTAGCGTTATTCCCAGAAATATCCTAAAAGACTGATTAATTAAATTTGGGTCGTTAAAAGAGTCAAGAATCGGGAGAAATTTAAATCAAGTGAAACTGCAGTTTTAAGATTTTTCTATAATTTTCACTATCTTCTTAATATATATAAATCTCGTGTCACAATGTTTGTCCTCAATGGACTACTAAACCACTTAACCGATTATAATAAAATTCGCACACCATGTGCAGTTCGATCCAACTTGAGAGATAGGATAGGGTAGGGTAGGGTAGTGTAGGGTAGGGTAGTGTAGGGTAGGGTAGGGTAGTGTAGTGTAGGGTAGTGTAGAGTACTGTAGGGTAGGGTAGTGTAGTGTAGTGTATGTAGGGTAGGGTAGGGTAGTGTAGGGTAGGGTAGGGTAGGGTAGTGTAGTGTAGTGTAGTGTAGTGTAGTGTAGTTTAGGGTAGGGTAGTGTAGTGTAGTGTATGTAGGGTAGGGTAGTGTAGTGTAGGGTAGTGTAGGGTAGGGCAGGGCAGTGTAATGTAATGTAAGGCGGTACGAAGTTCGCCGGGACAGCTAGTTATCTATATATTTTGATAATTCATTAAAATAAGCTACCTTTTCTGAGTAAATACTACAATTCGCCAAACATTTTAATTTCTTATTCTATAAGTGTTACTTTGTGACTTGTGAGTGCGACACGTTGAGAGTGAGGTAAGAAAGAGAAGCACCTAGTTCATTATAGTAAGGGTAGGTACTCGTACATATTTTTTACACGACACTGCCCAACAAGGAGGTTGCGCGCGCGCGCGCGCGTATGTGTGTGTTGTGTATGTTAGCCTTCTAGCAAAAGTAAACGGCTCAAGTGCGAAGTGTCATTAGGTTTCTCTTGATCCCCTCAGTATATTGACATACATAGTTTACTGATGAAAGGCTTAAAAGTTAGGCTTAAAAAAGTCGTGTCGTATAAGTGCTAATGGTGTCAATGACGCTCATCGCTCATCATTCCATCCATCGACGCTTATAACAAACTGATAGACTGATTCGTGTCGTATGTGTGCCAATGGTGTCAATGACGCTCATCATTCCACTTCCATCGATGCTTATAACAAACTGTTTGACTGATTCCTGTCGTATGTGTGCCAACGGTATCAATGACGCTCATCATTCCACTTCCATCGACGCTTATAACAAACTGTTAGACTGATTCGTGTCGTATGTGTGCCAATGATGTCAATTACGCACATCATTCCACTTCCATCGACGCTTATAACAAACTGTTAGACTGATTCGTGTCATATGTGTGCCAATGGTGTCAATTACGCTCATCATTCCACTTCCATCACGCTTATAACAAACTGTTAGACTGATTCGTGTCGTATGTGTGCCAATGGTGTCAATGACGCTCATCATTGCACTTCCATCGACGCTTAGAACAAATGTTAGACTGATTCGTGTCGTATGTGTGCCAATGGTGTCAATGACGCTCATCATTCCACTTCCATCGACGCTTATAACAAACTGTTTGACTGATTCCTGTCGTATGTGTGCCAATGGTGTCAATGACGCTCAACATTCCACTTCCATCGACGCTTATAACCAACTGTTAGACTGATTCGTGTCGTATGTGTGCCAATGGTGTCAATTACGCTCATCATTCCACTTCCATCGACGCTTATAACAAACTGTTTGACTGATTACTGTCGTATGTGTGCCAATGGTGTCAATGACGCTCAACATTCCACTTCCATCGACGCTTATAACCAACTGTTAGACTGATTCGTGTCGTATGTGTGCCAATGGTGTCAATTACGCTCATCATTCCACTTCCATCGACGCTTATAACAAACTGTTAAACTGATTCGTGTCGTATGTGTGCCAATGGTGTCAATGACGCGCATCATTCCACTTCCATCGCACTTAGAACAAATTGTTAGACTGATTCGTGTCATATGTGTGCCAATGGTGTCAATGACGCTCATCATTCCACTTCCATCGACGCTTAAAACAAACTGTTAGACTGACTGAATAAGCCTGGACCACACCCTGGACACTTCATACAACGGGCCAGAAATAACATTTCAAAAAACGAATGACGGAACAAACAAAACGGCGGCGAAATCCTATACGTTCGACAACCAAACTGTAACCAATCTGCATCAATCTTGGTGACGAGGGGGTGAGGTCACAATCTGGAGAGCGGTAGGGAGTGTCCATACTGTATGTTAGTACTTGTATATATGTATAACTAGCTGTTTCCCGCGGCTTCATCCGCGTGGATAACGTTTCTATGACTTTTTGGGGGTGCGCAGTGCGCAAGACGCAAGCGGCTCGCGAGCGTAAAAAATGGTAGCCTATATGTTAATCCAGGTCCTAATCTGTCTATCTACAAAATTTAAGCTAGATCCGTTCAGTAGTTTTTGCGTGAAGAAGTAAGAAACATACACACTCACAAACTTTCGCCTTTATAATATTATAGTGTGATTTGCCTCGGGCTTACTGGGCCTTAACCGGTATCCACGCATTCGGATTGCCGCCGCCCGCGCCACCAGGTGGAAGCGTGATCGATTGCCTTTTAGTTGCAGCAAGGCTACGGAGCTTCTGATATTACGATTACAAACTGTTAAGACTGATTCGTGTCGTCTATGTGCCAATGGTATCAATGACGCTCATCGCTCATCATTCCACTTCCATCGACGCTTATAACAAACTTTTAGACTGACTGACTAAGCCCCGAGCTTACTGCTCCTTAACCGGTATCACGCATTCGGATTGCCGCCGCCCGCGCCACCAGGTGGAAGCGTGATCGATTGCCTTTTTGTCGCAGAAAGGCTACGGAGCCTCTGATAATACGATTACAAACTGTTAGACTTATTCGAGTCGTCTATGTGCCAATGGTGTCAATGACGCTCATCGCTCATCATTCCACTTCCATCGACGCTTATAACAAACTGTTAGACTGACTAACTAAGCCCCGAGCTTACTGCGCCTTAACCGGTATCACGCATTCGGATTGCCGCCGCCCGCGCCACCAGGTGGAAGCGTGATCGATTGCCTTTTTGTCGCGGCAAGGCTACGGAGCCTCTGATATTACGGGAACATTTCTTTGGTTGTCACCGCGCTCTCTGCCTTTCGGTGCGGTTGGCATTACTCTTGATAAATTGCGATGCGGCAACGGCGAGGTGGAAGGAAAGTCTAAAAATTTAAATTTCGTTCATCTGTGTAGGTTTTAAAGGAGGAATTATCTCGATTAATTGTGTAGTTAAGTCCTTTTTTCTTTTAATGTTTGGAAGCGAATTTGTATAATATTATAAACTTTTGATTTAAGAAAATTGATCCGGTTTTACCTGGTTTAGTAAAATGATTGCCTTTAAATTTTATTGGCTTATAAAAAGTTAAAATATATATACACAAAACATGAAAAGTTGTGGTGCACAGTACAGCTATTTATTCAAGTTTATTTCAATATTTCTCTTGTTTGCACCTGTAACTTATTGTGCTGTGCTATAAATTAAAGATTTTCTATCGTATTCTATAACTAATATTTAAATTTATTTTTCAATACAGTTGCTCGTAAAGTTGCCCTATATATGCCAGTCAAGTGTTCGCAAAATTGATTTTACCGCATACATGCTTTTACTTTAGGTGGGACTCTTTTTTTATTTCTAGACCATATTCTAATCTCTGGCTGTAAATATTTGCAGTCTTTACAATAGGCCTAAATTCACTAACTTGCTTAATTAAAAGTTCAAATTTTGCATGTTTGCGTCTTTTACGCTAGTAAAAATAGGTCATCTTTGCCCCTTAGTTGAGCATTACACATAGCAACCACCCAATTAAATTGAATTTGATGTTGAAATTGAACAAGTTTAGTAAGACTTACAGGGAGAACGACATAGTATTGTTATCATCCCAAGCCTTAGTGTAATATTTTTATAGTAATATTAAAAAAAACTTACGCATGCGTACGTAGGTATGCCTAGCTAAATTAAATATGGCGCAATTTTCGTAAAACTGAATTGAGTTTTTTTAGTTGTGAATACAAATAAAACTATGAATAGTTAATATACGTGTAATAAAAAATATACTTATGTGTAAAACAAAGTAAGATTAATCCCCGGACATTTCAAATGAGCCACAAGTCGCGTTATAACCATGTATTTTGTTTTTCTGTCACGGTCGTATTTTATTTGACCTGTTTTCTAAAAACTGTATTGAAAAATGTCGTACGATACATGGGTGTAACAGGTAATATCAAACTCGTGACGATGGTAAACCCTCGCCTGCGGTTCGGGTTCACAAATATCACTCGTTTGTTATTTACCTTTTTAACACTCTTGTATCATAAATAACTATTACCCACTTCATCGGGAACTTGATTGATGATTTTATACAAATCCTATTTGTGTTATTGTATCATATATTTTGCACTGCAACTATAAAATAAAAGAAAGATGCGATAGAAATAATACATTTACAGTATTATGATCTCATTAGTAATTACACCCATCCATCGCATCTCCTTGTGTATGCGTACTGACCGCGATTTTACAGTATAAAATTTTAATTTTCGCGCCTTGCGTTTGAAACCCCGTCGGGATTTTTTTAAATTCATGATTCAATTTGGTTTTTGAATGGAAATACCACTCCATATGATGACAACAAAACAGGAGAAACCTGTATAACGTCGTTTTTGTGTACATATGTCAGAAACCGTCGTTTTTTTTTTAATTTTTTTAATCTACTTCTGGTAAGCCCTTGGCATCATCTCACCTGTTGGTAAGTGACGATGACACCGAAGCTAGAAGCGGGCTTACCTAGATTCCCAACCGCAATGGAGGAACTGACTATGATATCTTCAAGCCGTAACACATCAATTCTGTTAACACTGGTATAGATAAGGTGGTAGCTAGCCAGGCGGGCTTAGAATATGATATTGGATTTTAGATGACACGTTCTATTTACTTATCAAATACGTATTTTATTTGAGGGTAAACAAAAAGGCAGTCTCATTAATAGCGCCCGTATGTTGCGAAAGATATCTCCGACTTATGAAAATCCTTCGCAAAAGTCTACGAAATGTTATTACAGCTTGTTTAAAACTACTGGTGTTTCGAGATTTCGCTTCTCTTGGCGAATTTAAATTATGTTCCGAAACGAACTATTCATCTATCTATCTATAATATAATAAAACTGTAACGGGGCCGTGTCTGTACATGAAATATTTTTGGAAAATAATAACTGCGGTAGACATTACTAACGATACAGAGGCCAAAACAACAACTTTTGGAATTTTTGTCTGTCTGTCTGTCTGTCTGTATGTTCGCGCATCACGCAAAAACTACCAGGCCGATTTTGATGAAATTTTGTATGGTGGTTCCTTATAGCCCGGGTTAACATATAGGATACTTTTTATCCCGGTAAATTCAAGAGTTCCCGTGGGAAAATCAAAAGTATTCATTTATAGAATGGCTCACCACGAAAATGCGGCTTGACCTATTAGAATCAAATTTTATACGTTGATACCCTTATCGCGAACTAAAACTGGGACATTGTAAATCCCAAAAAAAAATAAGGATTCCTGCAGGAATGCAAAAAAATTTATCTTTAGAATGACTCAACGTAACAATATGAAACCATTACATTGGGACGGGGTGTTTTGAACATCATTGTATAGTCGGGTATTCTTTATCCAGGAAAACAAAAGAGGTCCCGTGGGAAATTATCTATCGATACTTACAATCATAAATATAGAGTACTTTTTTAACATATAAGCTACACATACCACACATTATAATCATAGCAGCAAAATGTCAATAGATGGCACTGCAGGAATAATAAAACGCGCTTAAGTTTTGTTAAAACATTAAAATATTATTTCATACTTTTGAGTGGATTTCTTTTATGTATTTTTCAGCATACGCTTTTTACACAACTCTCTGGAATTATGGCACGTAGCGATGTGTTTCATACACGAACAGATAGGTATTTTTTTATAGATTGCAATCGTGTAAAAAAATTAAAAACACATAAATCGAGTTTAGCTTCTTTTAACAGGAGGCACAGATATGGGAATTCTTCTAACGGGGAATATTTGCGTGTGGCAGTTGCTCTCCGCCTGCAATATCAATATCTGTGAACCTCATCAATGTATTTGCGGGTCCACGGTGGAGGCAATTGGCCATCACTCACTGAGTTGCGGTCGTTGTTTGTGAAGATTCCCACGTCACCAATTCCTTAATGACCTCACTCGGAGGGCACTGGTATCGGCCAGATGGAATATTCCATCTTTGATGCAGCCACTTGGCTTTAGTCGATGTGATGGCAAAAGGCCGGAGGGTTTAAACAGGTGCTATGGAAGAGAGGAAAGTGCCTGCTTTGGGACTCTACTTTTTCTGCCTCACTTCTCACCCGTACAGTACTGCTGCTCAATTTGCGGCGAGAAAGAAGCATAATAAACACTGGGTCTTGAAGGCAAATTACTGCTTTGTGCCGCTGGTCTGTGAGACAACCGGCTGCTGAACCCTCAGAGGCCATTGCCTTCACAAAGGAGATTGGCCGTCGCCTTTGAGAGAGGAGATGTGACGTGTGGTCCTACCTGCTGCTAAGGTTGTCTATTGCCATTCAGCGCGGCAACGAGAAGTGCGTCATGGGCTACTTTGGAGCTGATACGACTCGAGGATTTGACCCATATTAATATTTTTAGGAAGTTTTATTACTAGATTGATGCAATGATTTGAATTAGTTTTTCGATTATATAGGTATATGTGTTATTTCATCATATCAGTTTATATACGTCCCCACCAAGGGGCTCGACCTGCTCTGAGTTAGGGAGATCAGGCCTTAGACGATCACGCAGGCCCATTGCGGGTTGATTGACTTCACACATAAGCTTCGAGTTTCTTCGCAGGCGTGTGCAGGTTTCCTCACGATGTTTTTATCACCGTAAGAGCGTCGGATAAACATAAGTATAAAATCGATATTCGTATAGATTTTGTTAAGTGGTAGCATTCGAACCACGGCCTTCCGGACAGGAGATAGTGGCCCTAACCGTCCTGCCACCGACGATCTATATGTTATTTAAGATTTAGAAATCCTTACTTATTATTGTAAATGTGAAAATGTGTTTGTTTGTTTGTTACCTATTCACACTTCAACACCTCTACCAATCTTGATTAAATTTGACATGCAAATAGCCTGTATCACTGGGAATGAAATAGTCAACTTTATATTTTTGGAAATTATCATAGCCCGATGCAGTTCCTGAGGAAATTAAAACAATACTCTTTGTTCGTTAAGTTATTTAAAATCGTAACGAAAAAATGAGTTTGTCTGATTTTTAGCACAGAGATGAGGTGGAAAATGATATAATTTACTAATAAGTATATCCTGACATAGTTGCCGCGGGATCTGGGGACAACTGTTTTCTACGCTCGCACACATCGGTGGCGTCGCAACGGAGCAACGGATTAAAATTATTTTTTGTATAGAATTTGTTGAGGGGGTGGGAAGTGACAAAGACTGCTAATCCGAATAGCCCGATACAGTTCCTGAGGTACCTGGAGAAAACTCATGTCCACGCTTGCGAGTTGATTGCGGCTCGCGCACCACTCACCCTCAAAAAGAGTCATAAAAGCTATGTCCAGGCGGGCGAAGCCGCGGGCAAAAGCTAGTTTGTTATAAGGACGGGACTTAAAGAGAAAAGCTCGTGAAACTTGGTATCAGAAAATGTGTTCGTTGAAACTAAAGGGTCGATTTATTTTGACGACAGAAAGTTTTTAAGCTGTTGAGATTAACTAAAACTCAAATTTCAATACAAAGGTATCAAGCAAGTTGTTTACCACGATCATGAAATCAATGACCACAATGTTATATTTTGAAATACAATAAAGTTCAGTCTAATTAGTATTGGTTTTCTTTAAAAACCTCTATCATCATCACATCAGCTCATATATACGTCCCCACCGAGGGGGTCGAGCCTACCCTGAATTAGGGCGATCGGGCCTTAGTCGACCACGCGATCCCAGTGCAGGTTGGTCGACTTCACACACAACCTTCGAGTTTATTCGTTAAAAACCTCTATCGTACTCCATATATTTCGCTTTCCGTGTGTCGGGTCGCTTGATTGTAGCGTGCTTACATTGTGCCATCTCATAATATCACTTGTGAGACCATCTTTTTTTATATATATAAATCATCTGTCCGTGTGTTAGTCATTGAACTCCTCCTAAACGGCTGGACCGATTTTGATGAACTTTTTTGTGTGTATTCCAGGGGGTTTGAGGATGGTTTAGATTCACAAATCAGCCCGGCAGATGGCGCTGGTAGTGTAGTGTAGTGTAAGGTGGAACGAAGTTCGCCGGGACAGCTAGTCTTTATATATATAATTGTACTGTACGTGTGTTGTCACTGAACTCCTCCTAAACGGCTGGACCGATTTGAATGATTTTTTTTGTATGTGTTTGGGTGGTGCTCTGGATGGTTTAGATTCACAAATCAGCACAGCAGATGGCGCTGGTAGTGTAGTGTAGTGTAAGGTGGAACGAAGTTCGCCGGGACAGCTAGTTTGTTATAAGAATTTAAAAAAAATTGCATATGCAGCATGTGTTTTCGGATTTCGATTTCATGTTCGTTTATCCGACGCTCTTACGATGAAGGTAAAACATCGTGAGGAAACCTGCACACGCCTGCGAAGAAAGTCGGAGGTTGTGTGTGAAGTCGACCAACCCGCACTGGGCCTGCGTTGTCGTCTAAAGCCCAATCGCCCTAATTCAGGGTAGGCTCGAGCCCCTCGGTGGGAACGTATATGAGCTGATATGATGATGCAGCATATATAAATATATTTAGAATGTGCTCATCGAGACCTTTCTTTTGATACCAAACATGATGTGATAATTTAAAAAAAAAGAGTTTTGTAATTCACCTATAAAATCCGCCATGTTGATATTTTTTAAATGTTATATCTACACTAATATTATAAAGAGGAAAGATTGGATTGTTTGTTTGTCTTGAATAGGCTCTGAAACTACTGGACCCATTTTAAAAATTCTTTTACCGTTGGGAAGCTACACTATCCGCGGTTGCTGTAGGTTATATTATATTTTCAAAAAATTAGGAATCTTTACTAAAACTCTAACAATGTAACCCAAGGTGTAAAAATTACTTAAAATCTCCTGCAATATCTACAAAACTTGTGCTTGTTTGTCCTATCGACCAAATTAATCGAAAATTAACTTTAAATGCAGTATTATAAGGAGATAAATTTCAATCCGATTCGTTAAGGAATATTTAAACTTTTTTCTCTTAAAATAACAAAAAAAACTCATTTAAATTTTATTTGTGACACGACACAGCAATGAAAATTTTGTGCTTATTTGTTCTATGTCCACCATAAGAAACGTTGAGTGCTCGATTGTTCTATGTCCACTCAATCGTCCAATCACAGCCCGCGATGCTATGCCCGCCATTTTGTTTGTTGTGTCACTGTGGCTGGAGACATCACGAAAAACACTTCGAAGCTCCCGAAAAAATTCTAAAAAACCACTAAAATTGTTGTGTTTTTGTGCTTTAAATTGTTTAAGACTAATCCTGCAATATATCTAGGACATATTTTAAAAGTAACCGTGTGATGTTCCCCCGCAATACCTTAGGTCTAGAATCAAGGAATTAGTCTTGTTTATGATTTCCAATGTCAAAGCGCGCCACACGTCTGCTCGCTGCCGTGGTTCCGGCCTAGTGTCGGTACCGCGCCACTCCGCGCCGCGTGCGCTCTTTGCATTGCGTTTATTGCAACGTCACATCTCTCCTTTTTTATAACGGAAATAAAAATGAAAATTACAAAATAACAAAACTGAAATTGCTTTCACATTCACAACATTGCTCTTATTATAAATTTAAATTCAAAATAAACATAGGTTTAGAAATTATAAACAAACTTGTAAAATCAGTTAACAATCAATAAAGTAGATTCACTATACCTATTATTCAGTTTCATTTGTGTCTTCTGACATGTTCTCATTATTTGAATCATCTATATCATTTCCTTCGTTTAGACTTCCGTCTGGTTTGCATATTTTCCAATTTCCCTCTATCTTCTTAAGATGAATTATGTTTCTTCGGTACTCTTGGCCAGTCTCATCATTCCTTACGTTACATTCATATCCATTTGAACTAATTATAGTATGAGGTGCAGGATTAAATGTAGTCGTTAACTTATTCTCTTTAACTAAATTCTTAACATATACTTTTTCTCCTATTGATATGTCTGTGTCTCGTGCTTTTCTTTTCATATCTTCGTGCCTTTTTCCTTTTTCTTTCATTTCCTTATCATGATCTCTAACTTCGGGGTCGTACAATGCTACATTTAAATCTATTGACGGTATCTTGTCTCTAAATTTTCTGCAAAAGAAAATTTCTGATGGTGTTTTGCCAGTGGTGGAGTGGGGTGTACTGTTGTACATTATAAGATAATCAAAAAGATCTTTTTGCCAATCTGATCTTTGTGATTGACTTATCCTTAGTCTTTTCAGGATGTCCCTATTTTGTCGCTCCACCTCACCATTCTGCTGAGGGGAGTAAGGAGTGGTGTGGAATATTTTGATGCCTACTTCTTTGCAGAAAGTTTTAAATTCGTCACTGATAAATTGTCTGCCATTATCAGCAGTAATAGTCAGCGGCAACCCTAACCTTGAGAAAATTTCATTCAAAACCTTAATTGTATCTTTTGCAGTGATAGACTTCATAGTCTTTACTTCTTTATACCGACTATAATAGTCGATAACTACAAACAAATAATGCCCAGAAGGTAACGGACCAAGAAAATCAATAGCAATATCTTGCCATGGTTGAGATGGCAAATCCCGCCTTTTTAATGGAGGAGGTGGATTACTTGCCGATACCAGAGTACAGCCTTTACAACTTTTGACCTTGCTTTCGGCATCCTTGTCAATTTTGGGCCACCATACTTTGGTGCGCAGGCGCCCTTTCATGGCCACTATTCCAGGATGGCCTTCGTGTGCAGCGTCCAGTACTTGTTGTCTAAGGCTCGCAGGTATTACTATTTTATCACCTCTTAACAAAAGGCCTTTATGGGTCCAAAGTTCGGTCTGAAATACTCTGTAGTTGATGATCTGTGGCTCCCAATTGTTAGATACTAAAGCCTTTACTACTCGTTGAGTTTCGTTATCTTCTTGGGAAGCTTCAACTAGAGTTTGCATAGGAATTGCAACCGGTCGTGCGAATTCCACAATCTGATTGATGTGGTGTTCATCGTCAAAGGAACTTTGTCCAGTTTCCTTGCACAGACGGGACAGTGGATCAGCAATGTTTGTTTTTCCCGGCCTGTACACCACTTTAAAGTTGTATGTTTGCAGTCGCAAAACCCAACGTTCAATTCTAGCGGATGGTTTGGACCGTGTCCCAAAAATCACTTCAAGTGGCTTATGGTCTGTTATAAGATCGAAACTTTCTTTGCCATACAGATACATATGAAAGTGTTCAACGGCCCATACAAGGGCCAAAGCTTCTTTTTCTGTTTGGCAATAGCGTTTCTCGACCTCAGATAAACTCTTGTTACCATAAGCAATCACACGGGGCCCTGAAAGTACAAGTTGTACTAAAACTGCACCTAGTCCTACTGGGCTTGCATCCGCTAGCACCTGAGTTTTGGCTTTAGGATCATAAAATCCTAAAGTTTTTATATTGCGAAGGCAAGTCTTGAGCTCTAAAAATGCAGCCTCTTGTTCTGCTTTCCAATATTCGGTTATATCCGATTTCTGACTGAGTTTCAGTGAAAGAAGTTTTCGGATGGGTTCGGTCAAGGTTGAGAAATTAGGGACCCATTTGTTAACATAGTTAACTAGACCAAGAAAGCTTTGAACTTCTTCAACGGTTTTAGGGGGCCTAAATGTCTCTATAACTTTGATGTAACTATCCAAGGGTTTCACCCCATTAGAGGACAGATCATGGCCTAAAAATTGTATGTGGTTGACATTGAAGATGCATTTATCATTATTTAGCAAGACGTTTGCATCTTTCAACACTCGTAGGACGTGATTAAGCTTCGCACGGTGCTCAGCCTCATCTTTGCCGAATACAACGATGTCGTCGATGAAGTTAACGACACCTTCACATGGGGACAGTATCCGTTCCAGAGTTTTTTGGAATAGCTCAGGGGCGCAAGATATCCCAAACATGAGCCTTTTGTAACGAAACAGTCCACGGTTGGTTATGAAGGTTGTGATATCGCGGCTATCTTCACTAATTTCCAGCTGGTGAAATGCATCTTTAACATCCAACTTGGAAAATACTTTAGCCGATGCAAATTGTGGCAGAAGCTGATCCATTGTCGGAAGTGGATGATTCTCCCGGACAATGGCTTTGTTGGCACATCTCATGTCAACACAAAGTCGAACACTTCCATCGGGTTTTAATACGGGCACAAGAGGAGAAGCCCATCCTGAAGGTTTGGCAACTGGTTCAATAATGTCCAACTGAATTAACTCATCAATTTTTTTATTGACTTTTTCTACAATGGGGATGGGAACCCTTCGATAGGGTTGACTGACTGGCGTCACGGTTTTATCAATGGAAATGTTTAACTGTACATCTTTGAACTTAGGAAATTCCTTTTTTTCATTTTCACTTACCGAATTCACGTCAAGACCTAATTTTAGAACTTTCAGTGCAATGGCAGAATTTTTTCCCAAAAGATCTCGATTCCCGTCTTTGATAACATAGAAGGTTTCTGATTTTTTTTTGGGCCCAATACATATTTCAGCGTCGAAAGACCCTAGGACTGTCAACGCTGTATTGCTGCCATAAGCCATAAAAGTCTTATCCGGATTCGGATTTTGATTACTGACATGGATGCCACTTTGTTTCATGTGTGTCCAAGTTTTGTCACTGATTATATTAGATGTACTGCCAGAATCTATAAGAAGTTCAACGTTCACACCTCCGACGATACATTTTATTTTAGAGTCATCATCCATATAAAATATGTAATTCACATTAGGTTTAGGATCCGGTGTAGGCTTTTGTGACTCAGCACTAATTTGATAATTTTTTTTTGTCGTATCAAATTTAGTCTTTTTAAATTGCTTATTTCCAGATGCGTTTACATTTTTCCGTTTGCTAGCACGGGTTCGGCACTGGGATTTGAAATGGCCTATATAGCCACATTTGTGGCATTCTTGTTCCTTTGCAGGGCAAGACTTTACATTTTTGTGTTTTGCTGCACCACAGCGAGAACATCTATTGTCTAGATCGTTATTCGTTTTTTTAGCCTCAATCTTATTGATTGATTGATTTTGCGTACCATCGCCAAAATCTGTCAATTGTCTTTGGACCGACTCTAGTACATTAGCTTCGGTTATTATCTTATCGAGAGTAGCGGTGTCACCTAAAGTGAGTATTTTTTTTCTCAATTCGTTTGATGCACACTTTTCGGTGATTTGATCAATTAAGTTTTCCTCTTCTTTATTAAATTTACATTTAGCGCTTTGAGTTCTTAGTCTAAGTAGGAATTTCTCGAATTTTTCATTAGGATCTTGTTTAATCAATCTGAATAAATGGCGTTCGTATACACCACTTTGTTTTGGTAAAAAGTATTCATCAAGTTTTTGAACAGCTATTTTGTATACATTACTCGAATCTGAATTAGCGTCAACCTCGACGTTGGCACCAGGAATATTGAAATATACCTCTTGAAGCGCTTGACCTCCCATATGGAGGAGAGTAGCTCTTTGTTTTACGGCATCTGTGATATTTGCCGCCAAAAGATATATTTCTAAGGCCCGCTTCCATTTTTCCCAACGTATTCCTAGGGAAGTGGGATCACTGTCACATTCGAAATGTTCTAAAGCAGGTAGCTGGGACATTTGGGAGCGACCTAAAACAAATATATTGTGTTCTAAGTGTTTGGTCTACTAAAACTGCGTTGTTTGTATTATATCGAATTAATGAATTTGCTTGTAGGTACGTACTATTCTACTAGCGTTTACATGTACTTAAATTTGAATTAAAACCTTCCAAAGTTTTGTTTTATTACTGAATAAATTTCGAGACCGAAAATAGGTATATAAAAACTTATTTATTTAATAAAATATTTATTTATAATAGGTAGATGTGTGGTGAATTTATTTTAAATTCACTGATTAAATAATAACTTCGTTTTGGATTATAATTATATTCGTAAGTTACCCTATAATTGTATAAAATTGTTTTATTTATTTATTTTTTTAAATTATTTTTATTATTATTTTTTACTATTATTTTTTCCATATTTTGGTGACACCTTTACTCAAAGATCTCGTACATACTCGTGTTGATTACCTACTAAATTGATCAACATGGTAATATTTTCAATTTTAATTACAACATTTTTTTGTATGTACGAATTAAATTGTACTTTTCAGAAATACTAAGTATACGTACTTGTTGGTAAGTATAAAGTATTTGATCTGATAAAGTATGGCACGAAGCATTTAAAGCCTTTGTAGTGTATGCGGCAAGTTTTGTACTTACTGATACCTCTTATCTTATCAGTAAATATGGTACTTAATTGTCTATTCGTTAGTGAAAAATATAGCTAATTCTATGTTTCGCTACAACCTCTAAAAAGTTCATTGAAAACCTTTTACTTGTATTATGTAGGTAGTTCTAACAATTTTACCTAGTATTGTGAGTTTATATTTACAAAAGTTATGTTTATTATATCTATAATAAGAATTCTTACCAAGTATTTAACTTAAGTTGCATAAAAACAAGTTTTATGAGAATTATTAGTCCATAATTTAAAAAAAAAAAGAGTTTATAATTTGAATAAAAAGTGTATGCCTACATCATAAGTTGACACAGTTTGGCACATAGTTTGTTTAAATGTACCTGGGTATACCGATATAATCTCAACAATCGTTCTCATACAATTGTTTGTTCCGAGCAGGAATCGAACCCGCGAATGTGTCAATTCGACGGGCAAAATAAAATACAAAAAGAAACCGTATGTAATGTAGGATAAGTATTTATGTAACCAAAAATAAAGAGGTTATTTTTCCTTTGTGAACAATAGGGTAAACGGTTGTTTACTTTATAACTTGGGTGCAAAACAAATTAACGAATAGACAATTCATCGAGATCTCGATTATGTATTTATTCATATTCATACACTTTGTAGGTTTTTTTTTTCTTCTCCGAAAAAGGTATCCGGTAGGATAAAGTAAGTAGGTAAGTACTTACTTGGTAACTCGTCGCCACGTGTGATGTTCCCCCGCAATACCTTAGGTCTAGAATCAAGGAATTAGTCTTGTTTATGATTTCCAATGTCAAAGCGCGCCACACGTCTGCTCGCTGCCGTGGTTCCGGCCTAGTGTCGGTACCGCGCCACTCCGCGCCGCGTGCGCTCTTTGCATTGCGTTTATTGCAACGTCACAAACCGTACTCAGACACAGCCACAAGGTAAACAGTAAGGACTTTTAAATTTACATTCGATTCTGTTCTGAATTTGAAACAGGGTGTTGTTTTAATGGCTTTGGACAACCTCCAAGCTATGCCCAAGAGACGGTCAATTAAAATAACTGACGGTTTGCTTCAACTACTTTTCGAGTTATAAATTTGTTTTCTAAATATGAAATTTTAAAGTGAAAATATCAGTCAAACCGCTTTTTCAGGACATCTGAAGAAATTATAAATAGGTAGTAGGACATAATAATCAATTTAAAAGTATAAAAAAACTATCATGGCTAAGTAAATTTTCTTAGTTTAGTACTCCTTATTATACTGTGGTTTGACAGTAATTGCCAAACATCTTAAGATATGCAGCGGAATTTTTAACAAGTACAATATAGATTTTTCATACGATTTTTTTTTTACCAGATACAAAAAAGAACCGCCCAAATTAGACTCGGGGTCACAAAATCAGGGTTCCGCACGTAAAATTTAACTACCAACAGACCAAGACCTCTCAATACATACTATTCTTATTCTGGACCTTGGAATTTTATTTTTCCTTTGAGAACGGAAGAATTTTAGATTTTCAATAGATTTTCCTGTAATCTATGCATTCAACCTCGTATTCTGTGATTTTTTCAAGATTTTACGTACAATAGTTTCAGAGATAAGGGGGGGGGGATGGTAAATATTCACGTATTGTCTTTAAATTATTAAGCCTTTAGAGTTTTTTATTGAATTTTATTATACATCACCCAGCACCCTGTATATACATTTGGAACATAGGACAAATAAGCACGCAAAAATAAAACACTTTGTCCTATCTCTAATGAAGTAATGTTCTAAGTCCACATTCGTAATTATATTTGTGCATGTTTGTTCTATCTCCACACAAAAACTCTGAAATATGGTATAAATAATTACCTTCCATAGATGAATATTTCAGCAATCAATTCATAGGTAACTCACGTATTATTAAAAGACCTTCAAATCTAGAAACGAAAGCTTTTTTGACAAATAGAGCAAAACAACTATTCTTCTGTAAAATTTAACCAATATAGATAGGACAAATAAGCACTGAGGTGACGAAAAAGTAGTGTAGTGTGGTGGTAGTGTAGTGGTAGTGGTAGTGTAGTGGTAGTGGTAGTGGTAGTGAAGTGGTAGTGGTAGTGTAGTGGTAGTGTAGTGGTAGTGTAGTGGTAGTGCAGTGATAGTGTAGTGGTAGTTTAGTAGTAGTGTAGTGGTAGTTGTAGCGGTATTGGTAGTGGTTGGGGTAGTGGTAGTGCAGTGGTAGTGTTAGTGTATAGGTTTAGGTAGTGGTAGTGGCAGTAGTAGAGTAGTAGTAGTGGTAGTGTATGGAAGCATAGTGGTAGTGTAGTGGTAGTGTAGTGGTAGTAGTAGCGGTAGTGGTAGTGGTTTGGGCAGCGGTAGTATAGTGGTAGTGGTAGTGGCAGTAGTAGTGTAGTGGTAGTGGTAGGGGTAGTGATAGTGCAGTGGTAGTGTTAGCGTATTAGTTTAGGTGGTGGTAGTGGTAGTGGCAGTAGTAGTGTAGTGGTAGTGGTATTGTTAGTGGTAGTGGAGTAGTAGTGGTAGTGTTAGTGTATTGGTTGAGGTTGTGGTAGTGGTAGTGTAGGGGTAGCGGTAGCGGTAGGGGTAGCGGTAGCGGTAGCGGTCGTGTAGTGTAGTGCAGTGTTGTGTGAGGCGGTACGAAGTTCGCCGGAATAGATGAACATACACACAAAAAAATTCATACATAGACTGTAAAACATATAGTCCTCCTTTTTCTGTAGTCGGGTACAAAGTAGCCTAATGCGAAATTTCGTTAAGAATGATTGAGGTGTTGAAGTGTAAAGAGGTAACAAACGAACAAACACATTTTCACAATTATGATATTAGTAATGATTTAATATATTATCACCATTGGAATTTCGGCGTTATATAGGTATTTTATACCTAATTGGTGTTCCGAAGATGATTTTTTTTTAATTCACAATTGGTAAACCCTTGACAACATCTCACCTGGTGGTAAGTGACGATATATTATGACGATCTATCTGACCGATTTCGGTCATGGCGACCACTTCGACTCCTAGACGGTTTGCCGCGCGTGCGCTCGAAGATGGTTTATATACTTAGCCAATCCTCGCAGCGAAACTCCTCGCGCACTGAGGGTACGCTAGTACTCTTTATTATACCAAAGTATATACATATTAGTACATTATACTTTGCTGAGGACATTCTTCTATATTAGGCTCTCCGCACACGTCCTACAATCGGTGACCGACTTTTTGTCGGTGGAAAATGGAACATATGGATTGCAATGTTGAAACGCACACGTCCTACAAAAAGTAGGCAATGCAAAAAGTCGGTGGATTTCGGCCGATCCGATTATCGGCGAAAAAATGGAACGTATGGAAAAGTATGCGCTAACGCACACGACTCACCGACAATCGGTCGAGAGCACTTGCTAGGGAAGGACGTCGTGTCGATGCTCGGCGATGGATATCGATATTGACAATATCGAAGAACTAGATAAGTGATCTGAACAAAACAGGCCAAGTTCGTGTCGGACCACGCGCAATTTAGGGTTCTGTAGTCTTTAAAAAAATATATAAAAAAACTAAGTATTTTTGCAGTTTGTATAGGTATGAAAAAATCTATGAACTTTTTACAAATCCAACTGCACACTCTAAGGTGGTCGACTTTCGCTCCTAAACCACAGATAAGATCATAGTCGTAAACTAAAAATTTTGGCGATTATAATTTCCCTTCAAAACTTTTATACCTACATATTTTCATTATTTTTCATATTTCCTGAAATAGTGGTTTTAGCTAGTAGAGGGTAGGTACTACGAGTATGTAATCATAAAGTAGTCAGGTATAGTCCATTCACTCAGATAGTGCCAGTATATCCGAACGGATTACTGGATGTAGTTAATGTATAAAAATACGAATTAAATTAGAAAATGCCCTACCACTTACCAAAACAAGCCTTACAAAGTTAGACCCCGCCGGGAATCGTACCCGCGACCTCTAGGTGCGAAGCGAGTGTACTAACTACTACGCCACGAAGACGATTATTTTTTTTTGCTTAATAATAAGTAAGTGGTCATTACTGTTTTATTTAAAGTAAGTAGGTATTTATTATTTTTCGTGCAATTCACTTTGATAACATCAAAATCTCCCTATTCACTTAGCTGAAATTTCGGTCATGTGCGTTTTTGGTATATTGCGTAATATTTTTGGCTATCTGCGTTTTTGACAAACTGCATATTATGGTATTTAGTTAAATGCGTGTTTAGTGTTATGCGTATTTGGTATAATACGTTTATTGGCCTTTCGTGTTGTTGTTACTATGCGTCGAAATCGTAGGATGCACCGTTTTTGAGAAAATCGGCCCTGAATGTTTCTAGGACTTAACAAATCGATGATTTTTTGATGTCAGTATGGTTGGGGTGCACTTAAAAGAGCTGTCATACTAAAAAAAATCTCTCAGCAAAAAATACTTTTTAGCGAAGTTTTTTTTTGTATGGCATCCTTTTTAAGTGAACTTCAACCGTCAGTATAACCTCCTATTTATAACTGCATCATGAAGATCTTGTCAAAATGATCATTTTAAGCCATGAACATATTTTGCGTAGTATGCACCGTTTTTGACAAAATCGGCTCCGAAGGTAAAAAAAAACATGATTTTTCGATGTCAGTATATTTCCCCATTACTATTCACGTATCGTAAAGATTTTGTCAATGGCATCATTTTAGGTCCTATATACATTTTGCATAGAATGCATCGTTTGTGAGAAAATCTGCCCAGAATATTTTTTAGAACTTAAAAATTTTGATTATTTCTTGCCGGCATCCTTTGGGTAGAGGCGGCGCGCGGGTCGCGGCAATAAACACAAAGGCGCCGTACTTAAGCAAAAAAACGTTACATATCTACTTTGTGGCGGCGGCAAGTGCAAAGGCAAAAATATTTTAGCAAACAAACGTTTTTTTAGTGAGTCCACTCTTGTATCAGATTTTAACTACCTAGCGCTCGTGGTAGTGCCAGGGCAGGTAGGTGGGTACAAAAGTACGTAGGTAACTACCTAAGTAGGTAGGTATGTTTTGCACGTTTTTTTATCGAAGAAAGCAAAAGTTAAAATTACGTAAGTAAGCAGGTACCTACTTGCCTTACCCTAATCTATCACATGTCAATTACAAAAAGACAAATTACATAATCTAAGACAATCGATCCCTATCAAAATCACAACTTGGACTTTTTTATGCCATCATAATACCCTCTTCACTCCGTCGTTGCTCGAAAGTAAAAATCAGTAGAATGCCAGTCGTAATATATAGATAGAGAATAATATATTTTATGGTGGTCCGACTCGCACTTGGCCGGTTTTTTTTAAATCTTGTATTAATCCCTTGGATACCTAATCGAAATGTCGATATCTATAACGTGCACTTCCCACACTAGTCGTCTTACAAAAAGTAGCACGTCTGCGTTGATTCGGTCAGTCGGCGAAAAAGTAGGACCGATTGTCGGGCCTACAAAAAGTCGGTCGTCTGCGGAGAGCCTTATATATAACACAAATTTAATAATTTGATACAAAAATAAACTTTTTTTATAACCATCTATTTTTGTGTTCTAGGAATCTTGGGGTCATAGTTTCTGTATGTACCTACGCTTTGGCTATTTCAAGTGAACTTATTTTGGCAAAGCAATCAATAAACTTTATTGATAGATACTGAAATTTCGTGTTCTGGGAATCTTGGGGTCGTACTGTATTAGGGTTTGTACCCGAGAATTCTCGTCCAGGGAATTCCCGGGAAATCGGTTGGTTTCGTTCCCGAGAAATTCAGCTCGAAAAAAGTCGAGACATCGAGAAGTTGAAATTAAACTTATCTCTTGGAAAATATTTTTTTAGGCTTTCATTAATAAGTGCGAGGCGGCGGCGGCCTCCTCTGACAGCGTGTCACGTGACTGTTGGTATCCTTTGTTTTTACCGACAATCGCAAGCGCCCGCTCGGTCCCAGTTGTGTTTCATTCATTCGTGTTTCAACTCCCTCCACGTTCGGATCGGATCATAAAGCCAGGACAGTGTTTTCAGTGACCCACGCGTAATGGAATAGTATAGTATTATTGACTCCAAAAGGTCAAGTGTTTGTTTTGTACACCAAATTTTTTTTCTAATTCGAATAGGTATTTCGAAAAAATTAAACTTCTGTTTTTTTTAATAAAAAAAAGATAATTGAATGCATTAATATTAACCAATTTCATTAGTTGCTATAATCACACAAAAGCCTAAAGTCCTAAACTTATTATTATTATTAAAGATTATGTGTCATTTATTCATAATAAGAATAACAAAAAATAATATGTTACTGTAAAATAAAATATCATGTCAAACTAATTCTTTTTATTTATTATTAAAAATTTGAGTGCGTTTGACTGCAACTCACCTGATGGTAAGTGATGATGCAGTCGAGGATGATACACTCAAACTCAAATAATGCCTATTCACTCTTGCCTTGAAGATCCCCAAATTATAGGAATCGGGAAACACTGACTAGACTGAATTCTAGGAATTTATTCTAGGAATAAAATATCATGTCAAACTAACTCTAGGAAGATTATGTTGATTTTTAGCATTATTATTAATAAACACATTTAAATTAAAGACTCTCTTTATTATTTAAACAAAAAATTTAGACGTAAATATATTTTTTTCTCGATAACCCGAGAAGACCCGAGAAATCAGACTCGAGAATTCTCGAGACCCGAGAAATCACAAACCCTATACTGTATATACCTACGCTTTGGCTATTTCAACTGAACTTATTTTGGCAAAGCAATCAATAAACTATAATGATAGATACTGAAATTTTGTGTTCTGGGAATCTTCGGGTCATACTGTATGTACCTCCGCTTTGGCAAATTCAACTTAACTTATTATGGCAAAGGAATAAATAAAATTTATTGATAGATACTAACGTTCCGTATGGTTCCCGGCTAAAAATAGGACCATCCTATCTCTTCCAGTGGGTGTCGTAAGAGGCGACTAAGGGACTTTATAACCGGAGGAGGGGCAGCAGCATCTTTTCGTGCATTGCAACACACCTGCAATCAAACTGCGATCGTCAACCCGCCTGCCAAGCGTGGCGATTACGGCAAAACCCCCCTATGAAATCCACACCCAGAAAACGGCCCCTAGTCCCCGGCGGCCCCGCTATTCATGGCTCCGGTAGCAGTCATGGTAACGGCTGGGTGAGGGGTGCAAAGAATCCCCGGCAGATGCCAGGCTACCAAACCCAACGACCTTTAGCCCTGGCAACTTACAACACGCGTACACTGCGGACTGACGAGAAACTTACAGAACTCGAAGAAGTATTGAGCAGGTTACGGTGGGATATCGTAGGTTTATGCGAAGTCCGAAGAGAGAGAGAGGACACCATGATCCTTAAATCCGGAAAACTGCTCTATTTCCGGGAGGGCGACCAACAGTCCCAGGGTGGTGTCAGGTTTCTCGTCCACGAGTCCCTGATTAACAATGTGGTCCAAATCGTGAGCGTTTCGACAAGGGTAGCATACCTTATACTCAGAATTACCAAACGGTATTCGATGAAGGTCATACAGGTATACGCGCCGACTACGGAACACTCCGACAACGAGGTAGAGACTATGTATGAGGACATTTCTACAGCCTTACATAGCACCAGGACCCAATATACCGTTGTTATGGGGGACTTTAACGCGAAACTGGGCAAAAAAAGCGATGGTGAGCTGAGAGTGGGGCAATTTGGATATGGAGTAAGAAATGCACGTGGCCAGATGCTGGCCGACTTTATGGAGAAGGAGAGCCTCTTTATGATGAACTCCTTCTTCAAAAATTCAAAACAGCGGAAGTGGACATGGTTGCATCCCAATGGCGTAACGAAGAACGAGATAGACTTCATCTTGTCGACAAGGAGGCAAATATTCAATGATGTCCCCGTAATCAATTCAGTCCAAACAGGAAGCGATCACCGGATGGTCAGAGGCACATTGAATCTAAAGACCGAGCTAGAAAGATGTCGACTGAAGAAGTCTACGCTCCGACCGGCGCCCATCCAGCTCCAAAATCCCGAGAGCTTTCAGCTCGAGTTACACAATCGTTTCGAATGCCTAGGAGACTGCGAGAATGTGGACGATTATAATGACAGGTTCGTGAAAATTGTCCAAACGGTCGGGTCTAAGATTTTTAAAACTCGCCGTTCAAACAGAACCAAAAAAATCTCTGACTTCACCAGCAACCACATGGAAGAAAGACGCAGATTGGTTTTGCAGTCCTCCGAAGATGCTTCTCAGTATCGGCAACTAAACAGGCAGATCTCTAAGTCCCTGACTCGCGATTTTCGCAAATATAATACAAATTGTATAAAAGAGGCGATTGAGCACAACAAAGGCTCAAAAGTGTTCGCGATATAATGATTTCAGCTGATATGATGATGATAGATACTGAAATTTTGTGTTATGGGAATCTTCGGGTCATACTGTATGTACCTCCGCTTTGGCTAATTCAACTGAACTTATTTTGGCAAAGCAATCAATAAACTTTATTGATCGATACTGCAATTTTGTGTTTTAGGAATCTTCGGGTCATACTGTATGTACCGCCGCTTTGGCTAATTCAACTGAACATGTTTTGGCAAAGAAATAAATAAAATTTATTGATAGATACTGAAATTTTGTGTTCTGGGAATCTTTGGGTCGTACTGTATATACCTACGCTTTGGCTATTTCAACTGAACTTATTTTGGCAAAGCAATCAATAAACTATAATAATAGATACTGAAATTTTGTGTATTGGGAATTTTCGGGTCATACTGTATGTACCTCCGCTTTGGCTAATTCAACTGAACTTATTTTGGCAAAGCAATTAATAAACTTTATTGATAGATACTGCAATTTCGTGTTCTGGGAATCTTGGGGTCGTACTGTATATACCTACGCTTTGGCTATTTCAACTGAATTTATTTTGGCAAAGCAATCAATAAACTTTATTGATCGATACTGCAATTTTGTGTTCTAGGAATCTTCGGGTCATACTGTATGTACCTCCGCTTTGGC
Source organism: Coleophora flavipennella (assembly GCA_947284805.1). NCBI lineage: Eukaryota > Metazoa > Arthropoda > Insecta > Lepidoptera > Coleophoridae > Coleophora > Coleophora flavipennella. Next base: position 13,725,119 of record OX369264.1, on the reverse strand, counting down.
TAATTCAACTGAACATGTTTTGGCAAAGGAATAAATAAAATTTATTGATAGGTACTGAAATTTTGTGTTCTGGGTCACACTGTATATACCTACGCTTTGGCTATTTCAACTGAACTTATTTTGGCAAAGGAATCAATAAAATTTATTGATAGATACTGAAATTTTGTGTTCTGGGAATCTTTGGGTCGTACTGTATATACCTATGCTTTGGCTATTTCAACTGAACTTATTTTGGCAAAGCAATCAATAAACTATAATAATAGATACTGAAATTTTGTGTATTGGGAACTGTACTTATTTTGGCAAAGCAATCAATAAACTTTATTGATAGATACTTCAATTTTGTGTTCTGGGAATCTTCGGTTCATACTGTATGTACCTCCGCTTTGGCTTATTCAACTGAAATTATTATAGCAAAGGAATAAATAAAATTTATTGATAGATACTGAAATTTTGTATTCTGGGAATCTCGGGGTCACACTGTATATACCTACGCTTTGGATATTTCAACTGAACCTATTTTGGCAAAGCAATCAAGAAACTTTATTGATAGGTAGGTACTGAAATTTTGTGTTCTGGGAATCTTGGGGTCATATATGCACCTACGCTTTGTCTATTTCTACTGAACTTATTTTGGCAAAGCAATCAATAAACTTTATTGATAGATACTGAAATTGGATACGAACACCAAACTCATAAAATAGTTTATTTGGGATGGTAGAAAACACAGACTGTACGATGTGCCCAGTAAACTATGGAAGGGATATACATGACATGAATGATAATAAACTAAATATTTCCAAGTATAGTTAGTTCGGACCTCTGCTCTGAAGGAGTACATAATGTTGAGTACATTAAGTGGAAATCCACAATAACTTTTTGCGTACATATGTTATTATAATTTTAGGGTTGCGTACCCAGAGAGTGAAAACGGGACCTTATTACTAAGACCAGGCTGTATTTTATGAACCGTGATAGCTAGACGTTTTTTTTTTAAACGTGAAAAAACTAGCGCCATCTAGTATAATGGTAGGTGCGCGGTTCTTACTCGCACTTTACCGGTTTTTAAACCGACGTCAAAAAAGGAGGAGGTTCTATGTTTGACTGTATATTATTTTTTTGTATGTTCACCGATTTCTCCGTCAATTTTTTTTTTTATTATTTATTTATTTTCTTTTTATCTTTTTGTTTTTGTTGTTTTTAGGTGGTCCCATTTACATCAAGTCAGGATCTGATGACGAAATCTCTAGGAATTCGAGGGCAACTCTCAAATTTAATCACGTATTGAATTTAGGCACGTAATACAAGTTTCATGTATTTTATAAAGCTATTAGGGTATTTACGTCTGATAGTCATCATCTCATGTTGATGAGCTGATGATGGAAGGTACAACTCCTCAACGATAAGGAGTTCGAGCATAATTCTTTAAATATTTTACTGAGATACATAGGTACGTATAGACCGATAGTTGTATTGTTTCCGATTATTCAGGTAAGCTGATGATGGAAGGTTTGACTCCTTAATTTTCATGCTGCTGAGATGATGATGGAAGTCACAGGACTCTGTTAATAAAACACATGCATTGTGATATGATAATTCCTATTGGCGAGTAGGTGATTGGGTTTAATGTTGTTACATAGCGTTACCACTAAATATTGAAACCACTAAATATTTAAAAAACCTAAAAACCGAAATAAAAATTAAACTAAAAACCGACTTCAAAAAGAAATTCACTCAAAAGTATGTATTTTTTTTTTATAAACGAATATACAAAATTAACCAACAATAACGAAATCAAAGGTAGGTACGAAAAACTAATTACGTACAAGTAAAAAAAACCACTTGATCGAAGCCAGTTACGTACAAGTACTACAAAAGCCTCGTTCGAAGCCAGTTTCGAAACTCCGGTTTCGTAGACGGCCGAAGAGGAATCAGATTAGGGGCCTAAAATTTTTTTTGAGGTCGGTACCAGCAAAGCCATCGAATCTAAAACTTTTGATAGTTAAGTATTAAGTAGCTGTGTGTTGGCACCGACCGCAAAAAAATATTGTAGGCCCATAATTTGATTCGTACATCTTTGATTTCGTTATTGCTTAATTTTGTATATTCGTTTATAAAAATACTATTTCATGCTTTTGAGTGAATTTCTTTTTAAAGTCGGTTTTTAATTTAATTTTTATTTTGCGTATGTATGTATTTTGAGTACCTATGCGTCATTTCGCGTATATGTCTTTTCGTAAGTATGTCATTCGTTATGGGTTGTATGTCATTACAGTTCTACAGTAATCCTTACAGTTTCGCCATATCTGTCCGTCTGTCCCTGTCTGTTCGCGGCTTAGCTCAGAGATTATTAATAAAATTTATAAAAAATAGTTATAAAAAAATCATATGTAGTAAACTATGAATAATCGTGGATCATACATGGAAATGATTCAGATACGCCTATATGTAAAGCATCCAAAAAACGTAAAGCTAAAACGTAAACGTTGAGCGTGTCTTCCCTGGTCACCTGTTTATTTTGGGAATCTCTAATTATGGTACCTGTCATACAACAGCTAAATGTTGTAAAATATTATTTCTCCAAAATGGCGCTAAGTTTATTAATCAAATTAACGCAATCGAGAAATCTTTCTTGCGTCTTGACATTATAAGACATTATAATGGTAGTTCATCTAGTAAGTTATCTCCGAATAGACGTTTCTGCGAACGAATGTGTATGTTATCCATGATTTTAAAATCGAGCTAAAAATTTTTTCTAGATCTATCTTTTTGCAGAGTGATTTTCCAAAAAGTTTTTTTATGTTATAAATACTTGCACTCGATCTTTTTTACACTAGATTTTCAACCGACTTCAAAAAGGAGGAGGTTCTCAATTCAACTGTATGTTGTTTTTTTGTATGTTTGTTACGCGATATCTCTGCTGATTGTGAACCGATTTTCAAAATTCTTTTTTTATTCGAAAGAGTATACTCCCATTGTCACCAAGTAAGGATCTGATGATGGGATGCTAGGAAAAGCGAGGGCAACCCTCAAATTGTATAGGCAAGTTTTACGTGTTTCATGTATTATCTTAAATTATTAAAGTATTTGCGTCTGGTAGTCATCATCGCATGTTGATGAGCTGATAAAGGAAGGTACAGGTCCTTATCGGTTACAAGTTGGAGGATAATTCTTCAAAAATTTTACGTAGATACGAAGGCACGTATAGACCAATAGTTGTATTCTTTAAGGTTATTCAGATGAGCTGTTGATGGAAGATTTAACTCCTTAACTTTCATGCTATTCGAAGCCACAGGAATCTGTATCTGGTAATGTAACACATGCATTATAATTTGATAGTTCCTGTTGCAGATTGGGTTACTAAAAATCAAGAAAATTAAAATGAAAGTTTAAAAAAACCAAAAACCTACTTCAAAATGAAATTCACTCAAAAGTATGAAATAATATTATTACACTTAGATACACGACATTAACCAACAGTAACAAAATCAAAGGTGAACACGAATTAAATTAGGGGCCTAAAATATATTTTGAGGTCGGTGTCAGCAATGCCATAAGTAAAATGTGATAAGGTGTGCTGGTACCTACCTCAAAAATAAATTTAGCACCCTAATTTAATTCGTACCCACCTTTGATTTCGTTACTGTTGGTTAATGTCGTGTATCTAAGTGTAATAATATTATTTCATACTTTTGAGTGAATTTAATTTTGAAGTTGGTTTTTAGTTTTTTTTTAAGAGATGTCTGGTCTGGGATTTCATCTCAGAACTGGCTATCCTATCTTCAAACCGGATAACACTCAATAATGTTAACATTGATGTTTGCTGGGAAGACTTAGATGAGGGCAGCTAGCCAGGCCAAAGATGAAAAAAATATTACTTTAAAAAGTAGCCAGGCTTAATGCCCTTCCACCAACCAAACCGAGTCATTCATAGTTAGACTCCGCCGGGAATCGAACCCGCGACCTCCTATAACGCCACGGAGGCGGTTAAAGTCTGCAGGTTACAGGCTATGTGGAGTCACATTTAATTAAATATGGCACCCTCTAGAAGACATCACCTATCAAGTGAGATGTTGTCAAGGGTTTACCAATGGTGAATAAAAAAAAAATAAAAAATAAATAAATGAAAGAGCTTAATTCGCACATTTCATATACAGGTGTAACAAAATTGATGTAGGTCCCGTCAAATGGGGCTTCTACTCATCATACTGAACAACTTTTGTTTTACAACTTTGCTGAAATCATAAAAAAAAAATTACTCTTCATACAAATCGATCAGCTGATCGACCAATTTTGTACATTTAAGTATGAAGAGTCCAAACTTTTTTTTTTTATAATTGACTATGGGTTCCTTGGGGAAAGTTGTTCAGTATGATGAGTAGAACCCCCAGTTAACTAAGTTGTTACCACGCTAAACTTGTATAGGTACCTACTGCGGAGCTGTAACTGTAAGCTTTGTGCCCGTAACCAAGTTGCTAAGATACGCTGAACTTGTATAGGTACCTAATGCGGAGCTGTCACCAAGTTTCTACTACCACAGATTACTAAATCTTCTACTACGCTGATCTTGTATAGGTACCTACTGTAGAGCTGTAACCAAGTTACTACTACGCTGATCTTGTAAAGGTACCTACTGTGAAGCTGTAACCAAGTTACTACTACGCTGAACTGAACTTGTATAGGTACCTACTGTGGAGCTGTAACCAAGTTACTACTACGCTGAACTTGTATAGGTACCTACTGCGGAGCTGTAACCAAGTTGCTACCACGTCACGTTGAACTTGTATATAACCTTAATAGGTACCTTGTAGCTGTAACTAAGTTACTACTACGCTGATCTTGTATAGGTACCTACTGTGGAGCTGTAACCAAGTTACTACCACACTGAACTTTTATAGGTACCTACTGTGGAGCTGGAACCAAGTTACTACTACGCTGAACTTGTATAGGTACCTACTGTGGAGCTGTAACCAAGTTACTACCACGTTGAACTTGTATATAGGTACCTTGTAGCTGTAACTAAGTTACTACTACGCTGATCTTGTATAGGTACCTACTGTGGACCTGTAACCAAGTTACTACCATGCTGAACTTGTATAGGTACCTACTGTGGAGCTGTAACCAAGTTACTACTACGCTGAACTTGTATAGGTACCTACTGTGGAGCTGGAACCAAATTACTACTACGCTGAACTTGTATAGGTACCTACTGTGGAGCTGTAACCAAGTTACTACTACGCTGAACTTGTATAGGTACCTACTGTGAAGCTGTAACCAAGTTACTACTACGCTGAATTGAACTTGTATAGGTACCTACTGTGGAGCTGTAACCAAGTTACTACTACGCTGAACTTGTATAGGTACCTACTGCGGAGCTGTAACCAAGTTGCTACCACGTCACGTTGAACTTGTATATAACCTTAATAGGTACCTTGTAGCTGTAACTAAGTTACTACTACGCTGATCTTGTATAGGTACCTACTGTGGAGCTGTAACCAAGTTACTACCACGCTGAACTTGTATAGGTACCTACTGTGGAGCTGGAACCAAGTTACTACTACGCTGAACTTGTATAGGTACCTACTGTGGAGCTGTAACCAAGTTACTACCACGTTCAACTTGTATATAGGTACCTTGTAGCTGTAACTAAGTTACTACTACGCTGATCTTGTATAGGTACCTACTGTGGACCTGTAACCAAGTTACTACCATGCTGAACTTGTATAGGTACCTACGGTGGAGCTGTAACCAAGTTACTACTACGCTGAACTTGTATAGGTACCTACTGTGGAGCTGGAACCAAATTACTACTACGCTGAACTTGTATAGGTACCTACTGTGGAGCTGTAACCAAGTTACTACTACGCTGAACTTGTATAGGTACCTACTGTGGAGCTGTAACCAAGTTACTACCACGTTGAACTTGTATATAGGTACCTTGTAGCTGTAACTAAGTTACTACTACGCTGATCTTGTATAGGTACCTACTGTGGACCTGTAACCAAGTTACTACCATGCTGAACTTGTATAGGTACCTACTGTGGAGCTGTAACCAAGTTACTACTACGCTGAACTTGTATAGGTACCTACTGTGGAGCTGGAACCAAATTACTACTACGCTGAACTTGTATAGGTACCTACTGTGGAGCTGTAACCAAGTTACTACTACGCTGAACTTGTATAGGTACCTACTGTGAAGCTGTAACCAAGTTACTACTACGCTGAATTGAACTTGTATAGGTACCTACTGTGGAGCTGTAACCAAGTTACTACTACGCTGAACTTGTATAGGTACCTACTGCGGAGCTGTAACCAAGTTGCTACCACGTCACGTTGAACTTGTATATAACCTTAATAGGTACCTTGTAGCTGTAACTAAGTTACTACTACGCTGATCTTGTATAGGTACCTACTGTGGAGCTGTAACCAAGTTACTACCACGCTGAACTTGTATAGGTACCTACTGTGGAGCTGGAACCAAGTTACTACTACGCTGAACTTGTATAGGTACCTACTGTGGAGCTGTAACCAAGTTACTACCACGTTCAACTTGTATATAGGTACCTTGTAGCTGTAACTAAGTTACTACTACGCTGATCTTGTATAGGTACCTACTGTGGACCTGTAACCAAGTTACTACCATGCTGAACTTGTATAGGTACCTACGGTGGAGCTGTAACCAAGTTACTACTACGCTGAACTTGTATAGGTACCTACTGTGGAGCTGGAACCAAATTACTACTACGCTGAACTTGTATAGGTACCTACTGTGGAGCTTTTACCAAGTTACTACTACGCTGAACTTGTATAGGTACCTACTGTGGAGCTGTAACCAAGTTACTACTACGCTGAACTTGTATAGGTACCTACTGCGGAGCTGTAACCAAGTTGCTACCACGCCACGTTGAACTTGTATATAACCTTAATAGGTACCTTGTAGCTGTAACTAAGTTACTACTACGCTGATCTTGTATAGGTACCTACTGTGGAGCTGAAAACAAGTTACTACCACGCTGAACTTGTATAGGTACCTTCCCCTCCGGAACCATCGGTCTGTTTTCCCGAATGGTCTAATTTCCCGATCGGTCTACTTTTCCGTTACGTCTACTTGTTCTACTTTCCCGATCGGTCTACTTTTCCGTTACGTCTACTTGTTAAACGGTCTACTTTCCCGATCGGTCTACTTTTCCGTTAGATACGTCTACTATTCTGCCCATATTGTAACTTCTGCGGAGCTGTAACCAAGTTGCTACCACGTTGAACTTGTATATAGGTACCTTGTAGCTGTAACTAAGTTACTACTACGCTGATCTTGTATAGGTAGCTACTGCGGAGCTGGAACCAAGTTACTACTACACTGATCTTGGATAAGTACCTACTGTGGAGCTGGAACCAAGTTACTACTACGCTGAACTTGTATAGGTACGTACTGTGGAGCTGTAACCAAGTTACTACTACGCTGAACTTGTATAGGTATCTACTGTGGAGCTGGAACCAAGTTACTACTAAGCTGAACTTGTATAGGTACCTACTGTGGAGCTGTAACCAAGTTACTACTACGCTGAACTTGTATAGGTACCTACTGTGGAGCTGGAACCAAGTTACTACTACGCTGAACTTGTATAGGTACCTACTGCGGAGCTGGAACCAAGTTACTACTACGCTGAACTGTACCTACTGTGGAGCTGGAACGAATTTACCACTATGCTGAACTTGTATAGGTAGGCTGTAGCTACTAGGGTACTTAAAAATCTGGAATAAAATAATTCACTTCCACTTAATTTTATTTCATCATCATCATGTCAGCTGAAAGACGTTTCTTGATAGACAAAGGCCCCCTCCAAGTATTTCCACTATGACCGGTCCTGCGTTGCCCGCATCCAGCGAGCAATCTTCAGCAATCTTCACCGACTGGGAGTCCTGCCTACGCTTCATCTTCCTGTGCACGGTCGCCACTCGAGAACTTTTCTACCCCATGCCCGCGGCCACTGCTACTTAAGTTTAGCGATTCTGTGAGCCATAGCGGTTATTTTGTACAACATTGTTTGATATAATATTTTGAATTGTTTTAAGCAAACAACAAATTATTTTTAGGTATATCTTGAGGATGCGTATGAATGCAATTTTGCAAAAGTGACAAATTTGTGTCTTCAAGTAAGACTCAAGTAATAAAAGCATCGCCTCAAATATTCCGTAAGTTTTTATTTATTTGGTAAATTTTCGTCTTCTCATATATATTTGAGATCCTCATATAGGTATATTTGAGAGCCCTTTCATTTGATATATGACACAGTAAGGTTTGCAAAACTTTTTTTTACATTCTCTAATTTTCCCCCGAAAATGACCCTTATTTGAAAAAACTTTATTTTTTGTTTTGCACACCTGCGTTTGGGTCATAGGATTACACCATCCTACCAAATTTCACCTGATTTGGTCCATTAGATTCGGAGCAAATTGGCTGTGACAGACGAACGAACAGACAGACAGATGCACGAGTGATCCTATAAGGGTTCCATTTTTTTGTTGTACGGAACCCTAAAAACAGAAAAACTTTACAGAGGACGAAACGATCATGGCTGCTCTCGCTACGGTACAGAGGACGAAACGATCATACCGTCAGATGAAAGCGACCGTCACGCGACATGCAACACAAAGACGAAAAAATTTGAGACGATGTAATAAAAGTTTCACTTTAAAAAAAGCCACTTGTGACGATTACATTGATCACCCCCATGTGTTACTTGCTATTCCCATGTGTCATTATGACAAAATGACACGTAGCAGTGTCCACCACTCCCAAGAATCTCGCCCTAAACCTTAACTGGAACAAATCGCAATACGCACTTCTAAGGAACGCAGAGCGTCGTTTCAGGTGGGCCACAATCATGCCACAATCGTCCCTACGTGACTGCCAGTACTTACTTACCCTATTATATAAATGAATGTTGCACGCGAAATCCAACCTTCTTGGTTACCGTCTGAAAGTCTATTGTTGGCAACAAGGAGATGATGTACCCAAGTCTATGGTTGAAGCAGGTGAATGTATAACATGTGTGCGACGTATGAACATGGAGTACCCTCATAAAGACCAGATCCTTCAAACACGTACGGTTACCCTATTATTCCTGAGTTCATTCCCTTTAGTATGGTTGCCCAGTAGGTTGTCTAGCTAGAGAGAGTCAAAATAAAATACTATAAGTTTGTTTATAATAATCCTGAACTTTTAAAATTTGAAAATCTATCAAAATTAGTCATCATCATATAAGCCGGAAGACTGGATAAAGGCCTCCCCGAGGATTTCCACGACGACCGGTCCAGCGCTGCATCCAGCGGCTTTCGGCGAACTTCACCAGGCGTCCGGTGCGCGGTCGTCACTTGAAAACTTTACTACCCCAACGGCCATCTGTTCTACGGGCTATGTGTCCCGCCTACTGCCACTAGTTTAGCGATTCGGTGAGCTACGTCAGTTACCTTGGTTCTACTCCAGATCTCCTCAATTTTAATTCGATTGCTTTAGGAAACTTCGAGCATACCTCGCTCCATTGCCCTTTGGGTGACCTTGAGCCTTCTTATGAGGCCAGAATAGGTAATGTAGATTCACTTTTATTTTCTCACGAATAAATTTTCGATTTAATTAGGTTTAACGGAATAATCGACTATAAGTGACACGCAATAAATTTCTTCCATTTCGTGTGATGCCGCGATCTTAAGAAAAATAAAACAGAGAAATCCCTAAGTATACAAACTTGATCTTAATCCCGAAATTGAAGTGAGTGACGGTAGCAAACAGCCGACTTAATTTAGCCCTATGTAAATGTAGGCGTGTTGTTTTAGGCCAAAGTAATGAATAGTGTGATATTGTGTGTTACAAACATACAACAACAATTGTGCTGCATACAAGTAGCACTTTTTGTAAACCCTACAAATTCAAACTATGAACCAATTTTTTTTTAATGAAAATTTATTTTTTGAAAACTCTACGGAACCCTTTCTTGCATTTTTATTACTTTAGTTGTCGAAATTGGGTGATATGAGTCTAATTTATCCATGGATAGTGGGTTAGCTATCTCCATTGTTTTCGGATTTTATTTGATGCCTTAGACCGTACCTATTCACAATATCGTTTCCCATACAAACTGAAAATTACTAATTTCTTGAAATTCTTCTTGAAATATAATCTCTCCACAAGCAAGAATTTCGTAATTTGCTTATATGTATAAAGTTTCATTAGAATAATAGGCCTACAGAAATGGCAATTTTATATTTTTATGGAAAACGATTTTAACCGCCTCCGTAGCTCAGATGCAAAGTTCACTGGCTTTACACAGGAGGTCGCGGGTTCGATTCCCGGCGGGGTCAATTGTTTGATATCATTGGTGTGTTCTGGCATGAAGATAAGATAGCCAGTTCCCCATTGCGTTGGGGAATCTTGGTGCCCGCTTCCATCTTCGGCAACGTCGTCACTTTGGTGGTCCAGGTGAGATGTTTTCAAGGGTTTACCAATTGTGCATTAAAAATAAACTATTTTGTTCATACGCTCTTAAGTCAACTATTACCCAAACTCGTATCTTTTTTTTGATACTAATAAATAAGAGTTAGTAGATATGACAGTTCAGCATTGTTGCCAGTTGCTATCGACAGATGATAGTCGATACGATGTGTCTCAGGTTTGGGTGGCTAAGTTCTAAAAGAGGTTTTTTTTATTCACCATTGGTAAGGCCTTGGCATCATCCCACCTGATGGTAAGTGACGATGATGCCAAAAATGGAAGCGAGCTTACAAAGATTCCTTAACGCAATGAGGAACTGACTATCTTATTTTCAAGCCGGAACACATGAGAAGTTTTAATAATACTTTGGTACGGCCTTATTACTTTTGCCGTGACATAACACACGAAAAGACACAAAGTTGTTAAATAAATAAATTCTTTGATTACATGAGGTCTTTGATTTTAACCAATAAAAATGTAGACAGATGCCTCGAACTGTACGTATGTGGGTCTTCAAACAACATACGTGTTGGGAACCAAATGAATCATGCATAGCGCGAGGCTGGAGATAATGAAATGTTATTCCCCCGTTTTTCCTCATATCACGCCGCTGAACTCTGAAATGTGTTGCTTTGACGCTACAATATAAAAAAAAAACATAGGTGCCTAAAGTGACTTGATTTCAGGATTTTATTTCTTTTTACTAACGGGAGTCCCAAAATTCACGCTTTTTACGGGACTGCGCCAGTTTTTTCGAGTGTATGTATGTACATAATATGTATATTTCTTTGGCACGCTCTGTAGCTTAAACGGCTTGATGGATTTTGGCGTGCGAGATGTCGTTAGATTAGTCAGTGCCCCGTTACTCGCTTATACCTACCGCAAAATATACTTACGTTAACCGGCCCGCTCGGGCAGGCTCTCGCAAGCCGGGCCGCCACCGACAGCTCAAACGAGCCACGCGCAATGTTGCCAGTTTTATGCGCCGCCGCCGCCGCCGGGTAGAGACCCGTTGCATAAAATTGCTATGTAGTATATGACGTAAAAATAATAATAATAAGCCATTTATTTATCCTTAGTAATTTACAGAAAAATACCTATTTTTTTCTATGTAAGGTCTAACAAAATTAGCTGAAACTGTTTTAACTGGTGCTTCTACCCATGGCTCTCCCATACTAACGCGATCAGCTGATCAGCCAACTTAGTTTGGGAAGTTCAAATTTTTTTTTGAGATTTGACTATGGGTTTCATGGGGAAAGTTGTTCAGTTTCATGGGTAGAAGCACCAATTAAAATTGTTTCAGCTAATTTTTTTAGACCTTGTATATACAAGCTGTAACAAAATTGGTGTAGGACCCGTTAACTGGGGGTTCTACTCTTCATACTGAACAACTTTCTCCAAGGAACCCATAGTCAAAAAATTCTCAAAAAAAATTGGACCCTCCATACTAAAGTGCACAAAATTGGTCAGTAGGCTGATCGATTTGTATGAAAACCAACAATTTTTTTTGCGATTTCAGCAAATTCGTAGAACAAAAATTATTCAGTATGATGAGTAGAAGCCCCAGTGAACGGGACCAACACCAATTTTGTTACAACCTGTATATAAAATTCTCGTGTAGTGTTAGTTGCCATACTCCTCTGAAACGGCTGGATGGATTTCCATGCAATTATCTGTGTATATTCGGTAGGTCTGAGAAAAGGTATAAATTTTTTTTCACCGGGATCTGAGCTGGTGAAGCCGCGGGAAACAGATAGTCTATTTATATAAAATTCTCGTGACACAGTGTTAGTTGCCATACCCCTCGGAAACGGCTGGACTGATTTCCATGAAATTTCTGTGTATATTCGGTAGGTCTGAGAATAGGTATTGATTTTTTTTACCGGGATCAGAGCGGGCTAAGCCGCGGGAAACAGCTAGTTTTATATAAATTGATTTTCACAAAGAACCTCTTTTTTTATTAAAAATTTGAGTGCGTTTTGCTGCACCTCACCTGATGGTAAGTGCCGATGCAGCCGAGGATGTAACACAAAAACTCAAATAGTGCCTATTCACTCTTCGATTAAAGGCCTCCTCCATTCTTCTCTAAAGTTTCCTATTCTTGGCTTTTGATGTCCAGTTGTCTCCTGATGTCTTTCTAATCTCGTCAAGTCATCAATCAGGATGCCTACCTTGTCGTCTTTTCCCTTGCGGGCCAGCCTAGTGTGTTGATATGTTGGACCATCTATCTGTATTCACAGTTCATACGTGCGACATGACCTGGCCATTTCTATTTCAGTTTTTACAGTCACTTAGAGCATCTATTACCTTTTTCAGTTTCCTTATATCTCAGTTTTTTTGTTTGTATATGCTTTTTAGGTTTAAAATTCTCCGCTCCATGGGTCTCTGGCAGGTTTGAATCCATTTTTGGCACGCATATGATAGACAGGTTAGTAGGCTGGAATCTAGAATAATAGGTTGGTTGATAGTCTTTACTTTAAAATTTCCTTACAGCTCTAAAAATCTTTCCATGGTTTACACGTTGGTTTAGTTCATCACACTTCACTGTACGGAGATCATCAAATTCATCATCAATTCGTCCAAGAAAGTCCATATACGCGATTTTTTTTTCGACATGATTAAAGTTCAATTAAAAACTTTCAGTTTGATTTGAGCAATTGAAACTGTATCATCATATCAGCTCATGTACGTCCCCACCGAGGGGCTCGAGCCTACCCTGAATTAGGACAATCGGGCCTTAGTCGACCACGCGGGCCCAGTGCAGGTTTGTCGACTTCACACACAACCTTCGAGTTTCTTTGCAGGTGTGTGCAGGTTTCCTCACGATGTTTTCCTTCACCGTTAAAGCAATCGCTGAGTATATGTACGTAAGTTTCTAAAAACTCATAGGTACATTGGCCGTCCGGATTTGAACCCGGCACCTCTGGTTAGGAGGACCGAGTCGTTACCGGTTGAGCAACTGAAGCTTCATTGAAACTGTGTAAGCTTAAGTAATTCACTGATTTTTGTTTTATTTTAATAAAATAGTGCCTATTCACTCTTCGATTAGGGGAAATATTTTAATAGTTTATTTACCAATTGTGAATTAAAAAAAAATAAAAAATAACACTCAGTCGCCGGCCTGTACATACGTAAACAATACAACGTCACGAGCATTGCCGATATCACCTGATCTCCACCGAAAGCTATGATCGGCTTGCTCGACTAGTCGGTCTTTTTGCAACCGACTAGTCGGCCAGTCGGTTAATCGGCCAAAGTCATAGTCGGCCCATCTCTACAAAAAGTCACTTTAATCCGTTCCTTTGTTGCGGCGCCGATGTGCGCGAGTGAGGAAATGAGTTTTCACCAGATCCCCCGGGAACTATGACAGGATATGCTAATTAGTAAATTATGTCACTTCCATCCTCTTTAACCTTCTCCAAGCAAAAAATCACAACAATCCATTGAGATGTGAGAGAAATTAACCAAAAAAATATTATTTTTCCAGTTCCCTCAGGATCTGCACCGAACCATGCCATTTTTACGGGAGATAAAGTAGCCTATGTCCTTCCCACCTTCCCAGTGACACAGCTACATGCATGCCACATTTCATCAAGATCGGTCTAGGTGTCAAAGCGTGAAAAGGTAACAAATAAACACGGGAAAAACGGCATTGTAAGATATCTGGTAAGATAAAGATATCTTAAAGTATCTTTCCCGTATGTGAAAACCCTTTCGTTCGGTATCCAAACTGTAACTGATCTGCATGGATTAAGGGGGGGGGGGGGTGAGGTTCGAATCTAGAGAGCGGCAGGGAGTTGATCAGCTGATCGATTTGTATGAAAAACTTTTTTTTTTGCGAGTTCAGCAAAGACGTAGAAAAAAAAATTGTTCAGTATAATGATCCCAGTTAACGGGACCTACACCAATTTTGTTACATCCTGTATACGCAAGTATGTATGTCTGTTTCTTTTTCTGAGTGTGTCCATGTATTGTAAAGTAAGAGGTGTCGTTAGATTCGCCTCGATCCCCTTAGTGACATAAGATACAATTTTCTATGTAGGTAGTCGGGTTTTAATTTTTAATTAAATTGAACATATTCAGGTTTTTCCTTGCACTACTTTAGTAGTCTACTGCCTGAAGATGATCACGAAACCGGTTGCAGTATAAACAAATTTGTGTTTTATTTACATTAATTGTGGAAAAGTGCAAGGAAAAACCTAAATATGTTCAGTTCAGTGTTCCACCAAGAACCTACTATCGCAAGCATACAATATTTAATTAAATTAGTTAGGTTATTTGTGAGTAATACCTTAACTGTCACGTTTATGACACATGTTTTATCACTGAAAAATTTAACCTTTTAATGTTAACTATTGTTTAAATAACTGTTATTTGTTTAGCTCTTCCGTCACCGTTATTTTAATTATATTATAATCTAAATACCTATTTATTATATATAAAATAATCTCTATTTCCCTTGGTCATCGCATCATGCGTGAACGGCTGGACCGATTTCGCTAACTCTTTTTTGTTGTGCTTATTTATGTCAGAAGGTTTTTATAAAAATAATAATAAGAAAGTGGCTAAAACGGGTACTGCGCAGGCGAAGCCGCGGGCAACAGCTAGTTTACAATAAATGACATTACAAAATATCCGTTTTACATTAATTTCTACTATAACGAGCATAAACCTTTTTTCTTTCTAAAGTATATGTTAGTGTTCTATTTATAGACTGTATATAGTTATAAGTTTGTATAGGGCGAGAGGCCCTCCCCCCGGGTAGCGACTTGCCGTGGTCTATTTGGAAATCTCTAAATAGACTGCGGACTTAAGTTGGCCGATGTAGTTGACAGATATTCTGTCGTTGGGGTTTATGTGACGGAGAAGAGTGTCCTGTGGAGTGAGTTCACAAAATATGACACACTTATTGGCTTGCCCCGAGTGCCCGAACACCTGCACAATGGTGGACCTCTGGGGAGCCACTGACAGTGGCATACGCGTGGCTACCTATTGGACCAGTAAAATATAAAGTAATAGCTGTTTCCCGCGGTTTCACCCGCGTGGACAACGTTTCTATGACTTTTCGAGGGTGCGCAGTGCGCGAGCCGCAAGCGGCTCGCGAGCGTAGTAAAAAGTAGCCTATGTCTGAATCCAGGTCCTAATCTGTCTACCTACCAAATTTCAGCCAAATCCGTTCAGTAGTTTTTGCGGGAAAGCGTAACAGACAGACAGAGTTACTTTCACATTTATAATATTAGTAGGGATTACGTGACCATATTCAAACCATCGATTCGAAAAGAAGAAGAAGTTATAAGTTTATAATAGAATTCTATAATAGTATTCTACATACCTGTACCTACTTTTAAAATAAGCTGCATTAGTCATAGATAATTACAGTTTATTCTTTTATTCTTTTGTCTGTGGGTCATTCCCTCCCTTATGTTCCGGGCACCGGCTGAAAATCGGCGCAGTGACTTAAAAAAAAAATTAAAAATGATTTTTTTTATTCTTAATTGGTAAGCCCTTGGCATCATCTCACCTGATGGTAAGTGACGACGATGCCGAAAATGGAAGCGGGCTTTCCAAGATTCCCCAACGCTATGGGGATCTGGCTATGTTATCTTCAAGCCGGAACACATCATTTGTGTTAACACTGATGTTTGGGGGCAAGACATAGATAAGATGGTGGTAGCTAGCCAGGCGGGCTTAGAAAATGCCCTACCACCAACCAAATCGAGTCTTACAAGTTGACTCCACCGGGAATCGAATCCGCGACGTCCTGGTGTGAAGCGACTGGACTAACCATTACGCCACGGAGGCGTTTTATATTAATAGGAATATTTTTAGTTGTATATCAAGCAACTAGTCACTTATCAATTTATTCTCATAATTTATTTAAGTATATGACAATCATTTTAAAAATACTGATTGCACATCAATTTATCTATCCTTCTCAATTGGACTAGAGTCATTTAAAGTTGAGCGAGCGAAGCGAGCGATATTAGGTTCGGTTAGGTTTGATTGTTTATACTGTAAAGGAGCCTTGCGAAGCGAGGCTCCCCCCTCCTGGGTGGTGGATCTGACTTACCAAAAAATAAAACAGTTTTGTTTAAACCAGATAAACGCAATTACTTTTAGGTAAATAGCAATGCGCCACGAACTAATTAATTGTATTTTGAGGTACCTAACTGCTTTGCTATGCAATCAGTAACTTTGATTGGATTTTGGATTATTTTAGTATACAAAAAGTAGTTTTTGCAATTTACGTTTAAATACTACCTTTTTAAAATTATATATATTATATATATTCTATGACCATAGTTGTACAGCTGGATCATAGTTGTATGGTTTTACGGTATCAATCAACTGTGGAAAAAAACCCCCGTATGTACGAACAATTTAAAAAATGATAAACTTTTAATTAATCTTTATATATAAAAATGAATCTCTATTTCCCTTGGTCATCGCATCACGCGTGAACGGCTGGACCGATTTCGATAATTATTTTTTTTGAGTTCGTTATTGTCAGGTGAAGGTTCTTATGTAGTTTAGGGTAGGGTAGTGTAGAGTAGTATAGTGTAGTCCAGTAATATAGAAGTCATTGAGTGTAGTGTAGTGTAGGGTAGGGTAAGGTAGGGTAGAGTAGGGTAGGGTAGGGAAGGTTAGGGTAAGGTAGTGTAGTGTAGTATAGGGTAGAGTAGGGTAGGGTACGGTAGGGTAGTGTAGTGTAGGGTAGGGTAGGGTAGGGTAGGGTGTGTAGTGTAGTGTAAGGTGGTACGAAGTTTCACCGGGACAGCTAGTTGGAAAATAAAAAGATACATATACTCATTTAAATTCATAAAGTTTACAGAAAAACCTAAACAAAATCCTAATACTTACTAACTTTCCTACAGACAAAGAAACGGAACGGAACGGACAAAGCACGGAAACCTCTCCACACGAGTCCGACTCTCACTTGACCGTTTTTTTAAATAACCAAACAACAAAGCACTTTCTGCAAAAATCGTTTTATATATCTCATGTGCATACTTACACTTGGAAATGGACTTTTAACTGGAAGCATAGAGTTGCAATTTGTACAAGTCACGACTCGGTTTATCACTTGCAATCCTTTGCTGGAGAAATTGACTTTGGGTATGGGTATTCCCCTCTATCAAGTCTGCATTCAATATTTATTTACTCCTCACAATTTATTTTCCTTTTCAGCGTTACTCCTGAATGAACAACTTCCATTTCTTTTTTGACACGACTCGCCATTTCTGCACCTAGGCTTGAACGAGCAATGAAAGTGCAACTTTGATCATTATCAAGAATATCGTTTTTCAAAGTGAGGTTGAAGAAGGAAGGTCTGTTGCATACGGCGATGGGAGATAATAAATAATATGTTCTCCGCGTTGTCATTTTGCTATCTTCTGTTTCAAACATGAAGGCGTGTCTGCTATTAATAATTTTGTAAAATATGTTATGGTGCTGTCTTTTGTGAAATCTGACATCGGGTCGGAAACTAATCATCAAGGTACTTATATATAACCAAAGACATTTCTAAGTATATGTATATCGATGTATATAACATATTTTTCCTGAAGTTTTATTTGTGTTTGATTGATGTTACTATGTTACTAGCTGTGCCCGCGACTTCGTCTGCGTGGATATTTTGAATTTCCCCACGGGAACTCTTGAATTTTCCGGGATAAAATGTATCCTATATAGTACCCTGGCTAATAACAAACCACCATACAAAATTTCATCAAAATCGGCCTTTTAGTTTATGTGTGATGCGCGATCATACAGACAGACAGACAGAAAAAAATCCAAAAGTTGTTGTTTTGACCTCGATATTGTAAGTAATGTTCACCACAGTTATTATTTTCCAAAACAATTTCATGTACAGACACGGCTCCGTTACAGTTTTCACCGACTTCAAAAAAAGGAGGAGTTTTCTCAATTCGACCGTACATAATAATATATAAGGTCTAACAAAATTAGCTGAAACTATTTTAACTGGTGCTTCTACTCACGAAACTGAACAACTTTCCCCATGGAACCCATAGTCAAATCTCAAAAAAAAAATTGAAATTCCCATACTAAGTTGGCTGATCAGCTGATCGAGTTAGTATGGGATAGCCAAATTTTATTTTGCGATTTGACTATGGGTTCCATGGGGAAAGTTGTTCAGTTTCATGGGTAGAAGCACCAGTTAAACTAGTTTCAGCTAATTTTGTTACACCTTATATATTTTTTTTTATGTGTGTTCGCGGATGACTTCGTCATTTATGAACTTATTTTGATCATTCATTTTTTGTTGGAAAGGAGATATCCCAAGGGTAGTACCATGATAAGAAAACCAGGATCTGATGATGGCATACCAGAGAAATCGAGGGGAACCTTAGTTTCCTGTTTGAAGTCGGTTTTTTTTTGCTCAAAATTTTATTATATGTATATAGATATACTCGTAGATAGATGTTATGTATGACTTATGAATCTTGTGATAGACTTTCTGGAAAAATGAGATGTAAGTCGGCACCTATATCTTATAATGAAAATAAAATTGGCTATTTTTATTTTTTTAATACGAATATTATTTTCATTTTTTTATCACATTTAGCTTTATTCATTGACGTTAACGTGGGTGTTAGAAATATAGTTTTCAGTTAATAAATATTTATTACTGAATACTAACCCGTTAATAAATATTTATTACTGAATACTAACCGACTATACAGGATGACCAGTAGGTATATCTATGGTATATATAAAAGTAGATTTTTGTATTTATGTATGTTATGGACCCCAAAACGGCTGGAGTGATTTCCATGATATTTTCAGAGAATGTTGAGATTAGCCCAGTGGGTGATCCCGTAAAAATGATCGAAAAACCTAAAAAAAATTAGGTACAAGCTTTTAATATTGCATTGTCATTGTCATAAATTCATGCAAAATTTCAGCTCAATCGGAAACCGGGAAGTAGGTCAAATTTAACTTGCATGATTTCACCCGAACAAACATACATACATTGCAAGTTAAAAAAAGCGGGTCGCTACTCGCTAGTACAATATACAACTCAAAACCATAAGATTCAAGATTCTATACTCAACAACGTTCTACAACTTTGCTTAAATAATAATACAATTGGACTCTTCATAAATCATCATCATCATCATATCAGCTGAAAAATTTCCACTGCTGGACAAAGGCCTCCCCCAATGATTTTCACGACGACCGGCCTGCGCTGCCCGCATCCATCGGCTTCCCGCGATCTTCCCCAGGTCGTCGGTCCACCACGTGGGAGGCATGCCAACGCTAAGTTTTCCGGTGCGCGGTCGCCACTCGAGAACTTTACTACCCCAACGGCCATCTGTTCTATGAGCTATGTGCTCTGCCCACTGCCACTTCAGTTAAGCGATTCTGTGTGAGCTATGTCGGTTACTTTGGTTCACCTGCGGATTTCCTCGTTTCTGATTCGATCACGCAGAGAAACTCCGAGCATAGCACGCTCCATTGCCCTTTGGGAGACCTTGAGCTTTTTTTTTGAGGCCCATAGTAAGCGACCATCATGTTCTTTGCACCCCCCGCCCAGCCGTTACCATGACTGCTACCGGAGCCAGGAATAGCAGGGCCGATCGGCACTAGGGGCCGTTTTCTGGGTGTGGTATTCATAAGGGGGTTTTGCCGTAATCACCACGCCACGCCACTTTTCATACAGACTTGGGTTATATTAAGGATAGCGGAGGTTTAGAAATAATATCCCGTTTGCAGGGTAGATAAGGAACATTATAAAAGTTGTTCAGTTTCATTAGTAGACACCCCCCCCCCCGTTCATAGATTTGCAGTTGATTATCATGCATCACCTGTAAAATTTAAAATGTATGTTTAGAGGTTGTAATGTGAAATGTATGTTTAGATTAGGGATGCCTCGATACGCTTTTTTGCCGATACGATACCGATACCGATACTCTTATATAAATATCGGCGATACTGATACCGATACCGATACGCTTATTGAATTCAAAAAGGAAGGTAGAATAAATAAAACACAATTAGTTAATAGTTTTAGCAATCAAAATTTACATCTATAAGATTTTTATTTAAAAAACACAGCATTCTAAGTTTTGCGGGCAAAGGCGATTTTGCAAGTCTGTTTGAATAATACCTGCGGCGGAAAGTATTCTCTCAGATGCGTCAGATACTTCGTTTGCAACGAAATAGATGGGACAACACGCGCGTTTACATTACATTTTTAAAGCGCGAAATTTGAAAAGTATCGTTGAATCTGCCATAAAAATATCGCCGATACCGATATATCGACTGATTCTGACTGACTCGGTGGCTCAGTGGTTTGTGATCATGACTACTGATCCGAGGGTTGTGGGTTCGATCCCCACCCAGGGCAAACATTTGTGTGATGAGCAGATTTGTTTGCTCTGTGTCTGGGTGTTAAATATCAATATATGTATGTATTTAAACGTATATAAGTATGTATATCAGTCTCTGGTTCCCATAACACAGGGAATCCTACTTTGGGACCAGATGACCATGTGTGATTTGTCCCAAAATATTTATTTATTATTTATCGGCAAACCCGACGTATCGCCGATATATCAGTATCGGTATCGGTATTGGATGCATCCCTAGTTTAGATTATGTTGTATGTAAAATGTAGATGTTGTATGTAAAATGTATGTTTTATGTTATTTTTAGAGGTTGTATGTAAAATGTATGTTTAGAGGTTGTAATGTGAAATGTATTTTTAGATTATGTTGTATGAAAAATGTAGATGTTGTATATAAAATGTATGTTTTATGTTATATTTAGAGATTGTATGTAAAATGTATGTTTAGAGGTTTGTAGTTGATTATCATGCATCACCCTGTAAAATGTAGCAAACTCTAACGGCCTGAAATGAAGGAACATCTACAATAATATAGTTCTTCAATCAAAATACATACTTGTGGCCTCAGATGCACAAAATGAAAAACAAAACCGGCCAAGTGCGTATCGGGTCACGCGTCATGTAGGGTTCCGCAGTTGTCATTATCGCGTCCTTCCTTATCTAATTTTCAAATTTCCAAATACAGCGGTTTAGTTGTTTGTTAGGGTGTGGGGACACTCGACTCTAACAAAATTAAGCCTATTCTTTCGAAAACGGAACCCTAAATTATAAAATGGTCTTAGAAGACTCACAACTATTTTTTAAGCTCTAACCAACGGTACACCACACGACTGGGTTTGTCGAGAAAAAAAATCATCCCCACTTTACTTGTAGGGGAGGTACCCTTAAAAAACGTTTTTCAAAAAAATTTTTACATTTCTCTCAGCGTTATTATTATTTATCTTTACCAAATTTCAGCTCTTAACTACTAATAGTCTAGGAGCTAGGCCGCGGACAGACAGATATGACGAAACTATAAGGGCTCGTTGTTGTACTACGGAACCCTAAAAAGCGACAAATTACGGTGAAGCCCCCATCAGGCTGCGTGTTTCATGAGTGTATCACCAACTGCAGACAACCTTAGTATATATAAATAAATGTGTTTTTAATTAAGTGCAGGTAATAATGAATTTAAATGATTTTATTGATCTTCAGAATCTAATCCGTACCACAGATAAGATACTAGTTACTCCGTACAGTAAAGTTGTTCGTGACGCACAGTAGGACAGCGGGATACGGGAATATGTATTGACTGGTTGTAACACACCGACAGAAAGTCCTCTTATCTTCAAGCGGGGATATCAAACACATCGCCGGGGCTCACGCGGGGAAGTCCGTTTGGCCACAGATAAGATACTAGTTACCTACTTGTTTGGCGCTTTGCCGATATCCAAGGTTTTCTCGGTATTTTTGTATAAATCCTATAAAAACTAATAACTTTTCTAGTTAGCTAATGAAATCTTCTTTCTAGTTATATCAATTTAAGCAAGATTTCATTTGTTTTTTTTTTTGCAGATTTTGAAAGATCAACAAAGTGTAACAAAATTGGTGTAGGTCCTGTGAAGTGGGGGTTTTACTCATCATACTGAACAACTTTCCCGTAGGAACCCATAGTCAATTATAAAAAAAAATTGAACCCTCCATACCAAATGCACAAAATTGGTCGATCAGCTGATTGTTTTGAATAAAGAGTTAAAAATATTTTTTGCGATTTCAGCAGTCATAGAACAAAAATTTTTCAGTGCGATGAGTAAAAGCCCCAGTTAACGGGAAATACACCAATTTTGTTACACCCTATATAGGGTGAAATTATATTTATTTTGTTCCCCAACATTCGTTTCTAGTCTTGAAATTGAACATTTTTCTTAAAGAAACCCATACAATCGGAGCAAAAAAAATGTATTTTACTAGATCGATAGGAACTAACATCTGTATTTTAATTTACTCATGTTTTTTGCAAATCAAATTATCTTTTTCTTTAATAAATGTGGAACAATAGATATGAAGAGCCAATTTTTTTTGCTCCGATTGTATGGGTTTTTCGGGGAAAATTTATCAGTTTCATGAGTAGAAGACAAGGGAACAAAATGAATAAAATAAATTCACCTGTATACTTTGTTTTCTTATAGCCTCCTGTATAATTGTAATGTAATGCATCATGATCAGCGCAAACAGCTGCAGATCCAGCAGGATTAGCATCTGGACAATAGTACCTACACTCTATCCTAGTTATGTAGGTGTTCATCAAGCCATTTGTCCTTGCCTATCTGTGGCGATTGTTATCAGGAATAGGAATATCCTGGCCCATCTGGCATTGCTTGAACGTGGTAATCTGTGCTCATGGCTGTTTCGAAACCTGTTAATCCTGCTATTTTGGATCGCCAGTTAAAATGATTGTACATATCTCTTAATCTCCTTTCTATAATGTATTTAGCTACACTTTGCACGTAATCGAATTACATCCTTGTGTCCACCGCTTAGAAGAACTGTCTTAGGTTCTAATTCCCCTATTCCTAGGATGTCTAGATTATTAAATAATTGCAGTGACATAGTCGATGTACATAATGACACCGTGGCTAAATTTTACAAGGCGGTTCGTGACTTTAATTCATTTATAAGCTGTCTATACTTTTGAGCATTATTACCTTAGATACCTACTAATAATTGGTTATTTTCTAGGCAAGTACCGCCTCCGTGGTGTAATGGTTAGTCCATGCGCTTCGCAACAGGAGGTCGCGGGTTCGATTCCCGGCGGGGTCATTTTGTAAGACTCGGTTTGGTTGGTGGTAGAGCATTTTCTAAGCCCGCCTGGTCAGCTAGCACCATCTTATCTAAGTCTTGCCGCGAAACATCAGTGTTAACAATATTGATGTGTTCCGGCTTGAAGATAAGATAGCCAGTTCTCCATTGCATTGGGAAATCTTGGTAAGCCCGCTTCCATCTTCGGCATTATCGTCACTTACCATCAGGTGAGATGTTGTCAAGGGTTCGTGTGCATGTGGTGTTTACCTATAAGAGATTGTTACATTTAGTAAGTTTTTCTTTGTGACTATTAATGTAATGCATTGATGTAAACAATCATTGGTAAACCTAATAAATAAAGTAAAATAAATTATCGTAAACTAGCTTTTGATCCAAACTCCATCCATTTCGTTTAAGCGTGATAGTGGAACAAACAAACATCCATACTTTCGCGTTTTTAGGGTACCGCAGTCAACAAGGAACCCTTATACTTTCGCCATGTCTGTTCACCTGTTTGTTCGTCTTTCTGTCTGCGGCTTAGCTCAGAGACGATTAGCAAAGTATACGTATCAGTACTAACATACAGTGTGGACACACCCTGCCGATCTCTAGATTGCGACCTCACCCCCTTGTCACCCAGATTGATACAGATTGGTGACAGTTTGGTTGTTGAACGTATAGGATTTCGCCGCCATTTTGTTTGTTCCGTCATTCCTTTTTTGAAATGTCATTTCTGTCCCGTTGTATGAAGTGTCCAGGGTGTGCTATTAGTATTAGAAAGCTGTAATTTGGAATGAGTAAACATATAATATAATATTAATTACGCCGACAAAGTGAATAAGAGAAATCTTTATATTACTTATTTTATATTTTACTAACATAAAGTCTATAAGCTTAGTTTGTAAGAATACTAACACGAATTGATCCTAGAGTTGGTCGTAAATAAATTGATTATTATTATTTAAAAAAAAATGGGGTACCTCCCCCTCATGTAAAGATGGCGTGATTTTTTTTTCGTTGACGTACCTTATCGTGTGGGTTGTCCCTCCTCCCCCCACCTACCAGCTAAACCGCAATATCCGGTCATCTGATAAAAATAATATATTGGGAAATACAATCAATTTAAAAGGAAAACTATCACGGCTAAGTAGGCTTCTTAGTCTAGGAGTAATAGTCGACCAACTTAAGATGTGCAGTTAAGTATGTAAAAAGTTCATAGATTTTCCAAACAAAATATTCTGATAGCAACTGCAAATATATTTTAGTTTTTTTTTAAAACATACATTTATTTTTTGAAAAGTCTAGTAGACTTAGACTTAGTCTACGGAACCCTACTTTGCGCGAGTCCGACTCGCACTTAGCCGGTTTTTAATTTTAGAGTGTGAAATACTGTTGGGTAACCGCTTCTGTGGCGTAATGGTAAGTCCATTCGATTCACACCAGGAGGTCGCGGGTTTGATTCCCGGTTGGGTCAAATTGTAAGACTCGGTTTGGTTTGTGGTTGGGCGTTTTCTAAGCCCGCCTGGCTAGCTACTACCATCTTATCTAAGTCTTGCCGCCAAACATCAGTGTTAACAAAAGATAAGATAGCCAGTTTTCCATTGCGTTGGGGAATCTTGGTAAGCCCGCTTCCATCTTCGGCATCATCGTCACTTAGGTACCATCACCACACCCCGGACACTTCTAATTACATACATTTCTAAAAACAAATAACGGAGCAAACAAAATCACGGTATAATGTATGTTCGTATTAACTAATATATATACTTTTCCATCAGGTGAGATGCGGCCAAGGCCTTAACAATCACACTAATATTATAAAGGCGAAAGTTTGTGAGTGTGTATGTTTGTTACTTCTTCACGTAAAAACTACTAAACGGATCTGGCTGAAATTTGGTAGGTAGACAGATTAGGACCTGGATTAACACATATGATACTTTTATTCGCGCTCGCGAGTCGCTTGCGGTTCCCGCACTGCGCACCCTCGAAAAGTAATAGCAACTTTGTCGACGCGGGTGAAGCCGCGGGAAACAGCTAGTTGTAAATAAATAAAAAGTATCGCGAAAAACCCCTCAGCTATTCAGAATGAGCCGCTCCTGGTAATTAATACGCTAAGTGTCCTTGTGAGGAGCGGATTCTTTGTGGAGGTTCTTCAATACGTTCCTTTCGTCCCCGAGGAAGGACTCAAAAGCATACTCAGGATAGATTATTCCCATGACGACGCCGATGCTGTAATATTCGTAGCTCGTCTCGTGCTCTATAAACTTGGTAAACGGGATATTAAGGTGAGCTATTGATTGGAACAGTTGTCTCTGTCTTTTTCTTTACGTGTAAAGAAAATAACCACACTTTTTAATGGTTTTTCGTTTCAATCAAATACTGCAATGAAAGTATCAAAAATAATAACATAAGTCACTTTGTATTCTCATAAAAAATATTGTTGTATATTTAAAAAAAAATCATACTTCTAAATATTGGTCATAACTAGAGTTGAAAGTAACGGTGTAGACTTATCTTTGGATTTTTTCTATGGAGCGAAAACTGTTCAATAGTGTTTTTAATAGCTTTTGACTTTAAGGAACATCAGCAACAATAAGGGTATTTTTTCAACCTTGGGTTTTCTATCGTTTAGGAGTAATTGACGTCAAAAATAACGAAAATCTGTAATATTACCGCTTTTATAGAAGGACGGTAAGTGTATTGATTTAAAAATACGTGGATGCTTGGTTGACGTTGAAGAAAAAATAAAGAAAGTACAGAGGCCAACAACATCAAGCTATACACTCGTAGTGCGATACTGACCCATACGCGTTCGGCATAAGAACGGCACAAAGTCCAAAGTGTGTAGCTTGATGTGCTGGCTTGTGTACATACGGATTATCCTGCAGTACCTACACAGGTTGGACTTTTTTTTAAATCCATTATTGGTAATTCCAATAAAAAATGTGAATTGGAAAACGTCTGGCGCTTGAGCGCACTCCAGAGACCCGATTGGCGTGAGGAGGCACAGAATAGGGACGAATGACGACTTGTCTCGAAGGCTAAGATCCTCTTAGGGTTGCTTCGTATAGTATATATATTAGTACTAACATACAGTATGGACACTCCCTGCCGTTCTCTAGATTACCTCTCCCCTTCGTTACCCAGATTGATACAGATTGGTTACAGTTTGGTTATCGAATGTATAAGATTTCGCCGCCATTTTTTTTGTTCCGTCATTCCTTTTTTGAAAAGTCGTTTCTGGCCCGTTGTATGAAGTGTCCAGGGTTTTGCCATATTGAAGCAAGTAAGTATTGGTAAGCCTTTGGTATCATCTCACCCGATGGTTAGGACGATGATGTGGAAAATGAAAGCGGGCTTACCAAGACTCCCCAACGCAATGGGGAACTCGTTCTCTTATCTTCAAGCCGGAACACTTAGATAAGATGAGCGGCTTAGATGGCGGCAAGACTTAGTTAAGATGGCGTTAGCTAGCCAGGTGGACGTAGAAAATGCCCTTCCACCAACCAAAACGAGTCTTAAAAAGGTACACTCCGAAGGTAATTGAACCCACGACTTCCTGATGTGAAGCTAATGAACTTAACCATTTCGCCTGGGAGGTGGTCAAAATATTCTAAATTAACTTCTAATAATTCTTGTCCCGGAAAATGTATCAGTTATTCCGAATTCTAAGCAGACATATCATGTGACTACAATGCAGGCATTACAGACTTAAGCATCTACTCATAACCAATTAATTAGTGGAATTAGCAATACATTTAAAAGCGTCGGTGGCGCAACGGCAAGGGCCACTACCTCCTACCCGGAAGATCGTGGTTCGAGTTCTGCTACGTACCAATATGTTTTCGAATTTCGATCTCATATGTACGTTTATCCGACGCTTTTACGATGAAGGAAAACATCGTGAGGAAACCTGCACACATCTGCAAAGAAACTCGCAGATTGTGTGTAAAGTTGACCAACCCGCACTAACACACTGACTAAGGCCCGATCGCTCTAATTCAAGGTAGGCCCGAGCCCCTCGGTGGGGACGTATATATGAGCTAATGTGATGAGTCATACATTCATAATTTATCTCTGCACTTATAAGTAGAACTTGTTTATCGCTTTGTCGTATTCTTCACAAAAACTTTTGAACGAGTTCGAATGAATTTTCTTTCAGCCGAGTAGCTAGATTTTCCGCTAGGATTTCGTTAATTAAGTTTGCTTTTTAATTAAAACAATCATAATAATATATTTTTTTGCATTTTTATTTTTCCGAGAAGTAGACCAAAGTGATGGTCTAACTCAAGCATACCAACCAGTTGTGGATGGCCTCATAAGAAGGCTCAAGGTCAAGACAAGACAAGTAAATAAATTTAATAAGTACTCGAAAAACCAAAAAACTTTTAGGTACAATTGTGTTTTTAATATTGCATTGTCACGCCATATCTAGCATCATCATCATATCAGCCGAAAATCGTCCACTGCTGGACAAAGGTCACGACAACCGGTCCTGCGATATACATATTATGCATTCAAATTTTTAGCTTAATCGGGAACCGAGAAGTGTCGTTAAGCTTATAATTGAAATGTCTTTATTATCTGTATTCAAACTGGAAGTATCCGTCAACAAATACACGAACTACCGACTAACATACAATTCACGTACATATACAGGGTGTAACAAAATCTGTGTAGGTCCCGTTAACTGGGGCTTTTACTCATCATACTGAGCAACTTTCCCCAAGAAACCTATACTGAAATCGCAAAAAAAAGTAGACTCTCCATCTCCATACAAAGTTGACTAATCGGAATGATCGATTTTTATGAAGTCTAAAAAAATGCGAACTTATTATGGATTTATTGGGGAAAGTTGTTCAGTTTAATGAGTAGAGCCATGCTCGGTGTTAAAAAGAACACCCTGTATACTGCTGGACATAGGATCTCACCAAAGGATTTCCACGACGACCGGTTCTGCGCTGCTCGCATCTAGTGGCTTCCCGCGACCTTCACTAGGTCGTCGATCCAACGAGTGGGAGGCCTACCTGCACTGAAAAACGTAGCTTCCGGTGCACGGTCGCCACTCGAGAACTTTACGACCCCAACGGCTATCTTGTTTACGAGCTTCATGCCCCGCCCACTGCCACTTAAGTTTAGCAAATTCTGAGAGCTATATGAGCGATTTCAAGTTTATCTATGTCATACATTTAGAAACGCCACCGAGGACACATTTTATATGACTGTAGAAAATTAATTCAATTATACCGGTTACTTAGCCCCTGTACTTGTATGTGAGAACCAAGAAAACCTAAAAGCTGGCCGTTGGGGTAGAAAAGTTCTCGAGTGGCAACTGCGCAGGCCTTAGGAGGCCTCCCACTCGGTGGACCGACAACCTGGCGAAAGTGGCGGGGAGACGTACCGGTGGTTATGGAAACCTTGGGAGGTCTTCGGCACTTTCAACTGTTGATAATATGATTGATCGTACATAAATTTAATAATAATATAGATTTCATAGAGCTGTGAGGGGAAGTATTTTTTTTTTCATTATCAAATTTATTTTCGTTTGCTTACTCTAGTAAAGACTACGAGAATCGTCTGTATTTTTGTTAGAATTTTCAGTCCCATATTTTAAAACTAGCCGTGCCCGCCACTTCGTCCGCGTGGAGGTTTTTAATTTTCCAGGATATAAGTATCCTATATGTTAACCAGGGCTATAAGGAACCACCATACAAAATTTCATCAAAATCGGCCGAGTAGTAGTTTTTGCGTGATGCGCGAACAAACAGACAGACAGACAGAAAGACAGACAGATAAATATTCCAAAAGTTTTTGTTTTGGCCTTTATATCGTTAGTATTATTTTCCAAAAATATTTCATGTACAGACAGGGCACCGTTCCAGTTTTATTATACCTATGTATAGACTTTATTAAGTACAAGAAAAGCGTTAATTTGGGGCTCAACATTTCGTAAATGTGTTCAAGGAAGCCTTTTAATTCATTATTCAGCCTTTTCCCCTCGACAGGTACACAAAAAAAAATCATCTTCCTTTAGGGAAAACAGGCAGATATACAGATGGATACAGAGATATGCTATATATAAGGGGAGGTAGATAGGTTACTTGTGTCTAAAAAGTGAAGCAAAAAAAAGATGCCAATTGGCATCTCTTTTCTTAGTTACATTCAGTGCATTAGAAGGGAACTACCTATAACATTGTGTGTGTAAATGGGTTCGATTTTCAAATGTTGTTTGTTAGTGCATAACCCATCTATGGTAACAAATCTCTGGATGGATATGAAAAATTATAAAGGGTCCCAATTTTGTCACGGTGACTCCGGAACCCTAACCGGCCAAGTGCGAATCGGGATCACACAAACAGGGTTCCGCAATAAAACTTTTACTACCAACAGAACAAGGCCTCTCAGTACATACTTTGCTCTAGGTAAATAGGGGTCTACTCATTCTGGACTTTTGAAATTTTATTTTTTCTGTGAGAACGGAAGGACTTGAGATTTTCTCATAGATTTTCCTGTTATCTATGCATTTAATCTCGTATACTGTTGTTTTTTTAAGATGTTAGGCCCAGTTGTTTCGGAGTAGTTATATAAACTTGTTAGAAAAAACCCACTTACCCAGGAAAGCAGCTAGGGAACTGGTATACGAAAATAATCCATAAAATATGATATAACACAGAATTTTGGTGTTTAATCTAACAAAATGTTTCATATAATATATATTCTCTCAAGCGTTAACAAATGTTTTTAAAACTTCATTTTTCTCTGACAAGACAAATATGAAAAAAAAAATGAAACTTACCAAGGAGATTATGGCGAGAGTTATGTGAAGTCCCACGTGTGAAAAGATCCTATATGTAGCAAATTACGCTACACTACGCAGTAACATTTGACCGCCTCCGTAGCTCAGAGGCAAAGTTCACTAGCTTTACACAGGAGGTCGCGGGTTCGATTCCCGGCGGGGTCAATTGTAAGACTCGGTTTGATTGGTGGTAGGGCATTTTCTAAGCCCGCCTGGCTAGCTACCACCATCTTATCTAAGTCTTGCAGCCAAATAACAATGTTGATATCATTGGTATGTTCCGGCATGAAGATAAGATAGCCAGTTCCCCATTGCGTTGGAGAATCTTGGTAAGCCCGCTTCCATCTTCGGCAACATCGTCACTTACCACCAGGTGAGATGTTGTCAAGGGTTTACCAATTGTGAATAAAAATAAAAATAAAACAGTTTTCATATGTTTTATGCAAAACAACAAACACAACGGCTCCATTTGATTGTAAGCGGAGCGCGCTCTCTACGCTTACATTCATTGCCGTCACCTTTGATCTCCCCGCTAGAAGGTAATCACACTAATATTATAAAGGCCAAAGTTTGTGAGTGTATGTGTTTGTTACTTTTTCACGCTCAAGTGACTTGACTAATTTTGATAAAATTTGGTATGGAGGTAGCTTACACCCTGGATTAACACATATGCGAGTAATGAGAAATGCACATACTCGTACTAAATGTACATATTCAGACAGCAAGCAGTTAGATCGAGCTTGAGACTATTATGTTGTTAGCATTATTCAAGCGTTGCTAATGGAGCTGCATAGGTGAATTCAATTTCAGAGAGGAAGCTACGTCAGACATCCTTAAAATTACCTATTTAAACTATCTCCAGGGTGCAAAAAAATTGGTGTAGGAACCGTTAACTGTGGGTTCTACTCATCATACTGAAAAACTTTCCCCAAGGAACCGATAGGTGAATCTAAAATTTGAACCCTCCATACTAAAATGCACAAAATTGGTCGATCAACTGGTCGATTTGTATGAAGCGTAATATGTTTTTTTGCGATTTCAGAAAAGTTGTAGAACAAAAGTTGTTCAGTGTGATAAATAGAAGCCCCAGTTAACGGGACATACACGAGTTTTGTTACATTCTGTATATTCAAAAAGAAAAGACCTCACTTTAATTTGTACGTAAATATACGTAAATATGCTGTACGTAAATATACAGCGTGTAAAAAAAGAGAGCACTAATACTTTAAGGTGGGCATGTACTCATCAAACATAACAAATTTATTTCTATTTTTATGAGAATTGACTATGTATTAAGTTATTACTTAACAGGGCAAAAATAAATCGTAGTTGAGGTTTTGATGGGGATCGATCGGTAATCTCTCTGTGTGTGATGTATGTGTGTGTGTGTGTGTGTGAGTGTGTGTGGGGTAGAAAAGTTCTCTAAGTGGCGACCGCGCACCAGAAAACGTAGCGTAGGCAGGCCTCCCACGCGGTGGACCGATGACCTGGTGAAGATCGCGGGAAGCTGCTGGATGCGGGCAGCGCAGGACCGGCGGCGGTCGTCGTGGAAATCCTTCGGGGAGGCCTTTGTCCAGCAGTGGACGTTTTTCGGCTTATATGATGATGATGACGTGTGTGTGTTTGTGTGTGTGTGTGTGTTACTGTGTGTGTGTGTGTGTGTGTCTGAGCGTGTGTGTGCGTGCTCTAGCTCCTAAAATACTGATCAGATTTAAATAAAATTTAAGTTAGGGATAATATATTTTTTTAATATATCTATAGCTGTTTTTTTTAGTAGCAGCTCTTGATTTATGGGACTGCCACCGTAGGAGAAAATTACTAACAATTTTGTTGAAACTATATACGTTCTTATCTTCTTCAGGATCTACTACACAGAATCGCTCGTTATTGCAGAAAAAATGTGAGTAGGATAACTCCAATTAGTATGGCAGTTTGAAAAACTTTATAACCTGGGATTATACCCAGGTTGTTTTTTATTTTTCTCAAAAACGGCTCTTACGATTTTGATGAAACTTTGCACGTGGCCTAATTATAAATAGTCTTTCTTTATTCCAGCTAAAATGTATGTAAGGTACATCCGTACAAACTCAGATTATTTGTGAATTTTAATCAAGTCTGTTAATGTAGGTATAGAGGTTCCTAACTACATATATTTATTGCTATTGCTATATTTATGGTTGATTTGTGTATAGTACTGCCTACCATAGCGGATGTTGAAGGTTACGCAAGAAAGTAAGCACAGCATCATTATCATCATCATATCAGCCGAAAAACGTACACTGCGGGACAAAAGCCTCCCCCAAAGATATCACAGCATAGCTGAACATTTTTCTAAGAAAGTACTGTAATCGTAAAAAAAATTATTCTAATTTTGCCCTAAACGTGTAAAACATCACTAGTATAAAAATCCCTTCCGTCGGTCCTTCCGTCACACTTTTCCTATAGCGACTAAAGTAATGATCAGAATGAAATCAAATTTTAAAATTAAGAGTTTTATGATAATGTGTTTAAGGAATTTGAGCAGTTTATGGTTAGATTGCCACTTAACGGTAGCTGCCATTCAACAAAAATTTAA
Source organism: Coleophora flavipennella (assembly GCA_947284805.1). Taxonomy (NCBI): domain Eukaryota; kingdom Metazoa; phylum Arthropoda; class Insecta; order Lepidoptera; family Coleophoridae; genus Coleophora; species Coleophora flavipennella. The sequence goes on along the minus strand of OX369264.1, from coordinate 13,692,106 downwards.
AAATGAAAAAATCTCAAAAACTTTAACAATTATTGATGCTCTATTTATGTGGCTGTATTTGTTTTTCTGGCAAAATTATTTAAAGGCAGGCTCCTTACAACGTTAATTTTTTCGTTTCAATTTTCTTTATCTCTGTACCTATATATAAAAGGAAAAAGTATCTCACTGTATATCAATGCACGGCCAAAACCACTTAACGAATTTCGCGGAAGAAAGGATTTTGTGAAATTGCCACGGGAAAAAAACGGGATCTGCGCGGGCGAAGCTGCGGAAATCCACTTGTAAATTTATATTTATTTATATTTACTTTTCTTAAAACGTAACGTAGGCGGGCTTCCCACGCGGTGGACCAACCACCTAGTGAAGATCGCGGGAAGTCGATGGATGCGGGCAGCGCAGAACCGATCGTCGCGGAAATCCTTGGGGGAGGCCTTTGTCCAGCAGTGGACGATTTTCGGTTGATGTGATGATGATATTTTCTTTTTTACATTTTTGTATAACGTACAAATAACTAAATGTGCTGTACCTCACTTTGCTTTGTAAGATTTATTGTATGTACCATGTCGCGTACCCGTTCCCTGGACAATAAGGGAAGGGCACGCGAGCGTTGACGATTCACCACGCAACTTAATCTAAAAAAGTCTCTAGCAATCTCTGCTACCAGTCAGAAGTAACAACGGGGGGGAAATGGGGATGAGAAATAAATCAACACAGGACACCCACTCCACTGGTCACGTCAGACACTGAAAACTAAATTCGTACTTTGCCCAATATCTCAACGCTAAATAAGTTAAATAACAGACAATCTGATACTTGACCAAAATGGGACTAGGGCATTATAGGTTACTACACATAGTCAAATAAATATACAAATAAAGGACCCGATGCCGCAATTATTTGGTCAAATGCCCAAATGCCCAAGTATATATAGTCAGAGCTGAAAATTCCCACACGCCTGATGAAAGGTTAAAACTCCAACACAATGCAAAGTTATACTACTAAACTGAAATACCTCACTTACTTGATCGCCCTTAACAGACTCCTGATGTCCTACTTGCCAGAAGGTGTAAGTTTGAGTACCTAGCTATAGATGTGCAGTATAATATGTAATATGTATGTATCGTGTATTTTATGAAAATACCCCAGCTCCTGGTAGAATCCACCGATGTCGCTTGCTGAGTTCTTCCGTATTTCGTCCTGCCTTGCCAGGGATCAACCTCGTCACCACACATCCGCGCTGCTGGTGCAAACTGTCCTGACGTCACGCCCACGTACAGACGATATTAAATTAATTACTTAACTTTCGTAACTTTAATGTGGGTACTTCCCGAAGGTACGCAAATATGTGACTATGACAATATCACCGCGCCGTCGCGTCACTGTCAGCGCCGTTGGCCCCACGTGGCAAAAATCTAAAATTTGGCCTTGCCCGTGTATATACTACGGTTCGCCCTCGAACGCGTGACCTTAAATCAAAAACGTGGCAATTCTTCACGTGTATCAAACCGATGCGGCTTCTTCGCGACAAGGTATCTCGGTGACTGTCAAAAACTGAACATCAAAATAGTTCAGTATTGTCATACACCCGCGTGAGTACTCCGAAATAGACTGGCCCTGCACACTAGTTGAAGAAAGTAGCACCAGTTGACTAATGAGCCATTAAAACTACTGGTTTAATCGCAATCCATACAAATTTGTTATATATTTTTTGTTTTTGTTAATATGCTGAAAAAGTTCTGAATTCATTTTAATAATCATCAAAATCTGTTCATACCGGTTAAGATATCACGTAACTACACACAAAAAACCTATTTTCGATTTGAGAACCTCCTCTTTTTTTGAAGTCAGTTAAAAAAACAGGTACGTTGGAATTATGAAATGAAAAAAACAAGCAGATATTATAAAATTTTACTATCACTTAAAGTTTGTAGAATGCATTTTAAAATAAAACATTATGCATTAATCTCATGGTATAAAGATACTCGTTTCCAGGAAATCCATTGCCAAAGTATAGTTGGATTATTTAACCTTATTAGGTATTGATTTACTGTAGTTCAGATATTTCAGAAATACTTAATAAAAGGGTTAAATAAATACATGCAAACCAAGTTAAAAGGTTTAATTGTAACTAGGAAAGACATCAACGCGAGCAACATGTAATTACGCCTTACGAAACCGAGTCATAGGCATAACGTTAACGCGAGCAACATTTCATTCATCATCATCATTACAGCTCATATACGTCCCCACCGAGGGGCTCGAGCCTACCCTGAATCAGGGCGATTAGGCCTTAGTCGACCACGCGGGCCCAGTGCGGGTTGGTCGACTTCACACACAACCTTCGAGTTTCTTCGCAGGCGTGTGCAGGTTTCCTCACGATGTTTTCCTTCACCGTTACTTCTTCATTACTTCTTACGAAACCGAGTCAAAAGAAATACATCAACGCGAGCAATAAATTATTATGCCTTACGAAACCTACGATGTATTATTAAGTCCACTATAAACTTAAGAGCTTAAGCTGTGCTAAAACCAAGCCACACATGGAATCTTCCACTTTTTGCTGAATTTCATTTATAGAATAGAATAGAATAGAAAAACTTTTATTTAGAGCACAGTACAACAATTTCTAGGTACAATTTACAAACGATAGAAATAAACTATAAAAAATAGCTGTACTGTGCACCAAAACGGTACTGACTCAGCATATGCTGCAGTATACTCTGCAGCGCTGTTATTCTGCCAGAAACCGGTTCGGCGAACGAACGCACGCTCTTCACAACATGTTAAAAATAAACTTAATAAATTAAAATAGAAACAATAAAAATGTTATTTTTTAAAAGTAGAGGCACAAGAACGAACAAATTACGTGAACAATTATACGTGAACTGGCAAGTACGAGTAGTTCTGTTTTAACTTTTTTTATTATTACAACTCTTTCGTAGCATGGTGCGAGCGTTGTCTTTACTATGACTGAGTTTCGTAAGGCGTAATAAGATGTTGCTTGCGTTGACGTCTTTCTTATGACTCGGTTTCGTAAGAAGTAACAACATGTTGCTCGCGTTGACGTCTTTCTTATGACTCGGTTTTGTAAGAAGTAACAACATGTTGCTCGCGTTGACGTCTTTCTTATGACTCGATTTTGTAAGAAGTAACAACATGTTGCTTGCGTTGACGTCTTTCTTATGACTCGATTTCGTAAGAGGTAACAACATGTTGCTCGCGTTGACGTCTTTCTTATGACTCGGTTTCGTAAGAAGTAACAACATGTTGCTCGCGTTGACGTCTTTCTTATGACTCGGTTTCGTAAGAAGTAACAACATGTTGCTTGCGTTGACGTCTTTCTTATGACTCGATTTCGTAAGAAGTAACAACATGTTGCTCGCGTTGACATCTTTCTTATGACTCGGTTTCGTAAGAAGTAACAACATGTTGCTCGCGTTGACGTCTTTCTTATGACTCGGTTTCGTAAGAAGTAACAACATGTTGCTCGCGTTGACGTCTTTCTTATGACTCGGTTTCATAAGAGTTAATAACATGTTTCTCGCGTTGATGTTATGCCTATGACTCGGTTTTGTAATAAGTAGTAACATGTTGCTCGCGTTGATGTTATGCCTATGACTCGGTTTCGTAAAAAGTAATATAATTTTGCTCGCGTTAATGGTTTCGTAAGAAGTAATAACAGTTTCTCGCGTTCATGTTATGCCTTTGACTCGGTTTCGTAAGAAGTAACAACATGTTGCTCGCGTTGATGTTATTCCGTTGATTTGGCGAGCAACATGTTATTACTTCTTACAAAATAGAATCATAAAAAAGACATCAACGCGAGCAACATGTTATTACTTCTTACAAAACCGAATCATAAGAAAGACATCAACGCGAGCAACATGTTGTTACTTCTTACAAAACCGAATCATAAGAAAGACATCAACGCAAGCAATATGTTATTACTCCTTACGAAACCGAATCATAGTAAAGTCAACGCTCGCACCATGCTATGAAAGATTTGTAATAAAAAAAATAATTAAAGCAGACCTACACGTACTTGCCAGGTCTACGTATAAATAAAATTCAGCAAAGAGTGAAGATTACTTGTGTGGCTTGGTTTTAGCACAGCTTAAGCTCTTAAGTTAATAGTGAACTTAATAATACATCAAAATTTTATGAGTAAAATAAATAAATCTATGCAGGCAATCATCTGGCCCTCATAAAAAGTGGTGAAGTCACACAATTGACGCTTATAAAATGAATTTCATTATTTAGTGTAAATTACTTTTCTCAGTATAAAATGGTTATTCCTCCAAATGGTTTTTTATTTGAATACCTCATAGAATAATGAAGAATACAAATTGGTTCAGTAGTTTTGTTGTTAATGTTCCACCTTTACGCATGAAGCGTTTTGCTTCTTCGTTTATTATGCGAACGGCCAAGGAGTGGAATTCCCTGCCAGCCTCTGTATTCCCCGATTCGTATAATTTAGGATCCTTCTAGTCGAGAGTGAAGAGAATATTTGAGCTTGCGTGTTACATTCTCGACTGCATCGGCACTTAACATTAGGTGAGATGCAAACAAACGCACTTAAATGTTTAATAAAAAAAGTATTATCGTGAAAAAGTTCTGTTTGTAACTTTTAAACATATACCCTTTTGAATTCATAATGTTAGTAAGGATTTCAGGTTCGCCAAAGTAGTTCTTGATAATTAATATAATATTTTTTTTTTTCATATTATTGGCGATGAAGAGTATTTTCTATAGGACGTTTTTTTATTCAACTGCGCGACATAGGCAGTGTCATCGCAATGATTCTTTTAAGGGCCGCCAGTAGGCTCGAGTTTCCATACAAAAGTAGTTCCGCTTTAATACAAAAAGTACATGCCAGATTGAGTCCAAACTCTGCAAATATATTGAGGAGACACATATCGATGTTTGTAATTAGTTTTCGATGTACTGATATAAAACTGATATATACTAAAACGGAACTACGTTTGTATGGAAACTTAAACCTCCTGGAAACTTAAGATATTTGACTATAAGTTGGTATCTTCGCCAAAGTATCGAGAGAGGCCAATGTCCGTGGAGCAGCGACAGGAGCCGTGTACGCAGACGCCGCCGCTGTCACCTTGTGATTGGCACAGCTGCATGCAGTTTAACCTGCAGGGATGGCGTTGCTTCATAGCTGCCAGTGCTGTAGCAACAAAAAAAAACTTTTAAGCTATTGCTTAGCTTTTATCACGGGCTTTGAGCGCGGCGACCGAATCAAGAAATTCCGTAATGAAAAAACCTAACACTTACCGCGTTCTAAAAAAAACTTACAGTGCCATCTATTAGCGATTTGCGGTACTAAAAGGACTTAGTCAATTTTACTGGTGTAACTTTCTAAGTGTTAAAAGTTGATAAAAAATGCTATGCAATAGCTTTACCGCGGCAGTCCCCGAGTGCCAAAAGTCTTTTTTTAAAAGGTATACGGAAATCCTACTAATATTATAAACGCGAAAGTTTGTATGTATGTATGGATGTTTGTTACTCTTTCACGCAAAAACTACTGAACGTATATGGCTGAAATTTAGTAAGTAGACAGATTAGGACCTGTGTTATCTTATAGGCTACTTTTTTCCACGCTCGCAATCCGCTTGCGGCTCGGGCATTGCGCACCCTCGAAGACAGTCATAGAAATTATGTTAACGCGAGCGAAGCCGCTAGCACAATCTAGTATAGTATAAATGCATAAACTCCTTTTTTTCTATCGGGGCACAAACCACAATTTTTTTATCCACAATTGATAAGCCCTTGGTATCATCTGACCTGATGGTAAGTGACGATGATGCCGAAGATGGAAGTGGACTTACCAAGATTCCCCAACGCAAAGGGGATCTGGCTATGTTCTATTTGCAAGTATATCAACATCATCAACGTAATCATCATATCAGCTTAAAGATTTTAACAGCTGATGGAGAAATGTCTGAAAGGATTTACACAATGACTGGCTCTGCGCTGCTCTTCCCACGACCTTCATCAGATCATCGATCCACCGTGTGAGATGCCTGCCTACGCTACGTCTTCCGGTACGCTGTCGCCTATCGAGAACATAGATTCTTACCAGCCATCTGTTCTATGAGCTATGTGCCCGCCAACTGCTGCTTAAGTTAAGTGATTCTGTGTGCAGGTGACCTTTGTTCTCCTATACATAGGTGAAGGCAAGTCAGCAGGAGATGATTTTTCATTTTTGTGATTGATTGCACACCGATAGTATAATAAAATTAATAAACAAAGCGGCTATAGTATATAGATTCGCTGCCTGCGGGTCAATGAACCATCGATATGGTAGGGTTAGGTGCTTGCAGTGCGCCGCTTATAGATTCCCGGAAGAAAGCAGAATAGCGCGCTGGCAGGCCCCCGTTACTCGGTCGAGCAGGCGAGATAAGTACAGGCGCGCTCCGCTTGTCAGCGCTAGAACGCCGTACAGTCGCCGCGCCTCCGCAATTCGCGCGCCGCCCGTGTACGCAGTTATAACCGCTAAGTCGAGCGCCTTAATACCCATGTTTCCGTGTATTATCTGTATTGGAAGGAGTAGGTGAATAAGTGCGTAGAAACTTAAACAATCACGCATTATTTTATTCCAACTATACACAAACAAATCAGTATCAATCAGGGCAATGGTTATGAAATGCATTCAAAGCAGTGATCATCCGGCAGATTGGGGACTGCGCACGCGCTTGTGTGCGACTCAGCGGCCCAGCAAATATATTTCGATTATGCGTGTTAAATTCAGTGTTGCCAACTACAACGTTGTTACGGTAAAAACACTGTAATCAGCATAGATCTACCACCTACCGTAGAATTATAATTATGGTAGCAAAAAACACCGTTATACGACATTGCCGACTGAAGATCGTAATTAAGTCAAACTCTTGTAGATATGAGTAATATTGATATACAAAAAAGAATACTTTTCGTGAGTTTAAATTCAATATTTTTCTTAAGATGGGTATTATTGTATTATTCTAACGGCAACACTGTTTCAGCGCACCTAATTTTTGGGAAATCCTCTAAGAGCGCTTAGTTAAAGATTGGATATATTACGCGAATAATTTCAGTGGATGTAGTATGCAACCTAATTTAGATGAATACATAGAACTTTTTGATTTACCTAGTTTATATTAATTTATTCTCATACATAGGTACTTGCTTACGCAACGTAAGTTTCATTGCCATACAGAGACATGAAAAAAAAACTGTATAGATTTTAATCCCACTGCCTCTATGTATCAAAAACATAACATGAATATATATAAAAATTATAAAACAATTAATTGTCTGATTCTGATTAAAAATATGAGTGTTTTTTGTTTACCTCGGACTTTAACTTGCTACTAAATATTTGAGGTAATTCTATCGTATTTAAAATGAAAATTACAACATAATTTAGTAAAATCTATCGTATTTTCAGAGGAATTCTACCATCTACTACATTTCAGAGTTGGCAACACTCCGCCTTACTTAGTTGTCAGCGACGTACAGTCGACACAGCTGCTCGTGTAGATCGAGACAGTCTACATCTCCTCTCAAAATTTTAAGTGCACTGGATAACTCTCTCATAGCTCTTCTGCATTCGAGTGAGTTCATGCCTACCATGCCCAGTAGGAACTTGGTTGGGTAGAGAAATTAATAAGATCTAAATTCCTTCTTATACAAGTAGCGGACGAACCCTTTCTCAAGTAAGAGTTTATACTTCGCTTCATGGGAGCTCCATACACACACACTGGTTTCCAATTAACTTCTAACCAAAGTGCTAAATAGAAGTTTCTTAACCTGCAGTTCATGGAAGTCCTACATGTTACAAAGTAAAAAACCCAGACGCCTGTAGCAATTTTCAGCTAGAGAGGAGACATGCGTATTAAACGTAATGTGAGTATCAAAAGTGACACCAAGGTCTTTTATAGATGTGAACTGAGATATAGTATCATCTCCTAGTTTATACTCTCTCTGAATTGAGTTCGACCCCCTATTGAACTTCATCACATGGCACTTGGAGTTGCTGAATTGCATACTATTAACTCCGGTCCATTTGAAAACAGCATCTATGTCCTGCTGTTATTTAGTTGTATCCTCAGGACATAGCTCACAAAATCGCTAAACTGAAGTGGACGTAGGCAGGGTACATAACTCGTAGAACAGACTCCTTTGGGGTAGTAAAGTTCTCGACTGGCGACCGCGGACCGAAAGACGTAGCGCAGGTAGGCCTCCTACGCGGTGCACCGACAACCTAGCAACGCAGGACTGGTCGTCGTGGTAATCCTTGGGGAGGCCTTTGTTTAGCAGTGCACGTCTTTCGGCTGATGATGATGATGAAGAGATGTTAAATGAACACCTGCTTCCCTTGCCATGACGCCTGACGCCAGCCTTCATCCCGACTCACCGTGGACATCGACCTGGCACACTGCACATCGACCCCACTCAACGAGGTCGACAGCACCCGCGACCTTAGACTGCCAGCTCTCATTGGATCGACCACCGGCTTCGGAGGGGGAAAAATAATGAATCTATTTTTTTACTGACCTTGATTCCACAAACTGACCATGATGAGCATGATTAGGAAAAAACTGACTTTGAAATCCATTAGAACTCCGTGTATTTTCACAGCATTAATACTTTTGAAGTAATATTGTGTCCCAAGAATGTGAACTTCACTTACAACACCTAGTGCCAGGAATATTTAACACAAGGTTATTAAAAACACTTGCGACCGACGATCACAGTTTCGTGTTATCAGCTGCGCGTTAATGAAAACGTCATAGAAGCGTATGAAACCATGAAAAAGGTATTTAATAAGGCGTATTATTGGTAATACTACTTATAATATTATAAACGTGAAAGTTTGTAACAATGTATGGATGTATGTTTGTTACTCTTTCACGCAAAAACTACTGAACGGATCTGGCTGAAATTTGGTAGGTAGACATATTAGGACCTGGATTAATACATAGGCTACTGCTAGTCACGCTCGCGAGCCGCTAGCGGCTCGCGCACTGCGCGCCCTCTAAAAGTCATAGAAACGTTGTCCACGCGGGTGAAGCCGCGGAAAACCGCTAGTACTTTATACTTACCTTACTAGTTAAGTTAGTAAGGTTATTTTTTTAACAATTGACAAGACCTTGGCATCATCTCACCTGATGGTAAGTGACGATGATGCCTAAGATGGAAGCGGGCTTACCAAGATTCCCCAACGCATTGGGGAACGGCTATCTTATCTTCAAGCCGGAACACATCAATGTTGTTAATTATTGATGTTTGGCGGCAGGACTTAGATAAGATGGTGGTAGCTAGCCAGGCAGGCTTAGAAAATGTCCTTCCACCAAACAAACCATAACAGAGTTAGACTCCGTCGGGAATCGAACCCGCGACCTCCTGATGTGAAGCCGTTACGCCACGGAGATGGTTGAACACTACTCATATTTTTCTACTTTTCTTCTTTATTTCCTTTTTTTTGTTATTTTCTATCCTGCAATGTATTTTGTTGTCTATGTGTATTTTTGTCGAATTATGATGTTATCTTACTTTGTCTTACCCACTGCTTTTTCATTAAATTTCTTCACTTTAAACAAATAATAAATTGTACAGACACGCTGTGAATACTTTAACGCGAAGCGTTCAACGCATATGGTGATAATCCTGAAAAATCAATGAAGATTTGTTTTTCTTATAAGCCTTATTTTTTTAATAAAAAAATATATAGAATTACCAAAACATTTTCTGAAATCTAAAACTATAACGTAGTAGTAAAAAGGGACGGCCGTTGAGGCAGCTAAGTTTTTGAGTGACTACTGCCTACTGGTAGACTTAGGACTAGGTAGCGTAGAAAGGCCTCCCGTCGGTGGACCTATGACCTGGTGAAGGTCGCCGGAAGCCGCTTATGGATGCGGGCAGCACAGCACCGGCAGTTATTGAAGTCCTTGGGGGAGGCCTAACTGTGGGAAGTCTTTTTTCCTAATTTGATGATGATGAAAAAAACTACCTACACTTAATTAGTCGTAACAACTCATTTCTCATAACCAGAGGTCCCGGGTCCAAATCCGGACGGTCTATGTACCAATGAGTTTTTCGAAACTTACGTACATATACTTACCGGTTGCTTTAACTGTGAAGGAAAACATCGTGAGAAAACCTGTACATCTGATTCCAGATGTGTATGTAGTGTGACAAAAATAATGGAAACAGGGGATAAAAACCCTTACGGAATTTGCCACATATGATACGTAAGATTTAGAGGTAATAAATTAAAATATATATTTAGAGGTAATAAATTAAAATATAATTTAAAATTTGTATTTAATAACAGCTAGTATCAAAAGGAATTGGTCACCGGGAAATGTAAAATGGTACTTATAATAACATCAATTTTCAATAGGTTGAGAGACTATGACTAAAATTGAACATTGAGTACAAACGTGTGATTACACTTTTAGTTATTGTTAAACCTTAATAAGTAGTAGAAGGGACAATCCATACGTATAGATTGTTACTCTTAATTCTGTGGTAGATAATACCTTAAGTTATACGTAAAAAAGCACACATAAAATAATAACACTGTTCAATTTCTAAAGTTCATGAAAACCAAAAGGAATCTTGACCGGGGAATAGGGATATGTGAAGAAAAAAGGTGACTACTTCCCTTCGCAGGTGGCACGACGGTGGTAGATGCTCAGGCTGACGAAAAAGGTGTTCGAGCTGTACCAGCCAAGACTCGATCAGTTATTTGCTTAGCCTGCTGATGTAATACGTCGGCTATTACGCTGTTATAATATTAGTTGTCCATTAGGTACTCGATAAAAACCCTCGAAATATCGGCAAAGGATCTGTAATATACTAAAAAACTGCACCATACAACTTTAAAAACAGCAAAAGGCAACTTATTAAATTTATAATCTTATTTACGGTCAAAAGTAGGTTTTGCGGTGACCACCATTCGGTTCTGATCCTTTTTTTCTTGTCAAAAAATAACAAATATTTTCAAATTAAATTTCCATAGATGAACAAAATCAAAAGAGAATTTAAATATGAAACGCAAGAAAGGAGATCGGCTTGAAGCGATACTTTGCGCTTCAGTAGGTAGCTTTGCATACGTCCGTAGGTGTTAATCTAAATGCCCTACACGTGACCGTGGGTGATGCTAAGTATGACACCAGGTAACCGCCGTCAATCCCTTAGATAACACGGTTAATTGCGCTTCTCATTTGCAGTTTTTTAAAATTGAGTAGGTACATTTAATTTTGATTACCGATTGCATAAAAGGTGAAGGAAAACATCAATCGTAAGGAAAACTGCACATCTGATTCCAGATGGATATGAGGGTCGCAAGGAGCGTCGGCGCAGCGGCGAAACGGCTAGGGTCGCTACCTCCTGTGTAGGAGGTCATAGTTCGAATCCTGCAACGTACCAATGTGGTTTTCAAACTCAAACTCAAATATTTTATTGCTGATTATTGGTTTACATTAGGTCTTAAATAAATTGTACTATGTTCGCAATAACCTGCCTTAAAAAAGCATGCAATATTATATTATGTTAATTAATTATAGATAATGTCAAAGAATTAAATTAATCAAAATAATCTTCTAACTATGTCGAGTCAGTTTTTACAAAATCGGTCCACTTTTTCTTTCATAAATTCATCGATACTGTAATAACATTTTTCAATCAGTAAATTGTAAACACTTGTTTTAAACCTAGGCAAAGACAGTATTTTGATATTTCCTGGTAGCGCATTGTATAAGGATACACTCATATAGATTACATTTTTGTGGAATAACGCAGATTTAGACCTTGGCAAAACTAAATCACAAGCATATCTAGAGGAAAATTTAGTAGTTGATTGTTTTGATTTGAACATACTTAGGTTATTTTTCACAAACATACAAACCTCGAAAATATACAAACACGGCAATGTTAATATTTTGTTTTGAACTTTGATTTCATAGTACATTTTTATCCGACGCTCTTACGGAGAAGGAAAACATCGTGAGGAAACCAGCACAAAACTCGAAGGTTGTGTGTGAAGTCGACCAACCTGCACTAGGGCTGCGTGGTCGACTAAGTCCCGATCGCCCTAATTCAGGGTAGGCTCAAGCCCCTCGAGTGGGACGTATATGAGATGAAATGATGATGAGCATCGCGTTGTTATGTACACGTCCATATGTGTAAATCTAAACGTAACCGCGGGTGATCCTAAGTGTACACCAGGCAATCACCGTCTATCCCGAAAAACGTCCTGTGCTCTACCTGTGCTGGATAAAGACCTCACTCACAGATTTCCACGACGACCGGTCCTGCGCTGTCTGCATCTAGCGGTTCCCGCGACCTTTACCAGTTCGTCGGTCCACCCTGTGTGAGGCCTCCTACTCCTACTGCGCGGTCGCCACTCAAGAACTTTACTCCCGAAACTACTGTCTGTTATACGAGCTATGTGCCCTGCCCATTGCCACTTAAGTTTATCGATTCTGTGAGCTATATCGGTTACCTTGGTTCTCCTACGGATCTCCTCATTTCTTATTCGATTGCGTAGGGAAACTCCGACTACTCCGAGCATAGCTCGCTCCATCGCCCTTTGGGGGACCTTGAACCTTCTAATAAGCCTCATTATATGGCACTGTAAATTAATCCACACGATAAGAAAGCGAAAGAAATTTTAAATAAAAAAAAAAAACTGATTATGAAAGAAAAAAAAAACATTTTGACGCACAATTATCACAAAATGTTTAAAATTCTCAATTTTTTTATGGTTATGACTTACAAGTTATAACCTTAAAGAATTAAGAATTTTAAGTACTACAGTACTAAACGTTTTATCTAGCTAAACAGTTTTTCCAAGTCATAGACATACTTACTTAATCTTCCTTTGGATCTGCCCCTCACAAGTTATGCTTCCTAAGGTTCATTCATACACTTAATTACATGGTCGGACGTCGTCGTCTAATAGATTGACAATTACTGCTAGCTTAGGGCTGCCATAAATCTGAGACGCCGATCGGCACATTTAGAACAGAAAACCATGGATTATTACCGATAAATAGGGTAAACCATGGATTATTACTTATAATATTATTACTGATAATATTTAAGTAACTTTAATCCAAAAATAACGAAGTTTTTCTTATACTACGTTCTCGGTGACACTTTTCTTTGCCCACTCATAGTTTTCGGTAGATTTGACCTTTTTCAGTAATTCCTTTTCCCCTTTAACGTAATTATAAAATTCAGTGCACGTCATTTTATAATTATAAATGAATTGAAAGATGCTTTCGACTGTGCTTACACTGAGTGAATTTCGTTCTTTCGTCCATCATATCAGCCACAAATCGTCCACTGCTGGACAAAGGCCTCCCTCAAGGATTTCCACGACGACCGGTCCCGCGCTGCCTGCATCCATCGGCTTCCCGCGATCTTCACCAGGTCATCGGTCCACCGCGTTCTTTCGTCCACTACGCTGAAATTAACGAAAACACTCGTTCTACGTGAGCATTGTGGCCTGGGATTACAAAAATATATTGACACATTTTAAAAAAGATTTGCTTTTCTTTCCAGTTGTTCGGTTTTTCCAAAAAGTATACTAGTATTTTTCGTTCATTGTTGTTTTCAGCTTATATTAAGAATTATTTTTCACTATGTTTGATATGCTTCAAAAGCGTGTTTTTTTAGTTTTTTTGAACTTTATTTATTTACAACCTGCCTTAGGCGCCGCCCTTCCCTTACGCGTCAACTCCTTACTTATTTTGGCGATCACTCACACAAATGCAAAGCTGAGCTTAGGCATGTTACAGAATGTTACAAAATTGGCACTGAAACCGTTAATTGAGGATTTTATTCATCAAACTGAACAACTATTCTCACAGAACACATGGTCAATTAAAAAAAAATGGTTCCATACGAAACAGTTCTCCATTGCGTTGGGAATCTTCGTAAGCCCGCTTTCATCTTTGGCATCATCGTCACTTATTATCAGGTGAGATGATGACAAGGGCTTACCAATGCTGAATTAAAAAAAAACATGGACAAAATCAGTGAGCTGATCAACGTACGAAAGTTTTTTTTTGAAGTGACTATGGGTCTCTTAAGGAAACTTGTTCATCATCATATCAGCCGAAACACGTCCACTACTGGACAAAGGCCTCCTCCCCCAAAGATTTCCATGACGACCGGTCCAGCGCTGCCCGCATCCAGCAGCTTCCCGTGACCTTTACGTGTCCATCATGTGGAAGGCGTGCCTACCCTACGTCTTCCGGTGCGTGGATGCCACTCGAGAACTTTACACACCAACGGTCAGCAGCGAAAACCGCGGGAGGTGAGCGTGCCTACAGCTCCAGGACCTACCTGGAGAGTAGGCAGTGGTTTTCTTCCACGAGGCACTTCCACGATTACCAAGACTTGCCGCAACTGGTTCTTGCCTTCGCCTTATGGTGTTGGCAGGAATAGCGGCCCTCACTGTTATGCCCTAAAGGGTCGGTAAGTGGGGACGCTATATCATAAACCTGGTAGTTTAGCGTATCTAGCAGAAATACGAGAGGGAATGCCCAAACGGCCATCCATCTGTTCTACGATGTATGTGCCCCGCCCACTGTTACATGAGTATAGGCTATACCAAAAAAAGTAACCGACATAGCTTGCACAATCGCTATACTGAATAGCGATTCTGTGAGCTATGTCGGTTACTTTGGTTCTCCTACGGTTAATTTGTTCAGTATGAAGATGAAGAGTTTAAATAGTGGCTCCAGTTAACTTTACTCCATGTATTCACTTCCTTTGATACCTATAAGTTACATAAAATTACCTACTAATAGTAATATTTTATTTTAAAACTAGCTGTGCCCGTGACTTTTCCGCGTGGAGGTTTTCAGTTTTCCATTGGGAACTCTTCAATTTTCGGGGATAAAAAATATCCTATATGCTACCCGAGCTATAAGGAACCACCATACAAAATTTCATCAATATCGGCCGGGTAGTTTTTACGTGATGCACGAACATACAGACAAACAGACAGACAGACAGAAAAAAACTCCAAAAGTAGTTGTTTTGGCCTCTATTTCGTTAGTAATGTCCACCACAGTTATTATTTTCCAAAAATATTTCATGTACAGACACGGCTGTGTTATAGTTTTATTATATGTATAATATAATATATAATAATAGATTAGCTGTTTTTGCTTTGTGAGTCATGTTTCGAGGTAGTGTGTTTGGCTGTATCTTTATCCTCGACCGGTGAAGTCCCGGCTCCAGTATATAAACCCTCACAATTCCTGAATCGAATCACTAGTATCATCATAGTATTTGGAGGATAGTCGCTTTATGTTTTGTGAATTTATTTTAATTTGGAAGCATGATTGTGAAACTTTCGATATTTCTTTGTTCTCTGTGCGTTGTAAAGGCTTTTGTTGCCGTTAACATCTTTGACGATGGTAAGGAAATTTATTATTTGTGTCTCCAATATTAGGTTGTTATCAGCGTAAATGTTGGAATAGAATTAGAGGTTAGAAATCTGTTTTTTTTTTTAAATCCACAATTGTTAAGCCCTTGGCATCATCTCACCTGATGGTAAGTGACGATGATGC
Source organism: Coleophora flavipennella (assembly GCA_947284805.1). Taxonomy (NCBI): domain Eukaryota; kingdom Metazoa; phylum Arthropoda; class Insecta; order Lepidoptera; family Coleophoridae; genus Coleophora; species Coleophora flavipennella. The sequence continues at coordinate 13,676,513 of OX369264.1, read as the reverse complement.
CGAAGATGGAAGCGGGCTTACCAAGATTCCCCAACGCAATGGAGATCTAGCTATCTTATCTTCAAGCTTCTTATTCACAATAAAGTGGCCTTCTTATTCACAAAAAAGTGGCCAAGGACGTGTCGGACCACTTGCGAAGTAGCGTTCTGCAGTTTTTTTGAATAAATATACATTTTATAAAAGTTAATAAAAACTAAAACCCGACTACGGAAAAGAATGATAACAATAGTTTCCCGACTGAAATCATAGCCTTTATTTTTCCCTTCATCTGGGGTAATAGCCGTGATCGCAAGCCATATTTTTTTAACAGGGTAGGGCTTACCCCAGATGAAGGTACAAAAAAAAGAAAGGCTATGATTTCAGGCGGTAAACTCTTGTTTTTTTATACTTTTCCGTAGTCGAGTTTTAGTTTATATTAACTTTTATTTTCTTTCCACGTTTTTGTGATCAGAGTATAACGCCACCCCACCTCGCTACCCGCGGGTGTTTGTGTCGCTTGATTGTAGCTCGCGTACATTGAGCCATCTCAATTTATCGCTTGTGAGACCATTTGCCAAGAAATTAAAAATATTTGCATATGTAATGTATATAGGGTGACCCAGAGATTTGTTACCATAGATGGGTTATGCACTAACAAACAACATTTGAAAATCGAAGCCATTTACACACACAATGTTATAAGTAGTTCCCTTCAATTGCACTGAATGTTACTAAGAAAAGAGATGCCAATTGGCATCTTTTTTTTGCTTCACTTTTTAGACGCAAGTAACCTATCTACCTCCCCTTATATATAGCATATCTCTGGGGTGACCTTAAATTAATTCTTGATAGCAAAAGATATGAATGTACTCGTGATTACAAACAACTTTCCCAAAGAAACTTTATGTCAAATCAGAAAAAAAATTTTAGGTCCTCGGTACATAACAAGTTATCAAATCGACAAAAATGTATGAAGGACCAAATTTTTTTTTTCATATTTGACATATAGTTTCTTTTGGGAAAGTTGTTTGTAATCACGAGTACATTAATAATTCATATCCTTTGCTATCAAGAACTAATTAAAAGTCATCCTATATATAAGGTCTAACAAAATTAGCTGAAATTATTTTAACTGGTGCTTCTACCCATGAAACTGAACAACTTTCCCCATGAAACCTATAGTCAAATCTCAAAAAAAATTGAACTTCCCATACTAACTTGGCTGATCAGCTGATAGAATTAGTATGGGAGAGCCAAATTTTTTTTGCGATTTGACTATGGGTATCAAGGGGAAAGTTGTTCAGTTGCATGGTTAGAAGCACCAGTTAAAATAGTTTCAGTTAATTTTGTTACACTTTATATATTGATAATTTTCTCGCCAAGATCTTCCTTTTGATACCAAACATGATATGAATAATTGAAAAAAAAAATGGGGTTGTTTAATTGACCTATTAAATCCGCCATGTTGATTTTTTTAAATGCTATAATATATCATATGACACGCGGAGTGATCGCACAAATCCAAAGACACCACGATTTGTCAAGATCGGTTAAGTGGTTTAGGAAATACGAGGGAACAGATGAACATCCATCCATACATACATACTGTCAATAACATAAACCTCCTTTTTTCGTAGTCGGGCAAAACCTAATAAATTTTTGCAGTTGGTATAGAACTTAATAGTTTTTACAAATCCAACTGCACATCTTAAGTTGGTTGGTTAATACTCTTTGAACTAACACACGCCGCTTGGCCGTGATATGATAATTTTCTTTTTAAATTAATTATATGCCCTTCTACTTCCAATATACTTTTTAGATATCATGAAGTAACGGTTTAGCTGTTAGGGGGTGGGGACATGTCATCACCATCATCATGATATTAGCTCATATATGTCCCCACCGAGGAGCTAGAGCCTACCTTGAATTAGGGCGATCAGGCCTTAGTCGACCACGCGGGCCTAGTTGATCGACTTCACAAACAGCCTTCGAGTTTCTTCCCATTCGTGTGCAGGTTTCCTCACGATGTTTTCCTTCACCGTAAGAGTTTCGGATAAACGTACATTATGAAATCGAAATTCATAAACACATTGGCACGTGGCAGGATTCGATACACGACCTCCCGGACAGGAGGCAGACAGGTAGAGGGGACATGATACTGTTACAAAAAAAAACCGGCCAAGAGCGAGTCGGACTAGCACTCCGAGGGTTCCATACCACCACACCTCTCCACAAATACATAGTATAACAGCAATGATACGTTTTTACATTGCATACAAAAGATGTCAACGCGAACTACAAAAATATGCTTTTTTTTGTCATTCAGTTCGGACACCTTAGCGCGAGTACGACTCACACTTGGCCAATTTTTATTATTTGTTGTTTTATTTCAGTATTAATAGTACTATAATCACACCAAGTTTCACGCTCCTACTATGTATTACCGTTTTTACGATAGAGCATAATTAAAAATACTTTTAAAAACTTATAAATATATCGCCCCCCCTTCTTTTCGCTTTTTCAAATTTTTAGTACTTTTTCAAAAAATACTAAAAAGTATGTATAGCTGTTGCCGCTATAACAAAAAAAAATTGTTATAGCGGCAACAGAAATACATATTCTGTGAAAATTTCAACTGTAACTATTACGGTTCATGAAATACAGCCCGCTGACAGACGGACATACAAAATCAAAATCAAAACAATTAATTTCAAATAGGTGTTTACACACACTTTTAAATAGTCATAACAAAAAAAAATACTGTATATTACAAATAATGTCATGATTCAGATTACAGTCTCAGGTATTTGATATAGAATCAACATATATATCTTTGTCATTTACATAATCTATTATTTTATAATATCCTCTAGAGCACAAAACTTTTTTGACATGAGTCTTGAATTTATTCTCTGACAAACTGGTTACATTTTCTGGAATTTTATTGTAAAATCTTATACACTGCCCCACAAATGTCTTCTTAACCTTACTCAGTCTCGAAAAGGCTATATCTATTTTATTTACATTTCTTAAATTCAAATTATGCCTGTCACTGTTTTTAGGAAATAAATGCAAATTCTTACGAACGTACATGATGTTTTCATATATAAATTGACTAGCAACAGTTAAAATATTGATTTCTTTAAACTTATTCTGTAACGACTCACGTGATCGCATCTGATAGATGCGCGGATAGCGGATACAGCAGAGGCTTAGTAATAGGGCCCCGTTGGTCACCCGTTAGGTGTACAGAATCCCAAAAATCACAAATTAAAAACTTAATACTTACAGGGTGCTAATTTGGTCGACACCGCCCTTTTCAGGAGGACTTCTATTCATGAAACTGAACCACTTTTGTCTTACAACTTAGCTGAAAATCGAAAAGAAATGGACTTTTCATAATAATCGACCAGCTAACCATTTTTTATGGAAAAGCCCTTTTTTGGGTATCGTACCCAAAGGGTAGTACTAGTAGTAGACTTCGCTGTCTGTCCGTCTGTCCGTTTGTCACCAGACTGTATTTCATGAACCGTGATAGCTAGACAGTTGGAATTTTCACAGATGATGTATTTCTGTAGCCGCTATAACAACAAATTAGAAAAAGTGAAAGTCTGCATACAAAAAACTAGTTTTTTTTTATACGTGAAGAAACTAGCTCCATCCAGTATGATAGTATGGAACTGAAGAAACTAGCGCCATCTAGTATGATGGTACGGAACCCTATGTGTGCGGTTCTGACTCGCACTTGGCTGGTTTTTTTTGAGAAATTACAATGTGTTCCTTGGGGTAAGCTCTCATGGAAAAGGCATTGTCTACCAAATCAACAAACTATATACAGGGTGTAAAAAAATTGGTGGTCCTGTTAACTGGGGCTTCTACTCATCATACTGAACAAGTTTTGTTAAAAGACTTACGACTGTTGAAATCGCAAAAAAAAATTAAATCTTCATAAGAATCGATCAGCTGATCGACCAATTTTGTGCATTTTTAACCCCCGACGCAAAAAGAAGGGTGTTGTAAGTTTGACGTGTGTATATCTGTGTATCTGTCTGTTTATCCGTGGCATCGTAGTACCTAAACGAATTGACCGATTTTGATACGGTTTTTTTTGTTGTTTGAAAGCTGACGTAATCGAGGTGGTCCTTAGCTATAATTTATGGAGATGTCAGCAACTTCTACTGGTCTGATCAAATCTATATTGGGTGTCCTGTTTGTGTAACAATATTGCAAAACTATGGTATCCTTGACCTGATGCTCCAGCTTCTCCTAGAATCAGCAGGATACCCCACTCCTCACCAACTTACAGTAGAGGCACCGTGTTTGGGACACCTACGTTAAGTTTTAAAAGCATGAAATAAAACTTAAATTAAAAAAAAACTTTTTATACTTTATTACAACTAATTACGAATAATTTGACAACTTAGCGGTCCCCCCACGTGACGACTCATAGATCGAAATATAAGTACTTAAATTAAACTTGAAGGGCCAAAAAATATTATTTTCTACTTTTTAGCGGGTTTTTGTCGGGGATTTGAATTTAAAATTTATTATACGGAGGGTCAATTTTTTTTTTGAGAATTGACTATGAGTTCTTTGGGGAAAGTTGTTCAGTATGATGAGTAGAACCCCCAGTTAACGGGTCCTACACCAATTTTGTTACACCCTGTGTAAAGGAATCTATATATATAAAAATGAATCCCTATTTCCCTTGGTCACGGCATCACGCGTGAACGGCTGGACCGATTTCGCTAATTCTTTTTTTGTCAAGTTCGTTATTGTCAGGAGAAGGTTCTTATGTAGGGAAGGATAGGATAGGGTAGGGTAGGGTATTGTAGTTTAGTGTAGTGTAGTATAGTGTAGGGTGGGGTTGGGTAGTGTAGTGTAGTGTAGTGTAGGATAGGGTAGGGTAGGATAGGGTAGTGTAGTGTAGGGGTAGGGTAGGTTAGGGTAAGGAAGAGTAGGGTAGTGTAGTGTAGTGTAGGGTAGGGTAGTGTAGTGTAAGGTAGGGTAGGGTAGGGTAGTGTAGTGTAGTGTAGTGTAGGGTAGGGTAGTGTAGGGTAGTGTAGGGTAGGGTAGTGTAGGGTAGGGTAGTGTAGGGTAGGGTAGTGTAGTGTAGGGTAGGGTAGGGTAGAATATTGTAATGTAAGGTAATCTAATCATAACAAATTTCAGCTTTATATTTGTAATAGTCTTTGAGAAAAACGGCTGTGACATACAGATAGACAGACAAATGGACTTTAAAACTTTAAGGATTCCTAGTTCGATAAAGGAATCCTAAAAAAAACCTGACTATCTCACTTACTAACTTACTGACAGATTGACTTATCAACGCTCAGCCCAAACCCTTGACCCAGAAAGCTAAAAAAGTGTAGATGTTCCCCATACGATACTTAGACAAGGAATAAGGCCGAAACTCCCACGGGATTAGGAATAAAGTGGGAACGAATTCACGTACAAGACAACATCTGCCGGGTTCTTCTAGTGTTTGATAATAGTAGTTTAAGAAACTGTTGCATAATGATGGATATTAAAACACGAGTTGGCGAGGTTTTTAATAGTGTCATACGGGTGTTTTAATACCTAGTTATGTGCAGTTTCATACACTATTTTATCTAATCTCATATTTTGGGATTGAACCTACTAAACAAATGATCAAAGTTAAAAGAGTAGAAATAGAATCCCACAAAATTTAGTACAACAAAACGTAGGTATGAATTGCGCCAAAACCTCAGCATATCACCGCGCATGCGCTAAAGCGAGTGCTCTACAGACGGATAAAAAATGGAATCAAATCTGTGTGTAATGTTGTAAATATGGCGCGAACCGCATGTGCGTTCCAGTAAAAAAATAATTATATGGAACTTCGTTGGTGATATTAACTTTTTGGATTAATTTGTATTGTAAGGGTAAAAAAAATACTTTATTACATTATTTTGTTAGAGAAATAATGTTATAAGGTGTTTTTATTATTATTTCGTTATTGTGTTTATAAAGTAGGCCAATATAAATTCGTTTTGAAGTTTAGATTTCCAACTTCACGATATGATAGTAGATAAAGATTGTTTTCAATACAGTTGCGCGAAAAGTGGTACTTTTAAAATATAATACCTTTATTTTACAGATGTAAATGAAACCCAACGGTCGTCGCTGTCAGATGGCATGGAAGGATCTCCAAAGATTTCTGATTGCAGCCCCTTGGGTTGTGTACAGTTATGTCGTCGTTTAGGGCTCAAAGGAGGAGTTTGTGTCAACGGAAAATGTAAATGCGACTGGACACATTATAAAGAAACCGGAGGTAAAATTACTATTGAAGTATTTGAACTTGTCTAATATGAACTAATTTTATGACGAAGAAAAATTTTTGTTTTTGTATGTTTGTAACGAATAAACTCAAAAACTACTGAACCGATTTTAAAAATTCTTTCACCATTAAAATTTTACATTATAGCTCATGTTAAGCTATAATTATTACTATGAAAAATAAGGGCTAGAGATCCTCAAGTAGGGACTAAAACTTCAATAATGTAACCCAAGGTGTAAAATAATTGCCATAAAATGTATTTCTTCGCATATTGATGATAGAACAAAAAATGTTTTACATTAAGAAGTTAAGATAAGATAGCCAGTTCTCCATTGCGTTGGGGAATCTTGGTAAGCCCGTTTCCATCTTCGGTATCATCGACACTTACCATCAAGTTTATAGTTAATAAACAAATAATAATTGATAAATTTACCAAACATTGTAGTTATGTCATAGTCAATAATTTATAGAACTTATTCAGCATAATAAAACTTTTGGTATAGGATGTAGGTAACAAGTATCTCATCTGTGGTATAGGAAGTAACTATTTAATAATTTAAACTTTCACGATTATTCATTATGACAAATTGAAAGCGGGACTTGACGTGATTTTATTTAACATATGAGCAGGTATTGATGTTGTTTTTACCTTAAAGTTTTACCTCAACATCAATACCTGCTCATATGTTAAATAAAATCACGTCAAGTCTCGCTTTCAATTTGTCATTAGGAAGTAACTAGTGTCTCATCTGTGTTAAGGCAACAATGGTGTGGCAGGCTTTAGTTACAACTTTTGCATGCCGAACCAAATAACAACGATATCAGTGTAAATGTTGAATGAGGTCACTAATGTTTATTAGAGACAATTTAACACTTTTTAAATGACACTTTTATTTTACAGATGTTGATGAAACCCAAAGGTCGTCGCTTTCAGATGACATGGCAGGATCCCCAAAGATTTCTGATTGCAGCCCCTTAGGTTGTGTACAGTTATGTCGTCGTTTAGGTCTCAAAGGAGGAGTTTGTGTCAACGGAAAATGTAAATGCGACTGGCATAAAGAATTGGGAGGTAAGCAATTGAAATCTTTCTCTTAATTAAAAAGAAGTTATTAATGATTTCAACTGTATTCAAATAAAGAACTTATAGAGTATGACTATAAAACTTATCATTTAATAATGGTGTGGCAGGCTTTACTTAAAACTTTTGCTTGTCGTACCACATAACAACATTACAAATAGTAAATGTTGAATGAGGTCATAAATGTTTGACAGAGATAATTTAACACGTTTAAGATAAAACTCGATTTTTACAGATTTTGACATAATCCAAAGTTTTTCACTATCAGAACGCATGGAAGGATCCTCAAAGATTTCTGATTGTAGTCCCTTGGGTTGTGTACAGTTATGTAGTCGTTAAGGGCTCAAAGGAGGAGTTTGTGTCAACGGAAAATTTAAATGCGACTGGCATAAAGAATTGAAATATTGAAATCTGTCTCCTAAGTAGAAAATCAATACGAGAACTTTCAAGACAAATAATTCGTGTCACAGCTTTTTATCTGTAGAAAGTTAGTTTGCCGAATCAAAGTTATAACATCCACAAGGACCAGGAACATTGTTATGCAACTTTTTTTATCCACCTGATGGTAAGTAACGATGATGCCGAAGATGGAAGCGGGCTTATCAATATTTCCCACTGCAATGAGGAACTGGCTATCTTGTCGGACCACATCTTATTCAAAATTTTTGAAAACTTTAAATTTTAAGATTATAACGAAATATAGTACAGTAAAACAAATATAAATTTATTAATTTCATTTTCTTCATTAAAAGCGATTAAAAACAAATTTATTTTTAATGGTTTTTTTTTTAATGGTTTACCGCCAGAACACTCCTTAAGATGGCGGCAGACTCGCCGTTACACCAGTTTGTCCCACCAGTGTGACACGCATGTCTACCTCGTGACTTCGTCTTTGTTTTGATTCACAGAGTATATTATCAATAAACCGGATCAATAGATCAGTGTGACCATCTTTAAACCACAGATCCTGCCTTACGTTGGCTAAAAACCTGCCAAATCATGCTAGTCCGAAAAAAAAATGCCTAGACATTGTCTTTATTTACCGTTGTATTAAACCAAGAAAAGTAAAAATACACTTCTAAATTCTATATTTATTCTATATACTCGTAGATTAAATTATAAAAAATATATAAGCTAAGAACTGTGATACGACGTTCGACCTGATGAAAACATCATTAAAGTTACATTCAATCTTTTCATTAAACTAACCGAAGACTAAGCATCGACGACGAAGCGTCGGTGGCTCAACCGGTAACGACTCGGTCCATTTAACCAGAGGTACCGGGTTCAAATCTGGACGGCCAATGTACCAATGAGTTTTTCAAAAAACTTTTTTTTTTTTTTTATTCACAATTGGTAAACCCTTGACAACATACGTACATACATACATACATTTACGTACATACTTACCGATTGCTTTAACGGTGAAGAAAAACATCGTGAGGAAACCTGCACACGCCTGCGAAGAAACTCGAAGGTTGTGTGTGAAGTCGACCAACCCGCACTGGGCCCGCGTGGTCGACTAAGGCCTAATCGCCCTGATTCAGGGTAGGCTCGAGCCCCTCGGTGGGGACGTATATGAGCTGTAATGATGAACCGAAGACTTTCCCCTGAATCCACACATATTTTTTGTTTACTAGTAGCGGAATACTTCTGATCGGACAGCCTGGTCAACAATTTCCAGTTACTTACATGCTTTACAAAATACGACGTTTGGATCATTTTTAACCGACTTCAAAAAAAACTGAAAAAACTAACTAACTAGTAACTAACTAACTTCAAAATGAAATTTACTCAAAAGTATGAAATAATCATCATTACAGCTCATATACGTCCCCACCGAGGGGCTCGAGCCTACCCTGAATCAGGGCGATTAGGCCTTAGTCGACCACGCGGGCCCAGTGCGGGTTGGTCGACTTCACACACAACCTTCGAGTTTCTTCGCAGGCGTGTGCAGGTTTCCTTACGATGTTTTCCTTCACCGTTAATATTATTATACTTAAATACATGACATTAACCAACAGTACCAACCAACCAACAGTAAGGTGGATACGAATTAAAAAGCCCTTTTTTTGAGTTCGGTGTCAGCACACAACTACTTACGTATCAAATGTTTTAGATTCAATGGTTTGCTGACACCGACCTCAAAAAAATTTAAGCCCCTAACCTTTGATTTCGTTATTGTTGGTTAATGTCGTGTATTTAAGTATAATAATATTATTTCATACTTTTGAGTAAATTTCATTTTGAAGTCGTTTTTCAGTTTTTTTAAGCTTTTTTTTTTATTTCCTTTATTTTTAGTGATAATGCTGTCTATCTAACAACGTTAAACCCAATCACCTACTCGCCAATAGGAATCATCAAATCATAATGCATATTGTGTTTCATTAAAAGATACAGAGTCCTGTGGCTTCCATCATCATCTCAGCAGCATGAGAGTTAAATCTTCCACCATTAGCTCATCTGAATAACCCGAAAGAATACAACTATCGGTCTATGCGTACCTACGTATCTATCTATATTTAAAGAATTATCCACTAACTCATACCCGTAAATGAGTTGTACCTTTCTTAATCAGCTCATCATCATGAGATAATGACTGCCAAATGCAAATACTTTAATAGCTTTAGAAAACGTATGAAACAAGTAATACTTGCCTATAAAATTTGAGGGTTGCCTTCGATTTCCCTGGGATCCCATCATCAGATCCTGGTTTTCTTATCATGGTACCACCTTTGGGATATCTTCTTTCCAACAAAAAAAGAATCATCAAAATCGGTTCATAAAGGACGAAGTTATCAGCGAACAAACAAAAAAAAATATAATGTCGAATTGAGAAATTCCTCCTTTTTTGAAGTCGTTTTGGTTTTTTATATATATACGAATAACTTCGTCGTTTATAAACCGATTTTGATGATTCTTTTTTGTTGGAATGGAGATATCCCAAGGGTGGTATCATGATAAGGGAACCAGGATCTAATGATGGTATCCCAGAAAAATCGAGGGGAACCTTAGTTTCCTGTTTGAAGTCGGTTTTTTTTATTGAAAATTATTATGAGGTAGAATCTTCACCCATTGTTTAATTTTGTCAGCTATGTACTTAAATGTTTTTTTTTTATTTATTTTTTTATCTTTGGAGATCCACGACGATAGCAAAGTATCTTAGTCCTACTCCACTCTACACGCTCTTTCATATTTTCGCTTCATTAACTCCACCAATAATAATTATCGCACAAGATTCCCACGAAATATCGCTGTTATCACAATGAAATCAAATACGAAGGTTGGAAGAAAACAAAAGCAGTTTCTACTAACAAGAGACTCTATAACTGATTGAAATATCAACCATAAACTCGTGTTTAAGAACACAAAACTTGTACTATGATTAAGAACTTTAAGCACAAAGTTTTAAAGTTGTTAATTGAATGTGATACAAACACAACATGAGAAGTACAGGGAAATCCCCTGCATACTCGCGAAATGTCTTGCTTGGGTTGTCATGTTGCCAATTATGTCAAAATTGTTTACACAAAGATGACTTCACGCGGTAATCGTACGGAGCGTTCTGGCGGTAAATTGAAAACCAATAGAATGAAATTGTTTTTAATCGCTTTTAATTGAGAAAATGAACATTAATATCTTAATTTTTAAGCTATTGCATAGCTTTTATCGCGGGCTTTGAGCGCGGTGAACGAATCAAGAAATTCCGTAACGATAAAACCCCACACTCCGCCTACCATGTAGCCCGGCCGAGCGTGACGTAACGTTACCGCGTTCTAAAAAAACTTACAGTGCCATCTATTAGCGATTTGCGGTACTAATACTAAAAGGACTTAGTCAATTTTACTGGCTCGGCCGAGCGTGACGTAACGTTACCGCGTTCTAAAAAAAATTACAGTACCATCTATTAGCGATTTGCGGTACTAAAAGGACTCAGTCAATTTTACTGGTGTAACTTTCTTAGTGTTAAAAGTTGATAAAAAATGTTATGCAATAACTTTACCGCGGCAGTCCCTGAGTGCCACACGTGTTTTATTTTTTGTTTAATATTTCGATCCAATCTTCAAATTGAAACAGTTTTCAGAAACTTCGCTAATACCGTATTGATGTTTGGCGGTATGACTTAGATAAGATGGTGGTAGCTAGTGTGAAGCGAATGCACTAACTTTTACGCTACGGAGGCAGTATCTGTGTGAGCATGGTGTGAGCGTACCGTTTTGCACCGTCATAACTTGAGGTCCTGGTACTGGGCTTAGCTTTGCGACTAGACCAAATACATACTTTGCATAAAACTGTATGCACTCTAAGAAATTTCTAAACGCTGTGACAAAAAACCTTTAACTGATGGGAGTCGTCTAAAGAACTCGAACCCAGCGACACAGCCAATTTAGACGCTTGCAGATCTACAAACGTTGTCTCCTCGTATAAGTTCTTCAAAATTAATATTTAAACGCAGTGACAACAAAACATTAACAGATGGGAGTCGTCTAAAGAACTTGAACCCAGCTACAAAGCTAATTTAAACGCTTCCAAAACCCGGCGATTGTCGACACGTCTACGGTGGTATGTCCCTGTCACAAAGTGACTTTATCGCTGCGTTTAAGGTGGTATGTCCCTTTCACAAAGGTACCTTGTCGCTTTGTTTCAGGTGATATGTCTCTATCACAAAGTGACTTTATCGCTGCGTTTAAGGTGGTATGTCCATTTCACAAAGGTACCTTGTCGCTTTGTTTCAGGTGATATGTCCCTATCACAAAGGTACCTTGTCGCTGCATCTAAGGTGATATTACCCTATCACAAAGGTGCCTTTTCACTGCGTCTCCCCGAAGTTTGTCGTAGCGACAACGTGAAACACAACTCTGGGTACGCCGGTGCTGTGCACTATGCTCTTCCTCAAAACCTTAAACATGCATAGACTGTTGCAGGCTTCAAAGAGGAGCGTGGCACTTCGCACCTGTTGCGCATCTCACGAGGTTGTGTTACAGTTGTGTCACTATTACCATGATATTGATAATACATGGCGATAATGGCACAGCAGTAAGTCAACTTCCTGGGATGAGTAGTTGGAGCAAAGCCCCTTGCTTTTCTTTGAAGCCTTTATAAAATCTATATGTAACGAAGGTTTCAAAGAGTAGCGTAGTGCTAAGCATCTGCGTATCCAAGGGTTGAGATTTACTCACGCTGCCGGCCACCACGACAAACTTTGTGAAGAAGCAATGACAAGACCTGTAAAAAAAAACAGAAATACGTTTACGCAATTTATTAAAATTAAATATACTGTTACAATAATAGCGCACAAATCTTCACATCTACACGGCTTTTTGTCTTGTAAAGGGCCAATTTCTTGAATAAAGTTCCACTTTTCTGCTGACCACTCGCTCCTGAAAATTAAAAAAAAAACAGTAAGACAAATATTTCGTATAATTACTTTGAAATAATTACAGGATACAGCAAAAGTAGAGGAGCGATCACTAAAGGGATGAAATGGGGTCTTAAAGTATTGAAAATCAAAATTTTGATGGAGCTATCTGTATCCAAAATCCATGCGAACAAAGTTACGTGAAACTCCATTATTTAAGATACATTTATAAAATGTACCATGGGCTAATTTGGTTAAAATACATGTGTTAACGTAAAGAATAAAATCATAATGAAAATTCTTTACTTACCAACAAAATGGGCTTGTCAGTTGTCGCCCACGGGTAGGCTTCCACTATCAGGTTCACTGCCTGCCTCTGACTGGTCAATGTTCTTTCCCTAATAAAAATATACATTATAATATAATACAGTAAAACTGCAGTTGCAGAGGAGCACCAAGATATATTTTTCAAAATCGATCTCTAAAGATGAGAAATGGGGTCCCAAAGTATAAGAAATAGAATTTCTAAAATTATTACTAGCTCTATCATATCATCATTATATCAGCCGAAGGACGTCCACTGCTGGACATAGGCCTCCCCCAAGGATTTCCACGATGACCGGTGCTGCGCTACCCGCATCCAGCGTCATCCATCGTAAACACATAGCCGTTGGAGCAGTAAAGTTCTCGAGTGGCGACCGCGAACTGGAAAGTGTAGCGTAGGCAGACCTCCCACTCGGTGGACCGATGACCTGGAGAAGGTCGCGGGAAGCCAATGGATCACTAGCTTACTAGCTTATTTTATAGAAATGTCATCGTCATCATATTAGTCGACATACGTCCACTGCTGGACAAAGACCTTCCTAAAGGATTTCCACAACAAGTGTTCCTGGACCACTAGCATCCAGCGTCTTCCTTGCCCTTTAACAAGTCATAAAATATACCGTAACTGCTTTATCTGGTGTAAATGTGACAAATGTTAGTAAAAAAAAACCAAAATATAAATAACTTAGTTTAATAGATGGTTGTGTTTTTGGAATGCACTGATATACGGATATTGTACTTACATGTTAGATGTTGATAGGTGCGGCAAATTTGCAGCATGGAGATCCATCTGTGAACTTTCCTACATACTCGCTATTTTCTTTTTCTTCGTAACACTAAAATAACTAGTACAACAAATAGTTGTTTGAGGGATGACTAACGAGTAACGATAGCTTGCTCACGCCCAAAGACAATGTGCCATGAGCTACACACGCCACTGTAAATATGTGTAAGCAGTGTTGCCACCACTGGTCGTCTATTTAGAATTTCAAAAAAAGCGTCGGTGGCTCAACCGGTAACGACTCGGTCCATCTAACCAGAGGTACCGGGTTCAAATCTGGACGGCCAATGTACCAATGAGTTTTTCAAAAACTTACGTACATACTTACCGATTGCTTTAACGGTGAAGGAAAACATCGTGAGGAAACCTGCACACGCCTGCGAAGAAACTCGAAGGTTGTGTGTGAAGTCGACCAACCCGCACTGGGCCCGCGTGGTCGACTAAGGCCTAATCGCCCTGATTCAGGGTAGGCTCGAGCCCCTCGGTGGGGACGTATATGAGCTGTAATGAGGTATAATAATTATGATCCTTTTACATATTATTACTTTCTGTCGAAAAATAATAACAAAGTATTCTATTCAAATCTTTCAAAACAAAGATTTCATGAGTATTTTTTCAGCACTTATAACAACAGATAGTCTATTTAATTCTCTGAACCAAAGATTACATGAGCGTTTTTTCAGCACTTTTTAGCACTACAAGATAGTGCCTCGGTTAGTATTAACTAATTTGAGATGATGAGATGATGCCAAGGGCTTACCAATTGTGAATTTAAATAAAATATACTAGGGAGATTTTTCCTTTTTTTTTAATGACGTACACTGTCATTTTTGGATTTAAATAAAACCACGTAGGTATTTAAATAATATAAGAAAACCGCTCATTGCTAAATCATAAACGATGATGAGGTGAGGACGTGAAGCTAATTTTAATACAGTGAATTTTTCGATGTTTTTTTACTGATTCACTGGCGTAGTGGTTAGCACCCCTTACTTCTAGATCAAGGTTCAAGCACATATCATGTACATTTATACATAAATTTTGAGCATAATTTGTTCAAGCAATCATCATTCCAAATCTTAGAATTATGTTCCATTACACTTTTCGGGATACACGTTAGTTTAAAGGTTTTTTTGCTGGATAGATGTGATACTGGCCCTGATGCTTTGTTGTGTTCCTCCCCGTGGTCTATATTGTATATTGTTCGGAGACTTGGAAATGAAGCTGTCATACAGCTTAGGCCCGCATGCAACGGTTTATCAGGCGGAGATGTACGCGATAGTAAAATGCGCACAAGAAAACCTTCTTAGGTCCTATAAAAATAGAAACATAGTCATATGTTCGGATAGTCAGGCGGCCCTTGTGGCACTGAAATCCCATGAAATTGATTAACCCTTGAGTGCGCTGCTGCCCTCGACCAGCTGGGGAGACTAAACAAGGTCACCTTATACTGGGTGCCGGGACATAGCGGCGTCATGGATAACGAAATATCAGATGAGCTTGCAAGAACCAGAGCAGAGACACCAGCTATTGGACCTGAACCAATAGTGGAAGTGTCACGTTGCACGGGAAAAATAATGCTGAAGGAATGGGCAAATGAACAGAGTAAAGCACTCTGGGCAAATTTTCCAGGCCAAAAGCATTCGAAAATGCTCATTTCTGGTTTCTCTCGGGGTTATACGTCTAGAGCACTGCAATTGCTAAAGCCTGGACTTCGAGCTCTCGTCAGAACTCTGACTAGCCACTGCAAGCTTAATAAACACCTGAATCAAATGAAGCTTGCAGTCTCAGACGAGTGCCGATTTTGCCTCGAAGAAGAGGAGACACCTCTTCACTTACTCTGTGAGTGCGAGGCACTCGTCCAAGCCAGAAGTCGCTCCCTGGGTGGGCCAATGGTAGCATCAGAAGGCATCAGAGAGCTTGATCCCAAGTTCATCGTCCAGTTCATCAGAACTATTGGCCTTGAGGAAATTATATAACAGGGTCAGTGATCACAATAGATCTTGTAGGTCGCGGTGATCCATTAGGTCCCTCCCTTGGTCCTATTCCCCTCTTACTCAATAATAATAATGGGCTATATTGTACAATTTTTAAATTAAAAAATAATTAAAAATTGACAGTGTATGTTATTCAAACAAAAATCTTAGTCTATATACTAACTATGCTGCTATCTAGTGGTGCAGTGGAGAAGTGCTGAAAATAACAATTATCCAACTTTGCAAGCAGAAATTTATATGCAGACTGTTGTTGTCCTTTATTATTCAGTTTCATATTTCTAAATCTTTATATTTATCTTTAAAATGTATTATTCAGTTTCAATTTTCGAAAAAAAAAATGCTTTTCACACATAATAAATACAATTTTGAGGTACGGAACCCTATATATAGGTGGAGGACAAAAGATTTTCTGATTTCATTAATTTCAATTATTTTTTTGACATACAAAATTTTATTTTTGACACAACAAAATGCATTTATAAAACAACTTACACAACAATAAATTAAATTATAACAATATATAAATTAATACAATAACAAAATAACTGGTATGCCAAAACATACAAAATTGTTGACGACAAGAGTCAAAACAAATGGTTATCTACCAAACAGCCACCGTAGGATAAAAAAATCCTAAATTAGTCCAAACAGGCTTAACTGGTAACACTAAAAAGCAAATCTTAACAATAAAAGCGCAGGAGTTCGTAGCTATAATAGCTATATATAACATTGCGACAAAGGACTTTGTAAAATGCTCAATGTTGATTTAACGTAGTCACAAAGGTCTTGTAACGCTCTGTTTTAGTATGTTTAAAGCTCAGTCATGTACCTATGTAAAAAACAAAGGCCTTTGTGGATTATAATATTGACTGAGTATCAATGTAGCATTAACGAATTGTTTAAACCTACCTTGTCGACAGTACAAAACTTTGTGACACTACGTACAAGGGAACATAGACGCTATGTAAAAAGAGTTTCGACAAAGTGGATTCCAACGTAAACTTTGTGGTAAACAAACGCAAGGCTTGAAGGTAACATCTGACTTATGTTCGCATTGATGGATTGTTAACCTCCTTTTGTCGAGATGACTAAATCAGAATAAAATTCAACGCTGCGTACACAGAAAACTGGTTACACTGTTAAAGTTCGTAAAAAAATGATTCGACAAAAAAGATTGTTACGTCACGTTCGATTTTACCGAAATACACCGTTTAAAAGATATGTCAGGGTCACAAAAAATTTTCGACAAAGGGATTTAGGAACTTAAACGGCTCTTTTTTTTTTGAGTGTGTGATATATATGTCACCATTTATTAAAGGCATTTATATCAAAAACAAAATGTTTACGTGCAGTATGTAGACCCCCAATGGAAAAAGGGATTCATGTAAACCCTTGTTCAAGGCAAACCGAGTGTTACCACTTCCATGTTTATATATCAAACAAATTTGTAATTTTTTTCGGGTATTCCCGACAAAATGGCAGGGTATTCCCTGCATATTTTTAAAACGCATGAAGAGTTTTTCGAGAGGGCTACGCGTCATAAAGATCGACTCTATCTTCCCTATTTAAGAGTAAATGTCCACAAGCATAATTCCTTCTGTATGGCAATATGTGTTTACCCTATCCACATTAAAACTTGTTCAAGTTTTAGTTTCGAATCTATATTGACCGAATGGCTACAAAACAAATGTTACTATTCAGTAAAATAATTTCTTAGCGACAAATATTGATGATAGTTCGTAAAACCAAGGTTACCTATATTATAATATATTTGCATGCCATTGATGGTTGGACATAAGATACCTACCTTAAATTTAAGAACACCATGTATTCAACTATGTTCTGGCAAATAAATGCTTTGACTTTTGACTTTGACACCGTAAGATTGTAAATTCCGTTAGATTATAATCTAACGGGATTTATTTCGCGAGATTTTGAACTGTCGAACATGTTGCTTACAATTTCACTAGTAACATCGTAAACTCACTAGTGACATTACAATAACACTAAGCGAAGTAAGAAGCGAGCGATGTTAGGTTCGGTCAAGTTTGATTGATCTAACAGACAAAGAGCCCTCTCCCCTTCCCCTGGGTAGCAGAATGCTTCGCAGCAGAAGAAATCATCGGTTTTTTTCGGAGGTACAAGAATAGGCCGTGAAATTGTTATCCGATTCACAATTTACCGTTATATCATAATCTAACTAGTGAGATTATAATATCGTGGTTTTCGCAATATCCCGGTGACATATAATAATATAACGCACGAAGCGGCAGCGGAATTACGCGTTCCTGCAAAAAACTTCATACAGAAATTATTGTCACAGAATTACAATTGTAATACTGTGTTAGTGTCGTGTCGTGTCGTGTCATGTCGTGTCGCGTCACTCCGCTGCCGTCTTATCTTAATTATCTTATCTTTGGCCTTTGCCCCGCACTCACCGCATGTCACCCTCTGTTCCATGTATACTAGGATGAAGAAAAAACCAACCAAGTGAGAGTCGGACTCTCATATTACGAAGGGTTCCCTATCATCATACAAGAAAAATTATGTAATGTTTTTGTATGGGGGGGTTTTCATTATTTATTTATAGCGACAATAGAAACAGACACTGTAAAAATTTTAACTGTCTACCTATTAGGGTAATTGAAATAAAATGCGAAAGTGTGTAACACCTATTGGAGAAATACAGCCCGCTGACAGACAGACAGAACAATCAAATTATAACATTTCTTGTAAGGGGGCCCTCCTTTATTTTTATTTTCATATTTTTTGTTATAGAGACAACATAAATATACGTAGATACTCCTTTATTTTTATTTTTAATATTTTTTGTATAAAGTGAAATACATAATTATAAAGTGAAAATTTCAACTGTCTACAAATTACGGTCCATGAAATAAAGCCCGCTAACAGACAGACGGACGGAATGTGGAGGCTCGTAATAGGGTCCCATTGGTCACCCTTTGAGAGTACGGAACCCTAAAATCTAGGGTGATTTATCCATACGTTGACACCTGTCTCATGTGTCATTCATTTTCAGATGGGGACATCCAAACAAGTCCGTTGGTCGAAATGGAAAAGTCCTCTATGATTTCAGAGTGCAGCCCTCTGGGCTGTGCACAGTTATGTCGTCGTATCGGCCTCAAGGGAGGTGTGTGTGTTCATGGAATGTGCAAATGCGACTTGTTTATAGAATTAGAAGGTAAGTCATTGGTGATCATTACATTATATCTCGATTTTTGATATTTCAATATTAAACGAGCAGTAGCCCGCGACTCGCGACTTTGCTCGCGTGGATAACGAGGGTGCGCGGTACCTGAACTTTCAGGAGAAGAATATGAAAATGAAAATAAACAATTTTTCCTAAGAAAACAATGGTCCATCCGAAAAAAAAAATTGGTTAAAGCGAGGCATTGATCGAACAGTTCTCTCTGTCTTTTTCTTTATGTGTAAAAAGTAAATAAAATAACCACACTTTTGCACTTTTTCAATGTTTTTCCGTTGAAAAGCTTCGAAAAAGTGAACTAAATTTAATTTGAATAAACATAGACTAATTAGTTTGAAAAGAATAAACTTATGATATAAATTTCAAAAAGCGTCGGTGGCTCAATCGGTAACGACTCGGTCCTTCTAACCAGAGGTACGGGTTCAAATCTGAACGGCCAATGTACCAATGAGTTTTTCAAAAACTTACGTACATATACTTACCGATTGCTTTAACGGTGAAGGAAAATAACACACGCCTGCGAAGAAACTCGCAGGTTGTGTGTGAAGTCGACCAACCCGCACTGGGCCTGCGTGGTCGACTAAGGCCTGATCGCCCTAATTCAGGGTAGGCTCGAGCCCCTTGGTGGGGACGTTTACGAGCTGAAATGATGATCCCACAAGTAAACAGCTTTGCTTCACTTTGATTGATTGATTGAAAACACTTTATTGCACAATGTATGAGAAAATAATTCGCAATATCTTCACGTCTCAAATACCGCAGTGTCTCAAGGCTAAGATATTTGACTTTGCTTCAATTTATGCTATTTTTAACCCCCGACGCAAAAAAGAGGGGTGTTATAAGTTTGACCGCTATGTGTGTGTGTGTGTCTGTGTGTGTGTCTGTGTGTCTGTCTGTGTGTCTGTCTGTGGCACCGTAGCTCTCAAACGGGTTAACCGATTTGGATGCGGTTTTTTTTATTTACAAGCAGGTTTTTTGGCGATGGTTCTTAGATACGTTTTATCAAAATCGGTTCAGCCGTTTCAAGGTCATCAGCTCTTTTGTTAGCTGCGGTAGGGTTCTTAGACTCTTAATGTGTATTTACTTTACTTTCAAACATACATGTGACCAAAAACTTGAAACACTCATGTATGCTTAATAACTATGCAGGATTATGGAACTCTTGGTCTGATGCTGCAGCCAGGGTATCCAGAACACTAGCACACTCTTAAAAAAATAATAGCAGATATGTCGTGTTTGGACTCGTTTTGATCAGTATTTGATTCTGCATACAATGCAATGGTGGCAACACGGTGAGCTGATGCTGCGGCCAGGATATCCAGCACACTAGTACACTCTTAAAAAAATAATAGCAGATATGTCGTGTTTGGACTTGTTTTGATCAGTATTTGATTCTGCATACAATGCAATGGTGGCAACACGGTGAGCTGATGCTGCGGCCAGGATATCCAGAACACTAGCACACTCTTAAAAAAATAATAGCAGATATGTCGTGTTTGGACTCGTTTTGATCAGTATTTGATTCTGCATACAATGCAATGGTGGCAACACGGTGAGCTGATGCTGCGGCCAGGATATCCAGCACACTAGTACACTCTTAAAAAAATAATAGCAGATATGTCGTGTTTGGACTTGTTTTGATCAGTATTTGATTCTGCATACAATGCAATGGTGGCAACACGGTGAGCTGATGTTGTTAAAATCCGTTAAATTTTTGACATACCTACGTACCTGAAACTATGACTAACTGTGAAATAAATATTATTGAGATAAACCTTCGCTTTGATTTCTTATATAAACCCCCGACGCAAAAAGAGGGGTTTATAAGTTTGACGCCAATTTCTGTGTGTTTGTGTCTGTTTGTCTGTGGCATCGCAACTCTCGAACGGATGGACCGATTTTGATGCGTTTTTTTTTACGTGAAACAAGTTTCCTTGCGGTGGTTCTTAGCTATAATCGATAAAGATCTGTTCAGCCGTTTGAGGGTTATCAGCTCTTATCTAGGTGACTAAGGGATCTGGGCAACTTATACAGGTCTGATCGATTCAAAATTTGGTGCCCTGTTAATGTAAAAATATTGCAAAACCATGATAACCTTGAACTTTTGATGCAGCATCTCCTAGAATCTACAGAATACCCAACTCCTCAAAAACTTTCAGTAGAAGTATCGTGTTTGGGCTCAAAAAAAATATTCAAAATTAAAAATTTAAAAAACCCCCGACAAAAACCTCTAAAAAGTAAACAATAATATGTACCTGTATTGACCCTTTGAGTTTAATTTAAGTAGTAATATTTTGATCCAAGAGTCGTCGCGTAGGGGGACCGCTAAGTTGTGAAGTTATTACTAATTTAGTAAAGTAAATCAGTTGTATTCTGTTTTTATTTTATTTACTTAGCGGTCCCCCTACGCGACGACTCTTGGATCAAAATATTACTACTTAAATTAAACTCAAAGGGTCAATACAGGTACATATTATTGTTTACTTTTTAGAGGTTTTTGTCGGGGGTTTTTTAAATTTTTAATTTAATTTTTATTGGGATTTTTTATGATCAAGTCAAGTAAATCTAATCGTGTAACTTACAAGGGCCCTAGATAATATCCTTAAATATAACTTTTTTTTTCAGGCCAAAAAATTAAGCGGGAATAATTTTCCTGATTTTTTTTTCTAACCGCTTCTCACTGCTTATTTGCCATTATACCGCCTTAATGAGCTAATACCGCCTTAATGAGCTAAATATACAGTTCATATCAGCCGAAAGATGTCCACTGTCGGACAAAGGCTTCCTTTAAGGATTTCCATAACGACCGGTCTTGCGCTACCCGCATCTAGCGGCTTCCCGCGACCTTTACCAGGTCATCGATCCACCGAGTGGGAGGCCTACCTACGTTACGTTTTCCGGTGCGCGGTCGCCTTTCGAGAGCTTTAGTACCCCAACGGCCAACCGTTCTACCGTTTAGCAATTCTGGACGTCCTTCGGCTGATATGATGATGATGATTATGATGATGTAACAGGTCTGTGCTCAGGAATGAATTATTAAGACGATTGTGAAGCTGCGACTTTTCATACAAAGGGCGACAAAGATTTTCACTTCTTAAATGTTAACCGATTTGGACCAATTTTAGATAGGTTGTCAGTCAGAACAAAATTCAATTCAATTCAATATATTTATTCAAAATAGGTGCAAATTACAACCTTTCTGATAGTCATAAAATGATAATAACAATGTCATTTGTGAAAAATTAAGTAATAAACAATAATTAGTTAATAACGTCAACATTACACCCTTGATATAAACCAGATTATGTCATTAGAACATGAAAGCAATATGAAACGAAAAGTTATACATTAAAAATAATTGAATGCATTTAAAGAGAGTAGGGCAGTTCACACGGACATCACCCAGTCACGAGTATAACGCGAGATTCAGCCTTCGCTCCCATCAACCATATAAGAGGGAAAGGAACGATGCGCCAACATCCGCGTAACACCATTGAACGTAACATTTAAGCGAGCATACACCACTCATGTCAATGCTAAAATAAAAATATTTATTAAAAGAAGTACTAGACTTGTCATGTCTCATCGCTTCCACGTCAATTCTAAGGTTGGTCATCATTTTATTACTATTAAACATGATTAGTAGTGTTGATAGAAGAAACACTGTCTACCCATACATTTTGTTACTTAAATATTCGGATGACTTAGAAGAACCTTTTTTACAAAGAGTTCTTTTGATACAATTTTTCATGTATTTTTCTAAAAAAATTAACACATCATCGGGTAATTTGTTATACATGAGTGAGCATTGTCCCACAAAGGATTTATTGATTTTGCTAAGTCTGGTATAAGTTACTTGAAGTTTATTCCCCTATTCTGAAGATTTCGACTGTGCCTGTCACTATTCAGTGAAAAAAAATGCTGATTTTTACGTACATACATTATATTTTCATAAATGTACTGAGACGGGAAAGTCATTATATATGTCTATATTATATCTTTGAACTTATCTCGGAGCGACTCACGAGAACGCACTCCATAAATCGCGCGAACCGCTCTTTTTTGCAGAACAATTATGGTATTTATATCAGCTTCATGTCCCCACAAAAGTATCCCATAACACATAATACCATGGAAGTAGCTGAAATATACCAGTCTGTAAGGAGCCTGATTTTTTTAACTGCGTATGCGGCTGAGCTAAGCCTGCCAGCTAGCGTTTCTGTATGCGGGCCCCATTGAATCCTTGAATCTACAGTTAATCCTAGAAACACGCTTTGATTTACAAATTCTAATACATTACCATCTAAGGATACATTGTTGTTTACTTCAATAACATTAGGTAATGTGAATTTAATACATTTGGTCTTTTTTGCATTTAAGACTAAGTTGTTTATAGTAAACCAATTGTATACTTTTGAAAGAGTTTCGTTTACTTCGTCAGACATATCAGTTTTTCTGTCAACCTTAAAAATGTCAATCACAGGCCGCACTGGGCCCGCGTGGTCAACTAAGGCCCAAACGCACTAATTCAGGGTAGGCTCGAGCCCCACGGTGGGGACGTAATACGAGCTGATCATGATTATGATGGTGATGATGAATCCTATTCCAAGTCTCGTAATTATAGTATACTCGTAGGTAAATGTTATAATTATCTTCCTGTTGAAGTGATCAAGCCATAACATTTTTTATGTGTATTGACCAACTTCAAAAAACTGGCAAAGTGCGAGTAGGACTCGGGCAAAGAAGGTTTCCGTAGTCTTTTAATAAAATAAATGTTTATTTTAAAAAACAAAATTATATTTGCCGTTGGTAATAATTATGTATGGAAAATCTATATACTTTTAACAAATCCAACTGCACATTTAAGTTGGTCGACTATTACTACATAACTAAAAAAGCCATTTGCCGTGATAGTTTCCGTTATAAAGGAGATCACCCAAATTGGGCTAATTTTAAAAGTGCCGGCCAACGCATCCAGGGAAGTGAGTGCACAGTTGTTATATAATTATCAAGATAATTATCAAATAATTATCAGATAAATATCATGTTAATTATTTGATAACTATCAATGAAATAATTATCTTGATAATTAACAATTGTGCACTCACTTCCCTGGAATACGACCGCTCTCCCGCTTCCCCGCGACTCGCCCCGCGGCGCCCCCCTCGCAATCTATCCCACAACGAGTTCGAGCGAGACAGCATGACTTAGTAACACCAGGTAAGATACTTACCTGTGCTGTGCCTCAGAAAGGGACGTTTGAATCGATTACTTACTGCTTTTAGTACGTAAAATCAGCATAATTATACACGTTATAATAAAATAGTTTGACCGTGAATAATAGCTCGGAGACTTAATGTAGAACTTTGGTGTAGTACTAAAAAATATTCCATATATTATATTCTAACAAAATAATGGGTTTATTTGTGTTGGCTGGCACTTTAAAAATAGCCCAAATTTGTATGGACGTTGGGTGATCTCCTTTATTTATTTATTTATTTTATAGTTTATTGTGCACAGAAAACATAAATTACACATTTTACAAAGTTAAATCAAACTTATTTCTAAAGAAATATCTTCCAGCAGATCCGGGAAAGAAGAAAGATAGAAAAATATTAAAATGATTGTATGTCTTACTATTTTTTTTTTCAGGTATATGAAATAGCGGTTTAGCTTGTAGGGGAGGGGAACACTTGACTCTAACAAAAATTAGCACATTAAAGCTTAATATTTCGCTTGCCGATCCATGACTCAAAAAAAATGTTTTTGCAAACCCAAGTTATTATAAAATATCTATTCAATGATATCCCACACGATAGGGTAAGTCAACGAGAAAATATTCACCTCCTCTTTACATGTATCCCTACTTGTAGAGGGGGGTAATTTTTGTCGGGTGCCCTAAAAAAATTTAAAAGAAATTATTTTACCAACATGTCGGCGTGGTTAAACTGATAAATATGTATACACGTGTCAAATTAAAGCTTTCTGGCACTAAAAGTCTCTTCAAGTGTTTTTAAGTAAAAAATATAATACATATGATATTCAGGATAGTCTTGAGCCCCTCATTTGGGACGTAGGTATATGAGCTGTTATGATGATATGTATATTTATCTAAGTATTTCTCTGAAACTAAAAATCAAATAATTATTTTATTTTTAAACGATTATTTTTTTTTTTCAACTTAGGGAACAATGTAATTTTCATCAAAGTCGGTTCTGTAGTTTTGAAGAACTGGACTGTTAAGTGTGTACCAATGGAACAATGTAATTTTCATCAAAGTTGGTTCTGTAGTTTTGAAGAACTGGACTGTTAAGTGTGTACCAATCACTGGAAAAAACACGTCGATTTTGTGAGTGAAGTCGGTTGTTCTTAACGTTTTTAATCGACTTTCAAAAAAAGAAGGTTTTCAATTCCTCGGATTTTGTTTTATTTTTAGCGTTGTCAATTATTTAATTAATTTAAATAATTTATTTTTCCCCTGATTCAGGTGACACCCCAAGATCTTTGACGATGTGCGACTGGTCCAGCTGTGACCGTGGATGCCGCAGTATCGGGTACCCTGGAGGCTCCTGTATGGGCTCTGAGTGCAGATGTAATCCTCGGCCTGTTAAGTTCGAAGTCACCAATCGGATTGATGGCACAGACGGTGAAGTTCGAGGTTCTTAAAATACCTTTAATTTTTGTATTTAACAATTTAACATTTTTAATAATATACAGGGTGCAAAAAAATTGTTGTAGGACCCGTTAACTGGGGGTACTACTCATCACACTGAACAACTTTCCCCAAGGAACCCATAATCAATTCTCAAAAAAAAAATTGGACCCTCCTTACTAAAATGCACAATATTGATCGATTAGCTGATTGATTAGTATAAAGAGTAGAATACAAAAGTTGTTCAGTATGATGAGTAGAAGCACCAGTTAACGGGACCTACACCAATTTTGTCACATGCTGTACTACTCTTTTCTCTATAAAGTTAGTTTACTAGATATTGGTAATATTTAGAAGCACAAACTATTATTACTTTTAGCTTGAAGGAAAAAAAATATGCCCCTATATGGAGTAGTTGTGACACACCCCGGACACTCCATACAAACGAGCGAGAAATGATATACATATATATAACTGACGTATCTATAGGCAAGAATGCAGGTAGGGTTGAATCACACCGGCGGTATTGGTCACGAATGTTTGTTAGTTTTTTACTGCATGCACACTGCAAGATATATATACTGTGCTGCAAGCAACAATCAACAGTTATCTTACATGATTAAGTAACTTACATGGATAACATTGTTCATTTGTTCTTCAAACACAGGAGCTTTTGTCCGTGAAACAATCTCATTTAGCAACCTACAATAATAGTCAATCTCAATCTATAATTCCGAGATCACATTTTATAATATTACACCACTAGTTATTTCTATACAACTCATACTTTCACACCATCTAATCAAATTATTACAAACAATAAATAAAACGAACAAAATATCTCACAAGCCACAATAACAAACTGATATCTGACATATGAAAAACATAAAGGAACTACATTTCAAAAAAAAAAGTTACAGCTAGTATGAAGATTCATAGGAACTGATTGTTCTTAGATTTGGTCGTATAATATTGGTGGTCAGCCAATCATGATACGAGGCATCTCAGCGCCGCGGCCGCCTATTGGCGTCGAGCGGTGAGCGGCGCGCAAAGTAAATATAAGTGACGTTAATCGCGCATGCGTAGTTCGTCCTTTACGTTCGGTAACTAGTTGCTTTTTATTCCGGTGTACGAAATCACAGCGGCGCGCAAAGTGAATATAAGTGACGTTTATCGCGCTTGCGTAGCTCGTCCTTTACGTTTGGTACCCAATCTACATCCAATCTGAGTGACGGGGGGGTGAGGTCGAATTTAGAGAGCGGCAGGGAGTGTCCATACTGTACGTTAGTACTAATATATATACTGTGGTTGTGATGTCTTTGTAACCGAATTCAAAAAAAGAGAAGGATTCTTAATTCGACAGTATATTTTTTTTTATGTGTGTTCGCGGAAAACTTTGTCATTTATGAACCGATTTTGATGACTCTTTTTTGTTAGAAAGGAGATATCCTAAGGGTAGTACGATGATAAGGAAACCAGGATCTGATGATGGCATTCTATAGAAATCGAGGGGAACCTTAGTTTCCTGTTTGAAGTCGGTTTTTTTGTTCAAAATTATTTGTATCGAAGTCTATGTCAGGCCTGTTGCACTCCGCGCTGTAGGCATGAAAATGTACCTACGCCGCGCTCTACGCGCTGTATGGGGTAATGCAGTAGACAGAAGAGAAGAGATTTACGCGATAGAAAAAGAGACAACTTGTAATGAGTATAACTGTAGGTAATAAGCGCTGTGCGACCTGAATTTGCACTTTATTGTATCGTGGCAAGAGTCGCTATTTATTTATATGATTTTTCCGAGTTAACCTTCTTTAACGTATAGTCTTTATTCTTTGCCTATGCGGCAGCTTCTAGGGAAGGGAGGGTAGGTGGAAGCGGAAAAAGGGAATTTTCTTACAACTCTTTCATACTTCTCCGAATTCATACGTTAGAAAAAAATCATCAGTCATTCGTATTTTTACACGTCAAATCCAAAACAAAGTATCTGTAAAGCACTGAGTTTATTTGTCTTCATTGACAAGTAATGAAACTTCATAGTTACTATATTAGAAAATAGTGATGTGGTATGTCATAAATAAATAAACTTTACCTGCATTATTTTTATCGACTAAAGTCGCAACAATAAACATAAATAATGCAAAATTTCGAGTAAAATTTGACTATAAAATTGTTAAAACCAAGCGTTATATTACTAACTAGATAATTGTGATACCAGAAAGTAGTGTAGTTCTGCTTGAGAAAAGCCCTTGGCATCATCTCACCTCATGGTAAGTGACGATGATGCCGAAGATGGAAGCGGACTTACCAAGATTCCCTAACGCAATGGGGATCTGGCTATCTTATCTTCAAACCGGATTACATCAATTATGTCAACCCTGATGTTTGGCAGCAAGACTTAGATAAGATGGTGGTAACTAGCCAGGAGGGCTTATAAAATGCTCTATCACCAACCAAACCAAGTATTACAAGTTGACCCCTTCGGTAATCGAACCCGCGACCTCCTGGTGTGAAGCGAAAGGACTAACCATTACGCCACGGAGGCGGTTAAGATGCGGTGAACGACTATTTGAAAAGAAATGTAAATGTGTGTGTGTGTGTGAACCAAAATTGGTACTCAGACGGCACTCTTAGTTTGATTTGTTAACTGCTCCATATAGGGCGCTGCAATTACATTTCCCTTCATGACTTTAAGCCTCTTGTTTTTCTTTTCAGTAATAAACTTGGAAAAGCCAGCACCTATAATCTCAGATTGCAATCCTTCGTTCTGTGACCAACAATGTCGTCGTATGTTTTTTAAGGGAGGTGTTTGTGTCAATGGACAATGCAAGTGTGACATAATTATTGATTCTGAAGGTAACTTTCTTACTATACGAAAAAACACAATAGAATAGACTCAAAGAGTTACTTTTTTTATTGACAAGTAGCTGTTTTTCCGCGGCTTCACCCGCATGGACCACGTTTCTATGACTTTTCGAGGGTGCGTGAAAAAAGTAGTGTAACGGATCCATATGTATAAATAAATATCTATAGGTATTACAGTAAGTCTTGATAGACTAAAAGGAATCTGTCTATTGGGAAAAACATAACTAAGTTTTATTCAGTCGGGTGAGGATTAACCTCGAGTCGAGTGAATAGACAGTTATTGGAACAAATTAGCTCAGGGACTATTTCCGAGAAGCCAGGCTGCCGCCTGTCGGCCGTCATTCGAACCACGCGGTGCGCACGCTATAACAGTAAGTGTTGCCGCGAAAACTGAGGCCGGAGCGATATTGGCGCCAGTCTGTCTGGCTGCTGGCAGCGACCGACGCTTGCGCGGGCGCCTCGATGTCGGGTGGCTTGGATCACGCCATGTCTATAGGTGTGCGTGCGACTGCCCGCGCGCCGCCGAGGCTGCATCTGTGTGAAAGCTTATAAAACCACGGACGCACGGACGCTGGGGGAACTCATTCGAACAGACCACCACAGGGGAAACACGTATTCAAAGGACAACTGCGAGGACGCCACGCTGCCCGACGACCCCACACATGGGCCGTGTCCATGACCTGTCAGCTAAGTAAGTCAGATGACACAGAAATAGGAAATCTTCGTTCTACGAGGCACGTGAGTGTTTATTTCTTTGAGTTATGTGTTTTCATTATGTTCTCCAGGTTTCATAGCTTATTTAAATGTGTGTTAATTTCCAGTCTATATTTAATAGGTTTTAATACATTTATTTCAGGGTTTTATATTTATTTGATTAGGATAGGTAGTTTGTAGGCCCGCAGTTGGACAAGGGATAATATCCGTCAATGCAACCAGTTGTGACATGATATAACTGCTGTAGCAACGTTTGTAGGATGTGGGAAGAGACTGTCCACTGCTGGGGTATCTGTCCAACAGAGACTGATGGTATAACTGCTGTAGCAACGTTTGTAGGAAGTGGGAAGAGACTGTCCACTGCTGGGGTATCTGTCCAACAGAGACTGATGGTATAACTGCTGTAGCAACGTTTGTAGGATGTGGGAAGAGACTGTCCACTGCTGGGGTATCTGTCCAACAGAGACTGATGATATAACTGCTGTAGCCACATGCGCAGGAAGTGGGAAGAGACTGTCCACTGCTGGGACATTTGTCCAACAGAGACTGATGGTATAACTGCTGTAGCAACGTTTGTAGGATGTGGGAAGAGACTGTCCACTGCTGGGGTATCTGTCCAATAGAGACTGATGATATAACTGCTGTAGCCACATGCGCAGGAAGTGGGAAGAGACTGTCCACTGCTGGGACATTTGTCCAACAGAGACTGATGGTATAACTGCTGTAGCAACGTTTGTAGGATGTGGGAAGAGACTGTCCACTGCTGGGGTATCTGTCCAACAGAGACTGATGATATAACTGCTGTAGCCACATGCGTAGGAAGTGGGAAGAGACTGTCCACTGCTGGGACATTTGTCCAACAGAGACTGATGATATAACTGCTGTAGCCACATGCGCAGAAAGTGGGAAGTGCTGAGTCCACTGCTGGGGAGAGATGATATCTATTCTGCAGCGGCTGATATGATGAAATCACCGGTGCCACGCGGCATCATAAGTTTTAGGGTTCCGTGAACACGAGGTCCACTCAGTTCACTAATCTCATTCGGGATAGTACGGCGCTATGTTGTCGCGGGAAGGCCTATTTCATCGAACTGCCTTCACTGCAAGTGCCACGCGGCATCATAAGTTTTAGGGTTCCGTGAACACGAGGTCCACTCAGTTCACTAATCTCATTCGGGATAGTACGGCGCTATGTTGTCGCGGGAAGGCCTATTTCATCGAACTGCCTTCACTGCAAGTGCCACGCGGCATCATAAGTTTTAGGGTTCCGTGAACACGAGGTCCACTCAGTTCACTAATCTCATTCGAGATAGTACGGCGCTATGCTGTCGCAGGGGAAGGCCTATGTCATACTTGAGATGGCTGTTTACCAAGCTCCATGCAATATGGGCTAGATATGTAGTTCAGTGGTTCATAGATATGAACCAACTCCTAATTCTACCAAATTTTAGCTAAATCTGTCCACACTTTTATGGGATAAATGTAATGGACTAACAAACAAACTATAGGCGTTCGAGCCTCGCCTATTCTGATACTAAAGTAATTATAGATAGGTAGGTCCTATCTGTAGCTTATCACAAGCATGCCTTGGCAGAATTTCACCCGAATCGGACCGAGCGTCTAGGAAAGTATTGAGCAAACAAAGGAATAGGTTAGGCGTTCGCGCCTTACTACTAGTGATTTTAGTAAGACCGATTATGATGTAGGTAAGCCGACCCATCCTGGTGGTAACCATAGCTAAGGTCAGTTAATATGTGCTAGTTTTAGAAACTAAATCTATTCTACGGTTTTCGGATATTATGGGCAGTGTTCACGGTGTCCGGGTCCTGTCGGCTCCTATTGCGTCCTGAACTAGCGTCTCGACCAAACACTTGGCTTACACGCCTTCTCGCTTTGACCTAATTGTGATGCCGCGACTATGATTCGCGTGGGTCTCACAGTGGGTTGCGACTGTGTTGGTTCGTTGTTCTTCACGTTCAGCCAAACTATTAAACTGACATTACTTTCGCCCTTTATCAAGGGTTTGCTAC
The DNA here is from genome assembly GCA_947284805.1 of Coleophora flavipennella. Lineage (NCBI taxonomy): Eukaryota > Metazoa > Arthropoda > Insecta > Lepidoptera > Coleophoridae > Coleophora > Coleophora flavipennella. Next base: position 13,645,213 of record OX369264.1, on the reverse strand, counting down.
GTCTAAAGACAGAGCTTTAACACTATGTATTATTTTGGAGCCGGCGGCACGATGGATATCGTGTCCATTTCGCTTTAGTTATATAGACCGCAGGTCTTTATATCATTATATATAACTGTATGGCACAGTTCCAGGTCTAGGAACCATATTAGTAGATTAACTACTTATTTCACATTCCGTAGTGCTCTTCTCACAGGATGAGCGACATTCAAGTCGGAATATCTACTTTATTTTAGTACCTAGTGCTAGTATGTATTCGCAAACAATCGCTGTTCGAAGGTATTAATCCTACCTGACGAATAGGGATGGACAAGCTATGGCTGTAAAGACTCAGCTATAGTTCACACTATACACGTATAATAAGGCGCCTCACAAGCGTTTTATATACACTAGCTTTGGGATTCGGGTGGAACACGGCATAGTACACTTTACATTGTCGTGTAGCTTAATTAAATTACACTTGAAGCGTGGTGGACTCCGATCGTGTACCTTAGTGGCCTGCAGGAGACAGTAGCTAGCGGGGCTCACGTAGTAGTAATTATCTGTTTAGAGCTAAAATCGCTCGTTCAATTACTTTGAGTTAGATGTACATTGTTTTAATCACCAAAATAATGCAGTACTGACGTCAGTCAAGTATTACGTTATTCCGAGCACTGGGGGCTAGCTACCCTTCCCAATTTGGGGGGGCCCAAAATAGGGACCAATCACAGTAGGGAAACTAGGGTTCCGCGCGAAGTACTTCAAAATTATAGGTTAGACTACATCGTTCGTCCAAACACAACGTGATAGATTAATCTCTTAAAAATAACTTGTCATTCACCTTCAAAAAGACTCTGAGTTACTGCGATCACAAATTAGGGTTCTCTAGACGATCTGGCCAAACGTTTAATCGTATTTTAAAATGCAATAAAAATCAAGTTTAGTTTACATACCTTTTATAGGTAGATAGCGGTAGGTTGTATGTTGTATGTACGTATGCGTATTATAGGTAGGTTTAGTTAGTTATATATTTATATTTATATATTTTAAATAGGCTGTTGGGGGGTTACAATTTGATAAGCCGTGACCAGGATAAGAAGAGGGTCCAAAATATTACATTTGGATAGCCAAAATCAGGGTTCGTGGGCGGAAACGGACTGTTACGATGTGCTACCAAAGAACTTGGATGTCTGACATCTGATTTTCGCATTCGTAGACTGAATCTTGTAGGTAGTCGTTTTGTATAATAAAACTTTGTGTTCAGTTATTTGTGATAAACATAGATAAATAACTTTAGTTGGCTTCGGTTTATGCCACAATTTGATGTTCGTGAAATGGAATGAAGTGCGAATGACAATTATAACTGAATGATTAATCTATCAAACAAAGAGAATTATTATTTTTATCCTATGTAGTTTTATAGTTTATAGGTTAATTTAAACCCCAGCTATTGTCTTATATCCGGGGGGTTGAAAGCTCGTATTTTGTACTTAGAACTAATACAGGAGTCAATGAATGAGTGAGCGCTCCCGTTGAATTCTTTTATATGGCAGCGTATTTGAAGTAGGCATTGATAATATAGTTTCTTCTCAATACTCCGTTGGTAAAATTCCGGATGTAAATAATTAAATAAGTTATTTGTTCGAAAGAAATATTTGGTAGGTACATTTTCTAGTTGGTGTATAGGATGGGTAGTTAACGATTTAGTTCAGAGAAAAAGGTCTCTCATAATAATTGATAAATAAGGTAGTTGAACGTTACGAATAGCGTGTACTTATGTAGGCAGACGGGGCTGTGAAGTTGCACTTATTTAATAGGTTAGGTAATTTAAGTAAATTTTAGGTAGGTTATATACTATTTTGTATCAAAATATAGTAATATTTAAGTTATTTACATTTCGTAAAAGAAGCAGTTGTTACATTGAATGCCTACTGTCGTTGGAATCGTAAAAGGAGGTCTGTGAGGGATATGTGGTTTGCTCTTGATATTGTTGTAGGAACTTCAAGCTAATGCGTTGTGGCACAATAATATATCCGTAGTCTCGCAATTTACAGTCGCGAGTTCGATCCTGTTAGAGGTAATTTGTTTTAAAGATAAATTTTATTTTTATTTTTTGTTAGATTGTATATTAGGAGTTTGTAATTAGCCTCGTAACTTGGTGTCGCCAGTTCGAGTCCCGAGGGAGGCAAATTTAGAAAAAAAAAAAATATTATTTTAGTTCTTAATATATCTAGGTTGTAAACTAGAAATAGTCAGTAGCTTCGCATACTAGGGTCGCAGGTTCGGTTCCCGTTGCGGTTGAAAAAAAAATATTTTTTAGTTTTAATTTATTTACGTTATATATTAGGAGTACCTAGTAGCTTCGCATACTAGGGTCGCAGGTTCGATTCCTGTTGCGGTTGAAAAAAAATTTTTTAGTTTTAATTTATTTACGTTGTATATTAGGAACACCTAGTAGCTTCGCATACTAGGATCGCAGGTTCGGTTCCCGTTGCGGTTAAGAAAAAAAAATGAATGATAATAATTTTTGTTTAGTTTGGCTTGTTTCGTAGTAGGTCAAGATTTCCAAAAGTATATTAAGTGCACCTAGGGCCATTGGATGCGAGATAGGGTACATAATAAAGGTTTAATTTTAAATATCTACCAGGGACCTTGAGGTATAATGAGGTAAGGCCGCCGTATACGAGCCTTATGTTCGGATGTTGGGAATTTTAGAGTAACAGGGACAGGTACTGCTCTGAATTTTATTGTAGGAACTTTAAGACAGATACAGCTGTTGGGTAATAACTTTCAGTAAGTGAATTGGGTCTTTACGAACGGATTAGTTTATATGGTGGGTTATTCTAAGAAATAATTCGTTTTGAAAAAAGAAATACCTTCAAGGTAAATAGGCAAATTTTCATAAGGTGTGTGGGTACGTTTTGGCTACGATCGGTTGGGACATTCGGATAGAATGTTACAGGTAGCTGTGGGTACATGCGAAGACTCCTGTCTTTGACGTTCCAAATTACAATTTATTAAGGTGGGTAGGCAGAATAAATAGATTTAAGGAGGTTTTATAGTGTTACATATCTATTATACTGGGAGTAGTCAGTGTTATGGTAGACAATATTTAATATTTCGGAAGTTTATTCTAGATCCTATTAGGGTAACTATGGTTTTGTAAGTTTATTATGCGGGGGGTTGTGAATATAGACATCTGAACTTAGTATTTTTACATAGCAGTATCGCGGAAGCGAACCGCAGTGGCTTGTAGGATAGTTAAGATACGAGGAAATTATTTTAAATTAGTATCTCGGAATTTAAATATTCAAAATCAACATAAAGTAATTAGTTGAGGTCCACGGTACTCAGTCAATCAGACAAATTAAGGGATAGTCTTTATAAATGATAGATATGTATATGAATGTGGAAATAATAATATTAAATAATACATAATATATGAAATAATAAATATTTAATTTAGTATTTGTAATTTATCCTTGTTCAGTATTAGTTTTCGTATACTTTATTCTGCTCAGCCTTTATTAGTTGCTTGAGTGCCCGCATATAGTTTCACTTGTGTCTCTTCCGATCGACAAAGGATGCCGAAAGAGGTCGTTTGAAACGATAAGGCCGCCTTTGCATATAGTTGCGTGTTTTGCTAGATCATATGTGTTTCCTTTTGTATATTTGGCATACAATAGAGGATATTAATCTTATCCTATTTCAAAATAGAAAATTAAACCTGGGTTTTATTTTAAAATCTTTAAGGTCGGGGGGTTGACGAGTCTTCTACTAGGAATCAAAATAAAATCGGCTTGCGTGGTATGCTAGACGAAATATAATATTTTATAGGGCCACTGTATATACGCGGTAGTAAGGTAACCTTATGGTGCTAAAATGAATGAGTACGTCAGTATGCGCTAAGAATAATTTGTAGGCGTATTTTAAAATAGGTAGCATTTTGTTTTGTCGTCATGTAAAAAAAAAATGATATAGGTAGGGTACACATAACAAAAATAACTATGGGATCAAATAATATAAACTTATTCGAAAATAGGATGTTTCGAAAAACCAGTTAAATATAATTTTAAATGAAGTATAGGTACTTATTTGATTTAGCTCATTTGAATATAACATAATTCTTTTATTCATGTATCTAAGCTGCGGTATTCTACTGGAATAGGGTTACTTACATATATCTATGTAACTTGTTTTAAGTTTAATATCGTTTCACTGTAAGTGTAGGTGACTAGTAGGAAATCTAGTTTTACCTATAAATAATGCCTTCACTAGAATAAGCTGCGTCCAAGGTGTAGGTAAATAAATTGAAATGACAATCATGGTACTTGTAGATGACAATAAATACATAAGTAGGCTAACTTTTAAATTTTAGTTAAAAACATTTTATAGATAAGTTTTAGGTGTCTAATATATGCACTCTTTTACGCATTATTAAGTAGTATTTTTAAAAGTGAACTATATTAGTGTACTTGATTCCCTTTAACGTATCTCGTAGGACTAGTTGGTTAAAAGGCATCGCTAGCGGGAGCAGGTTCCGGGGGTGCGCGAGACGCAAGCGGATCGCGGGTGTGGAGAGAAGGGTAGCCGATATGTTAATTCGGGTCCTAAGCTATTTTGCCTACCGAAGTTCATTCAGCTAGATACGTTAGGTAGCTTTGCGTGAGGGAGTAACAAACATACATACATCCGTACATGTAAGGTTTCGCGTGTGTAATATTGGTAATGATTTAAGTAGGTTAGGTGGGTAGAAAAGAAAACTTAAGGTTGTCTCTGGTTTAATTACCTACCTACATTTACCTTATGTAAATGTTGGATACGGATGCATTTTGGAAAAAAAAAATGTTGTTTTGATAAAGATATCTAGGAAATAGCGCCTAGGATAAGTATATAAGGTACTTAAATAGGTAAATTATTCTAAAGGTGTAGGTACCTTAAACTTGCATATCAATTTAAATTAGAAAAACCTTTTAACGGTAAAAATAAATTATTTCCAACCATTTCACATTTCAGTGTGTAAAATAGGTAGATGAGATAAACTTCTAAAATAGGTACATAAGTTTTAAGTAATTTAAAACACCATTCCAAACTAATAAATAAGGTCTTATCATTAGTCCAATCTTAAGGATCATTCAGTACGAAACTTTTATTACTAGTAGATAGCTAGTTATTCGTATTATTCGGACAAGTAGGTAATTATTCGGATTATTCGGGTAGAGTACATAAAAAAAAGCATAGGTTATTATTCGGTACGTAGGTAAGTTGGAGAATCTATAAGTTAGACGATTAGTCAAGGGTTTATTTTTTTAGGAAGTCCTCACGTATTTATAGAAGAAACTAAAATAGTATCATCATCATCATCACATCAGCTCATTTGCGTCCCCACCGAGGGGCTCGAGCCATAAAATAGTATAGACGTAGGTAGTTCAGGAGATTTGGAGTGAAGTTGAGATAAACACATAGTCACATTGTTAGATACATAGGGAGTACCTACACACTTCAGTTTTGATCTTATTTGTTTAGCGCAATAGATTTGTAAGTCGATCTTACAACAGCGGAAATTTTAGCTGGAACATTCTACTTATTTTTAATTAAATACTGTACCAATAATTTGTTATTTGTATAATATTATAAAAAGGCAGGTAAATAGGTAGGGCGTGCTAGTACCTACTATTTCCTAATTCCTTCAAATGTTTTGATTGTGGCGCTGTTACGAATGACATAGGCAGAGCTACTATAGGTGTGACCTTTCGCCACAGGGAAAGTAAGGAGTTAGTTTGTCCTTTTTTCAATAGATGGCGCCACGGGTCATACATTTTGTTTGAAACATTTTACGGTTTTATTCAAAACAATGTTTCATAGAATTTCAAACTTACTAGGCGATAATAGAATTTATTCAATAGGATAGAGATATTTTAGTTCAATTCGATCGAATATTGATGCAAGACAAATTTCTTGTAGTTCGGCCTGTTTTCACTAGGTGTCGCTGACCATTTGAGTTTGCACAGTGAGTTTGTCACAGATGTAAAAGTCTGTCGACTTGCCGCTTATAAGTAATGGCGCTAGCGTAGTTCAGGGGTCGCGTGCGTTCAGAAATTATATGCAGTCGAGGACTTAACGCACAAAGAAAAAAAAAGGGTTAGGTTTTATAAGTTTAAGTTAAAAGGAGACGCCATCGGAATAACAATTGTGATATTTTTGGATTAAAATGTTTTAATATCGGTTGAGTTTTATTATCTAGTTTCAATGGAAAATGAAAAAAAAAACCCACTTGTCTTTTTATTTTGATAACCCGGTAAAATGTGTAAAGGTATGTTTGAATAACAGGTACAGCGAAGCTATGTTATTTCAACATTAGCATATCTACGCTTTTGGTGAATGGCTGATTTTAGTAATCAAATTAGAAGGTACAGTAGGATTATAATAAAAATATTATAATCTTGCTAAATGTAGTGAAATTACGCATGAATAGGAAAGGTAGGGAGTCGGTATTAGTTTTATAAGGTTGCGGTTAGTTTTAAGTTTGCAATGATGCATGCTGCTTCAATTATTTATTACTCTTATATATAGGTTGTGCCGGGTTGTGGTGAAAGTAGGTCATCTTTGGTGCGTTGAATATTAGCGCTCATTTATTTTCAATTTTCGGATCTGATTTTAGAACGAAGTCACGGTCTGTCATTGGAAGTAAATATTATTTTCTCATAATTGCAAGATGAGGGTTTTGGTTATAAATTAGTGAGAATTGTGTTTAAATACTTGAAAATAGGTCTACATATTCTCTTGTGTTGACTACAATAAATATCCTGGCTGAAGATAAGGATTTGTTGACCTTTCCAGGATTGGAATACCACAAAAGGCTGTTTGAGAGTGATGTGAAAAGTGGTTTTGAGTGAGTTGCTTTGATATTTTGGGGGTAAATTAAGGGAAAGTGTGGTCTTGAAGGAGAGTCAACAAATACTGGATATCTGAGTCAGCTGTTGGCACACGCTGTCCTACTTCATGAATACAAAAATAGTACGAACCAACAATTTGTTCTTTTGAGTCTTACATTACGTTGGTTTGGGCTAATTACTCTACCAGAAGCTAAGAACTGGACTTATACACTATACATACTCCAAGGTAAGATTCTATTGTCACTTGGGGGAAGCTCTATTTGGAGAACTTGGCTGATTGTCGCGGGAGCCGCTTGTGTTATATCACAGACAGTTTGGAGAGGTAAACTAGATTGACAATTTACTAATGCGCTTATGCCAGTAGAGGTTCCTGGTGCGTGGGGAATTGGAAGCTAGTGGTCCACTCAATGTATACGCCTATGCGCGAAACGTAGCAGTGGCTTCGACTCACAACCGAAATGCCCGTTCGAACTCCTCTGTGATGGCGGGAGCTGGTCCTGTGCTAATCTGGTTTTGTTTATGGTTGAGTGTATCAATCAAGGGACAATAAATGACATGCCTGGTTTAAATACACACCACACTTAGGGGAGAATGTGCCAACAGGAAATTTTAATAGTTATTAGCTATTTTGAAAATTTCAAAAAGACAATTCTCTGAATTCTATTTTTAAAAATTTTCAGGGGGTTGGATTGTAACGGATCCATATGTATAAATAAATATCTATAGGTATTACAGTAAGTCTTGATAGACTAAAAGGAATCTGTCTATTGGGAAAAACATAACTAAGTTTTATTCAGTCGGGTGAGGATTAACCTCGAGTCGAGTGAATAGACAGTTATTGGAACAAATTAGCTCAGGGACTATTTCCGAGAAGCCAGGCTGCCGCCTGTCGGCCGTCATTCGAACCACGCGGTGCGCACGCTATAACAGTAAGTGTTGCCGCGAAAACTGAGGCCGGAGCGATATTGGCGCCAGTCTGTCTGGCTGCTGGCAGCGACCGACGCTTGCGCGGGCGCCTCGATGTCGGGTGGCTTGGATCACGCCATGTCTATAGGTGTGCGTGCGACTGCCCGCGCGCCGCCGAGGCTGCATCTGTGTGAAAGCTTATAAAACCACGGACGCACGGACGCTGGGGGAACTCATTCGAACAGACCACCACAGGGGAAACACGTATTCAAAGGACAACTGCGAGGACGCCACGCTGCCCGACGACCCCACACATGGGCCGTGTCCATGACCTGTCAGCTAAGTAAGTCAGATGACACAGAAATAGGAAATCTTCGTTCTACGAGGCACGTGAGTGTTTATTTCTTTGAGTTATGTGTTTTCATTATGTTCTCCAGGTTTCATAGCTTATTTAAATGTGTGTTAATTTCCAGTCTATATTTAATAGGTTTTAATACATTTATTTCAGGGTTTTATATTTATTTGATTAGGATAGGTAGTTTGTAGGCCCGCAGTTGGACAAGGGATAATATCCGTCAATGCAACCAGTTGTGACATGATATAACTGCTGTAGCAACGTTTGTAGGATGTGGGAAGAGACTGTCCACTGCTGGGGTATCTGTCCAACAGAGACTGATGGTATAACTGCTGTAGCAACGTTTGTAGGAAGTGGGAAGAGACTGTCCACTGCTGGGGTATCTGTCCAACAGAGACTGATGGTATAACTGCTGTAGCAACGTTTGTAGGATGTGGGAAGAGACTGTCCACTGCTGGGGTATCTGTCCAACAGAGACTGATGATATAACTGCTGTAGCCACATGCGCAGGAAGTGGGAAGAGACTGTCCACTGCTGGGACATTTGTCCAACAGAGACTGATGGTATAACTGCTGTAGCAACGTTTGTAGGATGTGGGAAGAGACTGTCCACTGCTGGGGTATCTGTCCAATAGAGACTGATGATATAACTGCTGTAGCCACATGCGCAGGAAGTGGGAAGAGACTGTCCACTGCTGGGACATTTGTCCAACAGAGACTGATGGTATAACTGCTGTAGCAACGTTTGTAGGATGTGGGAAGAGACTGTCCACTGCTGGGGTATCTGTCCAACAGAGACTGATGATATAACTGCTGTAGCCACATGCGTAGGAAGTGGGAAGAGACTGTCCACTGCTGGGACATTTGTCCAACAGAGACTGATGATATAACTGCTGTAGCCACATGCGCAGAAAGTGGGAAGTGCTGAGTCCACTGCTGGGGAGAGATGATATCTATTCTGCAGCGGCTGATATGATGAAATCACCGGTGCCACGCGGCATCATAAGTTTTAGGGTTCCGTGAACACGAGGTCCACTCAGTTCACTAATCTCATTCGGGATAGTACGGCGCTATGTTGTCGCGGGAAGGCCTATTTCATCGAACTGCCTTCACTGCAAGTGCCACGCGGCATCATAAGTTTTAGGGTTCCGTGAACACGAGGTCCACTCAGTTCACTAATCTCATTCGGGATAGTACGGCGCTATGTTGTCGCGGGAAGGCCTATTTCATCGAACTGCCTTCACTGCAAGTGCCACGCGGCATCATAAGTTTTAGGGTTCCGTGAACACGAGGTCCACTCAGTTCACTAATCTCATTCGAGATAGTACGGCGCTATGCTGTCGCAGGGGAAGGCCTATGTCATACTTGAGATGGCTGTTTACCAAGCTCCATGCAATATGGGCTAGATATGTAGTTCAGTGGTTCATAGATATGAACCAACTCCTAATTCTACCAAATTTTAGCTAAATCTGTCCACACTTTTATGGGATAAATGTAATGGACTAACAAACAAACTATAGGCGTTCGAGCCTCGCCTATTCTGATACTAAAGTAATTATAGATAGGTAGGTCCTATCTGTAGCTTATCACAAGCATGCCTTGGCAGAATTTCACCCGAATCGGACCGAGCGTCTAGGAAAGTATTGAGCAAACAAAGGAATAGGTTAGGCGTTCGCGCCTTACTACTAGTGATTTTAGTAAGACCGATTATGATGTAGGTAAGCCGACCCATCCTGGTGGTAACCATAGCTAAGGTCAGTTAATATGTGCTAGTTTTAGAAACTAAATCTATTCTACGGTTTTCGGATATTATGGGCAGTGTTCACGGTGTCCGGGTCCTGTCGGCTCCTATTGCGTCCTGAACTAGCGTCTCGACCAAACACTTGGCTTACACGCCTTCTCGCTTTGACCTAATTGTGATGCCGCGACTATGATTCGCGTGGGTCTCACAGTGGGTTGCGACTGTGTTGGTTCGTTGTTCTTCACGTTCAGCCAAACTATTAAACTGACATTACTTTCGCCCTTTATCAAGGGTTTGCTACGTCTAAAGACAGAGCTTTAACACTATGTATTATTTTGGAGCCGGCGGCACGATGGATATCGTGTCCATTTCGCTTTAGTTATATAGACCGCAGGTCTTTATATCATTATATATAACTGTATGGCACAGTTCCAGGTCTAGGAACCATATTAGTAGATTAACTACTTATTTCACATTCCGTAGTGCTCTTCTCACAGGATGAGCGACATTCAAGTCGGAATATCTACTTTATTTTAGTACCTAGTGCTAGTATGTATTCGCAAACAATCGCTGTTCGAAGGTATTAATCCTACCTGACGAATAGGGATGGACAAGCTATGGCTGTAAAGACTCAGCTATAGTTCACACTATACACGTATAATAAGGCGCCTCACAAGCGTTTTATATACACTAGCTTTGGGATTCGGGTGGAACACGGCATAGTACACTTTACATTGTCGTGTAGCTTAATTAAATTACACTTGAAGCGTGGTGGACTCCGATCGTGTACCTTAGTGGCCTGCAGGAGACAGTAGCTAGCGGGGCTCACGTAGTAGTAATTATCTGTTTAGAGCTAAAATCGCTCGTTCAATTACTTTGAGTTAGATGTACATTGTTTTAATCACCAAAATAATGCAGTACTGACGTCAGTCAAGTATTACGTTATTCCGAGCACTGGGGGCTAGCTACCCTTCCCAATTTGGGGGGGCCCAAAATAGGGACCAATCACAGTAGGGAAACTAGGGTTCCGCGCGAAGTACTTCAAAATTATAGGTTAGACTACATCGTTCGTCCAAACACAACGTGATAGATTAATCTCTTAAAAATAACTTGTCATTCACCTTCAAAAAGACTCTGAGTTACTGCGATCACAAATTAGGGTTCTCTAGACGATCTGGCCAAACGTTTAATCGTATTTTAAAATGCAATAAAAATCAAGTTTAGTTTACATACCTTTTATAGGTAGATAGCGGTAGGTTGTATGTTGTATGTACGTATGCGTATTATAGGTAGGTTTAGTTAGTTATATATTTATATTTATATATTTTAAATAGGCTGTTGGGGGGTTACAGTAGCCTATGTATTAATCCAGGTCCTAATCTGTCTACCTACCAAAATTTAGCCAGATCTGTTCAGTAGTTTTTGCGTGAAGAAGTAACAAACATACACATTCACAAACTTTCACCTTTATAATATTAGTGTGATTGGTAAGCCCTTGGCATCATCTCACCTGATGGTAAGTGACGATGATGCTGAAGATGGAAGCGGGCTTACCAACATTCCCGACGCAATGGGGAACTGGCTATCTTATCTTCATGCCAGAACACATCAATGCTGTCAACGTTGATGTTTGGCGGCAAGACTTATATAAGATGGTGGTAGCTATCCAGGCGGGCTTGGGAAATGTCCTACCACCAACCAAACTGAGTCTTACAAGATGAACCCGCCGGAATCGAACCCGCGACCTCCAAGTGTAAAGCGAATAGTCTGTTTGTCAGCGGACTGTATTTCATGAACCGTAATAGGTAGAAAAATAAAGTAAAAAATGTAAAGGTTAAATCTTGAATTGTGAACCAACGCAATGGGGATCTGGCTATCTTATATTCAAGCCGGAACACATCAATGCTGTTAACACTGATGTTGGTGGCAAGACTTAGATAAGATGGTGGTGACTAGCCAGGCGGGCTATGAAAATATCCTACCACCAACCAAACCGTGTCTTATAAAGTTGACCACACTGGGAATCGAACCCTCGACCTCCTGGTGTGAAGCGAATGGACTAACCATTTCGCCACGGAGGCTTCTGGAAAAAGAGTTTAATGACGTAAAAGAACTCTTGCAAACAAAACTCCAGATCACCGTCTGCAGTTATGGATCTATTTAATGACTAAAGACTAGTGTGTTATCACTTATTTTATTGTTTAACTCCTGAAATTAATTTTGTATGGGCAATTATTAGTCACTAATGTTATCAAATTTTTAATTCATCATATCGAGCCTACCCTGAATTACGGCGATCGCGCCTTAGTCGACCACGCGGGCCCAGTGCTAGTTGATCGACTTCACACACAACCTTCGAGTTTCTTCGCAGGCTTGGCGGGTTTTCTCACGATGTTTACTTTCACCGTAAAAGCATCGGATAAACGTACATATGAAATCGAAATTCGAAAACACATTGGTACGTCGCGTGGCAGGATTCGAACCACGACGTCCCGGACAAGAGCTTGCGGCCACAGCCGTTACGCCACCGATCTCTACTCCTAATTTTAAGTTAGCCGACTTCATAAAAGGAGGAGGTTCTATATCTGACTTTACATATTTTTTATGTATGTTCAGCGATTTCTTAGTCAGTTGATTGTGCACGATTTGAAAAAAATCTTTTTTCAGTTGATAGGTTTTGCCTTCATAGTGGTCCCATATCAGTTTTATTAAAATCGGTTTGCTTCTATAGGGTTTCGTACTCAAAGGGTAAAAACGGAGCCCTGTTACTAAGACTTCGCTGTCCGTCAGTCTGTCCGTCTGTCACCAGGCTGTATTTCATGAACCGTGATAGCTACACGAATGAAATTTTCACAGATGATGTATTTCTGTTGCCGCTATAACAACAAATACTAAAAAATAGAAAAAGTGAAAGTCTCCATACAAAAAATGTGTTTGTTTTGAAACGTGAAGAAACTAGCGCCATCTAGTATGATGGTACGGAACCCTATGTGTGCGGTTTTGACTAGCACGACCGGTTTTTTAATAAACAAAATAATAACATAGAACCGAATTGTAGTCGGTTGTTTGTAACGTGTTTAGATTTGTTAATTATTACTTCGTTAAGTGTAGTATGTTATTTGCTCGTATTACTGTAAAATAATCGTGCCGACATGTTTTCTCTAGGCGTCCATTGTACAACCACAGTACAATAAATAAAGAGTGTATAACGCACGTACACACACACCCGAAAAACGCTACCTTAATTTTTTGGCCTGTCGGGTGAAAACTAACTTTTGCCCGCAGCTATGCCCGCGTGGATATGTTAACAGTTTTTTAATGTCCTCCTTAGTGTAGGGTGGCTAGTACTACGGAGAGGTCATGCTGTATCTCGGGGTCAATCCACCGTAATAAGATAAAATTTAATTTAAATTTTAATGTTAGACTCTGAGCTACCAAACTGTGAAAACGATACCAAAATCCGTTTATAACTTTTTGCGTGATGCGCGCACAAACACACAAAAATCCAAAAATATTTATTTGGGTACGTGTCAATAACCTATCAAGACTGTTTTTTTCTAGTAATATCTTCAATGAGAGACATGGCTATTTTACACTTTCATAATACTACGCGTCCGTGGCGTAACGGGTAGGGCCGCTACCACCTGTCCGGGAAGTCGTGGTTCGAATCCTGCTACGTACCAATTTGTTTACGAATCTAGATTTCATACGTTTACCCGACGCTCTTACGGTGAAGAAAACATCGTAAGGAAAACTGCACACGCCTGCGAAGAAACTCGAAGATTGTGTGTGAAGTTAACCAACCCGCACTGGTGGTCGATAAGGCCCGATCTCCCTAATTCAGGGTAGGCTCAAGTCCCTCGGTGGGGACGTATATGAGCTGACATGATGAACAAGTGTATGCAATGTTTATTTGTATCAGCTAGTAAAATATCAATTTAACGAAAAGAAAGAAAATAAATCCTTTTAATGTTATATATAAACTTTTCTCGGGATTCAGCTTCTTGTAAAAATACTATGCCGTTTCTAATTAATCATTCTTATATTTTACAGAAAACAATGAAATCCCTGCGACAGAGGAAGAAAACAAATTATACAAAGGTAGGTTTCTAAGCGTTTGTCTACAAAGTTAGAAAGTCTTTATGGAAGGATACACAAAGTATCACAGCAGTGTACTAATATACTTATTAAACTTTTTTAGGAGAGTAATTAAACTTCTTTTTTTTTGTTTTAGACTTTATGACGGGGATCAAAAAGAAGTCTTCGATAGGAATATGCAACGTCTTTGATTGTAATAATATGTGTCGAAGAATTGGCTTTATTGGTGGTAGGTGCGATAGTATCAAATATACTTGCCAATGCTTTTAATCAAATGCAAATGATGTCGCGAAATATCGCCATTTTAATATATATGTAACGGCGAGGTTGTACGACTTGTAATTTATTGGATTCACGACATTTCTAATCTGGAAACAGCAGTTTGATGGTAAGCATTCGCTCAGCAATAGTGGCAACACTATTGTGAGTTGTCAGTGGAATGACGTTGACACATTGACTATTCATTTTTTGCGCGTATTCAGTCACCACTTCAAGTTGGTGCGCAGATAGCTGGTTGGTGCCAGATAAGAAATATCGTGAAAACAATACATGTAAAGTCGGAAAAAAAGCGATTTTCTGCGCCAAGTAGTCTTACAAAGGATAGTAATTACGCAGCGTTTTGCTTACAATAATAATGTAGTAATATAATAATATGTGGATATTACAATAATAATAAAATGTTTTTTTTATCTTCTAAAATATATCAGTACCAAAATCTAAGTATTTCTTAGATATGTATTTAGTGTGCTTACATAAGATATTATTAAGAAAGATTGACATGTATGTATTCATGTCACGTTACAAACTCATATTTTTTTAATAAACCTTAAAATAAAAAATAATCTTTTTTTAATAATAAATCCATTACATACCTATAAATTACGCGTGCAATCCCGGGCCTGTGATCTAAATTCAATGGCACTTAAAGCTTACATTTAGATATTTATTTATCTTTGATCGTCGCGGAGTTTGTGGATAACAATCGGGAAAGTTCCTTGTTTATTCCGCTGAGGTCCACAGCTCTTGAAGTTGAAAGTCTATTATTGTAATAACAAAGTCTAAAACTAAAAAAGATCCTGCTCATATAGTCTAATTTTTGTCTTAATGTAATGATGAGACTTCAGCTGATCAAATGAGTGAACTATCTCGGTGATGCTCAGTATAATGAACGTAATAAATGAAGTAAATATGTTCTTATACACTAGACTAAGCTATATAATATAAAGTCACGCAGGGTGAGTTGAGCCATTTATACACTACAGTATAATAAAGCTTTCGAAGAAGCTTTAACTCCAATGAGTTAATATACAATAGGTATCGAAAACGGTTTTTGAAATGTAAGGATCCGTGTTCTATATTTTACCGTATGGCACAATTAACCTTGCCATCCAAAGGACAGACGGCCGTGGCCTGGTGTTGCACTTAGCATTATCCGCGGTCACGTTCAGGGTTTAGGAACGGGTGTGTTCCAACCTGACGAGACCAAAGGGAGATAGATATATACGCCAGATGAAGTAGTTTGCCTGGTGTCTGGCCATGGGCCAACCGTAGATGGTTGACAAAGGTCTTACAGCAGAAGTTAATTTTCGATTCAGTTGCTCGAAAAGTATTAATTTATAATATGCCAGTTTACTGTACGCAAAATTAATTTTACTGCACACGTGCTTTTCACTTTGCCCCTTTTTTTTAATTCTAACTGGGAGAAACAAGACATTTCTAGCAAATAAAAAAATATAATAATAAACGTACACAATCTTTTTTAAGACTTGACAGAAGAATTTTAAAAGAGATGGCGGCTCGGGTTTACAAATGTCACTCGTTTGATATTTAATTGTATCATAAATAACTATTGTAATTTTATCACATAAAAAATTGCGTTGGGGAATCTTGATAAGCCCGCTTCCATCTTCGGCAACATCGTCACTTACCACCAGGTGAGACGTTGTCAAGGGTTGTTAATAAAAAAATAAAAATAACATTTCAAAGCTTATTTGCAGTTGGAAAATTGACCGTGACGTAATATATCGATGTATCTGTGGGAATTTTTTTTTCAACTCTTACTTACAAAGTTAAGTTTGTCCAATAATCCGATTTTTGTACTACTCGTTAATATTCGTAGACTTTTGTTTGTGTAAAAGCACACGGCTGGCTTGCACTTTCCGATTTTTTTCTCTCACTCCTAGTCAGTCATACATAACGGTATTGTGATGTCACATCACAAAACTGATGTGACTATTAAAGTATCAATAATTTATCTCATAGTTTTTCGTTTCTGTTATTTGAAATTTAACTAAAAGTGCACTATATTTTTTATCTCTTTTTTTTGCGATCTAAAATTATTATTGCAAAAATGTGTTTATGATATACTAGTTAACAAAAAAAGTATTTAGTACTATTACAGCTTAATTAGTAGCAAAGAAAAGAGGCGTACAATTTAACCTAAGTCTGTTCAGTAGTGTAGGCGCTAGAGCATCAGACACACACACACGCAGACGCACATAAATATTTTATGATTTTTTAAACTCTATTAGTGTTAGAAAATCGATCTGCATCAAAATCTCAACTTACTCCTTCGTCATTCGACAGTGCAAAGGTAGTTTGTTTGAGCCTCTTTTTCTGTGTCAGTCATCGTTGCGCGTCGGTAGGTACGTAACGGATGGACCGATTTTAATGTTCCGGTCCAATGCGGATTTTTCGTAATGCTTCAGTTAATTGATTTAATTCATATTAACATGATAACTATTGCTCCTCATAAAAAAAAACTGTAAGCCTTTAATTATTTCCTGGAAGCGTTCCAGGCAAACATTCAAGTCCTGATCATCATGTAAGGTACTATTAAATTGTATAATGCCCATGAATAAATATTTGAAGAAATTTTCAATGTATTTTAGAAGTATGCAGTATTTTTCTTTATAATATTTTTTTTTGAGATACTGTCAGACGTGGGGCATTTTTGTAACTTCTTAGCCAGCCATGCTGTTTTACATATTTGAAATTCTTTTTTCAACTACTTATTCAATTACATCTCAATTATTCTCGTGGAACCATTCCATGGAGCAAAGTGGAAATAACCTCGTTGGAGATGTTGCCCTTCAAGTTAATTGTGAGAGCCTGTACAAAGGGCTCGAACGCAGCACTTGTGGGCCCTTGATGACGGCGTTTCGTTTTCTTTGACTCACTTGAGTGATTTGTCCTAGTGTTGTTCTTAGAAACATCTTCGTACCTATAGGTGTACATGTCACCGTAAAATTGTATAAAAACGTTAGATTATAATAACACTACAATAACACTAAGCGAGGTGAATAAGATTAAATAAATGAGCGAGCGAAGCGAGGGATGTAAGGTTCGGTCAGGTTTGATTGATTTATCAGTCAAAGAGCCTCGCGAAGCCAGGCTCCTCTGGGTTACAGAATGCTTCGCAGAAGTAGAAATCATCGGTTTTATTCGAAGATACAAGAATGGGCCGTGAAATTGTAAGCTGATTGACAATTTACCGTCATATTATAATCTAACTGAATTTAGCGTAGTGAGATTGTAATATCCCGGCGACATATACAAGCGTCGGTGGCGTAAAGGCTAGGGCCGCCGCCTCCTGTCCGGAAGGTCGTGGTTCACACCTGCCACGTACCAATGTGATTTCGAGTTTAGGTGTCATATGTACGTTTATCCGACGCTCTTACGGTGAAGGAAAACATCGTGAGGAAACCTGCACACGCTTCCGAAGAAACTCGCAGGTTGTGTGTGAAGTCGACCAACCCACACTGGGCCTACGTGGTCAACTAAGGCCCGATCGTCCTAATTCAGGGTAGGCTCGAGCCCCTCGATGGGGACGTGTATGAGCTGATATAATGATATACAAGCTAGCATTGATGTATGGATGTTGCTTGGTATTACATTTTTTACCTACTCGTTGAGATAACATCCCTTAACGTCACCTCTAGTAAGGTACAGGTCTTTCCCCAAGCTCGGGAAGGTAAGGCCATACTCCACAGTCCACACCCTGGACACTTCATACAACGGGCCAGCAATGACATTTCAAAAAAGGAATGACGGAACAAACAAAATGGCGGCGAAATCCTATATACGTTCGACAACCAAACTGTAACCAATCTAGGTGACGAGGGGGTGAGGTCGCAATCTAGAGAGCGGCAGGGAGTGTTCATACTGTATGTTAGTACTAATATATATATATATATATATACTTTGGCCATACTCCACACAAGCAGGCCAAGTCCGGGTTGGTGGAGGTTGTATGGTTAACACACTACTGCCAGAAGTTTTCAAGCCGTAAGGCATCTGACACGGCTTAACGACTGCTATGTAGTGATAGCAACTTAACGTGTCTTGCCAAGCACAAAAACGGTCAAGTAAAAATTAAAAACCCAATTTCATAAAAACTTAACCCCTATTTTTGTCTAGTCGGGTAAAAATGTAGCTTATGTCACTCATTGGATTAAGACTAATCTAAGTACACCTCGCAATTGCAAATCTATCAAGGCTACAGAGCGTGCCAAAGAAATAACCTCTGTTTTTGGCTAGTCGGATAAAAAAAATATCCTATGTCACTCACGGGGTAAAGACAAACCTAACGACACCTCGAACTACAAAGTCTATCCATTCAAGCCGTTTAGGCTACAGAGCGTGCCAAAAAAATAAACATACATACAAACACTCAAAAAACGTAACCCTCCTTCTGGCGCAGTCGGCTCAAAAAGCTACTAACATTCAAACCCATCTAGGTCATGACCACGCTCCAGGTCAGTTAACCTGCGTTATTAGCCCAACCACGCAAATAACACTGAGCTACGCCCGCTTCTTTTTTGTACACAAAAAAAAATTTAGGACTGATAACTTTTTACTGCGTAATTAATTAGGTACCTACTCTGTGAAAATCTTTTCCAAACGATTCGTTCCCATGTAAATCTTATAAAAGTTAAAACTTTGAATCCTAACTTTTCGGCTCATTTCTCATAGCTTTTGCGTTTCTGTACCATGCGCTGTATGTAGGTACAGTCAGCGTCAAAAGTGAATTAACACATGAAAGTAAATCAATATCGCAAATCAAGTTTTAGCGCACCATGTCTTCAAATACAATATCTTTACACTATCGATTGATGATATATTGAAATAAAAGATACAGAAAAAATATTCAATAACATTCCATTAATATAAGTACTGATTTTTCATATATATGCAATAAAGTATGTTGAATTGAATTAAGTTCCATGAATGTTCTGCAACGAGATAATTTGTATAGAATTTTATTACAGAGAAATGTATTTTTAAACATTAAAAATGTTAAAAATGTCAAGAAGGATCATAAATTTACCCAGACTTTATATTCATAAGAAGTTATATATTATCGGTATCGGAAATTTTCCGAAAATATCACAGAAAGAAAGTTCTCATCTCATCACTACGCCTCACCAACTGAGTGAAAAAAAAAACAATAAGCCTGCATCATTTCCGCTGTGCAACGATTTTATGATGTTTGCACTTGACTGTACCAAATACCATTGACATGAATACTTTTAATACCTATAGCATATTGCGTAGCTCAGTTTATTAGCGTCACCTAGTGAGGACATTTGGAACGTCATAACTAGTGGTTCGCCTCGAAATGTAAACTCGCGATGTACTCGCTTTTAAAAAAAAAAAACGACCAAGTGCATGTCGGGCCACGCGTAGTTGCCATTATCGTGTCCATATCTAATTTTCAAACCAAATACAGCGGTTATTTGTTAGGGGGTGGGGACACTTGACTCCAACAAAATTTAGCACTTTCAAGCCTATTTTTTTCGAAAACGGAACCCTAATTTATAAAATGGTCGTAGAAGACTCACAATTATTTTTAAGCACTAACCAACCATACTCCCACACGACTAGGTTTGACGAGAAAAAAAATCAACACCACTTTACTTGTACATTCAAAAAGTTTTTTTTTTACAAAAAACGTTCTCTCCGCGTTATTATTATTATATATATATATATATATCTTTGTCAAATTTCAGCTCTTAACTACTAATAGTCTAGGAGCTAATCCGTGGACCGACAGACGGACAGACAGACATGATGAAACTATATATTCCTTGTTGTACTACGGAACCCTAAAAATACGGTCACTAAAACTTGTGCTAGGATCCGTCCAGCGTCATCTAGTGGTGTTTGGAGAAACCATGTATTCAACATTTACAACCCCATATATCTCGGCAACCCTTTTACCGATTTGGCTCATGTTCAAACTTAAAAATAATTTTTATCTTATTAATTTGCCTACCAAATTTCACGACGTTAGATCAACGATACATGACGATACTTGAGTTATCGTCAACCATACATTAATACATACATACATACGCCGGATAGTTCCTGTATAATCTGAGAACTCGCTTCGCTCGTTCAAATATTATATTATCTGCACAAGTACTTCCACCTTTGAATTTTACCAGATGTTTGTAATTTAAGGTAAGTTCTTAAAGTTGACACTCCTTAAGGCGCGGGCGGCTTTCTCTAATTTCGCAGTGGTGCTTTGTCAAACAAAAGGCATCCCGTTTCACGCATTGTCACAGCTAGTTGTTAATTAACTTGGTTGTAAGTTGTAAGTAACTTGAGTGGGTCTGGTAATTAAAACTTAAAGTGCGGGTCACGTTCGTTTGTTTCCCACTTAGTCTACACGTGTCGGCTCGATCAGGGAAAGCCCCATAAAAGGTATTGCATTGTACTATTGGGGTAACTATGAATTTTTTCAGTCCAAAAAAGTTTACAAGTAGGCACTGTAGCACCAAAGTATACGGATATGTTAGTACTAACATACAGTATGGACACTCCCTGCCGCTCTCTAGACTGCGACCTTACCCCCTCGTCACCCAGATTGATACACATTGGTTACAGTTTGGTTGTCGAACTTATAGGATTTCACCGCCATTTTGTTTGTTCCGTCATTCTTTTTTTGTAATGTCATTTCTGGCCCGTTGTATGAAGTGTTCAGGGTAGGGTTACCAGATGGTCGGGATTCGTCGGGATAATCCTGACTTTTCATATGATATCCCGACTCCCGACAAAATACAAAATATCCCGACTTTAAAAAAATATAATATACTCGTAGATAGTTATAAGAGCGCGCGCCGAACTGCGCGCTATGATCTTGCTGTGTATGCCAAGTAAATTGCTAAAATTTCAAGTTATTTTTAGGTACACCGCAAAGGAACGAAATTTTGTAGAGTCTGTGAAATCAAACTAAGTATATGTGGCAATTTAAAAAAAAAAAATATTTTAGTTCTTAAGTTAAATAGCAAATTAGTTGTTTTATTTATCCTGATAAAAACCCCCAAATCCCGAGATTATAAAAATTTATCCCGAGATTTCAATTTCCTGATCTGGCCAGCCTAGTTCAGGGTATGGTAGCACACAGTTTTCAGTTTTATTACGCGTTCTTGGACAGCCAAGAGGATGAATCTTTCCATCCCAGAGGAGCTTAAATTTACCACCTGCCTATCGACAGCGCCTCGAACATCATATTTTGATGGGGGAGGTGAAGTGCAAGAAAGCTAGAGGCAGACCTCCTGCTAAATGGTTCAGCCAAGTAATCAGCACCATCAAACTAGAGCTTCATCACTCATCACGCAGCGCAGCGAGTGACAGAGCCGGATGGAGCGCACTATCCGCCCTCACATCACAATTCCACAAATGACGGAATGACAGATAGGACTGGACTTGGTATTAAAAGAATAATCGACATTACGCTAAACACTTTTAAAACCAATGTCAATTGCAAAAATTCAGAAAAGTTTTGCTTTTTTAAATTTTCTTAACAAGTAGCACTATCCGCCCTCACAATACCAACCATGACGGTCATGACTCACGATCCTCAGTATTGAGGGAATGACGTATAGGACTGGATTTGGTAGTAAAAGAATAATCGACATTACGCTAAACACTTTAAAAACCGATTTCAATTACAACAATTCAGAATTCAGAAAAAAATAGTTTTTTCAAATTTTCTTAACAAATATTTCAGAAAAATGATAGAAAACCTATAAATAAAAAATAATCATTAGAATCGGTTTACATCGGCAATAAAAATCGCATCATATAAATAAAAAATCGGTAATGCGCACAAAGGGTTGCATACCATCTTACTAGATGGCGCTAGTTCCCTCACGTTTAAAAAAAAATAGTTTTTTGTAAGGAAACTTTTTTTTTCTAATTTTAAGTATTTTTTGTTATGGCGGCAACAGAAATACATCATATGTAAAAATTTAAACTGTCTAGCTATCACTGTTCATAAAATACAGCCTGGTGACAGACGGATAGAAAGGCAGACAGACAGACGGACGAACAGCGGAGTCTTAGTAATAGGGTCCCGTTTTTACCCTTCGTTACGGATTTTTCGGTGTCGTGTCGTGTAGTGTAATGTAGTATAATGTAGTGTAGTGTAGTAGAGTAGAGTAGAATATGTAGTGTAATGTTGTGTCACAGTTCAACGATATGGCTCACAGTAGCGCAACGCCTTTGATGTCGCACGATATCGCCACCGGCGTAGGTACTAGCAGTACTAGCCAGTTTGCCAGGCTGTGCCCCGCCGCCCGCTGCCCCGCAAGTACCCTTCCGTTGCCCTGCGTGTACATTCGTTGCACTACTGTAAGCCGTTATATTGTAATACTGTGGTAGTTTAGTGTAGAAGAGTAGAATAGAGTTGTCATGTTCAGGTTATCACGTGGATGTAGTCACGGGGAACAGCTACTTTTTATTCAATTAAAACCCGACCACTTAAAATATATCTTGTTACACTCAGGCATAGTAAAAAGAAAGATAGTAAGTTATCTTCATAATCGGGTACATCGCGCGGTTTGTATGTGTGCGCGTCAGTACGCAAGCACGCACATTATCATCATCATCATATCAGCCGAAGGACGTCCACTGCTGGACATAGGCCTCCCCCAAAGATCTCTGACCGGTTCTGCGCTGCCCGCATCCAGCGGCTTTCCGCGACCTTCACCAGGCACGCCCGCACACTACAATAATAAAAACGACATCTTTCCTTTTACTAAATAACTCGTTTTTATTATTGTAGTGTGCCTGCGTGCCTACTGACAAATACAAACCGCGCGAAGTACCATTGTATGAAGATTACCTACTATTCTGTCTTTTTACTATGACTCAGGGCAATCTAACAAAAGACACCTCGCATTATAGGTAGGTACCAAAGAATAAGACACGAACTACAAGACGTAAATGAATATTGACATTTCTTGAAAGTTTTTGTGCCTATCTCGCCTATCTTAGCCCATTAAAGTTAATTAGTTAGGTACCAACTTTTGCGAGGCAAGTTTGAATGTTCATCAGATAATGGAAATTATAATACTAATCTTCCTTGTCTTATAAATTTGAAGGCAGAATTTAATTTCAAGACGCATAAAAGCTTTTAAGAAAAATTTCTTAATCGAAAGTTTCTTGTAGAGGTGTGCCTAATACCTTTTAATTAAATGCAGCTTTTGGTATGATGTTCGTTAGAGAATTGGCGAAATTCATGAAATTATTCTAATCATAATTCTAACCATCATTATGATAGATTTACTATTATATTTTGACTTCTTATTAAACTTTGTTTTAACACCTTATTTTTATTGTAACATTGATTCTATGAATTTTGACGATTATGTTACACTTTGACATTTTTAATTTTTAATAAATATGTAATTGGTAACATGAAATAAATAATCTAATCTAATCTATTACTCAATATTAATTCCTAGTAGTTACTCACTAATCTTTTTTTTTAAATTCATTATTGGTAAGCCCTTGACATCATCTCACCTGATGGTATTCAGTAGTAAAGCAGCATTTAATTAAATGATATTAGGGACACCTCTACAAGAAACTTTCGAATAAGAAATTTTTGTTAAAATATTTTTTTCTTAAAAAACAGCTGGTCGAGGTTTTAAATTTTCCACGAGAACTTTTGAATTTATCGGGATAAAAAGTATCCTCAATGTTAACCTGGACTATAAGGAATCACACCACAATCGCATATCATTAACATGTACCGAAAAACTGAAATTCTCAACTCCGTCCGTCCGTGCGTGCGTCCGTCACGCTTAGCTCTGGACGCTAAAGTTTTGTTTCATTATTATCAAAAGTTTCTTCGTCCCTAAAAGCTATGCCCACGTGAACGAAGCCGCGGGCAAAAGCTAGTTACCAATTGAAAACCACGCGTTTCCCGTGAAACTGCCAGTATCATTACTAGTAGTATCATTACTAGTAGTGCCATGGTAAAATTACATTAACCGTAGCACTACCACAGCTGTTAAGAACACTCGCCACACTTGTCCACAAATGCCTAGTCTAATCTAGAATAATTAAGAATAATACCACGGCGAAAAAAAGCTCTTTACAATAAAACTGTAGTGTAGTTGAAATTTAAATAACAACTTCACGGATTTTAAACATTTTTGGCTATTCTAAACCAGTAGACCATAATTATCAGCAACTTATAAAGTATATTTCATGTCGCCATCATCAGTGTTAGGACATGAAAATAAAAATCAAATTAAACGCAACGCAGGACCTATCGTCGTGGAAATCCTTGGGGGCGGGGGGTTTGTCTAGCAATAGACGTCTTTCGGCTGCTATGATGATGATGAACGCAGTTTATTTGGAAGCTCGCCAAGTTAACCATATGGATTGAATTACATTAAAAAATGCGCAATTCATCATGGTGAAATGGATACAATCGTAGCTCCTTCCAAATCTTGACAGTTTGTCTTTAACTGGCTACGCTTATAATTCCCTTGAGGTGCAAAATCAAGTAATAACCTAATAATGACAGCTACAGAGCGACAAGGATCTTTTGTCACTTTGATGACATTAAAACGGGGCGCTGCTCGTGAATTATGATGTCACCGAAGTGTAAATTCAATGGACTGTCATGTTAGTTCCTGTTTTTGCCACATGCCAAAAAGATCCTTCTCACTCTGTAACGTGCCAAAAACAAAAACACTTCACTTGAGAACACCTGCAAAGAAAATGTATATAGATAATCAATTTTGAAAGGTTCAGCAAGGAGTCGAGATATAATAATTGTTATAAAATAATTAAATAATATTCACAATATTACTATCTATTAATTATCGCCATGTATTTAATTCAACCTCTTGAAAACGTTCAAGTGTTCATTAATAACAAAAACGCTAAATACGTTAAAAACCGACTTCCATGGCAACAACTTAGTACATTTTTGCATTATTATTTTTGGTTTTTCTTAATTTTCTAATAAAGTACTCATCATCATCATCATATCAGCCGAAGGACGTCCACTGCTGGAGATAGGCCTCCCTCAAGGATCTCCACGACGACCGGTTCTGCGCTGCCCACATCCAGCGGCTTCCCGCGACCTTCACCAGATCATCGGTCCACCGAGTGGGAGGCCTGCCTACACTCCGCTTTCCGGTGCGTGGTCGCCACTAAAGAACTTTACTGCCCCAACGGCCATCTGTTCTACGAGCAATGTGCCCCGCCCACTGCCACTTAAGTTTATCAATTCTGAGAGCTATGTCAGTTACTTTCGTTCTCCTACGGATCTCCTCGTTTCCGATTCGATCACGCAGAGAAACTCCGAGCATAGCGCGCTCCATTGCCCTTTGGGTGACCTTGAGCCTTCTTATGAGGCCCATAGTAAGCGACCATGTCTCAGTTCCGTATGTCATCACTGGCAACACACACTGGTCGAAGAACTTGGTCTTAAGACACTGCGGTATCTGGGACGTAAATATATTGCGAAGCTTCCCGAACGCTGCCCAGCCGAGTTGGATTCGACGATTGATCTCTTTCCTCGTAACTCGTACCTACCTAACTAGACTGTTTGTCCCAGGTATACATATTCGGTAACAGCTTCGAGTGTAGAGCCTCCAACCTTCAGAGGAGTAGGTATAACACGGAAGTTTGACATAATTTTCGTCTTGTCCATGTTCATTCTCAGACCCACTTGTTGAGAGGCTCTACTGAGGCCATCACGCATTGTGCCTAGGTCGTCAACAGTCTCATTATTGACCGCGATATCGTCAG
Organism: Coleophora flavipennella; assembly: GCA_947284805.1. Taxonomy (NCBI): domain Eukaryota; kingdom Metazoa; phylum Arthropoda; class Insecta; order Lepidoptera; family Coleophoridae; genus Coleophora; species Coleophora flavipennella. The sequence continues at coordinate 13,619,176 of OX369264.1, read as the reverse complement.
CGAATCGAAGGTGGGTGATGTACTCGCCGTTGATATTGATGCCGAGTCCACCCCAGTCCAAAAGCTTAAAAACATCTTCCAGGGCGGCGTTTAACAGTTTCGGAGATATAACGTCTCCCTGTCTCACCCTTCGCTGCAGCTGGATAGGTTCCGAGTTTTGATCCTGGAGGCGAATCGACAGGGTGGCGTTTTCATACAAACAGCACTTCGATATATCGATAGTCATTTTTGTACCGCTGGAGAGACTGTAACACAGCCCAAGTTTCGACTGAATCGAAGGCTTTCTCATAGTCCACGAACGCCAAGCATAGTGGCTGATTGTACTCTTCAGTCTTCTGTATAATCTGCCGCAGCGTATGTATGTGGTCTATGGTACTAAAGCCTTTTCGGAAACCGGCTTGTTTGGGAGGCTGGAAGTCGTCAAACCTGCGTGCGAGACGATTCGTAATGACTCTCAAAAACAGTTTGTAGACGTGGCTCAGAAGTGAGATGGGTCTGTAGTTCTTCAGCAGGGTATTGTCGCCCTTTTTGAAGAAAAACACGACCACACTTCTGTGTCATGCCTTAGGCGTTTGTCCCTCAAGTATAACGGAATTAAATAATTTCTGAAGAGCTTTAAGTACCGGTGTTCCATCTGCTTTCAGAAGTTCAGCCGTAATTCCATCATCACCCGGTGCCTCATTGTTTTTAAGCTATTTAAGAGCCATTTTAATCTCGTACAGGCTGACGACCGGGATATCTTCGGTATAGTGTCGGGTAAGTCTAGCTCTTGGGTCTTTAGCCAGATCGCTGACAGGCAGACGTGTGGTCGTGTACAACTGTCCATAGAACTTCTTTACTTCTTCCAGCAACTCAGTCTTAGATGATATGATCCTGCCATCCTCAGTCTTCAGCTTGGTCAGTTGGCTTTGACCAACAGACAGAACTCTCGCGAACACTTTTGAGCCTTTATTGTTCTCAATCGCCTCTTTTATACAATTTGTATTATAGTGGCTCAAATCGCGAGTTAGAGACTTAGAGATCTGCTTGTTTAGTTGCTGATATACTTAATAGCGTCTTCAGACGACTTCAAAACTAATCTGCTTCTTCCTTTTAGGAGTTTGCTGGTGAAGTCCGAGATTTTTTTGGTTCTGATTGAACGGCGAGTTTTAAAAATCTTAGACCCGACCGTTTGGATAATTTCCACGAACCTGTCGTTAAAATCGTCCACATTCTCGCAGTCTCCTAGGCATTCGAAGCCATTGTGCAACTGAAGCTGAAAGTTCTCGGGGTTTTGGTTCTGAATGGGCGCTGGTCGGAGCGTGGACTTCATCAGTCGACATCTTTCTAGCTCGTGGAAATTCTCCAAATGGTCGGGCCATTTGGACAATTTCCACGAACCTGTCGTTATAATCGTCCACATTCTTGCAGTCTCCTAGGCATTGGAAGCGATTATGCAGCTCGAGCTGAAAGTTCTCGGGGTTTTAGAAGCTGGATGGGCGCTGGTCGGAGCGTGGAATTCATCAGTCGACACCTTTCTAGCTTGGTCTTTAGATTCAATGTGCCTCTTACAATTTGGTGATCGCTTCCTGTTTTTACTGAGTTGATCACAAAGACATCATTGAATATTTGCCTTCTCGTCGACAAGATAAAGTACTACACCGATTTTAATAAAATTTATATAGAACCACACGGGAAGCACTAGCTTTCAAATAAAAAAAGAATTATCAAAATCGGGACTTAGTCAAAAGTTCCAAGGTAACACACATAAAAAAACCATAAAGTCGAATTGAGAACATCCTCCTTTTTCACAAACCTAGTCACAAAAATCACAAAATTTCTTTATATCAACTAAAATAATATACGTCTTATATTTAAAATCTCTTTGTTAATTTCTACAATTGCACCAAATGCAAATACTTCTAAAAATACCAACGTTTCCAACTGCATTTCGCTAAAAAGAACAACAGCACTTGACTCGAAACAACGTGGCGAACATCCTCATTGCTCGGTCTGTCGCTAACCGCGTTATTCAAAACGTAGTTCACTTTACGCTCGCACTTCTCATTACACGGGCCACGTAACTGGCTAAAGAGAGATGGAAAAATAAAAACAACAAAGAGAGAGAGAGAGAGAGAGAGGGGAAAAAATGAAATCGGATCCGTTTTCAGACTTCAGCGCAGAAAAGAGCAAAAAGTGCTATGGCCACCTCGAAACACAAAAGCGTAATTAAATTTCAATGATAGGTCTTTACCTTTGAAATTGCCGATTCAGTTTTTGACGTTCAATGCCAATTTTATTGAAAATAGAAGTTATTGTTGCGTTAGTATTTTATTAGTAACTAGTGGCATATCTTTCATGTTCCAATCCCCTATGTAATGTACTATTGAATAGAACAAAGGCGTTTTCTTAGTGGTCAGATAGGATTTTTTTTTAGATTAGTTTATTTCCTTGAATTTTCCTTCTTATGCGGGGTATTCCCAAATACGACATTAGTAACAAAGAAATTGCTGCGATACCTCTAGGGCTTTAGAATTAAGTATGTGTATTTTTGCCTCAATAAATGCGATTTTTTTCAGGTGAAAAAACCCGACTTCATGAGGTTAAAGCCACCGTGCTCTCAAATTATCTAAACAATAGGCATATGTTTACCACCATTTAATTTCTAATAGTCTAATGCCATTTTGATAATAAAATTTGTTTTAATAAAATTTGTTCTTAATATTTATTTTCATATTTTAACTTTTTTATACAATCTGCAATTTTATAGGTAACAAATATTTTCTCTAATTAGGATATGACAAATAGTACAACATCATCGCATCAGCGAAAACAGGCTGATTAGCAAAACACGTATTACTAGGTACCTACTAGGAGGTGATATTATTGTATCCACTGAAAATTAATTAATTAATATGTTAATGCTTAATCTAATGATAACATGGATGATAGTTTGTTAGGTTTGTTATTTGTGAATTTGTCAATTACCGTGAAATTATTAAATTTATGATATAACTCTCCTCCGCATACAATAAATAAGGCAAGCATGTCCACATGTCCCTCTCAAAAGTTATTTTTTTGTTGAATGCATTGGATGTTGTCTATTTTGTCTGTTTCGCGACTGTAGGGCGAGACTTTTTGAATTATTCAGTAACTAATATTCCAACTGTATGAGTTTGTGTCTACTATAAAGCCGTTTCAGCCGACTTTTTTTTAATTCACAATTGGTATTGGCATCATCTCACCTGATGGTTAGTGACGATGATGCCGAATATGGAAGCGGGCGTACCAAGATTCCCCAATGCAATGGAGAACTGGCTATCTTACCTTTAAGCCGGAACACATCAATGTTGTTAACACTGATGTTTGGCGGCAAGACTTAGATAATATGGTGGTAGTTAGCACTTACAAAAGTAGGAGGCTCTCAATTCGTTTGGTGTAAATTTTATGAAACGTCTTTGGGTTCAGACGGAACCCTACCGCAAAATGAGGCATATCACCCTAAAGTAAGTTCTTCAACATGCCAAAACAAGATATCCAAGTGTTGTACCCTAACATAGGATTTATTTGATGACAAAACTTGTCTGAAATCTGACCATTTTTTTAAATAAATAATTTCCATTCAAAATAGATGATCCCTAACCTAGTCAAATCATATGCTAATTTTATGTCTATCAAACACCCACTAGCTTCTTAGCTTCTAGCTTCTTGGTACCCAAAATACGTGAACTGGTTGAGATAGATCAGTTGAGATAGATCAGTTGGTTGATGGTGACTGTACTTACAATCCGTGGATGACAGAACTTTGGGATTTTCCCTACTCTCAAAACAATATGTTTTTCTGTCAGATAACGACTGTAACACACACATTATATTAGTCATGTGAATTCCCGAACTAAAAATATGTAAACATAAAACTTTTTAGATAAGAGTGGTCAGCATAGGTACATCGCATTTATTAAGGAAAACCACACTTCAATAACAAGAGATAAATAGCTTACGTGGACATTTGATAGTTGTTTGAAAAACGGTTTTAAAAATATGCAATTTAAAAGTAAAAAGGACCCTAGGTCAGTCGGGCCAATGGAGAAAGAAAAGATAAGCGAGAGAGAGGACCTACTTGGAATCTGAAGATTGTCTGAAAATTTCATCGAAATCGGTCCAGCCGTTTTGGAGTCTATAAGGAAAATTTTTTTTTCCTTCACATAGCACAGAGATAGACTGGATTCAAGTGCTAATAACTACAGCCTCCCTGATATAATAAAAGGATTTGAATGTAAATCACATGTTAAACGCTCATAAGAATTAGAAATGATTTGAACGATTAAAAATTATTCAAAATGATTACAAATCAAATCATTTTTAATCCTTTTTAATGATTTTGTTTAATCAGGGCTGTGATTAAAATAACTAAAAAAGAGATTATAAGGTTTTCTTATTTGTTTACTTAGCTTAAGTAATAAAAATATGTATCGTTTATTTAAGTAAATAAACTTTAAACAAAAAAAAATGTTATGAGGACAGGTTATAGCGGTGAATACTTATAACCTGTTTTGTCCGTTAAATTTGGAACCATATTAAAATAAATAAACTCATGTGAGTCCAACTATGTAACTTAATTAATTAATTAGTTTTGATAAGCATTGCTATTTAAACGGAGACGGAGGGTCGAAATGATTCATATTGTTGCAACCATTCCGAGCAAATGGAGTCCCAAAAAAAAACATGTATCAATTGTGGCCGAGTGTACGATTTCAGCCCATTTTGGAGGTGGTGCAGAGACTGTGGACTGAATAAGTTCATAGAGGAGCAGAAACAAAAAAAAAAAAAATAAGTGTTAATCTTCCGTTCACACATCATGAATTTTTTGTCTAACATTTTTTTTGGTGTTTGTCTAAACGTACTATCCTCATAGATAGCAGTGAGAAGCCAGTGCTGTCGTTAGCTGGTAAAGATATTGAGTAAGTTAGTATTCTCAAGAACCTGGAAGCTATTATCGATCCGACTCTGCAATGATCTGAGAACAACCGGACTATACGCTGTTATCGCCGATTCCGGGTACATCAATGTACAAGAGCTCTTTTCTTGTCCTTGGAGTTGCTTTCTGGAACTTTGTGCCACCTGCTGTTTCAACTGCTGCTTCCCTGGATGAATTCAAGACGATGCTACAACCACTTACTTGCTATTGAGCAAGCTAAGTCGCGAGTGCATAGTTTCTGGTGTGTGATGTGCTGGTAGGGCTGTCAAGTGTTATATGATACAATACTTTTTGTAAATCGTTTTGTTTCTGTTTTTTTAAATGCCATGAGTTTTATATTATTTTTGTCTTTATTTAAAAAAAAAAGGTTGAGCTAAAGCTTTTGTATTTTGTAATGATAAAGCCTACTCGAGGGTAAGCAGGCTAAAATCTTAAAATATTAAAAATTTTAAATACAGAACATAATTATAAAAAGCGTCTGATTATGGAATCTATGTAAATGGAGAGGCATCAAGATTTAATTAATAAAAGGAAAGATACAGAAACCATAGATAAGATCTACCATGATTTAATTAAATTAAAATAATCTTTAAAAAGTACCGTTGTTACACTTTCTTGGTTAATTAGTTGGAAATTTAAATTTGCGTTTGTATTCATGTAATTTCAAAATTTGTAATTGTAAGTGTCTTTTAAACTTTATGATTATATTTATGTAGTTCAAAATTGACAACCCTGGTTATCTGGGTAGGTGATTTGAATGACTGACTGTATAATTTGTAATATTACCAACTGTACATAAGACCAGTGTTAGCACACGGTTTTGGCTGTCAGTTGACCAATAATAAGATTTATGAACGCATTGTTCATGTGACTTTATAATTTCTTAATATTATAGTGTTTTTTAACTAACGTTAAGATAATTAAAGTTAATGAATTAATTAATTAAGTTACATAGTTGGACTCACATGAGTTTATTTATTTTAATATGGTTCCAAATTTAACGGACAAAACAGGTTATAAGTATTCACCGCTATAACCTGTCCTCATAACATTTTTTTTTGTTTAAAGTTTATTTACTTAAATAAACGATACATATTTTTATTACTTAAGCTAAGTAAACAAATAAGAAAACCTTATAATCTCTTTTTTAGTTATTTTAATCACAGCCCTGATTAAACAAAATCATTAAAAAGGATTAAAAATGATTTGATTTGTAATCATTTTGAATAATTTTTAATCGTTCAAATCATTTCTAATTCTTATGAGCGTTTAACATGTGATTTACATTCAAATCCTTTTATTATATCAGGGAGGCTGTAGTTATTAGCACTTGAATCCAGTCTATCTCTGTGCTATGTGAAGGAAAAAAAAATGTTCCTTATAGACTCCAAAACGGCTGGACCGATTTCGATGAAATTTTCAGACAATCTTCAGATTCCAAGTAGGTCCTCTCTCTCTCTTATCTTTTCTTTCTCCATTGGCCCGACTGACCTAGGGTGCACGGAGAAAAAAATATCGTCAGAATAACTATTCAAAGTTTATAGTTAAATTAGTTAAAAGACGTATCGTTAATATAGCCAACTGTTTCGTCAAACTAAGGATCTGTATCGCTGAATTGGCTATACAGATCCTCAATTCTAGAAAACAGTTGACTACATCAACGATACGTCATTTAACTAATTTAACTATAACTTTGAATAGTTATTCTGACTATATTTTTTTCTCCGTGTGCTTTTTATATTAATAATATGTATGTTGCAGTCGTTATCTAACAGGACAAAGTATTATTTTGAGAGTAGGGAAATTCCGACGGAAGTACGGTACTGCTATTGGTTTCTGGCAATTGCATGACACCACCTCGTGGTCAAATAATATAAGTAAAATAGTCTTTTTCTTTCTAATTTAGAGGTAAGGGTTAATTTTAAGGGTCTTAGGAAATGAAAATGTAAAAAAAAATACATAAAAGTTATGCAAATTTAAAATATGCGACATTAATACCGTAGATAAGTTTATATAGTTTAGGATCGTGTATAAAGATATGCATAGAGCTACTGTTTCGTAATTAATGTTTTACTTAAGAAGAAATAGGTCATAGATATAATTATAGAGTAATTTAGGTTTCTTCTTTGTTTGCTAGTGAAAACTGCCAATGTTTTTATGTTATTATTTATTATCTCGAGTTGTAAAAGGATGTCTTTGTTTCTGAAACTTTATATGTGTAATTAGACATTATCTTCGTTAAGTTTTTATAGAGTGTATAGACTTCATTTGTGACATTTGATGTGTATTTTCGTTCATTCTCTAAAAAGCTACAAAATTTGCGAACTAGTCACAGATTTGTAAGCTCTCAGATACCATAAAATTCACTATTTATCAACCATTATGATTCAGCATAGAACGATAGCCATTCAACACAATAAATGGTCATTCTTTAGCGCCTACATGTTTTAGAATATCAAAATCCACTGAATATATGTTATGAACCTGATGTGATGTCTTGTTTACGAAAATGCCATTACTCAGCCATAATAAATCATTTCGGATAACATCTGTGTTTCATTTAACGCTCCCTGTACAATTATAAACAGTGCGCATGGTTAAATTTTTTATAAGAATTTTCTAGTTGTTTTCTTCTAATCTTTTGATGCGCACTCACAGAAAATCTCGTCGAGTTTAGTTAAGTCCTTACTTTTGGATCCGAATAAATTCTGAGTAAAAAAATATTTGTTGTAATCTTTACCTTATTAAATTAAACAAGTTTGTACGCAACAGAAATATGTTTACGCAAAAAATATTATTTTGATGTAATGATTAAATAAAAAAAAATCATAATGTGCCATAGTAAACTACATTAAAACTTAAATAATAAAAAAAAAACCCCCAACAAAAACCTCTAAAAAATAAAAAAATAAATAATTTGTATTAGCCCTTTAATTTTAATTTAAGTAGTAACATTTCGATCCAAGAGTCGTCGCGTAGGGGGACCGCTAAGTTGTGAAATTATTAGTAATGAGTTGTAAGTGAGCATGACGATTTCGTTAATAAGCAAAAACGTGGCTCACACCTAAATTAAAGTAATTCCGAAGATTTTTGTCAAATAGAGATCATTAAGGAGGCTGTCCGTGATGAGCTACGTGTCGGCTTAAAAGAGAATCTTGTTGAAGTGATAACCAAAATAATGAGTAATCAGATTGAATTCACCGTGTCTAATGCTGTTTCCCCTCTTACATCCAAGACAACACTCCTTAAAGAAAAAATCCCCTGCCTTCTAAATGCCCAAAAGTCCGGTAAGAGTGACAGGCTGGTTATGTTTCATCATCATCATCATATCAGCCACAAATCGTCCACTGCTGGACAAAAGCCTCCCCCAAGGATTTCCACGACGACCGGTCCTGCGCTGCCCGCATCCATCGGCTTCCCGCGACCTTCACCAGGTCATCGGTCCACCGCGTGGGAGGCCTATGGGTGGTTATGTTTAACCCATCACAAATGGCTGCACCGCAAGTACCGAACCCCATCGTGGCTCCTTCAAATGCCATCACAGTGGGCTCATTTCATCTGTTCAATAAAATCACGAATAAAAAAATTGTTTTAGGGTGCCTCTCGTAAATGTAAGAAGGGGGTGTTTTTTTTATTGAAGTACCTTATCGTATAGTGTATCGTTGAATAGGTCTTTCAAAACTAATAAGGGTTTTCTAAAACTATTTATCGGTTCAGGGATTGGTTTGCGAAATATTAAGCTTTAAAGTGCTCTTTTTGTTAGAATTATTGGTCCCCCCCCTCTGCCAGCTAAATCACTATTTCAGGACATCTGAAAAAAATTGTAAATAGTAGGACATAATTATAATCAAGTTAAACGGAAAACTTGTGGAAACATTCCAGCAGTGGACGTTTTCGGCTGACCTGATGATGATGAAACGGTATATTTCTTAGTGATGTGCAGTTGGATTTCCACATCACTAAGTTACTAGATTTGCCATACAAACTGAAAGTACATATTTTTAAAATAAACATATATTTTTTTTTTAAAAAATTGCAGAACCCTACTTTGCACTTGGTCGATTTTGTTAATTATTATTATAACCTTTTTAGTGATTTTTTTTATACCTTCGAAGTAGGTTTTATTTTTTGCTATAAAGCTTTTTACTAGGTACGTGTATAAATAAGGTCATTTAGCCGTAATTTATCTTTATTTCCGTAATAATTATAGACGTTGTTGGCAGAATTTAAGTAACTGCTATTCATAAGATATAATATTATATAGGAAATTACTGAATACAATCGCCTAACGACTAGCGGTGTGTAATTAAGGGATAATAATACAGAACTATGGGAGATGCTTTCGCGTCGGAATTCAGTTATTGCCTGCCTTCGCTATCAACAATCGCTTACGGGGAATCCTAGGAATACCTACCTTTGTTTATTAAAGTATATCAAAAAGCCATAAAATTGCAGAAATATTATATTTTTCCAGCATTTTCTACTTTTTTTTTCCACAATTGTTAAGCCATTGGCATCATCTCACCTAAGTAAGAAGATAGAAGCGGGCGTACCAAATTCCCCAACTGGCTTTTTTTAAATTTGCTAGCCAGGCGAGCTTGGAAAATGCCCTTCCACCAACCAAATCCAGTCTTAGAAAATAAGATACCGTCGGGAATTGAAGCCGCGACCTCCTCGATGTAAAAGGACTAAACATTAAGGAACGGAGGCTTTTAAATTTCGTTTCTAATTAATATGATAAATATATATTATGAATTTTTATTATAATAATTATCATGTCTCAAAGATGTTACCTATTAATATTATTTGTTTTTTTTATTTTTTCTCACACACACACTTGTTGTTTATTTTTTACTCCTACTTCACTTAGCATGTTTTATTCTTGTATACCGAAGGGAGGGGACCTGGTGATCTATACTACAAGATATACATCTTGCTTTAGCCGTCAGACTCCCACCAACTTATGTTTGTACATTATATATATTTTTCTTACTGTACCTTATGAATATGATTGTGGGAAGAAATAAATTGTGATTAAAAATACTGACCTGATGGTAATAAGTGATTGAAGATGATGCGGAAGATGGAAGCGGGCTTATCAACATTCCCAACACAATGGGTAACTGGCTATCTTATCCTCATGCTAGAACATATCAATATCGTCAACATTTATGTTTGGCGACAAGACTTAGATAAGATCGTGGAAGCTAGCCAGGTGGGCTATGAAAATGTCCTACCACCAACCAAACCGAGTCTTAAAAAGTTAAACCCCGCCGGGAATCGAACCCGCAACCTCCAAGTGTAAAGCGAATGGTCTGTGTGTCAGCGGACTGTATTTCATGAACCGTAATAGGTAGAAAAATAAAGTAAAAAATGTAAAGGTTAAATCTTGAATTGTGATACTTTCGTGAGCGATTCCGATTAACTTGTTTTATTTTACTAAATAGGTACCTAGTCTTATACAAATACAACCAAAATATTCTTTCTTTTTATCTCTGAAAGATGCTAAGGAGAGTTTGGTCAACTTTACTGGTTGTTCAAACGCAACGATTGCATTGTCTAAGCAATGACTTAGAACGTCTTTGGCAATATCACAGATAACGTTGGTAGCTAGAGACATGCAGGTCTTGTCTAGACGGTCGGTGTCTAGACAGCTTGATCTTTAGTAATATTCAGCAAATCCAGCTGATTTAAAATAGAAGTACCTACCTGGGAATGTTTCTTCCACAACTTAAAAAGGTAAGTAAGTAAGTACGGTCAAGAGTAAATCTAGCTAGAATCTCGTAGTACGGTTCTGAGTCATACGCGTTCGGCATAAGAACGGTACTAAGTCAAAAGTGACAGCTTGATTTGCTCTCGACTGTACCGTTAAACACATAAAAACTGACTTCAATCGCAATAATAAAGTACAATTTTACACTTTTTTATATTGTTAATTTCCTTTTTTTTACCCGAAATTGATAAAGTTTAAATACAGATGACGAGATCATCTCGATCGTGCGAAATAAACATTCGAATGTCATATTCCACCAGTATTGTTCAGTATTTTTATGTACGCAGGCCAGCACATCAAGCTACACAATTTGGACTTTGTACCGTTCTTATGCCGAATGGGTATGGATCAGAATCGCACTACGAGTGTATAGCTTGATGTGCTGGCCTCTGTACCTAACATTAAAAACTAAATGTAAATTTATTTTATAAATCTATACAATATTAAGAGAATTGATGAAATCTAATGGGAGTCCGAAAGCCAACCTTATTGCTTTATTTTTTTAAATGAAAGGTTTTGATGCACAAATTTGTTGACACGCATTTGAAATCACACCCGCGAGCGTCTAGCGGCTCGCGCACCGTGCTCCCTCTAGAATGTAATACGAATCCGTCCGGCAATTAATAATCCAAGAAATTTGCTTATATTTTTTAAATGAAAGGTTTTGATGCACAGATTCATCATCAAGCATTGAAAATCACCAAACTTTCGTCATGTCCAAGTTATAACCAAACGCGATTTTTATAGCCATACTTATAGCGTGAGATGGGACATCACGACTACTAGCGATTATAGACAAAATTGCGGTGTTCGTCAGGGTGGGCTTACATCTCCGGACTTTTTTAATACCTATGTCAACGACCTTTTCGTTGAGCCCACAGAAATCAGAATAAATTATTTCAATTTCTGTGGTTGAGCCACAGTATTACAATATAGCGGCTTACAGTAGTGCAGCGAATGTACTTATGAGCAACGGAAGGGTACTTGCGGGGCAGCGGGCGACGGGGCACAGCCTGGCAAACTCCGAGAGTTTACCAGGCTGGCTACAGGCATCGTGCGATATCAAAGGCGTTGCGCTACTGTAAGCCATATCATAATACTGTGATTATAGGCTCCCGTTACCTGGTACGTAACCCTGAAAAAATTGGTAAAGTTTATTGCGGGAGGCGCATCATAAATCCCACGCAGACGAAGTAGTAGACGTCTGCTAGTCGTACATAAACAAACTAGTTGTTCTATGTACTTAGGATATAATGTTTCTAGTTTCAGCTGCATGTTGCATCGTTTTCAGTCGAGCGCTCCATCTCACGGGCGTTGCACACATTAATTATTTTCCTGCTAATTGAGAAACACTTAACTATGCGTAGGTATGCACTACGAGTATGTTGTAACAAATAAATTCTTTGAATCTTTGAACGAGACTCGGGGAATAACCTTTTATAAATGTATGTAATTTAGGCATAAACTTATTTAAGCTACAACAAGGCTTTATGAATATGACGGTGGATGACAAAATTTTTGTTACGTATTTGCAATGAGTGGCTTTTGAAGGAAACGTGATTGTGAGATAAACTGAGTATATACAGAGCACACACACACGCACTCACACATACACACACACAATTTTTTTTTTGGACTATTAGTGAAATACAATCGATTCCCATTTAAATCTTAACTTTATTTTTTTGCCATCACTACCTTCTTAAGTCTCTTCTCTTATCTTGTGGCACAATGAATTAACCGTTCTATCCAATGGAAAGGCGGCGCTTGCCTGGTGTTGCACTTAGCATCACCTTCGGTTACATGTAGGGCAATTAGATTTACACCAAGTACCGGACGTGTGCAACGCGATTTTTTTACGCATCTGGAATGAGATGTGCAGAATTCTCACGATGTTTTCCTTCACCGTTAAAGCAATCGGTATGTAAGTATGTAGGTACGTAAGATTCGAAACACTCATTGGTACATTAAGGCCGATTTACATTATCTTAGTGTTTAGCAGAGTGCTTTAGGAGAGTACTTTAGTTGAAACGTGTAAACGCTACTTGCTTTAGTACAGTTCTACTCGCTTTAGTACGGTTTTAGTTGCCTTTCAAGTTGAATCAAAATAGGATCGCTTTCTATTTTTGTTACAAGTGATACCCCTCTCGCGCCCGCGCAACTCCCGCGCGTCACACGGCTCTTCACTCGTTATGTGTAAACACGTATAATTTAGTCAAATCTTTAGGAGAGTGCACAAGTGACGTGAAACGCGTGCGTGTTTTTAAAGATGGCTAAATGGTCGGAAGATACAACTTTTAAATTTGTGTCTGAATATGTTGTTCATGAATTTTTATGGAACGTTAAAAACGATTTATATAAAAACAAACAGGCTAGGCATTCGGCATACATTGCCATAAAAGAAGCTATGGGCATTCCTGACTTCGAAGTCAACGCGGTTATCACAAAAGTTTCGGTTTATTTATTTCGTATAAAATGTCGTCTTCTGTTTGTTCCATTATTACAGACAGCATTTTGCGTAGAATAGCGCTTATTTGGCGACGTCGTTGCGCGTTCATTGTGGCGTCGAAATGATACTCTACTGGAAGAATGTAAACGTTCACTCGCAGCGCACTAAATCACTAAAGAACTTGCCTTTCAAGTTGTACTAAATTACTCTCCTAAACACTAAGATAATGTAAATCGGCCTTTAGCCCTACGGACTTGAACCCGGGAGAACTGGATCGAGTCGTTACCGTTGTGCCACCGACGCGATGCTTTTTTTACTTTCTAAAGTAAAAACACAAAGAGCAAAATAGGGTCATTAAAAAAATAAGGATGTAGACACATTAATTACAAATACATAACTATATTATCCTAAATTACCCTCGCACTAAGATTTTAATAAGTATGACGTAACGCCTTAGTACTAAAACATTCCCCCTACATAACTAGCGCCGCCTTCATTTTTTTAAAATAATTACTCGCTGAGATGGTACACAATTTAACGAGGCGACGCTTTTGCTATCTGTAACTACAGCGAACTACAGTCAAACCTGGATAAGCGAGAGTTCAAGGGAGCACAATCTCATTCTCGCTTATACAGGTTTCTCACTAACCCGAGTTTCTCGCTAATGCAGGTACATGGGTAGCGTTTCTCTCTTATAGGGGTACGCAGCAATAACAAGTCACAGCAAGTATGAATGTAGTAAATATGTAATATGACAAAATTATGAGCATGATATGCACAACATAAATTATGTACATATATATTTTTAAATGTTTACGAAAACATAACAAAAATTAATGCACTATGTAATTTTATTTTATTTAGAACTTATTTACACTTAAAAAAACCGTCAATTTCGTTTGGATTTCTGTTTTTGTATTTTGAATGTTTTTCTTTAACTCATAAATTTTGTCGAATATGTAATTGCTTGATCAACAACCGCCGCGTATTCAAAGTACTGATGGACCGTCTCCAACGCATTTAAAGCTAGCTTCATTGAAGTGATTTAATTTTCCGTTTTGACATGATGCAGAACAGAACTTTCCTTCGCAGTTGATAACTATAAACTGAGTAAGTCCGACAAACAGGACGGTACACAGGCACACGTGTCCATTCGAAAAGAATGCGATAGAATAACAACTTTATTTAGTTCCACGAAATAGAATAGGTACAATATTGACGAGAAAACAATACAAAAACAATGGTAGGAAGTTCCACGTAAGTTAAGAATAAGTCATAAAATAGCAGATGTTAAATTTGTAAATAAAGCTCGACTGTCGCTTATAGAGGTATAGATAAGTAGCAGTCTCACTTACGGAGGTCTATGAGAGAAAAACGACTCTCTCTTACAGAGGTTTCTGTTTCTCGCTAATAGAGGTTTTGGGAGCTTAAAATGACGGGTCCTGGCTATTACTCTCACTTATAGAGTTTTCTCACTTATCCAGTTCTCACTTATCCAGGTTTGACTGTATATTAAATTTCACAGCCTCTAAATAAACTACAGTACCCATTATTCATTTTCGTCGTTGATTTAGGTCATCGAGTAATTATTTTTTAACGGATGGTAGCGCTAGTTAGTTGGGATAGCCTTAATTAAGGACAAAATTTAGTTTTTGAAATTCTAATTTCGAAAAAAAATTAGGTACAAGCTTTTATTTGGATATAATGTATTTTTTTTATTTTTTTTGGTATTATTCGCAGCAAAATTTTTTATTTAATACTCTTTTGATTTACTTCTGATTCATCTTGGGTGCATGAACATTAAAATAAGTGCCACGCTAAGCATGCGTTGAAACACAAAAAGAACCCCGCTCCCGCTTCCTCTCCCACTTCCGCTATCGCTTCTGCTCCCGTCCTTGCTTCCGCTCCCGCTGCCGCTCACAATTACGCCCCCGCTTACACTCCCGCTTACGCTTCCGCTTCCGATCCCTCTTCCGACCCCGCTCCCGCTTCCTCTCCCGCTACTGCTTTCGCTTCTGGTTCCGCCTCCACTCCCGCTAACGCTCCTGATTCCACTCCCACTTCTGCTGCTACTTGCGCTCCCGCTTCCACTTCCGCTCTCACTCACGCTCCCGCTCCTGCTCTCACTAAAACTTCCGCTCTCACTCACGCTCCCGCTCCTGCTCTCACTAACACTTCCGACCCCGCTTTCGCGTCCGAACCCGCTTCCGCTTTCAACGTCGCTTCCGCTCCCGCTTTCGCTTCTGCTCCCGCTTCAGCTGCCGCTTCTGCATCTACTCCCGCTTCCGATTCCGCTCCCGCTTCAGCTCCCGCTCCTGCACCCGCTGCCTCTCCCGAAAATATAGTTTTAAACGATTTTTCATCATACATTATTTTTAATTTTCCCGCTCCCGCTGCCTATTCCGCTGCCTCTACAGCTGCCGATGCCACTGCCGCTCCTGAAGTCGTTGCAGCTGTCACTCCCGTTTCCGTTTCCGCGCCTGCTTCTGCTCTTGCTGGCGCTCTCGCTGATCCTGAAATTGTACTTTTTTTTTTTATAAATAATGTTTTTAATTTTCCTCCGGCAGCTCCCGTTTCTGCACCCGCTTACGTTCTTTTTCCCGATCCCGCTCTCGCTCTCGCTCTAGCTTCCGCTCCCCATATTTAAATATTAAGTTAGTCCCTAAATAAACTACAGTACCTATTCTTTATCTTTTATTCCATATTTATCGTTGAAAATTTTCACTAATGTACACATCGAGTCATTATTTTTAAATGAATTGCAGCGCTACGCTAGTTAGCTGAGGTAGCCTCTAAAGCTTAAAAGCCCTCTTCCTCTGAAGCTTCTGCTGCCAATCCCGCTGCCGCTTCCGCTGCCGCTCTCGCTTCCGCTCCCGTTGCCGCTCCCGTTGCCGCTCCCGCTGTCGCTCCCGCTGTCGCTCCCGCTGTCGCTCCCGCTTCTGCTCCCGCTGCGGATCCCGAAAATTTGTTTTCAAAACATTCTTTTATTAAAAATGTTTTTTATTTTCCTGCTCCCGTATCCGCTTTCGCTTTCGCTCCTTCTGTTGCTGTTGCTGCCACTGTCACTCCCGCCTTCACAGCCACAGCCGCTGCCGCTCTCGCCTTCACAGCTGCTGCCGCTACCGCTCCAGCTGGCACTCTCGCTCCCACTTCCGCTCCCGCTACCGCTCCTTCTTCCGCTCCCGCTACTGCTGCCGCTCCCGAAAATATACTTTCAAAACCTTCTTAAAATATAGTTTCACGATTCATACAATGTTTTTAATTTTCTCGCTGCCGCTCCCGCTGCGGCTCCCGAAAATAAAATTTCAAAACATTCTTTCATAATACAATGTTTTCAATTTACCCGCTGCCGTTCCAGCTCCCGTTCTCACTGCCACTGGCGCTGCTGCTTCCACTTCCGCTCCCACTTCCGCTGCCTCTGACGCTCATGCTTCCGCTTCCGCGCCTGCTATCGCTTCTCACTTCAGCTGTCGCTGTAGTTATCGCTGCCGCTTCCGCTTCCTTTGCCGCTTCCCCTGCCTCTGAAGATATCGCTTCCGCTCCCGCTTCCACTATCGCTACCACTATCCCTACCGCTATCGCTTCTACTATCGGTTTTACTATCGCTACTGCTCTCGCTGCCGCTCCCGCTGTCGCTCCCGCTGCCGCTGCCGCTTCCGCTCCCGCTTCCACTCCCAATCCCGCTCCCGCTTCCGCTGCCGCTAACCAAAGAAGAAAACAAATTGGTTTCCGGGGAAAAATACAATTATTTTTTAATACAAAAAAAGTATGTAACTTGTTTGGTTTTGATAAATATAGAAAATAAGCGCCACAGACAACCTATGTTAAGCATGCGGTAAAACACAGCAGTATCCCATAAAATCCAAAGCCTGTGTTAGGGTTTAATATATAACATTACACTCACTAATGAACTTTCCAATTTGCTAAGGAGAACGATCAGTGCAGCAATCCATTTTAATCGTTAGATATACATAGTAGGTACAAAGCACATATTATATAGAAAGGTAATCAAGAAACTAAATAAAATAAAAACTTTATTTTAACAATCAATAACTTAAATCAAACTATGTATTTTAAATGTCTTTTATTTGATTATTTAGTAATGTATTTTAAAAGGTAATTTTTGAATTTAGGAGTTTAATTCAATGGGTACTAAAGATTAGATTCTTAGTTCTTGTGTTAAAAGTTCAAAACATCGCGGTGCAATTAGCCAAGAAATGTTTTCTTACTGTAACAGTGTGTCTAAAAGGTGCCTTAAAAGTTTTAATAGTAGTACTTTGTAAGGTACGATTGATATGATATAATTCCCCAAAGTCGCAAAGTAGACCATAATCACAGTATTGCGATATGGCTTACAGTAGCGCAACGCCTTTGATGTCGCACTATGCCGCCACGGCGTAGGCTCTAGCAGTACTAGGTAACTAATTAGTAATCTGTGGTACTAGCCTGTAGCTCGCCTGGCAAACTCGCTGAGTTACACGCGGGTACCGGGTAGCCTATGTCCAGCAGTGGACGTCCTTCGGCTGATATGATTATGATGATAATTTTTCTTATAAAAAAACTGGTAAGATGCAAGTGATTGCAATTGCTCCTTATTTATCATTGACAAGTCTTTAACATATTGGTTTCTATTGTAACTGGAGCATGGGAGACTCCAAAGGGTAAACATTTTTTTTGGATTTAGGATATCGAGTCATTAAAAGCCCTTTGTACCTCATATATTCAGGATAGAGGCTTAAAATCAATCAAAATTAAATCAATTTATTTCAAATAGGTGTTTACACACACTTTTAAATAGTCAAAACAAAAAAAAATTACTGTATATTACAAATAATGTCATGATTCAGATTACAGTCTCAGGTAATGGTATTTGATATAGAATCAACATATATATCTTTGTCATTTACATAATCTATTATTTTATAATATCCTCTAGAGCACAAAACTTTTTTGACATGAGTCTTGAATTTATTCTCTGACAAACTAGTTATATTTTCTGGAATTTTATTGTAGAATCTTATACCACAAATGACTTCTTAACCTTACTCAGTCTCGAAAAGGCTATATCTATTTTATTTACATTTCTTAAGTGTAAAAGGCTAGTGATGAAATAGTGATTGTAAATTGTGCATGTGCAGTTAGTAAATATGTGCGTAGTTCTAAAATTTTGCGTTTCCCACGTTTTGAAAAATTGCACGTTAAAGTCATATGGACAACATCTACACTGAATGTAGTTTATATTTATATGGGAACGAATGAAAAAACTTAAAACAGCCAAGTGCGAGTCAGAACTGCACACATAGGGTACCGTACCATCATACTAGATGGTGCTAGTTTTTTCACTTAAAAAAAAACACGTTTTTTGTATGGAACAGAAATACATCGTCTGTGAAAATTTCAACTGTCTAGCTATCACGGTTCATGAAATACAGCCTAGTGATAGAGGGACAGACGGACGGACAGCGAAGTCTTAGTAATGGGGTCCCGTTTTTACCCTTTGGTTACAGAACCCTAAAAAACGGTCCAAAGATGCAACATTATTGTTGACCAATGTTGGGCTTATCAATTGTAAATAAAAAAAACTTAGTAAAAAGCAGGAGGTTATGAAACTGACACACTTTGGCTTGTATCCTTTAGTACTATGAGAGAGAACGGAGTGATTAAGTTACTTTTTGGGAAAGCCAGCCATGCATATTAAATGGTCTAAAACCCGCTAGTGGTCTAGACCACGCGGGGCCAGTGCGGGTTGATCGACTTCACACACAACCTTCGAGTTTCTTCGCAGGTGTGTTCAGGTTTCCTCACCATGTTTTTCCTTCACCGTTAAAGCAATCGGTAAGTATATGTACGTAAGTTTTGAAAAAATCATTGGTACATTGGCCGTCCGAATTTGAACCCGATACCTCTGGTTAGAAGGACCGAGACGTTACCGGTTGAGCCACTGACGCTTTTTCACTTATTATAAGTAGGTAAGTACTCAATTCTCATAACAATAAAATAAACTTATAATCTTGCGCCATCTAGTGTGAAGCTATTTGAAACATGAAACTAGCGCCATCTTGTATGATGGTACGGAACCCTATGTCTGCGGTTCTGACACGCACTAAGCAAGTTTTTAAATAGCAGCTGTCAAAATTAAATATAAGCACTATAAGCACTTACCTAGATGGATTAACTTAAGACAAATTAGTTTCAACTTTATTACAATGATAAATCACAATGATTATTTATTACAACAGCGCTTGCAGAAGATTGAGTGACGCAATAAATCAAACGCAATATGAGTTCAGTCGGGGTTCAGTAAAGGTGGGCTTAAGTTCTCTATATCCATTGTGCCTTCATCATATCAGCCGAAAATCGTCCACTGCTGGACAAAGGCCTTCCCCAAGGATTTCCACGACGACCAGTCCTGCGCTTAGCTTATATGTTAATCCAGGACCTAACCTAATATGTGTGCCAAGTTTCATTCCGATCCGCCCAGTGGTTGAAGCGTGAAAGAGTAACAAACAACTTTCGCGTTTATAATATTAGTAGGATTTTTTTAGAGAGAAATTAGATGCAATGTTTGAACAGGTGATCATGTTAAAGGGTATTTTATCACTGCAAAGTATGTATTCCAAGGTGAGAGGATACCTAGAACATTTTAAAAGGGCATAAGTGAATTGAGAATAAAAAAAAGGAATAATGATATAAGGAACTGAGACATGGTCGCTTACAAAGGGCGATGAAACGAGCTATGCTTGGAAATTCCCTAGAACCAAAGCAACCAACATAGCTTACAGAATCGCTAAACTTAAGTGGTAGTGGGCAGGACACATAGCTCGTAGAACAGACGGCCGTTGGGGCAGTAATGTTCTCGAGTGGCAATTCAGTTCGGACTCCTTAGCGTGAGTGAAACTCATACTTGGCCGATTTTTCGATAAACTAAATCAAAAATACTTCTAAAGACCTATAAAATAACAATACAATACATACAATTACCAGGGGGGGGGCGTAGGAGGAGTTTCGCTGCGAAGATTGGCTACATAAACCATCTTCGAGCGCACGCGCGGCAAACCGACTAGGAGTCGAAGTGGTCGCCATGACCGAAATCGGTCGGATAGATCATCATCATCAAAATAACACAATTTTTGTATGAATTTATTTATTTATTTTTTAATTTTTTTTGTATTTATTTGTATAACTATTACTTGCGACTAACATTATGTGAAAATTTTAACTTTCTTCCTATTACGGTTCATGAAATAAAGCCCGCTGACAGACAAACAGACGGACAGACTGCGGTGTCTTAGTAATAGGGTCCTGTTGGTCACCCGTTAAGTGTACGGAACGGAATTATTGTTTTCGTAAGGTATATGCACAGCGAGAGCACCCTGCTCACCCGTAAACTGACTCATGGTAAACAAAATTTCAAAAATCAAGCTAACGATTGATGCCAACAGCGCGCTTCCCCCTCCATGCGTTCAAAAGTTAAGAAACAGACAAAAAGAAAATTTCCTGCGGGCCACCCTTTACATTAATTTTTTGAAAAGACTACAGGAACCTTACTTTGCGTGTAATGCGTATTGCCTTTTTTATGTCTATATTTGAGGGTGCGCGTTGCGCAACCCGCAAAACGTTTACGAGTGTGGAATTTAGTTTTTCCGGGATCTTTCGAGAACTATATATTTTTCCGGAATAAATAAAGAGATCTAGTTCTCCGCCCTTTTCAATTTCAGTGAAATAAGTTCAGTAGGTTTAACGTAAAAGAGTAACAAACAGACAGACTTACACATTTTCGGATCTATAAAGTTAGTAAGGATGTTGAGCTAAAGAGTCACGTTACTAAAATATTTTGGGGGATAGAGAAGGAAATTAAAGCTTTAAATATCTCAAAAACGTGACGCTTTAAGTCAAACTATTCGGGTTGTTCAGCATCCTATAACGAAATATCATTTAGTTATAAACTTTAGCAAAATATTTAGAAAAAACTCTAACATTATAGTCACTTTACTAAAACAACCAATTTTAATAATAAGTCTTATGAGAAATAAAGTAAATTTAACAGTAGGTCTAAGGGCCATTATGAATAGGGTGAAAATTCACAAACAGCTAAGAGATGTAAAAATAAATAATAATAAATAAATATTCTCGGACAAATCACACATGGTCATCTGGCCCCAAAGTAGGATTCCCTGTGTTATGGGTTACCAGAGACAAAAAAAATAATAATTGTTAATGAAAGGGAACTTATACTTTGAGATCAATATGAGTTTTTTATTCACGAACTTCAGCCCCATCTCCGACGGTTTGTGTGCACAATTCGACTGCCCAATTTCAAAACACAGTAACTGACAATTCTCAGATTTTTGAAAATTTGCCTTATAAAAAAAGTTTTTCTCGCTAAATTGATTTTTTTTTAATTTATGAATAGAAGATACTTCAATTAATATATTTTATAGATACAATACTTCAAATGTAATAAAAAATACAATAACACTAAAAAAAATCAAGTATAAAAAAAGTTTTCAGTTACTGTTACGGACCAGCCAAGTCACGCTGTTACTGCAAAATGCCTTGACTTCATCGTCAAATGCCTTAGATCAGGCCTAGGAAGTTCTCGTAAGTAGTAAATGTAGAAGTAAGTGCTTTAAGAAAATAAAAAATACACTAGGTAAAATGTTACATATATAAACACTTTATTGCACACAAGGAATAATTATAAAAAAAAAATATTGTACAAAGGCGATCTTGCGGCATCGGCGCATCCTCCAATTACGCCGATGCACGCTCAAAAAGAAAATTTTTTATTGAGGGAGGGGCAGGGTTCTTTAAAAGTTGAAAAATCTACCAAAAAATTTGTATAAGTTGGCAACTTCAAATATAAAATTTAAGTGACCTTTTTTCCCTATTTCACGCAAGAAATATCAAGAGATATGTATATATTAAAATGAAAATAAATAAAATGTAAAATATGGAATAAACAGTCGTATCGCTGCTCAAGGTGGAAGATTGACAAATAAAAAAAAAGAAAAAATTAGATATAAAAGCAGGTTGGAAATTTAAAAAAAAAACAAAAAGATTGACTTGCTAAAAGCGATCTCTTCTAGACAACCCTTGGCAGAGTAGACATACGCTCTCTTTACACTTGCAAGCCTATTGACTTTCATATTGCCACTACAGGCTGACACACATACTGGAAGTGAAGGGTAAACAATATTGTCTGCAGTCCTTAACATGAACATCTATATTATAAAACTAGCTTTTACCCGTGGCTTTGCCCGCGTGGACATCGTTTTTATGACTGTCGTAAAGGGTGCGCGGTGAGCGTGGACATGGGTTTTCTCCAGATCCCTCGGGAACTAGGTCAGGATATGCTTATTAGTAAATCATGTCATTTCCCACTCCCTTAACCATCTCTGTGCAAAAAATCACACAATCCATTGTTCCGTTGCATTGCGATGTTAAAGAAATTAACCAAAAAAAAGAGTATATTATCAGTTCCCTCAGGAACTGCATCGGGCTATGCTATTTTCACGAGATAAAAAGTAGCCTATGTCCTTCCTCGTGACACAGGCTACCTGCATCCCAAATTTCATTAAGATTGGTCAAGGCGTTGAAACGTGAAATGATAACAAACAAACAAACACATTTACACATTTATAATATTACTAGCTTTTGCCCGCGACTTCGCCCTCGTGGACTTTGTTTTTATGACTGTCTAAGAGGGTGCGCGGTTCGTGAGCCGCAAGCGGCTCGCCAGCGTGTATATGGATTTTCCCCAGATCCCTCGGGAACAATTTTAGGATGTGCTTATTAGTAAATCATGTCATTTCCCTTCTCAACCATCTTTGTTAAAAAAAATCACACAACCCATTATTCCGTTGCGATGGTAAAGAAATGAACCAAAAAAGAGTATATTTTCAGTTCCCTCAGGAACTGCATCGGGCATTGATATTTTCACGGGATAAAAAGTAGCCTATGTCCTTCCTTGTGATACAGTCTACCTGCATCTCAAATTTTATTGGTGAAGGCGATGAAGCATGAAAGGTTACTAACAAACAAAAACACATTTTTACATTTATAACATTACTAGCTGTTTCCAGCGGCTTCACCCGCGTGGAAAACGTTTCTATGACTTTTCGGGGATGCGCAGTGCGCGAGCCGCTTGCGGCTCGTGAGCGTAAAAAAAGTAGCGATTGTGTTAATCCAGGTTCTAATCTGTCTACCTACCAAATTTCAGCCCGATCCGTTCAGTAGTTTTTGCGTGAAGAAGTATCAAACATACGCACTCACAAACTTTCGCCTTTATAATATTAGTGTGAAGTAAGGAATTCACTCGTCGTCGTTAACAACCCGTAAAATCCCCACTGTTAGGGCACGGCCCACGGGTCTCTTCCCAAGCAAAGTCCGGATTGGTGGAGGTTCTAGGGCTAGTGGTGAACCCCACTGTCAGAAGTTTGTCCAGCCGTCTTTAAGGCATCTGACACGGCTAAACGACTGCCATTTAGTACTACCAACCGGAACTTGGGGTAGTAAAGTTCTCGAGTGGCGAATGCTCACCGGAAAACGAACGGTGGACCGATGTCCTGATGATGGTCGCGGGAAGCCGCTGGATGCAGGCAGCGCAGAACCGGTCGGTCGTCGTGGAAATTCTTGGGGGAGGCCTATGTCCAGCAGTGGACGTCCTTCGGCTGATATAATGATGATGATGAACCGGAACCAACGGCTTAGCGTGCCTTGTGAATCACGAAACGTTCGGGAAAATTGACACTATTAGCACAGTACAATAAAGAGTACTAGCGCCTATTAGTCAAACCCATCTAGGTAATAACCGTGCTTCAGGTCAGTTAACCTGCGTGAAAAACCCAACCACGAAAATCACACCGAGGCACGACCGCACCATTCACTCCGAGAATGGATTAATTGATTTTGTTACATGGTCACTTTTTGGTAGAAACGGTTTGTACGTTGCTTTTTAGCACCGTCTTTTAAGGGTCCCTTGGCCACACCCTGGACACTTCATACAACTTGTCATAAATGAAATTTCAAAAAACGAATGACGGAACAAACAAAATGACGGCGAAATCCTATACGTTCGACAACCAAACTGTAACCAACCTGAATCAATCTGGGAGACGAAGGGGTTAGGTCGGAATATAGAGAGCGGCAGGGAGTGTCCATAGTATATGATAGAACTAATATATAGTTTGCCAGGAGTCTCGAGTTTTCATACAAACGTAGTTCCGCTTTAATACAAAAACTACGGTGAAGGAAAACATCGTAAGGAAACCTGCACACGCCTGCGAAGAAACTGGAAGGTTGTGTGTGAAGTCGACCAACCTGGGCCCGCGTTGTCAACCAAGGCCCGGTCGCCCTAATTCAGGGTAGGCTAGAGCCCCTCGATGGGGACGTATATGATCTGATAAGAAGACAAAAACTACATTCCAGTTTTTTTTTTTGGACAAATCACACATGTTCGTCTGGCCCCAAAGTAGGATTCCCTGTGTTATGGGTTACCAGAGACTGATATACGTTTAAATACATACATATATAGATATTTAACACCCAGACACAGAGCAAACAAATCTGCTCATCACACAAATGCTTGCCCTGGGTGGGGATCGAACCCACAACCCTCGGATCAGTAGTCAAGGGCACTAACCACTGAGCCACCGAGTCAGTCCAAACTTTGCGAATATATTGAGTAGTCATATATCGATGTTACAATTTGTTTTCATCGCAATAAATTGAAACATAACTAAACGTTTTGTACTGAAAGTTTGAAACTTCTCCTATTTTTTTCCGTTGTATATATTAGTACACCAAAAACTAATTACGAACATCGATATGTATCTACTCAATCTATTCGCAAAGTTTGGATTCAATCCAGCATGTAGTTTTTGTATTAAAGCGGAACTACGTTTGTATGGAAACTCAGGGGCTCCTGGGGACCCTTAAGAACGACTCGCTTTACATCGCTTAGCTTCAGCACAGGGAGATATGGATTTATGTACCAATCAATTGACTATGGTTACTTACAAGAAATACTTCGAGTTTAACGAAATTCCTGTAATAAAAGCCGGCCATTTGTATCCAGTTAGTACATATTTATTTATTTACTTAATTTATCTTTTCTTGATAGGTATTTATAGAGGTATTTTTAGTAATTTATTCATCACTAGTGGATGCCCGCAGCTTCGCCCGTGCAGATCCCGATTTTTGCGGTTCCCGTGGGAATTTCCCAAAATCCTTTCTTAGCGGATGCCTACGTCATAACATCTACCTGCATGCCAAACTTCAGCCTGATCCGTCCAGTGGTTTAAGCTGTGCGTTGATAGATCACTATGTCATTCAGTCAGTCAGTCACCTTTGAGTTATATATATTTAAGATATCAGCTTGTGTATGTCCCCACCTAGGGGTTCACGCGATCGGACCTTAGTCGACCACGCGCGCGCAGTGCGGGATGGTCGACTTCACACACAACCTTCGAGTTTCTTCGCAGGCGTGTGTAGTTTTCCTTACGATGTTTTCCTTTACCGTAAGAGCGTCGGATAAACGTACATACACCTAGGAAATCTAAATCCGAAAACACATTTTGCACGTGGCAGGGTCCTCCAAAGTACGTGGAGGAAGCGGCCACAGCCGTTACGCCTCCGAGATATTTACTAGTTTTAAATATTTTAGTTTCAGAATAAAGTAATAGACAAGTGTTGAGTTATAAAGAGTGGTAAAGAGATATAGGGAGAAGGAGAGAAAAACCTGCAGTTACATTACACGGAAACATACTTTGTTGAGATTAAACTGCACGAAGTCTAACTCGCTCGCAGTGGCGTGTTTACTTAAAGTTCATTTGCTGAATTAGTTGCACCTTTGACGGATCGCGTCAAACACTCCGTCAAAGGGGCCGTCCAGAGTTCAATCGCCGCGATATGACGGAGTATTTAACGCGAGCCGGCAGCGGCGAGCGGCATTTATCAAAGGTGCTGCTAATTCAGCGAACAAAGTATAGGAGCACCAACGCCAATTCCCTGTGTACCTAATTCATCTGAACAAAGTATACGAGCACCAACGCCAATGCCTTGTGTACCTAATTCATCTGAACAAAGTTTACTAGCACCAACGCCAATGCCTTGTGTTCCTAATTCATCTGAACAAAGTATACGAGCACCAACGCCAATGCCTTGTATAGCTAATTCATCTCAACAAAGTACCTATACAAGTATCAACGCCAATGCCCTGTGTACCTAATTAATCTGAACAAATTATACTAGCACCAACGCCAATGCCTTGTGTACCTAATTCATCTGAACAAAGTATACGAGCACCAACGCCAATGCCTTGTGTACCTAATTCATCTGAACAAAGTATACTAGCACCAACGCCAATGCCTTGTGTACCTTATTCATCTGAACAAAGTATACGAGCACCAACGCCTATGGCTTGTGTACCTAATTCATCTGAACAAAGTATACTAGCACCAACGCCAATGCCCTATGTACTTAATTCATCTGAACAAAGTATACTAGCACCAACGCCAATGCCCTATGTACTTAATTCATCTGAACAAAGTATACTTGCACCAACGCCAATGCCCTATGTACTTAATTCATCTGAACAAAGTATACTAGCACC
Source organism: Coleophora flavipennella (assembly GCA_947284805.1). Lineage (NCBI taxonomy): Eukaryota > Metazoa > Arthropoda > Insecta > Lepidoptera > Coleophoridae > Coleophora > Coleophora flavipennella. The sequence continues at coordinate 13,592,382 of OX369264.1, read as the reverse complement.
AACGCCAATGCCCTATGTACTTAATTCATATGAACAAAGTATACTAGCACCAACGCCAATGCCCTTTGTACTTAATTCATCTGAACAAAGTATACTAGCACCAACGCCAATGCCCTATGTACTTAATTCATCTGAACAAAGTATACTAGCACCAACGCCAATGCCCTATGTACTTAATTCATCTGAACATAGCCAAAATAACACACACGACCTGTTGACCTAATCCTGTCTCCTGATAGACCCTACTCAATACCGGATCTATAAAGGTCTCTTTGCACACTTTTTTTTTTATAAGACAGCTAGATTTATAAACGGGCTCGCTGGGGGCAACGTGAAATATTCAAGGATCCCGCCCGGGTGTTTCGCGGACGGGGATTTCCCTTCGATGATTTATCTGAAAGGTTCTGGAAGTTTTAGAGGTCAAAGGATCTCTGCTTCGGGCGACACCTAGATACACTGTATAGGTTAAGTTTAGCTGAATATTATGTGAAGGTTTAGGAGTTAATGCTCGGGGAGCAATCGTGCCTCGAATATTAAGACCACCTTAGCTCACTTGTATCATAATGTACTTTAATCCACGGTTGGTCGCGTGGGGTCTTTAAAAGCCCGACGTTTACAAAAACTGCTATATTTTGTTCCATATTAAAGATTCAAATTTGTACCTCAGGGTAGCTTCCTAAAACATACTTAACTATCAATTAGTGCAAAAATAATATATAATAGTAATACATATTATTATTTGTTAAAAATAATTTCCTATCATTATTTTTTTTAAAAACCACACTATGGGTTTTATTTAAAATTTTATTATGCTACAAAAAATATAAAAGTAAATAAATAATAATAAGTAATAAAAAAACAAAATATTTAAAATCTCCGGGCGTTTAAAGACCTCACGTGACCGACGGTGTCACAAAAAAAGCGCGACCACCCGAGGATTAAGTATTTCTAAACCGCTAATTTAGGTGGACCAAACCGTCTCCTCTTTGTTTGTTTGTAAACTGTTTATAAAACTTACAAATACATAAAAAATACTATTTATCATGTACGTTTAAAATAGCAATGACGGACTTATCTCTTACGGGATCTCTTCCTGACAACATTAGACAGATTACATGGCTCTTTGATACAGTCACACGTCAGCTCATATTTACGTCCCCACCGAGGGACTCGAGCCTACCCTGAATTAGGGCGATCGGGCCTTAGTCGACCACGCGGGCCCAGTGCGGGTTGGTCAACTTCACACACACCTTCGAGTTTCTTCGCAGATGTGTTCAGGTTTCCTCACGATGTTTTCCTTCACCGTAATTCGAAAACACATTGGTACGTGACAGGACTCGAACCATGACCTACCGGATAGGAGGTAGCAGCCCTTGCCGTTGCGCCACCGACGCTTTTTAACTTACATATACTTTGATACAGTCATCATCATCGTATCAGCCAATAATCGTCCACTGCTGGACAAAGGCCTCCCCCAAGGATTTCCACGACGACCGGTCCTGCGCTGCCCGCATCCATCGGCTTCCCGCGATCTTCACCAGGTCATCGGTCCACCTCGTGGAAGGCCTGCCTACGCTACGTTTTCCGGTGCGCGGTCGCCACTCGAGAACTTTACTTTAATACAGTATAATGATATAATATTAGCGTACATAAATGTGACTTAAAGGGTACCTACTCACAAGATTTCTAGACTAGCAACTGTGATTAGGCGAGTTTCAGAGCCCAAGAGCAAGTGTGGCAACAAATTTAGCAAAGTTGCTGCAAATATAAATTGAGCGCTCAAAGGCTAAATATATTCAGCAACCGCTTAGGTTGCTGGTCCACTAAAGCAAAGTATATAATATATTAGTACTAACATACAGTATGGACACTTTCTGCCGCTCTCTAGATTGCAACCTCACCCCCCTCGTCACCCATATTGATATTATATTATTTATTAGTATTTATATTATATATTAGCTCAAAGGCTAAATATATTCAGCAACCGCTTAGGTTGATGGTCCACTGAAGCAAAGTATATATATTAGTACTAACATACAGTATGGACACTCCCTGCCGCTCTCTAGACTGCGACCTCACCCCCTCGTCACCCAGATTGATTTGATAAAGATTTGTTACACTTGGGTTGTCGAACGTATAGGATTTCGCCGCCATTTTGTTTGTTCCGTCATTCCTTTTTTGAAATGTCATTTCTGGCCCGTTGTATTAAGTGTCCAGGGTGCCTATGAAATGAAATATCTATGAAATTGCCTATTCAGTTTTAAAACTTGAATGCCAGTTTTTATTGAAAAAAAGGTGACTGTTTTAATTATTGACCATATAAAGACACACTTCATGGTCTTTCATAAGTGACCAGTCTTTCATGTACATGACCCCGGAGCTACGTACCATTGAATGAAACAAAGGTGTTTTCTTACTGGTCACTGAAACGCAAACTATCGTTTCGAGCCGATCTCTTTTCGTGCGTTTCATAATTAAATTCTCTTTTGATTTTGTTCCTCTATGGAAATTTAATTTGAAAATATTTGTGACTTTTTGACAAGTGTAAAACAAAAATTGATTCTGTATGACTGATGACCGTCGAAATTGGTGAAAGTAAATTATTTTAAACATCTGTGATTTTGGTTTTGTTTACAAGACCTCTTATATTTAACAGGGGGTCTTCCACCCGGCCCGAACGAAACACTATTATCCTGGATTACTGCTAGTCTTTATTTGTTTCGCCGCTCTGCATCTGCCTGCCGCTCACTCAAAGGGAAGTGGAATCTTTGTTTCTATCAAATTTTAAGGCCCATTGAAGTTGGTTGTCACTGGTGACCAAACTCTATCACTGGTGACCAAGCACTGCTACTGCCCGGCAAGGTTCTGCTGTCTTCCTCCAAGCGCAGCTGCTGGTCTACGTGTTCTCCTGTTTCCGTTTACTTTGTCAATTTTGCATTTATTTTAAAATCATTAAGAGTATTGTACACCCAAAGTGTTTCCTACAACTTTGGGGGGTAATTTCGACACCCAATAAATTAACTCCATTTATGTTTTAGGTATTTATTCGATCATTTTTTACATCTGGGGGGACGATCGATCGTTACCTAACCTTTTTTTTATATTTTAAATTTAGGTAATGTGTTATTTTTATATTTAACTAGTTCCACGGTTATCCATTTGTTATACCAATTATTTGTTACGCCTTTACCTATTTTTTTAAATATTATGGTTATCCTTTCTTTACAACTTTAACTCATCCACTTGTTTACGTCTTTACCTAATTTTTTTCTAATCTTATAAAATAAAACTATTCTATATTACCCCAAAATTTATTTTCTTTCCGAAATTCATATTTAGGCAGCGAGTAAAAATTCTACGTGTCATATGTGGCAAATTCCCAAGTTACCTTTATTTTTGTCACATATTTATGGCGCCCGAACTAATGTTTTTATCCCCTTTTCTGCCTTTATCTTTCCCTAACGAACCCGTTTTTTTTGTCGTTCGTGGGTGTATCCGTTTTCCGGATAATATGGTTCAAGTTTTAATACCTCAAAACACTTACCTAATTTAATCGTGCAGTTTTCTTTGAAACGTAAGGTTTTTTTTTGTATGCACGGTATTTTTTTGCTTCTCTTCACACGGGTCGTGTTTTTCCCCGGCTTAATGGCATTATACCTCTTTCGGATAATTGCTTACGTGTTGTTGAGTTGTTTTTGCCTGTGTATTCCCTTACGATTCCAAGAGAATTTTTAATTTAAGTAGTCATTGGCCAGACTCTAGATTTCTTTCAGTCGAAAGTCGGGACAGACTGACTTTTAGTGCACGATTATTTAACGTTGTTTTAAGGAAAAAATCTTCAAGGGTTACTGTTTGGAATATTTTTACGCGTTGCTTTGCGAGGTACTCCTTAAATTTTTGGCGTACCCTGTTCACTTTTATGTGACAACGTTTCTGTATTCCGCAGTTTTGTTTAGATTTCTTGAGGTCTTATAACAATTTCCCATTTTTCAAATTTCTTTCATTAATCTTGCCCTTGTCTTACCTCAAATGGCCTATTTTTCGGTAGAGTTGTCCCTTTAGACTCTTGCGTATCGCGTTTCAGACTTCCGGTGTTAATTTTATCCGTGAGTCGGATTTTTCACGCATCCGCCTTTACCGTTTTTGTCCACATTTTCGCTGGGGTAACCGACAATGTTTTGCAAGTTTTTTTTTCGTTTTTGACAACCCTACTGATCTTTAATGTTTTACTAGTTGTGTGGTTTTTCCCTCGAGATGTGTTGAGCTTGACAGCCCTACTTGCCTATTGTGCGAAGTGCTCCGTTTTTTTCTTCTTCGTTCTCTCTTTATATTATCTAGTTTTAGTTAGTTGTTTAGTTGTGCTCTTTCCTAATTAATTGACTAGTTTTAGGCTGTGCATAGCGATTCCTTAACACTAGTGTGTTGTTGGGGTTATTAAGTTTGTTCACTTTTAGATGGAGTTTGTTTGTATGTGTACGCGAATCGTGTATAAATGTTAATTTCTACCAGCTTCAAGTAAACGTTTGTAGTTAACTAGTTAATTAGAGAGTTTTAATTTTTTTTTCTTCTTCAGGGCTGTCCAACGTCCATAGGGTTGTCCAAGTTTCAAAAAAATTTGAACTTCTCGCCTATTTTTTTGTGAGTTTGTGGGTGTTTTGAAACGCAAACTATCGTTTCGAGCCGATCTCTTTTCGTGCGTTTCATAATTAAATTCTCTTTTGATTTTGTTCCTCTATGGAAATTTAATTTGAAAATATTTGTGACTTTTTGACAAGTGTAAAACAAAAATTGATTCTGTATGACTGATGACCGTCGAAATTGGTGAAAGTAAATTATTTTAAAAATCTGTAATTTTGGTTTTGTTTACAAGACCTCTTATATTTAACAGGGGGTCTTCCACCCGGCCCGAACGAAACACTATTATCCTGGATTACTGCTAGTCTTCCACCGGCGTTTGTTTCGCCGCTCTGCATCTGCCTGCCGCTCACTCAAAGGGAAGTGGAATCTTTGTTTCTATCAAATTTTAAGGCCCATTGAAGTTGGTTGTCACTGGTGACCAAACTCTATCACTGGTGACCAAGCACTGCTACTGCCCGGCAAGGTTCTGCTGTCTTCCTCCAAGCGCAGCTGCTGGTCTACGTGTTCTCCTGTTTCCGTTTACTTTGTCAATTTTGCATTTATGTTAAAATCATTAAGAGTATTGTACACCCAAAGTGTTTCCTACAACTTTGGGGGGTAATTTCGACACCCAATAAATTAACTCCATTTATGTTTTAGGTATTTATTCGATCATTTTTTACATCTGGGGGGACGATCGATCGTTACCTAACCTTTTTTTTATATTTTAAATTTAGGTAATATGTTATTTTTATATTTAACTAGTTCCACGGTTATCCATTTGTTATACCAATTATTTGTTACGCCTTTACCTATTTTTTTAAATATTATGGTTATCCTTTCTTTACAACTTTAACTCATCCACTTGTTTACGTCTTTACCTAATTTTTTTCTAATCTTATAAAATAAAACTATTCTATATTACCCCAAAATTTATTTTCTTTCCGAAATTCATATTTAGGCAGCGAGTAAAAATTCTACGTGTCATATGTGGCAAATTCCCAAGTTACCTTTATTTATGTCACATCACGTAGTGGGACAATTTTGTTGACTAGTAACTTTACTTGAAATTTCCTAAAAGTGACAAAATCCGAAGTGTTCCCAAATTACATCAGTTACGAAGAAACTGCTGCAATAACTCTGGAGCTAAAAATTAAAAAAAAATGCCCAAAAAAATGAAGATTGTTTGAGTTAAAAAACCCGTCTTCTTATTCTAAAAATGCCTAAATAATAGCTTTCATTTACCGTCATTTAATTTGTAACAGTCTAATTAAGTTTTGAAAAGAAATTGTGTTTTAACAAACTATATTTTTTTAAATATTAATTTTCACTTCAGAAATGTTTCGTTCAATCGGTAACTTCATAGATAAAGGCCTGTTATATTTTATTCTGCTTCAATTGACCCCAATTCCGTGAAAAACATTTAGGAAGTTCTAACAAGTATAATTATGTAGATTGGTCGGTATCTCAGAAAAGCTGAGAACACTAAAGTATTTTGAGACACTGCTTCTGAAACAATTAAGATATTATTATTACAACAATATCAAACAAAACTCCATTCACCAGGATTTGGAATAAATCTAAGACTCAAGTCATATTAGGTCGGGGAAAAATAATCTTTGTATTTTGTAAGTAAAAAATTGCAGTAAAATCTATTTGCTTGTGATATTTTTACCGGCCTGGTCAAAATAAAATTAAAAGGGTGAACATTAAAAATTTAGATAAAGTAAAATTAGAAAATTCCCGCCATTTTTCAATTGTTTTTTTTGCCTATGAAAACGAGTGAAAGTATGAAGAAATTCGCAACATTTTCCAATTTTACTTAAATATAGTCAAATTTTGTTAAAATAGTCCAATTAAGTAGGTCCAACTTCAAGAAAGAGATCAATCGTCGAATCCAACTCGGCTGGGCAGCGTTCGGCAAGCTTCGCAATATCTTCACGTCCCAATTACCGTAGTGTCTCAAGGCCAAGGTCTTCGACCAGTGTGTGTTGCCAGTGATGACATACGGAACTGGTCGCTTAATATGGGCCTTATAAGAAGGCTCAAGGTCACCCAAAAGGCAATGGATCGTGTTAAGCTCGGAGTTTCTCTGCGTGATCGAATCAAAAACGTAGAGATCCGTAGGAGAACCAAAGTTACCGACATAGCTCTCAGAATTGCTAAACTTAAGTGGCAAGTGGCGGGGCACATAGCTCGTATAACGCAGGCTGTTGGGGAAGTAAAGTTCTAGAGTGACGAAGGCGCACCGGAAAACGTACCGTAGGCAGGCCTCCCACTCGGTGGACCGATGACCTGGTGAAGGTCGCGGGAAGCCGCTGAATGCGGGTACCCTTGGTCTATGTCCAGCAGTGGACGTCCTTCGGCTGATATGATGATGTTGATGATTTAAATAAAGGTAATAATGCAACACAAGATGCCAAAAAATTGTGCTGTTTATGGAACTAATCGAAGGTTGTGTGTGACGTCGACCAACCCGCACTGGGCCCGCGTGGTCGACTAAGGCCCGATCGCCCTAATTCAGGGTAGGCTCAAGCCCCTCGGTGGGGACGTATATGAGCTGATATGATGGACCTAACGCAGTATCAGTCAATAGCACAAACTTGGTACATGCATTCCCAGTCGGGAATCTTAACGTTCAAGATACAGCTCGCTCTGGTCACCCCGTTTGATTTTTTATTTATTCACAATTGTTAAGCCCTTGGCATCATTGCATACAAAATACGAAGAAACTTTTTACATGACCTACCTAGAGTTATACTTAATAAAACCTTTATTACTTTGTGTTACTACCGTCTGGTGAAAATATTCATCAGGCACAAGAGATTTGCTTAATAAGACTAACAAACAATACTGTTAAACTAGCTAAATTCCACTACAGTGCCTCAGTGCCTCATTAGAGACGGTCTCCAGCAATTAACTGGAGCAGCGCACTCCTGGGTCATATTTTCAACAACGTAAATCCATTTTGTATGCATAAAGTTGCAGTCGACCGCTCCTGTACCGGAGGCGTGCATATGTACATATGTAGGGAGGCGCGGGTGTGTTGAGCACCCTGTTCGTGTTTAGTCTCGAACATAGTTAGTTTATTGAAGTTTGAAAAAAGAATACAAAAACTGTTGCGATCTTTGTGAAACTATACCATAATACTGAAAAGAGCTATCCGTGCAATCTATCAGATGCGATCACGTGAGTCGTTACAAAATAAGTTCAAAGAAATCAATATTTTATCTGTTGCTGGTCAATTTATATATGAAAACATCATGTACGTTCGTAAGAATTTGCATTTATTTCCTAAAAACAGTGAAAGCCATAATTTATTGAGTTTAAGAAATGTAAATAAAATAGATATAGACTTCTCGAGACTGAGTAAGATTAAAAAGTCATTTGTGGGGCAGTGTATAACATTCTACAAGAAAATTCCAGAAAATGTAACTAGTTTGTCAGAGAATAAATACAAGACTCATGTCAAAAAATGCTCGTGCTCTAGGGGATATTATAAAATAATAGATTATGTAAATGACAAAGATATATGTATATTGATTCTATAACAAATACCATTACCTGAGACTGTTACTGAATCATGACATTGTTTATAATATACAATAAGTTTTTTTTAACTATTAAAAAGTGTGTGTAAACACCTATTTGAAATAAATTATTTTAATTTTGATTTTGACTGTGGATATACATCAATATTTATCGTATATTTGAGTAGTTCCATTGTTTTTTTTTTCAAAATAAAGGGTTCTAAATTTTTTTGTGTTAGATTTCATACAAACGTCAAAAAAAAATTATTGCGAAAAAATGCAAAAAAAACAAAAAAAAAGAATCTTGCATAAATTGATATAGATAGAAATATAATTTCATTAGCTAACTAGAACAGTATTTAGTTTTTATAGGTTGTAAACAAAAATCTGAGAAAACTTTGGATATCGGCAAAGCGTCAAACGGACTACCGTAAGGCCAAATTACACTCCCCGCGTGAGCCTCGGCGGCTCGGTTGATATCCCCGCCTAAAAGGTTATAAGATAGTTTGTTGGGATGAGCTTAGGAGCATTGGACACTTTAACGCGTATCAACGTTATATGAAAATCGTTTATTATTGCGAAGTAACTAACTATTGGAAGGTTAGGATAAAAAGTTCAACATTTCAATAATAATGAGTTTATATCAAAAAAATATCAATTTATGATCATCTATTCCATTTCATATCATCATCATATCAGCTCATATACGTCCCCATCGAGGGGCTCGAGCCTACCCTTAATCAGGGCGATCGGGCCTTAGTCAACCACGCGGGCCCAGTGCGGGTTTGTCGACTTCACTCATAGCTGCAGGTTTCCTCACGATGTTTTTTCCTTCACCGTAAGAGCGTCGGATAAACGTACATATGAAATCTAAATTTGAAATCACATCGGTACGTGGCAGGATTCGAACCACGGCCTCCCGGACAGGAGGCGGCGGCCCTAGCCGTTACGCCACCGGCCATTTCATATATAATCATATATGATCGCAACATATATAACCAAATTAATTAAAAAAATAAAACAGCATAAGAACCCCCTTTTTTGGGCAGTAGGGTAAAAATGTACCCTATGTTACCCTAACGACACCTCGCCCTACAAAATCCATCAAGCTGCTTAGGTTACAGGCTCAGCTAAGAAAACATTCATAGATACAATAAAGGATGTAACAAAAATTGGTGTAGGTCCCGTTAATTGGGGCTTCTACTCATCATACTGAACAACTTTTGTTCTACGACTTTGCTGAAAACGTAAAAAATATTTTTTACTCTTCATTCAAATCGATCAGCTGAACAACCGATTTTGTGCATTTTAGTATGGAGTCTCCAAATTTTTATTTGAGAATCAACATGACAGTATGACGAGTAGAAACCACAGTTAACGGGACCTACACCAATTTTGTTACATCCTGTATACAAACAAAAATATATACATTCACACATACCTACAATTTTTGGCAGACGAGTAAAAATTAATTAAAAATTCTCAATGCTAAAGAATAAATTACTTTCAAGACTGATTTATTTACAAAGAACGAATGTCACGTTGATGTATTTGCATAGCTTGGAAGGCCAGTAGGGTAGGAGGGTAGGAGATTAAAACAGTTCACACATTCGCTAACAACTGCTTATCAAATGTTCTAGTGTGTTATCGTTAAGCTTCCTGTAGCCGTCGTCTGTTGTAACAAAACACTTGTCGTGTGTTACACAGCACGTGTATTTTGGCCAGTAATAATTTATAAGTTAAACGTTGTCTGGAATAGATTGCTCTTAGCAATAAGACCGCCTACTTTAAATTATATACAACATCCCTATGTATTAGCTTTACGAAATATTTTTTTGGTGTACTATAAGTTTAAATAAATAAAATTCAAATTTCATTTATTTGTGATTATATTCCAAGTAACACAAACACTGTGTATGATTTATCTTATATATCATAGAGTCATTAAAAGGTTGTGTAGCCGCAATTTATAAAAGACGCAGTCGAATAGAGGCATAATATACGGTTAATTATCTTTTTCATCATAAGCTTCAATAAATTGCTGTGTATACGTTTAAACAGCGTTTTTAAATTGCTGTAATTTAACAGAGTTTAAAATAAGCTATGTAAACGTTCTTATCTCATTGTTAAAAAGCAATTGTAAAAAAGCTTCTTATGCAGGCATTAAATTGTTATTTGCTGTATAAATGACGAGTAATTTACTTTTATAGTGCTATGAATACATATAACAGTGATAATAATCACGGATACTCAGCTTCATACGATTACCATAAAAAGCACCTGACAGTGCTAAATAAACGTTGTTACTATTGCTACTAAATTGCCGGCCGCTATATAAGTGACTAATTTGTTACTTCTAGAGCAATAAAACACTCTTAACATGCTTTACTTAGAAAATATTAAAACACTTCAACCATTATAAACCTAAATAACAGCAAAGTAAAAAAGAACAGTTTACTTACCCTGGAAACAATTTATTTCAACAATTTAATACACTAAACGTACGACGCACTCGCTCATATAAATTTTGAACGGATGATCCATTCTGGTGTCTGTTTACTTATATTACAGCGAATAGCAATTTAGTGGCTTCTTTTCTTGCTTATAGCAACATAACAGCCACTATCGTTGCTTAGATCAATATAAGTGCTCAAATTAAGCATCCTTAACTGTAATAAACAGTTTAAAAAACATTTTTGTAATGTAAACAGCAACGCCATGTTTTTTTGTCATTTCTATTGTAGAATGAAAAATGAAACAATAATAAAATGTATTTTCCATAATAATTACTACATAAAAAGTTGGGTTTTGCTTATCCAATAGCTTTGTTTAGCTGTCACGAAACGTTTGTTTACGTTTTTACTCTAAATTAATATATCACTTTTTTAGCATTTTTATTTTATAATATTTTATAAAATAGCCAAATATTAACAGCGCATTAAAAATACTTATAACATGAGCATACATTATCAGTAAAATTTTATTTGCATGTGAAATTACGCTTATGATTCGTGTAATCACCTTCAAAAATATCAATATTTAAATAAAATAGTCGCCATTAAAGTTGACAAGTAATTAAATTTGTGATACATGTTAGTGAATTTATTAAATTCAATTTTTTTTGGCTTTTATTACTTCAAGTTGAAAAATCTAACATCTATATCATTTTGAATCAAATAAAAGTTGCGCATAAAGCAATTATTTGACAATTGAAAAGCATCTTACGAGCTACTTTCACAGCTCATATGCAGCAGAGAAAGGCTGTATAAAGTGCGCCCAAACCCGCTGTATAGAAGCTTATACATACCATTATGTGATAACCACTGCAGCCAAAGGTTGTAACAACTGCGTTCTCATAGCTTTTATACAACTACTTTGTGCTACCTGGGATGTTACAAAGATGATAGCTTAAAATTATATAATTTGTCATTTGACGGTAAATCAAAAATAATAATAATATAGTAATAAAAAAAAAACATATCAATACAGTCCTCAAAATAAAAATTACATAACTAAATCACTTAAAATTACATACCTAAATAAATATATATTTTTTAAAACCTACAAACCTTTAGGTATACAAGCTTTTAATGGAAAATATTTTTTCTACTCAAAAAGCCAAATGCTCAGTGTGCCAAACGTTAAAAACTTTTAGGTACAAGCTTTATTTTGAAAATAATTTTAATTATGTCGTACTATTCTCAGTAAAAACTTTCGTTTGATACCCATATCACGGAAGTGTAAAATATTAACTGGTCCGCCATCTTCGGGAGTCCGCCATATTGGATTTACAATGATGTCACTTATCTAACCACGCATTGTTCTCCAAACTAAACGTGTATGTAAAATTTCAGCTCAATCGGAAACCGGGAAGTGGTTCTAACTTAGCTTCTAAGACTTGTACCAAACTAAACTAACTAACACGGCAGAAAGCTTGTAAAAAGGCGAACATAGTTTATTCTACGAAACTAGTGACAATGAAAGACGATCCTCCTTGATTCCACCTCCAAAGTTCATCATCAGATAAACTTCAAAATGCCAAAAGGAACTATTGTCACCGGGAATACGTCTTCACAGCTCAATTGAATTTCTGGAAGTCGCTCCAAAATCGTTCGCAAGATTTGACCTAAACAAAGTAACATACATACTTACAAACATTGCAAGTTAAATAAAAGATTTTAAAAATACAATGTGCTATGCTAAAATGTTCTTTAAGGCCATTCGTTTAAAACATGGAGTAGAAAGCCCTGTTTATAATATCGTGTAGGTATAAAAAAATAAGGATGTAGATAAATTTTATTTTGCCCTCTATACAGCCGCCGGTAACCTAAAAAAAAAAGTTTTACCAAAGACACAAAACCTTTGGTAACATATAATGTAACCAAAAAGAAACATCTTCTTTAAGTAATTGATCATAAAAAATGAGTTCAAGATAGTAATTAATGGTTTAGCTAAGTGTGAGGTTTCAGAACAACAATATTTTGGCTAAAACTTGTGATAATTTATAATTTAAATAATTGACGATTTACGCCTAACTTATACGCAATGAAACGAAGAAACTCGATTTATTTAACGTTCCTTTTATGTCGACTGTGAGTAATACAGAGAATTCCGCCCCATACGTCGCGTCGTCGCCAATAAAACGAAATCTTAAGCTTGTTTGACGAGATTAGATCCCGCGCATAAAATAACCATGAAACACAAGGGCCGTGTAGTACCATTTTACGGTACATTTCACGTAAATTTATGTTCCACGAAGTGAAGAGCTGTGTGTGGTCAGTTTAGCAGAGAACACTGCTATACCACATCTATTCCTATTTGTTTATATCCGTGCGATGTTGACTATTATTGACTAATAGGAAAAATATTTATCAACGGTTTTGAAATATCTTATTAAAATCCCCATAATCAAAACTCCTTTGGATTCGGCCAATTAGTTCCAGTCCAGCGCTAAGCAACAAAATTTAATGTATCTGTAATACCTCCGTAGAACTTCGGTCTTATGAAACCATACAGGCGGTTTAAAAATTCAGTGTCTGGGGAGTAAAACTACATGATCTCCTTTTATTATCTGTACACACTTTGACCAACAATGTTTCAGTTTCTTTTTTTTTTATTAAAAATTTGAGTGCGTTTGGCTGCACCTCACCTGATGGTAAGTGCCGATGCAGCTGAGGATGTAACACGTAAGCTCAAATCATTAAAAGAGTATGTTTAGGCTACCTCCGTGACATAATGTTTAAGTCCATTAGCTTAATATCAGAAGGTCGTGGGTTTGATTCCCAGCGGAGTTAAACTTTGTAAGACTTGGTTTGGCTGATGGAAGGGCATTTCCTAAGCCCACCTGGCTAGCTACCACCATCTTATCTAAGTCTTGCCACCAAGTATCAATGTCAACAGCATTGATGTGTTCCGACTTGAAGATAAGATAGCCAGTTTCCAATTGCGTTGGGGAATCTTGGTAATCCCGTTAACGTCACATAACATCAGATGAGAATATGATGCCAAAGGCTTACCAGTTGTGGATGGAAAATAAGTAAAATAAATCAACCTGCAAAATACGCTTCTGTTTCAGCTATTACTTCCTTTAAAGAAAATCCGCTAAACCATTTCTTCATAATTGGATAATTTAAAACGCTAAACACGTTTTGCATTATTATTTTTGGTATTTGTTAATTTTCTAGGAAATAACTACACCGATTTTGATAAAATTTATATAGAACCACACGGGAAGCACTAGCTATCAAATTAAAAAAGCATCATCAAAATCGGTTCACCCAGTCAAAAGTTCTGAGGTAACACACACAAAAAAAAACATACAGTCGAATTGAGAACCTCCTCTTTATTGGAAGTCGGTAGAAAATAGGAATAAATCAAACTCGACTCAGGAGGCACATCTGAAGAGTACGAGTACGGGGGATGTGGCATTCGTATCGTAATTTGTATTGTAAAGTTTTACTTTTGCAAGTGCGGACGAGTAAGCTGGAGCATTACCGTGATAAATTTTTCCTTTGCTAGATACGGTCGTTTCCTGACTACCTCAATGTTGATTTTATACATCAAAGCAGCATAAAATACTTTGTTTATTGTCTTCCTTTTCTGCAAATAATCGATTTAACTAAACCCTTGTCTGTCTCAAAAGACAGCACAGTGACCATCATGTTTCCAGTCGAATGAACGATGTTGGTCATCTTTGAGGCACGTTTGCCAGTAGAAGTTCAGCTTCGACTGTTGCTTCATCTATGGGGTATACTAATGAATCCCTGTTTTATCAACCGTCACATATTGACGTATGAACATACTGAATTACATTTATACATGACTAGATAATCATGTCAGCTGAAATACGTTAACTGCTTCACAAAGGCCTCCCCTAGGATTTCCACGATGACCGGTTCTGCGCTGCCCGCATCCAGCGGCTTCACTCAACCTTCACCAGGCCATCGGTCCACCGAGTTGAAGGCTTGCCTACGCAACGTTTTTGGGTGCGCGGTCGCCTTTCGAGAACTTTACTATCCCAGCGGACATCTCTTCTACGAGCTATGTGCTCCGTCTATCTAGACAATGCTCGGAAGTTATTTTCCGATTTCGTTTTCGATCGACTGGTAGCAAAGGTGCGTACCCTTTTTGGGAAAAGCTTTTTCATGCCTAAAATATTGTGCAAAATATGTAAAAATAATTGAGTTAATTGATGAAAGATAAGATACTGAGCATCAGCTATCTTATGTATCTTCATTCGACGGTCTGCCAAAGCAATTGAACTCAGTTTACGGTACTTTTTGTTGCGACTTCCATGGGACTTTCTGGCAACGACCATAACGAAATTCAGTGAACCACTTAAGGGAAGGCCTTTGTCCAGCTGTGGACGTCTTTCGGCTGATATGAAAATGATTTGAGAATGGGTACCCATAATATTTAAAAAAAATATCTACTAAAAAGTAAAATATCTACTGTTTAGTAATAAAGCGATTTACCTAAATAAATATGTATAAACTAATTACAATTCAGCCTTAGGGACTAGTTAAACAGACAACTTTACAGACGTTTCGGGCGCGTGCCCCAGGCTCCTGCTACAAGTCCCTTCAAGGCACTGACTTATGAAACCACACATGTAGAGATACAAACTACAAACATAAAACACTAGGTATTCTCTTTGATCAAATAAATAATACATCATAAGGATTTTGACTTATATAGATACTTATTTCTTTCGCTGCTTCCAGATTATGTGATTGGAGGCTTACAACTAAAGCACACCCTGGACACTTCATACAACGAGCCAAAAATGACATTTCAAAAAAAGGAATGACGGAACAAACAAAATGGCGACGATACCCTATAAGTTCGACAACCAAACTGTAACCAATCTGTATCAATCTGTGACGAGGAGGTGAGGTCGCAATCTAGAGAGCGGCAGGGAGTGTCCATACTGTATGTTAGTACTCATATATTAAATACTTTGACTAAAGGCAAGGCAAGGTTCTAAAAAAGTGATAAGTACTCCATTTGATTATTAAGTTGAATTGGGCTGTCATTTTAAACGTTAAGTTCGTTTGCTGAATTTGCGACAAACACTGTGTCAAAGGGGCCACCCTGAGTTCAATCGCACCCCTCCGCACCGCTGCCAATGTTGTCGGCGCCGCAATTTAACTCAGGGCGGCCTCTTTGAGTGCTTGACTGTCGCCGCTGCGAGCTCGCGGCATTCATCAAAAGATGCAGTTAATTCAGCGAACGAACTATAGACAACTGGGAAACAAACACCATAATGACGTAATTCGCCCACTCCTCTACACTAAAGACTTCCTATGGCCATAAAATAGAGATGTCGCCTTATCTGTTTCAGCACTTGGGTAGTTTAAAGACCGGTTGTCTGACTATCTAGCTCAATCTAAATTTCAATGGTAGGAGCATTTTAAAGTCCGAGTGTTAGGTTTTATCTGTAAACTGATGGAAAAAATTGGTGTAGGATCCGTTAACGGGGGGTTCTACTCATCATACTGAACAACTTTTACCGAGGAACCCATAGTCAGTTCTCGAAAAAAAAATGTGGACCCTCCATACTAAAGTGCACAAAATTGATCGATTTGTATGAAGAGTGAATTTTTTTTGCGATTTCAGCAAAGTCGTAGAACAAAAGCTGTTCAGCACGATGAGTAGTAGCCCCAGTTAACGGGACCTACACCACTTTAGTTACACCCTGTATAGATAACTCATTTATTTATCTGGCAATACAGCACTATAGGACAAACAGGCAATAAAGATAAAACATTTGTCGCGAACACGATGGATTTAACATCTTGTCGCGAATGAACTTCATAAAGATGACCTAACTTAAATTAATTAGTCTGTGACGAATCGGTAAACAGCAAAGAGTTTTTTATCCTCTTAGTCATTTCATTCGTTTTATATAGGAGCACCGGGCACATAATTCATTTCATTTCGATTTCGCGTGTGCTTCGATCAACACCTCTTCGAGCCAACCACGAGGAAGGAAGGAGACACGAGCCAGCTGCTACTACTACTGCGCCAAAGGACCCAAGTTGAGTATCATAGTTGATTTCATATCTTGTCGAAATCTCTCTTTGCTTCTAATTTGCTCATGTAACTATATCCGATGTAATCTTGATATTTACACAATGCCTGGTGCCGGTATCAGCCTGAAGGCTCCACAATCACCAAACCCCATCGACCTTGCACCATATTTCCACGACACATCATACACGCCACCACAGCTCGCACATAACCTATAATCATCGTGTCCTTTGACACATTGTTTTCCTAACACAGCTAGGTGGAGAGATGACAATTGAACGACGTGGCGCTGACGTGGCGAGCGCGCTGCAGATCCTGTTGAGTACACGGAACGGACAGGAACCCAATCACCTTGGATGAACCTGAGACTGTTTATGGATATACGGAAGACGACATACTCGAGTATGATCTGTAAGTTACGGGAAGCCGCAGATCTTTCCGGAGTGCCTAGATGTGGATCAATCGACGTGTGAGAATAGCGTGGTACCCGCTGATACTTCTGTGAACGTGGATAGCCAGATGTCGCCTGGCAATGGGGAAATTAAACCTCTCCCCCGACGAGGGACATGGGGAAGTGTTTCTCCTCCAACGTGGGACATGGGGAACGTTACTCCCCCAACAGTCCCCAACGACTCGCCAGCCCGGACGCGGGTGGGACGAGGGGACGAGGAGGTGGCTCCTCCAACGTGGGACATGGCAACAGTCCCCAACGACTCGCCAGCCCGGACGCGGGTGGGACGTGGGGACGAGGAGGTGGCTCCTCCAACGTGGGACATGGCAACAGTCCCCAACGACTCGCCAGCCCGGACGCGGGTGGGACGAGGGGACGAGGAGAGTGGCTCCTCCAACGTGGGACATGACATGCGATCCTCCTTCCTTACCTTCCCTTACCTTCCTTACCACCGACCTATTAATGATTTATTTCTTTCAGCACTGTTGTTTGATGTGTGACTAACCATTGCTTTACTCATGCTATTGTGTTCATGTATTATGTGATATTCATTTGTATGCACACCTGACATCAAACACACACTCATAGAAAGGTGCCTCATGCAACACTGATTGCTTATTTCATGTGCATCCCTGTCCCGTAATTTAGCCATGGACGGCATGTCCAACCCAAGGTAGAACCCCACTCCTCACGACAGATTATGGGATCCGCTATCATACTCATACCAGTTTAATTACAGGAGTTGGACGAACACCTGGCAGCACGGGTGGTCGGGTGTACTCTGCGATGGTGAAGGACATGAATTGTTGTGCAGTACAGCGAGTCACATGTGAGTTTAATCATAAGTGCGTACATGACAATCGCGGCGTGGATACTGATATATACAACGCTCCGCGACACATGGGTTTAGACCTGGGAGATCAGTTGACTCTAATCTGCTATTTTTAGTAGATTATATATCGCGAGGTATGGATGAGGGTTGCCAAGTTGATGTACTTTACTTTGATGTTCGTAAGGCTTTTGATAGGGTAGACAATGACATTTTACTGACAAAACTGAATCAAGTCGGCTTTTCTCCTACCCTTCTTCAGCTTTTTGCGGATTACTTTCGAGACAAACAGCAGTTTGTAAAGTATGGGTGTTACTGTTCAGAACCGTACTACACGCGGTCTGGTATTAGTCAGGGATCCACGCTTGGGCCTTTATGTTTTCTAATCATGATCAACGACGTGATCAAGGTTGTAAACCATGCCAAATGTTTACTATACGCGGACGATTTGAAGCTGTTTATGAGGATACGCAGCCCTGAGGATACAAATAAATTGCAGCAGGATATAGATGCTGTTTTCAAATGGACCGGAGTTAATGGTATGCAATTCCACAACTCCAAGTGCCATGTGGTGACGTTCAGTAGGGGGTCGAAATCAATTCAAAGAGAGTATAAACTAGGTGATGATACTGTATCTCGGTTGACATCTATAAAAGATCTTGGTGTCACTTTTGATACTCACCTTACGTTTAATACGCACATCACCTCTCTTGCTGAAAATTGCTATAGGCGTCTGGGTTTTATACTTCGAAACATGAAGGACTTCCATGAACCACAGGTTATGAAACTTCTATTTAACACTTTGGTTAGAAGTAAATTGGAAACCAGTTTGTGTGTGTGGAGCCCCCATGAAGCGAAGTATAGACTCTTACTTGAGAAGGTGCAAAAAGCTTTCGTCCGCTACTTGTATAAGAGGGAGTATGGATATTATCCATTTCTCTACCCAACCAAGTTCCTACTGGGCATGGTGGGCATGAACTCACTCGAATGCAGAAGAACTATGAGAGAGTTGTCCTGTGCACTTAAAATATTGAGAGGAGATGTAGACTGTCTCGATCTACACGAGCAGCTGTGTCGACTGTACGTCCCTGACAACTACGTAAGGCGGCGAAATACTCGTAATCGACATTTATTTGCTGGGCCGCTGAGTCGCACACAAGCGCGTGCGCAGTCCCCAATCTGCCGGATGATTACTGCTTTGAATGCATTTCATAACCATTGCCCTGAAACTGATTTGTTTGTGGATAACTGGAATAAAATAATGCGTGATTGTTTGAGTTTTTGTGAGCGTGACGTATGAAAGATGTTCTATTTTTTTCTGTCTAAAAACTGTGATAGATAATAATTATTTCTGTTATGTGTAAGTAGTTTAATGAATTTATTTTATGTTCATGTATAATGTCAATAACTGTTATTGGGGACACCCGTTGTTATTGAACAATAAATAAAAAATAAAAAAAATAAAAATAAATAAAACATTATGCACCTCACGATAACTAGTAAATTGTACAGCCACGCTGTGCATACTTTCTCGCGAACCCTTCACTATCTTGCAAAGTCGGGTATACACAAAACAACAATACAAGTTACACCCACCTAGTAGCAATAAAAAAATTTTTACAAATCATTTGGGTTTGTATAGGAGCCTTATTAAGATTTTTTTCTAAAATAATGAATTACCCAGTGGAAGGTCTACGCCTTGATAAGTCCTTGTTATTGTTATCAAAGTTTCATTAAAACCTTTAGAGTAATTTTTGAGAAAAATAACAACTAAACCTGGATTTATAAGGGAGGCTAAGATTTTTACAGGAATTACGAACTACAGCGTATAGTAGGCTATATTAAGTTATAGTAAAATACAGAGTTCTATACAAATTTTTACAGCCGTTTTTGAGAAAAAAATAAACAAGTGTTTTTTTTACTGTGGTGGCATGGCAACCCTAAAAAAAAGACGGAACAAATTTGAAAACACCGGCTGGAGATATAAAAATATCATTGGGCCCTAAACCAAATTTTACACACACACAAGAAACTTATTTTTTGTTTTTTAAACTCTATTAGTAGGTACATAAAAGACAATCGATCCCCATCAAAACATCAACTTGTTTTTTTTCGCCATCACTATTACCACAGCCTGGACACTTCATACAACGGGCCAGAAATGACATTTTAAAAAAGGAATGACGGAACAAACAAAATGGCGGCGAAATCCTATACGTTCGACAGCCAAACTGTAACCAATCTGTATCAATCTGGGTGACGAGGGGATGAGGTCAACATCTAGAGAGCGGCAGGGAGTGTCCATACTGTATGTTAGTACTAATATACATTTAAACCTTGACTATACCTTCTTCACTCCAACGTCGCTCGAATGTAAAAAGGTAACTGCGTCGCCAGAGACAAAAGGCTCAGGCTCAGCATAATGTTGTTCTTGCAGAGTATACATGCACAATGCTATTTTTACAAGCTTTTATTTAACTTGCAATGTATGTATGTTTGTTCGGGTGAAATCTTGCAAGTTAAATTTGACCCACTTCCCGGTTTCCGATTGAGCTAAAATTTTGCATGCATATGTATATTGCGTGACAATGCAATATGAAAAGCTTGTACTTTAAGTTGCAAGTTAAATTTGACTCAATTTCAGTTTCCGATTGAGCTGAAATTTTGCATGCTTATCTATATTATGTGACAATGCAATATTAAAAGCTTGTTCCTAATTTTTTTTAGGTTTTTCGAAAATTGTTAATAACTTAAGGTAGGTACATACTATTTTACCAGTATCAATTAATATTATTTTTTAATTTATTATTGAAAATCGAGACAGAATTAACACGGTATCTGAGAATAGAAGAAAAACGGCTAAAGGAACCATTACCGAAGTAAATTGACTTTAAACCAAGAAAGGCGTAATGCTATTTAGAGATAGACGCGAATGCGAAACGATAGAACTTTTACGAGGCACAAAATCGTGTCATTAGCTATACTAATGCGATACTGAGCCCTGCCCTTGCGCAAGTATACTCACTGATAAGAGCCCTTCGGCTTAATGACGTTCCAGTATAGCCGATAGTATGTACATTTCCTGAATGTTCCTCTAGGCTGTGTTCATACTTGAAATGTGTGTGACTATCGTGTTACGTATCCTGTCAGGGTTCGGTCGATTAAGGATTATACACAGATTACAGGTTCTTACAGGAAAACGTATTCTATGCCTCCTACTTGATGCAGGGTACAGTCGAGTTTGTCAATATCTGGACATGTTCATGAATCACATTTTTTTTAATTTTATTTATTTTATTTTAGGAAAAATTACAGACAAATAAAAGACTACAAACAAACTTAAATGGATAAAACCAATGCCCTTAAAAAGTTTCCACCATTAAAATTTAATAAAGAACATCGCAAAAAACGGATATACAGGGTGTAACAAAATTGGTGTAGGTCCCGTTAACTACTGATCAAACTGAACAACTCTTGTTCTACAAATTTGCTAAAAATCGCAAAAAAAAATATTTGAACTCTTCATACAAAACGATCAGCTGATCGGTCAATTTTAAGAATTGTTGTATGGAGCGTCGAAATGTTTTTTTCCAAATTAACTATGGGTTCCTTAAGAAGTTGTTCGGTAATGAGTAGAAACCCCAGTTAACAGGTCCTACACCAATTATTTTACACCATGTATATAGGGTAGTAAATTAATTGTAAAAAAAATAAAAATAAAACAACAGCAAAAAAAGAAAATAACATCAAACATCAAAAAAACTTAAAGAAAAAATTCGATTACAGTTCGAAAAACTCAATTACAAGTTTCATAAAACACTAACATGTTAATGAAGGTCGGTGGCGTAATGGCGAGGGCCGCTACCTCCTGTCTGGGAGGTCGTGGTTCGAATCTTGCCACGTACCAATGTGTTTTCGAACTTCAAGGTTGTGTGTGTAGTCGACCAACTCGCACTTGGCCCACGTGGTCGACTAAGGCCCGTTCGCCCTAATTCAGGGTAGGCCCGAGCCCCTCGGTGGGGACGTATATGAGCTGAAAGGATGATGTTAACAAACCTGACTGTACCCGCAGGGTAGTTAATTATTAAAAGCCTCCTAACTCATCATTAACTTCGAGCTACATAATACAAAATTTCAATTAGTTAGAGAATATTAAAAAAAAGGATTTTTAAAGTTTTTTTAATGTTAATTGCCTTGTGTCTTCCAATCAGATGGAGTTTGCACCTTGGCACCACAAAACGATATGTGATAATAATATAAACCATGAATATGCTGCCATCCAGTATTAGTTTTCTTGTCTTTTTATTACTGGAGGTTGCCTAGTAGAAATCGCTTCAAGCGATAAGGTTGCCTTTGCACTTTGTGCACACTATTAACCCTGCGGAACATTGGTAGAAAGTTGTTGGGTCTATATGACCCGCCTATGTTTAAGTCCAAATTATTGAGAATTAATGACTCCTCTTGGATAAGTGTTATAAGAATTGTTAAATTTACTAGTGCACTTACTTCTGATAAAATAATGTACTCTTCTTGAAATACAGCTTGCTACTGACAGACAAACAGACAGACAGACGGACAGTGGAGGCTTAGTAACAGGGTTCCCTTGGTCACTCTTTAAATTTACGGAACCCTAAAAACGTCATTGGCGAGCCATATATCTCAAAAAATATATTTGTTAAAAACTTAATATTTTAATTGACAAAACGCCTACAAAAGACCTGTAAAATAAAATTGCGGATTTAATTAAATGATGGTTCTACTCACGGATAAGATAAATAATATAATAATAATATCTCCCACCCATCAACTCCACTACACTAGTAATAATAATACATAATTATACACGAATTGCGCGCACTAATAAACAAAACACACTTAGAACACAGGGCTGCAATTGTGTCTCACACCATTTCGAGAGTCTGTACATTACACACAACCACAAATAAAAAGCATCAACTCGTGCTCCGGTTAAGTATGATTGCCTAATCATACTTGAGGCGCGCCTGCCCAGCACACATTTCCAATCCAACCTTATTTATCTGATCCGTGGTTCTACTTATTAACTTAGAATTCCCCTTTGATATAATAAAGTACTTAATTACATTACAACTAATTACACTAGAGAAAACTACCCCTTAGCGGTAAGTTAAAATACAATTATGAATTAGTTACGTTATACTTGCTAACGCTTGCGACACACATCAACAACACGTCAGCATTAAACGGTTCTTATGTAAGCAAATGTTTACAGTAGTTATTTTCTGCTTACCTAATACCTATTATGTTATGAATAGATAACTTAACACACAACTCAGTAATAAACGTTAAATATGTTTTATCTACACACATATCTTAAGGCCTCTAAAATGCGTTCAAAATCCGTAGACAATGATAAGTTACCTCCATGGTTGCCATGTTTCGGAGTAAAAGATAGTTCCATCTTTAAATTAGACGACAGATATGAGTTTACGTAGTAATTAATTTGGCCACCAAACACGACAGATATGGATTTTCATACAACTTTTGCCGGCCGCTGCTCGTATGTATTTGACCAGTACAGCAATTTCGATTTATTTCGAAGAAGGTTGTCAAAATAATGCTCAAATTTCCAAGCATGTTTGAAAAAATATATTTTACCCGAATACTAATTTTGTTTCCTCGTTCGGTGGATGATCACAAAAAGCTATGCTTTATATATAAAGGCGAAGCTAAGTTAAGCTAAGTTATATTATCATAGCCAAAAAAAGGTTTACTGCTGGACAAAGGCCTCTGGCCTCCCCCAAGGATTTCCACGACGACTGGTTCTACGCTGCCCGCATCCAGCGCCTTCAGTATGATAATTTACTTCTTTAGTATGTTATAATTATACCATATCCTTACTTCTATCTTTTTTCAAGCTTTTTCCAGAAGCTTCGCTCGCGTGGGCATCGTTTTTAGGGTTCCGTACCCAAAGGGTAAAAATAGGACTTCGCTGCCCGTCCGTCTGTCTGTCCGTCTGTCACCAGGCTGTATTTCATGAACCGTGATAGCTAGACAGTTGAAATATTCACAGGTGATGTATTTCTGTTGCCGCTATATACGTCCCCACCGAGGGGCTGGAGCCTACTCTGAGTTAGGACGATCAGGCCTAAGTCGACCACGCGGTCCCAGTGCGGGTTGGTTGACTTCACACACAACCTGCGAGTTTCTTCGCAGGCTTGTGCAGGTTTCCTTACAATGTTTTCCTTCGCCGTAAGAGCGTCGGATAAACGTACATATGAAATCTAAATCGAAATCACATTGGTACGTGGCAGGATACCAACCACAACCTCCCGGACAGAAGGCGGCGGCCCTAGCCATTACGCCACCGACGCTCTATATCCTTATCCTTAGTTTATAACATAACAATATCATCATTACAGCTCATATACGTCCCCACCGAGGGGCTCGAGCCTACCCTGAATCAGGGCGATTAGGCCTTAGTCGACCACGCGGGCCCAGTGCGGGTTGGTCGACTTCACACACAACCTTCGAGTTTCCTCGTAGGCGTGTGCAGGTTTCCTCACGATGTTTTTCCTTCACCGTTAAAGCAATCGGTATGTATGTACGTAAGTTTTTGAAAAACTCATTGGTACATTGGCCGTCCAGATTTGAACCCGGTACCTCTGGTTAGATGGACCGAGTCGTTACCGGTTGAGCCACCGACGCTTACTTAACAATATAACAATATAACAGGTCCCAAAGGTTGCTGTTGGGGCTACCGCGTCACTGTAGTGTGTCACAGATGTTCGCGGATGCGCAAGTTGACTGCTTTCAAGCGGTGATACGAAAACGTGCGGCGTCCATGCTCGGTAGGGTGCGGGCAAAGTATATTATTAGTACTAACATACAGTATGGACACTCCCTGCCGCTCTCTAGATTGCGACCTCACCCCCTCGTCACCCAGATTGATACAAATTGGTTACAGTTTGGTTGTCGAACGTATAGGATTTCGCCGCCATTTTGTTTATTCCGCCATTCCTTTTTTGAAATGTCATTTCCAGCCCGTTGTATGAAGTGTCCAGGGTGTGGTGCGGGGGAGCACCAACAGCATCCTGGAACTCATTGCAACGAGGTTTGACTCGCATTTCTTGAAGCACTGGGTAGGAGTTATAAAGAGAGTTTGGGAGTTTATTATGTAGATAGATATTTGTGAATAATATTTATTTCGTGTTGTTTTCGTGACATATTTAAATTATGCCTCAATTCATTGACTTTTTTAATCTATATACATTGACATACTAACTAATATTGTTAATTTACTAAAATAGGCTAAGTTTACTAACAAAATGGAACAGTGTTTTCTGGCAAATTAAAATAAATAATAAGAAGTATATAATCGTCAAAAAGTGTCGGTGGCTCAACCGGTAACGACTCGGTCCATCTAACCAGAGGTATCGGGTTCAAATCTGGACGGCCAATGTACCAATGAGTTTTTCAAAAACTTACGTACATACTTACCGATTGCTTTAACGGTGAAGGAAAAACATCGTGAGGAAACCTGCACACGCCTGCGAAGGAACTCGAAGGTTGTGTGTGAAGTCGACCAACCCGCACTGGGCCCGCGTGGTCGACTAAGGCCTAATCGCCCTGATTCAGGGTAGGCTCGAGCCCCTCGGTGGGTACGTATATGAGCTGTAATGATGATATAATCGTCAATTATATTATACACGAGGGTCGACCAACCCGCACTGGGCCCGCGTGGTCAACTAAGGCCCGATCGCCCTTATTCAGGGTAGGCTCGAGCCCCTCGGTAGGGACGTATATTATGAGCTGTTAAGGAGAAGATATTATACAAAAAAATATTTATATGCATCGTAAAAGAAAGAGAAATAAGATAATTTAAATTTACTTAATTTTGGATTTTTTCTTATTTATCTTTCTTTTACAATGTACGTAACAACGGATTGAAGTGTTTTTTGCACATAGATAGATAGATAAAAGGGGGGGAAATGACAAAACTCCTATCTGGAAATAATGAAGTCTGTATCTCTTTCACGTTCAATGCTTCGATGAACTTCGACACAAAGCTAAGGTTAAAAGCGGAGAAACACCAAAGCATACAAACTATTATCTCAGAGAAAAACTTAATTTCACACCCACGAGCCGCTAGTGGCACGCGCACTCTACACCCTTACAGTCTTAAAAAAGATGTCCATGAGCTCGAAGAATTAATAATTTTAATATGCCATCGGAGCGTAAGCAACACATGATCATAGGCGAAACTAGACATCTAATAGGAGAACTATTCGAGAAGTGAGTGAGTAGTGAGAGCCGGGTCGTTCCTTTCCCTCTAATATGGTTGAGGGGAGCGATGGCTGACTCTCGCGTTATACTCGTAACCGGGTGCTGCCCGTGTAAACTGGCCTACTCTTGTCAAAGGCATTAATGACATTCAATGATTTTTATGTATAACTTGCCGTGTCATATTGTTTTCATGCTTTAATGCCATAATCTGGTTTAGTTCAAGGATCGAATTATTACGTTATTATCTAATGTTTGTTTATTTCTTGATTTTTTACAACTGACATTATGTTATTATTCTTTTATGGCTATCAGAAAGAGTGTAATTTGCATCTATTTTGAATAAATACCTTTAATCTTGAAAGTACTAGTGTAAAGTAGCCTACTCACCATTCAATCCCAAACACAATTTGTTGACTCAATCTGTTGAAGGTGTTGAAGTCGCAGTACGATGCATGTTGGGCCACACCCCCAACACACCTATATAAGATTCAATCTGTCGACTCTCACCAGATTGAGTACGCAAATTGTGGTTGAAATTGAATGGTGAGTAGAGTACTTAAGACTGAAAAGTATTTTTTATTAAGTAAATAGTACTAAAACAACATCTCCTCCTACTGTAGCAGCGGTCAAAATGTATTCCTCTTTGAAAGCTATTTTATATTAAAACTGATTTATAAACCACAAAACTTTCCAAAGTCCAAAATGTAGCCGCAAAACGATAAAAAACTTATCTTTCTATATACACAGGTATCTACGTTTACATCTACCCACGTTGGAATCGCGGTTATATTTTCTGATAAACTTCTCATTTTGTTAACCACTAAAAGTTTTCATTTAGAATGTTGTTAAATGTTCGCCTAAGTTAATTTTCAAATATCGAATTTCAGAAAATATACACTAGATTGCAAAGAAAACTCAGTTATAAATAAGTTTCGAAAAAGCTGAAAACTTTTAGGTACAAGCTTTTAATATTGCATTGTCACGCGATATACATATGCATGCAAAGTTTCAGCTCAATAACTTGCAAGATTCCACCCGAACAAACATACATACATTGCAAGATAAATAAAAGCTTATAAAATGCTTTATCTTTTAAAACATTTGAGCAACCCTTTCCATATAATCATTCATTCTCGGACGATCCTATTGAACGGTCGCTTCCAACCAGTTTATCTGCCTGTTTTCTTCATCTTATTTGTGACTGATCAGTGTAGAAATTTTCAATTTCTTATTACTCTTACGGTGTTTAAATGTCATAACTCCGCCCATTGGGCGTGTTTAGAAAGGGATAGTTACAGTGCTCTGACTCCGTCGTCGTTTTTTTGCTTACTTCAACGGCGCAACGTGTTTGGGGATTTTCGACGAGCTCCGCGCGCCAGATTTGAACCTGGGAATCACGGTTTATCTGAGTGAGTCGTTCGCTTAACAAACTGAGCTACCGAAACAGGTTTCCGTGGCACTCAATTAGTGTATTGTAATCTTCTAAGCGTGACGCGCTACGCCTCGACCTCCGCAACTTACTACGCGACTACGCCGCTACAGCTTCGCGCACGTGACGCGCACCTTTCGTATTGCTACGAGCTACACTAACTTACTCTCAACATGAATTTGTGCAGGCGGATGTAAACTGATATTAACTCCCGAGAACTCTTTGAATTGTAGCGTTGAGACGTGTCGCCTGCGCTTCCATTTTGAGTGCATAGGAATCCCACCAAGTAGCATTGATTTGGGAAATTGGATTTGCCGTGGATGTCTCTGTGCGATCAAAAAACGTGGCAATAATTCAAATACACCAGTGAGTAGCCTTAACCGATCTAGTTCTAACATAACTTTCCGGACCAGAACAACACACACTGAACAATTACTAGAGGACTCTTACACATACAGTGAGGATCTTAGGGAATTTTTGAAGGAGATTCGCCTCTTGCGTGAGAACTCCAGTTGTTTCGTACTCAAATCCAAGAAGTAACCATTTCTCTCAACAAGTGTCACAATAAGGTGGATGACTTCGGCTCCCGCCTCAGAGAAGCAGAGATGCGGATTAAACTTATTGAGGAAAGGGAACTAGAAAACACCTCTCATAAGAAACACATTAGTGAATTGGAGACCCAACTCAACTTCCAGTGCCAAGAATTATTGAAAAACGAATTGGAAATTACTGGAATACTTGAACACGCTCATGAAAATCTGCATCACACTGTTCTTATTGCTGCCCGCAAACCTGGAGTCGACCTATCCGATGGTGATATTGATCATATTACACGGGTTGGGTCACGCCCAGCTGATAAAGAGTCTACCTATCACCGCCATGTAGTCGTGAAGCTCCTACGTCGCAATAAAAGAAATGAACTAGTCAAAGCAGCCAAAAATAGGCGCTCCCTCACAACGGAAGCTCTTGAGTTGCCAGGACCGTCTACGCGGGTTTTCTTTAATGAGAAACTCACGTGTCACTCCATAATTTTATTTCGAGAGGCAAGGAAAAAGTCAAAACAGCTCAACTTTCGCCACTGTTGGACTCAAAATGGCACTATTTATGTCAGGAAGCGAGAGGGTGGGCCAGCGTTACCTATTAAATCCCAGCTGGACTTCGTTCGTGTTTTTCCAGTTATTTCTGACCCTAATGACATATTGTAGTTTCTATGTGCTTTCAATAATGTACCTTCATGTAATAATGTATCGCTCCGCATGTTACGCTATGTCAGAATGTATTTTGTATTTTCGTGTGAATTCTTCAGTCCATTTCTTAAGATACTTTAATTTTTTCATAATACTGCTAAAGTAAATATCTACGTGTCACAAAAAAACCAGAATAATAATAATTCATCTCTTCTATTTTATTATTATAATTTCCAACTTTTATGCAAGTAAATGATGTATTTACGGATATCGACAATGATATCGATGTGACATGTCATTCATTGAACAAGCTAGAAGATTTTAATGATATAGGTAAAGACTTTAACTTCAAGTTATTATCGTGTAATATCAGAAGCATAACACGTAATTTCGATTCCCTGCAAGTTGCATTGACGAGGGCGAATACTGATTTTGATGTAATTATTCTAAGTGAATGTTGGTTGCAATCTGACACACTTATACCCAATTTATCTGGCTACACTCATTCTCGATCAACGAAGTTTATCAATGAAAGTGGTGGAGTAGTAGTTTACGTAAAAAAATCGTTGAATCCTACATTTGATGAGCCAGATCTTAGTGACGTGGAATGTGTTCTAGTTAATATACCAAACATTGCAAGACTTTTGGGTATTTACAGGTCTCCCTCATTTCTGGATACCCAAAACTTTTACGAATCTCTAGATGCTTTGTTAACGAGATTGGATGGAAGGCAATCCGTTATGATAGTAGGTGACTTGAATATAAATATTCTTCCTGATTCTTCTGGCAGCTTATCGACTCAGGCTCATGAGTTACTATGTCTTACCGCTGAGTATGGTCTCGTCCCTGCAATTACCAAACCAACAAGACAACTCTTGCCTTGACCATATTTTTACGTCTCCAGGTGAATTAGTTGTCTCAGCCGTTTGCGGCACCGATATTACTGATCACAGTCTTACATTGCTTGTCCTACGTGTTTGCACCGGTAAACCGAAGCCTAAAGCAAGGTTATCAATGAAAACTAACTATGGGGCAGTAGTGCTTGAATTGAAAGATTATGACTGGACTGAAATATTGAATTCAGAGGATCCCTCTGAGTCAGCTAGAAAATTCACAAGTATTATTACCTCGAGTATTCAAAATCATACTAAAGTAGTTCGAATTAGTAGATCTAAATATACCATCCAACCTTGGATCACGCCCGGACTGATTAGATGTTCAAAACACCGAGATGCACTTCACTTGAAATCACGCAAGGATCCTCAAAATAACATTATAAAAACGTCTTACACGAGGTACAGGAATTTTTATAAACAGCTTATACGTAACCTAAAAAGGGACTATGAAAGTAGACTCCTTGCTAAAAATAGCAATAGCCCTAAAAAGCTGTGGAAGACAATTAAAGACATTTGTCATTTTCCGATTACAAACAGTACACCAACAGATTTACTTAACGCTAGAGATACGGTGGCGGAATCGCTGGACTATTATAATGAATACTTTGTAAATGTTGGGCAGCAACTTGCCACTGAAACACTCACCAATTTAAACATTTCTGAGGATGCATTAGCTAATAACGTCGGTAATTGCCGTGGCTCGGTGAACTCCTTCTTTTTAGTTCCCACGGATCCAGACGAGGTTAGTGCTCTTATATTCAACTTAAAGACATATAGTGCACCTGGTTTTGATAACATTACAAATATGTTAATAAAACAGATCAAGACAGTTATTATTTCGCCTCTTACACACATTTATAATCTTGGTCTCTCGACGGGTATTTACCCTGATGTGTGGAAGGTCGCTTCTGTGTCTCCTATTTCCAAAAAGGGCCCCAAAAGTTTTCCGGATGATTATAGACCTGTATCTTTACTTTGCGTGTTTGGAAAACTTTTGGAGAAATTGGCGAATGTAAGGCTCATGAACTTCCTGGAATCCAGTGACATTTTGTCACCCCGTCAATTTGGATTTCGAAGGGCCAAGTCCACTGAGGATGCAGTGTCTCTCCTTACCAGTTTCGTTTCAAACTATCTCGATTGCGGACGCAAATGTATAGGTGTTTTCCTGGACTTGGCCAAAGCGTTTGACACCGTCTCCTTTTCTATTCTTTTGGCTAAATTGGAAAAATCCGGTATACGTGGTGTTGCACTCAATTGGTTCCGTAGTTATCTAACCAATCGCAGACAGTTTGTTAGAGTGGATGGAAACGTTAGTGGTCAACTTCCGGTCGTCTTTGGCGTACCCCAGGGCAGTATTCTTGGCCCTACGCTATTTATTTTATATATGAATGACTTGACTGAAATGCCTGAATGCTGAAGTTATTTGTTATGCGGACGACACAGCGATCTTATTTAATAGAGAGGACTGGAATGACAGTTTTATTCGGTCGGAGAGAGGCTTGTTGGAGGTGAAAAACTGGCTTCATAAAAACTTGCTTACTTTGAACGCAAGTAAAACATATATCCTAGCTTTTCATAAGACTTCGTCCTCCAGCCCTCCTCCTTCCTTCACACTCAAAATTCATCAATGTCCCTTGTACGACGCTCATCGTGCGATTTCCAAGACTCACATTAACACAAACTGTCAGTGTGAACAGATTTCCAGGGTAAGTAATTTAAAATATCTTGGCGTTGTTTTGGACGACCGGCTAACCTTTGGTCCTCACCTTGAGGCTCTGTCTGGTAGAGTGAGAAGATTGATAGGCGTTATGAAATCTCTTCGCTTAGCAGCACCTTCCTCAGTTTTAAAGTTGGTCTACACAAGTTTGTGTGAAAGCATTTAATCGTACTGCATCACTGTTTGGGGTGGCACACATAAAACACTCATGATTCGCTTAGAGAGAGCCCAGCGCTCGGTTTTGAAAGTGATGACATGTAAGCCTTTTACATATCCTACTGATTAATACTAATTAACACAGAAGTGTGGTCGTGCTTTTCTTCAAAAAGGGCGACAACACCCTGCTGAAGAACTACAGACCCATCTCACTTCTGAGCCATGTCTACAAGCTGTTTTCGAGAGTCATTACGAATCGTCTCGCACGCAGGTTTGACGACTTCCAGCCTCCCGAACAAGCCGGTTTCCGAAAAGGCTTTAGTACCATAGACCACATACATACGCTGCGGCAGATTATACAGAAGACCGAAGAGTACAATCAGCCACTATGCTTGGCGTTTGTGGACTATGAGAAGGCCTTTGATTCAGTCGAAACCTGGGCTGTGCTACAGTCTCTCCAGCGGTGCCAAATTGACCATCGATACATCGAGGTGTTGAAATGTCTGTATGAAAACGCCACCATGTCGGTTCGCCTCCAAGACCAGAACTCGAAACCTATCCAGTTGCAGCGAGGGGTGAGACAGGGAGACGTTATATCTCCGAAACTGTTTACCGCCGCCCTGGAAGATGTTTTTAAGCTTCTGGACTGGGGTGGACTCGGCATCAATATCAACGGCGAGTACATATCCCACCTCCGATTCGCTGATGATATCGTGGTCATGGCTGAGACTATGGAAGACCTACGCACAATGCTCGATGGCCTCAGTAAGGTCTCTCAACAAGTGGGTCTTAAAATGAACATGGACAAGACGAAAATAATGTTAAATGTCCGTGTCGCACCCACTCCTCTAAAGGTTGGAGACTCTACACTGGAAGTTGTTGACGAATATGTATACCTGGGACAAACAGTCCAGTTAGGTAGGTCCAACTTCAAGAAAGAGATCAATCGACGAATCCAACTCGGCTGGGCAGCGTTCGGGAAGCTTCGCAATATCTTCACGTCCCAAATACCGCAGTGTCTCAAGACTAAGGTCTTTGACCAGTGTGTGTTGCCAGTGATGACTTACGGAACTGAGACATGGTCGCTTACTATGGGCCTCATAAGAAGGCTCAAGGTCACCCAAAGGGCAATGGAGCGTGCTATGCTCGGAGTTTCTCTGCGTGATCGAATCAGAAACGAGGAGATCCGCAGGAGAACTAAAGTAACCGACATAGCTCACAGAATCGCTAAACTGAAGTGGCAGTGGGCAGGGCACATAGCTCGTAGAACAGATGGCCGATGGGGCAGTAAAGTTCTCGAGTGGCGACCGCGCACCGGAAAACGTAGCGTAGGCAGGCCTCCCACGCGGTGGACCGATGACCTGGTGAAGGTCGCGGGAAGCCGATGGATGCGGGCAGCGCAGGACCGGTCGTCGTGGAAATCCTTGGGGGAGGCCTTTGTCCAGCAGTGGACGATTTGTGGCTGATATGATGATGATGACTGATTAATCCTATAAGGAATGTGGTGTTTTGACAGTTAGATAGCTCTTTATCTACAAGGTAACGATCACCATGCATAGGTCGGTAATTTCATCGCCCAGGTTTGAAGATTCGATAAGAAGGAGAGTTTTTAGATTGCCACAACCTCGCGTTAATACTTCGTTTGCTCAGAGATTCAACACTTTTCTTCATCCCTTTGTTTATAACAAAGTTGTAAAAGGGTGCAATATTAAACTTTCAAGTACATGTCTCGCAAAAACCAAAGTTAAGTGCTGGCTATGTGGCTTAACTTATCTGGACACGGAAAATCTTTTAGAAATTCACCATTAGCAGTGTAATTGTAATTTTAATTAGCTTGTACTTTTTTTCTTTTTATTTAACTACTGTTTATGTTTATATTTCTTACACTTTAATACCATGGTATATCTATAATATTATTAACTTACGTAATATAAATCATAGTTTTTCTTTTGTTGTTTAGATGTAATTTAATATAACTTTGTAAATCATCTATAAACTGGTTGGTTGGTAAATGTATTTTTGGCGTGACCACCACGATACGGGCTCTGCCTAGTGTGGGGTCACAAGGCATACTTTATACTGTACCGTACACCATTCTTTGGTAATAAATATATTTGTATTTGTTGTATTTGTATAAAAACTAAATTAAATTTATTTCATTACGAATAAATGAAGGAGTGACAACTTTTTATTTCTTTTTTGTGATTTTATTAAAAAGAAAATATAAACAAATAAAGAAGATTTTCAAAATTATCACATAAAATTTGGAAACATTTGTTTTGCTTTTGTTTCTGTTCTGTCATATTAATAGGACATTTCTTGTGCAGAAATTCATTATTCTGATCAAATTCAGTTAAAAACATGTCATTAATCCCTGAAGTGTGTACCAGAATTCTGACAATGCTTGAAGACATGTGCAGTCAGTGTTATACAGCGAGAACTGTTGGTGTGTCGCTATTAACCGTTCAAAGAGTATCTAGTGATTTGAAGAGGTTGAATCCAATATTCGCAGACTAGGAACAGGCCGAACAAGGTGCACGACAGCGCGGTTGGATCGATATATGGTGCCAAAAATATTGAGAAATCGATTTCAAACGGCTGTTAAAGTCAAAATCTTTGAGTACGGTACTTTGGAGTACGGCGTCAGACCACGCCAGCACGAGTAGACCACCGCCTGAGGTGGTAAGAATGGGGCTGCTGCAGGCTTCGTCGAAGAAAACCTACGAATGACATAAGATGACGGTGATGTAACGGAATGTTTAAAAGCTTTTGTTGCTGGAAATTACACTGGTAAACCAAAGCGTGCGTTCTACGCGCTGGAGGGAGCAATCCAAGCACGTGTAAAGTAAGGCGGCGTCTTGCTGAAGCAAACTTGAATCCATTTCGAACCGCCAATGGTCAAAAACTCAATAGGCAGCATCGAAATTCAAGTCTGAGTTACGCTAGAGAACACATGAATTGGACTCTCGATGACTGGTCAATAAAAGTTATGAGTCGAGGTTAATGCTATACACGCACGATGGGAGGCAAAGAGTCTACAGAAGACTAGGAGAGCGTTATAACTAAGCTTGGATTGAAGAGAAAGTGTCATACGGCGGAGGCTCCATACACGTGTGGGCTGGAATTCCTACCGAAAGCCGCAACGAGATAGTGGTGATCGAAAATGGAACTTTAACTGCAAAGAGTTTCGTGAATGAAATCTGAAATGAATAAACATGGGCGAGAACGCCATCTTTATGAAAGATAAACCTCGTCCCCATACATCTCGGAAAGTGTTTGACTACCTTGATGATCTCACTATCACACACATGGAGTAGCCAGTACGCAGCCCAGACTTGAACCCCATCGAGCATGCCTGGGATGAACTGGGACGACGTGTATGCTAGCAAAAATCCCCTCCAATCATGCTTCGTGAACTGAAAGAAGCACTATAGAGGAATGGGATAATATTCCTTAGCATCGGCTCAGAGAGCTGGTAGAAAGCATGCTTAACCGTGTAAAGTGGTGGCAATACAAAATAATGAAATTTCTGAAAATTTCACGTTTGACACTTTTCGGAATCTAGTGAAAATTCGTAATTTTTACTTAACCTACTTTTATTTAAAATGAACTTTATAATCTTGAACTTTTACTACTTATTTTTATTTTTTAAGCACCATAAAATTGTCTATAATACAATTTTTCATATTAGTTTTTCTCTTTATTTTATAATAGTATGTACCTAGTTTATGAAACTGTTGCATAATACCCAGTTATATGCAGTTTCATGCACTCTATAACTAATCTCATACATTGGGATTAAACCAACTAAACAACAAAGATCAAAGTTAAAAGAGTAAGAAAAAAATTCGAGCGAGACCTACAGTAATCGCATATGATGTGTAACAAGTGACAAAATACTTTAGGTTAGTTAGATTTGATGTCGATATTGTACCTGGGTGGCGGATCTGACAGTAGTAACGAAAAAAACCGACCAAGTGCGAGTCGGACTCTCGTTGTTTCACATTTCCGTCCCATGTTACACATTTCCGTCCCATTTCACGAAATCACTCCCACAAATTGCAGGAAAGCGAGAGCAAAGATGTTACACATCAAAAAAATCCCACGAAATTCAGTACCTACAACAAAACGTCATAGCGCCAAATCCCAACACATCACTGCGCTTGCGCTGAAGCGGACGCTGTCACAGACAGGTAAAACAATGCTTTTACTAATCTCGACATTTTAAGCAAGAATGAAAATTATCCACGAAATTAAGTAACTACAACAAAACATATTCAATGAATGGCGCCAAAACGTAGCACATCACCGCGAATGCGTTAAAGCGGGCGCTGTCACATACAAGTAAAAATTGGAATGAAAACTTTTTGTAATGCTGTAAAAATGGCGCGAAGCGCACGTGCGTTCCAATAAAAGAAAATTGATTATGGAACTTCGTCAGTTATATTAACTTTTTGGATTAACTTGAATTGTAATAGAAAAAAAATACTTTATAACATTATTTTGTGAGAGAAATAATGTTATAAAGTGATTTTTTTTATTTAGGTAATGTGTTTGTAAAGTATGCCAATATAAATTCGTTTTGAAGTTTATAATTCGAATTTTACGATATGAGAGTAGATCGAGCCTTTCGTTATAATATTTTGGAAGTTATTGAGGTTTTTGTTACCGACCCGTTTTCTTTACTGTCGAGTGTAGTTAGTAAGGTGATCAAAATCGGTTTGAAATGAAAAAAAAGTTTGTTTTTAGAGCTGACCAAATAATTAAAAGGCAATATTTATTCAAAAAATAGACCGGTTACTCTCTTCTGCGATTTGTGAAAAAAACACAACTGTGGGTCAACTGTTGGTTGTTCTGTTTTCCCGCTAAAATCATAATATCAGCTCATATACGTCCCCACCGAGCCTACCCTGAATTAGAGCGATCAGGCCTTAGTCGACCACGCCTTCACACAACCTTCGAGTTTCTCCGCAGGCGTTTGCAGGTTTCCTTTCGATGTTTTTCTTCACCATAAGACACGCTAAAATCACGACCATAATTTTGTTTGTACTCTTTTAATGCACTGAAAAATGTACAGGAAAGAACAGGAAAGCAAGCTAGCAAGCCGAGCGTCTAGTACGAAAAAATCTTAGCAATCGGTCAGATAAAAGAGGTCACCGCACAAGACAAGCAAATGTACTGACGTATGTGATGTAGTGTTTTATTTTGTTTCATACGTAATTCAAATTACATTGAATATTGTTTTGTTGTTGATTTAATAAAGAAATAAAAATAGCAAACCCGTCTGATTTTTGACCGGAAGATGGTTTCACTAATACGACAATGTCAAGATTTGACAGCTTTACAGACGAGACTTTAAACTTTGCACAACTTTAATTACAAGTCTAGATTCTGTTTTGCAACTTTTATAATACTCTTGTAGGACAGAAAAAAGCTCTAGAAAATGTTATGTAGTGTTAAATTTTGTTTCAGAGGTATTACAAATTATATTGGATATTGTTTTGTGGTTGTTTTAATAAGGAAATAAAATAAGCAACCCCTTCTTATTTTTTTACCAGAAGATGGTTTCACTAACAGGACAATGTCAAGATTTGACAGCTTTACAGACGAGACTTTAAACTTCGCACAACTGTAATTACATGTCTAGATTTTATTTAAATGTCTTACAAACTTTATAATACTCTTGTAGGACAGAAAAAAGCTCCCATGAAAAAGCTATGCTGCAAAGCCATCTGATAGAAACTAATTGTGAACTGCCGTACAAAACGAAACACGTTTCATCCCCACGTCTCCATAGTAGATAGGCAGTGGCCGGTTTTGTCAGATCCGTCATCCATCGAATCGAGTTGGCGAATTCAAAGCATCAGCCGTAGAATGTTTTTTGTGCTTGCAGCTTTGCAATGAAAAGTAACAAACAGGGTGAGGTCGTTGGCAATACTTTAAATTCAAAATTTACTCATGAAACCGATCAATTTTCTTCATGAAACATATTATATCGTATACGTACGTATATTGTATTATCGAAATAAAAAATAGACTTCCTATACCAATAGATAAGTTGATTGAACAACTTTACATGGAAAGTCAAATTTTTTTTCTCCCACTGTGTAGATTACTTAAGAACTCCTTTCCAGTATCCTAAGTTTAAAGAATTAGCATGGTTAAAAAAAGGTATTTTTTTCAATTCTTTAAGTGAAAATACAGGGCGTAATATAATTGGTGCAGGACTTGTTAACTGGGGCTTCTACTTATGATACTGAATAATTTTCCACAAGGAACCTGTAGTCAATTCTCAAAAAAATAAATTGGACCTCCATATTAAAATGCACAAATTTGGTCGATCAGCTGATCGATTTATTTGAAGAGTAAAATTTTTTTTTGCCATTTCTGCAAAGCCTTAGAACAAAATTTGTTCAGTTTTATGAGTAGAAGCCCCAGTTAACGGGACCTACACCAATTTTGTTACACCCTGTATAGATTATTCTAAAAAACTTCTCAGCCTCTGGCCGCGCAGTGAGTGCTCTAGGTTGCGGTCTACGCGCAGCTCGCCCTTTGGACTCGAAGTGAGCGCTCCAGGCTTCGCCCTACGCGGGCTCCGCCTCTGACCTCGCAAGACGAGCTCCAGGCTCTGCCCTACATAAAGATCGGCCTCTAGGCACCTGATTTTTTTTCGTTTATTGGATATTTTTACTCATAAATATTTCCCAATATTCCCTTTTTAAAAGCTTTTGTTGAACTGCCAATGTTTGTATGTATGTATGTATGTTTGGTTCAAATCTTTCTATCGATTTAAGAGCGATTTCCAGAGTTCCGATTGAGTTTAATGTTGGAATGAATTTAAGCCTTTTTAATTTTAAGTATTTTGAAGTAGATCTGACGATGAACTTTGGCGGTGGAATCAAGGTTCCAGAATCGTCTTTTATTTTTCATTATATTCGTAGGAAACTATATACATTGTCTATTTTATTTTTATTTTAATCAATTGGTTTTTACTAAGTTCTATAAACTCACAAAAGAATCACCGCGCTATCCCATGTGAGTCGGGAGTTATACTGAAAATAAAGGAGCTAGTGCGCCGGTTTCAGTCATTTTACGCATTGCCTTACCATGCAGCCCCGTCCAGCCCCCAACACAAACTCTGGATTACAACAGTGAGCTGACTATGTAAGTTGCCTGTCTTTCAGTTCTCTATCGGATTCATTTCGGAGAATGTGCTCAAGAACTTCACGACCTCATTCCCCCAGCTCCATTCAACCTTCGGTCAACGAGACGCAGGGGGAGTTGATATTCAGCCTATACGCACGAAGCGTTACGCTTCCTCATTTATTATGCGAACAGCGATGGAGTGGAACTCCTTGCCTGCGTCTGTGTTTCCCGACTCCTACAATTTGGGGATCTTAAAGGCGAGAGTGAATAAGAATTATTTGAGTTTGCGTGTACCATCCTCGACAACATCGTCACTAACCATCAGGTGAATAATAAATATAATCAAACGCACTCAAATTTTAGTAAAAAAAAAGATGCTTAATAATACACTACAATTAAGAGTTTTGTAATTATAAGGTGCTGTCCGTGTGAACTGGCCTACACTTGTCAAAGGCGTTCATGACATTCAATAATTTTAATGTATAACTTCTCGTGTCATATTGTTTTCATGTTCTAATGACATTACCTATTTGTTTTTTTATATCACGGATTGGATTTTGACGTTATTAACTAATGATTGTTTATTTCTTGATTTTTTATGACTATCAGAAAGAGTGTAATTTGCACCTATTTTGAATAAATATCTTAAATCTATAAATACAAGCCCAATTCGTAAAGGTCCTCTTTTTTGACCTGGTACGCCGTATGCACTGGTGATTTTACTACATAACTAACTTCAATTGACTGTAATTAAATGAATTTAGGTAAGTACTAAGCGTCATATATTAAATGACTTTATCTACTCTCATATCGTAAAGTTCGAATCGTACACTTCAAAACGAATTTATATTGGCATACTTTATAAACACAATACCGAAATTTAAAAAAAAAACACTTTATAACATTATTTCTCTAACAAATTAATGTTTTATAATATTTTTTTCCATTACGATACAAGTTAATCCAAAAAGTGAATATCACCAAAAAATTCCATGAGATTAGTTAAAGTAGTGTATGAAACTGCACATAACTGGGTTTAAAACCCAGTTATGTGCAGTATGATATTATTAAAAACCTAGCCAAGGCTGGGTTTTTAAACTCATACTCGTGTTTTAATACCTCTCATTATCCAAAAGTTTCATAAACTACTATTTTACGGCATAAAATCATTGAGTCTACAGATAGTTTTTTTTTTTCATTATTAAGATGCCTTTTAAAAAACTGAGCAATGCCAGTCGGTAATGATTTCGATTTCACCCTGTTTATCGATGTTGCTACCGAAACTACACGTAACAAGTAGATAGAAAGATAAAAACTATATTTCACTAAAAAGGCACAATACATTATAACAATACACAAACAAATGAATTAAACATAGTGACAAATATCACTAAATGAATGAAAAAAAAATGAAACGGTGTCAGTGGTGCCAAGTACGCGAAACTGGTCCAGGCTCGGCCAACATAAATTTTGTGGGTCACAAAGTACTCACAACGCTGTTTTTCAGCCAAAACCAAGAAAATCAAAGTAGGTATACAAGTTTTCCTCCTTGTATTCTAAATATGAAGTGGTATGTTTCTACCTTCGTTATTATTAAGAGATATATTATGATGAACGGCGTTCGTTACCAGGCGTGAATAAGAACCCTCTATTGTCACAATGTTGTAACGCGGTATCGCTGTTATAAATAATCTTCTTTCATCCAACCTTCTTTTCATTCCATTTATTCCTTTTCCACGCATCCACGCATACGCTGTCACCCATCTGACAACATCTTAAAAAATCAAAATTATATTCAATTAAAAATATATATAATTATTATTCTTTTTATTCACCTTAATGGGATTTTTTCAGTAGTGTGGGCCTATCCGGCAACACACTACCCTACTATGTTAGGTTTAAGTGACGTCGAACTATTGCTGTTGTGCGGAGTATAACAGCCTTTTGCATTTTATTCCGCAGAGTCGCCGGAAGGTCCAGTTTGACTAGACCCTCCGACAGAGTCTTCGGAATAACGCCTGTGCTGGAGAGAATAAGTAATTATTATTATTATTATTTTTATTATAATATTTATATTTATTAATTATTTATATATTAAATTAAATTGTTATGTCTTATACAGGGTGGTCCAAACAATGACGCCAATTTATTTTTAATAGCTTCCTCACATCCAGGGGTATCCGAAAATACCCCATGTATGTTACCCGATTTTTTGTGGTTTTCGAGTTATGATTTTTCGGAATATTCTGTCGGACCGACTTAAAAAATTTAAAAAAGTAACTTTTTATAGGTTTTTCGGATTATTTTTTTTAGAATCACTATGCTTATTAATTTGTCTATCACACATAAAAAAACAGCTTCCTAATATTGATGCAAGTTAGAAATTTTTTGACCGAAATTAAAAAAAAAATTCTCTAGCGAGTAAGAGCTAAATTTTCAACTTGAAATAAAAAAAATAAAAAGGCCTTTTCATGGCTTCAAAGTGATTTCAAAAACTTTGTCAGGTCTTTAGCTTGCAAAATAATACACAAAAAATTTTACTTAATAGGCTGTTTTTCACCGAAAACGGCATTCAAAGGTACAGAGGCGGAAATTTCATTAAATAGCAATTTAATTTAAAACATTATTTTTGTAATCACTCAGGCCAATTAAGTTAAGAAATACCTCCAGTAAGTAAAGAATACATAAAATAGCATAACTTTTGTCAGTTGACTTTCGTCAACTATTTTAAGGGACTTTTAAGGGTTTAAATAAAACATTAAAAAATAAAATTAAAGCAGTTTATTTTAAATTA
The DNA here is from genome assembly GCA_947284805.1 of Coleophora flavipennella. NCBI lineage: Eukaryota > Metazoa > Arthropoda > Insecta > Lepidoptera > Coleophoridae > Coleophora > Coleophora flavipennella. The sequence goes on along the minus strand of OX369264.1, from coordinate 13,550,833 downwards.
AATTTTCAAAATGTCTACCTCCTACCTCGATACACAATCTGCAGCGTCTTAAAAGCCCCCGAGTTTTCTCTTATTACTGTTTCGCTTTCTCTTAATTTTTGTCTGAGCTCTTCTTCCGAGTTCACTTCGCGGGCATAAACGATTTCTTTGTAATAGCCCCAAATAAAAAAATCTATCGGGTTTAAGTCTGGCGAGCGCGCAGGCCAATCAATTGGCCCGTTGCGCCCAATCCACCTTCCTGGGAAAGCTTGGTTTTGGTATTCCCTTACTCGTCGTGCATAGTGGCAAGGAGCACCGTCATTTTGAAGAATCATTCTTCTTCTGGTCTCTAAGTCAACGTCTTCCAGTAACCCATTTATATCGTTTTGCAGAAACGCCAAATACGCGTCTGCGTTCAATCGGGCGGGCAATTTAAAAGGCCCAATAAATTCACCTTTGACTATCCCTGACCACAATGTTAATGCTGAATCGAGTTTGGAAATTGCTCTCTCTCGTCTCGTGTGGATTTTCGATATACCAGCTGTGATAGTTGTGGATATTAAATACCCCATTCCTTTCAAATCGAGATTCATCTGTCCACAGAATGTTATCAAAGAAAGATGGGTCCTCCTGAGATCTTCGTAGCATTGTTGTACAGAATTCAACTCGTCTTGCATGGTCAGACTGCTGAAGTTGTTGGACGCGTTGAATATGGTAGGGATGATACCCCTCTGAAAAAAATAATAATAATAAGACTAACAACGTAAAAAAAGTTAATACAGTAGCACAGGCATGTACTGACCAAAAGTATGCGCGCGGCACAGCATGCAATTGTTGTCTCTTCGAATTCGTGTCATCGCTAACAATGAGCTTAAGAAAGAGATAATCGGCTACATAGCGTCGTCTCTGTCAGTACGTCTACGAAGCTTACAATAGCCGATTATCTTTATTCGGCTAGTTTCGGCTTTGAGCGTCGTCTCATTCGCGCCCCGTGTAGTAGAGACGTCGACGACGCTTTACATTTAGCTGATTATCTCCTTCTAAAAGAGTAGATACGATGTATTTAGAATAACATTAAGTATTAGAAACTCACCTGAATTTAGAATTCTCAAAACAGAGGTTCGTGGAATTCCAGTCCTCCTATTAATTTTTCTCGAGCTTGTAGAAGGGTCTCTTTCCACTTCTTCAACAACTTCATCTCTTCTTTCCGGGTCAACTCTAAGTACTCCTTCGCGAGTTCTATTCCGTCCAGGAATAAGTCCGGCCATCAGCGTGTCGTGCGTGTAACGAAAAACCCTGTTGTCCGGGTAATGTTCCCGTATTTCTCCTCGCCGCCGAAGTTCCTCTTCATAAAGCCTTGCCGCTAAGGAACAGTTTCGTTGGGCAACGCCAAAATAGTAGTGCATCTCTGCGTATTCACTAAAAGAATAATCCATGTTGCACAAGCACAACAGTAATCCAAGTCACTAGAAAATCGAAGTCCAAGAGCAAGCACAGGTCGGTCGTAAAGCAGGCAAATCAAGTCCAGGTAACACAGCGAGAGTTAAGTTCGGGATAAATAATGGAGCGAGCGAGAGTAGTTGTAACACGTACGAGAGCAGTGAACGACTGGCGTGGCGGGTAGGGGCACCCTGGGCGCGCGCGCGGGCTGTAATGAAGAGGTGCGGCAAGGGGACGGGAGGGGAGAAAAAGGTCCTTTTGCTACCTGGCCTCCTTGTCAAGCTAGGTTGTGGCTGCCTTTTTATTTTTTTTAATGAATAATACCATTCAAATGCTACCTAAGCAAGCAGTCAAATTATTACAAGTGGTACTTTATTTAGCATGTCACTGGTATTTTTTACCTACTAGAAGTATTTCCTCTCTTCATTGGCCTGAGTGATTACAAAAATAATGTTTTAAATTAAATTGCTATTTAATGAAATTTCCGCCTCTGTACCTTTGAATGCCGTTTTCGGTGAAAAACAGCCTATTAAGTACTATTTTTTGTGTATTATTATGCAAGCTAAAGACCTGACGAAGTTTTTGAAATCACTTTGAAGCCATGAAAAGGCCTTTTTATTTTTTTTATTTCAAGTTGAAAATTTAGCTCTTACTCGCTAGATAATTTTTTTTTGAATTTCGGTCAAAAAATTTCTAACTTGCATCAATATTAGGAAGCTGTTTTTTTATGTGTGATAGACAAATTAATAAGCATAGTGATTCTAAAAAAAATAATCCGAAAAACCTATAAAAAGTTACTTTTTAAAAATTTTTAAGTCGGTCCGACAGAATATTCCGAAAAATCACAAAAAAAAATCATAACTCGAAAACCACAAAAAATCGGGTAACATACATGGGGTATTCTCGGATACCCCTGGATGTGAGGAAGCTATTAAAAATAAATTGGCGTCATTGTTTGGACCACCCATAAGACCCATTTTGGATAGGTTATATCTGTGTTTTTCCTGTGATTTCTATTTTAAATTTAAGTGTGTATCGTTTTCTAGTTCATATGTACTTTTTTAGGTCTTATAATTAATTTTAAATTGAATAATAAATTAAATTGAATCGGCATTTTTTAAGAACCCACTCCCTACCTACCACCTACTACCTGTCGTGCGACAATATAAAATAAGGTGAGTCTGGAATTACAAGCTCTCAAGTAATTTTCTCTGGTAGCGTGAAACCATTTCTTAATTTATCTAAGACAATGGTTGTAGCTAGGCGAGAAAATACACGATGCCTACTTACCGACGACGACGAGAATAAATATTGTACAATTTACAAAATTCAGATCTTCCATTATGATTCTAGAAAACTAAGTAAATTTTATGAAACTGAATTACTTACACAAAATCATTTTTTATTGCCTTTTATAATTTTGTACAGAAATGATACTTCGCAGACAATATCAAAGAAGAAGTAATACGCATTATTAAAATTCGAAATACGAAAAAATAAAACGAAATATGAAATAAACCTTACTAGTATTTCTTTTATATCACTAGCAATTTCGTATGTATGTAAGTATTTACGTGATCCGCTTCAAAATTTTTAAGTTAAACTTAACCCACCGGTTTCCGATTGAGCTGAAATTCTGCACACACGTTTAGTTTGAATAACATTACATGGTTAGCTAAGTGACGTCATTATAAATCTTTTAAATGACGGACTCTAAAGATGGCGGATCAGTTATTTTTATCCATCCCCAAGATAGGATCAAACGAAAAATTCATGAGAAGCTTACGAAATAATTAAAATTATTTTTAAATATAAGCCTGAATTTTAAAATTAGTTTATTAGGTTTATTTTCATCTGCAGATATTTGAAGTTCTACAAGTAACAAGGCAATTTTTTTAGAAAAAGACTACTTTTTCTAAAAAAAAATTGCCTAAGCTAAATCTACTATGGAATTATTGAAACTAGTAAATAACTCCATAGTAGATTTAGCTTTTCTTGGTACACTCAGTTCTTTATCCCACTTCTGAAAATGTGTGTGTTAAGAAATAGTTAAGTGGTTTTTAGCTACTAGTGGTCATTCGTAAGTTAGGCGTTTCCAAGTTTCAAATTCTAAAGACAATTTGTTAAAAGTCGTCAGGAAAAAAACATTAGAATAACTTGGTAGTAGATAATACGAACGCCTATTACTGTACGAACTAATATATTTTTTTAAAGAATCGGCCAAGTGCGTGTACACGCTCAGTGTAGTCTTCCGGAAAATTTACATGAAAGAAAACTGTTTGTCTCAGGACTATACAGTATTCCTTGATAGTACCAAAGTCCACTTTTAACGAATTTGACTTGGAAATGGAACATCTGACTAAAATATTTTGTTAGAAAGCATAACTTCATTGAAAAAGATCAATTTAATGATACTTAAAACAAAAGGATGCACACAAACGTATCTTTTCACGCTACTTTTACTTATGAAAAAAATATTTTTAGATGTAGAGTAAGCAACCTTAAAAAAACGTTGACTTAATTTTCCATTAGGTCATAAGTTGACATTTGTGTACAAAATTTATAGTAGTTCTTAGAGTTGTAGAGAAAATTGACGCAATTCTATGGGTTCCTTTTTTGTTATTTTGGCTTCCAAACCCTAAAAAAAATAAAAAAAAACATACGTTCCTTATGGTAAATTGGTTTACTATTATACTTTAAAATGATTTAAAGGATTTTGCCTATTTAGGGAAAAAATGATAGGGTGAAAAGCCAATAGTACCAAAGGCCACTAACCCATAATAACTGTGTGATAATGACGATGGTAATATGGTGTTAGTTCCGAGTCCATTTCACTTTACTTGGTATATTACTACTCGTTCGTTTGTTAAAAATCCATAAAGTCCCCACTGCTTGGGCACGGGTTTCTCTTTCTATACTCAGGATAAAGACACATACTCCACACACGGGGACCAAGTCTATAGAGGTGGATGTTGTAGAGTTTAGTGGCGGATTCAACTGCCAGAAGTTTTCCATATGGGGTGACTTTTAATTAGTTGTTGATAGGAAAGGATATGAATGTACTCGTGATCACAAACAACTTTCCCAAAGAAACTGTATGTCAAATCAAAAAAAAAATTGTTGGTCCTCGATACATACAGTTATCAAATCGGCAAAAATATAAAGGGCCTAATTTTTTTTTCTGATTTAACATATAGTTCCTTTGGTAAAGTTGTTTATAATCACGAGTACATTCATATCCTTTGCTATCAAGAACTAATATAAAGTCACCCTATTTATTGGCCTCTGACTGACACGGCTTAACGACTAACATCTAGTAATAGCAACTGGCACTAACGACCCAAGGATGGAAACTGGAACTTTTTTCTGGTTAGTTTACCTGAATGATCGACGCAACCACGCAAATCACACTGAGCTACGACCCTTTTATATCCCCATTGAATGTGACGAAAAACATAAATTTGTGATGCGTGATAAATAGTTCCTGTCCACGCTTTGTGAGTTTGTGAATCGTTGAGGTGTTATGAATATGGGATCTAACTTTCGGGACACAAATAATATTATATTTGTCGATGTAAAATAAGTTTTACTAAAACACGCTATGTACGCTAATCCTTCGTAGAATGTACTGACGTGATTTCAGGATCGACAAAAAATAAAAAATCTACTTTCTATTTTACTACTGGAGAGTAGATTATTAATAATTCCAATAATCTTAATATAACACACCGAGGGACACAGCACACAAATCTCATACAGCCAAGTGACAACACCATAGTCGTATAAATAAAAGCTCCTTGGTCTGAGGTTCATCATTACAGCTCATATACGTCCCCACCGAGGGGCTCGAGCCTACCCTGAATCAGGGCGATTAGGCCTTATTCGACCACGCGGGCCCAGAGCGGGTTGGTCAACTTCACACACAACCTTCGAGTTTCTTCGCAGACGTGTGCAGGTTTCCTCACGATGTTTTCCTTCACCGTTAAAGCAATCGGTAAGTATGTACGTAAGTTTTTTGAAAAACTCATTGGTACATTGGCCATCCAGATTTGAACCCGGTACCTCTGGTTAGATGGACCGAGTCGTTACCGGTTGAGCCACCGACGCTTAACCGGTCTGAGGTTCGCTGGCTGCTTTTTTAACACGCTTATATTAGCTTCACCTGTATGTATGTATGTTCGTAACCGACTCCTTTGCACTCGATTTTGATCCACTTTAAACGGGCAGATTTAATTCAAACTTTGTACATTTATCAAGAAGTGAAGTGACAATACAATAATTTCATAAGATTATCTCATTATCCTGAACTAAAAATTGAAAAATAAATATAGTTTAAAAAAACTAAAAAACACGCTTTTAAAGCACATCAAACTAAACCCGACGAGGCTTCTATAGTGCTAAAACAAAGCAAGGAAATCAAAAAACTAATTTAAAAAAAAAGTAAAATACACTCGATATTTAAAAACGTTACCCAAAGAGTAGGGAATGCCGTGACGCACACTTTTGCTTTTCCGCCGATTTACTTTTTTTAACACAGTGCCGAAGTCGCCGCGCTGCCGCCGTCCGTTCATGATTTGAAAAATTGAGTTTATAAAAACTATAAAACACGCTTTTAAAGGACATCAAACTAAAAAGTAAAAAATAATCCTTAAAGCTGAAAACAATAATGAACGAAAAATTCTAGTACTATTGTGAACAAAGCTTAGGGCGCCATATTTTTCGTATATCGAGCAACCCACGCTTTTTTCACAATAATACTAGTATTTTTCGTTCATTATTGTTTTCAGCTTTATGAATTATTTTTTACTTTTCAGTTTGATGTCCTTTAAAAGCGTGTTTTTAGTGTTTATAAACTAGATTTTTCAAATTATGAACGGACGTCGGCAGCGCGGCGACTTCGGCACTGTGTTAAAAAAAAGTAAATCGGCGGAAAAGCAAAAGTGTGCGTCACGGCATTCTCTACTCTTTGGTCACGGTTTTAATTAACGAGTGTATTTTACTTTTTTTAATTAGTATTTTGATTTCCTTGCTTTGTCTGAGCACTATATAGGCCTCGTCCGGAACGGCCATTGCTGGATTCGTAATATTAAACTCTGCTCATCCAGCAGTTGCTTACTTTCCGGGCCCCTGCAGTAATGTACTATTACCGTAGGACACATTGCTTGAGAGAAAGTGACTTCTGAATCTTATCTCATAATATTGAAAATGTGGAATTCTGGATGTTAGTTATTAATTCATTTTTTTCTTCCATAATTTTTCAAGGTTTCCACCACCAGTAAATACAACTTATTTATTATTCTTCTCTCAAAAATAGCTTTAAAGATTTTGTTGTAACATTGTGTGTTACTATAACTTGAAGTTTTTTTATTTTTTTTTATTAAAAATTTGGGTCCGTTTGGCTGCACCACACCTGATGGTAAGTGCCGATGCAGCCGAGGATGTAACACGCATGCTCAAATAGTGCCTATTCACTCTCGTCTTGAAGATTCCTAAATTATACGAATCAGGGAATACAGACGCCGGAAGGGAATTCCACTCCTTGGCCGTTCGCATGATGAAGGAAGAAACAAAACGCTGCCTGCGAAAAGGTGGAACATTGACGACAAAGGGGTGGAACCGCTCTCCGCTCTCAGTTTATTATTCAAGGAAAAATCGGGATAAGGTACTTCCCATACAAGTCCAGGATCTTTGTATTTTTCTCGAAAATCACTTAAACGTTTTTGTTAAAACTTTTGAGTCACTAGTAATAAGGCCTTATACAGTGGGTAGTTCATTATTCCATTAAAATCGAAATACAAACTAACAAACAAAAACCCATATCATATTTTTTTTTATTAAATCTCATAACACCAATTTTTTTGCTACTACGAGTAGGTATCATCATCATCATCATAACAACCGAAAAACGTCCACTGCTGGGCAAAGGCCTCCCCCAAGTTTTGAACTACGACCGGTCCTGCGCTGCCCGCTTCCATTGGCTTCCCGCGATCTTCATGTATTGTATTTAAGCTTTTATTAAAATTTCAATATTTATCTATGTATGCTTGTTAGTTTGTTTAGATCAAATCTTGTTAACGATTTTAGAGCTAGTGTTGAGCTGAAATTCGGTATAAGACAGTATTCCTGGTGACAATAGATCCTTCATTGTTTTTCAAGTTAATCTGATGATTAAATTTGGAGGTGGAATATTGAAACGTGTATTTGTATACCTTTGGCTCACTGAGCACTTGGATGTATAAGCAAAAATAGTAGATTGTACATCTATAGCATAAAACAAGCCATTTTACCCGAGACGTTCATATAGCCACCCGAGCTGGTACGGCGAGGTTGGATAGTCACGTCGAGGGTAAAATGGGTTTTATGCTCTAGTTTTACACTCCAATTTTCACTTCTATTGCAATGAAATAACAAATATTCAACAGATTTGGCTAGTTTTTACAAATTATTAGTTTCTCATTTTCAAATAAAAGCTTGTAGGTACCAAAAAGTTTTTCGAAAATTATATAATCCAAAATATAATCTCCCGATTTTCCAGATAACAGAGGAGAATGATATATTAAGTAATTATAAAGCGATTAAAACTCATTAAGTTTCAAAATATTCAATACGTAAACAATATTATTAATTTTTATCTAATTGATTAACCTATGTTTCCAATTTTCATCTGCGTTATTTGATTTTTAGTGTAAAAAATCTGTTACATAATAATTTTCTACACAAATTCAATAGTCTGGCAATGCCAACAGTCCTTCCGTGTAGATACTTACTTTTATTTTACCTTGTATGTATGCCTTCTATACACGTAGATACGCCATGCCACTGCGTACAAAAGCAATTTACGAACAAAAGCGATAAAGGAGGAAAATATTTTCAAAAACCATCTAAAAATTGGAATTATTAATGCGCGCCCACGCTCCACACACAGTTACTGTCGGCGATCCTTATCCCTGAAAATTCATAAATTTAATATGCAAGACAAATGTTTATCAAAGGTGAGGGCAAAATTCATACAGTGCGAAGTAAATATGTCCCACCCAAGAAGTCAATAAATCATTGTTCGACGGAAGCCCGGGTCTGTATGAGCCCGAGATTTAGGCAACTTACACAATGGAAGCTCGAAGAAAACATGTCGCCTGGGTGAAAAAAATAAATAACTGAAGCTTGTGACGTCATCAATATCAGCATGTGGACATTTTGTGTTTATTACTTGATTGACCGAAAAGTAGGGTAATATGTATCGGTTCTATGTGTTTATGTCTGTTTCTTTGGCTTAGCCTGTAGCACACTCTAGATAGACACTTCATACAACGGGCTAGAAATGACATTTCAAAAAACGAATGACGGATCAAACAAAATGGTGGCGAAATCCTATACGTTTGACAAACAAACGGTAACCAATCTGCATCTATCTGGGTGACGAGGGGGTGAGGTCGCAATCTAGAGAGCGGCAGGGAGTGTCCATACTATATGTTATAGTACTAATATATATACTTTGCTTATATCCTAAACGACTTGATAGATTTTGAAGAGCGATATGTCGTTAGATTTGATCCCTAAACTGACCATAGGATATATTTTTACCTTTCTGCCCAAAAAAGAAGTTACTATACAGTCGGGTTATAATTAAATTGGTAAAGTTATTTCCATTTTTTATTTGTCCGATGACTAGATCTTTTTTTGGTTGTCACCAAATAAAAAGGTTTGACAAAATATATAATATATACATTTATCTCTATTTAACTGTTACCCGAGGCTACGTGGTGCGCAGGGCTAAAGCGACTCGCGTGTTTTTTTCTTCTTATAAACCTTGTTTGGAATACGAGTATTACAAATATTTTAATATAAAACTTTGCGACATCGGTCCATTTATTCTCGAGTTACACGCTTACCAACGATCAGTATTTCATTTGTTCTCAAGTTATACGCTTACCAACGATCAGTATTTCATTTGTTCTCGAGTTATACGCTTACCAACAATAACTATTTCATTTGTTCTCGAGTTATACGCTAACCAACGATCAGTTTTTTATTTGTTCTCGAGTTATACGCTTACTAACGATCAGTATTTCATTTGTTCTCGAGTTATACGCTTACCAACGATCAGTATTTCATTTTTTCTCGAGTTATACGCTTACCAACGATCAGTATTTCATTTGTTCTCGAGTTATACGCTTACCAATAATAAGTATTTCATTTGTTCTCGAGTTATACGCTTACCAACGATCAGTATTTCATTTGTTCTCGAGTTATACGCTTACCAACATAAGTATTTAATTTGTTCTTGAGTTATACGCTTACCAACGATCAGTATTTCATTTGTTCTCGAGTTATACGCTTACCAACGATCAGTATTTCATTTGTTCTCGAGTTATACGCTTACCAACGATCAGTATTTCATTTGTTCTCGAGTTACACGCTTACCAACACTAAGTATTTCATTTGTTCTCGAGTTACACGCTTGCCAACAATCAGGTTTTAATTTTTCCAGTAGACCCGGAAAACTTCGTCCGCTTCGCTCGCTCGTTCATTATCATGATCATATTAGTCGAAGAACGTCCACTGTTGGACATAGGCCTCCCCCAAGGATTTCCACGACGACCGGTCCTGCGCTGCCCGCATCCAGCGGCTTCCCACGACCTTCACCAAGTCATCGGTCCACCGAGTGGGGCCTCCGCTACGTTTTCCGGTGAGCGGTCGCCACTCGAGAACTTTACTGCTCCCAACGGCCATCTGTTCTACGAGCTACGTGCCCCGACCAATTAGTTCAATTAAATAAAAAAACATTTGAAATTACCCATACTTGCACGAAGCGTGTTTTTTGTATGATGGTACGGAACCCTTCGGTGCGAGTCCGACACGCACTTGGCTGGGTTTTTTTTAATAAAGAGATAATGCATTAACATAAGTTAACACTAAAAGGAACAATTTATCATCGATAGGGATTTAACTTGAGTCACAAATAGTGTGGAAAAGATCGTTGGGATAAAAATATCGTATTTTTTCCGGGCGTATTATTGCAAGTAATGAATTCAATACTCGTTTGACGCACGCAACATCCACTGCAAAAATTTTTGAGGATCAACGGCTTATCTTTGAGGCTTTATGTTGCCGTCCAAACAGTATTATTTATGGCCGATGGGGCAGTAAAGTTCTCGAGTGGCGAAAGCGCACCGGAAAACGTACCGTAAGTAGGCCTCCCACGCGGTGGACCGACGACCTGGTGAAGATCGCAGGAAGCCGATGGATGCGGACAGCGCAGGACCGGTCGTCGTGGAAATCCCTGGGGGAGACCTTTGTCCAGCAGTGGATGAGTTTCGGCTGATATGATGAGTGTGAGACCAGACATACCTATTGCGAGTTGGGGGTACTAGTTATGAAACGAATGTTGCAATATAGCGTTTAGATTTTTGAGATGTATTTTTTACAAGATTTTAATTAACTTGCAATGTATGTACGTTTGTTCGGGTGAAATCTTGCAAGTTAAATGTGACCCACTTCCCAGTTTCCGATTAAGCTAAAATTTCGCATGCATATATCGCGTGACAATGCAATATTAAAAGCTTCTATCTAAAACTTTTTTAGGTTTTTCGAAAATTATTTCTAAGTATAAAACCCGGCCAAGTGCCAGTTGGACTCGCGCACTGAGGGTTCCGTTCCGAAAAATCTTCAAAAATCAATTGTATAGAAGATTTTACAAGATCCTACTAGATGTCGCTAGTTTATTCCTGTTTATTGGATGGAGGATTTTTTGTTTTATTTGTTGTTACAGCGGCATTAGATATACACACTTTGTTAAAAAATTTAACTACATACTTATTACGGTCCATGAACAGCCCGCTGAAAGTCAGACATAACAAATAAAAACACACAAAAATACACATTTTTATTTTTATTATTTTTGTTATAGCGGCAATACAAATACCATTTTAACTGTTTACCTAATACAGCCCGCTTACAGATAGACGAACGGACGAACATAGAATGCTTAGTAAAAGGGCCCCTTGGTCACCCCTTGGTTGGACGAAACCCTAGAAGCTAGGGAACGTACAATATTCCCAATGAAACCAATTTTTAATTTATTGGAAGCCTTTATGATTTGTTTAGCGTTTTGTTGTAGGTACTGAATTTCGTGTATTTTTTTTTCATACTCTTTTAACTTTGATATTTTTATACTATTTTTTTTTTGTATGAGATAATATAAAGTTGTGAATGAAACTGCACTCGCCAAGGCTCGGTTTTTAAAATCATACTCGTGTTTTAATACCCGTCATTATACAATAGTTGCAGTTGCTCAAAAATAGGTACAATTTATTATATACCATGTATTATTATTTTTTACTAAAAAAATTAGTTTGTTTGGCTGCACTTCGCCTTATAAGAGATATGCATAAAATTGATTTGACCGTCAACGTTACTTCTACAGTTAAGCTACAAATGACGTAAAATAAATTTTAATTTCCAAAACCTCGACAGATAACACTTTGTTTTTCTGTTACTTTCCGTTTTTTGTTTTACCTGTTTTCTCCCAATTTAAGAATATTCAAGACGAGAGTGAATAGGCTTGTATGTTATTATTTGTTAATATTTAAGCTTGCGTGTTACATCCTCGGCTGCACCGCCACTTACCATCAGGTGAGATGCAGTCAAACTCACTCAAATATTAATAAAAAAAATTGTGACGAAAAAGAACGAAATAGCTGTCACTTTAAGTTTTACTTTAAAATGTGGCAGTTAAATGCTAAAAGTTACGAGTACAAACATCTGGCTCATTTTTATCACAAGCGCAGCTCAACTGCAGCCTTCTTAAATATTCACTTTGCATACTTAGGTTCACGGTTCCAAAATGGGTTAAACCTGGTTTACCGGCCCTACTTTACGTCCTCAGGATCCGCATTGCGGTGTCTATTACAAAGAAGAATGGCGAAATTACATATATCTTGGGTACCCTGCATATGCTTACCCATGGGATGGGATATGAAAATGCTTGCATTTAGTAGATATTGGATTGACTAATAAAAAAAAACGAGACCTACAGTACTCGCATATGATGTGTAACATGTGACAAAATACTTATGAAATTAATTAATTATCGGGTCGTACATTCACGGGCCGACCCTTCGAATAGTAGTATGTCATCTTTGCCTTTGCCATCACACTAGGCTGCATGGCTATGACAACCTTAGTTTTCAAGAATTAAAAAACGTTCGCATTTCCTGTTACACATTTCCGTCCCATTTCACGAAATCACTCCCACAAATTGCAGGAAAGGGAGAGCAAAGATGTTACACATCAAAAATTAATCACATTGTATTTCTATAACTTGGGTTAAAGATATATCAAAGTAATGTTTCATAGGTAAAGACTGAGTCTGTATCTTTTAGAGGGTCTATTTCACAGAGTCACGCCAAATGTTTCACTTTTTCACGGACAACGTAATTTAACAGAGTCACGCCAAATGTTTCACTTTTTCACGGACAACGTAATTTAACAGAGTCACGCCAAATGTTTCACTTTTTCACGGACAACGTAATTTAACAGAGTCACGCCAAATGTTTCACTTTTTCACGGACAACGTAATTTAACAGAGTCACGCCAAATGTTTCACTTTTTCACGGACAACGTAATTTAACAGAGTCACGCCAAATGTTTCACTTTTTCACGGACAACGTACGTACACAAGCGTACACATTTAAGGGTTCCATACACCCAACGGGTGACCAACGGGACCCTATTACTAAGCCCCCGCTGTCTGTCCGTCTGTTAGCGGGCTGTATTTCATGAACCGTAATAGTTAAACAGTTGAAATTTTCAAAGAATATGTATACCTCAATAGATAACAATAGATAGATCGGCAATCCGCTATAACAACAAATACTTAAAATTAGAAAATAATAAAAAATAGGGGGCTTTCATATTAAAAACGTGTATTTTTGTGTATTTTACTATAGTACTAATACTGAAGTAAAACAACAAATAATAAAAGTTGGCCAAGTGTGAGTCGCGCTAAGGGCCCGAATTAAATGACAAAAAAGCATATTTTTTTCGCACGCGTTGATATCTTTTGTTTGTAATGTAAATAGGCATCAATGTCTTTATGCTATGTAGATTTTTGAAGAGGCATAGTGGTAAAGAACCCTCAGAGTCCGACTCGCACTTTTTTTTTGTTACGACATAAACCTGAAAGATGATCATTGTTAGGGATGACGAATGCTAGTTATCTGATTTACTTTTTATCATCTGTCAAAAACGAAACTTGTTCTAAAAATGTTAGAAATACCAAGGCGTGACGTCATAGTTTAACAGCATCATACAGGTACTCATTTTGTGATTTTGGTTACTTAAAAATCGAAGACTTGATATGTTCGAGTAACTTTGCAACATCACACCTTCTCAAATTAAAAACTAATAACCAACATAATTGATTCCGTGTACCAACCATCCAAGTCCTAAAACTTACAACCAACTATGCGAGACGCGTTCCACCAAAGTTAATCATTGCGGCGGTTAAAAAACCATTAACGGAAAAGTTTTTAATAAGAAAGTTTTATGCAGCTTCAACTCCTCGCCGCGCTGGTGTTCATTTTCTCCTCAGTGTTTCACTAATGAACCTTTGAATTCAGTTTGATTTGTTAAAAATTTTCAGTGAAAATAGTTTTTGATTTTCCGTACTAAAATTTTCTTAGTCTAGGTTGTTCATTTTCGTGCAAAAAAGTTCATTATAGTGGTGATATTTAACTAAAATAGCAACCTTTTTACACGACTGCCTCAGAAGGAAGGATATTTTTTTTTGAGTGTATGTATGTTGATTTCTATGTTCCCTGCTACAGCCTGAGCGGCTCGAAGGATTTTAACGTATGGGGTATCGTTAAATTCGTCTTTATTCCGTGAGTGACAAAAAGAGGGGTTAAGTTTTTTACACAGTCAGGTTTTTAATAATTTCATGAATTTCTAAAGTAATTGCACGCTTAATATTAGTTTCACCTGTATCTATCTGTGTATTTATGTAACGAAATCTGTGAACTTGATTTTCAGTCACTTCAAGTCGTTGGATTAAATCGAAATAAAGAACCGATGACAATTCAAAAAATACTTATAATAATGTTATGAATTAGTTTAATTTGCAATTATTATTATGTCGGTCGTCATGGAGATCCTTGGGGAAGGCCTATGTCCAGCAGTGGACGTCCTTCGGCTGATATGATGATTAATTTTTAGTTTTTTAAACTGTTAACTGTTTTCTTCTTCTTATCGTGTGGCAAAATTAACCGTGCTATCGATGGGATAAACGACGGTTGCCTGATGTTGCACTTAGCATCACCCGCGGTCACGTGTAGGGCTCTTAGATTTACACCTACGGACGTGTGCAACGCGACCTTCATACACATCTGGAATCGGATGTGCCGGTTTCCTCACGATGTTTTCTTTCACCGTTGAAGCAATCGGTAAGTATATGTACGTAAGTTTCGAAAAACTCAGTGGTACATTGGCCGCCCGGATTTGAACCCGAGACCTCTGGTTAGAAGGAACGAGTCCTTACCGGTTGAGCCGCCGACGCTTTTTATAGTCAACTATTAAATAACGTTTTACTTTAAAATTTTAAAAATATTGGTACTCGAACAAACTTGAAATTAAACAGTTCATTAACAGTTACACCTTATTATAGATAGGTAACATAATTACAACATCGAAAAGATAGACAAGTTTATTTATTATATTAATTACTCTCTAGATTAAGCGCAGCGTCGCAGATGCTTCAAAAAAATACCGGACAACTGTTTTTTTTTTATTAAAAATTTCAGTGCGTTTGACTGCAACTCACCTGATGGTAAGTAATGTCCGGTAATCCACGCACACCGAGAAAAATATAATGACAGGTCCGGGTGTAAGACAGGTGGTTGTCACGCACACAATTATAAAAAAGCTAGCCCGTTTATATCGAAGTTATTACAGGGTGACGATAATAGTATCCATCTTTTCCTCTTTTTAGAAAAAAAACTGGTAACGTTAGAACGAGAAATTATCCAAGCGCCTATCCATAAAATCCCAAGCTTAGCATACATTACGCAGATCCATTCTTTATTTTGGAACTGCGTAATAAACTGGAGGATCTCAAGCAGTAGATAAGAATTAAAGATGTGAGTTGCAGAGTAGAGATCTGAACGCACAGTTTTATACACTTATACACAGTTTTGTTATTGTGTAGAAATCTAGAAACTAAACTAGTTACTATGAATTACCTTTCATAAGGTTCTTTCACAAATGCTAATTTGAATAAAATGAGTGAGGGCCTCTATATATATAAAAGAAAGTTGTGTTAAATACACCATTTATAACTCAGGAACGGCTGGACCAATTTTTATTATTTTTGTGTTTTTAAACGACTTCATTACATTTGTCTTCGTCCGGAATAGGATAATAAGTATTAAAATATGACATATGAAAATATGACATCAATAAAAAAAATATGAGTCAAAAAATAATTGGTAGGGTAGCGTTGGGTAGGGTAGAGTAGTGTAGGGTAGGGTAGGGAAGTGTAGTGTAGTGTAGTGTATGTAGGGTAGGGTAGGGTAGTGTAGGGTAGTTTAGTGTAGGGTATGGTAAAGTAGTGTAGGGTAGTGTAGGGTAGGGTAGGGCAGTGTAGAGTAGTGTAAGGTGGAACGAAGTTCGCCGGGACAGCTAGTTATTGATAAATATTGATAGCATTTGCTGAACAGCAAAAAAAAAACTTCTCAGCCTAATCGAGTGTACCTGATTAGCTAACTTTATATGAAAAAATCAAGATTTCGATTGCGAATTTCAAAGAAAAATTATGCAATTTTATTTGAGAAAGTTCTTCGGTTTCATAAGTGGAAGCCCCAGTTACATGACTTTCAGATAAGTACTCGCAGACTTTTACGTAGTTATATTGAAAATACCCCTATTAGTTAGAACTTATTTAGAATTTAGAAAAAAGTTCAGAAATTATTTATAATTATTATATTAATCGCCTTACTTAATTACTTAACCGCCTCCGTAGCTCAGAGGCAAAGTTCACTGGCTTAACACAGGAGGTCGCGGGTTCGATTCCCGGCGGGGTCAATTGTAAGACTCGGTTTGGTTAGTGGTAGGGCATTTTCTAAGCCCGCCTGGCTAGCTACCACCATCTTATCTAAGTCTTGCCGCCAAATATCAATGTTGATATCATTGGTGTGTTTCGGCATGAAGATAAGATAGCCAGCTCCTCATTGCGTTGGGGAATCTTGGTAAGCCCGTTTCCATCTTCGGCAACATCGTCACTTACCACCAGGTGAGATGTTGTCAAGAGTTTACCAATTGTGAATAAAACAAAAAAAAAATATTAATTTTTCGCCATTGAATACTTACTTAAAAATTTTTAATAGCTTCTTTATTTGTGTACATGTCTGTAATTTCAACTGAAACTTACTCTTTCCCGGGTTTGCTGGAAGACATTTCTAATTAGAAATAAGTAATACCTATTGTATTATTTTATTTTCTGCCTGTTTTGTAATCTTTTTTGTATACAATAAACTGTTAAATAAATAAAGTTGCCTATATAAAAAATATATATATTTTGTTAGAGGAATCCTCAGTAACATTATTTTTAGGTAAGAACTCGTAAACATTTCTTAGTGTTACGTTACTTTACCTTACCTTACGTAACGTTATGTTACCTTACGTAACGTTACGTTACCTTACGTAGTTAGAATGTATTTATATTTTTTTTTGCATGCCTACATATTAAAAAAAAGTTTTCGGTTTCATGAAGTTCATCATCATATCAGCATAGAGACGTCCACTGCAGGACAAAGGTCTCCCCCAAGGATTTCCACGATGACCGATCCTGCGTTGCCCGCATCAGGCAGCTTCCCGTAACGTTTACCATGTCGTCGGTCCACCGAGTGGGAGGGCTGCCCATGCTATGTCTTCCGATGCGCGGTTGCCACTCGAGAACTTAAATAACCCAACGGCAATCTATTCTTTTTTTATTCACCATTAGTAAGCCCTTGGCATCATCTCACCTGATGGTAAGTGATGATGATGCCGAAGATGTAAGCGGGTTTACCAAGATTCTCCAACGCAATGGGGAGCTGGCTATCTTATCTTCAAGCCGAATTACATCAATGCTGTTAACTAGCAGTGGACGTCTTTCGGCTGATATATGTGGTGGTTATGTATAATAATGATGATGATGATGATGCTGACGAAGTAGACGGAATATTTTCCACAATTAATAAATCCATATGGTAGTATCTCATCTGATGGTAACTGACGATAATTCCGAAGATGGAAGCAGCTGGCTTACCAAGATTCCCTAACCCAATAGTAATTTTGTTTTGAAGCCGGAACACATCAATGCTGTTAACATTGATGGTTGACAGTAGTACTAAGATAAGGTGGTGATAGCTAGGCAGGCGTGCTTAGTAAATATCCTACTAAGCCGAGTCTTGCAATAATTTTTGAAAAACCTAAAACTATTAGGTACAAGCTTTTAATATTGCATTGTCACGCTATACACATATGCATGCAAAATTACAGCTTCATCGGATACCGGGAAGTGGGTAAAATTTAACTTGCAAGGTTCCACCCAAACAAACATACATATAAAAGCTTGTAAAAAGTCAGACTCCGCCAGGAATCAAAACCGGGATATCCTGGTGTGAAGCGAATGCACAAAGGCTAAATATACACATAAGGGCCGAGCACTAAATAAAGAGACGGCACCACCAGCCAGCCAGCAAGAATGCTTTATAAATCAGCACCTAGTTTTTCCGGTTTCCAAAGATAGCTTGGTTCGTTTCTAAGTGACAGCTTTGTAAACAGACATTTATTTATAGTTGTGTTAGTGGTAAAGTTGGTAAGGAAATAATCCAGTCAAAAACAAGAAGTTAAATAAAATTATCACCTTTTAAAAAGTTTTTTTTAAATGGAAGATTTTATTTTGATTCTTGGTTATGATATCAACATATCAGCACATATATGTACCCACGGAGGGGCTAGAGGCTACGCTGAATTAGGGCCATCGGCCTTAGTCAACCACGCGGGCCTAGTGGGCGTTGGTCGACTTTAAACACAGCCTTCGAATTTATTCGCAGGCGTGTGCAGGTTTCATCACGATACCTTCACGATACGTTCTTTTTAGCGGTTTTTTGTCGGGGATTTATTAAACTTTCTTCTTCTTCTTATCAGCTCATATACGTCCCCACCGAGGGGCTCGAGCCTACCCTGAATTAGGGCGATCGGGCCTTAGTGGACCACGCGGGCCCAGTGCGGCTTGGTCGACTTCACACACAACCTGCGAGTTTCTCCGCAGGCGTGTGCAGGTTTCCTCACGATGTTTTCCTTCACCGTAAGAGCGTCGGATAAACGTACATATGAAATCTAAATTCGAAATCACATTGGTACGTGGCAGGATTCGAACCACGACCTCCCGGACAGGAGGCGGCGGCCCTAGCCGTTTCGCCACGGATGCTCAAACTTTACGTATCCAAAATACGATACCGTTGCTAGAGCATCAGATCAAATTTACCATGTTCTATCTAAAACCTATTCATTGATACTATTTAAACGAGCCCAAACACGACAACTCTGCTGTAATTTGGCGAGGAGTTGGGTATCATGCACATTCCACGAAATACTGCAGCATCAGGTCAAGTTTAGCATGTTCTATCTAAAACCTATTCTTTAAGACTATTCCAATAGCCTGAACACGACACCTCTGCCTTAAGTTGGCGAGGAGTTAGGTTTCCTGCATATCCCAGGCGCGGTGCGGACGTGACGTGTGAGACACGACTCTGTAAGTTTTTGTGAATTTTAAAATGCTGAATGGCATCAAAGGTAATAGAAAGTGCGTTGCAAGACCTGAAACATGTGTAAAAGTGCTTACTGATAAAGTGAATACGTTATAGTGTAGAATAAGTGAACAAAACACGATAATATTGAGTCAATCTCAATTGATACGTGAGATAAAACTCCCTAACAGTAGCATCACGCCTACCCTGAGACTATTCCAATAAGCCTAACACGCTACCTCTGCTTTAAGTTGGCTAGGAGTAGGGTATGCTGCAAATTCCAGAAAACGTTGCAGTATAGGGTCAAAGTTACCATGTTCTGTCTAAAACCTATTCATTGAGACTATTCCAATAAGCCCCAACACGATATCTCTGCTGCAAGTTGGCGAGGAGTTGGGTATCCTGCAAATTTCAGAAGATGCTGCAGCATCAGGTCAAAGTTACCATGTTCTATCTAAAACCTATTCATTCAGACTATTTCAATGAGCCCAAATATAATACCTCTGCTGTAAGTTAGTGAGGAGTTGGGTATCCTGCAGATTCCAGGAGATGCTGCAGCATCAGGTCAAGGTTACCATAATTCGCGATATTATTACAGTAACAGGGCATCAAACTTTAAAGTTATCAGACATGTATTAGTTGCCCACATCCATTATCACCTTGATAAGAGCTGATGATCCATAAACGGCTGAATACATGTTTATAAATTTTAGCTAAGAAACACCTCGATCACTTTAGCTTTCAAACAAAAAATCAAAATGAAGTCAAAATCGTTCCATTCGTTTAAGAACTACGATGCCACAGACATACACTCAGATACACACTTTAAACTTATAATAACCCTCTTTATGCGCCTAGGGTTATACGAACAGAAACACGATGATCCGCCAAGATGATGTTTTCAACTATTTTAATCATTTTGTTCAGTCACTGCCGAATACCTATGTAGGGCGTCCCGTGCGTGGGTCGTCGTTAATGGAAGTTCTTCCTCGCTTGAACTCAACACGCCAACGCGCAACCGTAGAATATGGAGGAGCATGATCCCTTAATGTTGCTCTCAAGTCAGGATTTCCCGACTCAGTAGTAATTTTTTTCAAGCAGAGATTGGTATTATACCGTTAGAACTTAAATTTTATCTATAATTCAGAACACGTCCCGACACGACGCAAATAAATGACGTCTATATTTAAAAAACAAAAGAAAACTGATTGCTTTTTTTATTATCATCATATCATATGTCTAGGCTATGCCTGCCAGTATTTATTTTATTTGTATCCAAGGAGAATGTATCGCATTATCACTATTTATCCCCTCGTGTATTTCTTCAATAATCAGTGTTGGCAATGTTTAACAAGCGATTCAAGCTTACCGAGTTAGTCTATATTTGTTTGTATGTATGTATCTATGTTTGTCCAGGGATAACATTTAAGTGCCTTATCCGATTGTTATAGCTTTTTAACTGCCACCCAAAAAGTAGGAGGTTCTCAATTCGACTGTATGTTTTTTTAAGTTTGTTACGCGAAATTTTCGCAGATTGTGAAACCTATTTTCTTGTTTCTTTTTTTACTTGATATAAATTTTATCAAAATCGGTTATGTTATTTTCACACAATAAAAAAATATCAAAATTTACTAAGTTGTTGTGATTCAATTTTGGTTTTTTAACGTGTTAATCAGTCTAATTATCAGATAGTAAATAACCCAGACATGCCCGCTATCCAATAATTTATCTACCCTCCGCGACATCGCCTAAAAACTCGTCACCAGCCTACCAGTAGGCGTAGAGCCTATTGGAACAACCTTTCAGCATAAACAAAAGATATAAAGAGGAATAGAACTCAAATCCACCTAAAGACATTCCTTCGGAGTATGACCAGAACCCAAAGTGGAAACCTGCACACGCCTGCGAAAGAAACTCGCAGGTTGTGTGTGAAGTCGACCAACCCGCACTGGACCCGCGTGGTCGTATAAGGCCCGATCGCCCTAATGCAGGGTAGGCTCAAGCCCCTCGGTGGGGACGTATATGAGCTGATATGATGATGATCCCACACATAAACCCCACGGTTTTATGGCCCCAAGACGGGAATGGTGCCCGTTAAACAGACTCCGAACTGAGCACGGACTATGTGGGGAGTACATGTTCAGATGTGGGTGGCGAGACACTCCGGCATGTGACTGCGGTGCACATGTGCAGTCCATTCACCACATCATATATGACTGCCCAAAACAGAAGTACACTGGTGATCTTCTGGATCTTTTCACTCTTAATAAAGACACTGCGCAATGGAGGAAGAATTTAGATATAATAATAATAATAATAATAAAAGCGTAGGGATGTGACGACCCCATCGCCACCGACGGAGTGGCTGTAGTGACAGGACAGCCACTTCGTCAGTGTAATCAGTCTGTACCCTTTGGAGTCGGTGTTGACCGTGCTGAGCTCCAGTTTGACCCCGGGTACTAAAATATACGGGTTAGTAACGGTCATTCGTAAAAATGATGATGGACAACGACACAGAGATACGTATAGGGTCGCTGCCCGGGGGCCGCCGGGGCGTGTCTGGTCACGCTGATGCCAGGCGTGGCAGAATGTTAGTCGGCGCACCACGACCGGCCCGACCATCTGGCCGGTCTCATCCATCATCACCACCAGTGCGCTTGGCGCCGACAGGGTCTTCTCAGGCCCAGCAAGCGGCGCCCGCCGCTGGTGGAGTACGTCGCATGAGATGGACTACTTCTCAAAATACGAACCTCATGCGTGCGTACTACAGTGCGACGGGGGGAGAAACCCGTCGGACGGGCTATCGAGCGAGGCTGCACCAAGAGTTCTTGCGATTAGAGCCTGCATTGTCTGTCTCGGAGCAGAACCTTGCGGATCGAGTTCGGTACATATTACGCTCGAACATCTTTAGCGTGACCGAACTCGAAGGACTACGACGCGAGGTCGTTCCCGCCTCACGATCCTCATTAAATGGCTCGCGCCGATTATCGGCACATGTGCCACAAGTGGCTGAGCCAATTTCAGCCCAACCGCCACCACCATCTCTTGGCGAGGATTGTGAGACGGAAACGGTTTCCCAGGAATTGGAGCGAATCAGGAGTACACTAGAGGAGGCGATTCAGGAATTCCGTATTTTGCCTCCCGAGGAGAGGCCGCGGCTTCCACGGTTGCCCCTTAGCGTCCGAAATCGGAATGTCATTGAGGCCATAAACCGCATGCTGCCAGAATATCTGGTGAACAGCAGCGACCTCAGTGATACGAACTCAATCCTCTTTGGCGCTGCAATGGCAGTCTGCCGTTTTATTGGTGCCAAATTGCCAGAACCGACTCGCACATCCCGTCCGCGGGAAAAGCCGGCATGGCAGAAAAGGATTGAGCGTCGTATTGCTGAGGCTAGAGTCCTCATTGGCAAACTGATTGCTTTTAGGTCAGGCAATAGTAGGCCTCGAGTGATGCGCTTTGTCAGGCTCGCATTTGCGGGATCGGAATTTGATCCCGCAGAACGTAACGCCATGCGGTTAGTGACAGAGCGCATCGACGACCTGAAGCAACGGATTGCTGCGTGGGCAAACCGTATTCGGCGATACTCGGAGCGGGTAGACCGGTTTCGCCAGAATCGCCTCTTCATGAGTGATCAGAAGAAGTTCTACAGGTCACTGGATCGACCTGCTGTGTTGAACACAGGCGAGAGACCGAATCATGCGGGTATTGTTGCCTTTTGGCGTAACCTGTGGTCCCGGCCTGTGCAACACAACGAGGGGCAATGGACGGCTGAGCTGGAGGAGGCGTGTGCTCGCATCGAACCCATGAACCCCGTGACCATTAGTGCCAATGATGTGTTGCAAGCGGTCCGTAAGGCTCCGAACTGGAAAACTCCAGGGAGTGATGGACTGCACCACTATTGGCTCAAGGGGTTTCATGCGAGTCACGAGACTTTGGCTAGCCAGTTCCAGCAAGCACTCGAGCAGCGTCAGGTCCCGGACTTCTTCACTACTGGGATCACTCATTTAGCTCCTAAGTCGAGTAATACCGCTGACCCTAGTCAATACCGCCCTATCACTTGTCTTTCCACCACCTACAAGACACTGACATCCATTCTGAAGGCCAAAATTGACGCGTTTATTGAAGCGAATGATATCATGGCGGTAACTCAGAATGGCTGTCGGGGCGGTAGTCGCGGTACGAAGGAGCTACTCCTGATTGATGCGGTCGTGGGTAAATTGGTGAACCGCAATCGACGCAATTTTTCCGCTGCCTGGATTGATTATAAGAAGGCTTTCGACTCGGTCCCCCACTCATGGTTGAAGAGGGTCCTCGAACTGTACAAGATAGATGAAACAGTTCGAGAATTCCTCGGATCGTGTATGGGGCAATGGAGTACGATCCTTAGTCTCCATGGTCAGCGGTTGTCGAATGCGGAGGACCGGATTTGGATTAAGAGGGGAATATTCCAGGGCGACTGTCTGAGTCCACTTTGGTTTTGCCTGTCCCTGAATCCACTCAGCTTTCTGCTCGAGAAGTCAGGGACGGGATTTCAGTTTCGGAGAGGTGATTCACGCATGACCCACCTTTTCTACATGGACGATCTCAAACTGTTCGCTCCAAATGCAACACGGTTGGAGGAACTGCTGAAAATCACATGTGATTTCAGTAGTTCCATCAACATGGAGCTAGGAGTGGATAAGTGCGCGATTCTTCATGTGGACAGGGGTAGGGTGGTTCACTCAGATGGAGTCAATATCGATTCCATGAACATCCGCACCCTCTCTGAAACTGATACATACCGGTATCTGGGTATGTCGCAGAGTATTGGTGTTCACGAGGCAGGGGTGAAACAGGCGGTTTGTGACGTGTTTTGGGAGCGGCTGACAAAAGTTCTTGAGAGCTATTTGTCGGGCGTTAACAAGATACGAGCATTCAACGCCTGGGTTATGCCTGTTCTTTTGTACACCTTCGGCATACTCAGATGGTCACAGACCGAACTGGACGCCCTGGATCGAAAAGTCCGCACTACTATGACACTCCATAGGATGCATCATCCGAGGTCGTCACTGATGAGGCTGTATATCCCGCGGAAGAGTGGCGGTCGTGGCCTCCTCAATGCCAAACAAATGCACAACCGCGAGATATGCAGCCTACGAAGTTACTTCCTGTCGAAAATCGGTAGTGACTTGCATAGAGTTGTCATAGCGTGTGATAAAGGACTAACCCCTCTATCCATGGCCCAAGAGAACTGGCAGGCACCGGCTGTACTTAGCACTACTGATCGAGAGGCCATATGGAAAGACAAAGAGCTGCACGGTAGGTTCTTCAAGGCCCTTTGTGGATCCTTTGTAGATCAAAAGGCCTCCGTGCACTGGCTGCGCTTCGGAGATCTTTTTGCGGAGACCGAGGGTTTTGTCTGTGCTATACAGGATCAGGTGGTCAAGACGAACAACTATAGGAGGTTCATAATTAAAGATGGCACCTTGGACGTTTGTCGGTTGTGCCGTCAACCAGGGGAGACCCTGCGTCATATAACCTCCGGTTGTTCCATGCTTGCCAACACTGAGTATTTGCACAGGCACAACCAAGCAGCCAGGATCCTGCACCAAGAGATCGCTCTTAAGTATGGCCTCATATCTCGACGGTTGCCATTTTACAAGTACACGCCGGAGCCGGTTCTCGAAAACGACCGCGCCAAGCTCTACTGGGACCGACCCATCATCACGGACAGGACTATTCCTTCGAATAAGCCTGATATCGTGTTGATGGATCGGGCGCAGTCAAGAGTGTTTTTGGTTGATGTCACTATCCCATATGACGAAAACCTCGTGCAGGCTGATGCCGATAAAAGGACCAAGTACCTGGACCTGGCACACGAGGTTACTGATATGTGGCGAGTGGAATCCACCGAAATCATCCCCATAGTCCTGTCCGTGAACGGGGTAATTCCAGCCGACCTTGAACGTCACCTAAGGCGGCTGGATCTCCGAGGCAGACCAATAATTGCAGCAATGCAAAAAGCAGTCCTCCTCGATAATGCCCGGATAGTTCGACGCTTTCTCTCTCCGTCGCACTGAACTTCAGCCGACTGTGCTTCCGCTGGAGGTGCTCCTGCCACTTCGCCTTGTGCCAAGTGAGCAGAGAGGCTCTAATTTTATATTTGTAAATAATAATAATAATTTATTCACTTTAAGAAGTCTTATCACATAAGTTTCTTAAATTATTTAGGAACATCTGGGTGTGCAGACCCTAGTATCTGTACTAGGCAGCGCCTGTGTTACAGAAACTAGTCCCTTCCTATCATAAGAACTTATTTATTACACTTGGTGTTGACAATAAGACTTGGTGCGTTATCAGCGTAATATAATAATACATTTAAAAAGAGAATAGAAGAAAAAAAAAAAACTAAGTATAGTTATTGCTAATCCAGTTAAATGGTTTGTGCGTGTGTGTTTGTGTGTGTGTGTGTGTGTGTGTGTGTGCGTGAGTGTGTGTGTGTGTGTGCGTGTGTGTGCGTGTGTATGTGTGTGTGTGTGCGTGTTCATGTGTGTGTGTGTGCGAGAGAGAGAGAGAGTGTTACTGTGCCTATTTCTGTACACTAAGTAGGTTTTCTGTGCCTTGGTAGTCAAGTCCTAGCAGCCATTCTTTAATTTTTCTTTTCAAAGTGTTCTTAGTTGAATCTAGAAGATCTACCTGTCTAGATACTATTATGTTGTAAATGTAGGGGGCCATAAACGCGTATTGAGTCTGAGCAAAAGAAGTTTTTTGACGCGGTCTGGGAACTTTAAAAATCCTTTTAGTTTTATCTAGTTGTAAGTGAGAAGTTTCAGAGTGATAGCGAGCGGATAGTGCCAATATAAACAGTTGCCTTACATTCAGCATCTTGTGCTCAGAGTACAGCTGGCGAGTCGGATACAAATATGGTTTATAAAGCATTGTTTTTAGTACGGCACGGTGTGCTCTTTCCAGCTCCAAAAGGTGCGTCTTTGCTGCACCACCCCATGAGGTTATACAGTAAGTGATGACTGATAGGCACAACGTCTGATAAACCATGAGGGTGGTTTTTGGTTTTCCGACATCTCTAAGATTCCGCATAATTGGGAGAAGCTTCCTGACTCTAGCTGCTGTGGTTTCAATGTGCTTAATCCACTTCAAGTTTTCGTCAAGTGTAACACCCAGGTACTTGATCGAAGTAACTTTGGCGAGAGCGGCACAGTCACAGTTTCTTCGTTGAACATGTTCAAGTTGGTTGCAGGGAAAAGTGTGAATGGGTAGAGAAATATCAAGTTTTGGGCTGCTCCGGTTCGAGATGCTAAAGCATATATATTTCGTTTTAGACACATTCAGTGTTAATAAATTACTTTCAAGCCAATGGGTAACCCTGCAGAGACCTGCTTCGGCAACTTGTTTTGCATTCATCCAATCTTCACCATGGAATATTATGGCTGTGTCATCCGCAAATGTGAAAATACGCCCAGAAGCGACTGGCATTTTGCAGAGTGAGTTGATGTACACTAAGAAGAGCGTCGGTCCTAAAACGCTCCCCTGTGGAACCCCGTAAGTTATTTCTTTGTAGCTGCTGCTAAAACCATTTATTTTAGTGCACTGACTTCTTTTTGAGACATAGTCTTTGAACCAGTTCAATGAGACTCCTCTAATTCCAAATTCTTCGAGCTTATCCAAGAGGTTTGGCAAAGACACGGTATCGAACGCCTTCTGGAGATCGAGAAAAACACCTATGCATTTTTTACCATATCCAGAAGGTTTGTTATATGACCTACAAGACCAAGGACCGCATCCTCAGTTGATTTTTTAGCTCTAAAGCCAAATTGGTTAGAAGCTAATAGGTTGCGATCTTCGAGATATCTGGTAAGTCGAACACTTACTACTTTTTCAAGTATCTTGCCTAATGTACTGAGCAATGATATTGGTCTGTAATGATGTAATTTTCATTATTATTGTTATTCTGTTTTTAGAAAAGCGACTTGGAAAGGCATACGAATAAAAAAGGCCTCCCCCAAGGGTTTCCACGACGCTGCCCGCATCCAGCAGCTTCCCGCAACCTTCACCAGGTCATTAGTCCACCGTATGGGAGGCCTGCCTACGCAACGTGTTCCGGTGCGCGGTCGCCACTCGAGATTTTTCTGCCCTACGAACTATGTGTCCTGCCCACTGCCACTTTAGTTTAACTACCAGAGATGCTAATTAATTACAAAACAATATCTTTGACATTGTTTCTGCGCGCTAGGTCCAGTTCGGGGCGAACTAATAGATAAGAACGATAAGAATCCACCGAGTTATAAACTAGGGGGTAATGACAAATTTGGTAACGATAACGGAAATGGAAAAACTTATGTTGAGAGAATAAATGGCAACCCTCTGATGTTAAATATGTTGTTCTGCCTGCGCAAAGTGGTTTCGTTATGTACTTATAGCGCCTTAAATAACTAGTTATCGTGACCAAAAAAAAAACGATAAGGGAAATGGATGACTAAGATATAAAATGAAAATACTAGTTGTACTCATGACAATTATGCAAAAACTGACTAAATATTCGGTTGCGTTATAGAGCATCGCCCGTTAGTAGTAGGAATAGCAAGAGCTCTGGACCAGGATCTCACCCCCCTGCCGGAGCCCCAAAGTTGCCTGGAATTTCTATCTCGGAAACTCTTGAAGATAGCGAAATGGGACCGCGCAAACGCTCTTTTTAGGGGACGACACCATTGTTTTTATTGCTTTTTTAAGGAATTAATGTCCGCCGTTCCCAACTTTGTTGCTCCGGCAGGGGGGTGGGGTACTGATCAAGAATTCCTACTACAAACGGGCGTTACTCCATAACGCAACCACTTTGCGCAGGCAGACCGACATATTTAACATCAGAGGTTTGCCATTTATCATCTCAACCTCACTTTATCCATTTCCATTATCGTTATCAAATTTGTCATTACCTCCTAGTATATTAACACTGTCGATTCACGAAGCCCTTCACAACGACGTAGAAAATCCAATTGCTTAATCCGGATTTGCGGCGTGGCGACTCTTAATTGACATCACACCCAAAGCAGATAATAATTCAAACCATAATGGCAAATGTTATTTCACTGTTCCAACCCGAATATTTCATTTCGTACTTGAGTAAAGAATCGATACTCGTATTTGTAAGCCGCTTAGCCACAAAAGTCCAGCCCAGTGGGCGGCCCAGTGGTTCGCGTAAAGTCCAAATTGACAACGACCTAAATTAAACCCGAATAAAACCCTATCTCTTCCATATTGTACGAAGGCTGCTTTTATAGGCATAAGTAAAATACATATAATATTACGTTACGTTATGTTTATTTTACACTAGCTATCCCGGAGAACTACGTTCCACCTTACACTGCACTATACCACCCTACCCTACCCTTCACTACACTACCCTACCCTACCCTACACTACCCTACACTACACTACACTACACTACACTACAATAGATAGATAGATTAAAGTTGAGTCCAGTTAGTCAAAACTGGACCCTTCACCGAATTCTCTAAAGTAATAGGGAAAGTATTGTCTGTTCCAATCAACAACGCTTTTGTTGAGCGAGTCTTTTCATTGATAGGCAATTTATGGACCAATGAATGGAATTGCCTGTCGGTGGTAATGGTTAAGGCAGTGCTGATCAACCTCAATATGAATTGCCAGGAGTTTCTGCAGCACCCAAAGAAACGAAAACAGCAAAAACTGTTAACCCTTAATTAGCCCGTTAGGTCCCATGGACTCCTAGCGTTGTTTCAAACTGTCATAATACCTTTATTATTGTTGTCTCGTTTTAGTGCGTCCCAGTATCTTCAGTAATTCAGTAGTGTGCCGGACGCAGGGTGGAGAGGACGTGCGCTGGCGCCGAGTGCAACAGTCAGTAAATACGTGTATGGAGTCCACTGGACTCTATGAGGGTATTTTTGTAACACTCATAGAGTGATATTGTATCGTTTTTATAAGTATTTTTTTGCATTTTAGGTTACAAAATGGCTTTAAATAGACTGTCAATTATTCCACTAGAAGAAAATGGCTCGTTTGTGATACTGGAGTGGCACAGAAATGTTTATCGTGCACGAGAAAGACCTGCATTCGATGCCTGGAGAAGAACAATAAATAAGCGCTGCACGTTTCTTTTTTATATAAGCATGTCTAATTATTTTTGTTTTTATAAACTTTTATGTTATTAACTACGTTTGGTAAAAAAGTAAAAAATAATTTGGTAAAAAAAGTAAATATAGGTAATTTTATTCTAGTTATAAGCTAGAATATATAAAAAATTGTGATATTAAGTTAGCCCGTGTAATGTTCTTAAGTATAATAAAGCATTTAAACTTACATATTTTGCTCTAATTTCAAACAAAATCATGATTTATAATAGTAAATAAAAATAAAAAATAAAAACGGTGTCCCACGGACTACAAGAGGTAAATTAGTGTTTTGGTTTCACCAGGTGAGCTAAAGGTTAAGGCTAAGTTTAAAAACAAAAAAAAAATAAACAGCAGCCTAGCCAGTAATACACTAATGCATATTATTTAAAATAATTATAAAAACTTATAACTAAACCTAATTTACATGCCCCCCCCCCCTCTCATCAGTCTCTGGGTCTGCTCGACATCAGAGTTGGCAGCCCTAGTCTTGACAGACAGATGGACAATGAAATTTGAGGTACATTACCCTAAATAAAGACATAATTCATATGTAATACTAGTTGTCCCGGCGAACTTCGTTCTACCTCACACTACACTACACTACCCTACCCTACCCTACACTACCCTACACTACACTACACTACACTACACTACCCTTCCCTACCCTACCCCTACACTACACTACACTACCCTACCCTTCACTACACTAAACTACACTACCCTACATAAGAATCTTCTCCTGACAATACAAACTCGACGCAAAAAGAATTAGCGAAATTGGTCCAGCCGTTCACGCGTGATGCCGTGACCAAGTTAAACAGGGATTCAGATTACAAATTCATATGACATTAGTCGTCCTCCAGACATATCTAAATCTTTGAATTTATTGTGATTACAGGTATGAGAATCCCAAAAAAAACACTCTTGGCATCTTATTCGGCGAATAAAAAGTTTATGTAGGTAAGAACCAGTCCTCGTAATTTAGTAAATCTGTTCTACATTTTCGGTGAATTATTGAATTGATTTGGGAGGTTCTTTTAGAATGAATTTGAAAGGGACCTACAAAAGTATATACATATATTAGTACTAACATATACTGGGTGGCGCAAAAGTCACGACGTGGTTTTAAAAAAACAATCTGACATTTGCACTGACATTTACTATTCTTTTGTTTTCACAAATTATAAAATACACTGGATGATTTTACCGTTATTCAAAATACCAAAATCATACAATTTTATTTTCAACATCACAGGTCGATATTTCAAACCCTATGGGTCCTACTTTTTAAAAGACGACGACGGAAACGCTGTAACTGTAAATGGCTTGAGATATCGCAATGTAAAAAGCGTCGGTGGCTCAACCGGTAACGACTCGGTCCATCTAACCAGAGGTACCGGGTTCAAATCTGGACGGCCAATGTACCAATGAGTTTTTCAAAAACTTACGTACATACTTACCGATTGCTTTAACGGTGAAGGAAAACATCGTGAGGAAACCTGCACACGCCTGCGAAGAAACTCGAAGGTTGTGTGTGAAGTCGACCAACCCGCACTGGGCCCGCGTGGTCGACTAAGGCCTAATCGCCCTGGTTCAGGGTAGGCTCGAGCCCCTCGGTGGGGACGTATATGAGCTGTAATGATGAATCGAGCAGCTAAAGGCCAACATTCGATCTGAAATACGGTTGCTAACTCCTCATGTTCTGAGGAAAGTAATTAGAAGTGCTTTCGAAAGAGCCCGTCTTTGTGAGGCTGGAATTAGTGGTTATTTACGTGATGTAATCTTTAACACCAAACTCAATAATATCGCCATGAGTGTTTTTTTTTAATATCTCATAATAATTAAGATAAATTTAAAAAAAAAGTTGTAACGTATTGCAACCCCATCTTGACTTTTGCGCCACCTAGTAGTATGGACACTCCCTGCCGCTCTCTAGATTACGATCTCATCCCCTCGTCACCCATATTGATACAGATTGGTTACAGTTTGGATTTCGCCGTGATTTTGTTTGGTCCTTCTTTTGTTTTTAGAATTGTCATTTTACGACTGTTGTATGCAGTGTCCGGGGTGTGCCTATACCTTGTATAAGATAAAGAAGATAAGATAACTTACGAGTATGATGGCAAAATTGTACTTTGTAACAAAGATATTATACAGATGTTCTGTTGTTTGTTTTTTATCCGACTGCCCAAAAAGGTGGGTAATTTTATTCGTCTGTATGTATATTTGTTTCGTAGCCGAGCTTGTAGCCTAAATTCTTGGTTGGTTAAATGCTTGCTTGATGGGTTTTGGAGTGAGAGGGCGTCGTTAGAATCGTCTTGATCCCGTTATAATATTTTAATAAAAAAATCCATTAATTCCTTACTAATATTATAAATGTGAAAGTTTGTATTTATGGATGTTTGTTAATCTTTCAAGCAAAAACTACTGAACGTATCTGAATGAAATTTAGTAGGTAGACAGATTAGGACCTGGATCAACATACTTTTATAGGCGCTGCACAGCCTAGGAGACAGTCATAGAAACAATGTCCACGTGGGAGGAGCCGCGGGCATCAACTAGCAGTACAATAAATCCTTACTAATGTTATAAATATGAAAATGTGTTTGTTTGTTACCTTTTCACGCTTCAACACCTTGACCAATTTTGATAAAATTTGGCATGCAGGTAACCTGTATCACGGGGAAGGACATAGGCTACTTTAATTCAGTGAAAATAGCATAGACCGATGCAGTTCCTAAAGGAACTGAAAAAATAGTCTTTTTATGCTTCATTTCTTTAACATCGCAACGGAACAATGGATTGTTTTGATTTTTTTTTCACAGTGATGTTTGAGGAGTGAGAAATGACATAGACTGCCAATTAGAATAACCCGATCTGGAATAGGGATCTACAGAAAACTAATTGCCAATTTTTGATGTGTAACATCTTTGCTCTCGCTTTCCTGCAATTTGTGGGAGTGATTTCGTGAAATGGGACGGAAATGTGTAACAGGAAATGCGAACGTTTTTTAATTCTCGAAAACTAAGGTTGTCATAGCCATGCCGCCTAGTGTGATGGCAAAGGCAAAGATGACATACTACTATTCGAAGGGTCGGCCCGTGAATGTACGACCCGATAATTAATTAATTTCATAAGTATTTTGTCACATGTTACACATCATATGCGAGTACTGTAGGTCTCGTTTTTTTTAAATTTCTACTCGCCCTCAAAGACAGTTATGAAAACGATGTCCACGGCGGCGATGCCGCGGGCAAAAGTTATCCTTACTAATATTATAAATGAGAAAATGTGTTTGCTTATTTGTTACCTTTTCACGCTTCAATACCTCAAACAATCTTGATGTGATTTGGCGTGCAGGTAGCCTGTTTCACTGGGAAGGACATAGGCTACTTTATATCCCGTAAAATTTGCATCGTCCGATGCAGTTCCCGAGAGAACTGAAAAACACTATTTTTTTTGGTGAATTTCTTTAACATCGCAATGGAACAATGAATAAATATATTCTCAGACAAATCACACATGGTCATCTGGCCCCAAAGTAGGATTCCCTGTGTTATGGGTTACCAGAGACTGATATACATACTTATATACGTTTAAATACATACATATATAGATATTTAACACCCAAACACAGAGCAAACAAATCTGCTCATCACACAAATGCTTGCCCTGGGTGGGGATCGAACCCACAACCCTCGGATCAGTAGTCAAGGGCACTAACCACTGAGCCACCGAATCAGTCAAAAATGGTTGTTGTGATTTTTTGCACAGAGATGGTAAATGACATAATTTACTAATTAGCATATTATGACATATAGTTCCCGAGGGGCCTGGGGAAAACTCATTTCCACACTCGCGCACGTCGGAGTCGCAACGGAGCAACGGATTAAAGTGATTTTTTGTATACAACTGGTTGAGTGGGTGAGAAGTGACATAGACTGCTAATCAGAATAGCCCGATATAGTTTCTGAGGGATGTGGAGAAAATTCGTGACCGCGCTCGCTAGCAGCTTGCGGATCGCGCACTACTCTTGAAAGATAGTCATAAAAACGATGTCCGCGCAGGTGAAACTATAGCTAAGGATAGTTTTGAATAAAGAGTCCAATAACTGTTGAATAAAGACTCCATTAACTTTTGAATAATGACTTCATTAACTTTTAAATAAAGAGTCCATTAACTTTTGAATAAGGAGTCCATTAAATTTTTAATAATGAGTCCATTAACTTTTGAAAAGGAGTCCATTAAATTTTAATAAAGAGTCTATTAACTTTTGAATAAGGAGTCCATAAAATTTTTAATAAAGAGTCCATTAACTTTTGAATAAGGAGTCCATTAAATTTTTAATAAAGAGTCCATTAACTTTTTCCAATCAAGGTACTATGAGTTTTGTTCTTAGGGAAAGTTGTTCAGTTGTATGATGACTACCTACCTACTCTTGAAGTTAAACTTGTTTATATCAATAGGCAGGCCTCCTACTTGGTGGACTGATGACCTGGCAAAGGTCACGGGAAGCCACTGGATGCGGGTAGCACAGGACAGGTCATCGTGGAAATCCTTGGGGGAGGCTTTATTCAAACAGTAGACGTATTTTGGTTGATATGATGATGATCAATATCAGTGAAGTTTTGATAAAAGGTAGATTGATCACTTTCGGCGAGGCTGAGAATCAAACGCGATCGAATCAAAAATGATGAGATCCGTAGGAGAACCAAGATCACAGATTCGGCTCCGACACCAGGTGTCTACTTATTATAAAAAGAGACAATTTCTCATTCTGACTACTTCTCAAGGTGACTACTGCGCAAATCACTGGATGTGAGCAACGCAGGACCAGTTGTCGTCAAAACCTTTGGGGGAAGCCTCAGCGGTGGTCGTCTTCCGGCTGATAAGATGATGATGATCGCTTTCAATACAAATACAAAATTATTTCAGAAAAATAAGAATAACGACAAAACTCCGCAAGAATATTGTTTTATCTTCAATTGGTAAGCCCTTGGCATAATCTCACCTGATTGTAAGTGCCGATGATGCCGAAAATGAAAGCGGACTTGCCAAGATTCCCAAACGCATTGGGGAGCTAACTATCTAGTTTTTATGCCAAAACACATTAATGCTGTGAACATTGGTGTTTGGCGGCAAGAGTAAGATGGTGGTAGCTTCATTTTCCAGCGGGGTTAGAAATTGCCCCATTACTAACAAAACCTAGTATTACAAAGTTAGTCTCCGCTGGGAATCAAACCCGCGACTTGCTGGTGTGAAACGAGTGGACTTACGATTACGCCTCATAGGCGTTTAAAATTTATTGATTGATGGAAAACACTTTATTGCACAATATAAGAGGAATAAAAAAAGATACAATGATTGAGGAAGTTGTACATATAGGCAGTGTTATCGCTAACAAGCGATCTCTTCCAGACAACCTTTTATATAAATTTTGTGTCCACTTCTTACTTCAAAGCGCGATTCTTCGCAGCCTGCGGGCCAACCTAGCTAGATAACCCTGATCCGGGCTAACATAAAGATAAAACTAAATTATGTTATGAAGCGTTCCACATTTTCTCGTGTTGTTACACTCAGACAATACAATTTGTAGACAAACGCAGAGTGGGAGGGGTATATACGGGCGTTAGGTTAGAGGCGCAGAGCGGCCGACGAAAACGTTCGCGGGTTTGCCTTAGATAAAGTTATCTGTTGCGACCCACTTTGCTGCAACAGGCACGAAATTAGGAGTTAGGAGCTTTTCTTCTTGAACTCACAGCACCAAAAAAACCGATTAAGTGCGATTCAGAACCGCACACATAGGGTTCCGTATCATTATACTAGATGGCGCTAGTTTCTTTACGTTTTAAAAAAAATCACGTTTTATTTATGAGACTTTCACTTTTTCTAATTTTTAGTTTAATTGTTGTTATAGCGGCAACAGAAATACGTCATCTGTGAAAATTTCAGCTGTCTGGCTATCACGGTTCATGAAATACAGCCGGGTGACAGACGGACGGAAGGACAACGTAGGCTTAGTAATAGGGTCCCGTTTTTACCCTTTGGCTACGGAACTCTAAAAACTGGCGCTTGGCATCACCCTTCAGAACCACCACGAATATCAGGGCGTAACCTTTAATGACATTCTTACTCTCGTCTGATGAAACGAAGTGAGGCTTATGTAAAATGAGCCAGATGTTTGACACTTGCACATACATACCTAGTTAATATATTAAAGCCTTACTATCACATATAGACTGAAGAATTATCTGAACTGAGACGTCGAAAATCGCAAGAATTAGCGCCGATTCGCAAGAATTTGCTGATGAAAATCGCAAGAACTTATAAGTAGGTACACGAACACGAAACCACGTTGCATGCGCGCTGCTTATTTTTTACTTACTAATTTAGTTTTTAGAATATAGATGAATATGACAGTGCAATATTTTATTTGCGCTGCGTAAGCAGCTAACCAATGCACTGGGCTCGGCTCGCCAGTCTTTCCCCACTCGCGCCTCGCTATAGACATAACGTAGGATACAACAACCTTACTTTATGTAAAATTATTCTTTTAACTCGAAATAAATTCGGACTTCCGTGGACTTCACTTTTCATCATCTCCACGCAACCTTCATCTATCGTACAATCTTACTTATGGAACTCGCCTTACAAACCTAAACACTTTTAGATACAACTTTTTAATTATTTCATATTCTTCTCAGCATACCCTTTCATTTGTTAGCCATATCATGGGGGTGCATAAAAAATAACTGATCTGCCATCTTTGGGAGTCCACCATATTGGATTTAGAATGACGGCACTTAACTTACCACTCGTAGTATATGCAAACTTAATGTGTTTGCAAAATTTCAGCTCAATCGGAAATCGGAAAGTGGTGCTTAGACGACACTTAACCTAACCACGCATAGTATTTCAAACTTATTGTTTTTGAAAAATATCAGCTCAATCGAAAACCGGAAAGTGGTGCTAAGTTAGCTTCCTTGATTTATCCAAAATTAACAAACAAACAAACTAAGACTGTGCTAACACGGTAATACATCTATACATATAATATAATAAAACTGTAACGGGGCCGTGTCTGTACATGAAATATTTTTTGAAATATAATAACTGTGGTGAACTTTACTCTTATAGAAGTCAAACAAACAACTTTTGTAATTTTTGTCCGCCTGTCTGTCGGTCTCTCTATCTGTCTGTCTATTTGTCTGTATTTTCGCGCTTTACCCAAAAACTTACTGGCCGATTTTGATGAAATTTTGTATGGTGGTTCCTTATAGCGCTGGTTAACATATAGGACCCTTTTTATTCCAAAAAATTCAAGAGTCATCGTGGGAAAATTCAAAACCTCCACGCGGACGAAGTGGCGGGCACATCTAGTCTAATATAAAGCTTGTAAAAATACTCTAGTTAGCATTACTGTCAAACGATCTCTGTAACCCCTTGTCAAACTTTTGTTTTCTGAAACAGGCTGATTAATGATGATCTATCCGATCGATTTCGGTTATAGCGACCACTTCGACTCCTAGTCGGTTTGCCGCACGTGCGCTCAAAGATGGTTTAAGTAGCCAATCTTCGCAGCGAAACTACTCGCACACTGAGGGTATTTAAGGGCATGTAATTAAATCGATATCTGTTTATTCCCTTTTTCCGTACAAAATATTTCAAAGTTAAACCAAAAATACTGACTTGCACACAAATTATGCACACTA
The DNA here is from genome assembly GCA_947284805.1 of Coleophora flavipennella. NCBI lineage: Eukaryota > Metazoa > Arthropoda > Insecta > Lepidoptera > Coleophoridae > Coleophora > Coleophora flavipennella. Next base: position 13,513,762 of record OX369264.1, on the reverse strand, counting down.
AGTAAATCAAATTAAATATACTGTTTAATGGTATTTGCAGAACTGTTTTGCTAAACGGATAACTATTATCAAAATAGTATATCTAACAATTCCTTAGTTCAACAAACATATTAAAACTTTTTTAAGGAACACCATCACCTGATTTACCTTAAGGAACATCGTTTATTCTAAATTAAAACCAATTTAATCAGTCATCTTTATATATCTGAGTACACAAAAAAATAAACAAGTGCTTACTTAACATGCACTAAACACTGGCACACTGAGTGGTACCTCAGTTTAGAAACAAACAATACTGAGGTAGTAATAATAATTAGAGTTTTATTGAATGACTAGCTTTTGCCCGCGGCTTCGCCCACGTGGACATAGCTTTTATGACTCTTTTTGAGGGTGAGTGGTGCGCGAGCCGCAATCAGCTCGCAAGCGTGGACATGAGTTTTCACCAGGTACCGCAGGAACTGTATCGGGCTATTCGGATTAGCAGTCTTTGTCACTTCCCACCCCCTCAACAAATTCTATACAAAAAATCACTTTAATCCGTTGCTCCGTTGTGACGCCACCGACGTGCGCGAGCGTAGAAAACAGTTGTCCCCAGATCCCTCGGGAATTATGTCAGGATATACTTATGAGTAAATTATATAATTTTCCACCTCATCTCTGTGCTAAAAATCACACCAATCCATTTTTTCGTTACGATTTTAAATAAAACGAACAAAGAGTATTGTTTTAGTTTCCTCAGGAACTGCATCGGACTATGATAATTTCCACAGATAAAAGGTTGACTATTTCATTCCCAGTGATACAGGCTACCTGCATGCCAAATTTCATCAAGATTGGTAGAGGTGTTGAAGTGTGAATAGGTAACAAACAAACAAACACATTCTCACATTTATAATATAAAGTATGGATTTCTAAATCTTAAATAAAATATAGAGCGTCGGTGGCAAAACGGTTAGGGCCACTACCTCCTGTCCGGAAGGCCGTGGTTCGAATCTTGCCACTTACCAATATCTATACGAATATCGATTTCATACTGGTATGTACGTTTATCCGACGCTCTTACGGTGAGAAAAACATCGTGAGGAAACCTGCACACGCCTGCGAAGAAATTCGAAGCTTATGTGTGAAGTCAATCAACCCGCAATGGGCCCGCGTGATCGTCTAAGGCCAGATCGCCCTAACTCAGGGCAGGTCGAGCCCCTTGGTGGGGACGTATATAAACTGATATGATGAAATATTATCAAAAAACTAATTCAAATCATTATAGGTATCAATCTAGTAATAAAATTTCCTAACAATATTAATATGGGTCAAATCCTTGAGTCGTATCAGCTCCAAAGGAGCCCAAGACGCACTTCTCGTTGCCGCGCTGGATGGCAATAGACAACCTTAGCAGCAGGTAGGATCTCACGTCACATCTCCTCTCTCGAAGGCGAAGGCCAATCTTCTTTGTGAAGGCAAAGGCCTCTGAGGGTTCAGCAGCCGTTTGTCTCACAGACCAGCGGCACAAAGCAGTAATTTGCCTCCAAGACCGAGTACTTATTATGCTTCTTTCTCACCGCAAATTGAGCAGCAATACCGTACGGGTGAGGAGTGAGGCAGAAAAAGTGGCTTCCTAAAGCAGACACGTTCCTCTCTGCCATAACACCTGTTTAAACCCTCCGGCCTTTTGCCATCAGATCGACTAAAGCCCGGGCGGCGGCTGCATCAAAGATGGAATATTCCATCTGGCTGAGACCAGTGCCCTCCGAGTGAGGTCATTAAGGAATTGGTGACGTGGTAATCTTCACAAACACGACTGCAACTCAGTGAGTGATGGCCAATTGCCTCCACCGAGGACCCGCAAGTACATTGATGAGGTTCACAGATATTGATATTTCAGGCGGAGAGCAACTGCCACACGCAAATAGTCGCCGTCAGAAGAGTTCCCATATCTGTGCCTCCTGTTAAAAGATGTTAAACTCGATTTATGTGTTTTTATTTTTTTACACGATTGGAATCTGTAAAAAAATACCTCTCTGTTCGTCTATGAAACACATCGCTACGTACCATAGTTCCAGAGTTTAAAGTAGCATATGCTGAAAAATACATAAAAGAAATCAACTCAAAAGTATGAAATAATATTTTAATGTTTTAATACAACTTAAGCGCGTTTTATTATCCCTGCAGTGCCATCTATTGACATTCTGCTACTATGATTATAATGTTTGGTATGTGTAGCTAATATATAGAAAAAGTACTCTTTTGTTATTATTGTATGTATCGATAGATAATTTCCCACGGGACCTCTTTAGTTTTCCGGGATAAAGAATACCCGACTATACAATGATGGTCAAAACACCCCATCCCAATGTACAGGTTTCATATTGTTATGTTGAGTCATTCTAAAGATACAATTTTTTGCATTCCTGTAGGAACCCTAATTTTTTTGGGATTCACAATGTCCCAGTTTTAGTTCGCGATAAGGGTATCAACGTGTAAAATTTGATTGTAATAGGTCAAGCCACATTTGCGTGGTGAGCCACTCTATAAATGAATACTTTTGATTTTCCCACGGGAACTCTTGAATTTTCTGGGATAAAAAGTATCCTATATGTTAACCCGGGCTATAAGGAACCACCATACAAAATTTCATCAAAATCGGCCTGGTAGTTTTTGCGTGATGCGCGAACATACAGACAGACAGACAGACAGACAGACAGACAAAAATTCCAAAAGTTGTTGTTTTGGCCTCTGTATCGTTAGTAATGTCCACCACAGTTATTATTTTCCAAAAATATTTCATGTACAGACACGGCCCCGTTACAGTTTTATTATATTATAGATTAGGGCTGGTCTTCCACTTCAGATTCGTCTGAACAATAAATAGGAACATTTTGCTGGTTTTGCACACCACTACTGCTGCCGGCTTCTAATAGTATTTGGTTTAATTCCATATTAATTGTCCGTAGAAACAACCACTAAGCATTAAAAGTTCAAGTTTCACTTATTATTATATTATACCCAATTTGCAAAGGGTAGTATTTAAACGCAAATCAAAAAATATCCTTTTTCTATGCAATAAGATTCCAAATTCCCATCAAAATTACTGATTGCACAGCATAATATTCAACTCAAAATATCAATAAACACACTACAATTTATTTTCGCAGCGTAGAGCAATTTTTCCTAAAGCAAAAGCTTTTTCATCAATGCACAGCTAATAATCTTAATGCACATTATACCTGTTAACTCTTTTTCTTTTAAATATAGCTTCTATTTTTATATTATTTACTGCAGTTTTTCTAAATAAAACAGCATTTTATTAGTCACAGTCGTCTTAATTTTTTTTGTGACAGAATTTGTATACATGAGCGATGTCCCTTCTGGCGCTTCGCCGGCCGCTGCCGCGGCACGCTCGCTCCGCTCGCTCAGCTCGCGCGCTGTGACTGAAAAAGAACACCTGACCGAACCCAACCTACAGTTTTTTATGACGGCCATTTATATGTACGTACACGCAGCGGAAAATTATAATATCCCATTTGCAAATAAATACCAGCGAGATCGCTCCGAGCGAATCCGACGTCATAGATAAACAATCGCCACCGCACCGTTTGCTTACTTCGCATCGCTCGGTCTCCCTCGCACTTGCGTTAGTTTGTAAAGAGCGAGCGCGGCGTTAGATGTGCAGGCGCCAATATGTTTTTCAGTAAAACAGAGAAACAAAAAGCAAATAAAGTCAGGTTTAATGTATTTTAGTTGAACGATTAGTCGATTTGTATAGTTTTTTTTGATAATCGAAACTTACTTTATTGTGGTGCACCTTTAGATATCAGTTTTAGAAATTCCGTAATAAGATTGTACAATTTAGAGTGCAAGTTAGTATTTTTGATAAACAATTCGTATTTTTGTTTTATAAATCATATAACCGATGTACGAACCACATTTTTGGTGTGAATTCGATAAAAAAGGTCATCTCGTCTTGTGTGATTTTTTAGTTTTTTTTGTAGGACATGTTTAGTTTATCAATTGGTTTTTTTGCACAGCATTCTATTTTCTGGTATGCATTCAGTTAATTAGTAGAATTAACTAGTGTGCTGAAAAATTATACAGATGTGCATTTAAAAATATCCCGTATTTAAGTACGAGTATGCCACCCTCGTAATTGTATGAAATGGTCGCAGGTGGTCGGGCCTTTAACTGGATGCGTTTGGTATCAAGGTCAGCTTTACGCTGATCCTCGAACTCGCGCACTTGCCTAGTCACAATCCTGCACCATTCTGGCCGTTCTGCTGCCAAACTCTCCCATTGACAGGATTTTATGTTGCATCCATTCATATGTCGCTTCAGAATATCTTTGTACCAGAGGAGCTCTCCGATTATGTGATATTATTACAGGCGGCTTATGTGTTGTAACTACTCACTGAGTCCGCGCCCTTGAGCTACGAAAACTCTTTCACACCCATGTCATTTCCCAAATTCTAGCTGAAAACTGGCGCGATGTGTGTTTGTGAATGTGCGACTTTGTCTATGTATATTTATTGGATTTGTTATAGTTGTTTAACTTTGTTTACTAACGTATTACTTTACTGTTATTTTACATTCATTGTATAATGTAAATTATTTTTTATTAGGACATGGGATTCCATATTTATTTTACTATAGCTTTTTAAAGCGGCTTCGCTCTCGTAAACATAGTTTCTATAACTGCAGCCGGGGGTGCGCAGTGCTCGAGCCGTAAGCGGCTCACGAGCGTGGAAAAAAGTAGCTTATATTATACTATACAAGCCTTGGCCACAACTGGGAATTGATGGACTTACGTATGTGTGCCTCGGCCCACATTCACACGTTCGTCCATCCATGCCTCTTATGCTGGCCGCTGAAGTAATGTACTACAAAATCTATGACATCCTTTTTTCCAACATTTATCTATAACCTACGAGTACTAGCTTTTGCCAGCGGCTGCGCTCGCGTGAACATAGTTTCTATGACTGTCTACGAGGGTGCGCAGTGCACGAAATTTCATCCAGATCCGTTTATCTGTTGTGGCGTGAAAGAGAAAAAAACATCCATACATACACACTTTCGCGTTTATAATATTAGTAAGGATTATTTGAGACCATTGTAATGAGCCCAAACACAATACCATCTGCTATAGGTTGGTGTGAAGTTGGGTGTCCTGCAGATTTCAGGTGATGCTACAGCATCATGTCAAGGTTATCTTGTTCTTGCACGATCATTAATCAGGACGCGCGTCAGAGCTTTAACAGAAGCGTTGACGGGCCACTTTGCCACAAACGCACACCTGAAAAAAATTAACCTGACGACTGACCAGACCTGCAGCAGGACTTGTGGTGAGGATACACAATCAATGGAACACTTACTGTGTCACTGCGATGTCCTGGCTAGCAAGCATATGTACCTCCTATGTGATGGCTACCCTAAACCGGAGGACTACAAGCACCTTATATCGGGAAAACACAAAAGATCCCATTGGGTTGAAGTGTCGCTGCTGCTGCAGCCCTCACTTATAAAGATAAGATAAAAATAAGATCATCAAAATAACAAGATACCAAATTTCGAATCAACCAAACCAGTGAAAGTTACTCAAATCCCTTCATAAACTAAAAATAGCTGATAATCTTCAAAGTCTGATCAGATTTTCTTGAATTAGAATTCATTACTAATAACACTCTTGATCAAGTCAATAAAAAAATATAAACAAAAATCGGTAAATCCGTTTTGGAGATACGATGCCACAATACTATTGCTACTAGTATGTGCGCGGTGCGCAAGTTTTACGTGTTTATCTAGCGATTCAAATCAGGTTATAAAATATCTCGCTTGAAGTGCGACCACACCCTGGACTCTTCATACAACGGGCCAGAAATGACATTTCAAAAAACGAATGACGGAACAAACAAAATGCCGGCGAAATCCTATACGTTCGACAACCAAACTGTAAACAATCTGTATCAATCTGGGTGACGAGGGGGTGAGGTCGGAATCGAGAGAGCGACAGGAAGTGTCCATACTGTATGTTAGTACTAATATATATACTTTGGTGCGACTGAGAAAATGGAGGTTAGATATTTCTCTCTAATTGCTCCACGTTCAATATGCGAGGCCACGAAAAAACTGCAAATGTTTAAAGAAACAAAACTGTGAATGATAGCAAAGTGTATTTGTCTGTAACAGAAGTTCAATGAATCTAAAAATTATATTCATGAAAACAGAGGAGCCCGATAAAAAAACTAAAAATAACATTCTTAGGTCTATTCCTCTTTCTATTATATCCCTATTTCTTCGAGTTACGCTATAACTTGAGAACAGCTGGATCGATTTCGTTAATTATTTTTTGTTGAGTTCGTTATTGTCAGGAGCAGGTTCTTATGAAGGGTAGGGTAGGGTAGTGTAGTGAAGTGTAGTTTTGTGTAGCGTAGTGTAGGGTAGTTTAGGGTAGGGTAGGGTAAGATAGGGTAGTGTTGTGTAGTGTAGGGTAAGGTAGTGTAGTGTAGTATAGTGTAGGGAAGGGTAGGGTAGGGTAGTGTAATGTAGTATAAGGTGGTACGAAGTTCGCCGGGACAGCTCGTAATATTATAAATGTGAAAATGTGTTTGTATTTTTGTTACCTTTTCACGCTTCAACATCTCAACCAATCACAGTGACATTTGGCATGCAGATAGCCTGTGTCACGAAGAAGGACATAGACTACTTTTTATCCCGATAATAATAATTAAAATATAATATGTATTGGCCTTTTCAGTTTAATTTATGTACCTAGTAATATTTTGATCCAAGATCCGTGGCGTAGGGGGACCGCTAGGTTTTGAAATTATTAGTAACTAGCGTTATACCGCGGCTTCGCCCGCGTGGAAATCGTTTTTATGACTGTCTTTAAGGGTGATTAGTAAATTATGTCGTTTCCCACCTACTCAGCATCTCTGTGCAAAATATCACAGCAATCGAGTATTTTTTTAGTTCCCTCAGGAACTGCATCAGATTATGCTCTTTTCCCGGGATAAAATTAGCCTATGTCCTTCCCCGTGACACAGGCTACCTGCAAGACAAATTTCATAAATATTGGTCAAGGCGTTGAAGCGTGAAAAGGTAACAAACAAACAAACGAACACATTTTCACATTTATAATATTAGTAAGGATTAGTTGTAGTAAAGTAAATCAGTGGTATTCTGTTTTTTTTTTAATTAACTTAGCGGTCCCCTATGCAACGACTCTTGGATCAAAATATTACTACTTATATTAAACTCAAACGGCCAATTCATATTATTTTTTACTTTTTAGAGGTTTTTGTCGGGGGGTTTTTTAAATTTTTAATTTAATTTTTATTTCGTGCTTTTTAAACTTTACGTTATTTTATGGTATTTATTACACACAATCTAATCTCTATCCCCACATTCACATAAATAGTTTCCATTACGAAACACGATATTGCGACACAAAATCTAGTCTATTTTGAATTGATCAAACCTGTGGAAGTTGCTTACCTCCCTTGTTTGAAGCTGCAAATAAAGGTATTATAATTGTCAACTTCAAACCAATTAGACCTGTGGAAGCTTTTCTCTTTTTTTTAACTCTGCCTCAGCAGATTCCAGAAGATGCTGCAGCATCAGGTCATTGTTACCATGTTCTACCTTACACATATTCATTAAGACTATTCCAATGAGCCCAAACTCAATAAATACCTCTGCTGTAAGTTAACAAGGAGTTGGGTATCCTACAGAATCCAGGAGATACTGCAGCATCAGGTCAAGGTTACCATGTTCTATCTAACACCTATTCATTGAGAATATACCAATAAGACCAAATACGATGCCTCTGCTGTAAGTTGGTGAGGAGTTGGGTATCCTGCAGATTTCAGGAAATGCTGCAGCATCAGGTCAAGGTTACCGTGGTTTTGCAATATTATTACGGTAACAGGGCACCAAATTTTGAATCGATCACTGTATAAGTTGCCCACATCCCTAGAGCTAATGATTCTCAAACGGTTGATTAGATCTTCATTAATTATTGCTAAAAACCACCGCAAGGAAACTTGCTTTCACGTAAAAAAACCCGCTAAAATCGGTCCATCCGTTCGAGAGCTACGATTCCACAGACAGAAAGACAGACACACACTCACAACCATTCGCGTCAAACTTGTAAAATCCCTCTTTTTGCGTCAGGGGTTAAAAACAATGGCTGTTGTGATTTTTTGCACAAAGATGGTTGAGGAGGTGAAAAATAACATAATTTACAAATAAACATATCCTGACATAGTTCCCGATGGATATATAGAAAACTTATTTCCACGCTCGCGCACGTCGGCGGTCGCCGCACTGGAGCTACGAATTGATGTGATTTTTTTGTATAAAATTGGTTGAGGGGGTGGGAAGTGACATAGACTGCTCATAAGAATAGCTAGATCTGGGATAGTGATCATGTCAAAAAACGATGCCCATACGGGCAAAGCCGCGGGAAAAAGCTAGTCAGTCATCATCATTATTATTATATCAGCCGAAAAATGTCCACTAATAGTAATAAAGTAGTCAGTAATAAAATAAAATTTTCATTAAACTAGTTGCATTATGGTTCATCAGAAATCTCAATAGGTTAAATTTATGTAAGATTTGGTCATCTAATTTGGACATAACAATATCCTTAACAACAATATTCTCGTTATGAGTATTTTATTCATTGTCACAGTTAGCGACGTTCATCACTACAATGTGACAATTCACTCAGCTCTGCCAATCCTTACATAAATTATAAATGTGAAAATGTGTTTGTTTGCTTGTTTGTTACCTCTTCACGCTTCAACACCTTAACCAATCTTCATAAAATGTAGCCTGTGTCACGAGGAAGGACATAGGCTACTTTTTATCTCGTGAAAATAGCATAGTCCGATGCAGTTCCTGAGGGAACTGAAATGAAACTCTTTTTTTGGTTAATTTCTTTAACATCGCAACGGAACAATGGATTGTACGATTTTTTGCACAGAGATCTTTGAGGGGATCGGAAATGGCATGATCTACTAGTAAGCATATCCTGACATTGTTCCCGAGGGATCTGGAGAAAAGTCAAGTCCGCGCACCCTCTAAACAGTTATAAAAACGACGTCCATGCGGGCGAAGCCGCGGGCAAAAGCTAGTGCTTTATATAGCAAAGTGCTCTTGTAAAAGAAGGGAGAGTTTTCGAACGGCCCGGCCCAAGAATCAGGGAGCAAAGTGATTAGGCGGACGGCCAAAAAACAATTTTGGGGTTGTGATGGATGGCCCGGATTAAACGAAAGATAGTTCGCGGGGCTCCGAACAAATCTACTTTCTTACTCTCACTTGTTTGCTCAGTGCATTAGCTGAACTGTCTTGAATAAAGAAACCAAACCAAATGTGTCATAAAGTAATTTTTCGCTCAAAAGGATGCAATATCCTTCTACAATTTTCAACGATATACTACAAAACAAGGTAATTGAAGCTGTAGTATGAAATAACTATTTAGTAATCTGTGGCTGTAGTGAATTTATTTATCTGTAAATGTTACTACTTTAACAGGGATGACGAATGCTAGTCATCTGAGTTACTTTTTATCATCTGTCAAAAACAACATTTTGTTCTAAAAATGTAAGAAATACCTAGGCGTGACGTCATAGTAGTTTAGCAGCGTCATATATGTACTCATTTAAAAATCGAAGACTTGATGGCAAACAAAACGAGTAAGGTTTTCCGAAGTTTAAGTGGGATGGAATTTTAGTGATCAAGAGTTCATAATAATTTATTTCTGATGTTGTCGTCACCCCTATTATCTTTCTTCTGTGGCTATGTCACACGTTTGGAGTAAAAAAAGTAGCGATAGCTTGTCTTGTTACGGTTCCGTACCCATAGGGTAAGACTTCGCTGTCCGTCCGTCTGTCTGCCTGTCTGTCACCAGGCTGTATTTCATGAACCGTGATAGCTAGGCAGTTTAAATTTTCACAGATGATGTATTTCTGTTACCACTATAAAAACTAATACTAAAAATTACAAAAAAGTTAAGAAAAAATTGGGGTCTCCATACAAAAACACGTGTTTTTTTTTTAAAACATGAAGAAACTGGCGCCATCTAGTATTATGTTACGGAACCCTATGTGTGCGGTTCTGACTCGCACTTAGCCGGTTTTTTTTCCATCGTTCCCAGCGGCACAAAAAAACGACAGTCAGTTAAAACTGTACATGTAACATTTGTACTAGAGAGACGGTTCATCGCTCAATTGCCTCACGTTGAAGCACTTATTGATAGTGGGGGCCAAAAAATACAGTGAAATTCGGACCACAGGCACACCCCGGACACTTCATACAACGGGTCAGAAATGATATTTCAAAAAAGGAATGACGAAACAAACAAAATGGCGGCGAAATCCTATACGTTCGACAACCAAACTGTAACCAATTTGTATCAATCTTGGTGACGAGGGGGTGAGGTCGCAACTAGAGAGTGGCGGGGAGTGTCCATACTGTATGTTAGTACTAATATGTATATATACTTTGCCATAGGTTCAAGTGTTCGTACAGATAAAATTATTATTTGTGTCGAAAGAAACTTTGATGAACATTAATAAAACTTTGTAGTCAAATATTTTTACAAGCTTTTATTTAACTTGCAATGTTTTTAGGTTTTTTTAGGTAAAAAAATACCGGCCAAGTGCGTGTCGTGCCACGCGCAATGTAGGGTATCGTAGTTGCCATTATTGCGTCCATATCTTATTTTCAAACTTCCAAATACAGCGGTTTAGGTGTGAGGGTGTGGGGACACTCGACTCCAACTAAATTTAGCACTTTCAAGCCTATTTTTTCGAAAACGGAACCCTAAAATATAAAATGGTCTAAGAAGACTCACAACTATTTTTTGAGTTCTAATCAACGATACACCATGCGACTGGGTTTGACGAGAAAAAAAAACATCCCCACTTTAATTCTGGGGAGGTACCCTTAAAAAGTTTTTTTTCCAAAATTTTTTTACAGTTCTCTCCGCGTATTATTATATATATCTTTGCCAAATTTCAGCTCTTAATTACTACTCTAGTCTAGGAGCTAGACCGCGAACAGACAGACAGACATGACGAAACTATAAGGGTTGTATTACGGAATCCCAAAAACGATTTTGGAGTGACATCCAGGAATACGATTAAGCTGAAGTTTGGTATGAAGCCGTATTCCCGGTGACAATAGTTCCTTTTGGTATTTTGAAGTTGATCTAATGTTACGCTTTGGAGGTGGAATCTAGGTCCCAGGATCGTCTTTTGTTTCCAATAGAATCTTAGGAAATACTATGCTCACCTTTGTGAATTCGGTTATATATATTTAGCTATTTTCACATTACGCACACAGAGTATTTAGCATTTTCGAGCATAAGAACTATTTTTAAATATAGGCCTTATATAGTTTCCACATTTAAAATTTAAAATTTATAAATTAACAGAGTAACATTCCTTAGTTTAATTTTTAAATCAATCCTTATAAGTAGAGAATCCCGTTGTAAGGTTTTAGAGGAGCTTTTGTCCTCATTTAAATCAATATAATCTATGCGGCCCACGCCTCGGCTTTAAGTGATCTACATAAGTTTTCTATTTTCAAGAGATCAGTGTAATGCGTCAAGGATAGATGAGCGTTTCGTACAAAATTATTCACCCGATTATGTTAAAGCTGCCGCCGGCGTAAAAAAACCCAAGATTTCATAATTTTTTTAGGGGGAGGTATTGATTGGAACAGTCATCTTTGTCTTTTTCTTTACTTGAAAAGAGTAAAGAAAATAACCACTGCATTTGTTCACTTTTTCAATGGTTTTCCGTTTCAATCAAAAACAACAGTGAAATTATAAAAAAATAATAACATTGCTCACTGTGTATTATCATAACAAATATTGTTGTAGGTATATTTTAAAAAAATATACTTCATTCATTCTGCTCGGATAGAGCGGAGGTCATAACAGCCACATTGCGGCGCGCGCCAATGTGGGCTTTATTTTATGGAATTTTGGTCGAAATTTGTATCGACCAACGTTAATTTACTAATTTTCCGTTACTTAGCACCTTAAGGCATTAAAATGATTAAATTCGAGCAGGTCGATCCCTCATAAAATAATATCGAACGTAAGTCTATTCATTTTAAGTTCGAATTGAATTTGGGCTTCAACGCGGCTGTTACGTTGAAACTGAATGCAAAAATCTCGTTTTTTGCATGTTTTTATTATAATTCTGCAGTTTCAAAAAAGTTTAAAAAATTTATTCAAAGGTGTTAAAGTGACCGATTTTTGTGTGTTGGTTTCATTCAACAAATTATTTATTGTTTTTTAGAAATTTTGAAATGAAGGCCAAAAACAGGACATTTTAAAAAGTGGTAATTTATTTAAAATTCTATTCAATTAAAACGATTTCTTACTGTTTTAAGTATAATCCATATATTTTCCATTTACACAGTCTTTCAATAATTTCAGAGATTTGGCCCATGTTAGGGCGGCCTTAATAAAGGAATAAAACTGAATTTTAAGGGTCGACTCCGGCAATCTTTTGTAAAAACTCTGATCCTTGATATAATGATGGTTCTTTAACACGAATGAAGTACACAAGTATACACCATCCCGGAATTCCTGCTGGTTTCCTGACCCGTAGACCACAGCCGTCATTACATTTACGCCCAATTTAAATCGGGTAAATCGTAATGAATATCGCTGTAAAGCTTAATGGGATTGGTTTCAATAGGGACGGCAGTCATTATTCTTGCCACGTCAACTGTGTCGGCGCTAAACCAGTGACGGAGTGTATTGTATTGTTGCTATCTTTTGTTGATCGCAATCATTATTTTAGCAATAAAACAATTGATAAATGATATTATATCTGAAGCGTCGGTGGCTCAACCGGTAATGACTCGGTTCTTCTAACCAGAGGTACCGGGTTCAAACCGGACGGCTAATGTACCAATGAGTTTTTCGAAACTTACGTACATAGTACTCACCAATTGCTTAACGGTGAAGGAAAACATCGTGAGGAAACCTGCACACACCTGCGAAGAAAATCTAACGTTGTGAGTGAAGTCGACCAACCCGCACTGGGCCCGCGTGGTCGACTAAGGACTGATTGCCCTAATTCAGGGTAGGCTCGAGCCCCTCGGTGGGGACGTATATGAGATGATATGATGATGATATATGAAGAATGTATTATTTTAATTCCCTTACCTTGTTTTTTTTTTACTTATATTTTATACATATAGTCCTATACACATATAATGAAAACTGTTAATAACTTAAAGACCTATTAGATCCCTAACTTATTTTTACACAACCAGTTTATATTTCCACTACTTAGTTACCAAATAAAAAAAAGAAAATTTTATACAAACGACGAAAACAGATTTTAGTGTAAAACTATTATTAAGGATCTACTTCCTTCAGAGATATGCTATATATAAGGGGAGGTATTGGCATCTCTTTTCTTAGTAACATTCGGTGCAATCGAAGGGAACTACCTATAACATTGTGTGTGTAAATGGCTTCGATTTTCAAATGTTGTTTGTTAGTGCATAACCCATCTATCTGACTTCCTTAACTTATTTTTTCACAGTTTCTATTTCCACTACTTAGTTAACAAGATAAAAAAAAGAAAATACAGAACAAGGAAATTTTGTACAAACGACGCAAACAGATTTTAGTGCAAAATATTATTAAGAATCTACTTTCTTAAGTTATTGTTACATAAAATTGTTACATAAAAATTTCTTCAACTTAGATAACAACAAAAAAAAAGAAAATACAGAAACAGAAATTTTTATACAAACGACTCAAACAAATTTTAGTATAAAAATATTTTGATTTTTAAGTATTAATGATGAATGATTAATGATTTTAAAAATTTATTTCTTAAGTTTAAGAAATTTCGAATGAAAAATGTCGATGTCACTGCTGTTAAGTCTAGTATTGAACGATTCACAAGCACGTCAGAGGAAAGTGTTGCCTGTATTATTGGTCCTAGATTGTGGAAACTGATAATAGTGCCTTTTTTTCACGTCATTTCCTGTCTAAGAGGAACACGTAAAGACATCCATAATATTATTAAAAAAATTTATAAAGAAAAACATCATCAGCACAATATCGATGATGTTCTAGAGTAAGGAGTTTTGTGTCTATCAATAGAAATATCATAATCAGAATATACAAAAGCAATCCTGTAGTCGTCTAGTGTTTTAACTAATTTCTTCTGGTCTGACTTTAAGCTTAATATGGCTTGAAAAAAGCAAAAGTGGGCAAAGTTGCCGCGAATATAGAATGTGGACTATATTTGAGAAAACAATATGTAACATCTCCCATTGTGTATCTTTGACAATCAAATTCAGATGTAAATACCTCGCTATTGATTCGTTCCTTTACTTATTAAGTTCATTATTTTGAAACAACAGTGAGACGAAGTAAAGTATCATTGCAGGGTTTTTATTCTGTTATAGCCAATATTTCGACCAAAAGAAGATTACTGAGCTGTTATTGAAAATTTATTGTTCACTGGTTTTCAAGAACCGATAACAGATATATTTTCAATTCACAATATAAGGTCAATGAAGCCTTTATTCTGCGGTATTAAACACTTTTTAGTTGAATGAAGTTGTACACTGGCGAATGCGATATTGTGGAAATGGGGAAGCCGGAAAAGTCAAGGAACGAAGCAGATTTATTGTTGGTAACATATACTTGTAGAAAAACAGCTAAGTGCGAGTAGGTCGCTCGCCACGTTACGAAGTAACAAGTACTCGTATATCATCTGTACTCTCGCTCCGAAGGCTTCGTACTATCACACCTCTCCACACAAGTATAAAAATGATTGATTGAAAACACTTTATTGCACAACGTAAGAGAAAAAAAAGATACAATGATTGAGGAAGTTTTAAATATGGGCGGTGTAAAAATGATACCTATTCATTTCAAATATAATTGAAAACGCTAAACACATTAAAAAACCGACTTCCATCGCAACAACTTAGTGCAATTTTGCATTATTATTTTTGTTTTTTTTTCTAATAAAGTACTAAACCGATTTTGATAAAATTTGTATGGGACCACAAAGAAAGCACTAGCTTTCAAAATAAAAAAAATAAACAAAATCGGTTGACCTAGTGAAAAGTTCTGCGGTAACAAACATAAAAAACAGTCGAATTGAGAACCTCCTCCAAAGTCGGTTGAAAAACAAGAAAAAATGCTGTTTTTGACGGAAAACGTCTATAAAATCACATACCAAGCCAAAAACCTGGACCGTGACGGAAGTAACGAAAATTTTTTTTTCCTACATAGCAGTCAAGTAACAAAACGCGGCTTCATAGCAACCAAGTAACAAACCGCCGCGCCGGAGGCCAGGCTCTGCGTAGGGTGAAGCCCGCAGCACTCCCTGGTAGGTTGGAGGCATAAAAAAAAATAAGTCAGGGACGTCAAAACTAGGCGTTTCACGTTAAACCAAAGACAATGTACCCCATAATAGCAGCCGGTTTGTATTATTATTATGTTTACTCTCTTATGCATAGCTCGCTCCATCGCCCTTTGGGTGACCTTGAGCCTTCTTATGAGACCCATATTAAGCGACTATGTCTCAGTTCCGTATGTCATCACTGGCAACACACAGATAGAGCAAGCTTTGCTTGGAGTTTCTTTACGCGATCGTATTAAAAATGGGGAGATCCGTAGGAGAACTAAGGTAAGGTAACCGACATAGCTCACAGAATCGCTAAAATTAAGTGGTAGTGGGCAGGGCGCATAGCTCGTAGAACAGATGGCCGTTGTGGCAGTAAAGTTCTCGAGTGCCGGCCGCGGTAGCGTAGGTAGGCCTCCCACACGGTGGACCGATGACCTGATGAAGGTCGTGGATAGTCGCTGGATGCGGGCAGTGCAGGACCGGTCGTCGTGGAAATCCTTGGGGGAAGCCTTTGTCCAGCAGTGGATGTCTTTCAGCAGATATGATGATGATGAGTACCCCTTTAACTTTTCACGTTTTTATTATTTGTTACTTAATCCCTAATTACAAGTAACACATATCTTGTGAAAATTTCAGCTAGCTACCTATCAATGTTTAAATGATACAGCCTTTTTAAAATTGAATAGACAGACAGACGGACGGACGAACAGCGTAGGCTTAGTAATAGGGTACCGTAACCTGGTACGGAACCTTAAAAATATAGTTTAACAAAACTAAAATACACGCTTTTAAAGGACATAAAACTAAAAAGTGAAAAATAACTCTTAATTTAAGCTGAAAAAAATGAACAAAAAAAAATTGTATTACTCGTATTGTGAACAAAGCGTGTGTTGCTCTATATACCAAAAGTACGGCACAAAGCGCCCTAGGCTTTTTTCACAATAATACCTACTAATATTTTTAGTTCATTATTGTTTTCAGCTTAAATTAGGAATTATTTTTCACTTTATAGTTTGATGCGCTTTAAAAGCGTGTAATTTAGGTTCTTGTAAACTGTTTTTGACATAGAATATTATTTTACGGCTACCTAAAAATAGGGGGTAATAATATAAAATAGGGGGTGAAAATATTATTTTCTTGCAGTTGGGTCCTAAATTTTGAGTTATTTTGGTAAGGTTTGCTTATTCCAATATCAATAGGTGTGCTATAATAAATTTTCTTGGTGTAAGTTTGTACTAACTCTGCAGCAAAAGCTTACCAACAGACCCGGGTGTAAAGTTTTAATTTTTCTTTCCAAGTTGCCGCTTTTCATGCAAAGGTTTCTCCACTAACAGCCGAGCCGTACCGAACGACTTTGGGACTTGAAACTTTAAGATCGATACTTTGCATTAAAATTTCTGTTCCTATTCGAAGTCTGACTTAAAAAAACTTAGCATTTTCGATAGGTTTATATTACGTTATAAGTCTCGAGCCTACCCTGAATTAGGGCGATCGGGCCTTAGTCGACCACGCGGGCCCAGTGCGGGTTGGTCGACTTCACACACAACCTTCGAGTTTCTTCGTAGGTGTGTGCAGGTTTCCTCACGATGTTTTCCTTCACCGTAAGAGCGTCGGATAAAAGTACATGTGAAATCGAATTTCGAAAACACATTGGTACGTGGCAGGATTCGAACCACGACCTCCCAGACAGGAGGTAACTGCCCTCGCCATTAAACCGGCGATGCTCCAAATACATCATTTAATTTTTTTACTTTAAGTATTTAAGACTATTTCACCCTGTCATGCATGATTTATACTTTCATGGAGCTCAATTCATTAGATCATGATTTAATTATGTAAATGTTTGCTTTCTTTCTTTTTATTGTAACAGAGTTCATATTCGGAGTCTGAATTAAAGACATTTAGCATTTTCAATAGGTTTATGTTACGTTAAGTATTTAAGACCATTTCAGACTGTCATGATTTATACCTACCTGGAGCTCAGTTCATTAAATCATGATTTAAGTATGTAAATTTTGCTTTCTTTCTTTTTGTTGTATAAAGTTTTTATTCGGAGTCTGACTTAAAAAAATAGCATTTTCGATAGGTTTATATTACGTTAAGTATTTAAGAGACTTTTGCACACTGTCATGATTTATACCTACATTGAGCTCAAATCATTAAATTATGTTTTATTGTAAAAAGTTCTTATTCGGAGTATGACTTAAAAAACTTAGCATTTTCGATAGGTTTATGTTACGTTAAGTATTTAAGACCATTTCAGACTGTCATGATCTTTACCTACCTGGAGTTCAGTTCATTAAAACATGATTTAATTATGTAAATGTTTGCTTTCTTTCTTTTGACGTGATAACGTCTTATAATTCGACGGAGCCGGCTGCACGCACGAAAAAATGCGTCGTTACCGTCGTTACCTCGCTCTGAGGCGTTCCGTGAATGCGTCGTTACCTCGCTCTGAGGCGTTCCGTGAGGCGTTCCGTTTAAGGCTTGAAGATATTAATGATAATAATGATTCTTTCGATATTATGAAACCATTCCATCAGTATTTTCTTATGACGTTGTCACGTTCAACTATCGTCAGTAAACCGACTTTACAGACAACCGTATTTTTATTGTAATAAGTTCTTAAAGCAAACAGTTACTTAATTAAATCATGATTCTATGAACTGAGCTCCAGGTAGCTATAAATCATGACAGTGTGAAATAGTCTTAAATACTTAACCTAATATAAACCTATCGTAAATGTTAATTTTTTTTTAAGTCAGACAGAATTTATAATGAAAGTATCGATCTTAAAGTTTCAAGTCCCAAAGTCATTCGGTACGGCTGTTAGTGAAGAAACCTCTGCATGAAAAACGGCAACTTGGAAAAAAAAAACTTTACACATGGGTCTGTTGGTAAGCATATTTTTAAATAATATTGTATCAAGATGTATTTATTAACGTGAAATAAAGGCGCTCTTCGAAGTCTGTTTTTAATATCATCTTATGTGCACATGCAGGGGTCCGTACTCAATGGGTGCCTCTAGGACCGTTTTACTAAGCCTACGCCATCCGTTTGTCGGTTCGTCTGTGCTTTGAACCTTAATAATGAGCCAGTTAAACAGAACCAGTAAAAAACAGTACATACACTTTGCTGACTCTTTTTATCTTCGGTCCTGGTATCACTTGATATCATATATCTTAATACACGGTATTGTGATGGAAAAAAAAGAAGTTAAAATTAATTAATTTTGAAAGGGATCGATTGTCTTATATTAATAGTCTAAAAAATGTGTGTTAGAGTGTATTTGTGTGTGTGTGTGTGTGTGTGTGTGTGTGCGTGTGTGTATGTTCGGACTGCTCTAGTTTACAAACTACCGGGCGGATATGGGTGATTTTTTTGAATTTCGGGCCTGTTTTAAAAATTTCTCTTATATTGATTTTTTTGGGTTACCACTATATTTAAAAAATCAATTATTATTTTTTTACTCAAAAAAACATTTAACGATTTTGATGAAACTCGTTATGTTACTATAGCTGTATGTGGCCTACATTTCGCGGTTGCCCGTTGTTATAAAAAACATACTATTTTCAAAAATGGCTCTAACGATTTTAATGAAACTTTGTAAATAATTAGAACTAAACAAAGCCTTCTGCACAAGTACTACATTCATCATATCAGCTCATATACATCCCCACCGAGGGGGTCGACCCTATCCTAAATTAGGGCGACTTAAATCGGGTACTTACTTCATTATTCCAGGAAAAAATCTGAGTAAGGTACTTCCCATACAAACCCAAATTATATTTGAATTATTCATCAAGTCTTATATACGTAGCTTTATTCTTAGCTACTAAGTAAGTGCAATATTTATTGTTAATTTGTGTATGCTTGACTAACACAGACGATGAAGGCTTCTCGAAAAGGAATGCACAGTGTAGCTTTACAGTTTTTTTTAATAACGTAGAAGCCGTTAGACTTTAAGGTGACTCAATCCGAGCAGGTTTGATAGGTGTTAAAATAATATCGAACGTAAGTCTATTCATTTTAAGTTCAAGTCAATGCGGGCTTCAACGCGGCTGTTACGTTGAAACCGAATGCCCTTTTCTCAATTTTTACATGTTTTTATTACATTTCTTCACTTTAAAATAAGTTTAAATATGTGTTCATTAAAATGAAAGGTATAAAAGTCACCGATTTTTGTGTGTTCGTTTCATTCAACATTGACTATTTGTTTTCTAGAAATTTTGCAAATAATGCCCAAAACTTGTACTTGTATTTGTATATTTACATACATCAAAAGTGGTTAAATTTTTAAAATTGTATTCAATTAAATAGTTTTTTTATTACTTTAAGTATTTCATATATTTTTTCCATAGTGATAGCTTTACACAGTCTTTCAATAATTTGAATTGAATATTCTCATTTGACCTGTCTTAAGGCCCTAAAGGTAGGTTCTACTTATAAAACAGTAATGTAGGTATAGTGTGATTAAATTAAGAAGAAACAGGGAAGGTTACCGTAGAATCAGTTGGTTTATGTAAGGTGTTTTTAATTATATTTGATGTATCTGGCTGGAAGAGTTGTATGAAAAGTTCAAAAAAAATATAGCGAATTTAATATGGGTTCCTTGGAGAAAGTTTTCAGTATCATGAATAGAACCTTCAATAACGGCTTGCATCTATTTAAAAAAAACACCCTGTACTAAGGGATATGATACCAGGTGATGCCAGGTGATACCTGGTGATGCCAGGTGATGCCAGGTGATACCAGGTGATGTCAGGTGATACCAGGTAATACCAGGATAGAAGCATGAAAAGAATCAGCGGAGTGCAAGTTTATTGGCTTACATAAGTGAGCTCTTTCTGGTGAATGTAGAACGAATTTTCTGCTACATTCACCAGAAAGAGCACACCTATGTAAGCCAAAGTGATAGGTAGGAGTTGATTCAGTTCTCAGAAGTCTAGTGTCGTCTGTGTCACCTACTCGCCCGTTATAAGCCAATAGATGGCTAGCCTGAGTGCACTGCAATGGAATACTACGACTAACTCACCACTAGTCCTTCAACTCGGTTTGTGGCCACAGGCACACTCGTTAAGGCTTATACCGCCGCCAACGCCTACTTTAAACTTCAATTAATCAGCAATCGATAAGACAACGGTCTTTATATCGCCACTTATAGAGCAATTAAAATTTAATTAATGAAGAAAACCAGCTTTGTCTACCCACGCATTAGAGACCATTAGAGAACACAATTTCATGAGAACGCGCGATAGGTACTTAGTGTAATCAAACATAAGCTGATTCGAGGCTCATTAATTTTGTACTGCTAAAGCATAGTATCCACTGAAGCAGAAGTTGCAAACAAGTTCCGAGTAGCGTTAACGGTTTGTTGTTTCCTCCAAAGTGATAGATTAAGCATGTTAGGGCTGTGAGAAGTTGCGTAAGAGCTTTGAGTAATATCGATAACTCAGTAAGTAATACTATTGTCTAATCTAACCTAACCTAACCTAACCAGTCTTGCAAAACCCGCACAGAACACACAAGATAATCTTTTTAGGCGACGACGCGACGACGTCCAGATATTTTACACTAAGTAAATTTCATAATTTGCGTCGGTGGCGCAACGGCAAGGCCCCCTACCTCCTATCCGGGAGGTCGTGGTTTGATTCCTGCCACGTACTAATTTGTTTTCGAATTTCGATCTCATAATTATGTACGTTTATCCGACGCTCTTACGGTGAAGGAAAACATCGTGAAGAAACCTGCACACATCTGCGACGAAACTCGAAGGTTGTGTGTGAAATTGACCAACCCGCACTGGGCCCGCGTGATCGACTAAGGCCCGATCGCCATAATTCAAGGTAGGCACGAGCCCCTTGGTGGGGACATATATGAGTTGATATGATGAAGTGACATAGAACATTTATACACGACAGCCTTAAAAAAGAGGGTTTTTTTTATGCAGTCGGGTTGTAAATTTTTAATAAATTGCTAAGGCTATTGGTTTGTGTGAGACAAACATAGCAGTTAAATTTATTTTGGGTATATCCTCTTTCTTATCGTGTTGCACAATTAAACGTGGTATCCAAGGGATAGACGGCGGTTGCCTGGTGTTGTACAAGGTACATTTAAATAAGCTTGAATCGTTGAATTTTGCTACATTCGCTGAGTATTGTAACCTGCTTTGCATACGTACATACAGACTAAATGAGCATACTACAGACAAAGTATATTAATTAGTACTAACTTACAGTATGGACACTCCCTGCCGCTCTCTAGATTCAGACCTCACCCCCTCGTCACCTAGATTGATACACATTGGTTATAGTTTGGTTCTCGAACGGGATTTCGCCGTGATTTTGTTTGCTCCGTCATTTGTTTTAAGAAATGTCATTTCACGACCGTCGTATGTAGTGTCCAGGGTGTGCTCCAGATCTCAATTTAAAACTTTTCTCTCCTACTTGATCACTATGCCCTGAAGATGAGATGGATGATTAACGGGCTATTAACACAGCTGCTCTTTTTCACTCATCTCTAGTGCATAATCATCATCATCATCATATCAGCTGAAGGACGTCCACTGCTGGATATAGGCCTCCCACAAGGATTTCCACGACGACTGGTTCTGCGCTGCCCGCATCCGGCGGCTTCCCGCGACCTTTACCAGGTCATCGGTCCATCTAGTGGGAGGCCTACCTACGCCACGTTTTCCAATGCGCGGTTGCCACTCGAGAACTTACAGCTCCAACGGCCATCCGTTCTACGAGCTATGTGACCCGCCCACTTATTGAATGATACAATGGTGGATAATACACCTAGGGTTCTTCTTATTTGAACGCAGACATGTATGTATACTTGTGTAGGAGCTGTCGTAAGCCGGCTAAGACATAAATCTAGACTAGAACATTACATGATAGGCGTAAACGAACAATTAGCCCTTTGATATAAGTGCTCCTTTCTCTGCTGATAATATTGTTGTTTAATAGGGTTGCCAGAAGCTGTATAAAAATCAAGGTAGGTACTGAAAATTATGTGAATTTCGAATCGTATAGAAATCGATATATGTGATATTCATCAAACGCGTATGAAACAACAATAAAGAGAAAAGAAAAAGTTTTATTCGTGCACTAGCTGTTTCCCGCGGCTTCACCCGCGCGCGCTTTGACAACGTTTCTATGACTTTTCGAGGGTGCGCAGTGCGTGAGCCACAAGCGTCTCGGGAACGTGGAAAATAGTAGCCTATGTGTTAATCCAGGTCCTTATCTGTCTACCTATCAAATTTCAGTCAGATCCGTTCAGTAGTGAAAGAGTAACAAACATACATTCTTACAAACTTTCGCGTTTATAATATTAGTAGGATAGGATAATTTATCAAGTGGGATATCTTACAATCAGTAGTTTTATATTGCCATTTAGCATTCCTTATCTCTGTTTAAACAAGATAAAATACGAAAGAACTTTGCCTTGGAAAATCGGGAATTTTTTTTTCTTTGCAAACTGATACTGACTTGATTGTTTGACATTGGCGCTAAAACTATAATCGCATTTAAAGAGGAGCTAAGAGGGAATATTTTATTTATTTTCTTGTTGGTATTAGTTGGAACAAAACTGCCCTTATTCCTACATAATAACGAAAAATGATACCAAAATAATGTTTATTTTCACTTCCCTAATAATGAAATGAATTCTGATTACACTAATGAATTAATTATATCGCCAAAGGAAGTGTAATTAATTTATTATTTGGAAACATACCTATGTCACATTCGCATCCATGATGCATAGCCTAATGATAATGGTATGAATTATTACGCTGTTACATTGATATAAACATTTCGTCTTGCCAAATAGTACAGATATATTACGATGAAACATTCATCAAAGTGTTTTCTTTTACCTATTTACACTGAGAATAACAACAACATTTTTTTTCCCCTCGGACTGCGGATGAGGGGAGAAGGAGAATGCATTTATGCATACCAATAACAGCCGGCTGTACTGGTTATGTGGGACTCACAGCCCTGCGCCTATATGCATACATACCCATTATATACATAAGGTATATATAAATAAAAATGCACAGGCCCAGGATAAACACAGGATAAATAATGTATTAAAATTGTAAGTACCAACAAAGTTTTCGTATTTAATAAAAAAATAGTAGGTAGTTATTTACCTATGACATACACGGTGTTAAAGATATCAGGAGTGTTTTAAGGGGTTACTCAGTGTTGGACACAGAAAAAAACCGGTATAGGGCGAGTCGGATTCGCCCACCGTGGGTTCCGTACAGATTTGAAGGTACATAATATAAATCATAGCAGTACAAGCTGTTACGTACCACGTACATCAAAATTATTATGTACCTAAGCTATACTTTATTTTTCATTCTTCGTCATAAAACGAAAACTATACATCATATAAAATAATTAAATATCTGTTTAAGCTTGTGCTAATGAAGCTCTTTCATAATTGTAATTGACCGTCTTTTTACGTAATCGACCCCACATGACACGGTTAACTAAAATTAAAACGGTTAACGAAAGTTAAAATTTGGACCGCTGTTCCTTGCGTAAGTATTACGTATTTCAAATAAAGACTACAACATTTTTATGATTTATTTACAAATGTCAAGTTTTCAGATTTTCCCTATGATTGTAGTATAAGACGATATTACTTCCCAAACTTTATAGTTTTAGGTAAACAGAAAATAGCCTATGAATTTTTATTTACTGAAGAGTGTCGAAATATATATTTTTTGCGGCATAAACGGCCGTATCTTTTTTTACTTAAACATTTTTATTTAAATTTTCACATCTTCAAGGGACTGTAGACCGGATTATATGGTTTTAGTTTCAACTCGATACCTCCACGCGTTCCCGAGATAAACGGTCTTTACAGACAGATGGACGGAAAACAAAGTGATTCCGTTTTTTCCTTTTGAGGAACGGAACCCTAAAAACATTAAAAAAGCCGATCTTTAAAATAATTTCAATTAAAATTAAATTTTTAATCAGTAGGCACGGCAGTGCGGCCTGCGGCCTCGCTGTATGATACTTGATTGCTATGAACAGAGTATTTAGCCACTTCCGTTAAAGTCTTTCGACACTTGTTTTTGACTTGGTACCCCGTATGTGATTTAAAAGAAGTTCTATGGGAGCCTCATGTCGGGAGGCCGTGGTTCGAATCCTGCTACGTCCAATGTCTGTTAGAATTTCGATTACATATGTAATCCGACGCTCTTACGGTCAAGGGAAATATCGAGAGGAAACCTGCACACGCCTGCGAAGAAACTTGAAGGTTGCGTGTGAAGCCGACCAACCCGCACTGGGCCCGCGTGGTCGACTAAGGCCCGATCACCCTAACTCAGGGTAGGCTCAAGCCCCTCGAAGGGGACTTGTATGAACTGATATGATGAAAAAACTGCTTACTCACGCGCGTATTATTTCACCACTAATCCTGAGTACCATGAAAATAATGTCTAAATCCGCCATTTTTGCTCGACCCTCGTCAGAAAGATGTTATTAAAGGGACAACAACAATTTGTCGCGAAAGAATTAATTGTTGCGAACGGGGAGCGATGGAAAAATAACTTGATTAGCAATTACGCCATCGGGAACCAAGGGGGATTTTATTGCCAGATAAAATGAAATATTAGAAGCGTCGTCGTAACAATATGGAAGAGTCACAAAATAGTTTATTATTATCGTCGATGGCTCAACCGGTAACGACTCGGTCCTCCTTACCAGAGGTGCCGGGTTCGAATCCGGACGGCCAATGTACCAATGAGTTTTTCGAAACTTACGTACATGTACTCACCGATTGCTTTAACGGTGAAGGAAAACATCGTGAGTAAAACCTGCACACACCTGCGAAGAAACTCGAAGGTTTTGTGTGAAGTCGACCAACCCGCACTGGGCCCACGTGGTCGACTAAGGCCCGATCGCCCTAATTCAGGGTAGGCTCGAGCCCCTCGGTGGGCACGTATTTGAGCTGATATGATGATTAGCATTCCAACCTTATTTTGCAATTTACGAATGTATGTAAGTTATCCGTTTCAAAATTTGAACGTTAAATAACCACTTTTCGATGTTCGATTGAGCTGATATTGGCACACTTATGTAAAGTTAGTGACAAGTTGACAATGTAATACTGTGGTACCATCGAACTGATCTGATGATGGAGCTATGTAGGTGTAAAAATTGTCCAATACAAAATTTGCAAGTTAAAAATTGCCCCATCTGACCACTAAGAATATGCCTTCGTTTCATTTAATAGTACCTAGCTCCGGGGATTGTAACATGAAAGACATCACACTCTCTCTTTCGTGTTATCCAAGGGAAAGACGACGGTTGCCTGGAGTTGCACTTAGCGTCACCCGCGGTCACGTGTAAGGCATTTAGATTTATACTTTTCGGTAATATGTTTAAGTAAGTTTCGAAAAAGTCATTGGTACATTAGCCGTCCGGGTTTGAACCCGGGACCTCTGGTTAAGAGGACCGAGTCGTTACCGATTGAGCCACCGACGCACCGGCATCACACAAGTCACTAATGAAAAACCATAAAAGTCAGCATAAGCAAAGTATAATATAATTATTAGTACTAACATACTGTATGGACACTCCCTGCCGCTCTCTAGATTGTGACCTCACCCCCTCGTCACCCAGATTAATACAGATTGGTTACAGTTTGTTTGTCGAACGTATAGGAAGGATTTCGCCAACATTTTGTTCGTTCCGTCATTCCTTTTTTGAAATGTCATTTCTGGCCCGTTGTATGAAGTGTCCAGGGTGTGCCATAAGGTAACTAATAAAAAACAAGCAATTGGCATTGAACTTTAAAAACAGGATCGTAAATTTCATACTTATTATTATACTAAATGAAGTGAAATTCGTATAACACACACAACATTACTTTTGCAGTAGGTATAGACCACTAACTATAAAAATCCTGAGATGGACCGTATTGTAATGTTTACATTACATCCGAGTACACAGAATATGAGGCACATAACTCGAAGAACAGATGGCCGTTGGGATAGCAAAGTTCTCGAATGGTGACCGCGCACCGGAAAATGTAGCACAGGCAGGCCGCACACGCGGTGGACCGACGACCTGGTGAAGATCACTGGAAGTCGATGGATGCGGGCAGCGCAGGGACCGGTCGTCGTGGAAATCCTTGGGGGAGGCCTACGTCCTGCAGTGGACGATTTTCGGCTGATATGATGACACACAATATTTCTAAAACAATACTGTTGACTCCGTTTTTTTAAATGAAATATGAAGGAGATAAGCAATAAAACTACGCCATAAATATAGCCGTCACTTATAACAACGAGATTTCTTTGCTTAACGAGCCATAAAATTGCAATCCATTCGAATACCCAGAACTACACGCAGACGAAATGCGACAAAATGCAGTCGCATTATCGATTTCAGCATACCAAGTGCGCGTAGGACCACGCGTTAAGTAGGATCCCGTAGTCTTTTTAATAAATAAAATATTAAAAAAAGTTAATGTTGCAGTTTGTATATAAATAGAACACTTTTGTATTAATTATCTATGAACATTTACAAATCCAAATGTACATCTTAAGATGGTCTACTCTTAATCCTTACTCCTTGACAAATAGTGCAAATACAGTCCAATTTAGTGCAGTAGCACTAACACAGATATAGGCACATCAGTTAAAAGCTGCTCGCCTATAACAACACAATAACAAATATTTTGATATAAGTCCCAAAAAAAGAAATAAACACGGCTTTTAAATCACAAAAATTTTGATTGCTTATGGCCCCCGAGGATCGCTAGAATTTTTTAACTTGTAAAAGAGTCGTGTACTCAAAAAGATTGAAAAACACTGCCTGACTTATTTGAGAAAGCCCACTTGGCCTTGATCATTTTCTTCTTAATTTTTTTTAAATTAATAATTTGAGTGCGTTTGACTGCAACTCACCTGTTGGTAAGTGATGATGCAGTCGAGGATGGTACACGCAAACTCAAATAATGCCTATTCACTCTTTCCTTGAAGATCCCAAAACTATAGGAATCGGGAAACACTGACGCAGGCAAGGAGTTCCACTGAAGTTACAATGAAGAAGCGTAACGATTCATGCGGAAAGGTGGAACATCAACAACAAAGGGGTCTCTTTGACCGACGGTGGAATGGAGCATGAATGAGGTCGTGAAGTTCTTGCGCGCACTCTCCGAAATGAATTCGGTAGAATACCGATAGACAGGCGACTTTGCGACGATGTTGGAGCTTATAAAATTAAATTCATTATATGCCCTATGTTTTCAGATTTTCTGATAAAGCGTTGATAAGTGGTGTAAATACAGATTTGTACAACCATGCCCAAAAAGCGGCTGTGACTTACCGACGAACAAACAGACAGACTCCTAGTTTGACTTCGGAACCCTAAAAATAAAAGTAAATTTTTTAAATCTCTAATATGACTTATAATAACTATTAACCAGTGGTGACTCTCCACAAGGTCAGCAAACATTTAGCGATACCGCAACGCGAGCAAAGTAGTGGGCAATTTACACTATTGAGCGCTAAGGAGCGAGCGTTAGTGAGCGACGAAGGAGTGAAGAAGTTATTGTGATAAGCAAAAGAAAGTTGAGATTTTGATTAGGATCGATTTTCTTGCACCAATAAGGCTATTATTATTATTATCTCAATTATATAAAATTTAAGCTACGCAATTTCGCACGAGGAGAAGTGGCAGGAACACCTCCAGCGGAAGCACAGTCGGCTGGAGTTCAGTGCGACGGGGAGAGAAAGCGTGATAGCTTTATTATTATTATTATAATTTATTTCTTCGACCAACAAAGGATCACAATAGTGTTAGTAACTTATTCTAGGACTTAGACTAGTTATGAAATTTATTTACAATAGCATGACATATTTACATAGCTATGAAACTATGAAATAAAAAAATTATGTGTGTCTGTGCGTCTATCCGGTGCACGGTTTCAAATTTCCCCTAACTTGATTTTTAGAGATAGCCACCATAGGAAAATATGCTTTTAATTTATTTTCCTTAAAAATGGCTTTAATTATTTTCATGTAACTATAGTACGTTACCTACTATAACTGCACATAGGCCACATACACCACGCAGTAGTTTGTTATTCCAAGAAAAGTCAGGATGAGGTACCTCCCATACAAATCCAGGTTTTTTTTTTAAATTATAAATTTGAGTGCGTTTGACTATATTTCACCTAATGGTAAAGTGACGATGTATTTTGTTACTTTTTCTCAAAAATGGCTATTATCGATTTAAAATAAAACTTTATGAATAACTAGGACTTAATAAGGCTTACTAAACTAGGTAGTGCATTATTCCAGAAACATTCTGAATAATTTACCTCCCACACAAACCCAAATTATTTTGTAATTTTTTAAACTTTTTTAACAATAACGAACTCAACAAAAAAAGAATTAGCAAAATCGGTCCAGCCGTTCACGCGTGATGCGATGACCAGAAGGAATAGGGGTTCATTTTCATACATATTATACAGAGTGTAAAAAAATTGGTGTAGTATCCATTAACTAGGGTTTCTACTCATCATACTGAACAACTTTTCCCAAAGAACCAGTAATGAAAGTAGTGCGTGAGGGTAAGTAGGTAGGTACGTACGTGAATCACTACACCAAGTCTATCTTCACAAATAACAGTTTATTGAAGCAGTTTAGAAGCACATACACAGCAAGGCAAGCCTAAGTAATGATAGATAGAAAGTACAGTTCGGAAATAGGAAGAATTAGAAGAACAGATAGTAAATTGATAGATCGCGAGCGAGAACAATAGCTGTAGCGGTAGCAAGCGACATGCGTCCTGCGCGGGCGTCGGTTATAGGCGGACTGGCCGGGCAGGAACGGCGATCGATTGAATGGATCGCTCGACGAAACCGGTCAGTACTGGCCAGGGCCGGCGGCAGAGCGGCAGTGAGACGGGGGTTGGTACGAGTATGTAGTAGGCACCACATCACCCCCCTCGGAGAATTTTAGGTTCCTGCCGAATAAAAATTGGGAAAATTAACTTTACGACCTGATCTAGTCGTACGAGTTTTTCGAGTGGGCTCGTTTTCTGTCGGTGAAGAAGTTGAATCTTTTTCGGTTTGATCAGTCAACATAAATGCAGGTTTGACGCGATCGATGCTAACTGTAGTAGGCCCTCTTGGCATATCTAAAACAATGGTTTTATCAGAATATTTGAGTACTCGAATTGGGCCGGTGTAAGGTGCTTCTAAGGATCCCCTCAAGGCATCTTTGCGTAGAAACACATATTCCGAGTCTTTCAATTCTTTGTGAATAAATATTGATTTATTGCAATGTCTGGTTGCTGGTGCAGGTTTCAGGCGTTTAAAGTGCTCTCGTAATTCAAAGACGAAATCATTTGGTGGAACTTCGTTAAGGGAATGTGGTTGTAAAAACTCACCGGGGATACTTAGTGGCTCACCGTACACCATTTCTGCTGATGAACATTGCAGCGCTGGTTTCCACGCTGCTCTCATGCCCAGTAGTACTATAGGAAGGACGTCTGTCCAGTGCCTGTCGTTGTGAGCCATAATAGCCGCCTTGAGGGTGCGGTGAAGGCGTTCAACCATGCCATTTGCAGCTGGATGGTAAGCAGTTGTATGCTGCAGCTTGTTTCCACACAGTTTCGCCAGGGCCTTGAAAAGTTGAGATTCAAACTGCCTCCCCTGATCCGTAGTCACGATCTGTGGACAACCAAATCTTGAGATCCAGTGCTCGTAAAATGCTCTGGCGACCGTATCAGCTAATATGTCCTTTAGAGGAATGACTTCTGGCCATCTGGAAAACCTGTCAATAGCTGTCAGGCAATATTTGTAGTCCGACGAAGGAGGAAGAGGACCTACCAGGTCGATATGAATATGAGAGAACCTGGCTCCAGGATGCTTGAAGTTACCGAGCGGTGCTGAAGTGTGTCTGTGAACCTTTGAACGTTGACACGCTGAGCAGGCTTGTACCCAGGTACGGTAATCTTTGCGTACGGAGGGCCAAACAAACCTTTCTGTGACCAGCTTGATAGTCGATTTGACTCCTGGATGGCTCATAGTATGCAGGCTGTCAAAAACTTGACGTCGCAGTTGAGAAGTGACGAATGGTCGTGGCTTGACTTGCGAAACGTCACAATACAGTGAAATATCAGTGCCAGGTACAGGAACTCTTTCGAGCTTTAGAGATGTCT
Organism: Coleophora flavipennella; assembly: GCA_947284805.1. Classification (NCBI taxonomy): domain Eukaryota; kingdom Metazoa; phylum Arthropoda; class Insecta; order Lepidoptera; family Coleophoridae; genus Coleophora; species Coleophora flavipennella. The sequence goes on along the minus strand of OX369264.1, from coordinate 13,483,158 downwards.
CAGAGGATAAAACGTCTTGCAACTCAGCATCTTCTTGCTGTGACTTGGCCAACGCCTGGAAATCCAGTGGCGCTGAAACGGCTTCAATTCTGGATAAAGTATCGGCGGTCAGGTTGTCCTTTCCTGATATATGCCTGATATCTGTCGTGAATTGCCCAATGTAGTCCAAGTAGTTAAATTGACGGGGACTGCACTTACGATCTTTCTGCTGGAACGCAAACGTGATAGGTTTGTGGTCGGTGAAAATGACGAAATGACGACCTTCAAGCATATGTTTGAAATGTTTCACACTCTCGTAGATGCCAAGTAGTTCGCGATCATAGGCGCTGTATTGCATTTGTGTTTTAGACATCTTTTTAGAAAAGAATGCAAGAGGCTGCCACTGGTTGTTTACCTTCTGTTGAAGAACTGCACCTAGAGCAGTATTCGATGCATCCGTGACCAGTGCAAGTGGTGCATTGTGGACCGGATTATTGAGAAGTGTGGCTTGAGACAGTCCTAATTTGCAATTTTTAAAGATCTGGAGAAGTTCTGGGGTCCAGGTGAGGGTTTTGGAACCCTTCACATCAGGTCCAGCCAGCATATCATGCAGCATTGCTTGATCTTCGGCTGCATTTGGTAGAAACCGTCTGTAAAAATTTAACATACCGAGGAAGCGGCGCAATCCCTTAGCTGTTTTAGGAGGAGGGAACTCCTTTATGACTTCGACCTTTGATTCCAGTGGTGAGATTCCTTCAGGTGAGATCTTGTATCCTAAGAAAACTACTTCCCTTTGGCCAAAACTACACTTAGCTTCGTTGATAAGCAATCCGTAGTCGCTCAGTCGGCGAAAAAGTTGTTTTAGGTGTTCCAGGTGTCGATCTGGGTTTTGAGAGAACACCAGAATGTCATCAATATACGAGTACGCGAAATCCAAGCCTCGCAATACCTCGTCGAGAAATCGCTGAAAGGACTGAGCTGCATTCCGAAGACCAAATGACATATAGGGGAATTCAAAGAGGCCAAAGGGGGTCGTGATGGCAGTCTTCGGTATGTCTTCGCAGTGTACAGGAATCTGATTGTACGCCTTGACTAAATCTAGCTTGGAGAAGATGTTACAACCTGCCAGCATGTGTGAAAAATCTTCAATATGGCGAATGGGATACCTATCTGGTATTGTCCGTGTATTAAGGGCGCGATAGTCGCCGCAGGGTTTCCAGCCGTCCCCATTTTTAGGTACAAGGTGCAAAGCTGAAGCCCAAGGTGAGGGAACGTCGAGTGGTACCGTCCCGAAGCATTTCCTCAAACTGATTTTTGGCAATTGACAGTCTATCTGGAGCCAATCGACGTGGTCTGCAAAACACTGGTGGGCCAGGAGTGGTGCGGATGAAATGAACAGTGGAGTGTTTGACCTCTCTTGTGACTCCCGAAGGTTTCGTTATCTCGGGGTACTCGGATAGAAGTTTATGGTACTCACTGTTTCCGGAAATTGCCTTCACACTCGGTAGAATACAGTTTTTGAGGGTTCCAGGTGTCGAAAGTGATGTGACGCTGTCCAGCAGTCTTCGTTGTCTGCAATCAACCAGCAAACCATAAAATGCCATAAAATCAGCGCCAATTATAGGCTTATCCACATCGGCCACCACAAAGTTCCATGCGAAGTCCCTGCGCAAGCCTAGATCTAGATGCATTTTTAGGGTGCCATAAGTGTGTATGACAGAACCATTTGCAGCAATAAGACTATAGGCTGTAGCTCTGCTAGGTTGTCTCATATATTTGCGTGGAAGAACACACAGGTCAGAGCCAGTATCTATAAGAAAAGACTGGACTGGACTTCTTATCGGTTATGAAAAGGCGGCTGGAGGATGTTGGACAGTCATTTACCGCCTCTACTGACCGTCCCTGTTGTTTACCGACTTCTTGTAGTTGCAGGGGATTGTACATTTATCCGCTTTTTCGCCAAAGTTATGATGGTACCAACAAATACCTGTAGCCTTCGATTGTGCCCATCGCCCACTCCTGAGTCCGTCCCTGGACGAATTTTTGAATCTTTTTCTTGACCCACTCCTGGATCCGCTCCTGGCTCTGTCGGATGGGCCACGTGTAAACTTGCGACCTCGGCTTTCACCAAATGACATCTGTGCCACCTGGTTCGAGATTTCATGCTTGATCCTGGAGCTTAGCCTGTCTTCAAGAGTCTGTAACATACTGTCGAAATTCGTCATTGATGTACTAGCGGCTTGATGTAGGGTGGGTGCCGGAGCAATTTCAAAAATTTTATCAGCTAAATCAGCAGCAACGTCGAGATTGGTTGCTTGAGAAGCTATTGTCGTTTGTATGTGTGTGGGTAGGCGGCTAGACCATAGGCTACGTAAAAAATCATCTGATATTCCATCACCGGCTAACGATCTTAAATGGCGTAAATATTGTGAGGGCTTACGGTCACCTAGCTCCTCTTGAGTGAGTAACTGCCTTATTCGCTGCTCACGGGAAATGGAAAGGCGTTTTATTAGTTCGTTCTTTAATTTTTCGTACTTGCCCGTATCCGGTGGTTTAGTAATGACATCTTTCACCTCCCGTGCAATCTTATGGTCTAACTGTTGCAGAACCGTAGCAAACTTTGTGCTATCCTTTTTCACACCTGTAGTTTCAAACTGTGCTTCAACCTGGGCGAACCATATTTCTGGATCTTCGGGCCAAAATGGAGGTAGCCGAACTGCGAGGCGGCCCACCGAAATCTGCTCTCCTGCTCCCAGTCCAGTATCCGCGTCGTCAATGGTTTGGTCTGTTTTCGTTCCATCTTCATTTGCTTTTGGATCCGTCATCTCCAAGGCTGCACCTTTGTTCCTCTTCAAGGGTCAGTAGGTAGGTACGTACGTGAATCACTACACCAAGTCTATCTTCACAAATAACAGTTTATTGAAGCAGTTTAGAAGCACATACACAGTAAGGCAAGCGTAAGTAATGATAGATAGAAAGTACAGTTCGGAAATAGGAAGAATTAGAAGAACAGATAGTAAATTGATAGATCGAGCGAGAACAATAGCTGTAGCGGTAGCAAGCGACATGCGTCCTGCGCGGGCGTCGGTTGTAGGCGGACTGGCCGGGCAGGAACGGCGATCGATTGAATGGATCGCTCGACGAAACCGGTCAGTACTGGCCAGGGCCGGCGGCAGAGCGGCAGTGAGACGGGGGTTGGTACGAGTATGTAGTAGGCACCACAAACCCATAGTCAATTCTCAAAAAAAAAATATAGACCCTCCATACTAAAATGCACAAAATTGGTCGATCAGCTGATTGATTTGTATGAAGAGTAATTTTGTTTTTTGCAATTTCAGCAAATTTGTAGAACAAGTGTTGTTCAGTATGATGAGTAGAAGCACCAGTAAACGGGACCTACACCAATTTTGTTACACCCTGAATAGATAGATTTGTATATGTCTTATGCGTATTGTATGTTTAGTCATATTACATTACCGCTAGCTGTTTTACAATACGGAGCTGCATTGCAATACAGGGGGTCGACGATAAGGCAGATTGCATTACCGCTGGCATTGTGTCACAGGCTTACTGTATGATTCATCATTTTACATACGGTTAGACAAATTATATAATGGTGAGGGAGGGGAGCCTCGCTTCGCGAGGCCCTTTGACAATTATATCAATCAAACCTGACCGAACCTAACATCGCTCGCTTCGCGAGCTCATTCACCATCTGCCGTACGGCATTTTGGCAATTTGCCTGGCTCGGCATTTTGAAATCTGCGTACTGAATTTTATAAATTGCCTGACCGTTTACATAAGGACGAATTATACAATTTGCCTGACCGTATGTAAAATGGCTAATCATACAATTTGCCTGCCACATATGTCGCGATGACGATGCAGCGTATCGTCGACACGCTGTTTCGCAATGTGCCTCCGTATTGTAAAACAGCTAGCGGTATTGTAATATGACTAAATATACAATCCGCCTACGACATACATATTATGTACGAGTACGCTCGACTAAGCCAGACAGTAAAGACTTAGCAACAAAAGTATGCACAGTGAGGCTGTACAATTTATTTGTGAAATGTAACCTTCATTCGCTGAATTTATGAGCCGTGAGCAATTCCTGAGTAAAAGATGGAAGAAGGACTTTATTGCCGCTACCTCATTCTGCGAGATTATACTTTTTTAAACAAATTCACGGAGTTTGTAACTGCTCACTGGCTGCCGTTGGGTGAAATTTCTTTATGAAGTTAACTACACAAAGTTACTTTCCTTTGTTTTGAGTTAGTGCAGTTTTCATAGTCGCCTTTGTGCTCGTCTGTACGTGATGCTGCAAAAAGTTCATTATTCGAAGTTCACTATTCTTTTAATTTCACTTTTGAGCGACTAAGGTGAAGAAGGTATTGTGATGGCAAAATAATCTATTTTGGGATTTTGAAAGGAATTTATTAACTTACATTACACTAATAAAGTCTAAAAAACAAAAAACAAAATAATGTGTGTATGTGTGCCTGTGCGTCCATCCAGTGATCTAGCGCCTAAGTTACTGAACCGATTTAGCTTAAATTTAGGTTAAGGCAATGTTATATTTTATACAACTCTTAACGATTTCGATAAAATTGTGCGCATTACTAAAACATTATATTAAGGCCTAACATTATATGGTGGTTCGCTATTCTGGGGAAAATATACCTTCCCTGCAAATCCAGATATTTTTTACTTTTTCTCAAAAATTACTCTACAGATATTAATGAAACATTGTGAATAACAACGAATCAATAAGATATACTGCACAAGTTGATCTTTATAAGACATGATATTGGTAAATTTATGATGTCTGATTACTTACCTTTACTTTTATTTTTTGCTACTAAGTAAGCATAAGGTTTCGCGAGAAAGTATGCACAGCGACGCTGTGCAAATTATTTACTTTTGAGCTACTAAGGAGCTTTCGGTAGTGGGAGACGAATAAGTATGTGTATGTGTCCTGGCTCTAGCTCCTAAAACTGATCGGTTTGGATGAAATTTGGGTTGGGAAAATATTGTTTTTGTATCACAGGTCGTTTTTTTCATATATTTTTTTATATTTTTTGCGGTGCTGTCACAGGAAAAATTTATTTATTATTTTTTTCTCAAAAACAGCTCTAACGATTTTAATAAAACTTTGTATGTGATGTTTATTATTCCAGAGAAAATAGGACTAAGGTACTTCCCATACAAATCCAGGGTCTTTGTAAGTTTTCTCAAAGATGACTTTAACGATTTTAATAAAACTTTTTATGTTAGTAGAACTTAATGAGGCCTACAACACTGAAAATTATATTCCATTCATTAGTTCATTATTCCATGAAAACAAGTTACGAGGTACAAACACAGATATTTTTATAAATTTTTCATCAAGTCTGTTCATGACGCTATTCGACACCTGCAGGCCTCAACAAAGACACGTGCTGGGCCCATTGATTTTCGTGTCTCAGGTCCACAGGTGGGGAAATAAACTCGGCTGGATACGCAGTGCTAGGGGTTCAGTGCTTAAAGCCGCTAAACGAATACAAGTTCAAGCCTAGGCTCCGCAAACGGAGACACAAGGTAGGCTTGGTAACACGGCGTCACCTACTGGCGTTATTCGCAGCCTTAAGCACTGAAAGGGGTTTTTATATCTAAAAGCAGACCCCGCGGGCCGCTGCTAGTACATAAGACACAAAGAATCTACAAATAAAACAAGTAAGTAGGTACACAATCAAAAACAACAATTTCTATCTAGCTATTTACCAATATCGATGCAATCCGACTTGCTCGAAGGTCGTTTGTTTGATGGCAATAAGTAGGTAGATATTAAATATGTGTGTAGTGTGTGTATGTGTTTGAGTGAATACCACAAGACCTTATCGCCACTCCAAAGGATGCTGAAATTTTCCTCCTCGGGACCCGTGGACGGTCGACACGTAGGTATGGTTCCCAATAACTCGACAGTCAAGTCAACCAGAAAGTACATAAATTTATTGACAGTTCGATAAATTGCACACGCTGTCAGAGCCGGGTCTGATGTATGTACAAAGTACTGATGTATGTAAAAAGTACTGCTCTGACACGATTCGCGGTTTATTTCAGTATCTGTAAAATTCTATCGTTCCTTTTACATCATAATACCTACACTAAATAGCTATCGTCCGTATTTGATAGGTAGACAGGTTCACAAGACACTTCGTAGTGCTAATTTCACGTATTCCGGGATTTGCGGTCTTGTTTGCTCGTTCCTGGTGACCCACAAATTTATTGCGGAGCCTGCGACGTATCGGTCGCGCTCAATAGCTCACTAACCGACTAGTACTTGGCTCGTCACCGCGGCTCCGGGGCCGACAGCCAATAGCAGCTGGCCTTCCGTTGCTAAGGAGCCCGGGGCCGGCGCGTGAGAGCGAATTCCAACTTGGTTCCGAACATACACCCGCCACGGACTGAGCCATCGGTACGTTTTATAGGCAGGCGAGACAACGTAGCTAATGATCGTTTAAGAATCGAATCTCCCACCTTGACTATCGCAACACAAGAACTTTGCGTTGACTTGTAGATACAAATGCGGCTGCACTACAGACCTCTGTATTGCGAATAGTTTTAGAGAGAAAATAACTGCTTTAAGTCATCCGCGAAGTATGATCACATCGGGGCTTATACTGGAGTATCAACAAAAATTTTCACCACAGGGATGTAACTACGGCGGCGTAACTCTGCAATGGATTAAAGGGCACAGCAACTCACGCGGTAATGATGCGGCGGACGAACTTGTCAGGAGAGGGTCAGAACTTATGGTTGTGGACCGGAACCTATAATACCCTCCCCCCCCCCCCCATCTGGCTGGCTACGGTCGACCCTGAGGCAAGGCACAAAAAACTAACACAATTTGTACTGTACAGTTTGGAAAACCGCAGGCAAGAGAGGTTTTACCCTGCCGACAACTAACCCTGGCCTATCCAGGAAGCTCCTGAGACTTGAGAGAGCTCAGTTCTGTAGGTTAACAGCCGCTATTACTGAACATGGCCATTTTAATAAACACCTGTTCGCCCTAGATATCATCGACAGCCCACCATGCATAGCATGCATGGAGGCTGAGGAGACTGCTGCTCATATCCTACTGGATTGCAAGGCGCTAGCACAGTACAGGGTCGTGCACCTCGGTGACCCGAGGTCGCTCCAGGAAGTCGTCGGCAACCTACGGGGGCTACTGGGCTTCTTGGAGGAGCTGGGCTGGCAGTAATGCCGGCCAATCACGCAAAATGGGTGCAGTTGTCACCTGGTTGCGGAAACCAGCCCACCTATAGCAAGCCATCCGCAAGGTAATGCAGCACAGAATATGGGTGTCTGTATTGCCGCCGCCACTGTCTATATGCTGCCGAGCCACATCTAGTAAGTAATATATTTAAGAGGATTTGTCTTTAGGTACTAATGATGCAGGTAAGATGCAAGATGTAGGCAACTGTGGACTGGCTGAGATAACGAAGTACAAGTAAATGTTTCTTGAAAGTAGACTACACAAGATACATTGTTCTTACTGAGAGATAAAATAAAACTTTCAAAAACATTTACATAGAGCTGTTTGCATTCGTTGAGAAGTTACGAGCGGAGAGACGTTCTAGCATTAACTCTTGTAAAGACGGCTGAAGTGGCGCCAAAACTATAAAATACCCCCAGCACTTACTTACGTCTTAGGCCGGTTGCAAATCATACAGGCATAAAACTACTTGACTTATGCAAGCTTTGTGGTTTTATTTTGAAAAAAAAATACACTCAAAAAACTTCTGAAGCTACCCGTGGCGTAGCCAGGTAACCAAAGACTCTGGTGCAAAAAATTGGGCCCTTAACTAGTTAGGTTTTATCAAGTAAACATATTAAAATTGAATGAGTAAAGTTGTGACTGCGGGTCAGACAATGTTCCTAGTATTTAATGGTCCTAATCAAAAATACTGTACTTTCACCGCCTCCGTGGCGTAGTGATTAGTCCACTCGTTTCACACCAGGAGGTCGGGGGTCCGAATCTCCGCGGGATCTAACGGTAGGGCATTTTCTAAGCCCGCCTGGCTAGATAACACCATCTTATCTTAGTCCTGCCGGCGGCGCTAACAGTGGATAGTACTTACACATTGTAAAGAATCCATGCAGTCGGCAAACGAAGATGTCCACAAAGGGCAATCGCGCGGGCGGTGAGGGACGAGACGGGGCAACACGGGGGAGGCCCGAACTGCCACAGTCACCGTTGTTTAGCCGTTTGGGACCATTTATTTAATTTAGGCGTAGCAGAAGAAGAAGATGATTAGTTACTTGTCAATGAGTTTCTATATATCTCTATAAGATAAATTCCTTTTTACTACTGGACGGAGAATTGGAGTCAGGTAACAAACAGATTCAAAGTTAAAATTGAAGGAGTAAAGCTACTTTATTAACAAGTCAGCAAAGCAAAGCCACTTACTATAGGATTAAGCAATAGATAATATGATGGTCAGAATTACAAACTGACAACAAAATATCAATTATAATATCATAGTATTATCTATTTATAATCGATTGAAGTCGTCTTGCAGCCTGTAATATTTATGATCTGAAGGTGGGAGGAATTTTGAAAAGTTCAGTTTTGGGGTTTGATAGACAGGGTTCAAGGGCCCCCTAAGCTTGGGGGCCCCGGTGCACGGTACGGACCCTCCAATTACCATGCCACTGGTAGCTAACTTCTGCTACTTCTATAACTATTTACTTAAACAGTGTGGTGTCAGTAATGTAATGACATAGGTATTAATACATGGTGGCTTACTATGGGCCTCATAAGAAAGGGATTAAGCAAGCTATGCTTAGAGATTTCCTATATACGTGAATTACGTGATCGAATCAGAAATGAGTAGATCCGTAGGAGAACCGAAGTAACCGCGTAGCTCACACAGTTGCTACACTCAAGAGGCAGTGGGCGAGGCACATATCTCATAGAACGGAAGGCCGTTGGGGTAGTAAAGTTTTTGAGTGGCGGCTGCATACTGGAGAACGTTGCAGTGAAGCCATTAGATGCACAGGGCCAGCCATTGTAGGTAAGCGAGGCTTTCCCCTTAAGTGACGGAATACAGTTTGAGAATTGGACCTCGAGACTGTAAAGCGGGGTTGTTATCCCAACTACAAAAGTAGTTTGGACCAAGCAAGGCCCCTTGTAAATGCCCGTAATTGGACTACTGCTCCACACTGAACGGAAAGCAGTGTTCGGTACGCTTTCGCTTCTCTTAACTGTCAATCTGTAAATAGCCCCCACTCCCATCTCTGTCGCAACCGGGAGCCGGAAATGCGACAGACAGGGTTCTGGGTGCGTTTTATGGATTTTCTGTGAATCTAAATAAAATATTGTGTTTTTCCATTTAAAATAATATTCTTATTACGGTGTTTCACTTATTTATTTTCATTGTTTTTACTTTTATATTATAACTAGCTTTTTCCCGCGGCTCCGCCCTCGTGGACGTCGTTTTTATGACTGTCTTTAAGAGTGATTAGTAAATTATGTCGTTTCCCACCTACTCAACCATCTTTGTGCAAAAAATCACAACAATCGAGTATTTTTTAGTTCCCTCAGGAACTGCATCAGATTATGCTATTTTCTCGGGATAAGAATATTTATATTTACTATCGGGTACCTACAATAACTACATTTCTTGGTTTAAAAATAAAAATAAAACCATATGAACTTTTCTATTACTGTAATTTATACATAAGTTTGTTTGTAATACAATAAAAACTAAATAACACCTAAGAAACAACAAAATAACAAAGAAAACAACAAAACAAATGACACACTCGCGACCTTGAAGTATAGCAACCTAATTCTTAATGAAGTTTCTCTGAATATTTTATAATTGTCATTGTGGCAAAGGATTAGTCACAGAGATAGTCTGCTTCACTCCCATACATGTCGGTATGCACTCTAAATCGGGCCTACCAACTTTTGGCGTATTTTGAGGCGCTAATTTGACCCGTCGTAATTTTTCTATTACTGTAATTTATACATAAGTTTGTTTGTAATACAATAAAAACTAAATAACACCTAAGAAACAACAAAATAACAAAGAAAACAACAAAACAAATGACACACTCGCGACCTTGAAGTATAGCAACCTAATTCTTAATGAAGTTTCTCTGAATATTTTATAATTGTCATTGTGGCAAAGGATTAGTCACAGAGGTAGTCTGCTTCACTCCCATACATGTCGGTATGCACTCTAAATCGGGCCTACCAACTTTTGGCGTATTTTGAGGCGCTAATTTGACCCGTCGTAATTTTTCCGGCTCCCGGTAGGTCGACAGATAGGGAATTTGTTTTTTATTCCGGATCCCGGAAATCGACGGACAAGTGGTTAGTAAACGTACCTGAACGGTACCCCGGATGCGAACCGAATACATGCCAGTTATACAATTTTACCATCGTCTATCAAGCAGTGACAGTGATTGTTTTATCTACATTTATGCATATCTTTTTACTTTTTAGGGTTCTGCACACGCAAAGGGTGGCTAATATTATATCGTGCTATTACAAAGCCTCCATTGTCCGTCTTTTTTACCACAGAGTATTCCCGCTATAACAACAAATAAAAACTAAACAAACATTTCATACAAGAAACGTAAAGAATCTAACGTATTTTTTTTTAAATCATAAGGTGAGAACCATCATGAACGAAAAATAGTAGTATTACTGTGATAAAATCGAGGGTTGCTCGATATACGAAAAATATGGCACAAAGCGCCCAATGCTTTTTTCATAATAATACTAGTATTTTTGTTTATTATTGTTTTCAGCTTATATTATGAATTATTTTTCACTTTTTAGTTTTATGTGCTGAAAAGCGTGTTTTTTTAACTATATTCATTTTTCAACGTTTAGTTTGATGTGCATTTAATCCTGTCGATTCTGATCAAGATAATGTGATAAACTTATGAAATTATTGTATTGTCACTGATTCTTGATAAATTTACAAAGTTATAAACATACATACTATATTACTTTAAGTTATGTACTTGAATCAGTAACAATATTCCACTTCAACTAAACTTATGAACTCATATTGTGACTTTTCATCCGTAAAATAAAGTTGAGATGATAAAAATAAATCAACAAATAGGTATCTAATAAAGTTATATTATAAAAACAAATAAAAACTTAGCTTTAAGAATACCTCTGTTTCAGGGTTCTGTACTTAAAAGAGAAACTCTTTTAGTTTCGTCTTGTAAATGTGTCTGTCTATGTGTCTGTCTGTCGTGCTTGTTTTCTCAGAGACAATTTTAATTAGAACATTGTAATTTGGTATTGTATAATCAATCACATGGCTGCACGCATTTTACGAAAAATATTTTTTTTTTGTAATTTATTTCAGTATATGTTGAAAGATTTTAGTTGGTGATAGATAATAAAAAAAATAATTAAATGTGAAATGTGGGATTTTATTTGAAAGGGCTTCTCTTAAGCAATACAATATACTAATGGTACCCAGGAGGCTCGAGCTTCCATACAAACGTAGTTCCCCATTAATACAAAACTACATGCCGGATTTAATCCAAACTTTGCAAATATATTAAGTAGACACATATCGATGTTTGTAATTAGTTTTCATCGTAGTAAATTGAAACGTCACTAAACGGAGGCTTAAGTTTTGTACTGAAAGTGTAAACCTTCACTTATTTTTTTGCTGTTTTATATTAGTACATCGAAAACTAATTACGAACATTGATATGTGTCTACTCCATATATTCGCAAAGTTTAGATTCAATCCGGCATGTAGTTTTTGTATTAAAGCGGGACTACGTTTGTATGGAAACTCAAGCCTCATGGGGCCCCTTAAGCACGTACGACTTAAAGCAAACGTTTGAAATGAATACAGTTATAGGGTAATCTCATTGTCTTTTTATTACAAGTATAAAGTATAAAGGCCTTAGTTGTTTTGAAAGGCCTATTTAATGATATCCCACACAATAGGGTACAACAACAAAAAAAAAATTCCCCCTCTTTACATTTAGGGGAGGCACCCAATTTTTTTAACAAAATTTTTTTGACCACTGTGACGTCGTGATTATATGTATACGCATGCCAAATAACACCTTTCTAGTACTAATAGTCTCTGAGCTAGCCACGGAACAGACGAACACATGGACAGATAGACGTGGCGAAATTGTAAGGGTTCCTTGTTGACTACAGAACTCTAAAAAGCGGCAAAGTGTATGTAGGACCACGCAAAAAGTTACGATCGGTAGTTTTTTTTCAATCAATAAATGTATGGTTTAAGGGGACTCTCCATACAAAAAACTTGTATTATTTAAACTATATGTGTGATTCTGACTCGCACTTGGCTGATTTTATTCATGCGTAATTTTTTTTATTTAAATGTAGGGCAGATACACAATTTTTACAGATTTTATTTCATAACTCTAAAGAAACAACAGACTTGTATAACCATACCGAATCTTAGCTTTATTTTAGTCTTTGAGAAAAACGGCTGTGACATACCGACGGACAGAGAGAGAAACAGACAGACGGACAAAGGTTCCTACTATGACCTAAACCCTAAAAAATAATTGAAGATCAACCGACTTGAGAACGGCTCAACCGATTCGGCAGACTTTTTGTTGTGTTCGTAAATGTCAGGACAATGTTTCATCATCATCATCATATCAGCCGAAAAACGTCCAATGCTGGACAAAGGCCTCCCCCAAGGATTTCCACGAGGACCGGTCCCGCGTTGCCCGCGTCCATCGGCTTCCCGCGATCTTCACCAGTTCGTCGGTCCACCGCGTGGGAGGCCTGCAAACGCTACGTTTTCCGGTGCATAGAACAAAAAACCCCGCGCACCCTCGATGTCCATGGGGAAAGCCGCGCGCAACAACTAGTTGTCAATATCTTTGGAGGGATATAACAACCCACGATCGATAAGACACATCACTCATTTAGACCAACTACTCGTATATTGAATATCCTGTCTTGAATTGAATAGGTGTTTTTTTTTTATTTTCCAATGAAGTAGTGCCGTTTTTGTACAAAAAAAATAAACGAATTACTTACCACCATCTTATCTAAGTCTTGCCGCCAAATATCAATGTTGTTATCATTGGTGTGTTCCGGCATGAAGATAAGATAGCCAGTTCCCCATTGCGTTGGGGAATCTTGGTAAGCCCGCTTCCATCTTCGGCAACATCGTCACTTACCACCAGGTGAGATGTTGTCAAGAGTTAACCAATTGTGAATAAAAAAATAAAAAAATAAAACCCGAATGGATAAAAACTTAACCCTTCTTTTTTAGCCAGTCTTGTTAAAGTATATACTATGTCACTCACGGGATTAAGACGACTCTAATGGCACCTCGCACTCCAAAGCTGTTTAGGTAACAGAGCGTGCCAAAAAATATACCTACATACATAATACACTCGAAAAGCATAACCATCCTTCTGACGCAGTTGGATCTTTTTTTTTTTTTTATTAACAATTGGTAAACCCTTGACAACATCTCACCTGGTGGTAAGTGACGATGTTGCCGAAGATGGAAGCGGGCTTACCAAGATTCCCCAACGCAATGGGGAACTGGCTATCTTATCTTCATGCCGGCACACACCAATGATATCAACATTGATATTTGGCGGCAAGACTTAGATAAGATGGTGGTAGCTAGCCAGGCGGGCTTAGAAAATGCCCTACCACCAACCAAACCAAGTTTTACAATTGACCCCGCCGGGAATCGAACCCGCGACCTCCTGTGTAAAGCCAGTGAACTTTGCCTCTGAGCTACGGAGCAGTTCTTCTTCTTACCATGTGAATCAATTAACCGCGCTATCCAGGGGATAGACGGTGGTTGCCTGGTGTTGCAATTAACATCACCCGCGGTCACGTGTAGAGCATTTAGATTTACACCTACGGACGTCTGCAACGCGACCTTCATCATCAAATCTGCTTATATACGTCCTTACTGAGGGGTTTGAGCCTACCCTGAATTAGGGCGATCGGGCCTTAGTCGACCACGCGGGCCCAGTGCGGGTTGGTCGACTTCACACACAACCTTCGAGTTCCTTCACAGGTGTGTGCAGGTTTCCTCATGATGTTTTCCTTCACTGCTAAAGCAATCGGTGGAAATACTTAACCCTTCGTACTTAAGTTTCGAAAAATCAATTGGTCCTTCATACATATCTGGAATCAGATATGCAGGTTTCGTCACAATTTTTTCCTTCACTGTTAAAGCAATCGGTACGTATGTACAGATGGGTAAAAACAAAAAAAAAATGCTACATGCTCCATTCTTGTTGAAAAATAGGTAAAAATCACCCCTATTTGCATCGAGACCGGATCCGCAACAGCCTCTACAAAGGTACTTTATATAAAAATCGTGGAGATACTCACAAATCGTTTCTCTTTTTTCGCACCCCAATAAATAATTCCTTAGAATCGCTGCAATATATCCTGTGGTTCGCTTGCTACGTGAGTACGGTTCAAAAATGTGGACCTTTTTAGCTAGGTTTTTAACTAAGTGTAAGACATACGATATTTTCAATGAATTTGAAATGTTGTTTTTAGGGTTCCGTTCCCAAAGAGTAAAAACGGGACCCTATTACTAAGCCCCCGCTGTCCGTACTTCCGTCTGTCACCAAGCTGTATTTCATGAACCGTGATAGCTAGAGAGCTGAAATTTTCAAAGATGATGTATTTATTTATTTTATTTATTTATTTATTTACACTTATAGTACACCAAAACAATTTTGTAATGTTAATAAAGTGTACAGTAGGCGGCCTTATTGCTAAAAGCAATCTCTTCCAGACAACCTTTCATTATAGGAAAGCACGAAATACTAAATTTTATAATAAGGGCAGAGAAATAAGCAACTTAATTATAATAATACATGCTAATATTATTATTCTATACTTATATAATAACTATTATATAAATATATATGTGCATGAATTATATATTATAAATATACATACAAATAAATAAATACTAATACATATTTAAATTTCATAGACAAATCACGAAAAAAAAAAATACCTCTACCAAATTCGTACAATTACAAGATGGCGAAGTGATAAAAAGAGCACGAAAGGATGGAACAGAAATTACAGAGATAGAAAATAAAGTTTTACTTGAGCTTTAAAGACAGGAAGTGAAGGAGAGCGTTGAAAAGTCTCTGGAAGGGAATTCCACAAGTGGATGGCACGCAGAGTGAATGAGTTGGAGAAAAAATTAGTAGTGTGTGGAGGTACATGCAAACGGAGCGAAGTCGCTGAACGGAGCGGTCGGTTGTGTGTAGAGAACAAGTAGTGAAAAGGGGTTTGAAGATAAGTAGGAGATTTATGGCCAAATAATAAAGAATATAGAAGAGATAGAACGTGTGCGTCTCTACGACGGCGCACAGATAGCCACTTTAGTTCTTTCCGATACTGAGAGATGTGATCATATTTTCGTAGGCCATATATAAATCGAATCGCAAGGTTCTGCAAACGCTCTAATTTATTCAGAAGATCGACATTGAGGTCAGGAAAGCAGGAGTCAGCATAGTCAAGGATAGGAAGAAGAAGGGACTGGGCGAGTGCAACTTTAGTAGCATTTTCTGTTGCCGCTATAACAACAAATTAAAAAAAGAAAAAAAATAAGGGGGGTCTCCATACAAAAGACATGTTTTTTTAAAACATGAAGAAACTAACGCCATTTAGTGTGATGGTTTTTGAAACATGAAACTAGCACCACCTAGTATGATGGTACGGAACCCTATGTGTACGGTTCTGACTCGCACTTGGCCCGTTTTTTGAAGTATACACTTTTTGTCGCATTGATTGATTGATTTGGTGCAGTAACCACCTCCGCGGCGTAACGGTTAGTCCATTGGCTTCAAACAAGGAGGTCGCGGGTTTTATTCCCGGCTGAGTCTAACTTTATAAGACTCGGTTTGGTTGGTGGAAGGGAATGTTAACCATTGATGTGTTCCGGCTTGAAGATAAGATAGCCAGTTCCCCATTGCGTTGCAGGATTTTGGTAAGCCCGCTTCCACCTTTGGCATCATCTTTTACCATCGGGTGAGACAGATGCCAAGGGCTTACCAATTGTGGAAAAAATAAATAGTGGTTAAATTTTTCATGTATAGATTTTACTCATATGATTGTACTGGAAGGTGGAACAAAAATGTAACACCAAGGTGTCTAACCCCATGAAGTTGAAAAAGATTGAATTTAAATGTTCCCAAAGTAAAATCTTTTTCTAAAGTTGCACCGTGAAAAAATATTGTATAATATGGTATTGGTATTGGTATTGTATAAAAGTACACGGACCAGTTTTTTAAGTTCCACAAACAGAATGTCTTTAACCCATTCACTGCTCCGAACGCATACAAACGTCTATACTACGGCGTAGAAACATAAAAAAAACACATCGTATACGCGTCGTCGTGAATAAAAAAATAATATTTATTTAGTATTTACTCGTATGAGCAGTCAATAACTTCATTAAAACCCTAACAAACATATATATATATATATATATATATATACATTAATTTCATACAATGCTACATTCGTGCTCTTTATTGTACACAAACATTAAAATGACAAGAACTTAAAGAGGACGTGTTTAAAGGTGGACATATCTATAATAATATTATTTTCAACTTCAAAATGTAATATAATTATAAATATTATTCGATGAATCAAATTTTACAGTAAAAGAGATTTAATTCGAATTCTGCGTAAAGACATTATGAGTTACGTAATTTATGTTCGTAATTTACGTTTAAATTTAAATATACTTCGCTGACTTGTTTGATGGTAATAAGACGAACAGAATATAGCATTGAAGGAGTCTTTAAATATTGACGGTTTCCAACCGACTTCAAAAAAGAAGGTTACCAATTCTACATGTATGAATATAATATTATTGGAACTGGATAAAATTCTCATATTATGATTATCTCTTAGGACTTCCAAACAAATTTACAAAATTTTAGGTGTATTTATGTTTGTTCACGCATTTCTCTGAAACTATTAATCAGATTGTAACCATTCTTTTTTTCATCAGCTTACGTTTACTTCAACTTGGGGTACAATTCAAGTTTCATTAAAACCGGTTCAGTAGGTTTTAAGACGTACTAATACGTGTAAGTGTACCAGTCTCGATTAATAATACGATTAATAACCGCCTCCGTAGCTCAGAGGCAAAGTTCACTGGCTTTACACAGGAGGTCGCGGGTTCGATTCCCGGCGGGGTCAATTGTAAGACTCGGTTTGGTTGGTGGTAGGGCATTTTCTAAGCCCGCCTGGCTAGCTACCACCATCTTATGTAAGTCTTGCCGCCAAATATCAATGTTGATATCATTGGTGTGTTCCGGCATGAAGATAAGATAGCCAGTTCCCCATTGCGTTGGGGAATCTTGGTAAGCCCGCTTCCATCTTCGGCAACATCGTCACTTACCACCAGGTGAGATGTTGTCAAGGGCTTACCAATTGTGAATAAAAAAAATAAATAAAAAAAAAACGAGCTACGAGTGCAGTGTCAAAGGGAAAACATCTAAAACGCTTGGTCAAATTCTAGTGCATGTAAGAACTTTTTTCATACAATGCTACATTCGTGCTTTTAAGTTCATATAATAATAATAAATTACAAGTACAGTAAATAATAATATAATAATATGAAATAATTCAACAACAACATTTAAAACATCGCATTTAAATCACATTTAAAAATGTATCTATTTTTATTAAGTTCTATATTCGATGGCTTTGCTGGCACCGATCTCAATAAAAACTGTAGGCCCCTTATTTGTTCCGGACCTACTTTTGATTTCTTTATTGTTGATTAATTATATTATGCAGACAGGGTGGCCAAAGAAAAAAAAATAATTTTTGGATGCCTACTAATTAGGGGTATTCGAATCACCACCACGTGTGCTCTGCGAAAGTGCACGATTTTCAAGACATTCGTTTTTTAATGTTCGGATTATGTATGATAAAAATTATATTTTCTTGAAGTCAGTTTGTAAAAAAAATCATTGTTTAAGCCAACCAAATAGAAAACAATCTTCTTAATTTTAACAGCTTTCCAAAAAAGTAAATAGAATTAAATAAAAAAATAAACCAAAATTAAAATTTCTGTAAAAAGGGTGTGTGATTGTGATAATTGTGTGTATTTTCTTTGGTCCCTGATCTTTTTGGGTTTTGTGTTTTTATGGCCATAAATGAAACTGAACAGGAAAAAAACTTACGTTGTCTGAAGAGAAGGCTCGCCTGCTGCGTCGTCACAGGTATTTCACAACTTGCACTAGCAGGCCTGCTTTATTGAAAACGTTTTTTATGTGTAAATAAAGTTAATTCCACAAGAGTATCCGCCGAAAATATAAGGTCTATCCACCAATAAATATTTTATTCCGAGATCCGAAGACAAGACACAGCCGTTCACCGCCGAGGTGCATGAGGAGGTTTTTTTGACAGTGGCGCCGCTTTTGGAACTAATGAAGTGCATTATTAGTTCCGCCGATTTTAAACCGCAGAGTCATAGAAACGTTGTCCACGCGGGTGAAGCCGTGGGAAACAGCTAGTAACATATAAAAAAAAACAGTGAAGTGTAAATCGTACTCGCGCTAGGGACCCGAAAGTATCTGACATAGCTTTCATAATTGCTAAACTTAAGTGGCAATGGGCAGGGAAAATAGCGCGTTAAACAGATGGCCGTCGAAGCAGTAAAGTTCTCAAGTGTCGACTACTCAGCGGAAGGCGTAGCGTAGGCTGGCCTCTCACTCGGTGGACCAACGACCTGCTGAACGTCGCGGGAAGGCGTTGGATACGGCCAGCGCGCAAATACGGAAGTCGAGCAAATACTTGGAAGAGGCCTTTGTCCAGCAGCCGACTTCGTTCAGCTGATATGATGATAATGAACACGCAATTCTGCCTACACAAGTCTGTTCTGTTTCTAATTTACATAACACGCTCCGAGATTTGCTATTCAAAGGTGCGTCTTTTGTCAAAAAGGAAACAAAAGGAAACCCGAGCGGCCCCGGACAAAAAGGTCGAATCGTCGCAATTCTCGAATGAAGAGATGCTACGAATTAATGTGTTAACATTGAGCAAGTGTATTGTTTTGTTTTATTTAGAAACTCTACTTTCTAACAGAGTAAATACTCGAAGTGAAGATTCTTTGTAATTTATATAGCTAGCGTACAAAAAAAAAGTGTGCGAGTGTTCAATCTTTTTTTTAGGGTTCCGAAAGCAACAAGGAACCCTTATAGTTTCGCCATGTCTGTCTGTTCGTTGCTCCGTCTGTCCATCTGTCCGCGGCTTCGCTCAGAGACTATTAATACTAAAAAGCTGTAATGTGGCATGGTTATACATATTAAGATCTGGAAGAGATCGCTTGTTAGCGATAAGACCGCCTATATGTACAACTTACTTAATCATTGTATCTTTTTTTTTTTCTCTCTTATGTTGTGCAATAAAGTGTTTTCAATCAATCAATCAATTAATCACGCCGATAAAGTTGTACAAAAAAATCTTGTTATTTTTTTATGGTATGTGTAAAGAGGGGGTGAATTTTTTTTTTTGGTAACGTATGGAAGTGGTATCGTTCAATAGGTCTTTCAAAACAACTGAGGGTTTGCTTAAACCGTTTTTTGAATCAGGGATCGGTTTGCAAAATATTGAGCTTTAAAGTGCTGATTTTTGTTCGCGTCAAGTGTCGCCCCCCCATTCCCCCCCTCCTACAAGCTAAACCGCTATTTCAGGACATCTGAAAAAAAAATGTAAATAGTAGGACATATAATCAATTTAAAAAAAAAGTTTAAAAAAACTGAAAAACGACTTCAAAATGAAATTTACTCAAAAGTATGAAATAATATTATTATACTTCAATACACGACATTAACCAACCATAACGAAATCAAAGGTGGGTACGAATTAAATTAGGGGCTTAATTTTTTTTTGAGTTCGGTGTCAGCACACGTATCAAATGTTTTAGATTTAATGGTTTGCTAACACCGACCTCAAAAAAAAAATTAGCCCCTAATTTAATTCGTACCCACCTTTGATTTCGTTATGGTTGGTTAATGTCGTGTATTGAAGTATAATAATATTATTTCATACTTTTGAGTAAATTTCATTTTGAAGTCGTTTTTCAGTTTTTTTAAACTTTTTTTTTATTTTCTTTAGTTTTAGTGATAATGCTGTCTATCTAACAACGTTAAACCCAATCACCTACTTGCCAATAGGAATTATCAAATCATAATGCATGTGTTTCATTAAAAGATGCAGATTCCTGTGGCTTCCATCATCATCTCAGCAGCATGAGAGTTAAATCTTCCATCATCAGCTCATCTGAATAACCTGAAAGAATACAACTATCGGTCTATGCGTAGCTACGTATCTATCTATATTTAAAGAATTATCCTCTAACTCATACCCGTTAATGAGTTGTACCTTTCTTAATCAGCTCATCATCATGTGATAATGACTGCCAAATGCAAATAATTTAAGAGCTTTAGAAAACATATGAAACACGTAATATTTGCCTATAAAATTTGAGGGTTGCCCTCGATTTCCCTGGGATTCCATCATCAGATCCTGGTTTTGTTATCATGGTACCACCCTTGGGATATCTTCTTTCCAACAAAAAAAAAACATCATAGTAAACGACGAAGTTATCCGCGAACAAACATAAAAAAAAATATATACGGTCGAATCGAAGATAAAGTTATCTGTATTTGATTATATATGTAAATTACAAATGAAATTTCTATATTATATTTACAAAAAATCAAATATATTTTAAACACTATTTCATTAAAAAATTATATACACATTTATACATAGACGTACATATACAAAAACTAGGTTTAAATTAAGGGCAGACATGGGGTACTACTTATTTCTAAATTGTTTATATTATAGCAAATCCGTAGTACTTATTACCTTGAAATTATATATTTTATTTGAAGATCCTAATATTATTAACATCGAGGCATTTTGCACTTCCGCCATTGCATAATGTCCCATATTTGGGCAACCGTAATTCCCACCTCTTTCTGCATGAACAACATATATTTTAATCTTTAAAATAAAAACTTCTTATCGAATATTTTTTTAAGGGTTTCCCTGGGTCTAATCTACAACATATATTTTTCTCAGACATATAAAATTCCATGCAGTAAGGGGTTAAGTATAACTACTTCTGTTATGTCTCAAAATGAGGAATCAAATCGATGTCCGAGGTTTTTTTTAATTAAAAATTTGAGTGCGTTTGGCCTCACCTCACCTGGTGGTACGTGCCGATGCAGCCGAGGATGTAATACGCAAGCTCAAATAGTGCCTATTCACTCTCATCTTAAAGATTCCTAAATTATACGAATCGGGGAATACAGACGCCGACGGCAGGTGGAGCGAACGAGACTTAGAAGAATTTGCTTTGTAGAGACCTGAATTGCATAAACCTGTTCTGTTTTACTTATTTTGGACCTGTTTGGTTTTATTTTTAATTTGCAAGCGTCATGTTTAAGTGGTCTATTTATACCTAGTATCAATGTGCTTAAATGCCATGGCTTCAAAAGTGGCGAAAACTGTTAGTTTTTCTAGTTGTGTACAAAATTTTAGATCTAAAGTTACTAAATACTATTAATATTTAATCTGTGGTGTCATCATCTATATTTGTGAATTTGAGTATGAATTGATAATGTTTACTGAGTACCAACGCTCTTACGGTGAAGGAAAAACATCATGAGAAAACCTGCACATGCCTGCTAATATTTAATTATTGTATATCTAATTTTAATTACCTCAAAGTGCTCAAAGTATAGTGAAAACTATTTCTTAAATTGACTCTAATTTGAGTCGCTGTAAACTATGCTTAACTCGTTCATAAATGATATTTGTTAATTATGTCGATTTGGTGTAAGACGACTTAACTTATTTGACAGGACTAAACTAAATTTACGCATTCTGCCTTTTACTTTCTGTATCGAAAAGACAAGTAGCTTTAATTTAGTTTAGTCCTGTCAAATAAGTTAAATCGTGTAACACCGAGCCGACACAATTATCCCACATTTCAAATTTTAAAATTCTTTTTTTCTTTATAATCACCAACTTGAATCTTTCAAAATTTACTGAAAAATATTACAGTCGGGGTTTTAGTTTTTTTTTTACTTTTATTCACACACATTTAATGTGAATATGATCAATTAAACAAAAACGATGCTGTGGAAAACATTACCCCTATTAACCTAGAGCAAAGTATGTACTGAGAGGTTTTATTCTGTTGGTAGTTAAAGTTTTGGTGCGGAACCCTCTTTATATGACCCCAAGTCGCACTTGGCCTGTTTTTTCGTTTAGTTATCCTTATTCATTTAAGTAAGTAAATATACTTTATTGCACGCCAAAAAACAATACAGCACTTATAATTTGTAATATACATAGAGTGGAAAGGTGGCCTTATCGCTTAAGGGTCCCCAGGAAGCTCGAGTTTCCATACAAACGTAGTTTCGCTTTAATACAAAAACTGCATGCCGGATTTAATCTAAACATTGTGAATATATTGAGTAGACACATATCGATGTTTTTAATTAGTTTTCGATGTACTTATATAAAACGTAAAAAAATAAGAGCAGTTTCAAACTTTCAGTTCAAAACTAATTAAAGCCTTCGTTTAGTTATATTAAAATTTTGTACGATGAAAACTAATTATGTGTCTACACATTACATTTACAAAGATTGGATTCAATCCGGCATGTAGTGTTTGTATTAAAGCGGAACTACGTTTGTATGGAAACTCGAGCCTCCTGGAGACTCTTAAGCTAATCTTTCTTGTCGAGTTGTGGATTTCTGACTACGCCAGACGGGAAGTCTTCGTGAGAAAGTATGTACAGCGTGGCTGTGCAATTTATTTTTATACTGTCAACTAGCTAGGTATACCCATTTCATTTTCATTTCAAGACACTGGCTCTAAGTTAAAGAGAGCAGACTAGCATGCGAAAAGAAAATCAGCTTCATAAAAGAACTAACAAAACATAAGTCTTTTGTAAAATTTAGTTCATGGAACATTGTGTTGTTGATGTAAAGTTATACGTCTGCAGTCTAGCCGTATTTTTAATAAAACACCGCTAAGTTTTTCTTGTATGATGAAACAACATTATTTAACGATGGCCATAAACCTAGAAAAATAAGGCGGAGACGGAGTTTTTCGCTTGTAAACAAGTGTAGTAATAGTAATGGCGGCGGCGGTAAAAATTGTATGAGTGAATGGAGAGTTGCTATTTTGCAATGTTTGGTTGATGTTTAATGTTCTAATGTTTACAAATTTTAAAAAAAAGAATATATTATAATATTTACTTATGGGTGGGTTTGGTTTCTACACCACTTTAATACGCAAGACAGCATTACAAATAATATATCACCTTAATAATATGTTTACGTATTCCTTTGGGAAAATTCCTAGAGCGTCGGTGGCGTAACGGCTATGGGCGCCGCCTCCTGTCCGGGAGGCCGTGGTTCGAATCCTGCCAGGTACCAATGTGATTTAGAATTTAGATTTCATATTTATGTTTATCCGACGCTCTTACGGTGAAGGAAAACATCGTGAGGAAACCTGCACACGCCTTCGGAGAAACTCGCAGGTTGTGTGTGAAGTCGACCAACCCGCACTGGGCCCGCGTGGTCGACTAGGGCCCGATCTTCCTAATTCAGAGTAGGCTCGAGCCCCTCGGTGGGGACGTATATGAGCTGATATGATGATTCCTTTGGAAAAGGTTCGCTGCGTAATGGCGACCCATTGGTGGCCTATTTTATGAACGTGTGCGTGTGGGATTGTACATACGAGCGAGTTGGCGTCCTAGGGGCGCGTCAATTGTTTCTTAGCGATATTCCATCCGCCTTTTTTATGGATTCATGGCATTCACAAGGGTATAAAAGTAAAATATTTTTTTAAAATTTTGTAAGTTATTATATCAAAAGCACAAATAATGAGGACAACGGCAACTCTACAACCATTATTACGCCAACTGCCAAAACCGTCGAACTTAAGAACTCCGCTAAAACATCATCAGCCTAAATTGGGCTGAGGTGCTCACAGAAATGACTACGATTAACTGGGAAGCCATTTTGCCAAGTTTAAATGGCACAGGGTGAACTTCGCCGATTTTCTGAAGCGAACGGCGGACCTGCATTGTGGATACCTTATTGCTACAGAAATGTTTTAAACTTCAATCAAAAAATAGCTGTTTAAAAGAAAATAGGATGCGTGACTTTTAGTCAGTTTGAATGAACAGATACAGTGCAAAGTGTTCAAATAAGTGAGCAACTGAACCATAGACAACAAACAGATTACCGAAAAATCGGAAGACTATGGAGACTAATTCGCGACGATTATTTTTGCTAGAATCAGCGTAAATGTCATTAACTAGGTGTTTCCCGCGGCATTGCCCCCGTGGTTTTCGAGAGTGAGCAGGGTTTTTTAGCCTATGTCCATCCTGAAATACCTTTCTAACTATTGGTAAAAGATTTTTCTTAAATCAGGTGAGTAGTTTTGAAATATAGATAAGTTATACGAGTATGTATACACGCACTGGCTATATTATAAACTTAGGATATACCTACTATGCTATTATATTCTAATTCTATGTGTCTGCCACTTGATATAACAAATTACTGAAAAATTGTAAGACTATGAAGAAAATAAAAGAATTCGCGACGATTCTTTTTACTAGAATCAGGGTAAATCTAAATGCTAAGTTATACCAGCACACTGACTATACCATAAACTTTGGATATACCTACTATGCTATTATATTCTAATTCTACCTGTATGTCACTTGATATAACAAATTACTGAAAATTTGGAAGACTATGAATCGTGACGATTCTTTTTGCAAGAATCGGGGTAAATGTGAATAGTAAGTTGTAGCAGCGCACTGAAATTACCATAAACTTAGAATATATACCTACTGTGCTAATATATTCTTTTTCTATCTATATGTCACTTGATATAACAAATTACTGAAAATTTGCAAGACTATGAAGACTAATTCGCGACGATTCTTTTTGCAAGAATAGGGGTAAATGTGAATAGTAAGTTATACCAGTGCACTGATTTCATCATAAACTTAGGATATATACCTACTGTGATATTATATTCTAATTCTATCCGTTTGTCACTTAATATAACAAATTGCCGAAAATTCAGGAGACTAATTGTATGAGTCGAATCTTGCAATCGATTTCAAATGTCCGATTGAGCTGAAATTTCATGTAGTGTGTTAGCCTTTTTTGATTTTGAAACATGCATTAATTAGTCCCATATTTAGCGACCTAATAATGACCGACCCCTGAATGTACAGCCTGATAATGGCCGGCCGATAACTCGTGTCATGTATTTAAACTGATTTAAAAGTTTGTGCACAAAAAGCTGTGCAAGTTTTAGAGCGTGATTATAATACTCATAAAGTACGGTCGATTTTCGAACGAAAACTGTACGTTAATTTTGTTGTTGATTGTACCATTGATTATTCAAGACTTGGCGGGTTACTTTAAAAAGGATTGAATCAATATTTCACGACCACCGCCATCATTTGCCGACGTTCCGCGAGTTAATAATTCATAGAGTTTTCCGTAGAGGAAGCTTTACATGAGACTAACTGGTTTCAGCAAAGCGCTGAAAAAAGACACGAAGGCATAAACACGGGCTTAAGTGACAAGTTTAACTCAAGGGACTTCGACTAAGCCTTTGTTTTCCAACTAGGTACTTATAAATGAGATTGTTGGGGTAGCGTCTTATAAGGGCCTAATCTCAAACAACTGTATGTACAAGGGATTTTGATAAGGGAAGGCTTGAAAGATAAACTTTTTACTGAAATTAATATTTTGATGGGTAAAGTATAGTTAATTACACAGTAACTTTACCCATAATACACCTGCTTACACCTGCTTTTTTTACATCTTTTTAACTCGCCTTCACACCAGGAGGTCGCGGGTTCGATTCCCGGCAGACTTTGTAAGACTCGGTTTGGTTGGTGGTAGGGCATTTTCATAGTCCGCCTGGCTAGCTATCACGATATTATCTCAGTGTTAACAGCATTAATGTATTCCGGCTTAAAGTTACGATAGCTAGATCCCCATTGCGTTGGGGAATTTGGTAAGCTCGCTTCCATCTTCGGCATTGTCGTCACTTACCATCAAGTGAGATGATGCCAAGGGCTTATCAATAATTGTGGATAAAAACAAAAACAAAAACCTTCACTACATAACAAAGAAATTGAGGCACATGATTCAGGAATTTTGAAATAATTAATAAAATATAGGAAATTATTGATTTGCATTAATAAATTAATTTATGCGTCATTTGTGAAAAACACACTACTTAACAGTTTTCAAGATATATCTTTTAAGACTAAAGTGCGAGTTTTAATGAAGGAAATTGCATTCACACCAAGCTCTTTGTATAAGTGAGTCTTTTTTTTAGGGTTCCGTACAACAACAAAAAAACGTAACCCTTTTAGGATCACTGGTGCGTCTGTCTGTCTGTCTGTCCGTCTGTCGTATCCAATTTGCTCCGAATCTACTGGACCTGTACTACATAGCGCCGGTAGTATTTTTGTGATACTCGCGTTTGTGTCTTTTGTTAGTCATGTGAATAGGTATCATTCTCATAGTTGTCATGTTGTGTGGTGAGGTGAGGTGGTACTTATACCACGAGTCCAACTCGCACTTGGCCATTTTTATTTATTTCTGTACTTACTAATCTATGTTTATCAGTTTATTGTTATCTCGCTCCTATTTAAGGCATTTTTTTCTAAATAGATGAATTTTCTTTAAAACAGAAATATTTAAAATCATTTATTTGCCTCAAACACGGTATACAAAGGTCTTGATGTGATGATGATGATGATTGATGATTATTGTTATCATTATTTGAATTTTAGTGTAGTGATAATATTAAATAAGTCTTCCAAAACAGATTTCCTAAAAAGAAAAATAATTCTGTTTACTAAACTGGTTGCGAAACTTTGGTCTCACCCTGGACACCTCATACAACGGGGCAGTAATGACATTTCAAAAAAAGAAATGACGGAACAAACAAAATGGCGGCGAAATCCTATACGTTCGACAAACAAACTGTAACCAATCTGTATCAATCTGGGTGACGAGGGGGTGAGTTCGCAATCTAGAAAGCGGCAGGGAGTGTCCAAACTGTTTGTTAGTACTAATATATTATACTTTGCTTTGGTTTCCAAAGCGACTAAAAGGTTCAAAACTACAGCGGGTTTGCAAATAACATTTTTCGGTTCAGTAATCGATTTGAGAAATATTAAGCTTTAAGGTGCTAATTTCTATAGAAGTCAAGTGTCTTCTTCCCCTCTACAATACAATACAATACAATATTCTTTATTGCATCACAACATAAAAAAAGAAATTGACATATAGAAGAAAGCCTATACAATAGGCGGCCTTATTGCTAGATAGCAATTTCTTCCAGGCAACCAGCTTCCTCTACTAGCTAACATCTAAAAAAATTGTAGGATATATAATAATTTTAAAAGGAAAACTATCACGGCTAAGTAGGATTTCTTAGTTTAGGAGTAATAATCGACCAACTTAAGATGTGTAGTTGGATTTGAATAAAGTTCATAGAATTTTCATAGAAAATATTCTGTTACCAACTGCAATTAATATGATTTTGTTTTTTAAAATATAAATTTATTTTTTGAAAAGACTACAGAACCCTATTTTGCGTGAGTCAAACTCGCATTTGGCCAGTTTTTTTTACATTGGTAAGCCCTTGACGTCATCTCACCTGATTGTAAGTGACGATGATGCCAAAGATGGAAGCGAATCCAGGATTCCTCAAAGCAATAGGGAACTAGCTATCTTATCTACAAGCCAGAACACTTCAATGTTATTAACATTGATGTTTGGCGGCAAGATTTTTAGGTAAGTTCAAGCCAGGCAGGCTTCAAAATTATTACAGGATTATTAGTTATAATCTATTAGAGGAGTGTGTACGTTTTTCGCTGCGCGGTCGCCACTTGAGGATTTTACTGCCCCAACGGCCATCTGTTCTAATAGCTATGTGCTCCGCCCACTGCCACTAGAGTTTAGCGCTTCTGTAAGCTTATGTGAATTAAATTGCTTCTTTTTTGATTCGATCACGTAGGATCCATGGCCGTTTTGGTAACCTTGAGCCTTCTTATTAGCACCATTGTAAGCATGTCTCAGGCAACGCATATCATTACTGGAAACACACTTCGCAAAATCTTTAGGTTAATAATCAATGGGGTGTAATAAAAGTTCCGAAAAATTAACTAAATAATCTAGACTGACTCGGTGGCTCAGTGGTTAGTGCTCTTGACTGCTGATCCGAGAGTTGTGGGTTCGATCCCCAACCAGGGCAAACATTTGTGTGATGAGCAGATTTGTTTGCTCTGTGTCTGGGTGTTAATTATCTATATATGTATGTATTTAAACGTATATAAGTATGTATATCAGTCTCTGGTACCCATAACACAGGGAATCCTACTTTGGGGCCAGATGACAATGTGTGATTTGTCCCCGAATATTTATTTATTTATTTATCCTTTGGAAATTTTAGGTCATCTTCCGAAGCCCCATCAGTAGTCCCACATTCGTCCCAATACCTACGAAAAAACTTATTAAAATGAAACCAGTTGAAGACTTTTTTTACTTGTACGAAACTCGATGGGGGTGAAGTGAGTTGACCAAGCGAAGCGAGCGATAATAGTTGCGTTAGGTTTGATGACGATACTGTTGGAGAGGGTTGGTCTACTTCACACACAGCCTTCGAGTTTTTTCGCAGGCGTGTGCAGGTTTTCTCACGATGTTTGCCTTCACCGTAAGAGCGTCGGATAAACGTACGATAGTCGACCAGCCCACACTGGGCCCGCGTGGTCGACTGAGGCCCGACCGCCCTAATTCAGGGTAGCCTCGAGTCGAGCCTCTCGGTGGGGACGTATATGAGCTGATATGATGATGATGACTGTTGAAAAGCCTCGTGAGCCATGGGTATAGCAGATCCGACAGTTACGAATGAAAGACTGTAGTTCGAAGGGGTCCCGTTAGTTGGACTACAATGGGACTAGTAATGGTACAACGAAAAAAAAAACAGGAAAAATCTAAAGTCTTTGCAACTTTCAGTACCTATTTCATTCGGAGTTCCAGTATTTTACTCGAACCTTGATGTTTTCGCAATCTACTCGGTAATTTTAGTACATTTACTAGAAGCAAAAGTTAATGTTAACATAGAATATTATAAAGCAGTTAGTATTATAGTATTAGTAATTCAGTTAGATAGATAAGATAAATGAAACCTTTTATTTGGACAACAGATATATAGTTATGTTTCTTATACTGTTATATATGTATTTATATGTATGTATATGTATGTTGTTATTTATTTCTATGTATATATTATTACGCGTTTTACACAATTAAAAATATTCGCGTATTTGATACTTCTTTAATTTCAGTAAGTCCGTTTGCCAGTTGGCAAAGGCCTCCTCCAACCTAATCCATTCATTCATCAATGGCAATTCAGTTATCTTATTTTAAATTTAATTTTCGGGGATTTAGTATATTAATTGTCAGAAGTTTAATTACTACCCATAATCAACTGTCATCATTTTAGTCACTTTTAATTAATTTAGTCTGCGTGCTTGCGTTATGGTGATTGACAAACTATAAAAGTCATAGTAAATAGGGGATTGGACTGCTAGTCATTTTATTTACTTTTTATGATCTGTCAAATACGAAATTTTGGTTTAAAAATGTTTGAAATACCCACAAGTGACGTCATAGATTTTTAGTGTCATCGACGAACTTATTTTGTGAATTTGATCAATTAAAAATTGAAGTCTTGATGGAAAAACAAAACAAGTAAGGTTTTTTATAAAGTTCAAGAGTAGAGCAATTTAGGACATCATATTTCGGAATTTATTTTTGATGCAGTCCAAACCCCTAATAAAGGCGGAAGCTATAAAATTATTTTTCGCATCGCCGACACTACAGCTGTCAAACAATTTGTTTTCGAGGCATATTTGTGAATTTATTGCCTAAACCTAGAGGCCGTTTGCTGAATTTATTGAGCAAATTTGTCAAGGGCGCACGACGTGTTTCGTTTTGTTGTTGTCAATAATTTGTGCAGCCAGCTGCGTAACTACTTTCTTGGATTTTCATCTTATTTTTTTTTTGTAAAAAGTAGGTCTACCACCAACTGAAAAGTTTTGTGACAAACAGACCAGAACAGAATGAGAAAGCCGCGTAATAGTAATCTTGGTAATCGTATTTATTGGCCACCACGATACAGGCGTTTCCTAGTTTGGGGTCACTGTAAGATTTTAAGTTCAAGATTTATCTTATCTTAAACTGCCAGCATCCGACGGACAATCCTACTTAATATTATAAACGTGAAAGCTTGTAAGAATGTATGGATGTATATTTGTTACTCTTTAACGCAAAAACTACTCAACGGATCTGGCTGAAATTTGGTAGATAGACAGATTTAGGACCTGGATTAACATATAGGCTACTTTTGCGGCTCGCGCACTGCGCACCCTCGAAAAGTCATAGGAACGTTGTCCACTCGGGTGAAGCCGCGGGAAACAGCTAGTTTTTTAATATATAAACACGTGAGGAGCCCATGACTTTATCCGAGTGGTTTACGGATTAAAAAGGCCCGTTAAAAACGTTGGCTTTATGCCTTTTCATACGGATTCTGATACCTCATCTCACTCCTGTTGGGGTCGATTTTTGTACAATCCTTTTTAGTTCTCCTTTGCACTCCCTACTAAGTATAGCTCATTCGCTGAATTAGCTGCACCTTGGATAAATGCCACTCGCCGCTGCCGGCTCGCGTCAAACGGTAGCGACAAAGGGGCCCTGAGTTCTATCGTGGGGCCGCCAACGTTACACCCGCGTGGGGTCGCGCGTATCTTGTTCAGTCTTTATCTATATATACATATAATAAAACTGTAGAGGCCGATTATCTGAACATAGAAAAAAAAATGCTTAAAACCAAGTCAGGGGGATGTAAAAAGAGGGAAAATACCAAAAAAAAATTTTTTTAAACTTTTTGTTTCTCTGTCTGTTTGTACGGGCTAATCTCCAAAATCGCGGGACCAATTTCAATGACATTTTGCACCTTATATCCCTAGTCAACATCTTAGATACTTTTTATTCCGGAAAATTAAAGGGTTCCCGTGGGATAGTTAAAAAACCATAGTAACTTAGACATCTTAGTACACACAACAGCCTAAGTACTTACCTTATGCTGATACTTTATAGTAACGATCGAATTAAGTATAAATCCTATAAAAGTGACGGGATTCAGCGGGAAAGAAAATTGCTACGGATCCCTATTCAATGCGTGGCCTGACACACACTTGGCCGGCTGAACTTGAATAGGTTTAGTAACCTGTGAAAATCTCAAACCGACCTTCTGGCTTTCCCAAATCTATTAAAAAACGAGGTATTATTTTAATAATAAGTATTTCTTAGTTCTATTGTACACTACAGAATCGTTCTCTAAAAATATGATAGATGGCGCTGTTCGTTTTTACAACGCGCTAACGGAATTTTTCTGTGAGTTCTAACATGGGTGACTTTTTACCCCATACTTTAAGGCAAATTTTCAATAGATGGCGCTGTTAGGTTTTAGAACGCGCTATTCAAATTAATCAAAAGTTATGAAGTTATGATACTATATTGTCACTTCTTGATTGACACAGTCCCCCCCCTCACCAACACATTATTGTGATTCACCAAGCGGCCGCTCCCATCAGGAGCTCTCCGCGCTGTCCCCTTAGCGTAAAAAATTAAATTAAAAATTTAAAAAACCCCCGACAAAAACCTCTAAAAAGTAAACAATAATATGTATTGACCCTTTGAGTTAATTTAAGTAGTAATATTTTGATCCAAGAGTCGTCGCGTAGGGGGACCGCTAAGTTGTGAAGTTATTACTAATTAGTTGTAGTAAAGTAAATCTGTTGTATTCTGTTTTTAACCCCCGACGCAAAAAAGAGGGGTGTTATAAGTTTGACCGCTATGTGTGTGTGTGTGTCTGTGTGTGTGTCTGTGTGTGTGTCTGTGTGTCTGTCTGTGTGTCTGTCTGTGGCACCGTAGCTCTCAAACGGGTTAACCGATTTGGATGCGGTTTTTTTTATTTACAAGCAGGTTTTTTGGCGATGGTTCTTAGATACGTTTTATCAAAATCGGTTCAGCCGTTTCAAGGTCATCAGCTCTTTTGTTAGCTGCGGTAGGGTTCTTAGACTCTTAATGTGTATTTACTTTACTTTCAAACATACATGTGACCAAAAACTTGAAACACTCATGTATGCTTAATAACTATGCAGGATTATGGAACTCTTGGTCTGATGCTGCAGCCAGGATATCCAGAACACTAGCACACTCTTAAAAAAATAATAGCAGATATGTCGTGTTTGGACTCGTTTTGATCAGTATTTGATTCTGCATACAATGCAATGGTGGCAACACGGTGAGCTGATGCTGCGGCCAGGTTATCCAGAACACTAGCACACTCTTAAAAAAATAATAGCAGATATGTCGTGTTTGGACTCGTTTTGATCAGTATTTGATTCTGCATACAATGCAATGGTGGCAACACGGTGAGCTGATGCTGCGGCCAGGATATCCAGCACACTAGTACACTCTTAAAAAAATAATAGCAGATATGTCGTGTTTGGACTCGTTTTGATCAGTATTTGATTCTGCATACAATGCAATGGTGGCAACACGGTGAGCTGATGTTGTTAAAATCCGTTAAATTTTTGACATACCTACGTACCTGAAACTATGACTAACTGTGAACTAAATATTATTGAGATAAACCTTCGCTTTGATTTCTTATATAAACCCCCGACGCAAAAAGAGGGGTGTTATAAGTTTGACGCCAATTTCTGTGTGTTTGTGTCTGTTTGTCTGTGGCATCGCAACTCTCGAACGGATGGACCGATTTTGATGCGTTTTTTTTTACGTGAAACAAGTTTCCTTGCGGTGGTTCTTAGCTATAATCGATAAAGATCTGTTCAGCCGTTTGAGGGTTATCAGCTCTTATCTAGGTGACTAAGGGATCTGGGCAACTTATACAGGTCTGATCGATTCAAAATTTGGTGCCCTGTTAATGTAAAAATATTGCAAAACCATGATAACCTTGAACTGTTGATGCAGCATCTCCTAGAATCTACAGAATACCCAACTCCTCAAAAACTTTCAGTAGAAGTATCGTGTTTGGGCTCAAAAAAAATATTCAAAACAATTTATTTCAAATAGGTGTTACACACACTTTTAAATAGAATTAGAATAGAAATTATTAGAATAGTCTCAATGAATAGGTGTTAGATATAATATGGTAACCTTGACCTGATGCTGCAGCATCTCCTGGAATCTGCTGAAGCAGCGGTTAAAAAAGTAAAAAACTTCCATGGGTCCATGGATTTGAATTTTAGAGTTATAACACATTTAATTGCAGCTTCAAACAAGGGAGGTGAGCAACTTCCACAGGCTTGATCGATTCAAAATAGGCTAGATTTTGTGTCGCAGTATCGTGTTTCGTCCCGGAAACTATTTGTATGAATGTGGGGGTAGAGTTTCGATTGTATGTAATAGTTATGTAAAGTTTAAAAAGCACGAAATAAAAATTAAATTAAAAATTTAAAAAACCCCCGACAAAAACCTCTAAAAAGTAAACAATAATATGTATTGACCCTTTGAGTTAATTTAAGTAGTAATATTTTGATCCAAGAGTCGTCGCGTAGGGGGACCGCTAAGTTGTGAAGTTATTACTAATTAGTTGTAGTAAAGTAAATCAGTTGTATTCTGTTTTTATTTTATTTACTTAGCGGTCCCCCTACGCGACGACTCTTGGATCAAAATATTACTACTTAAATTAAACTCAAAGGGTCAATACATATTATTGTTTACTTTTTAGAGGTTTTTGTCGGGGGTTTTTTAAATTTTTAATTTAATTTTTATTTCATGCTATTTAAACTTTACATAACTATTACATACAATCGAAACTCTACCCCCACATTCATACAAATAGTTTCCGGGACGAAACACGATACTGCGACACAAAATCTAGCCTATTTTGAAACGATCAAGCATGTGGAAGTCGCTCACCTCCCTTGTTTGAAGCTGCAATTAAATGTGTTATAACTCTAAACTTCAAATCCATGGACCCATGGAAGTTTTTTACTTTTTTAACCGCTGCTTCAGCAGATTCCAGGAGATGCTGCAGCATCAGGTCAAGGTTACCATGTTATATCTAACACCTATTCATTGAGACTATTCTAATAATACCGCATCAAAATCGGTCCATCCATTCGAGAGTTGCGATGCCACAGACAAACAGACACAAACACACAGAAATTGGCGTCAAACTTATAACACCCCTCTTTTTGCGTCGGGGGTTTATATAAGAAATCAAAGCGAAGGTTTATCTCAATAATATTTAGTTCACAGTTAGTCATAGTTTCAGGTACGTAGGTATGTCAAAAATTTAACGGATTTTAACAACATCAGCTCACCGTGTTGCCACCATTGCATTGTATGCAGAATCAAATACTGATCAAAACGAGTCCAAACACGACATATCTGCTATTATTTTTTTAAGAGTGTACTAGTGTGCTGGATATCCTGGCCGCAGCATCAGCTCACCGTGTTGCCACCATTGCATTGTATGCAGAATCAAATACTGATCAAAACGAGTCCAAACACGACATATCTGCTATTATTTTTTTAAGAGTGTGCTAGTGTTCTGGATAACCTGGCCGCAGCATCAGCTCACCGTGTTGCCACCATTGCATTGTGTGCAGAATCAAATACTGATCAAAACGAGTCCAAACACGACATATCTGCTATTATTTTTTTAAGAGTGTGCTAGTGTTCTGGATATCCTGGCTGCAGCATCAGACCAAGAGTTCCATAATCCTGCATAGTTATTAAGCATACATGAGTGTTTCAAGTTTTTGGTCACATGTATGTTTGAAAGTAAAGTAAATACACATTAAGAGTCTAAGAACCCTACCGCAGCTAACAAAAGAGCTGATGACCTTGAAACGGCTGAACCGATTTTGATAAAACGTATCTAAGAACCATCGCCAAAAAACCTGCTTGTAAATAAAAAAAACCGCATCCAAATCGGTTAACCCGTTTGAGAGCTACGGTGCCACAGACAGACACACAGACAGACACACAGACACACACACAGACACACACACAGACACACACACACACATAGCGGTCAAACTTATAACACCCCTCTTTTTTGCGTCGGGGGTTAAAAATAGGGGAGGGGGAGGCTTAGGAGGAGTTTAGTAGGTAGTGTGGTCTTGGGCCTGTGCATATTTATTTATATATACCTTATGTATGTATGTATGGGTATGTATGTATATAGGTACAGGGCTGTGAGTCCGACATAACCATTACAGCTGGCTGTCATATGTATACATAAATGCATTCTCCTCCTTCGCAATCCGAGAGAAAAAAAAACTTGGAAATTTCGGAATACAGTAATTTTCTTGGAAAATAACATTGATCCAATTATTAAATTGACTCAAATCAAATCAAATAACAAATCATCAGAACCATGGCTTTGCGAAAGAGCAATTTTAAATCCGCGAAATGATCGAGCCGCAAGAATCAACTTGGATATACTCAACAATTTTGAAGGAGAAGTAGTTGAGTATACTTCTATCAACAGAGTAATGGAGCAAGATGACGCTACCAATTATCCCGTTGAATTTCTTAATTATCTGAGTACTCCTGGACTTCCAGCACACAAAATTAATTTAAAAACTGGCGTCCCAATTATTTTGTTGAGAAATTAAGTCCCCCAAAATTATGCAACGGGACAAGACTGAAAGTTACTTTTCTGCAGCGTAACATAATAGAAGCGGAGATTTTGGCGGGATGTGGCGTCTGTGAAAGAGGTTTTAAAGCACGAATTCCACTGATTCCCAATAATTACCCATTCCGTTTCAAACGTGTACAGTTCCCCGTGAGTTTTGTTATGCAATGACTATAAACAAAGCCCAAGGGCAGACGCTACGTGTTGCCGGCGTGGACCTCAGAGTCAGCTGTTTCTCACCCAGTCAGCTCTATGTGGCTTTTTCCCGTGTAAGTCAACCAAACAAACTGTCTGTTTATGTTCCCAACCAAACCACGTCGAACGTTGTCTAAAAAGAGGCATTATAACGTACTAGCCAGATATGGTACGGAACCCTTCGTGCACGAGTCCGACTCGCACTTGGCCGGTTTTTTTTGCTGATCGTGTCGATCAAACGACCTCTGTGGCACAGTGGTCATTTATGGTACCGCAAGTGCATTGGCCTGCAGGTATCCGGGTTCAATCACCGGTCTGGTTAAGTTGGAAAATAATCTGTGTCCAAATCGTTCACATTTTCTTTTTATCTACGAAACTTTGTATTTTTGTTTTATTTATTTTTTGCTGTATAACAGTTAACCGCGTTATAAAATCAAATACACGCGGACGAAGTCGCGGGCAACAGCTAGTCTATTAATATAGGCGACTATTCTGAAGATACTTTGTCCATCAGTAAAAGTAATTAAAATTAATGATGAATTGAAGGTCGCCTAAATTGTGCAATTTAAATTTTTACTGATGTGTATTCTGTACTATTCTCTATATTTTTTTATTTATTTATTGTACAATAAAGCATATTTGATTAATTGATTGATTGATGAAGTGTAGGTAAATAAAAAATATTTATTAATTTCCAGAACTCCGTTCGGATGTACTGCAGCTTATTCCCCGAACGTACTTTATAAAACGTGCCAAATTTCAAGTTTTCAATTCGGGCTGTGCGCTATCTGTCAGTTAACGTTAAGTTAAGTTAAGTCACGGAGCTCTTTTATACAGTGGTATTAGTTAACGTTAAGTAACACTTGATAATATTCATTCATATCAGCTTATATACGTCCTCACCGAGGGGCTCGAGCCTACCCTGAATTAGGGCGAGCGGGCCTTAGTCGACCACGCGGGCCCAGTGCGGGTTGGTCGACTTCACACACAACCTGCGAGTTTCTTCGCAGGCGTGTGCATGTTTCCTCACGATGTTTTCCTTCACCGTAAGAGCATCGGATAAACGTACATTTGAAATCTAAATTCGAAATCACATTGGTACGTGGCAGGTTCGAACCACGACCTCCCGGACGAAGGCGGCGGCCCTAGCCATTACGCCACCGACACTCTATTGTATTTATATTATACTATTTGTATTTATGCCAAAAAATATATTTAAAAAATGTGTACCCAATTTTCATACAAATCAATCAGCCTCATCGGCCAACGATGTTTTAGATGTTTGACATCAGTGTCGAGTTTAGAGTGGTACTTATTTTCGACGAAAACCACACCCTGTATACTTATTATGACGAATCGTCATATCAGCTCATATATACATCCCCACCGAGGGACTCGAGCCTACCCTGAATTAGGGCGATCGGGCCTTACTCGACCACGCGGGCCCAGTGCGGGTTGGTCGACTTCACACACAACCTGCGAGTTTCTTCGCAGGCGTGTGCAGGTTTCCTCACGATGTTTTCCTTCACCGTAAGAGCATCGGATAAACGTACATTTGAAATCTAAATTCGAAATCACATTGGTACGTGGCAGGTTCGAACCACGACCTCCCGGACCGAAGGCGGCGGCCCTAGCCATTACGTCACCGACGCTCTTGATAATATACCATTTATATTTATGCCAAAAAATATATTTAAACAATGTGTACCTAATTTTCATACAAATCAATCAGCCCCATCGGCCAACGATGTTTTAGATGTTTGACATCAGTGTCGAGTTTAGAGTGGTACTTATTTTTGACGAAAACCACACCCTGTATACTTGTTATGACGAATCTTCATATCAGCTCATATATACATCCCCACCGAGGGGCTCGAGTCTACCCTGAATTACAGCGATCGGGCCTTAGTCGACCACGCGGGCCCAGTGCGGGTTGGTTGACTTTACACACAACCTGTGAGTTTCTCCGCAGGTGTATGCAGGTTTCCTCAAGATGTTACGTTCAACGTAAGAGCGTTAGATAAACGTACATATGAAATCTAAATTCGAAAACACATTGGTACGTGGCCGAACTTGAACCACGACCTCCCGGATAGGATGTAGCGGCCCTTGCCGTTGCGCCACCGACGCTTATGACGAATACTGATAGGAAAACTGAAATAATGTTAGGATACCACACATACAGGATGAAATTGAAATCATTAATCAATTATAGACACAACCATGAAATGAAATTTGCATTTTATCTTTCTAGGTTCAGTCGCAGCCATGAAAATATATTTGTTTTATCTACTAGTTTTCATTAATTCAAATGTTTTTCTAGGAGTAGTGTGGTGTTCGGATGAAGGGAACACTACTACATTAAAAGATGTTGATGATGATGATGAGTCTATGCCAAAATCGCTAAACTCAAGGAGGAAGGTATACTATTGGCAAAAACCCACCACCAGTAAGTAATACTACTACGTCAGGCGTGGTTTTTATAGCATAACTAGCTGTTTCCCACGGCGTCACCCGCGTGGACATCGTTTCTTTGACTTTTCGAGGGTGCGCAGTGCGCGAGCCGTAAGCGGCTCGCAAGCTTGAATAAAAGTAGCTTATGTGTTAATTTAGGTCCTTATCTGTCTACGTACCAAATTTCAGCCAGATCCGTTCAGTAGTTTGTACGTGAAGAAGTAACAAACATACACACTCACACACTCACAAACTTTCGCCTATAAAATATTAGTGTGACATGATGAACACACCCAAAAAACGGCCCTTACAGTCCCCGCAGTGAGCGGAGCACATAGCTCTTAGAACAAATGGCCGTTGGGCTATGGTGACCGCGCACCGGAAGACATAGCGTAGGCAGGTCTCCCACTTGGTGTACCAACGACCTGGTGAAGGTCGCGGGTAGCTGCTGGGTGCAGACAACGCAGACCGTGGAAATCCTTGTGGGAAGCCTGATATGAAGATGATGATAGTCACTTATTATAACACCCAGATACATTCCCTCTCATACATCTACCAGATACGCTAAAAACTACCACGTTTATGCTATAGCGTCCCCACTTTCCTACCCTTGGGCCGCTATTCCTGCCAACACCATAAGGTGAAGACAAGGACCAGTTACGGTAGGTCTTGCCGCCAAGACGCTTGTCCTGGTACTTTGCAAGGCGAGTGCCTCGTGGAAGAGAATCAATACCTACTATCCAGGTAGGTCCCGGAGCTGTAGGCACGCTCACCTCCCACCCAGATAGAGTGTAAACAAACGTGTTCGTTACACGAATTTTTTCCCTGGGTGGGGATCAAACCCACGACCCGGTCCCAGCAGACAGCAGCGCTGCCACTGGACCAAGGGTTCAAGATGCTATATTGTATAATTTATAAATAATCTCACATTTATTTAAAAACTGTAAAACAAGTAACAATAGTTAATATTATTGTAACCAATTGCAACCTACATAAAGTAGCTTTCTAGTCGTAAGTTTTATTATGGATTTGTGTTTATAAAAATAAAACATCCTCCTTTTTTGGAGTCGGTTAAAAATAAATATTTTTCATATTGATATACAAACATAATATTTAACAGAGTTTATTTTCCACAGCCACACCAGCATGTATGTAATAATTTTAATCAAGTGCCTTTTTCTTAACGTTTAACCACCGACGTGCGGTCACACAGACCGCTGAGGTTTTTAAGCTGCTAGCTTTCACTATTCCCGACCTCTCCCCAACCTGAGCCGCTCAGTACCTTCGAGTTCAACTGCGTTGACATCGTAGCGAGTAGTAGTTGCTTCGGCAGAAGCAATCCTGGCAAGTGATTTTGATACAAATTGAAATGCGGTCTGAGTAACCGATCATCGAAAACTACGTAGCCTTTTTACGGTGATTTTTACCTAGTATTTTTGGCGACTAATTTTGATACAAATTAAAATTCGGTCTGAGTAACCGCACATCGAAAACTACGTAGCCTTTTTACGGCGATTTTTACCTAGTATTTTGTAGATTTTTCGTAAAAGTAACAAAACTTAGGAGTAATTTTTAGGATTGGTTTTTGATAAAATTTAATAATTTATTAAGATTTTTTTAATCTGAACAAAAAAAAAATACTTAATGTACGAGTCGAAAAATAAATATAAATAACTGTCAATTCATATTAAGTGGTATTTCTATTTATTCAATGACACTTATTTGTTCACAAAAAGTAATAAAAAAGTTTTAAACACACGTTAATTTAAATTTTACAGGCAACATGATATAGCGGTTGACTAAATGTCTACGACCGCGTGAAAAGTACCATGACTATTGACCCTATAAGATGAATCACTAATACACAATATGTATAATCCACGATACATAAGTAATACTGCTTAATTTCTGTTAAGACTTCATTTATTTACAGGCTTTTGCCCCCGGCTTCGCCCACGTGGATATCGTTTTTATAACTGTGTTCGAGTGCCTGCTAGCCGCTAATGGCTCGCGAGCATAAATTTAAGCGTTCCCCAGATCCCTATGTACACAGGCCAGCACATCAAGCTACACACTTTGGACTCTGTACCGTTCTTATACCGAATTCGTATGGATCAGAATCGCACTACGAGTGTATAGCTTGATGTGCTGGCCTCTGTACATTGTACAAGTATCGTATGTGTTATTATCCGAAAATTTTGAATTTTACTTCAAATTTTATTTACTTAAGAGTCTCCAGGAGGCTCGAGTTTCCCAAACGTAATTCCGCTTTAATACAAAAACTACACAAACTTTGTAAATATATTGAGTAGACACATATCGATGTTTGTTATAAGTTTTCATCGTAGTAAATTCTAATGTAACTAAATGAAGGCTTAAATTAGTTTTGTACTGAAAGTTTGAAACTGCTCTTTTTTTTT
The DNA here is from genome assembly GCA_947284805.1 of Coleophora flavipennella. NCBI lineage: Eukaryota > Metazoa > Arthropoda > Insecta > Lepidoptera > Coleophoridae > Coleophora > Coleophora flavipennella. The sequence goes on along the minus strand of OX369264.1, from coordinate 13,442,231 downwards.
TCTTTTTTTTTGTTATTCACAATTGGTAAACCCTTGACAACATCTCACCTGGTGGTAAGCGACGATGTTGCCGAAGATGGAAGCGGGCTTACTAAGATTCCCCAACGCAATGGGGAACTGGCTATCTTGTCTTCATGCCGGAACACACCAATGATATCAACATTGATATTTGGCGGCAAGACTTAGATAAGATGGTGGTAGCTAGCCAGGCGGGCTTAGAAAATGCCCTACCACCAACCAAATCGAGTCTTACAATTGACCCCACCGGGAATCGAACCCGCGACCTCCTCTGTAAAGTCAGTGAACTTTGCCTCTGAGCTTCGGAGGCGGTTGGTCGTTTTATATTAGTACATCGAAAACTAATTACAAACATGGATATATATCTCCTCAATATATTTGCACAGTTTGGATTCAATCTGGCTTTTTCAATCTTTAGATTCGTTTGTATGGAAACTCGAACCTCCTGGCGGCCCTTAAGTGAATAATATAAAGTATTAAAATTGAAAGTAACAAGCGTTAAATTTAATTCCTCTGTGGTTCAAATATTTAAAAGACGTTAGACAAAGAGTATCAGATTAATTTTGCATCATCTAACTAAATTAAGGTTGGTCTACTGTATCAATCAACAAATGCATGACCAATTAAAATCCTCGACGCAAACATTTTATAAGTTTAACGTATTTTAACCGCCTCCGTGGCGTAATGGCTAGTCCATTCGCGTCACACCACGAGGACGCGGGTTCGATCCCCGTCGGGGTCAACTTTGTAAGACTCGGTTTGGTTGGTGGTAGGGCATTTTCATAGCCCGCCTGGCTAGCTACCACCATCTTATCTAAGTCTTGCCACCAAGCATCAGTGTTAACAGCATTGATGTGTTCCGTTTTGAAGATAACATAGTCAGATCTCGCCATTGCTTTGGGGAATCTTGGTAACCCGCTTTCATCTTAGGCGTCATCGTCACTTACCATCAGGTGAGATGATGCCAAGGGCTTACCAATTGTGGATAAAAAAAAGAGTTGTGTATCTGTGGGTCTTTCTGTGGCATCTTAGCGCTCTTAGCTGTTAACATGTTATTGTCGGGGATTTTGCAATTTTTTAATGAGGCCTGACACAAGTTATTTCTACAGGGTGTAAATAAATTGGTTTAGGACCCGTTAACTGGGGCTTCTACTCATCATACTGAATAACTTTCCCCCAAGGAGCCCATAGTTAATTCGCGAAAAAAAGTTTCGACGCTCTGTAAAAAAAATGCACAAAATTGGTCGATCAGCTGATCGTTTTGTACAAAGAGTTCAAAAATTTTATTTGCGATAACAGCAAACTTGTAGAACAGAAGTTTTTCAGTTTGATGAGTAGAAGCCCCAGTTAACGGGACGTACACCAATTTTGTTACACCCTGTATATTAAGTTAATCGAAGCACTATACACATTGTATTTTGGACAATTTATTTATCGTAGTTGTTATATTTTGACAATTTGTGAAAGTTTTTGTTTTGAAATTGGTAAATAAATAATAAAAATAAAATAAATAAATATGATTTTAACTAATTGCGATTTTAGGTCTTACAGAAGTTAATAAAACATTACGTCGATCGAAGAATTATACATGTCGCAGCTGTTATGTATAGAATCCGCCGGTTTGCAAAATAGCGTATACTGCTTAAAAAAACGGCGGCGTTTTGTAAAACTCTAAAGCCTCTTTGTAAATTAGGTATTCTGCTACCCGGAGGAGGGGGGGAGCTCATTGACTGTATTATCAATCAAATCTGACCGAATCTAATATCGCTCTCTTCGCTCGCTCATAGATTTTTATATAAAAAGTAGTTTTTACACAAAACGGCGCCTCATTCAATACGGCGTACTTTATTTCAGCCAATTTGCAATCCGGCTGAACGTGATGTCGCCGCATCACAAAACGCCACCTTTTTACAATCCGGCGTTATTCAGCGGGCTGTTTTGCAAAGCGGCGGATTCTAAAATACGGCTTCCACTAATAAAATAAATAAATAAATAAAATAAATATTCTGGGACAAATCACACTTGGTCATCTGGCCCCAAAGTAGGATTCCCTGTGTTATGGGTTACCAGAGACTGATATACATACTTATATACGTTTAAATACATACATATATAGATAAATTAACACCCAGACACAGAGCAAACAAATCTACTCATCACACAAATGCTTGCTCTGGGTGGGGATCGAACCCACAACCCTCGGATCAGTAGTCAAGGGCACTAACCACTGAGCCACCGAGTCAGTACAATATACAATACAATTACAATTTATCCTAATTGTCATATTTTAAGAATCTATCAAAGTATGAGAGTTCAACTTTTCCAATTGTTTTAGCAACAACAACGGTTTATTTTTACGAGTAAGTAAAAAATATTAAACTGCTAAGCGAATCGGCTGATACATTAAACTGTATATACAGGTGACTTTTAACCCACTTACTAACGAAATTTCATTTTTTTTTATAGTTGCATGTGATTTGTAATCTTTCTACTAGCTTAGAAAAAATATATTAAAAAAATGAAATTTCCGGTGTTATAACAGCTGGTAGGCGTATCTGCGTTAATTGGTTCTTGATTACAAAAGATTATAATATACAACTTTCCCAAAGAAACTAAAATATTCAATCAGAAAAAAACATGTTGATCCTCGATACATAAAAAATTTTCAATTCGGCAAAAATGTATAAGTAAAGAACCATATTTTTTTTTAAATATTTGACATATAGTTTCTTTGGGAAAGTTGTTTGTAAACACATGTACATTCATATCCTTTGACACTTCAAAACACGAATGACAGAACAAACAAAATGGCTGCGAAATCTCATACGTTTGATCACCAATATGCATCAATCTGGGTGACGAGGGGGTGAGGTAGCAATCTAGAGAGCGGCAGGGAGTGTCCATACTGTATGTTAGTACTAATACACTCGAGAGCGATGAATCCGGGTCACTTAAAGAATCCTAAAAATCTCGGAAACTAAGAAGGCTAGCTTCATGAAATAAATTGTGTTTAATAGACACTTTAATAATACCCCTTAAAGGAAAGTAATAAAATTTACGAGTCACTACATTTTATTTACAAAAAAATACATAAATAAAAAAAACTGCTGATCTCGCCTTAAAACAAAAATAGGAAACATGACATTTTTGAACAACATTACGATTTACTTGAATTTTAATAATTCTTATTGCCTCCTTGTGCTTCCATCACTGTGTTTACGCGGTTTGGCATGCTGTACACCAAGTTCCTTATACGATTTTGGGAAATATTCTCCCATTCCTCTGTGAGAGCAATTTTGAGCTCACGAAGCGTGATTGGGAGAGGGCTTCTTTGTTTTACGCATCTCCCTAGCTCGTCCCAAGCATGCTCTATCGGGTTGATATCTGGGCTGCGTGCTGGCCACTCCATACGAGTAATGTTCATCTCTTGAAGATAGTCATTTACAATGAGGTCGGGCATTGTCATGCATAAAAATAGCATCCTCACCCAAATTGACCATAAATGGACCAACGTGTTCATTGAGGATTTCTAACACATATCTTTCGCTAGTTAAAGAGCCGTTTTCTATGAACACCAGTTCTGTGCGACTCTCAGAAGAAATTCCGGCCCACACATGTACAGACCCACCACCGTAGGCTACTTTTTCTTCGATGCATGCTTGCTTGAATCTTTCCCCTGGTCTTCTATACACTCTGTGTCTTCCATCGTGCTTGTAGAGCATACATTTTGATTCGTCAGAGAACATAACTTTTGACCAATCTCCAATACTCCAATTTAAGTGGTTCTGGGCATATCTTAGTCTTGAAATACGATGCCCACGCTCCAGTTTAGGGCCGTTTGCAGGTCTAAGTGGTTTCAAGTTAGCTTCAGCAAGTCGTCGCCTTACTGTCCATGCGCTTGGGTTACTTCCTCCGAGGTGTCGAAACTGATTTGTAAGTTCAATTCCTGTGAGAAAGCGATTACGAAGCATTGTGTTCACCAAGTATCGATCTTATCGTGCTGTGGTACACCTGGTTCTGTCTGTTCCTGGTCTGCGTAGGTTAGAGCCAGTTTCCTCGTAACGTTGGAGAACTCTTTGTACTGTTGAGAGCGACTCAACGACAGTCGTGGCTGTATCGCGCTGACCCCGGCCGTTTTCCAGCATTGTGAGTATTCTGGTGCATTCTTCAGGTGTAAGCGACATGATTACTGCTTGAATAATAAATATTGAACACTATCAACATGGTTTATGTACCCACTTAAATGTTAGAAACAAAAGCAAAAACAAATGTAGTAATTTCGTAGTTCCATCTTAGAAAGTCTCCCTTTTTCAAATTTGATTTTTTTATGACATAAATTTACAATTACTAAGAAGTTTTAATGACTTCATTAAAGGAGTATTAAATTGTCTATTGAACACAATTTATTTCATGAAGCTAGCCTTCTTAGTTTCCGAGATTTTTAGGATTCTTTAAGTGACCCGGATTCATCGCTTTCGAGTGTATATATACTTTGCCTACACTATGCGTTGTCCATACGCATTTGGCTGTACTTACAAACCCTAAAAAAGGCACAGTAAAAATCGGAAAAGTGCGAGTGAGTGCGTGACTTTTTATTTTTATAATATAAGGGTATTTATATTAATATATGACTATTTTTACCAAAATGGAGCTATTTTTCAAAGTTTCTACGAAATAGGGAATAAATTCTAGTAGATTCATAAATCAGTAACATGAAATTGGTCACATCAGCTCATATACGTCCCCACCGAGGGGCTCGAGCCTACCTTGAAATAGGGCGATCGGGCCTTAGTCGACCACGCGGGCACAGTGCAGGTTGGTCAACTTCACACACAGCCTTCGAGTTGCTTCGCAGGCGTGTGCAGGTTTCCTCACGATGTTTTTCCTTCGCCGTATAAGAGCGTCGGATAAACGTATATATGAAATCGAAATTCGAAAACACAATAAGGTGAGACGGTACTTCACAGCTGGACAGCTGCTTACCTTATATCAAGCACAGGTCCGCTCATGTATGGAGTACTGTTCACACTTATGGGATGGATCAGCCCGCTATCAGCATGGAAGCCATCGACCGACGCGCATGGGGATTCATTGGTGACGACGAGCTAGTCAATGACAAGCTCCAAAGCCTTGAGCATCGCCTCAAAGTCGCCTGTCTATCGAATTCATTTCGGAGAGTGCGCGCCAGAACTTCACGACCTCATTCCCCCGGCTCCATTCCACCGTCGGTCAACGTCGGTCAACGTTGGTCGCAGGGAGGGGTTGCACGCCTTTTTTTTTTTTTTTTTATTAAAAATTTGAGTGCGTTTGACTGCAACTCACCTGATGGTAAGTGATGATGCAGTCGAGGATGGTACACGCAAACTCAAATAATACCTATTCACTCTTGCCTTGAAGATCCCCAAATTATAGGAATCGGGAAACACTGACGCAGGCAAGGAGTTCCACTCCTGCGCTGTACGCATAATAAATGAAGAAGCGTAACGATTCGTGCGAAAAGGTGGAACATCAACAACAAAGGGGTGCAACCCCTCCCTGCGTCTCGTTGACCGACGGTGGAATGGAGCAGGGGGAATGAGGTCGTGAAGTTCTTGCGCGCACTCTCCGAAATGAATTCGATAGAATACCGATAGACAGGCGACTTTGCGGCGATGCTCAAGGCTTTGGAGCTTGTCATTGACTAGCTCATCGTCGCCAATCGCACTTTGTTGTTGAGGTTGCACCTTTTCGCTCGATTCGTTATGCTTCTTCATTTATTATGCGTACAGCGCAGGAGTGGAACTCCTTGCCTGCGTCAGTGTTTCCCGATTCCTATAATTTGGGGATCTTCAAGGCAAGAGTGAATAGGCATTATTTGAGTTTGCGTGTAACATCCTCGACTGCATCATCACTTACCATCAGATGAGTTGCAGTCAAACGCACTCAAATTTCTAATTAAAAAAAAACATTGGTACGTGGCAGTATCGAATCACGACCTCCCGGACAGGAGGTAGCGGCCCTTGCCATTACGCCACCGACGCTATTTTAAGCTACCGACGTTGGTACTTGATATATTATATACATGTAATATTTCTGCCATTTAGTTTAGTGTATTGGTGAACTTAAACATTGCGGTATTAAACTTCATCGTAGACAATCTCTCGGCTGAATAGGGATGACGACAGCATCAGAAATAAATTATGAACTCTTGATCACTAAATTGTCCCCCTACATAAACTTCGGAAAACCTTACCATTTTGTAATTTTGGTGAATAAAAAATCAAATACTTGATATTTAGGTTTTTTCTTGCACTATTCCACAATTAATGTAAATAAAACAAAATTAGTTTATACTGCAACCGGTTTCGTGATCATCTTCAGGCAGTAGACTACTTTATTTCAAAGTGAGGGTAGTGTGATACTTACCAAAAATAGGGATAACAGTTTCTGAAAAAATCTACCAAAACGGTAGTTTTTGTGTCATACATTAATTTGTGGAATAGTGCAAGAAAAAACCTAAATATGTTCAGTTCAGTGTTCCACCAAGAACCTACTATATCAAGCATACAATACAAATACTTGATGTATTTGATTTTTTATTCACCAAAATTACAAAATGGGTACTTATATGACGCTGCTAAACTATGACGTCACGCTTAGGTATTTCATCCATTTTTGGAACAAAATGTCGTTTTTGTCAGATGATAAAAAGTAACTGGGATGACTAGCATTCGTCATCCCTATTCTCTATTTATGTACAACTGGTAAAATTATCTTTCTACCCATCGTCTATTGTCAGTCTAAGTATTTTTTTGTTATCGACGAAGGACGGGTGTTTTTTTTTTATTTTTTTTTTATTCACAATTGGTAAGCCCTTGGCATCATCGCACATGATGGTAAGTGACGTGTATCCACAAGATTGTGGCGTAGTGATTTAGCACATTAGCTTCACATCAAGAGGTCGCGGGTTCGATTTCCGGCGGAGTTCAACTTTGTAAGGCTCGGTTTGGTTAGTGGAAAGACATTTTATAAGCCCACCAGGCTAGCTGCCACCATCTTATCTAAGTTTTGCCGCCAAGCATCAATGCCCAACTATGATGTGTTCCGGCTTGAAGTCAAGATAGCCAGTTCCCCATTGCGTTGGGGAGTCTTGGTAAGACCGCTTCCATTTACGCTATCATCGTCACTTACCATCAGTTGAGATGATGTCAAAGGATTACTAATTGTAAATTAAAAAAAAACATCGAAGCTTGTTTTGAATGTGTATTACAATAAATAATGAGGAGCGTCGGAACAAAAAACGATAAATCAAAATGTTCATTTTTGTGAAAAATTTGAAAAATCCTTTTAACTTATTAAATTGGCAACAAAAAAAACATTTTCATGCCAAACTATGGTAAAATGAATGATAAGTTAGGAAGCGAAATCTAGATAAAGAAAGATAACAATATGGATAATTTTCTATTAATTTAATAATTTTAGAGATATCGGGTTTTGTCCAAATCACTTGGATTTATCGGGTTTCGGTAGTTTGAAAACATGATTTGATAGTGAAATTGACAGCTATGTTTAAGTCAACACTGGGTGCGTTCACGAAGTTCGATTGACCAAAATATGTAAATTTAAGGTTTAAGGTCGGATACTAGCACTTTGAACTCTAGGATTTATCGGTGTTTGTTATTATTTTTCTTAGTGTGTCGTTGGCAGACACTACACTGTAGGAGCCCAGAATTTGGCCACGTTAACAGCATTATCAGCCGCTGTCATGAGGTCTTCCTGCGTGCAGATGTAGGGGCACGCAGGGCACGATTTTAAGCGTGTCATCGTTTGAACTGCACCGCTCAAACAGTTTATATCACAGTCATCAAAAAATCCCCACCTCACCGTGTTTTCTTTGCTCCGACCGGTCTGGATCCGGAGTCTGTTATTGATACTACTAAACTTTTTCCCAGCAAAAAGGGAGGATGCAAGAGTTGGGAATGCCACCAGGCTTGCAGCAAGCACGGATACAACCCTGTCAGGGGCTACTGCATACGGTACGGGTGCCAGTGCTTCCCTATTGACGTGGACGACGATATGATCGATATGTTATACAATTAGTCACATTAAATTCCAGTACCTGGGCTACCGAGCTTCTTTCAGTGTTTGCAAAACACTCATCATCATCATCATATCGGCCGAAGGACGTCTAATGCTGGATATAGGCCTCCCCCAAGGATTTTCACGACGACCGGTCTGCGCTACCCGCATCATTCCGCGACATTCACCAGGTCGCACCCCGGACACTGCATACAATGGTCGTGAAATGACATTTCTAAAAACAAATGACGGAGCGAACAAAATCACGACTAAATCTTATACATTCGGGGACCAAACTGTAACCAATCTGTATCAATATGGGTGACGAAGGGGTGAGGTTGCAATCTAGAGAGCGACAGGGAGTGTCCATACTGTATGTTAGTACTAATATATATACTTTCACCAGGTCATCGATCCACTGAGTGGGAGGCCTGCTTACGGTACTTTTTCCGGTGCCCGGTCGCCACTCGAGAATTTTACTACCCCAACGGCCATCCGTTCTACGAGGTATGGGCCCTGCCCACTGGCACTTAAGTGACGAACTTGTTGTTACTTATGTTAACTACTTAACATTATAAGACTTTAATAATAATACCAAAAATATGTTGTAAAAAAGGTGAAAAAAAAGATCCGACTGGTTCGGAAACTGAAGGCTTCATCTACAAGAACAAAGTCCAACGCTTTGACCACTGGACTAGTTTGTCTATGTGGTGCAGTAAAGTTACCAATCTTGTTGTGCGGAAAAAACAATAAGCGTAAAAATTCGGAAAAACACGTTTTCCCAGAAAACCCCATTAAGGAAATTTCAACAAAATCGTTAGAGCAGAGCAAAAGCTCGACCATAAGGTCGACCTCACATACAGCTTTCGAGTTTCTTCGCATGCGTGTGCATGTTCCCTTACGATGTTTTCCTTCACCGTGAGAGCATCGAATAAACATACATATGAAATCAAAATTCGAAAACACATTGATACCTGGCAGGATTCGAACCGCGACCTCCCGGACAGTAGGTAGCGGCCCTAGCCGTTACGCTACCGACGCTTTTGTACCCGCCTTAGGCCCGATTGCTCTAATTCGGGGTAGGCTCGAGCCCCTCGTTGGAGACGTATATAAGCTGACATGATGATGATGCAGAAATACTGCTTGTTAAATATATTATCATATATGCTCATATATGTCCCTACCGAGAGGCTTGAGCCTACCCTGAATTAGGGCGATCGAGTCTTAGTCGACCACGCGGGCCCAGTGCGGGTTGATCGACTTTACACACAACCTGCAAGTTGCTCCGCAGGCGTATAAAGGTTTCCTCACGATGTTTCCTTCACCGTCATATCAGCTCATTTACGTCCCCACCGAGGGGTTCGAGCCTACCCTGAATTAGGGCGTACATAAACGTACATATAAAATCTAAATTCGAAATCACATTAGTACGTGGCAGGACTCTAACCATGACCTCCCAGACAAGAGGCGGCGGCCCTAGCCGTTACGCCACCGACGTTCTTAATAGTATAAGATAGGATAACATTAAACCCATTATTTTTAAGCAACAATAATCTATTTATACCTAACTTTGCTTAAGTTTTAGGTCGAAGTCTTTTTGAAACATGTCCACGTCACGTACCTAGAGAGACAAACTTGTTCCTTTTAGGCGGCAACTTGTCTCTAAGTCCTAAGGATTGGGATCAGAACTTTTAATTTAAAACGACTTACCGCTCGATTGCCGGCGGCGGCGGAGCATGCGGATTAAAACTTACTCACTCGTGTATCGTGGACCTATGTACCTGAATTTGTAACCAACGGGAGGTACCTATATCTCAGGCCCCTAATTCTAATGAGGAGACTGACGAGTTCGGCACATAGCAAGAGCTAAGCGAAGTTAATAAAACAGGTTCATTAACACACACAGCTTCTTATCCCAGTAGCGAGCACCGCAGGGTTAAAAGATTTAACTTAAACTTAACCTTAAGCTGTATAGATTTCTGTGGTTAAAAAAATATTTTTTAATGTTTTATTATTTTTTTAGCTTCGCAATATCTTTACGTCCCAAATACCGCAGTGTCTTGAGACCAAGGTCTTCGACCAGTGTGTGATGCCACTGATGACATAGGAACTGAGACATGGTCGCTTACTCTGGGCCTCTTAAAAAGGCTCAAGGTCACCCTAAGGGAAATGGAGCATACTATATGATGCGTGATCGAATAAGAAACGAGGAGATCGGTAGGAGAACCAATGTAACTGACATAGCTCTCAGAATTGCTAAACTTAAGTGGCAGAGGGCGGGGCACATAGCTCGTAGAACAGATGGCCGTTAGGGTAGTAAAGTTCTCGAGTAGCTAACGCGCACCGGAAAACGTAGCGTAGGTAGGCCTCCCACTCGGTGGACCGATGACCTGGTGAAGGTCATCGGTCCACCGATAATATATTATAAAAATATTAAAAAAGGAAGCCGCTGGATGCAGGCAGCGCAGACCCGGTCATCATGGAAATCCTTGGGGGAGGCCTATGTCCAGCAGTGGACGTCCGTCGGATGATATGATGATGATGATTTTATTCTAAGGGCCCCTAACTATTTCGGAGACATACAAAACATAATGTAAATCATGAATATTGGCAACACTGCCTCTTTACTTTCTTTCTCTATCTAGTGCTATAAACTGCTTGTCGTGTTGTGGAAAATTGTTTGGAATAATTTTCAAACAATACGACATGCAGTTTATAACACTAGATGGATAAAATAAATTAAAGAGGCTGTGTGGCCACTATTCATAATTTACATTATGTTTTGTATGTCTATTTCTCTTACATATTTGGGGCCCTTATAATAAAAGCTTAAATTAAGTTTAAGTTAACTCTCTTAAGAACGTATTAACTTTATGTATTAAATTAGTTTATAATGTAATCTGATACAATCCGCTAGCTATTTTTGCACTATTTTCGAGGGTTGTAAATAATAAACTACAATAGATAGATTGTTTTTTTATGTTATAGATTTATATGTTTATAGTTATTATTTATTGAATAAAACAACTGAATAAAATATTGTTTTATTTTTGTAATTCAAAATCCCTCGCAAACCCTTATACTAAAAATTACCATTATGTTTTAATTTCAGTCCATTCTTGAACATACCTGCAATGAGTAATTTTATTAACAACGTCATGTTAGTTGAAAGGTAGGTAAGTATGTAAATTTTGCAATGGGTAAGTTCTTAGCACGTAGATACGCTTACGTCATTGTCGAATATTAGAAAACGAATCATGATTACAAAGAGGTGCTTAGACTGGTACGCTGTAAACTTATAAATATACGTAATTCTACATCCATGTTAGCACAGTATTACGATATGGCTTACAGAAGTGTAACGCCTTTGATGTCGCACGATGCCGCCACCGGCGGCGTAGGTACTAGCAGTACTAGCCTGTAGGCAGGCTGTGCACCGCCGCCCGCTGCCCTGCAGGTACCCTTCCGTTGCTCTGCTTAAGTACATTAGTTGCACTACTGTAAGCCGCTGTATTGTAATACTGTGACATTAGCTTCGGATATGCCATAGAGTAACGTTTTAGAAGTGATTAGCCCGCTGTTTTTTCACAAGCTGTAGTCAAAGTTAACTAAGAGTTTATTTCTTAGGGTTCCGTACTTTAATTGGTAAAAACGGAACAGAAGTAGTGTCACTCGTGTGTTTGTCTGTCCGTCTGTCTATCACAGCCAATTTGTTAGCATTGATGTTTGGCGGCAAAACTTAGATAAGATGGTGGTAGCTAGACAGGCTAGCTAAAAAAATACCCTTCCACCAATCAAATCAAGTCTTACAAAGTAAGACTCCGCCGGGAATTGAACCCACGACCTCCTGATGTCAAGCTAATGCACTTAACCACTACGTCACGGAGGTGGTTTAGGTGTTTTAGTAGTAAATATTGAATAAGAGATCCACAGCAAACTGCTTCGGAAATGTCATATCTCTTTCCCTTTATAACTCTATGCCCAAATTGTAGGCTGGGAGTTGTTAATTTCCGCCAGTATCGACAGAGCATGGAGCAGTGGAATTATTAGTGCGCCTTACACAACTGCTATATACGACAGATTAATGTAAGATGCACACGCTAAATACGAGCACGAGGCTTTACAGTTTGGTTCATATTAAAACTTAGTGTTCTGCCTGTTTCATGAAACTATCAGTTAATAGCGAAGATATTAATAAATAAATTGATTTATTATAAAACAGGAAAATAGTAAATTTAAGTCTCTTTTAAAAAAACTGCTTTGGAGATGTCATATCTCTTTCCCGTTATAGCTCTATGCCCTAACTGTGGGCTGTGAGTTGTTAATTTCCGCCAGTATCGACAAAGCATGGAGCAGTGGTATTATTACCACGCCTTACACAACTGCTATACAACAGATTAATGTAAGATGCAAACGCTAAATACGAGCACGAGGCTTTACAGTTTGGTTCATATTTAAACTTAGTGTTCTGCCTGTTTGATGAAACTATGAGTTAATAGCAAAGATAATAATAAATAAATTGATTTATTATAAAACATGAAAATAGTAAAAAATGTCATATCTCTTTCCCCTTATAACTCTATGCCCCAAGTGTGGGCTAGGAGTTGTTAGTTTCCGCCTGTATCGACAGAGCATGTAGCCATATGTAGCAGTGGTATTATTACCGCGCCTTACACAACTGCTATACAACAGATTAATGTAAGATGCAAACGCTAAATACGAGCACGAGGCTTTACAGTTTGGTTCATATTTAAACTTAGTGTTCTGCCTGTTTGATGAAACTATGAGTTAATAGCGAAGATAATAATAAATAAATTGATTTATTATAAAACATGAAAATAGTAAAAAATGTCATATCTCTTTCCCCTTATAACTCTATGCCCCAAGTGTGGGCTAGGAGTTGTTAATTTCCGCCTGTATCGACAGAGCATGTAGCCATATGTAGCAGTGGTATTATTACCGCGCCTTACACAACTGCTATAGAACATATTAATGTAAGATGCACACGTTAAATACGAGTACGAGGCTTTACAGTTTGGTTTATATTAAAAGTTAGTGTTCTATCTGTTTGATGAAACTATGAGTTAGTAGCGAAGAAAATTTATTTATGATAAAACTGGCCAAGTGTGAGTCAGAACCGTACACATAGTGTTCTGTACCATCATACTAGATGGCGCTAGTTTCTTCATGTTTAAAAATAGTTTTTTGTATGGAGTCCCCCTAATTTTTTTTTCTAATTTTTAGTATTTGTTTTTATAGCGGCAACAGAAATACATCATCTGTGAAAATTTCAACTTTCTAGCTATCACGGTTTATGAATTACAGCATGTTGACAGACGAACAGCGAAGTCTTAGTAGTGACAGACGAACATCGTTTTACCCTTTAATTACGGAACCCTAAAAACAGGAAAAAAGTTCATTTAAGTCTAATTTAGCAAAAAAATATAAAATGTTGTATGCGTGAACTAGAAAAACCTTCGCTTGAATCCAAGAAGTTATTTATTGGTTTTGATGGACAATGTAACACTAAATATGCCTGTCTGGTGCCTAAATATAAATTCGTTCCGATTGCTCTCGAGACATCAGGGCCATGGTGCTCTGAGGCCAAGTCTTTTGTAGACAATTTAGGGCGTCGTTTGAGGGAAAAGGGCCTGGACCCGAGATCGGGTTCCTTTTTGACCCAACGCATCTCGCTAGCAATTCAGCGGGGGAACGCAGCTAGCGTCATGGGCACGTTTGGGCAGGGGGCACTGCGGGGAGGGCTTTTTGACTAGGTCGGGAGTTTGTTGAGCCTCTGAACTACTTAAGTGGCATATATATTTTTATTTTTGGATTTTTTAATGGCATTGGTTAAATCTATTTAAGTTTAAAATTAGTTAATTACAGATGTAACACTTAAAATTGTTTCAAAATGGTTATTAAGTGTAGTGAATTCATAATTGTTGTCATTTATTTTTTAAATTCATAACTAAAAGTAATTTTTCGGTATCTTCGTAAGACAGTTGTTGTATATACATGGATGTATTTTGTGCATTCTATTATTTATCATTATATTCTCTTATTGTTATTTTTATCATTTTATCATTTTATATCGATTTTGGATATATTTAAGCTCACAATTAATGAAACTAGCAATGATTTTGTAAGATTTTCTCTCGTTTTTTTTTGCGCAGAACTCTAATCATGACTGGGAAAATAAAATGTATTACTAACAAGCCGATAATTGATCAAAATATAACATATGCAACAGTCATAAAAACAAGAGCACATTCAATAATTTCATGAATAAATTCGCAATCTAGGCACTTGAAAACATCAAAATTTGCTAAGATATTCAGGGCAACATTTTGTTTTTGTAGCGCTGTATATTATACTGTTCTATAATGACAAGGGCATGAGTGCAAAAATCTGTTCGCAAAAAACAATTTGTATCAAAGAGTTTTGTTTGAAGTGAAGCGATTTTTTATTTCTGAGGATTGTACACAGGCCTGCACATCAAGCTAGACACTTTGGACTTTGTACCGTTCTTATGCCGTATGCGTATGGATCAGAATCGCACTACGAGTGTCTAACTTGATGTGCTGGCCTCTGTAGGTACTTATAGTAGAGGCTGTCCACCAGATTGTATGGAAGTTATAAATGAAGCCTTGCACTTTCACCTTAAACATCAAACCGTGCGCTATATCCGGTAGTTCTGGATTTTCGATGAGTTGTTTGGAATGTTGACCTTATGAATAATCCAAGTTTTTGACCTCGATATTTTTTGTATGCTCTCAATTATGTGGGCTTTATCGTTAAATAGGCCTTTTAAAATGAATTATAGTTTTAAGAACATGTTTGTATCCGGTGTAGTGTTTGTTAGATATAGGCTGCCAAAGGTATTAACAGGCTTAATTTAAAAAAAATGTGTTACAATAGCTCTAAAATCTACAGAGACGGCTTTAGCCTCAAATTAAAAAAAATACTTTAAAAATGTACTACAATAAGTAGTTCATCAGGATTTAATTCGACAAAAACTGAAGAAAGTTCTTTTTTAATTATTTTTAACAAGGTTACGTTTGGCGCTCGAGATCGAGAACTTTTATTCATGTGGCCTACATCATACAACTCAGCAGAATTTCAGAACTACTGGATCAAACACATGATGCCTTTCCTATCATGCACCAGAGTTACTAGGCTATCAGAAATGAGGAGATCCGTAAGAGAACCATAGTAACCGACATAGCTCACAGAATCGCTAAACTAAGTGGTAGTGGGCAGAGTACATAGCTCTTAGAACAGATGGCCGTTGGAGTAATTTAAAGTTCTCGAGTGGCGACCGCGCACCATAAGATGTAGCGTAGGCAGGCCTTCTATACGTTGAACCGACGACTTGGTGAAGGTCGCGGGAAACAACTGGATGCGATCGTCGTGGAAATCCTTGTGGGAGCCCTTTGGAGCAGTGCACGTCTTTCGGCTGATATAATGATCTTAAATATTTAGGGTTGCTACCCTAGTTAAAATATTTTTATTTTTTACTCAAAAATGGCTCTTAAGATTTTGATGAAACTTCTTTCCTCAAAAAATACTTTAACAGGATGTAACTGCGTAAATGTTTATAGGACTTTATAAGACCATTTGTTAGTTTATTATTCCAGGAAAAATCTAAATAACGTAGAAAACCCCATACAAATCCAAAATAAATAAATTTAAATACTTGTAAATAGTGCGTCGGTGGCGTAATGGCAAGGGCCGCTACCTCCTGTCGGGGAATCCTGCCATGTACCAATGTGTTTTCGAATTTCGATTTCATAATATGTACGTTTTCTGGGCCCGCGTAGTCGACTAAGGCCCGATCGCCGTAATTCAGGGAAGGCTCGAGCCCCTCGGTGGGGACGTATATGAGCTGATATGATGAAATATTGCATCGAATCTTGGTATTCATTACTGATAAGTAAGCTCAATGTTAATTTTTTAATTTTTGTATGCCTGTCTTCGCTGTACGATGAAAACTTCGCGAAAAAGTATGCACAGCGAGGCTGCACAATTTATTTTGTTTTTAGGAAGAGTTATAATATCTCTTTAATTTTGAACAAATAAACTGACTTCAAACAGGAAACTAAGGTTCCCTTCGATTTATCTGGTATGCCATCATCTGATCCTGGTTTCCTTATCATGATACCACTGTTGGGATATCTCCTTTCCAACAAAAAAAGAGCCATCAAAATCGGTTCATAAACGAAGAAGTTATCCGCAAACACATATAATATATATACAGGGTGTAACAAAATTGGTGTAGGTCCTGTTAACTGGTGGTTCTACACGTCATACTGAACATTTTTCTCCAAGGAACCCATAGTCAATTCTCAAAAAAAATGTGGACCCTCCATAGTAAAATGCACAAAATTGGTCCTTCAGCTGATCGATTTGTATAAGGAGTGAAAAAAAATTATAACGTTTTCAGCAAAGTCGTAGAACAAAAGTTGTTCAGTATGATGAGTAGAAGCCTCAGTTAACGGGACCTATACCAATTTTGTTACAGCCTGTATATACGGTCGAATTGAGAAATCTCCTCCTTTTTTGAAGTCGGTTAAAAACTACCGACCCGATCATAAATATTAGAAATCTACACAATCCCTGATGGCTATAGGCTAAAGAATAAAATATTGTTTATTATAAACCACGCTCGTAAGCCGCAAAACTATATCCATGCGGGAGAAGCCGCAAACACAAGCTAGTTACACATAACGTTAGATCTTGAAAATGTTAGTCGCACCTCGCGCCACTAAATCCAATTTGAACGAGGCCTGGCGCCCTCATAGGCGGCTGGATATTGAGGAAATGACACACACGTTTCGGGTCACATTTGTGTTATACAGGTTGTAGAAATTCAGTGTTGGTTCACGGGACTTTTAATTATGGAAAAAATCCTTACTAATATTATACATGTGAAAATGTGTTTGTTTGTTTGTTACCTTTTCACGCTTCAATGCCTTAACCAATCTTAATGAAATTTGGCATGCAGGTATCCTGTGTCACGAGAAAGGACATAGGCTACTTTTATCCCGTGAAAATAGCTTAGCCCGATGCAGTTTCTGAGGGAACTGAAAAAAACTATTTTTTGGTTAATTTCTTTAACATCCCAACGGAACAATGGATTGTTGTGATTTTTTGCACTGAGATGGTTAAGGGGGTGGGAAATGACATGATTTATAATAAGCATATCCTGAGATAGTTCCCGAGGGATGTGGAAAAAATCATGCCCACCCTCGCGAGCCGCTTGCGGCTCGCGCACCGCGCACCCTCTATGACAGTCATTACAACGATGTCCACGCGGATGAAGCCGCGGGCAAAAGCTAGTTAAAAAAAATCGATTAGCTTATTGTTCATTTTTGTGAGATAATTTTATATTGGATCTGAAGAAGAGTTAAATATTTTTGTATTGAAAATTTGATAGTGTAGTTAAATTTAATATTGGGGCTTTCCCCGTACTAAATCTTTATTTAGGGTTGAGATTTGGAGGACTGATGATCGATCACAAAAAAAATAGTATTAATAATATACTAAAAATATGGCTATTTTTAAAGTTTTGAAACAAATTTGGATTTAGGGTGGAAAATAGAAATACATGTGTTGGGCTGTTTATGGATTTATCCAAAGCTTTTGTCTGTGTTGTACATGAAATCTTGCTTAACCTTCAACTGGTGACGTGAATGTGAGTCACAGTATTGGAGAGGTGACGTCATTATGACGTATCAATAAAAAGCCATAAATACTGTAGATTAAGTGTAAGGGAAATAAAATAGATGATCTTATGTAAATGTAGGTTAGTTTGTTTCTAAAATAAAACACACTCTTGACATATTAAACGTAAACTTAACTTTATTCATACACTTGAACTTAATACTGAATTTTGGTCTGTGTTTTGGTAGACATGAGATCTATTGACATAAAATTCATGAAACTGAAAAGAAAAATAACAA
Organism: Coleophora flavipennella; assembly: GCA_947284805.1. NCBI lineage: Eukaryota > Metazoa > Arthropoda > Insecta > Lepidoptera > Coleophoridae > Coleophora > Coleophora flavipennella. The sequence continues at coordinate 13,424,193 of OX369264.1, read as the reverse complement.
CCAGCCTTATTTTCTCATTAAGACTTAGGTAATTAATAAAAAAAATCATTTTTTGCATATTGGTTACACACAAAAAATAATTTGATTCATTTTCAATGAAATTTTACAACAACAGCTCACAAATAAAACATAACACTAAAGGTGACGTAACGTCAAAATGACGTCGGGTACCATCTAATACCTAAACTGTGCGCGTGCGACGTCCGTTCTGTGTATCGGCCGACGCCAAACTGCACACGAGGCAGCTACTAGGGGGCGCGAACGCGGGGAGCAAGCCGTTTCTGAGAAATACAGTGTTTTTGTCGTTGCGACGTCAAATTGACGGTACGTCACCAGTTGAAGGTTAAACAACTAGAAAATATTGGGTTGCAGGAGAATGCCTTGAAATTATTAGAGTCTTATCTTTCTAACAGAGTGCAAGCCACAATTGTTGAAAAGTATAATTCAAATACAAATACGCTAGAAAAAATTCAATCTGACTTTAGAAAAATACGATTACGTGTCCCACAGGGAAGTGTTCTGGGAACTCTACTATTCCTTATCTATATAAATGAGCTACCTTTGGTGATCAATCATCTCTGTGTTTTGTTTGCTGATGATGCTACTATTTTTATACCAAAGGATATTTTGAGTAATCATGAATATATCAATGAAATATGTAACACTATTGACATGGCTACAGAATGGTTGACATCAATTAATTTGAAATTAAATCTAGATAAGACTAAATTTATAGAATTTAGGAATTACAATAAGGAAACACATTATTTAAATATCATTATTTGTAATTAAGCAGTAGAATTAGTTAATGACATAAAATTTTTAGGAATTACAATAGATACTCATTTGAATTGGAAATCTCATATTGAAAAGATCAACAAGAATATATCAAGTAAATGTTATGATTTGCCTATACTAAGTAATGTGACTTCAACAGAAGTTAGTCGAAATGCGTATTATGGCTACGTTTATCCACTTTTAACATTATGGCATCATATATTGGGGTAACTCTGTAAATGTTAACTCTAATTTTCTATTACAAATACGATGTCTAAGGATCATCTACAAAATACCTAGCACTGAGTCTCTAAGCTATGTATTCAAAGAACAAAAATATCTTAAGTAATTAGTATATATATACTGGAAATGTGAGTGTTTGTAAAAAACAATAGAGAACATTTTACTAGAAAAAATGAAATCTATCATAGAAATTTTCTACGCAGCCAATATAAATATGACATGTGTGTTGTGTTATCAAAAAGCTTCATCCCTACTAATATTATAAATGTGAAAGTAACTCTGTCTGTCTGTTACGCTTTCCCGCAAAAACTACTGAACGGATTTGGCTGAAATTTGGTAGGTAGACAGATTAGGACCTGAATTCAGACATAGGCTACTTTTTACCACGCACTGCGCACCCTCGAAAAGTCATAGAAACGTTGTCCACGCGGGTGAAACCGCGGGAAACAGCTAGTATTTAATAAAAGTGCTATAGTTGTAGGTGTCAAAATTTTTAATCACTTACCAATGTATATCAAGTCATTAGATAGTACTAAATTTAAAAAAACACTAAAAAATTGGTTGACAGACAAGGTATTTTATACTTTAGAAGAATATTTTTCGAATTAATTTCATCATCGTCATATCAGCCGAAGGACGTCCACTGCTGGACATAGGCCTCCCCCAAGGATTTCCACGACGACCGGTTCTGCGCTGCCCGCATCCAGCGGCTTCCCGCGACCTTCACCAGTTCATCGGTCTACCGAGTGCCTACACTACGTTTTCCGGTGCGTGGTCACCACTCGAGAACTTTACTACCCCAACGGCCATCTATTCTCCGAGCAATGTGCCCCGCCCACTGCCACTTAAGTTTAGCAATTCTGAGAGCTATGTCGGTTACTTTGGTTCTCCTACGGATCTCCATTGTTATGGGGGACTTTAACGCGAAACTGGGCAAACGAAGTGATGATGAGCTGAGAGTGGGGCAACTTGGATATGGAGAGAGAAATGCACGTGACAAGATGCTGGCCGACTTTATGGAGAGGTAGGGCCTCTTTATGATGAACTCCTTCTTCAAAAAGTCTAAACATCGAAAGTGGACATGGTTGCATCCCAATGGCGTAACGAAGAATGAGATTGACTTCATTTTGTCGACGAGAAGGCAAATATTCAATGATGTCTCTGTGATCAACTCAGTAAAAACAGAAAGCGATCATCGAATGGTAAGAGGCACATTGAATCTAAATACCAAGCTGGAAAGATGTCGACTGATGAAGTCTACGCTCCGACCAGCGCCCATTCAGCTCCAGCTTTCAGCTCAAGTTGTACAATCGCTTCGAATGCCTAGGAGACTGCGAGAATTTGGACGAGTATAACGACAGGTTCGTGGAAATTGTCCAAACGGTCGGGTCTAAGATTTTCAAAACTCGCCGTTCAAACAGTAATCTTATGCAAGAAAGACGCAAATTGGTTTTGCAGTCCTCTGAATACGCTACTCAGTATCGGCAACTTAACAAGCAGATCTCTAAGTCTGTAACTCGCGATTTGCGCCAGTACAATACAAATTATATTAAAGAGGCGATTGAGAACAACAAAGGCTCTAAAGTGTTTGCGAGAGATCTGTCGGTTGGACAAAGCCAACTAACCAAGCTAAAGACTGAGGATGGCAGGATCATATCGTCTAAGACTGAGTTGCTGGAAGAAGTTGAGAAGTTCTACGGACAATTGTACACGACCATACGTCTGCCTGTCAGCGATCTGGCTAAAGACCCAAGAGCAAGACTTACCCAACACTATACCGAAGATATCCCGGACGTCAACCTGTACGAGATTGGAATGGCTCTTAAACAGCTTAAAATGAATAAGGCACCGGAATTACGGCTGAACTTCTGAAAGCAGGTGGAACAACGGTACTTAAAGCTTTTCAGAAATTATTTAATTCCGTTATACTTGAGGGACAAACGCCTAAGGCATGGCACAGAAGTGTGGTCGTGCTTTTCTTCGAAAAGGGCGACAATACCCTGCTGAAGAACTACAGACCCATCTCACTTCTGAGACACGTCTACAAACTGTTTTCGAGAGTCATTACGAATCGTCTCGCACGCAGGTTTGACGACTTCCAGACTCCCGAACAAGCCGGTTTCCGAAAAGGATTTAGTACTATAGACCACATACATACGCTGCGGCAGAATATACAGAAGACCGAAGAGTACAATCAGCCACTATGCTTGGCGTTGGTGGACTATGAGAAAGCCTTCGATTCGGTCGAAACTTGGGCTGTGTTACAGTCTCTCCAGAGCTGTCAAATTGACTATCGATATATCGAAGTGCTGAAGTGTTTGTATGAAAACGCCACCATGTCAGTTCGCCTCCAGGATCAAAACTCGGAACCTATCCAGCTGCAGACAGGGGTGAGACAGGGAGACGTTATATCTCCGAAACTGTTCACTGCCGCCCTGGAAGATGTTTTTAAGCTTTTGGACTGGGGTGGACGCGGCATCAATATCAACGGCGAGTACATCACCCACCTTCGATTCGCTGACGATATCGTGGTCATGGCTAAGACTATGAACGACTTAGACACAATGCTCGATGGCCTCAGTAGAGCCTCTTAACAAGTGGGTCTTAGAATGAACATGGACAAGACGAAAATTATGTCAAACGTCCGTGTCATACCTACTCCTCTGAAGGTTGGAGGCTCTACACTCGAAGTTGTTACCAAATATGTATACCTGGGACAAACAGTCCAGTTAGGTAGATCCAACTTCGAGAAAGAGATCAATCGTCGAATCCAACTCGGCTGGGCAGCGTTCGGGAAGCTTCGCAATATCTTTACGTCCCAGATACCGCAGTGCCTTAAGACCAAGTTCTACGACCAGTGTGTGTTGCCAGTGATGACATATGGAACTGAGACATGGTCGCTTCCTATGTGCCTCATAAGAAGGCTCAAGGTCACCCAAAGGGCAATGGAGCGTGCTATGCTCTGCGTGATCGACTCAGAAACAAGGAGATCCGAATTAATTTACTTGCTTTTTATGTTTTAATTTTTTAATAAAATTATGACTATACTTTAAATGTTAAACCATGACTATTGTACGCCCGAAATGGGTAAACTGATATGGTACTAATTAATTTTATATTACTTAGTTTTGACAATAAATATTATCTTATTTTATAATACACATAGCACCCTGTATACATAATTTTGTTGTTATCATCGATTCTTAATACGTATGCAAATTTTCGATCTAATCCGACGTCTTAAAATGGGTACAAATCATCACGTTCAAACATAATGTTACTTAATTAGACAATAACAAGTGAAGCTAATTCATTGGTAGATGGATACATCAGGTGAAGCGTATAAAAAATCCATATCTAGAAGTAACAGTCCAGTAACCAATTAATAGTATATTTTGCAACTAGTGAATAAATGACGGATGTGAGTGCCATAGGTGAATCACCAGCAAGTGAAGGATTCTAACGAATGAAACACGACCGTAGGGAGTGATTCATAATGATTGAATCACGAGCGTAACAAGCGTAGCAAGTCATCCTTTATTGATTTTCGACACTACTCGCTACTCGCTAAGCTCGTGATTTAATTATTAGAAGCCTGAGCGACGCGAGTGATTCATGGCCCTCGATATAAATCCGTTTTATTTAAGATTTGCGTACTTACACCATGACTCTGAGAAAAAGGAGCGTTTAAGCGAAAATAGACATTTAATGAAGAAAAAAAGGAAATTTGAAGTGGCAGTAAGCAGGGCACATAGCTTACAGAATACATGGCCTTTGGGGCAGTAAAGTTCTTGAGTTGCAACCGCACACCGGAAAACGTAGCGTAGGAAGGCCTCCCACGCAGTGGACCGACGACCTGGTGAAGATCGCGGGAAGCCGCTGGATGCGGGCAGCGCAGGACCGGTTGTCGTGGAAATCCTTAACAGCTAAGTCGTTAGCAACTCATAACGTCCCCACAACTGGGGCATGGGTCTCTTCGCGAGCTAGGAATGGTTAAGACATACATACTCCACACAAGGGTGTCATGTCTGGGTTGGTGGAGGATGTAGGGCTAGTGGCGAACCCTCCTGTCAGATGATTTTTAACACGCCTATGGCACTGACACAGCCTAACGACTACCATTTAGTGATAGTATTTATATTGTAGTATATTGTATTGTATTGCAATTCAACATATTACAATAAAATGCAATGCAGTACAGTACAGTACAGTATAGTACAATACAATAAATACAGTTAAATACCGTTAAATACAATTCAATGCAATACAATACATTACAGTACAATACAATACAACACAATACAATACAACGCAACACAATACAATACAACGCAACGCAATGCAATAAAAAGCAATGCAATGCAATGCAATACAATAAATTCATTGTAGCTGTATAATTTGCAGAGTAATAACATTTTTTTAAATTTTCTTTTGAAGGTTTGGCGGGACGTATTTGTTATTTCTAATTACATTATTTTAACAGGCAAACAAAAAATATCTTAACGGTTCATAGAAAAAGTAATTCTTAGTGAAAAAACTCGCAAAGCAAATCAACAATGTGGCCTTCCTTCATGTTCAGTTAATTTAACTTTCAATTTTGTTTTCCTATCGAGTAGGCCGGCGGTAATTATTTCTTAAGTACTCGTAGAAGTTACAGATACTTCGATGCGACAGGAGAGACGAAGTCCACCCTCCCCCCTTCTTTGGGAGGTCTGTACAACGCTCAAGCGTACGAACGTAATAAGCAAGTTGACAAAGAAGCAATCAATGAATACTGAGCTTCGGAGCTCCGCTCGATACGCTGTGCTCCGCTCCGCTATGGCTTGAACTGTAGCCCGTTTTGCCGCCAATAATTCCTATTCAGTCTGACAACCGTGTCTGAGTTTTTCTTTCAATTACCTATTTCACGGACCTATTCGGCATCAATATATATTTGAGTTTTAGTGGTCATTGTTTAGTTTTTATTCTTTATGTACAGTTCTTTTTAAATTGTGTCCTATTTTCAAGCGACTTCCAAAAAGGAGGAGGTTCTCAATTCGACTGTATGTATTTTTTTTATGTGTGTTACCTCAAAACTTTTGACTGGGTGAACCGATTTTTATGATTCTTTTTTATTTGAAAGCTAGTGTTTTCCGTGTGGTCCCATATAAATTTTATCAAAATCGGTGTAGTAATTTATTAGAAAATTAACAAAAATCAAGAATAATAATGCAAAAATGTACTAAGTTGTTGTGATGGAAGTCGGTTTTTTAACGTGTTTAGCGTTTTCAATTATTCTATTTAAGATTACCGGATAAACTTAATTTAGTACTTTCCTTCATTCTTTATATGTCAACTAGCCCATTCGCCCGCGGCTACGCCCTCTTTGTTTTTATTTTCCTGTGAAAAAAAAAACTAGGACAAACAGCAATTCTGGCTCTATGCAGCGAAGTAAAAAATAAAAACAGCCAAGAAAGTGTCGTACTCCCGCACCGAGGGTTCCGTACCACCATACATTTGTGTAAAGAACCGTCACACATCAACGAGTTCTACAATTGGATTATACGATAAACTTTGTAAATAGTTGAAAAAATGCTCTTCATACATCGATATACTTACAGTCAATTCTCCAAATGTAATTGTAAGTTTTTAAACGCAAAAAAACTTTTTAATGTGATTTAACTAAAAATTATCAATTTTCGGATCTTTTTCTTTATTTGTGCCTTAAGATCTTGCTTATTGCAGAATTTCATGATTCAATGTCAACGCAGTTTTGATTTATGACTATCAGAAAGAGTGTAATTTTTACCTATTCTGAATAAACACCTTGAAATCTTGAAAAATCTTTTTGCGTGTGTCAAAAAATGCAACTTCATTTGCCTTATTAGGGTTCCGAAGTAAAAAAGAAACTTTTATAGTTTCGCCATGTCTGTCTGTCGGTCGCGGACAAAAAGGACAGACGGACAGACAGACGTCTTTCCGCGGCTTAGATCAAAGACTATTAATACTAGAAAGCTGTAATTTGTCATGGGTATACATATTAATATTAATATTAATAATAAAAACGTCGGTGGCTCAACCGGTAACGACTCGGTCCATCTAACCAGAGGTACCGGGTTCGTACATACTTAAAACATCGTGAGGAAACCTGCACACGCCTGCGAAGAAACTCGAAGGTTGTGTGTGAAGTCGACCAACCCGCACTGGGCCCGCGTGGTCGACTAAGGCCTAATCGCCCTGATTCAGGGTAGGCTCGAGCCCCTCGGTGGGGACGTATATGAGCTGATATGATGATACATATTATTAATCACACTGATAAGTGGTACAATAAAATCGTGAGAAAAAATTTTTTTAGGGTACGTTCCCTTTATGTAAAGAGAGGGTGATTATTTATGTTGACGTGCCCTAGCGTGTGGCGTATCGTTGAAGAGATATTTCAAAACTACTGTAAGTTTTGCTAAAACCATTTTTAGATTCAGATTATTGATGTGTAACATCTTTGCTCTCGCTTTCCTGCAATTTGTGGGAGTGATTTCGTGAAATGGGACGGAAATGTGTAACATGGGACGGAAATGTGTAACAGGAAGTCGCGAAAGCGCGGAATTCTACTTTACGAGAGTCCGACTCGCACTTGGTCGGTTTTTTTCGTTACTGTTAGATCCGCCACCCAGGTACAATATCGTCATCAAATCTAACTAACCTAAAGTATTTTGTCACATGTTACACATCATATGCGAGTACTGTAGGTCTCGCTCGAATTTTTTTTTATGCATTAAAGTCCTTTTTTTTGTTATAGTCAAGTTACCAGTTAAATCGCTATTATAGGACATCTGAAAGAAAATTTAAATATTAGAACATTTGTAATCAACTTAAAAGGAAAACTGTCATGGAGTAATAGTCGACCAACTTAGATGTGCAATTAGATTTGTAAAAAGTTCATAGAACTTCCATACAAAATGTTCTTTTACCAACTGCAAAACCATTTTGTATTCATATTTTTTTCCGAATAAGACTCACACTTGGCCAGTTTTTTGATTGCTTTGATAATTCCTATTTTTACAGCCCCAAGAAACCATAGACATAGTATTTGGTATTATTTTCATCTTGATATCTCCACGCGTTCCTGAGATAAAGGGTTTTGACAAACAGACAGACGGACAATCAAGGGATTCTATGAGGGATCCTTATTCTCGATTTGCGGTACGGAACCCTTAAAAACTAAGATTGGCGATGTCAATTAGACGAACAAATTAAAACCCACAACCGACACCAATTAAAATAATTCCATCGGGTTTACGCCGATTTAAATGAGTGTTAATAATTAAACTATTAGTTCGTCGGAAACGTCACCTCAAACTAATGACTTTCGATTCCCGTAATGAAATCAACAATCGTTTTACAAACAAAACACGGGAAATCGAAACACTGTCGTGGTTTGTCGACAATAAGATGGACAAATTTATTACGTTAGGTTTGCGTAATTAATTTAGACGAGTACAATTTTTTACTACATTGCTACAAACACGAGCAACAAAAAAAAATTAATCACTCAGTGATGAGTGTTGGTGGCGTAGCGGCTAGGGCCGCTACCTCCAGTCCAGGAGGTCGTGGTTCGAATCCTGCCACGTACCAATGTGATTTAGAATTTAGATTTCATATGTACGTTTATCCGACGCTCTTACGGTGAAGGAAAACGTCGTGAGGAAACTTGCACACAACTGAGAAGAAACTCGAAGGTTGTGTGTGAAGTCGACCAACCCGGTTTGGGCCCGCGTGGTCGACTAAGGCCCGATCGCCCTAATCCAGGGTAATCTCGAGCCCCTCGGTGGGGACGTATAAGAACTGATATGATGAATCACTCAGTGATGAAAAAAAACAACACAACCTTATAAAAACATTACCCCTCTTTTACGGGAAGTTGGCCAAAATGTATCCTATGTCACTCACGGGATCAAGACAATAGTAACTACACTCCGCGCTCTAAAATCCATTAAACAGTTTAGAAGATGTCGTGGAATAAAGAAACATAACATGTTGAATTTATACATAAATACATACATATTTACATTTGAAGGTTGTATGTGAAGTCGACCAACCCGCACTGGGCCCGCGTGGTCGACTAAGGTCCAATCGCCCGTTTAGGATAGGATCGAGCTCATCGGTAGTAACGTATATGAGCTGATACGATGATGACCCAATCTGAATTGAAAACAACAACATTTGAAATCGGAAGAAACTTTAGAATTAAAAAACTAAATTAATTTGTGAAATTATAATTAATTAGTTGTAGTAAATTAAAAGAGTAATATCCTATATTTATTTTTGATGTTTAACATCTTTGCTCTCGCTTTCCTGCAATTTGTGGGAGTGATTTCGTGAAATGGGACGGAAATGTGTAACATGGGATGGAAATGTGTAACAGGAAGTCGCGAAAGCGCGGAATTCTACTTTACGACAGTCCGACTCGCACTTGGTCGGTTTTTTTCGTTACTGTCAGATCCGCCACCCAGGTACAATATCGTCATCAAATCTAACTAACCTAAAGTATTTTGTCACATGTTACACATCATATGCGAGTACTGTAGGTCTCGCTCGATTTTTTTTTTTTGTTTAGCGATCCCCTTACGCGAAGACTCTTAGATCAGAATATAACAACTTACAATAAACTTGACAAACAGACAGACGGAAAATCAAGTAATTCTATAAGGGATCCTTGTTCTCCATCTGAGGTAGGGAACCCTAAAAACTAAGATGGGCGATGTCAATTGGACGAACAAGTTAAAACCCACAACCGAACCTAAAAACAATTAACTCTTTTTTTGTATGAAGTTGTGTAAAAACAAGCTGACAAGACACACAAGCTGATCGGTCGGTGGCGTAACGGCAAGGCCCGCTACCTCCTGTCCGAGAGGTCGTGATTCGAATCCTGCCACGTACCAATGTGTTTGCGTATTTCGATCTCATTTGTACATTTATGCGACGACGCTGTTACGGTGAAGGAAAACATCGAGAGGAAACATTCGAAAGTTGTGTGTGAAGTCGACGAACCCGCACTGCGCCCGCCCGTTCAGGATAGGATCGAGCCCATTGGTAGGGACGTATATGAGCTGATACGATGATGACCCAAGCAGAATACCTACGAAATAAACTTTAGAATTAAAAAACTTAGAATTAAGTTGTGAAATTATTAATAATTAGTTGTAGTAAAGTAAAAGAGTTGTATTCTGTTTTTATTTTATTGATTTGACTTGAGTTTGATTTTATTGACGCGACGACTCTTACATCAAAATATAACAACTTATATTAAACTTGACAAACAGACAGATGGACAATCAAGTGATTCTATAAGGGATCCTTTTTCTCCATCTGAGGTATGGAACCCTAAAAATTAAGATTGGCGATGTCAAGTGGACGAACAAATCAAAACCCACAACCGAAAACGTGAAGGAAAACATCGTGAGGAAACCTGCACACGCCTGCGAAGTAACTCGCAGGTTGTGTGTGAAGTCGACCAACCCTTACTGGGCCCACGTGGTCGACTAAGACTCGATCGCCCTACTTAGGATCCAGCCCCTCGGTGGGGACGAATATGAGCTGATACGATAATGAGGAAATTAAACTTAAAGGGCCAAGACATATTAATTTCTACTTTTAAGCGGTTTCTTTGTCGGGGGTTTTTTAAATTTCAAATTTAAGTCTTATATTTTCATGCTTTTTAAACTTTACGTATCCCAAACACAATACCTTTGTGTTGGTAAAGTTGGGTATCCTGCAGATCCCAGGAGATGCAAGGTATTTAATGAAAATCAATTATTTTTTCATATAAAAAAAATATTTCGAAAAAGTAGAAAAGTTATATAATACATAATCTTTTAAATTAATTTCATGTCTTACTATTTTCGACACTTTTCTATACAGTAGTTCAATCCTTACTATTAAAAATGTGAAAATGTATTTGTTTGTTTGTTTTAATAACCTTCTCACGCTTTAATATTTCTACCAATATCGATGAAATTTGGCATGCAGGTAGCTGGAAAAGACATAGGCTTCTTTTTATACCGTAAAAATAGCTTAGTCCGATGCAGTTCCTGAGAGAACTATAAAAATATAATTTTTTTGGTGAATTTCTTTAACATCGCAACGGAACAATGGATTGTTGTGATTTCTTGCACAGAAATGGTTGAGGGGGTGGGCAATGACATAATTTACTAATAAGCATATCCTGACATATTCCCGAGGGATCTGGGGTAAACTCTTTTTTACGCTCTCGCACGTCAGCGTCGCAACGGAGCAACGGATTGAAGTGTTTTTGTACAGAATTGGTTGAGGGGGTGGGAAGTGTCATAGACTGCTAATAAGAAAAGACCGATATTGTTCCTGAAGGATCTGGAGAAAACTCATGTCCTTGCTCGCGAGCCGCTTGTTGCTCGCGCACCACTCACGTTCAAAGACAGTCATAAAAAGTATGTCCACATTTGTTACGTTGATTTGAGGCCATAGCCATAAAATATAAGTAATTTAAAAACAACAAAAAACAAATTTAGTTTCAAGAAATCGTTTGTTCGATTTTTAAATTAATTTTCTAAATGAAAACGGCGGCATTTTCTAGTTATGATATTCGTGTAATTATTTCGTATAACTTTAAGCGTGGCTTGACTAAACAAAAATGTTTCCAGGAAATGAATAGTGCACTGAGGGAAACTTGTCCATCTCTGAGGACCATAGAACGGTGGTATATTCAATTCAATCGCGGCAATTTTAACTTGGAGGATGAAGCAATGTCTGACAGGCCGATAGAAGTGAGTACCGATAATAACATTGAGGCTGTACGAAAACTAATGGATGAAGACCGACGTGTGACATATCAACAGATCGAGGAAACCCTCAAGTTAAGCGCACCAACTGTTCGTCGGATTCTTCACGACCATTTGAAAGTACGGAAACTTTGTTCTCTCTGGGTACCACACTTGATGACTGACGTGCTAAGGGAGCAACACGTGACTTGGTGCAAGTATCGAGTACTTGGCTCTTGCATCAAGATAACGCCCCTGCACATCGAGCCGGCAAAACTACGAACTATTTGCACCAAGCTGGAATCAAATTGTTGGGACACCCTCTGTTACGGATGCATACCCCTTCCCCCCGCGACGATGCTTTGCCTCACCCCTGGGACACCTAATTTATTACCAAATAAGGACTTGAATTTCTTTTGCAAAACGACGCGTGGCCGTTAGCCAATGACAGTCGTTAGGGGTGAGGTGAGGCGGGGTTAGACGCGAAATCGCTCTGTGAATTTGAATTATGTTCGTTCAGTCGCTCGCCGTATGCTGTTTGTTTTGGTTTGGACAATAGACACGTTATTTTCAATATCGTTGTTTTCTGTTTTCGCCACGACCCTTGCATGCTTCGTGCTGCACAGTTGGTCCTATCGTACCGGATTTATTATTTGTGTTGCGTGTGTACCTAAAAGTGTGCAAAAATGGTGAAAACAAGAAGCCAAGACGACGCGGCGATACAAGACGGAGAAGTAACGCCCGAGTCCTCCGAACAACAGACCCCCGGCATGGGGCTATTGTCACATCAGTTCCCGGGCGTGGGGCTCCAGGGACAGGAGGTTCCCACCGTCACCAGCGACCTCAACGGCGGTTCCAACGACGCATTACAGTCCACACGGCCATTGACCCCTACGCTCACGACACTCGCGTTCCCGCTATCGACGCTGACACAACCTGGGGACAGGCGCGAGGACGAGAACTTCGACACAGGGTCAAAGACGAGACAATCGAAAATTGCGCTAGCCCGCGCGAGACTCGAGCTAGCCGCGGCAAAGCTAGCTCTACTGGAAGCTGCAGACGACTCGACACCTGCAACTTTGTACGAGAATACTGTTCCATTGGCAGGCATACCATCACAAAGCAGTACGAGTACACCGACAAGCATCCAGCGTACCATCACGGCACCGTACGCTAACATCACACACGACGGCGACGCGATGCGCGGTGACAGGCCACCGCCATCAGCGCCGCCCACGGCTGCGCATTACTACACAGCGCCGCCGCCGACGCCGCAGCAACCGTTGCGGCCGCCATCGCCGCCGCTGCGACAGCATGGTTGCGACGACTCAGCGATGGATCTAGCAGCAGCCATATTAAAGGTAGCTCGCGGGGACCGGCCCCCCGCGAGTCACAGGTACCCAGATTTACCTTACTTTAACGGTAGCAGTAGTGAGTGGCTGTATTTCAAAGCGGCTTTCGATCAGTCAAAGGCTGCCTTCTCGGAGTATGAGAATGTTGCTCGACTACGGAAGAGTCTGAAAGGACTAGGCTTCGAAGCCGTGAAGGGTTCATTTATTTGTAACATGAAGGCGGAAGACATAATGTATAAATTGGAGGCGCGCTTTGGCCGGCCTCACGCACTTGTGACAAGTGAATTGGAAAAACTGCGGAGTTTACCAAAATTGACAGATAATCCTAGAGATGTGTGTATCTTTGCATCCCGAGTAGATAATATTATCAGCACTGTACGGGCATTAAATAAATCTGAGTATTTATATAATACAGACGCCATAAATATTATAACTGACAAATTAACCACCGTACTAAGGAACAGATGGTATGACTTTGAGTTCAATAGTAAAGATAGCGATCCGGGGCTTATTAAATTATCACGCTTCCTGGAAAGAGAGGCTGATTTGAATGCGAGACACGCTAAAGCTGAGGTGATAGACAATAATATCCATCCAAGACCCCATAGAATAATGAAAGTTACACATTTTAACAATAAAAATGTATGTGCTGCCTGTAGTGAAACTGGCCACACACCAACTACATGCTTAAAATTTAAGGCTATGCCTGTGTCTGAAAGATGGGAAGTAGCTCGACAAACAAAACTATGTTTCAGGTGCCTGACTAAAAGAAAGTGGCAACACCGGTGTAAGAGTGTTAAGTGTGTGGTGCGTGGGTGTGAATACTACCACCACCGACTACTGCACAACGATGACGGACCGCAGCCACAACGTAGTCACTCGCCGAGTGCCGAGGGTGGCACTTCTACACGACCAGCGGAGAGCAGTGCTTGCACGAGGACAGCTGAAGACTGCGCCTTCACCCAGGCGGCTGGCTGTAGCGCGCTGCCACTCTACGGTGGTGCGCGTGTGTCCGAGGGCGGCATGGACGCGCTCACTGGCACCATGGACGTGCATGCCTGCGACGCAGCTTGGCAGCCTGCAGCGGTGACATCCACATGGGCACCACGGGCAGCGAGCACTTTCCTAAAAGTATTACCTGTTAAATTAACAGGTCCAAAAGGTACTGTAAACACTTATGGTTTGCTTGATGATGGCTCCACTGTAACCCTGCTGACTGCAGACATAGCCCAGAAAATAGGTGCACAGGGCCCAGCTGCTCCCTTTTATATCGAGGCAGTTGGTGGAGCACGTGTGGAAGCCTTAACTTCATGTCGGGTGAAATTTAGCATCTGTGGACAGCATAGTAGTAATAATTTTGAAATTGAAGCGCGGACTATTGACAAGCTGGACATAACTGCACAGTCTGTAAAGGCTGAGGCGCTTCAGGGTTGTGAACATCTAAGGGATCTGTCTCATCAACTTATATATGAGGTCGGTGAGCCAACAATACTTATAGGCCAGGATAACTGGGAACTCCTCTTGACAACTGAGGTACGCCAGGGCGCTAAAGGTCAACCTGTGGCTTCCTTGACACCATTAGGTTGGGTTTTGCATGGCCAACGACATAGCTATGTACCCTCCTTAACTTTAAGGCACCGCTGCAATCATATAAGCCGCACTGGTTCCCTGGAGCGGCTGGTCCAAGACCACTTTAAGATGGATGCCCTTGGGGTAGAACCGCGCAAGCCACACTCGGACCCAGAGAGCCGTGCCTTGCAGATTCTACAGAACACGACACGCCCTCTACAACAAGGTGGTTATGAAACAGGTTTGCTGTGGAAGAAAGAAGGTAAGCCCTTCCCGAACAATTATACTGCAGCACTCAGACGACTGGAAGGTGTGGAAAAGCGGCTCAACAAGGATCCACAACTTCAGGAAAAATACAAGGAACAGGTAGATTATTTGTTGAACAATGGGTACGCTGAACTGGCACCAACTCCAGCGCCTACAGACAAAACTTGGTACTTACCACATTTCCCAGTATTAAATCCAGCAAAGCCTGATAAGGTGCGCATAGTCCACGACGCCGCTGCTTGTACTAATGGCGTCTGTCTGAACGATTACTTGTTGACTGGTCCTGATTTATTGAAGTCGTTACTAGGGGTTCTCATGAGATTTAGACAAAAGAGGGTGGCAGTAAGTGCTGATATCAAAGATATGTTCCTGAGGATAAAGATGAGGGAGTGTGACAGAGATGCCTTACGCTTCCTTTGGCGTGATCAGCCTGGTACTGCAACCACTGAATATAGGATGACATCGGTACTCTTTGGCGCTACGTGTTCCCCTAGTACGGCTATATTTGTCAAAAATTATAATGCACATAGGTGTGAAGATGAGTTCCCTCAAGCCGCAAGCTCCATAATAAACAATCACTATATGGATGATTTTTTACAGAGCTTCGATTCGCCGGAGGAGGCCAACTGTGTGTCGAGAGCAGTGGACGAAGTGCATCGCCGTGGAAACTTCCAGCTGCAGAAGTGGGCATCGAACGACCGTGCTGCCATCGCGGGGCTCGCCGCGGTAGCTGGGAGCGCACACGTCACCATACTCAAAGAGGAAAAAGTGCTGGGGCTTGTATGGCGTCCTGCCGACGACACCCTTAGTTTTAATACTTCTAATATTTCTACATTTGATTGTAAAGTCCCGACGAAGAGACAGCTTTTGAAGGCTGCGATGTCACTTTTTGACCCACTGGGTTTAGTGACACCTATAAGTATACAAGCTAAACAGATCCTCCAGGATACTTGGCGTAACAATATTAGCTGGGACGAGCCCCTTCCACCAAAGATATTGCAAACCTGGCATTCATGGTTACAGGCTCTAGAAAACTTAAAGGGACTTGCTTTGCCCCGTTGTTACCCCAAGTACAGTGACGCAAAAGAACTTGAATTGCATGTATTCGTGGACGCGAGTGAGGTTGCCTACGCTGCTGCAGCTTATTGGAGATCAATAGATGGTAAAGGCAAAGTATTTATCTCACTCGCGGCGGCGAAAGGGCGCGTAGCGCCCCTCAAGATAGTTTCAATACCTAGACTGGAATTACAGGCGGCCGTGCTGGGAGGACGACTGGCGTGCGCCGTCGAGAGGGAGCATGAGCGGCGCCCCGTCCGACGCGTGATGTGGTCCGACTCGCGCACCGTGCTCGCGTGGCTGCGCGCGGGTTCACACTCCTTCAAACCGTTCGTCGCGCATCGCGTCGCTGAACTGGAAGAGACGACCGACACGGCACAATGGCGCTGGGTTCCCTCCGCCCATAACCCAGCCGATGACGCTACGCGTAAACCACCATCCGATTTCTCAGCATCACACCGTTGGTTCACTGGACCTGACTTTCTTTACCTAGGGGAAACGTTATGGCCACAGAATGATAATCCGCTCACACTCATAGAAACAGGCGAAGAACGCACTACGACTGCATCCACAGTCTCCCACACACAACTGAAAGAAGCTTTACCCGAGGTAAGACGCTTCTCCTCTTGGCTGCGACTAATAAGGAGTACGGCGCGAGTACTGCAATTCATCGACCGCAGCAGAACCCACATGACTACATCTGCGGCTACTCACAATCGACGCGTCGACCCAACCGATCCAAAATGGAAAGGTACCCGTCGCGCCGCGCCTACTAGAGCTGGGGCGCCCGCACGTGCAGACACGAGAAGCGCCACCTATGTGCCACTGCCGGCGCAATACGCACGACGCGCTGAAATACTATGGATACGCGCACTGCAAGAACAAAGCTTCCCAACTGAGCTACGAGATGTCGCCGGCGGGAGAAAGGTATCGAACAATAGTCGCTTACGCCAACTCTCCATGTCCATCGACGAGGACGGCGTACTGAGATTACGCTCAAGAACTACTGCCGCGACAGACATAGACGGACAGACACAGTCACCGGCAATACTGGATGGCGATCACGCATACTGTAGACTGTACATCGACTGGATCCATCGGGAGCTTCACCACAGTGGGGTCGAGCACGTAACCAACCAAGTGCGCCAGAGACACTGGGCGCTGCGCTTGCGGCCTACTGTTCGATCAGTCATCAAGCAGTGCCAGCCCTGCCGCCTACGCCGCGCTGTTCCTCCCGTACCGCCAACCGGAGACCTGCCACCTTGCCGCCTCGCGCATCATCAGCGTCCTTTCACACACACAGGCGTAGACTACTTTGGACCACTGTCTGTCACCGTAGCGAGACACCATGAGAAACGCTACGTCGCCCTCTTCACATGTCTCACAACCAGGGCCGTTCATTTAGAGGTTGCTTCTTCTCTAGCCGCCGACGCTGCGATTCTTGCACTTCGACGAATGATGGCGCGCCGGGGGAGTCCGGACACTATATGGAGCGATAACGGAACCAATTTCCATGGTGCGGATGCCGAGCTACGCAGGGCAGCACTATCGTCACTACAGCGAGAGGCCGACGTACGACACATTAATTGGCGATTTATCCCACCTGGTGCACCATTCATGGGCGGTGCATGGGAGAGGTTGGTACGTTCTGTAAAGACTGCACTAAGTACTACGCTCCACAACCGACACCCTCACGAAGACGTGCTCCACACTTTACTGACAGAAGTGGAACTTACGGTTAACTCAAGACCGTTGTCCCATGTACCAGTTTCGGCGGAAGATGATGCTGCTCTCACCCCGAACCACTTTCTACTCGGCGGTCCTTCAAAAGTCCCGCTACCTGGGACATTCGTAAGGGAGGATGAACTCAAACGCTCACATTGGCGTGCATCACAGCGCCTGGCGGATCTCTTTTGGCAACGCTGGGTACGGGAAGTCCTACCGCTACTGCAAAACCGGCGGGAGCCGCATGGTCGAGGCGAAGCCATCAAGGTGGGTGATTTAGTTGTCATTGTGGACGAGACACTCCCGAGGAACGTCTGGCCTAAGGGCAGAGTTGAGCGGATTCATCCAGGTACAGACGGGATTGTAAGGGTTGTAGATGTCAAAACGAAAAACGGTGTGATGCGTAGGGCAACAAAGCGTGTAATAATAATACCTACAGAATAGATTTGCCAATTTAATTGTATTTCAATTTGGAATAGAAAAGAAAAATTTAATATTTGATGTAAATTATGTAAATCTTAATTTCAATTATGGCATCAGTATCATCAAAATTATTCATATTTAGAAATGTAAAAGTCAATGTGACAACATATTATTTTACAGATAATATAGGACACCCTGTAGATTTATTGTTGTTTGTTCATTTAGATTGTTTGGTTGATTTTGGATTTCATACTTTGTGATTGTGATTATAAATTTTACTTAAACTTGGCAATTAGTAAGACTCAGTGTAATTAATTACAACTTGTTATTAGGTACTATCAAGGAAGATTTAATGTACTATCTCAGAAATTTAATTTTATTTGACTTACATTAGATCTTGATGACTTAGCTTCAACTCTAAATTGAATTAAAATAATAGTCAAACTTGTATTTTAGATTCTATGTTGGGATTTTATTATGTACAATTAGTATAATTTACACAGATGTAAAACTGTTTATAAATTATTTGTAAAGGCCTTGACCATCCCACATTAAGGAAAAATAACTTACATTTATTTTATTTGTAATAAGTAAAAACTGTTTATTTTATTGCGTAGTGACTGTTAACAGCCTATGTACTTGGTTATGTATTTAGGGATGGGATGGTAGTATGCATCGGTAACACGTTTAATTTATTTCATTTAGACAATTTTTTTTATGCACATTGCAGGTGCACGGCGGGAGAAATGTTACGGATGCATACCCCTTCCCCCCGCGACGATGCTTTGCCTCACCCCTGGGACACCTAATTTATTACCAAATAAGGACTTGAATTTCTTTTGCAAAACGACGCGTGGCCGTTAGCCAATGACAGTCGTTAGGGGTGAGGTGAGGCGGGGTTAGACGCGAAATCGCTCTGTGAATTTGAATTATGTTCGTTCAGTCGCTCGCCGTATGCTGTTTGTTTTGGTTTGGACAATAGACACGTTATTTTCAATATCGTTGTTTTCTGTTTTCGCCACGACCCTTGCATGCTTCGTGCTGCACACCCTCCTTATAGTCCGGATCTAGCGCCATGCGACTTTGCACTATTCCCTTATGTAAAAAAACAACTGAAGGGACGCAAGTTTTCGAGCGATGACGAGCTTATAGGAGCTTTTGAGGAGATATGCGGCTGTGTTCCAGAAGTATACTGGAGCAATGTGTTCAGCACCTGGTTTACACGTATGAAGACCTGCATTACTGCCGGTGGTGACTACTTCGAAAAATAAAAATATTCCACAAAGTACGACAAAACTTATGTAGCGCCCTAGTATATATAAATAATAATAATAAAATCTGTAATATTTTTTTAGAAAAACGGCTGTGACATTTCGACGAACATACAGACAGACAGACGGACATGGCAAAACTGTAAGTGTTCCTGGCTTGACCAAAGTATACATATTATTACTAACATACAGTATGGACACTCCCTACCGCTCTCTAGATTCCAACCTCAACCTCTTGTCACCCAGATTGAATCAGATTGGTTATTTTGGTTCTCGAACGTATGTAATTTCGCCGTGATTTCGTTTGCTCCGTCATTTGTTTTTAGAAATGTAATTTCACGATCGTTGTATGCAGTGTTCGGGGTGTGGCTTGACTATAAAACCCGAATTAAAAAGAAAAAAAGTGGATTTTGGGATGCTTTTAAGATCATCAGCCGTGTACCTAGATGGACTTGGATCTTTCTTTCTAGTCGTATTTTCGACCCATTTCTGCGGAGACATGACTTGCAAAGGTTGGTACAAGTCACAAGAGTGTAGCCTTTTCTTTTCATTTCATCAATTTTAGAAATGTAAATAAAATGGGTGTAGCCTATTCGAGACTGAGTTAGGTTAATAATTCATTTTTTTTCAACATCTCACCTGGTGGTAAGTGACGATGTTGCCGAAGATGGAAGCGGGCTTATCTTATCTTCATGCCGGAACACACCAATGATATCAACATTGATATTGGGCGGCAAGACTTAGATAAGATGGTGGTAGCTAGCCAGGCGGGCTTAGAAAATGCCCTACCACCAACCAAACCGAGTCTTACAATTGACCCCGCCGGGAATCGAACCCGCGACCTCCTGTGTAAAGCCAGTGAACTTTGCCTCTGAGCTACGGAAGCGGTAATTCATTTTTGGGACAGTGTATCCACAATAAAACTCCAGAAAATGTAACTAGTTTGCCGCAGAATAAATTCAAGACTCATGTCAGAAAATTCCTGTGTTCTTAGAGGAAATATAAGATTATTTTAAGTGGTTGACATCTATTTCATTTTTTGACATTTTGATTACAATTCATTTTGTAATTATATTTTATTATTATTTTTTACGTTTTTGTTTTCTTATTTTTATAACACTCTTCAAATCGTATTGTCAATCATTTTACAGCGTCCTACGAGTCCAATATAATAATGCCTTCAGGATGCTGTTGGGACCGCCGTGGCGCTGCAGCGCATCAGGAATGTTCGCGGAAGCACATACAGATGGCTTCCATGCTATTATGCGCAAGTAAGCTGCATCCTTGCTGCGACACCTACGTAGCGGTCACAACAGTATCCTGGAGACTATCGCTGCTACGTTTGACTGTCCTATTCAAAAACATTGGGCGGGGTTAGTCACAGGAAGAATAAAATAAATATGTACTCCAAATAAAATCTCTATCGCTCTGCTAACAATAAAATAGGAACGAACATAGATAATAAGCCAACATTGTTACTAATACACTAATATACTATGGGTATTATTTTTCCGAAATAAAGCTTATTTATTATTATATTAATATGTTTTAATTTGTTTTATTATTATTTTATTTTCCCTGGAATTGCTATTTTTTATCAAATCCGTAGACATCGTAATAAACCCTGAAATTTATTTGAAATGTACCCACATATTTTTAAATAAATAATCTGCTGAAGATGGTGTTCAAAACCAGTCGCAGCCAAATATATATACGCAGTTTTTTTTTTTAAGTAGAATTAGTGTACATATATACCAATATGTATAATAGATTAAGTAAATGACAAGGATATCATCATATCAGCCGAAGGACGTCCGCTGCTAGCCTCCGCTATATAAGCCTCCCCCAAGGATTTTCATGACGACTGGTTCTGGGCTGCCCGCATCCAAAGGCTTCACGCGCCATTCACCAGGCCATTGGTGTCCACCAAGTGGAAGTGTGGAAGCCCTGCCTACTCTACTTTTTCCGGTGCGCGGTCGCCACTCGACAACTTGTCTGCCCCAACGGCCATCTGTTCTATCTACGATCTATGTGCCCCGCCCACTTCCACTTAAATTTAGCAATTCTGAGACTTACTTTGGTTCTCCTACGGATCTCCTCATTTCTGATTCGATTACGCAACGAAACTCACATAGCATAGCACGCTCCATTGCCCCTTGGGTGACCTTGAGCCTTCTTATGAGGCCCATAGTCATCGACCATGTCTCGGTTTTGTATATCATCGCTGGCAACACACACTGGTCGAAGACAAAAAAAAATAAGCTGGCTTACCAACACAGTGGAGAACTGGCTATCTTATATTCAAGCCGGAACACAGCAATGTTGATTACACTGATGTTTGGCGGCAAGACTTAGATAAGATAGTGGTAGCTAGTCAGGCGGGCATATAAAATGCCCTACCACCAACCAAACTGAGTCTTAAAAGTTGACCCCACCGGGAATCGAACCCGCGACCTCCTGGTGTGAAGCGAATCGAATTACCATTACGCCACGGAGGCGGTTTACAATGTTGATCTAAAAGTCCAAGGATATACATGAAACATTCGCTTTCTAAACCAGTATTAGCCTCAGACGCGCCCACGCAATCATGCAGTGATTGTTTTGTAACTATCTTCCGTTTTTCACTTCTACCACACAAACACAATGTTGTGATCAAGAAGTTTAAAATCCCTTTGTGGGGAACATCAATCTTGCTCTACATAAAAGACTACCCCGTATAGTTATCCTTTCAGGACAGTGACAAGTTGCTTGCGGACGACTGAATTGATCAATAAGTATCTAAATATGTACTGGATTAGTTTCTAGAATTTAGGGGTTGTGTAAATAGGGAGGCGATTGTAGCTCGTGTGGTCGTGTCGATGACGCAGGTTTACAACTGTCATCATCATCATATCAGCTCATATACGTCCCCACCGAGGGGCTCGAGCCTACCCTGAATTAGGGCGATCGGGCTTTAGTCGAACACGCGGGCCCAGTGTGGGTTGGTCGACTTCACACACAACCTTCGAGTTTCTTCGCAGGTGTGTACAGGTTTCCTCACGATGTTTTCCTTCACCGTTAAAGCAATCGTTGAGTATATGTACGTAAGTTTCGAATAACTCATTTGTACATTGGCCGTACGGATTTGAACCCGACACCTCTAGTTAGGATGACCAAGTCGTTACCGGATGAGCCAGCGGCGCTTTTAACAACTGTAAGATAAAACAACACAAACTTGTAACAACTCTAAGACAAAAAAAGTCATTATTAAGCTTTCAGATTTTCTAAGGGTTTTGGCGTAATAGATGTTGTCATCATCATCATGTCAGCTCATATACGTCCCCACCGAGGGGTTCGAGCCTACCCTGAATTAGGGCGATCAGGCCTTAGTCAACCACGCGGGCCCAGTGCGGGTTGGTCGACTTCACACACAACCGCGAGTTTCTTCGCAGGCGTGTGCAGGTTTCCTCACGATGTTTTCCTTCACCGTTAAAGCAATCGGTAATTATATGTACGTAAGTTATTGAAAAACTCATTGGTACATTGGCCGTCCAGATTTGAACCCGGTACCTCTGGTTAGAAGAACCGAGTCGTTACCGGTTGAGCCACCGACGTTTTGTATAAATGTTGTATCATGAAATATTTTTTTAATCCTTAAGGGGATCCCGCTACTTAACTAGCGCTAGTATCAGTTAAATGAAACCAACCAAGTGCGAGTCAGAACCGCGCACAAAGGGTTCCTTACCATCATACTAGATGGCGCTAGTTTCTTCACGTTGAAAAAACACGTTTTTTTGTATAGAGACTGTAATTTTATCAAATTTTTTGTATTTGTTGTTATAGCGGCAACAGAAATTCATCAACTTCAACTGTCTAGATATCGCAGTTCATGAATGACAGACGGACGGACGGACAGCGAAGTCTTTGTAATCGGGACCCGTTTTTACCCTTTTGGTACGGAAAAAAGTCATTAATTAGCTTTCAGATTTGCTAAGGGTTTTGGCGAAAAGTTGCATCATGAAATATCATCTATACGAATTACAGGACATGGATTCTCCTTATGTTGGTTATTACCACATAAAGGATATGTTGAAATAGGAAGCCTTTTTTTTAACGACTTTAATATATATATATTATATATATATTTATTTGTGTTCGCGGATAACTTCGTTGTTTATGGACCGATTTTGATGATTCTTTTTTGTTGGAAAAGAGATATCCCAAGGGTGGTACCATGATAACGAAACCAGGATCTGATGATGGAATCTCAGAGAAATCGAGGAAACCTTCAAAAATCGTAGTGGAGACGTTTGAAAAAAATATTTTCTTTTGCTGAGAGAGGGTCCCCTAAATTTCTTGCAGGCTTTCTCCCGATTTTTTTTAACGTTTCTTGTGGTTTTTAATCCTTAGGGGGATCCCGCTACTTAACTAGCGCCACCATAAGTTTAAAAATGAATTGTGCAGTCACGCTGTGCATACTTTCTCGCATAGCTTTCACCGTCTGTTACAATCGGCCATGATATGTGTCAATAACAAACATTACACTTACTTACTAGCAAAGAACATAGTCATACATATTAAACGAAAACAAAGAAATTTGTAACAAAACGCAATGCAACAAAAATTCACCTGCTGTATAAAAGTCCTATTTAAACCTCGGTGGTTTTTTGGAACGCGTAATGCTGTTTCTGGATGTAAGTATTTTGTTATTACGATAGTAAATTGAAAAAAATATACACAGGATGTAACAAAATTGGTGTAGGTCCCGTTTACCGGGGCTTCTACTCATCATACTGAACAACTTTTGTTCTACGAGTTTGTTGAAATCGCAAATCGATCAGCTGATCTACCAACTTTGTGCACTTTAGTATGGAGGGTCCAATTTTTTTTTGAGAACTGACTATGGGTTACTTGGGGAAAGTTGTTTTACACCCTGTATATATAACTTGCCAAATATTTCTGGTTTTCTTTGAAGAAGCACGTCACTCATCCACGACACCACAACGAAGCAAGTATAGGTGTGATAGGATAAGTGTTAAAAGAGATCACTTAAACTGTTTATAGTGCAGAAATAGTACTATTAACGTTTGATTTTTTACCAGTCATAAAGCTGATTTGTCATTTAAAGCCGACCCTAAATAGTTGGGATTAATAAGGCTCGGAAGATGATGATGAAAGCTGATTTGTCATTTTAAAAGCCTTTATCTTATAGTTGAAAAATGAATTAGTGATATCACTCACATCATCTCATATTTTCATCCCCACCGAGGGGCTCGAGCCCACCCTGAATTAGAGCGATCGGGCCTTAATCGACGACGCGGACCCAGTGCACTTTGGTCAACTTCACACACAACCTTCGAGTTTCTTCGCAGATGTGTGCAGGTTTCCTCACGATGTTTTCCTTCATCGTAAGAGCGTCGGATAAAAATACATATGAGACCGAAATTCGAAAACACATTGGTACGTAGCAGGACTAGAACCGCGACCTTCCGGATAGGAGATAGCGGCCCTTGCCGATAAGACACCGACGCTCCATTAGTGATATAAAAAACGCTAAACACGTTAAAAACCTACTTCCATCGCAACAACTTAGTACATTTTTGCATTATTATTTTCGGTTTTTGTTAATTTTCTAATAAAGTACTACACCGATTTTCATAAAATTTATATAGGACCACACGGGAAACACTTGCTTTTAAATGAAAAAAAGAATCATAAAAATTTGTTCACCCAGTCAAAAGTTCTGAACATAAAAAAAAACCATACATACGAATTGAGAACCTCCTCCTTTTGGAAGTCGCTTGAAAATAATTAGTGATATAAAAATGCCTTTTTAGGATTCCATAAACGTTGTCAACGTTATTATAGGACTAATTTTAAACAGTAATTAGCACATTTTCAAATGTTCTCTGTACTTTTATAGGATCAAGTTTTGCTACTTGGTAATTTAACTTTCAAATTTTGAAGCGAACATCTTACAAACATATAATCGACATACTCGTAGTAAGTGGAATAAAAGCTTTTAAGAAAATATCTTAACTTTAACAAATATTTTACTTAACAACTGGTCTTCTTGTTTTCATTATGTTAGTGCTGAATTTAGGCCAGTGTCACAGTAGGCGTGTTTATCTAAAGGTAGAATTTCACTTGACCCTGGTTCCATTGTCCTTCACTGCTTCCATATAATATACAGGGTGACTGGTTAGACGACAGACGCATTTTAGGAGGTGAATCAGAAGACGAAACTAAACAATTTTTCCAAAGGCACCTATGGTTAATTCGCAAAAAAAAATTTGACTTCTCATACAAAGTTGGTTATTGAGCTTACCATCTTGTATGAAAGTCTTTTTTTTTTAGAATTGTCCATAGATTTTTTGAGACAAGTTTCTCAGTTTCGTCTGTTTAAGTTTATCTGTTCACCCTCAAACCCAGTGACAAAGTAATCCATCCCTTACTATCGATAATCAACACATGCATCAGTATGACAATATTGATTTATAATACAAGGGTGGTAAAAAGGTAAATAGCACACGAGTGAAATTTGTAATCCCAAGCCGCAGGCGAGGGTTTACCATAGTTACGAATTTGCCATTTCCTCTTAAACCCATGTATCATAACGACATTTTTCAGTACAGTTGGTAGAAAACAGATAAAATAAAAAAAGGACCGTGACAGGAAAACAAAATACATGGGTACATACCTATTAAGTTCATTTTACGCGACTTGTGGCTCATTTTAAATATCCAGGGAGTAATATCACTTTGGTTTTTCTTATACATACACATAAGTATAATTTTTATTACGCGTATATTAATAATTCATAATTTTATTCGTATTCAAAACTAAACAACTCAATTCAGTTTTACGAAAATTCCGCCATATTTAATTTAGCTAGGCGCACGTACGCATGCGTAAGGTTTTTTTTATCTACACTCATTTTATAAAGAGAAAAGATTTGTATTTTTGTGTGTATGTTTGTAATGAATAAACTCAAAAACTACTGTGCCGATTTCAAAAATTCTTTCACCATTAGAAAGTTACATTCACACTGAATAACAAAGGCTATATTTGTTGTTACAAAAGATTAGGGATCCTTACTAAAACTTTAGAAACGTATCCAAAGTTGTAAAAAAAATGCCATAAAACATCTTTCGTCGCATGCGCTGCGGAAAATATTGATGATAGAACTAACTTAGCAAATAGATAAATAAATAAGATTTTTTTTTTCTATTTTTTCCCTCGCACCCTGTACATATGATCTTTAATATAGATAAATAAATAAGATTTTTTTTTTCTATTTTTTCCCTCGCACCCTGTACATATGATCTTTAATATTAAAGATATTAAAGATATGATATGATTTTACGGAGTTATGGATTTTTTTTCTATTTTTTCCCTCGCACCCTGTACATATGATCTTTAATATTAAAGATCATATGTACAGGGTGCGAGGGAAAAAATAGAAAAAAAAAATCTTATTTATTTATCTATTTGCTAAAAATATTCTCATTTTTCGATATAACCGCCTTTAGCCTTGATTATGGCGTTGAGTCTGCCGATGAACGCAACACACGCTGCACGAATGTGGGACTGCGGGATTCGCTGCCATTCTCGACGAAGACATGCCTTCAGCATAACCAAACTATGGTGTTTCATAGTGGACACCCTAGCCTCCAAAAGAAAAAATCCAGCGGGTTGGCGTCTGGTGAATAAGGGGGCCACTGTTGCGCCGAAATGAACTTTGGAACATCCTCACGAAGGAATTGTTGATTTTCAAGGGCTTTGTGTGACGGTGCCGACTCCTGCTGGAATGTCCATGTCCTGACTCTGAATTGTTTAAATACCCACGGTATAACCGCTTCTTTAAACACTTTTTTTTTGATACACGGTCTTGTTAATTTTGACACCCTGGTCAATAAAAACGACCGCAGAGTGACTCTATAAAATAGGTAAATTTTTCCAATTACCATAAATTTTCAAATAGAAATATCAACATTTTACGGAGTTATGGATTTTTTTCGTAGTAACACTTGGTCCCTCGCAATCTGTATATCTACAAAAAACTTCGCGATACTATATGTCCAACTATTATCGTTGTGTCACAATAACCACTTTTTACATTTCAAAAGTTGATAGAAATACCGACCAAAATTAGACCAATTTATTCATAATTCTGTTTAATTCCTTATCCAATTTATCCAAATTATATTGTTTTCAAGACAGTTTCAATTCATGTAGATTAATTTTTGAATTGTTCAAATCGGCTATTCCATTCAATAGATATTACGAATTTAATAAGTCATAGAAATATAAAAACTAAACGCTGTTGCGTTGTGCATGTTATTCATGCCTTTTCATTAATCCTTATCCAAATAATTTATTTTGTATTCATAATTATTTGAATACCTGTAAATAACTTTTTGAATTTTTCATATCGTATATTCCATTCATAAGATATTACGAATTTAATCAATTGAAACTCTTAATTTGCGCACAAACATGAGAGTACATTTGAGTAATAACCACAATGGAAATTTCTCAAAAAAATACTTAAACTTGGAGACGGAAAATTACCATCGACAGTTTCAAATAGCCCCCAAGTATTGTTGGACAATGAATTAGCTCAAACTGTTAAGAATTTAGAAATTCTTATAGACACAATCTATTCCAACATCAAAAATCTCATAGAAAGAAATTCCAAATGGCTCTGTTCGAGGGCGATAGTGTCACCGAGAAACGACTCACTAAATGAGATAAATAGAATGATTATGGAAAAGTACCGGGTGATTTTAAATGTTACAAATCTATTGACACCTTGTGCCACATCGAAGATACGGTGCACTACCCACAAGAATTTTAAAATTCCCTTAATCCTGCCGGCTTGCCACCCCACGAACTTAAATTAAAAGGAGGTACTTAACTCCCATTATGCTATTGAGAAATTTAAGCCTTCCCAGTATGTGTAATGGCACAAGACTTTTGATAAAGGAATTACGAGACAATGTGATTGTAGCAACAATCATCACTGGGCCCGTAGCGGCCGGACAGCTCGCTCATATTCCGCGAATCCCGATGAGTACAATCAGCCACTATGCTTAGCGTTCGTGGACTATGAGAAAGCCTTCGATTCGGTCGAAACTTGGGCTGTGTTACAGTCTCTCCAGCGGTGCCAAATTGACTATCGATATATCGAAGTGCTGAAGTGTTTGTATGAAAACGCCACCATGTCAGTTCGCCTTCGGGATCAAAAGTCGGAACCTATCCAGCTGCAGTGAGGGGTGAGACAGGGAGACGTTATATCTCCGAAACTGTTCACCACCGCCCTGGAAGATGTTTTTAAGCTTTTGGACTGGGGTGGACTCGGCATCAATATCAACGGCGAGTACATCACCCACCTTCAATTCGCTGACGATATCGTGGTTATGGCTGAGACTATGGGCGACTTAGGCACATTGCTCGATGGCCTCAGTAGTGTCTCTCAACAAGTGGGTCTTAGAATGAACATGGACAAGACGAAAATTATGTCAAATTTCCGTGCCACACCTACTCCTCTGAAGGTTGTACGGCTTTACACTCGAAGTTGTTACCGAATATGTATACCTGGGATAAAAAGTCCAGTTAGGTAGGTCCAACTTCGAGAAAGAGATCAATCGTCGAATCCAACTCGGCTGGGTAGCGTTCGAGAAGCTTCGCAATATCTTCACGTCACAAATACCACAGTGTCTTAAGACCAAGGTCTTCGACTAGTGTGTGTTGCCAGTAATGACATACGGAACTGAGCCATGGTCGCTTACTATGGGCCTCATAAGAAGGCTCAAGGTCAGCCAAAGGGCAATGGAGCGTGCTAAGCTCGGAGTTTCTCTGCGTAATCGAATCAGAAACGAGGACATCCGTAGGAGAACCAAAGTAACCGACATAACTCTTAAAGTTGCTTAACTTAGGTGACAGTGGGCGGGGCACATTGCTCGTAAAACAGATGGCCGTTGGGGTAGTCAAGTTCTCGAGTGGCGACCACGCACCGGAAAACGTAGTGCAGGCAGGCCTCCCACTTGGTGGACCGATGACCTGGGCAGCGCAAAACCGGTCGTCGTGGAGAACTTTGGGGGAGGCCTTTGTCCAGCAGTGGACGTCCTTCGGCTGCAGATATGATAATGATGAAGATTAAATAAGTTACTTAAATAAAAAAAAAACGATGAACCAATTAGGATTGTAAGTTTACATTGTAACATTGAACTTACCTGGAGGTATATTCTTTCCTATTTTTGCTTGTGTCCTGTAATTATTTTACAATTATATTTTCCTTATTTCTATTCTCGCAAGGGCTTTGTAAATAGCCGTTCTTGTATTGTAAATTGCTGTAAATAATTCATGACACTTGTCATGTCAAATTTGTTAGGAATATTTCAATGTGACTTAATGTTTGAATTTCATCTTTTTTATTACAAATATTAGGTATTTTATTGGTGAGATTCACTTTCAAAATTCTTTTTGTACTAATATTTATGACTGTCAATCTAAATGTCTGACTCTATATTTTGAAATTGTATTTTGGAAATTAGAATTTGAGATTGTGTGATCTTAGCGCCTTAATTTCAAATATTTGTATATAGATGTAGTATGTAACGTAGCAGGTATTTGAAGAGAACGTGTGCTACGTGATGCTACGAACGACTACGAGGTCATTGTAGCAATGCGGCAAGGGAATAAGCAATTTAATTCAAGACACAAGCAGAATAAGTTTGTTTTTACCCGAATGGCCAGAAAGGAGGGTTTTGTTCCCCGGGTATAAGTACGAGCAAAGTATATATACTAGTACTAACATACATTATGGACACTCCCTGCCGCTCTGTAGATTGCGATCTCACCCCCTCGTCACCCAGATTGATTCAGATTGGTTACAGTTTGTTTGTCGAACGTATAGGATTTCGCCGCCATTTTTTTTGTTCCGTCATTTCTTTTTTTGAAATGTCATTACTGCCCCGTTGTATGAAGTGTCCAGGGTGTGACCAAAGTTTCGCAACCAGTTTAGAAAACAGAATTATTTTTCTTTTTAGGAAATCTGTTTTGGAAGACTTCCGCCTTGATTTTGTTTTCTCCGTCATTTGTTTTTTAGAAATGTCATTTCACGACTGTCCAATGCAGTGTCCGGGTTGTGGTACGAATATGTATGGAATTTTTTTGGCTGTACCTGTAGCCTCAACGGCTTGATTAATTTTGGAGTGCGAGATTTCGTTAGATTCGACTTAACCCCTTGAGTGACATGAGATATGTTTTTAACCGATTGCGCAAAAACGATGGGTAATTTTTTTTTTTTTTTTCATAATTGGTAAACCTTTGACAACATATCACCTGGTGGTAAGTGACGATGTTGACGAAGATGGAAGCGGGCTTACCAAGATTCCCCAACGCAATGGGGAAACTGGCTATCTTATCTTGATGCCGGAACACACCAATGATATCAACATTAATGTAACGTAATGTTTTTATGCTGTGGTATTTTTAAGTTTAAGGATTACGTACATCCAAAGGGTGACCAATGGGCCCCTTACTAAGTCTCTGCTGTCCTTTCGTCCATTCGTCCATCCGCTCGTCTCTCAGGTAGACAGTTGAAGTTTCCACGTAACGTGTATTTGTATTGGCGCTTTAACATGTATAAGAAAAAGTAAAAAAATAAAACAAGGATCTCCATACAAAAAAAATGTGTTTTGTAGGTATTTTTAATTTAGCTCTATTGTAAAAACTGTAAGACGTACTTAAAATTTGGGTGTGATTATAGTTCTAATTTAATTCTGAAATAAAACAAGAAAATAAAAAACCGGCTAAGTGTGAGTCGTACTCGCGCTTAGGAGTCCGAACTGTTTTTTTTTAACGCTCGCTGTGTCGCAGTATTAAGTATTAAGACTATAGTTTGAATACTGTGGGTATGTGCAAAAGGTGTGGTGGTACGGAAACCTCTGAGCGCGAAGACAGATTCGCACTTGACTGGTTTTTAATTAAATTAGTTATTTTATTCAATTAATTTATTCATTACAACACCCTTAAAATAAGGTATAACAACCCTTTAAATATATTTCGTAAAGAGGGGCCTATCGGCACTGTATTAGTACCCATTTTGATAGAACCCAAGTAGATCCCTTAGCTGTCATCATCATCATCATCATAACAGCCGGAAGAAGTCCACTGCTGGACTAAGGCCTCTTTCAGGGATTCTCACAACGATCAATCCTGCGCTGCCAACATTCTGTAGCTTCCCGCGACCTTCACCAGGTCGCAACGTTTTTCAGTGCGCGGCTGCCACTCGAGGACTTTACTGCTCCAACAGCCATCTATTTTTGCGTGCTATGTCTACCGCTCACTGCCAATTACTGGTAAGTTTAGTGGTTATTAAAAGATAATTTGGTAACCTATCGTCCTTGTTTCTGATTCGATCACTTAGGGAAACTGCGAGCATAGTACACTCCTTTGCCCTTTGGGTGACCTTAAACATTCTTAAGAGGGCAAGAAGATCCCTTATAGACCACGTCTCATTGATATGTTTTATCCATCACTTGCAGCATATCACTCAGTAGGCTGTATATATAAATGTAAACAAAAATTAAAGCTGTTTAATTGATACCGTCACAAATCTTTAACATTTTCAAGTGGAAAATATAAAATACTGTATAAAAATTAATCAGACCTAAAATGATATCACACTAATTAAAATACCCAAACACCTAAAATATAATGTCCATAATTCCTTGAATAAAACACCTTTAGGTATTTTAATACTTTAAATGAAATATCTAAAATACCTTAAATGAAACAACTTCTTATCAGCTCGTATACGTCCCCACCGAGGGGCTCAAGCCTACCCTGCATTAGCATTTACTACACCTGTTGGAAGAAATAGGATGGCCCTATTCTAAATCGGGAGCCAAAGAATTTACATATGCAAAATATGTGAAAAGGCAGATCTGCAGTAGACATATACAAACATATATTCATATCAGCTCATATACGTCCCCACCGAGGGGCTCGAGCGTACCCTGAATTAGGGCGATCGGGCTTTAGTCGACCACGCGGGTCCAGTGCGGATTGTTCGACTTCACACACAACCTTCGAGTTTCTTCGTAGGCGTGTGCAGGTTTCCTCACGAGGTTTTTCTTCACCGTAAAAGCGTTGGATAAACGTACACATGAAATGTAAATTCAAAATCACATCGGTAAGCGGCAGGAATCAAACCACGACCTCCTGGACTGGAAGCAGGCCATTACACCACCGACGCTGTTCAAATACACGATGACGTAATACATACATACATAAACTTTATACATTATAGTAAACAACCCATAACCAAAGAATATATTAGTACTAACGTACAGTATGGACACTCCCTGCCGCTCTCTAGATTGCGACCTTACCCCCTCGTCACCCAGATTGTTACAGATGGGTTACAGTTTGGTTGTCGAACGTATAGGATTTCGCCACCATTTTGTTTGTTCCGTCATTCTTTTTTTGAAATATCATTTCTGGCCCGTTCCCACTGCTGGAGGAGCTCTGGAAGGTTAAGCGATACTTGGGTTGATGGAGGTTGTAGGGTGGCGAACCCCACTGTCACAAGTTTCTCAAGCCGCTTAGCGACTGCCATTTCCCCACTGTCACAAGTTTCTTAAGCCGCTTAACCACTGCCATCTTCCCATTGTCACAAGTTTCTCAAGCCGCTAAACGACTGCCATCTTCCCACTGTCACAAGTTTCTCAAGCCACTTAACGACTGCAGTCTCCCTACAGTCACAAGTTTCTCAAGCCGCTTAACGACTGCCATCTCCCCACTGTCACAAGTTTCTTAAGCCGCTTAACGACTGCCATCTCCCCACTGTCACAAGTTTCTCAAGCCGCTTAACAACTGTCATCTCCCCACTGAAGTATCTCAAGCCACTTAACGACTGCCATCTCCCCACTGTCACAAGTTTCTTAAGCCGCATAACGACTGCCGTCTCCCCACTGTCACAAGTTTCTCAAGCCGCTTAACGACTGCCATCTCCCCACTGTCACAAGTTCCTCATGCCGCTTAACGAGTGCCATCTTCCTATTGTCACAAGTTTCTCAAGCCGATTAACGACTGCCATCTACCCACTGTTACAAGTTTTTCAAGCCGCTTAACGACTGCCATCTCCCCACTGTCACAAGTTTCTCAAGCCGCTTAACGAATGCCATCTCCCCACTGTCACAAGTTTCTCAAGCCACTTAACGACTGCCATCTCCCCACTGTCACAAGTTTCTCAAGCAGCATAACGACAGCCGTCTCCCCACTGTCACAAGTTTCTCAAGCCGCTTAACGACTGCCATCTCCCCACTGTCACAAGTTTCTCAAGCCGCTTAACGACTGCCATCTTCCTATTGTTACAAGTTTCTCAAGCCGCTTAACGACTGTCATGTACTCACTGTTACAAGTTTCTCAAGCCGCTTAACGACTGCCATCTAGTGATAGAAACCGGCACCAACGGCCTAACATGCCTTGCGTAGTATGGAAACGGTTGAAAAAAATGCTACTAACAGTCCAATTCATCTAGGTAATAACCGTGCTTCAGGTCAATTAACCACAATCAACTCACTGTCAATCTGTTTACTGTAATGAATCAATCAATCAACTGAGCTACGACCGCTTCAATACTTTATAGACATCAACATATTTCAACAAACCAGATTACATCATATTTTCTAGGTTATTATCTTTTATCATCATATCAGCTCATATACATCCCCACCGAGGGGCTTGAGCCTACCCTGAATTAAGGCAAACGGGCTTTAGTCGACCACGTGGGCCCAGAGGGGGTTAATCGACTTCATACACAACCTTCGAGTTTCTTTGCAGACGTGTGCAGGTTTTCTCGCGATCTTTACCTTTACCGTGGGAGCCTCGGACAATCGTACATATGTAATCGGAATTCAAAAACACATTGGTACGTGGCAGGATTCGAACCACGACCTCCCGGACAGGAGGTAGAGGCCCTAACCTCTACGCCACTGACGCTCTCAGTATATGTCAGTTTATTCGCAGTACTTACTGGCATCATTTCATATTACACTAAGTAATTATTACATAACAATAACAATAATTGGCACATAGCTCGTAGAACAGATGGCCGTTGGTGCAGTTCAGTTCTCGAGTGGCGATCGCCAACCGGAAAACGTAGCGTAGGCAGCCCTCTCACTCGGTGGACCGATGACCTGGTAAAGGTCGCGGGAAGCCGCTGGATCCGGGCACCGCAGAACCGGTTGTCATGGAAATCCTTGGGCGAGGCCTATGTCCAGCAGTGGACGTCCTTCAGCTGATACGATGAAGAATAATTATCACGCGTCACATTTGGTGTTAAAACAAAAAAAGCAGACGCGTCTACATTCTGTATCTTATCGATTGCGAGTATTGGGAAGTTACAAAAATAAGTTATCAATACTTCCTGCCAACATGACCTCATATAACATAGATTGCAAGTTAAATATTCAATAAAAAATATTCCTAAATAACGCTTATTTGAGGTCAGCGGAGAACTGAAAACCAGGTATGGGAAGCTCTACGGCCAGAGCTTTTCCTGACACGTTTCATCCTTGCCGAGCATACTTTATTTCTATTTGCCGGTCGAGGTGAGCGAGGGCTGGCGGGGGAAGGGAGTTCTGACACGCGCGTTAGCATCACCCCAGCCAGTTGAGGCTGCAACCCCAAGGAGACCGCATGTTGATTGTCTATGGTTAAAAAAAAAGACTACATAACATAACCAGTGGTAGTGAGGTGTTGTGAAACCGTGTTACGTATCACCTGCAAGACTATGTGAACGACTCGCATGTGACTTGTGCAGTGTTTGCGTGTAGTGAGTTCGAGTTGACGACTGTTAACTAGTTAAGGTTGCCGCTCACCAATAGTAGAAATTGCTTCCGGTAAGTCGACGTGTTTTCTTTCAATAAAATTTGCATATATTTGCATAGTAACAGGATTGTTTGGTGCTTCAGTATGGGGGGTATGGGTAATCTTCGCTTGTTTGGCGTATCCAATTTGACGTAACGTGACGCCCGATTGGTGTGAAAGTTGGGATTAAGGCTTCAGTCAGTCTTACGTAAATTAATCGTGTTTTTGAGATTTTACAAAGGTCGTTGGAAGCCCTACATATTATAAGCTCCAAAATAGCTTCCTAGCAATATTATATGCCTGTTAAATTACGTGATAAGACGGATATTTTAAATCGAATTCTCATCGTATAAAAATAAAATTTTTAATGCAGTTTTGATTATTTGGTGATGTTTTTTTAAAGGTAACAATTAAATGATTGTTTTTTTTTTAATTTCTCCGTTACAAAAATATAAATCTAGTACGAAAAGGAGAAAAAAGTAGTAACTAGTCATAAAAGAAGAAGAACTGTAATATATCAGCTCGTATACCTCGAGCCTACCCTGAATTAGGGCGATTGAGCCTTAGTCGACCACGCGGGCCCAGTTCAAGTTGATCCGACTTCACACACAACCTTCGAGTTTCTTCGACGGCGTGTGTAGGTTTCCTCACGTTGTTTTTTTTCACAGTTAGAAGCGGTACTTAAACGTACTTAAGTATGGAATCAAAATTCAAAAACATATTGGTACGTGGCAGGGTTCGAACACGACCTCCTGGACAGGAGGTAGCAGCCCTGGCTGTTACGGCACTGACGCTCTTTTACTAACCAATTTATTATAACATAAATCGCCGACTGCACAAAACGAATCCTATACGACCACCCTAAAATATATCATGATGAATATAATGATACCTCGCACTCCATAATCAATTAAGCCGTAATGTTTTTGCCACCCACAGTAACTTACAATCTTATCTGTGGTTCCACTCCCCCCCCCCCCTCCCATCCATCTTGCCCAGGTAATATTTGGTAACTATCAGAATATAAAAACAAAAAAAAAACTGTTCAAACATCAAACAGTATTTTTAAAATTTATAGAAAAATCTACTTATTTGGATGTGATTTAGATGAGCTTGCATGTTTTTTACGTGGTTTTCGATTCTCGGCTTAACCACATTTATGGTCCTTTACCATACTATTGGCCCACGCCCCCTTTACAGGTCTCTGCGCCCCTCTTGGGTGGTGCGCCCCCCACTTTAATAACTCCTGCTTTACACCTACTAGAATTGCGAGTGGGACTCGCGCACCTAGGGTTTCGTACCACCACACCTCTGGACAAGGAACCCTAAAACATCAACGAGCTCAACAAAGGTACCTATCCATTTCGATTAAGAGACAGTAACAAGAAAGACAATAAACAAAAAAAAACCGACTTCAAACGCACTAGTCGCCACTACGATTTTTGAAGTTCCCCTCGATTTCTCTGGGATGTCATCATCAGATCCTGGTTTCTTTATCATGGTACCACCCTTTGGATATCTCCTTCCAAAGAAAAAAGAATCATCAAAATCGGTTCATAAAAGACGAAGTTATGACCGAACACATATAAATATATATATGGTCGAATTAAGAAGCCTCCTTTTTTTGAAGTCGGTTAATAAAAAGTGATTTTTGTTTTACTTAGTGTAAGTTGAAGACCTGGTGAAGGTCGCAGGAAGCCGCTGGATGCGGGCAGCGCAGAACCGGTCGTCGTGGAGATCCTTGGGGGAGGCCTATGTCCAGCAGTGGACGTTCTTCGGCTTATATGATGATGATGATGATGATGATAGTGTGGGTTGGACTTAAACTTGGCGGGTTTTTATTTACTTTTCATCAGGTGAGATTAGATGTAATCAAGGACACTAAATTTTCTGTAAAAAAGATAATAATAAGAACTTTAGAATTTGCACTAAAATCACTTTAAGTTAAGTAAGTCTTATTATATCACCGTTCTTACGATAGAGCAAAAACAATAAAACCTTTTAAAAACACATTTCTTGTTCAGGGATTTTTTTTTTATTATTGTTAACTCTTTATTTTACACATAATAAAATACAAAATAAAGTAAAAAGATGTACAAGGGTTGTCTTATCCCTCACAGGATCTCTTCTATTCAACCTAGAATATAAAAAGGATTTTTGAGCAAATAGGTTAGGCCAAAATTTCTGTCCATTTAAGTTCAACGTAATTTAGAAAATAGAAATAACGCAGTGTAAATTTAATCGAGGTCAGAGAGTATGTACGAACAAATATAGCTAAGCCCCATTTATAAGGTCGTTAATAGCCAAAAATATGTAAATTGCTTGAATTTTTTATTCATATTTATAAACTTACTAGCTGTCCCGGCGAACTTCGTACCACCTTACATTACATTACACTGCCCTGCCCTACCCTACACTACCCTACACTACACTACACTACCCTACCTTACACTACCCTACCCTACCCTACATACACTACACTACACTACCCTACCCTACACTACTCTACACTACCCTACACTACACTACCCTACCCTACCCTACACTACCCTACCCTACACTACCCACCCTACCCTACCCTATCCTATCTCTCAAGTTGGATCGAACTGCACATGGTGTGCGAATTTTATTATAATCGGTTAAGTGGTTTAGGAGTCCATTGAGGACAAACATTGTGACACGAGATTTATATATATTAAGAATATGTACTCATATTATATTATACAGTTATAATATACCTGGCCCGGCTTCGCAATGTTGCTATATTGTATACTGATGTGGCGTCATAAATGTCCGAGCGATTTAGACGCATGTACTATCTGATCACATCGCATCTATTCAAAAAGAGCTGGTTGGTTTTTCATAAACAGGGACCAAAAAGATCTTTAATCTCAAGGACTAAAAGTGATTTAAATTTGGAATGTGAATATCGTTTGTCAATGTTTCAATCACCAAAGAGATCGATCACGAACATTGTATGTACAAGTAACTGGCTGCATGGTAAAAGAAACCGCATGCAGACCAAATATAAACAAACGCGACAAATGCATGCTGCCCTCGTAATCAACATAGATTCGGATTAATGCCGATATTTTTATCATCATTACAGCTCATGTACGTCCCCACCGAGGGGTTCGAGCCTACCCTGAATCAGGGCCATTAGGCCTTAGTCGACCACGCGGGCCCAGTGCGGGTTGGTCGACTTCACACACAACCTTCGAGTTTCTTCGCAGGCGTGTGTAGGTTTCCTCACGATGTTTTCCTTCACCGTTAAAGCAATCAGTAAGTATGTACGTAAGTTTTTGAAAAACTCATTGGTACATTGGCCGTCCAGATTTGAACCCGGTACCTATGGTTAGATGGACCGAGTCGTTACCGGTTGAGCCACCGACGCTATATTTTTATAAATAACTTAAATTATTTTTATTTAAAAAAAATTGAAAAGCCGACTGCATAAAAACTCAACCCCTATTTTTGGGCTAGTCGTCTCCTTTTTGGCTAGTCAGGTAAAATGTATCCTGTGACACTCACGGGATCAAGACAAATCTAACGACACCTCGAACTCCAAAATCCATTCAGTGCAAAGGAAAAAAAAATACATACAGACATACATACACTCGATAAACATAACTCTCCTTTCGGTGCAGTCGAGTGATAAATGAATTTTCCAAAGAACACATAAATTGGATTTATTATATAAAATAAAATAAATTATCTTGTTTAATTTATAGTTTCAATTAAATGGAATACAGATAGTAAAGAATTTTGAACAAAAAAAACGACTTCAAACAGGAAAGTAAGGTTCCCCTCGATTTCTCTGGGAAGTCATTATCAGATTCTAGTTTCCTTACCATGGTACCACCCTTGGAGTATCTCCTTTCCAACAAAAAAATAATCATCAAAATCGGTTCGTAAACGACGAAGTTATCCGCGAACACACATAAAAAAATATATATATACGGTCAAATTGAGAAACCTCCTCCTTTTTTAAAGTCGGTTAATAAAAAAAGATCTTGTTAAATAGGTACATATTAGGTATATCTATTTAAAAAATTGGACTAGTGTTGTTTGGAAAACAAACTTGGACAAGTGTTGTTTGGTAATTGGACAAGTGTTGTTTGATAATATACTCTTTGGTCATTACGTAGAGTTGCTTTGTGGTTGCGTTCGTTGCGTTCACATACAATAGAACACTAGTCCAGGACAAGTGGGGTTTGGAAACGAAACTCTATGGTTTAAGGGCCGCCAGGAGGCTCGAGTTAACATACAAACGTAGTTCCGCTTTGATACAAAAACTACATGCCGGATTGAATCCAAACTTTGCAAATATATTGAGGAGACACATATCAATGTTTGTAATTAGTTTTAGATGTACATATAAAACGGAAAAAAATAAGAGCAGTTTCAAACTTTCAGTACAAAACTAATTGAAACCTCCGTTTAGTTACGTTAAAATTTACTACTATGAATACTAATTACAAACATCGATATGTGTCCACTCAATATATTTACATAGTTTGGATTCAATCCGGCATGTAGTTTTTGTATGAAAGCTGAACTGCGTTTGTATGGAAACTCGAGCCTCCTGAAGACTCTTAAAACACGGAAACGATAAAGGAAAATGAAAACTCCCTCTTAATTAAACCACACAGTAGATACTCGTATCTATACCTTGCATATCTAGCTGTCTCTGTATACCTTATAAATTGCTTTTCTCTTATCTAATTACAACTCTATCTGAGAAGATTACTTGTCTTGGGAGATCCAGGATGTTTTAATTGCTGCCCTATTACCAAGATTACCAAGCCCGCGCCTTCGCAGTTAACTTTCACCTGAGGGCATAGGCAACCCTTCTCCAACGATGTAGTACCTATCCAATCATTTTGACACATTTGATAAGGAAAGGTGTCAGGTTGTTCAAGCAGCGACGTACCTTGTTATGAAGGAGATAACTCGACTAAGTGCGAACCTATGAAACTACACACATCAACTTTGCTCGGAGATATTTTTTAACTTTTCATACAAAACATGGTTTTCTGAAGAATAATAAAAAAACTACTTAGGATACGTGTAGGGTAGAATCAAGATAAGCAAGTGCTATATTTACCCTCTCATCATTGCAGCTCATACACGTCCCCACCGAGGGGCTCGAGCCTACCCTGAATCAGGGCGACTAGGCCTTAGTAGCCTTAGACTAGGCCTTTTGAAGAACTCATTGGTACATTGGCCGTCCAGATTTGAACCCGGTACCTCTGGTTAGATGGACCGAGTCGTTACCGGTTGAGCCACCGACGCTTTTACCCTCTCAGTTGTTGGAAATTAATTAAGTTTTAAGTAGTTTTTGTAAAAATGCGCGGAAAATTAAAATTGTGTTTTTATACTGTCATAGAAGGATGGCACAGATTGTATGGAATTATTAGAACCCATGTTTATATAAAATCGGTGAAATATTTTTTAGCAAAGTAAAATTATACTAAGTTTTTGCGATGGAAGTCGGTCTTTTAACATGTTTAATGCCTCCAATTATTCTTCTCACTGTACACCTATCTTTAGTAAATTGAAAATAATAAAAAAAAAACAGGGAAAATATTAGTTTAATTGTGCACTTACCACAGATTAATTTAGGAAAACTACAGACTTATTGATAGGTTAGATAAATTTAAAATTTGAAATGATCTGACTATTATATAAAATTAAGTCAGAAAACTGATTAAATACTTGCTGTTGCTGGTTTTAGGGTTCCGTTCACCCAAAAGGTGAACAGCGGGGCCCTATTACTAAGCCTCCGCTGTCTGTCCGTATTTCATGAACCGTAATAGATAGAAAGTTTAAATTTTCACAAAATGTGTATTTCTATTGCCACTATAACAAAAATACAAAAAAAAATTAAAAAAAGAGAAGATACCTCCTTACAAAGAACGTGTTTTAAAGATATTTTTAATTTAGCTTTTTCTTAAAAACGGTAATACTCGTACATACTAGCGAGAGACTTGGTGTGATTACAGTACTAATACTAATGTAAAATAGAAAATAATAAAAATTGCCCTAGTGTAAGTCGTACTTGCTTTTTTGTCGCTCGCGTTGACGTCTTTTGTTTGTTATGTGAATAGATATCATTGTTTATTGTGTGGACGGGTGTGGTGGTACGGAATCCTCGCAGTGCTAATCCGATTCGAACTTGGACGGATTTTAGGGTTCCGTACCCAAAGGGTAAAAACGGGACCCTATTACTAAGCCTCCGCTGTCCGTCCGTCCGTCTGTCACCAGGTTGTATTTCATGAGCCGTGATAGAAGCCTATTGAAGACCATAGAAAATATGCTGGGACATCTAGTACGACACGACAGTCTACTGAGAACAATCATAGAAGGAAAGATAGAGGGAAGGAGAAGTAGAGGAAGGCCAAGGCGAAATTACATAAAATTACAAATTACAACAAATTAAGGAGAAGGTTGCTGTCGTGTCGTATCGGGAGGTAAAGATGTTGGCAGAGGATAGAAAAAAATGGAGATTGCTCCACCGACAAGAGCATTAGCTCTTAAATTTGAAAAAGAATAAGAAGATAGCTAGACAGTTGAAATTTTCACAGATGATGTATTTCTGTTGCCGCTATAACAACAAATACAAAAAAATATCTCCATACAAAAAGTGTTTTTTTTAACATAAACAAACTAGCGCCATCTAGTATGATGGCTTTTGAAACATGAAACTAGCGCCATCTAGTATGATGGCTTTTGAAACATGAAACTAGCGCTATCTAGCATGATGGTACGGAACCCTATGTATGCAGTTCTGACTCGCACTTAGCCAGTTTTTTTGAACTGATGTATTCGTAAAACCTCAGTGCAAGGACTAAAATTTCGACGCGATTAAAAACGAGTGTGCGGTATTCAGCCCCAAGCTGGCTGTAATTTGAATCCCCATTATTCCAGCGCTTATAAGGGTCTAGTCCAGTGTTTTTCAAACTGTTGATCGCGACCATTAGGTGAGTCGCGAAGCCTTACTCGGGGGGTCGCGGACAAAAGGAAAAAATAGTGTTTCCAGTAAACTACAATAAAAAATGGGACATATATAAACTGAATATGGGACTGAATAATGGAGTGATAAACATCTGAAAGAAGGGTGTGGTTTATGCTCCCTCGGTGAATAGTTTTAAAAATAGAATGGCTGGACAAATAGTGCAAAGACAATCCAGTTTAGTGCAGTAAAACTAACACAGATACAGGTACATCAGCTATAAGCTGCTCGCCTATTACAACATAATAACATATAAGTCCCAAAAAAAGAAATAAACACAGTTTTTTAAATCACAAAAATTTGGTTTGTTTATGGCCCCAGAAGGTCGCTAGAAATTTTTATCTTGTAAAGGGGTCGAGTACTCAAAAAGATTGAAAAACACTGGTTTAGTCTAAAAAAGGATGAGAACGGCGCGGCTCACGTGGGCATTTGAGCGAGAGGGTGGGAAAAGGTCGCCTGTAGCACCTATACATAGAGAATTTGGTTTGCATTAACGCTCTGGCTGGTCTTGTAGTG
This sequence comes from Coleophora flavipennella, assembly GCA_947284805.1. Lineage (NCBI taxonomy): Eukaryota > Metazoa > Arthropoda > Insecta > Lepidoptera > Coleophoridae > Coleophora > Coleophora flavipennella. Next base: position 13,381,343 of record OX369264.1, on the reverse strand, counting down.
GGTGTCGAAAAATAACAGGTTATGTAAGCTGATAACCATTTCAGGATTCCGTTTATTTTTAAACCGTTGTTTCAGAAAATCTGAACATTATTGCAATTATTAGAGCGTATAACTACACAAAACTACACTACACTACCCTAACCTACCCAAACCCACCCCACTCCACCCTACCCTACCTCACCCCAACCCTACACTCCACTACACTACTCTACCCTACCCTACCCTACCCTACATTACACTACACTATCCAACCCTACCCTACCCACAATTTGTTAAAATCATTAGAGCGTATAATGAATTTAGAAGGGAAATTATTACGGTAAGTCAGCTTTCTTAGTTTGATAGTCAACCAACTTAGGATGTGCAGCTGGATTTGTAAAAAGATCATAAATTTTACATTTACCTACAATGTTTTACACCAAATACAAAATTAATATAGAGTTTATAAATGTATATGTTTAATTTTTGAAAAGATTAAGAAACTATACTTTGCACGCGGGTAGATACCCACTTGTCCATCATCATTACAGCTCATATACGTCCCCACCGAGGGGCTCGAGCCTACCCTGAATCAGGGCGATTAGGCCTTAGCCGACCACGCGGGCCCAGTGCGGGTTGGCCGACTTCACACACAACCTTCGAGTTTCTTCGCAGGCGTGTGTAGGTTTCCTCACGATGTTTTCCTTCACCGTTAAAGCAATCGTTATAGCAATTTTAAAAAAACTCATTGGTAGATTGGCCGTCCAAATTTGTCCATATTTTTTTTTCAATTATTGTCTCTGTCTATCTACCTATGTTTGACAGAAAATTTGTGCTGTTGTTTTTTTTATTGCCTATTAAGGCGAGATATTGTTTGGAACAGTTGTCTCTGACTTTTTCTTTACGTGTAAATAGTAAAAAAAAAAACACACATTTTCAATGTCTTTTCGCATCAATCAAAAACTACAATGAAAGTATAAAAATAATAACATTACTCACTTTGTATTATCATAACAAATATTGATTTTTATATTTTTTTAATTTATACTTCAAAATATTGGTCATATTAACTAGAGTTGAAAGTAACGGTGTAGACCTATCTTTGGGATTTTTTTTCTATCGAGCCAAAACTGCTCAATTGTGTTTCTAATAGCTTTTGACTGTAAGGAAAATCATTAACAATATAGGTATTTTTTTCAACCTTGGGTTTTCTATCGTTTAGGAGTAATTGACGTCGAAAATAACGAAAATCTGGAAATTACCGCCTTAATTGAGATGCCTTTCTTTTGTTCGTTTGTAACAATATATAGTCTAACGGTATCTATCTATCTGTAGTTGTAGGTTTTTTTTTTTGCAATAGATAAAGCTTTGGAATTTAAATAAGGCATGATATTACAAAGTTTATTTTTTTTAACTTTGATCATGATTAACAACAAATAACAGTGCTGTGCCCCTTTGGGTTGTCCTTGCTTATTGTATGTACCATATGATGTAAAATTAACGAGTATCCTGATATAGTGAAACACCTTCGTGTCGTAATGTTTAGTCCATTCGATTCTATCACACCAGGAGGTCGCGGGTTCGATTTCCGGTGATGTCAACTTGTAAGACTCGGTTTGGTTGGTGGCAGGGCATTTTCTAAGCCCGCCTGGCTAGCTACCACCATCCTATCTAAGTCTTTCCGTCAAACAATACTGTTTACAACATAGATGTGTTCCAGCTTGAAGATAAGATAGCCAGTTCTCCCTTGCGTTGAGGAATTTGGTAAGCCCGCTTCTATCTTCGGCATCAACGTCACTTATCATTAGGTGAGATGATGCCAAGGGCTTACCAATTTTGAATTAAAAAGAACACAAGGCAAATTCTTTAATATTGTTCTACCCGGAGTAGTAGCTTCCTCTATACGTAGAGACAACGTTATTATGAAGTATGGCTCAGTGCCAGTTTTTGACGTATGAGAGATGCAACTTATTACTATAAACGTAAACTAACGGGATGTACTTAGTTTATCCAATGTTTTAAATGAAGAAAAGATCGTAGCTTAGTGTAACTTGCATGGTTGGGTCGTTCACGCAGGTTAACTGTCATAAGGCATGGTCATAATCTGGATGGGTTTTTATGTGTTTTCGACGTGAAACACCTATAAAATCACATACCAAGTCAAAATCCTGGACCGTTACGGAAGTAACGAAAGTGACTAAGATTTGTTCCGTTTATCGACAAGAAAAATTAAAACAACTCAGGCGTAGCCGCGAGCGGACGGCTAGTAATTAATACGGTTTTTATTTTATTTACTTAAAAGTTATCACTATACACATCAAGGTTCAAACTTGTATATAATATGACCGTTTTTATGTAAGAAAGAAAGGAATACGTTTATTAGTGCAAGTATTAGGTAACTAGTATCTTATCTGTGGTATTAGTAACAGCTAAGGTTAGGTAAATAATGATTATCCCACCAAAAACATTTTCATGTAAAAATGTTGCCAAGACGAGTCTACGTAGCTCACCCTGTGAAAAATTTATGAGATCTCGTATAAAGCCAAGCTCTAAACCTACAACCTTAGTCAATATATATGAAAAAGTGGTCAGATCTCATGTAGATCCAAGATTTTTGATCTATGCGCCCTAACTTTACCAGGCCTACCTTCACAAATTCTACATTTTAGTCAAAACGTGTAACTTGGCCGTTTTGCTACCGTCACGAAGATTTCATAGGCATTCATTCATTGGGTGTGAAACTATCAGCGCATGGTCAGCTCCATCTAGTGACGCCGGATCGTGTTTAAGCTTTCACCCCCATTTTTTAAGATAGGGGATGGTTTTCGAAAAAATATGACGTACGTAGTTTTTTTTGTTATAAGAAGTATTTTAATTAATTTTCACTTATGTAGCACAAACTGTAGTGCAAGTATCATACAAACTTCCACCGTAGTAGGGTACTATTATCTAATCTGTGCTTCCACCTCCTATTCCCAAGGGATAGGTTAGGTTAGGTTTTTTATTTTTTTTGTTGTCTTTGTAGTAATATTAGCTTACATACTAAATTTCAGCTTTCTAGGACTTCAGGAAGTACCCTAACAATTTTGATGATCAGTGAGTCAGTGTGTCAGTGAGTTGAGTTTTGAAATATTAATAAAATCAAAAGTATAATAGCTATGACATTCAAACTTTGTTTGTTTAATGATTGTACTGATGGCATTCTATCTTGAAAATTTTAACTATTTTGAATCATCCAAAGAAAAGTTATGAGAGTTCAAAAAAACGACGTAGCGTTTCGAGAAAAGGTAGGTAGTGCCCTTGCGCTTCGCTTGGCTCGTCTTGGCGGGGGCACTATCGTCCCCCAGATGAAAAGTATTATAAATCCTCCTTAATATTATAAATGTGAAAGTTTGTATGTATAGATGTATGTGTGGATGTTTGTTACACTTTCACGCTTTAACTACTGGAGGGATCGGGATGAAACTTCGCACACATATAGGTTAGGTCCTGGAATAGGATATAAGCTACTTTTTACTCCGGGAAAACGTCTCGTTCCCACGGGAAAATCTAAAACAACGCGGGCATAGCTGCGGTGGACGGCTAGTTAATAATATTAGTAAGGATTTCATCATCATATCAGCTCATATACATCCCCAGCGAGGGGCTCGAGCCTACCCTGAATTAGGGAGTAAGGATTTATTAACACCTAAAATATGCCGTGTGGGGTACATCTGGAAAACATCTTAAAATGGTAACCTGTCATATAAAAAAAAGTTTTGAAATATATTATCTCAAAAATTGAGCAATCAAGAAATCTTAAAAGCGTCAATGGCTCAATGGTAAAGACTCGGCCCTCCTAACCAGAGTTCCCGGGTTCGAATCCGGACAGATTGTCTAAACTTACGTACATTTACTTACCTATTCATTAAATCGTAAGGAAACCTGCACATCTGATTCCAGATTGTATAGTATAAAGGTCACGTTGCACACGTCAGTAGGTGAATGCCCTACAATTGAACCGCGGGTGATGCTAAGTGCAACACCAGGCCACCACCGACTATTCTTGGATAGCACTGTAAATTTATTGTGCCACAAGATAAAAGACAGACCAACCCGCACTGGGCCCGCGTGGTTGACTAAGGCCTAATCGCCCTGATTCAGGGTAGGCTCGAGCCCCTCGGTGGGGACGTATATGAGCTGTAATGATGAATGATGATGATGAAGATAAAAGAGAATAAAGAGAACACCTTAAATAACCATTACAAAATATTAAATGTCCCTTATTTTTTAAATACTTGCCGCTAAGTTCCGGAAAACATTTTAAATTTCAGGCGATGATGTAACGAGAAGAAACTTGGAGCTTTAAGGGTTATAAAAAGATCATTAATTGGATAATTTTACAAATGAATCTAATTACGTATTTGGAAACATTTTTAACATATTTGTAGGACTTTTTCTTTCTAGGTTCTTGAGGTCAATTTGTAGGATTCGGTTTGGTTGATGGTAGGGCATTTTCTAAGCTGACCTGGCTAGCTACTACCATCTTATCTAAGTCTTGCCGCCAAACATCACTGTTAATAACATTGATGTGTTTCGGCTTGAAGATAAGATAGCCAGTTCCCAATTGCGTTGGAGAAACTTGGTAAACCCGCTTCCATCTTCGGCATCATCGTCAATTACTATCGAGTGAGATGATGTCAAGGGTTTACCAATTTTAGATTTTAAAAAAAACGAGCCGAGACTTGACAGCTCCAAGGGAAGACACAGGCTTATTCAAAGATATTATATTGGATAATTTTACAAACGAACCTGATTACGTATTTGGAAACATTTTTTTATATATTTGTGGGACTTTTTCTTTCTAGGTACTTATTATTAGTAAGTAACTTTTAAGTCTCATCTGAGGTCAGCTTACCATGCCAAGGTTCTTTCTCATTTGAATTGAGCTTGCATACAAAGCCAATTAACTTATCTGTAAGCTTACCTAAATACTCCACTATATATCATACACGTCCCCACCGAGGGGCTCGAGCCTACCCTGAATAATAGGGATGACAACAGCATCAGAAATAAATTATGAACTCTATAAACTTCGTTTTGTTTTCTATCAATTATTCGATTTTTAATTCACCAAAATCACAAGATGAGTACATAAATGACGCTGCTAAACTATGACGTCACGCCTAGGTATGTCAAACATTTTTTAGAATAAAATGTCGTTTTTGACAGATGATAAAAAGTAACTCAGATGACTAGCACTCGTCATCCCTATTATGGCGATCGGGTCTTAGTCGACCACACGTTCCCAGTACGGGTTGGTTGGTGAATTGCGGTTTATTTCAGTCTACGCTACGCTCAAGATAAATTTAGCTACCTAGTTTTTATTGGGGTTCTGTTAGTCGTACACCCAACGGGTGACCAACGGGACCCTATTACTAAGCCTCCGCTGTCTGTCTGTCCGTCTGTCAGCGGACTGTATTTCATGAACCGTAATAGGTAACCACTTGAAATTTTCACAGAACGTGTATTTATGTTGCCGCTATAACATCAAATACCTACAAAAAATTAGAAAAAGTAAATAAATAAGTGGTGGTCTTCTTACAATAAACCTGTTTTTGTAGGTCTTTGAAGTATTTTTGATTTAGTTCTATCGTAAAAACGATAATACACAAAAGCGTAAAACTTGGTGAGATTATTGTATTAAAACTGAAGTAAAATAAAAAAAATAATTGCCAAGTGTGAGTTGTTCTCGCTTTAAGAAGTCCGAAATGAATGACAAAAAAAAACATATTTAAGTCGCTGGCATTAATGTCTTTTGCTTGTAATGTGAATAGGTATCATTGTCATTATGTTATGTAGTTCGGATCGGATAGATCTCTAGACAGCGGGTCATTTCCCAACCAGTGGAAGCATGCTAGAATTTTGCCTATATACAAAAAGGGTGATCAAGCCGACGTCAAAAATTACCGGCCAATAGCTATTTTATCTTGTCTATCCAAGCTTTTCGAATCTCTCGTATGTCCTTTACTTACTCGCCACATCGACATTATGATCTCATCACAGCAACATGGTTTCAGGAATGGTAGATCTGTGCAAACTAATCTGACTTGCTTCATTGCAGACCTATCTAGTAGTATTGACAAGAGGCATCAAGTTGATGCCATTTATACAGATTTTAGCAGTGCGTTTGACAAAGTCAACCATAGTCAGTTGCTCTATAAATTGGCATCTTTTGGCATTCACGGCACTCTACTGCATTGGTTCAGGTCATACTTGACCTTAAGACCACAAACTGTCGCTGTAAAAGGCTATGAATCACGAACTTATCTTGCCGAATCAGGTGTACCCCAAGGTTCCCATCTTGGACCCTTATTATTCATAGTGTACATTAACGATCTCACTGCAAATATTCGTCATAGTAAATTCTCCCTTTTTGCCGATGACTTAAAACTTTACAAAACGATCTCGAACCCAAAAGATGCTGAGCTTCTTCAAAGCGATCTTGACAAAGTAAATGCATGGTGTGATCGTAACAGTATGTCCCTAAATCCTGGAAAATGTCACTTTATTACCTATACTAAAAAACTTTTACCGCTGATCACTAATTATCAAATTAGTGGTACTTTACTGCAGAGGGCTGACGAAGTGCGTGACCTAGGCGTTGTCATTGACAGTCAATTGTCCTTTTCCTCACATATTAATACTGTTGTTAAAAAATCGGCTCAATCACTTGGTTTCATAAAGAGAAACACAAAAGAATTCAATATCCAAACAAAGATTATTCTGTATAAGAGCCTGGTGCGTAGTCAGCTAGAGTACGCCTGTGTTGCATGGAATCCTTTGTACGCTGTTAAATCACAACAACTTGAATCTTTGCAGAGGGCTTTCACCAGGCATCTAGCTTTTGTATCACAGGGCATTTCGCACAGGACTCCATACAGCCTACGTTTAAAACACTTCAAGCTTGATACTCTATCTGAGCGTCGTAAACGTCTTGGCCTTGTCTTTCTTTATAAATGCATTAGGGGCATAATTAAGTGTGAGGAGGTATTTGACTATATAGCTTTGTCTGTTCCGAGCAATTATCCGAGATATCCCATGTCAAGAGTCTTTCACATTCCCTTCTTTAGAACCAATATAGGTAAGAATTCTCCTTTCTGTAGAATGTGTATGGATTACAACACCATTAACTCTAAACTATCCCAAATTGATATATTTTCTAACTCCTTGCCAAAATTTAAAAGTATTGTTTCATTAATTTCTTAGTTAGTATTTTCCATGTTGTTTTAATAATAATTTTATGTCAATGTTGTGTACACCTATAATAAGCATTTGTATTAGAATAAGACCTAACTATGTTTTGGAAACGTGTAATATTTATGCCGTTGGTGTGCCTTATACAAATAAATAAATAAATAAAATGTAGTTGTGTGGAGATGTGTGCTGGTACGGAACCCTCGGAGTGTTAGTCCGACTCGCACTTGACCGATTTTAATAACTACCTATATGTACTAAAACATAGGTATATACTATGAAACCTAAACCCGCAGACAAAATCAACGACCGTGTGGTCTCAAATTCAGTTTTTATTTAAATCCACAACTGTTAAGCCCTTGATATCCTCTCACCTGATGGTCAGCAACGACGACTTCCAAATACCATTTTGTATGTACGAACGAAATAGTAGATTATTCATCTGTTCATCATCATTATCATCGTATCAGCCAAAAAACGTCCACAGCTGGACAAAGGACTCCCCCAAGGATTTCCATCATCATCATCGTATCAGCCGAAAAACTCCACTGCTGGACAAAGGCCTCCTCCAAGGATTTCCACGACGACCGGTCCTGTGCTGCCCGCATCCATTGTCTTCATTTATCAAAAGATTATTAATCTTATTTTCTAATCCAGTGTTTTTAGAGCCTGGGGCTGCTAGCTAGGTCCTTTGTAATTTCCAATTTCCAATGAATGCTATTAGAAAAATATAGTTTAAAAAAACTAAAAAAACACGCATATATAGCACATCCAACTAAAAAGTGAAAAATAATTCTTAATATAAGCTGAAAACAATAATGAGCGAAAAATACTAGTATTATTGTGAAAAAAGCGTGGGGCGCTTAGTGCCATATTTATCGTATATCGAGCAACCCACGCTTTTTTCATAATTATACTTGTATTTTTCGTTTATTATTGTTTTCGGCTTATATTAAGAACTATTTTTCACTTTTTAGTTTGATGTGCTTTAAAAGCGTGTTTTTTTTAGTTTTTTCAAACTATATTCATTTTTCAGTTTTTAGTTCAGGATAATAAGATAAACTTACCAAATTATTGTATTGTCACTGATTCTTGATAAATGTACAAAGTTTTAATTAAATCTACCCGTTTAAAGTGGGTCAAAATAGTCGGTTACAAACATACATACAAACATACATACATACAGGTGAAGCCAATATAAGCGTGTTTATAAAAGGGCTTAAGTAAATGTCAGATAATTGGCATCTTGTACGTGTATTTTAGTAGCACTTAACCTTTTGCATCCAATAAATAAATAAACTGTTAAATAAAGTTGCTCTTTCAAACAGGGTGCAGACTATATCAGCGACCAGACTCCTGGGACCCATTTACTTTCACACAATGCTTGCATTTGGAGTACATTTCGAATAAAATGCTTATTTACGACTTCCACCCTGCTCCGGGCGCCTCTACCCTACCGTTGCCGGCAGCAGAGAGGTTAAAACATTTTGCAAATGTCGTTAATTTTTGTTGGTACGTTTGGTTTATATTTTTAAGGTTCCTTACCTCAAAAGGAAATAAAGGAAGCCTCATAATTTCATTTCGTTGTCCGTCTGTATGTCTGTCTGTGTGTCAAAACCCTTTTTCTCAGGCACGCGTAGGGGTATCAAATTAATATTAATAACAAATACAGTCCATTGAAACTAAATAAAAAATAAGGCTTCTAAGTTAAAGCATACGGCTATTTTATGGCCATTTATGCCCCATATTTTGATTCTTCCAAGTAAATCAACACCTATCAAGTAACGACTTCCTGTTGACCTAAAATCATAAAATTTGTCAAGAAGCGACACCTAGCTTCTTGCCAAATTTTATGATTTTAGGTTTTCGCAGCACAATTAAAGGATAAAATCCGAAATCGTAAATTTGTAGTTAAAACACATAATAAAATAAAAAATATCTTTACTATATAATATATATTAACAATACAATACAATACAATCATTTTATTGACAACTTTCGTATTGCAGGTCGGGTTGCGAAATCTAGTTCACAGTTAATTATTATAAATGTGAAAATGTGTTTGTTTGTTTATTTGAAATCGTAAATTTGTAGTTAAAACACATAATAAAATAAAAAATATCTTTACTATATAATATATATTAACAATACAATACAATACAATAATTTTATTGACAACTTTCGTATTGCAGGTCGGGTTGCGAAATCTAGTTCACAGTTAATTATTATAAATGTGAAAATGTGTTTGTTTGTTTATTTATTACCTTTTCACGCTTCAACGCCTCAACCATACTTGATAAAATTTAGCATGCAGGTAGCCTGTGTCACTGGGAAAGACATAATATGTTACTTTTTATCCTATGAAAATAGCATAGTCCTTTGGAAACTGAAAAAAAACTTTTTTTTGGTTAATTAATTTCTTTGTGTGTGAAGTCGACCAACCCGCACTGGGCCCGCGTGGTCGAATAAGGCCCGATCGCCCTAATTCAGGGTAGGCTCGAGCCCCTCGGTGGGGACGTATATGAGCTGATATGAATAAAAATTAATTTCTTTAACATGGCAACATTTTTTTTTTTTTCATCGAGATGGTTAGGTTAGCGAACTATGTCAAGATATGCTAAATAATAATTTATGTCATTTACCACCCAAAGACATAAATTATAATTTAGCATATCTTGACATAGTTCCCTAAGGGATGTGGGGAAAACTCATTTCCACGCTCGCGCACGTGTCGGCCTCGCAACCAGAGCAACGAATTGAAGTGTTTTTTTATAAAGACTTGATTGAAGGGGTGGGAAGTGACATAGACGGCTAATCAGAATATCATGATATAGTTCTTAAGGGATCTAGAGAAAACCCATGTCCACACTTACATAACCGCCTCCGTGGCGTAATGGTTAGTCCATTCGCTTCGCACCAGGAGGTCGCGGGTTCGATTCCCGGTGGGGTCAACTTGTAAGACTCGGTTTGGTTGGTGGTAGAGCATTTTCTAAGCTCGCCTGGCTAGCTACCACCATCTTATCTTAGTCTTGCCGCCAAACATCAGTGTGTTAAAAAAACATTGATGTGTTCCGGCATGAAGATAAGATAGCCTGTTCTCCATTGCGTTGGGGAATCTTGGTAAGCCCGCTTCCATCTTCGGCATCATCGTCACTTACCATCAGGTGAGATGATGCCAAGGGCTTACCGATTATGAATAAAAATAAAAATAAAACACTCGCAAGCCGCACCCACTCTCATAAAAACGATGTCCAAGCGGGCGAAGCCGCAGGCAAAATCTAGAATCACATTAAAAAAAACCTTTTTCTAACTATTATAAATTACATTTGCAGTTGAAAAATTGACCGTGACCATGCGTATGTGTGTATAAGTCTGTCCTGGCTCCTAACTGGATTTTTAAACCCTGGTTTGTTTGGCGTGGCTATACAATTAATTTAGTACGGAACCCTCAGTGCGCGAGTCCGACTCGCTCTTGGCCGGCTATTTTAGGTATAACTTTTACTGTATCAATGTTGGTTGTTGGTTTGTTTAGGAGGCTGTCAAAAATGTGGTAACATGAGTTAGTTTTTTTAACGGGGCCGGAATGGCAAATTCTAAAACAATGTAAGTAAATTAAAATTCAAATGTTGAATTAAAGAGCAAGCTCAATTAAATTTTATTGCGAGCACTTTGTAGGATTAGGTTTATTTCTAGACAGGCATGTATCTAAATAAAGTAGATGGAAATGAAACCCACCCTTCGTTATGTAGGTAGACCTTTCGTCATCATATCAGAGGAAAAACGTCCACAAAAAGGCCTCCTCCAAGAATTTCCACGACAACCGGTCCTGCACTGCCCACATCCATCGACTTCCCGTGATTTCTACCAGGTTAGATAGATAGATAGATAAGCGGTTATTTAGGATTTCACCCAGCACACACAATACATTTTTAAACAGTTACAGCACAAATTAACAATTTGGTATACAATTTAGTTACAAATAGAAGAATTGATACGAAATCAAAGTGGAAAAAAAACAATACAAATACCTCCTCAATAACATCAAAAAATAAAGATATTGGTGTGCGCTGCCGCAATCCTAAACTAATGGGCCATGTCTCAATGCGTTACATTGCCAAGGAGGCAAAGCATTGGTTTTCAGACACCACCCGTAATGACGTTCGATAACGTAAACAGAACGATCAAATAAGTACAACTAAAGAAAAATATAAGAGAAAAAAACATGGGAAAAAACAAACATGTTCCTGCCTACCTTGTGGTGAATTTCAAAATAATAAAAAAGTAAATAAAATATGTTTGATATTGTTGCGATTGAGAAAATAATACTATAAGAATAATAGGTGTTAAGTCACGTAATGGAGCGTATTAAAAATAAAAATAAAATAAATCAGGTAAAAATCGAATAGAATAAAAAAATATCAATACCAATACGAAGAAAAGGACAGCTCCGTTATTTAAACGTGTCGCGCATATGCTTTAGCTGCGTCTCCAAAAGCACAACCTTCAAATGTTTTTTAAAAGTTATCCTTGAATGGACGTCATCTCTTAAAGGAGGAGGTAGATTATTCCAGCATTTAGTCGCTGCGTAACGGAAACTGCCTTTAAATGCTACAGTTTTATGTTTGTGATAGGTGAGGGGAGGGCGTGTTGATCTAACATTATATTTATCTTTGAATGAAGAGAATTTTAATATAGAAAAAAGGTATTCGGGACTTTGGAAGTTGAATACGTTAAACATAAGACACGCAAGATGCAACTGCCTCCGAGAGTCCATATTTAACATACGAGCTTTATTAAGAAATGGAGTGACATGACTTCGAGGTGGTATGTTAAAACAGAACCTACAGCATGCGTTTTGCGCACGTTGTATTAAACGTTGTGTCCTATGCAACAGCCGAGGCCCGTAAACAAGGTCACCGTAGTTAAGCCTGGATAAAACTAATGCCTCACACAATGTAATACGGGTTTGTTCACTAAGCAGATTCCTGACTTTATACAACACTTTTAAACGGTAAAAGCAATTACTGACCAGATTTGTGATATGTTTCTCAAAACGCAGCCCGCCATCAAAGACAACACCCAAATTTTTGGCTTCCTCCACTCTTTCAATGCTTTGACCTAATATTCTAACTACAGGGTTAAAGCTCAGAATTTGGGCAATTTGGTTGCGAGATCCAAGAACCATGTATTTTGATTTGGAAGGGTTGAGTACCAAAGCGTTTTTATTAGACCAGCTCGCAATTGCATCAAGATCATCACCCATTTTAGAGAACGCATAAGACACGTTGTTAGGTTCCACAGAAATATAAAGTTGGACGTCATCAGCGTAGCAATGATAATTGCAATTACTTATAACGCGGACAAGATCGGCACTGTAGATAGAGAATAGAAGTGGGCCAAGTATGGATCCTTGAGGAACTCCACGGGTAACTGCTCTCGGATCAGAAATAAGGCAAGTTCAGCTGTCATTCAACAGCTTGACAGATTGAAGCCGTCCATCTAAATAGCTGCCAAACCATTTCACAGATACGTGGTCCAAACCATAGAAGGCTAACTTAGATAAAAGAAGAGGAACACTAATGCTATCGAAAGCGCGTGAAAAATCAAGCAGCGTTAAGAGAGTGCCACGTCCGACATCCTCTTCTGCCAGAACATTATCTGTTACATCCAAAAGAGCAGTGACAGTGCCACGACCCTTCCGGAAACCAGACTGCAGATGGGGGAGTATATGGAAGGATTCAACGTATTTACTTAATTGCTTGCAAACCGCTTTTTCGAGCAATTTGGATAAGAACGGTAATATGCTGATCGGCCTTAGGTCCTTAAGTTCCGATGGGTCTTTAACCTTCGGTAAAGGGGTTACAAGTGCCGATTTCCACTGCTTAGGAACGACTCCTAGAAGAAGAGAACTATTTATGATGTGTGTGATCACCGAAAGAGTACGTGGTAGAGTGAGCAGAATCATGTCCCTACTTATACCATCATTTCCAACAGCGTTTGACTTAACAGATAACATAAATGTATATATATCATTCTCACAAATTGGTTCAAATTCAAATATTGAGTCACCATAGCGATCGAATTCAAATCTAGTCAAATCTGATATTGGGATTTCATCAGTACCGGGGACATTCAAAAAATGGTCATTAATGATATTAGGATCACAAAAACAGTCTGGAAGGCATTCACTCTTACCAGGGTCAGTGTATATCTTTTCTTTTACATTCTTCCAAAAAGTTTTGCTGTTCTTACTTTGTGAATTAACTAAGTGATCAAAATAGGCACGTTTTTCAAAGTAAATGCTGGACTCCACAAATTTTTTAAGTTCTTTGTAATGCTTTTTATGCTGCTCTGATTTAGTTTGGCGATAAGTCTCGTGAGCCTCATTGCGCAAATCCATCATTAATTTTACGTTGTCGGTTATCCAAGGAAGTGAATTATTATGTTTTATTTGAGTTGATCTTAAAGGGGCATGTTTATCAAAAAGGGACAGAATAAGGAAATTGAATCTCTCGACCATGAGGTCAACGTCAGATAACTGAGTCACGGATTCCCAGTCAAAGCAATTGACGTCGTCGTTGAAGCTATCAAAATTAATGCTTTTAATTGGACGATACACTATTGTCTTTGGCGGTATTTTAATTTTCTTTAATAAAAACGTTACATTAATCATTGAATGGCCAAGCTTACCTGTAATATTAGTGACTGACACATCACGTACTCGTGCATTTGTGCAGACTACATCGATAAGAGATTGACCATCCGCCCTAAAATGTGTTGCCTCGGTTACAAATTGTGTGAGGTCCATGTATTGTAAAAATTGGTTTAATTTGATAGCTTTTGCACTAGAAGGTTCCAACAGATCCATGTTAAAGTCCCCCAAAAGAATTACGTAATCACAATAAGAAAAAACGGAGATCGTGCTAGTCAATTCATCAAGGAAAGTGTCGACGTTTAAGGTTGTAGGTCCACCGCGTGGTAGGCCTGCCTACGCTACGTTTTCCGGTTTGCAGATGCCACTCTAGAATTTTACTGCCCCAACGGCAATCTGTTCTACGATCTATGTGCCCTGCCCACTGCCACTTCAGTTAAGCGATTTTATGAGCTATGGCGGTTACTTTGGTTTTCCTTGCGGATCTCCTTATTTCTGATTCGATCGCGTAAGGAAATTCCGAGCATACTTCGCTCCATTGCCCTTTGGGTGACCTTGAGCCTTCTTATGACCACCTCGATAATTTATATTTATATTCATAAGAAGACCTTTAAGTACTTACTGAATAAACAAAGGATAATTTTATTAAAATATTTCTAGTTTGCAAGCGTTACGTTGTTTTACTTAAAAATGCTCGTAATTTGGTCATTATTTTGACAACCTTCTTTGAGCAAAGTCAGCCTTGCCAAACTACTCGGAAAACAGGATCGCAATATTGCAATCCTACTACCGCAATTTCCTGTACAAAGAGATTTTATTCAGAATTTGGCTGTTTCTATATCAAAGAAAACAGGTAGCATAGGCATATCAAGCATCATTTACCTTAAAGTTTACCTTACAAAAAAATGTGCGTGCGGGGTAAAGATATATTATTCAGAATTTGACTGTATTTATCTCACCAGAAAACCTAATTAAAAAAACGTGCGGTGATGAAGAAGTGATCCAATAACTAAACTCCGTGCTAGGATTATCACAAACTATACATAATACAACCCTCACTGGGCCCGCGTGGTCGACGTAATTCAGGGTTGACTCGAGCCCCTCGGTGGGGACGTATATGAGCTGAAATGATGATACATAATACAAACCATGAAAAAGTGGTCCTCAATTTTAGTGACTGTACTTTTAATAATTACTCTTTAATTCAATCCTAACTATTTATATCTAAACTAAACGCGGACAGCGCGGTCGACTAAGGTTCGATCGCCCTAATTCAGGGTAAGCTCGAGATCCTCGGTGGAGACGTTTATCAGCTCATGTGATGAAACTGGTTTAATTTAAATTACACGCAATTTTTGAGTAAAGCACTATATGAGCCTTAGTCCGTAATGACTGTACTGCTGGCCACAGAATAATGGCCTATTTTTTTATTTTTTTTTATTCACAATTGGTAAACCCTTGACAACATCTCACCTGGTGGTAAGTGACGATGTTGACGAAGATGGAAGCGAGCTTACCAGGATTCCCCAACGCAATGGGGAACTGGCTATCTTATATTCATGCCGAAACACACCAATGATATCAACATTGATATTTGGCGGCAAGACTTAGATAAGATGGTGGTAGCTAGCCAGCTTAGCTTAGCTACGCTCTCGGCCTTCAAAATAAGTCAGCACTACCGTTTGTGCTATCAAAGCCTTGATCTTCGGACCATTACTTCATCCTGGCCATCAAGAGCTGCAATGTTGACCGCGCTGATGATCTAGAGAAGCGCTACGCTGCGCTTTCTTCCGTCAAACGCAGTCATAACAGATCACAGCAGTAATGTACTATAACAATGTTATTCCAACAAAACATTGTGTAAAACCGTGCAAAGTCTCGATTGAGATTATTTGGCAATAAAAAGTAGTGATATTAAATAAAGAGCCAAGTTTAAGTGAGTATTAGAACACGAATGACATGGCCGGTAAGCATTTTGTAGGAGTAGTTAATCTAGGTAGATATGTCAGACAAAGTGACTCTTATAAGTTTCCAATTGCTTTAGGAATCTTTGTCCCTTCATCATCGGCCCTTACGATCAGGTTAAAGTGGAGCCAAGGGCAAAGTAAATATTTAGTAGTACTAACATACAGTACGGACACTCCCTGCCGCTCTCTAGATTGCGACCTCACCCCCTTGTCACCCAGATTGATACAGATTGGTAACAGTTTGGTTGTCGAAAGTATAGGAATTTGCCGCGATTTTGTTTGTTCTGTCATTCCTTTTTGGAAATGTTATTTCTGGCCCGTTTTATGAAGTGTCCAGGGTGTGCCAAGGGCGTCAATTGTAAATTAAAAAAAACGATCAATTACAGAAAAAGACGCATATGGGCCATAACATTTTATTTTTATGTTCATAACATGTTACTGCCTCATTATCATTGTATTTGACTTGTGATATTAGGATAAATATATATTATGATACGATTAATACTAGCTGTTAGCCGCGGCTTCACTCGCGTGGACAACGTTTCTATGACTTTTCGAGGGTGCGCAGTGCAGTGGAAAAAAGTAGTATATATGTTAATCCAGGTCCTAATCTGTCTACCTACCAAATTTGAGCCGGATCCGTTCAGTAGTTTTTGCGTGAAATAGTAACAAACATACATCCATATATTCTTACAAACTTTCGCGTTTATAATGTAATTAAGGATAGGATTCACGCTGTCGATACTAACAAGTCTAGATTCAAATTTAAATATATATTTAAGTAATTGTTACTACAAGGCAGTTAGCGTTATTGATTCAAATGAACAAAGGTTAATAATTGCTGGATACCTATCCAGCTCAAGGATCTCTCAAAGGACTCTATAATTAAGCCAATTTTATACGTCAGTAATTCGTGTTTCAATGTCGCTATTCCATTTCATTCTACAACTAGGTTTATTATTAATAGACATGTAATTTACATACAAGGTAATTATGTAATATCATAATTACACGCGTCAACAACGTAAAACTGTGGCAGTCGAGATTGTATCTTGATGAATATATTGTATTACCAGCTGTTTCCCGCGGCTTCACCCGAGTGGACAACGTTTCTATGACTTTTCGAGGGAGCGCAGTGCGAGAGCCGCAAGCGGCTCGCGAGCGTGGATGAAAGTTGTTTATGTTTCACATTCATTCATATCAGCTCATATACGTCCCTACCGAGGGGCTCTACCCTGAATTAGGGCGATAGGGCCTTAGTCGACCACGCGGGCCTAGTGCGGGTTGGTCGACTTCACACACAACCTGCGAGTTTCTTGCAGGTGCAGGTTTCCTCACGATGTTTCCCTTCACCGTAAAAGCGTCGGATAAACGTACATATGAAATCTAAATTCGAAATCACATTGGTACGTGGCAAGTTCGAACCACGACCTCCCGGACAGGAGGCGGCGGCCCTAGCCATTACGCCACCGACGCTCCAACGTGTTAATCCAGGTCCTAATCTGTCTACCTACCAAATTTCAGCCAAATCCGCTTAGTAGTTTTTGCGTGAAGGGTAACAAACATACATCCATACATCCACACATTCTTACAAACTTTCGCGTTTATAATATGAGTATTATTTCTAATATTCATAGTTGAACATACGTAAGAAAACAAAAGATATGAAACTCAGTTCCTTGTTGACCTTGTACCCTACACATAAGATATTTTTTTTTAAATCTCATTTTGTAAGCCCTTTGCATCATTTCACCTGATGGTTAGTGACGATGATGCCGAAGATAGAAGCGGGCTTACTAACAAGGAAGGGTACCCAACTGTCCGACTCTGATTTGATTCATTTTGATACATGTTAGAGAGTAGCCTAAAATAACGGACACGTATTTTTTTTAGCTGCCCAAACTCAACCTGTTAGGAGAAAATGGCCTTCAAAGTACTGAAAATTGACCAAACCTTCTAATTTCTGAGAAGATATTTGTTAAAAAAAATTATAATTAATTACTGGTTTCGTTATATGTTGGAGAACATGAATAAAGAATGGGGACGTGTTTTGTCATTTCACCACAAACTCATTTTTTATATAATTTTTTTTATATACAAACTCATTTTTTATATTAAATTATTATATCAGCTCATATACGTCCCCACCGAGGGGCTCGAGCCTACCCTGAATCAGGGCGATTAGGCCTTAGTCGACCACGCGGGCCCAGTGCGGGTTGGTCGACTTCACACACAACCTTCAAGTTTCTTTGCAGGCCTGTGCAGGTTTCCTCACGATGTTTTCCTTCACCGTTAAAGCAATCGGTAATGATATGTACGTAAGTTTTTGAAAAACTCATTGGTACATTGGCCGCCCAGATTTGAACCCGGTACCTCTGGTTAGATGGACCGAGTCGTTACCGGTTGAGCCACCGACGCTTCATGCTTCGGTGCTTGCATGCTTTTTTATATTAAATAAAATATGTAAAAAGTGTGTGTGGTGAAATGACAAAACACGTCCCCATTCTTTATTCATGTTCTCCAACATATAATGAAACAAGTAATTAATTATATTTTTATCAATCTTTAAGCCGGAACACATCAATGTTGTTAGCGGCAAGACTTATAATATTCAACTATGAATATTAGAAATAATAAACTTTTTTAAATATTTTATTATACTTTAAGTTTAATATAAAAGTGCATTACTGTAAAGGCCGAATAGTAAACGATTACTGAATGAGTAGAATTTAAACATTGTGTTGTAATAAATACGAATTCAGCAATTCTCATTCCGGCCTAGGCTTTTATAGTGCTTTATTCAAACAAAGCAAGGAAATTAAAACAATTTTCATATCAGCTCATATACGCCCCCACCGTAGGGCTCGATTCAACCTTGAATTAGGGCGATCGGGCCTTAGTCGACCACGCAGGCCCAGTGCGGGTTGGTCGACTTCACACAAAACCTTCGAGTTTC
Source organism: Coleophora flavipennella (assembly GCA_947284805.1). Lineage (NCBI taxonomy): Eukaryota > Metazoa > Arthropoda > Insecta > Lepidoptera > Coleophoridae > Coleophora > Coleophora flavipennella. Next base: position 13,362,553 of record OX369264.1, on the reverse strand, counting down.
TTCGCAGGTAACAACAGTTTATATAAAAGGCAATTATTAAATACTAGCTTTTGCCCGCGGCTTCGCCCACGTGGACATAGCTTTTATGACTCTTTTTGAGGGTGAGTGGTGCGCGAGCCGCAATCAGCTCGCAAGCGTGGACATGAGTTTTCACCAGGTACCGCAGGAACTGTATCGGGCTATTCGGATTAGCAGTCTTTGTCACTTCCCACCCCCTCAACAAATTCTATACAAAAAATCACTTTAATCCGTTGCTCCGTTGTGACGCCACCGACGTGCGCGAGCGTAGAAAACAGTTGTCCCCAGATCCCTCGGGAATTATGTCAGGATATACTTATGAGTAAATTATATCATTTTCCACCTCATCTCTGTGCTAAAAATCACACCAATCCATTTTTTCGTTACGATTTTAAATAAAACGAACAAAGAGTATTGTTTTAGTTTCCTCAGGAACTGCATCGGACTATGATAATTTCCACAGATAAAAGGTTGACTATTTCATTCCCAGTGATACAGGCTACCTGCATGCCAAATTTCATCAAGATTGGTAGAGGTGTTGAAGTGTGAATAGGTAACAAACAAACAAACACATTTTCACATTTATAATATAAAGTATGGATTTCTAAATCTTAAATAAAATATAGAGCGTCGGTGGCAAAACGGTTAGGGCCACTACCTCCTGTCCGGAAGGCCGTGGTTCGAATCTTGCCACTTACCAATATCTATACGAATATCGATTTCATACTGGTATGTACGTTTATCCGACGCTCTTACGGTGAGAAAAACATCGTGAGGAAACCTGCACACGCCTGCGAAGAAATTCGAAGCTTATGTGTGAAGTCAATCATCCCGCAATGGGCCCGCGTGATCGTCTAAGGCCAGATCGCCCTAACTCAGGGCAGGTCGAGCCCCTTGGTGGGGACGTATATAAACTGATATGATGAAATATTATCAAAAAACTAATTCAAATCATTATAGGTATCAATCTAGTAATAAAATTTCCTAACAATATTAATATGGGTCAAATCCTTGAGTCGTATCAGCTCCAAAGGAGCCCAAGACGCACTTCTCGTTGCCGCGCTGGATGGCAATAGACAACCTTAGCAGCAGGTAGGATCTCACGTCACATCTCCTCTCTCGAAGGCGAAGGCCAATCTTCTTTGTGAAGGCAAAGGCCTCTGAGGGTTCAGCAGCCGATTGTCTCACAGACCAGCGGCACAAAGCAGTAATTTGCCTCCAAGACCGAGTACTTATTATGCTTCTTTCTCACCGCAAATTGAGCAGCAGTACCGTACGGGTGAGGAGTGAGGCAGAAAAAGTGGCTTCCTAAAGCAGACACGTTCCTCTCTGCCATAACACCTGTTTAAACCCTCCGGCCTTTTGCCATCAGATCGACTAAAGCCCGGGCGGCGGCTGCATCAAAGATGGAATATTCCATCTGGCTGAGACCAGTGCCCTCCGAGTGAGGTCATTAAGGAATTGGTGACGTGGTAATCTTCACAAACACGACTGCAACTCAGTGAGTGATGGCCAATTGCCTCCACCGAGGACCCGCAAGTACATTGATGAGGTTCACAGATATTGATATTTCAGGCGGAGAGCAACTGCCACACGCAAATAGTCGCCGTCAGAAGAGTTCCCATATCTGTGCCTCCTGTTAAAAGATGTTAAACTCGATTTATGTGTTTTTATTTTTTTACACGATTGGAATCTGTAAAAAATACCTCTCTGTTCGTCTATGAAACACATCGCTACGTACCATAGTTCCAGAGTTTAAAGTAGCATATGCTGAAAAATACATAAAAGAAATCCACTCAAAAGTATGAAATAATATTATAATGTTTTAATACAACTTAAGCGCGTTTTATTATCCCTGCAGTGCCATCTATTGACATTCTGCTACTATGATTATAATGTTTGGTATGTGTAGCTAATATATAGAAAAAGTACTCTTTTGTTATTATTGTATGTATCGATAGATAATTTCCCACGGGACCTCTTTAGTTTTCCGGGATAAAGAATACCCGACTATACAATGATGGTCAAAACACCCCATCCCAATGTAAAGGTTTCATATTGTTATGTTGAGTCATTCTAAAGATACAATTTTTTGCATTCCTGTAGGAACCCTAATTTTTTTGGGATTCACAATGTCCCAGTTTTAGTTCGCGATAAGGGTATCAACGTGTAAAATTTGATTGTAATAGGTCAAGCCACATTTGCGTGGTGAGCCACTCTATAAATGAATACTTTTGATTTTCCCACGGGAACTCTTGAATTTTCTGGGATAAAAAGTATCCTATATGTTAACCCGGGCTATAAGGAACCACCATACAAAATTTCATCAAAATCGGCCTGGTAGTTTTTGCGTGATGCGCGAACATACAGACAGACAGACAGACAGACAGACAGACAAAAATTCCAAAAGTTGTTGTTTTGGCCTCTGTATCGTTAGTAATGTCCACCACAGTTATTATTTTCCAAAAATATTTCATGTACAGACACGGCTTCGTTACAGTTTTATTATATTATAGATTTCATAGGTTACATATTACAATTTGTTGATACTTTTGATTGTAGGTTCTTAGTGGAACATTATATCACACACATTGGTATATATCTATCTACACTAATTCCACATAAAATAAATAAAACTACGTTTATATATTTATTTTAACTTTTTAAGGTATTGCATAACTTTTATCGCTGGCTCAAAGCGGCGACCGAATCAAGAAATTCCGTAACGAAAATAAAACCTAACACCCCCTACTCCGCCTACCATGTAGCTCGGCCGAGCGTAACGTAACGTTACCGCGTTCTTAAAACTTACAGTGCCATCTATTAGCGATTTGCGGTACTAAAAGGACAGTCAATTTTACTGGTGTAACTTTCTTAGTGTTAATTTATTACTTATACATCCCGCGCCCCAAGGACTATGTGGTACTGGTAAATACTGCATAAATAAATAATTATAATTGCATAAAATGATAAAAAATGCTATGCAATAGGTTTCGAATCAGAAACGAGGAGATCCGCAGGAGTACTAAAGTAACCGACATAGATCACAGAATCGCTAAACTGAAGTGGCAGTGGGCAGGGCACAGCTCGTAGAACAGAAGGCCGATGGGTCAGTAAAGTTCTCGAGCGGCGACCGCGCACCGGAAAACATAGCGCAGGCAGGCCTCCCACGCGGTGGACCGACGACCTGGTGAAGATCGCGGGAAGCCGATGGATACGGGCAGCGGTCGTCGTGGAAATCCTTGGGGGAGGCCTTTGTCCAGCTGTGGACGATTTCCGGCTGATATGATGATGATGATGATGAATAGCTTTACCGAGGCAGTCCCCGAGTGCTACACTTTTTTTTATATTATAGTTAGTTTCGTGTTGTCACTTGTTTTTATGAGATGTGTGTTTTTACCACTCTGATCGATTGATTTGTATAAGAAGTGCAAGTAACGCTTTGCAAATTGAAGTGTGTTATGAGATTGTTGCAATTGAAGTGTGTTATGAGATTGTTGCAATTAAAAATACTACTCTCCAGTGATGTATTTTATAAACTTAATGTCATTTATTATACACACACAGTTGAGGTAAACAGTTGCTTACAAACTAAATGTACAAATAGTATGAATAACTCTGTAAGAGTTTTCTTCCTACATAGTACCATAGGCGATGAAAGATATGAGGGTTGAATTGGCGTGTACATAGATAATTATAATGTCATCATCATATCAGCTCATATACGTCCCCATCGAGGGGCTCGAGCCTACCCTGAATTAGGGCGATCGGGCCTTAGTCGACCACGCTGGCCCAGTGCGTGTTGGTCGACTTCACACACAACCTGCGAGTGTCTTCGCAGACGTGTGCAGGTTTCCTCACGATGTTTTCCTTCACCGCAAGAGCGTCGGATAAACGTACATATGAAATCGAAATTTGAAATCACATTGGTACTCGTACAGGATTCGAACCACGACCTCCCGAAGAGGAGGCGGCAGCCCTAGCCGTTACGCCACCGACGCCATCTTAGTTTAACTTAATATAAATACATTAAAAAAATATTTTATGAATTTTACTTAATCGACCTAAAAAATTGTTTTTTTTTGACGATCCTGAAATCACGTATCGCCTGTCTCCTTTTTTTCAAATGTAAGGCGAATGTTTCATAGCGTGTTTGAGTAAAAAAGCATTTCATTACTTAATTATAGTTAGTTGCAAACATTTTAATGACTGAGTAATCAGCTTTTTGTTGTGTTAATGTAAGCGTTTCAGGAGTTTAGATGTTTATTACGATTCAGGTTGGCATAGGGAATGATCGGCAACATTTTTTTCTTATCTGTGGGAATGATACAGATGATTGATTGAGCGATATACTTACGCATTTTAGATAGTGAATTAGATGACGAAACTATATGACTTACCCCTAACAAACCGCCTTCGTGGCGTAATGGTAAAGTCCATTAGGACGTCGCAGGTTCGATTTCCGGCGGATTCTAACTTTTTATGACGTGGTTTGGTTGGTGCAAGGGCATTTTCTAAGCTCGCCTGGTTAGCTACCACCATGTTAGCTAAGTCTTGTCGCCAAGCATCAATATTATCAGCAGTGATGTGTTCTGGCTGAAGAAAGATAGCCAGTTCCTCATTACTTTAGGGAATCTTGGTAAGCCCGCTTTCATCTACGGCATCATCGTCACTTGCCATCAGGTGAGATGGATGTCAAAGGCTCACCAACTGTGAATAAAAAAAATATTGGTTGAATAATCAATACGAAAAAAAATTGGACTTCTCTTACAAATTCAGCTAATGACCTGATTGCTTTTTATGAAAAGTCTATTTTTTACCAACATCATCATATCAGCCGAAAGACACCCACTGCTGGACAAAGGCCTCCCCCAAGGATTTCCACGAGGAACGTTCCTGCACTGCCCGCAACCATCAGCTTCTCGTCACCTTTACCAGGTTGTAGGTCCACGCCTGCGTACGCTACGTCTTTCGGTGCGCAGTCGCCACTCGAGAACTTTACTGCTCTAATGGCTATCTGTTCTACAAGCTATGTGCCCTGCCCCCTGCCACTTAAATTTAGATCCTTAGGACAGCCAAAGCAACCGACATACCTCTCAGAATTGCTAACTGTTTTTGCCATAACACTAAATAACTAAACTTTTTATAATCGTTTTTTCATAGTATTCGAGCCTCTGACGTCATCAATTTTTATCATTTAAAAATTATAAAAAATAACCAGTAACTACCTAATTCAAAATATTTCCTTTTTTTAAAACGATGCCCATCTAGTATTTGACTACTATACGTAGTCATTAGAGTTACTTTTTATTAATTAACAAAATTTCGTTTTGCACTTTTTCGTGTTACTAGCTTGTGACGTCATAGGCTTTGAAAACTTAATTTAGTGATTTTGGTAAATATAAAAAAAATTAAAATGAATTTTTAAAATCAAATGAATATTTTTTGTGATCTTCTGGAAAAAATGTTATTTAGTAAATATTTTATTTTTATTTTAGCTGATAGGATATTGTCAGCTTAGTATGGGAAGTTTTTTTTTTTGACAATATTGTGTATCATTATGTATCAGGTACTTACATAAGCACCTTACATTATAATCTCTCACTTCGGAATTTTCAAACAACCACCGAAGACTTAGGTAATACTGGTATACAGTCTTTTTTGAGCAGGCCAGGCAATAAAAACACTTAATAATGGGGTTCCATACAAACGCAAAGTTGTTTAGTTTTGCCTTATCGTTCACCTCTTGAAATACTTTCGTCGTGTAACCAGTCACCTGTATATTGAAGGTAACAATCCGACCTTGATAAAAAACAGGTACAATTTAAACTCGCTTACATTTCACAATGTATTCAATTTTAAATCTTTTCATCGTTCAACCAATCATCCTGTATATCGAAGGTGACAATCCACCCTGGATTAAAAAGAACATGTTTTATTTAATCTCGTTTAAATTTCACAATTAATTATTCAATTAGTCATCCTGTATATCTAGTGTGACAATCCGCCCTTGACAAAAAAGACAGGTACTACTTAAACTCGCTTAAATTTCACAATGTCATCATCATATTAGCCGAAAAACTTCACTGCTGGGCAAAGGCCTCCCCAAGGATTTCTACGACGACCGGTTCTGTGCTGTCCGCATCCAGCGGCTTCCCGGGGTCTTCACCAGGTCGTCGGTCTGCCTACTTTACATTTTCTGGTGCTCGAGAACTTTGTTCTACGAGCTATATTCCCTGCCCATTGCCACTACAGTTAAGCAATTCTGTGGGCTATGTCGGTTACTTTGGCTCTCCTGTGGATCTCCTCATTTCTGATTCACAATGTATTAAATTCTAATTACTTTACTAATTATACTGTATATCGAAGGTGAAAATCCGCCCTCGATAATAAAAGATAGGTACAATTTTATCTCGTTTACATTTTGCAATGTATTCAATTCTAATTACTTTTATCGTTCAACTAGTCACCTGTATATCGAAGGTGACAATCCGCCCTTGATAAAAATACAGGTACAATTTAAACTCGCTTACATTTCACGATGTATTCAATTTTAATTATTTTTATCGTTCAACAAGTCACCTGTATATCGAAGGTGACAATCCGCCCTGGATTTCAGGGTAGGCTCGAGCCCCTTGGTGGGGAGGTATATGAGCTGATAAAAAAGAACAGCTCGAGTTTAATCTCGCTTACATTTTACAACGTATTCATTCTAATTACTTTTGTCGTTCAACCAGTCATCCTGTATATCGAAGGTGACAATCCGCCCTTGATAACAATACAGGTACAACTTAAACTCGCTTACATTTCACAATGTATTCTATTCTAATTACTTTTGTCGTTCAACCAGTCACCTGTATATCGAAGGTGACAATCCGTCCTTGATAAAAATACAGGTACAACTTAAACTCGCTTACATTTCACAATGTTTTCTATTCTAATTACTTTTTTCGTTCAACCAGTCACCTGTATATCGAAGGTGACAATACGCCCTGGATAAAAAGGACCGTTACAAAATTTAATCTACTTACATTTCAAAATGTATTCAATTCTGATTCTTGGTTTATAGTTTCAGATCGACAATATTTTGTTCGTTAATGAAGCTAGGTATTTTTATTATTAAAAATTCTTGCTCACAATTGGACCGTTGCCTAATTGATTTTCCGTGTTCGTTCGAGATCAATGACACGCTGAATAAAGGTAGCTATTGCTTTTATATTTATTAATCGGAAAAGGTTTTTTTCCTTTTAAAAAAGGTTAATTTATACTGGAATGTATTATTACTGTTTAAATTTTTATTTAGTATTTATAAATTATTTGTATTTGTATGAATTTCGTAGAGACAGAGTAATGAAAGAGAGGCCAAGTGAGTATCGAACCAATCCGTGTAGTGTCCCTCATTTGCTCAAAAAGGAACATCAAGGGACATACACATTTTGTGACAACTTTTGACGATTAGGCATATCTCGCAAAAGGTATGGCTGAATAAAATATATAAAGAGAGAATGGTATAAAAGAAAATATTAAATCATACATTCCAGGGTACCTCATTATCTGCACAAAGTTGAATGTAGTTAGAAACAACAATGCTAAGAGTAAAGTGGCTGTTCTTCAAATTATGCAGCTGGCTTATGTACCTGTATAAAGACGGAATACATTGTACTAGATAAATATAAATAAATATTCTGGGACAAATCACACATGGTCACCTGGCCCCAAAGTAGGATTCCCTGTGTTATGGGAACCAGAGACTGATATACATACTTATATAAGTTTAAATACATACATATATAGATATTTAACACCCAGACACAGAGCAAACAAATCTGCTCATCACACAAATGTTTGCCCTGGGTGGGGATCGAACCCACAACTCTCGGATCAGTAGTCAAGAGCACTAACCACTGAGCCACCGAGTCAGTCAAAATATTTTTGAAACTTATATTATTGAAACAAGTGAAATTCATATCGGTAAAGCTGCTTATCCAGCGCCTATGGTATGATGAGACGAGATGGATTTAAAAATTGCATAGCAAAATTTCGATTTCCTCCTACAGCATCTTAAGTGGATGTGGTCTGGGTGACCGTAGATGTGCGAGGCGAGAATTGAAATAACTGTTGATATAAATTGAACCTTATTGCTGTAAGCATAGAATGATTATTAACTCGATAACCTCAATAAAATCCGTGCAATTGATAGCGATGAACTTTGCAAGCTTGCGAGTTCAATCATAAGCTTGCACTTTATCATCAATTCATCAATTAATCTTTATCTTTATCTTACGTCGGTGGCTCAATTGGTTACGATTCGGTCCTCTTAACTAGATATTACGAATGCTTTAACGGTGAAGGAAAACATCGCGAGGAAACCTGCACACCTGATTCCAGATGTATATGAAAGTCGCGTAGCACACGTCCGTAGGTGTAAATCTAAATGCCTTACACGTGACCGCGGGTGATGCTAAGTGCAACACCAGGCAACCGCCGTCGTCTATCTCTTGGATAGCACGGTTAATTGTTCCGCACGATAAGAAATATCATCAATTGCGAGAATTCAGCGAGGTATAATTAGAATCTTGCGATGTCTAGCACTTTTTTAATTTTTTTTTCTTTTTGTGTCTAACATTAGTCTTTAAGCAATTTACTAACTAAAATGGACTGTACTAGTTGTCTGAATAAATAATGATTAATAATAATAATAGCGATGTCTGGCAATGATCATCGCTATATAGCACTAGGCATCGCGAGACATCACAAGTGAACGATGAACATGTTTGGTGGAGAAAATTCGGTAGGATTTCAATTCTTTCTCATATCATCTCATCCTAGTATGCCTGTGGATTAGCACCTTAATGTATCATTCAATAGAAGAAAATCCAAAAGAAACGAGAGTGCTAATATCCATTATCATAACGAGATTTGTGAGCTGCGCACTCCAAACGTAATCGATTTCGCATTTTATCTTTAAGGGTCTCCATGAGGCTCGAGTTTCCATACAAACGTAGTTCGGCTTAAATACAAAAACTAAACGCCGGATTGAATCCAAACTTTGCAAATATATTGAGTAGCCACAAAGCAATGTTTGTAATTAGTTTTTGATGTACTAATAGAATAATAGGAAAAATATAAGAGCAGTTTCAAACTTTCAGTACAAAACAAATTTTAGCCTTCGTTTAGTTATATTTAAATTTACTACGATAAAAACTAATTACAAACATCGATATGTGTCTACTCAACATATTTGCAAAGTTTGAGTTCAATTCGACATGTAGTTTTTATATTGAAGCTGAACTACGTTTGTATGGAAACTCGAGCCTCCTGGGGACCCTTAAGAAGTTCATGGGAGGATTTTATACGAAAGAAAATATTATAAGAGCTTCTTAACTGAATTAAAGTGACATCATACTCGTAAACTTCGATGATTGGCGTTTCTTGGAAGTTTTTTTTTTACGAATTTGCAATGAGTTTGACGCAACTTAACGATATAAGTTATATTAGATATGTCACTTTTGTCGGTAAAAAAAAGCAAAATTCATAATATTTGCTACTATTTTTTTTAAATACGCGACTGGTGGTAAGCCCTTGGCATCTATTATGAAACTGTGATTTGACGCTAGAATAATTTTCGAAAAACCTTGAATCTTTTAAGTACAAGCTTTTATTTGATATAACTTTAAATATTTCCTATTCTGCTCGGAAAACCCCTTCATTTGAGACCCAAATCATGGGAGTGCATAAAAATAACTGGTCCGCCATTTTTTGGAGTCAGCCATTTTGGATTTAGACTGACGTCACTTACCATGCATTGTGCTCCAAACTTAACGTGTATGCAAAATTTCAGCTCAATCGGAAGCCGGGAAGTGTTTCAAATTTAGCTTCCAAGATTTGTCCCAAACTAACTTATACTGCCTAGTTAATAGGAGCTTTGACTCAAGCTCCGGATCGTTCCTGGTGCAGAGGCTGTCCATAGCCATCCAGCGCAGAAAAGCAGCTAGTGTTATGGGCAAATTTGCACCGGAAATGACGAGTGACGGGTTATTTTGGGTGTTTAATTTAAGGCTTCACCCGCGTGGACGACGTTTCTATGACTTTTCGAGGGTGCGCAGTGTGCAAGTCGCAAGCAGCTCACGAGAGTAGAAAAAAGAAGCATATGTGTTAATCCAGGTCCTAATCTAACTACCTACCAAATTTTAGCCAGATCCGTTTAGCAGTTTTTGCGTGAAACAAACATACATCCATATATTCTTACAGACTTTCGCGTTTATAATATTAAAGTGGGATAGGAAGGATTTTAGGTATTGTAGTGTAATTTGTAATAATTACACTACAATACCTAAAATCTTTAGGACTGATTATTTTTTATCAATATTTTTATATTTTCCACTCAATAAAAGTAATACTAACAGACAGACTAACTAACAGGGCAAGCTTATATAAAACCATGCAAGAAGAGGAAATGTGTCTCGGAGTTAGGCGCAGTTTTTGTGTGCGCAGAGGAGCCATTACGTCAGTATGTTTGCCGAGGCACGTACCGATGGGTTTTACGCAAAATATTGCAAGAAAGTGGCATCTGTGATGAATAAAGCTAGCGATAGCACCAACGACACAGTGAAGTTGATCAGCAGTAAGCACGAGTGTCCCAAATCCAGTTACTGGAAGGCAATCTTACTAGGTTAATTAATAGCTTTAGTTTACTAGCTGTTTCTCGCAGCATCACCCGCGTGGACAACGTTTCTATGATTTTCCGAGAGTGTGCAGTGCGCGAGCCGCAAGCGGGTCAGGACCGTAGAAAAAAGTAGCCCATGTATTAATCTAGGTCCAAATCTGTCTACCTACCAAACTTCAGCCAGATCCGTTGAGTAGTTTTTGCGTGAAAGAGTAACAAATATATATCCATAAACCATACATTCTTAAAAACTTTCGCGTTCATAATATTAGAAGGATAGTAGGATGATAATGTTGACATTCTGCTTATTAAAATGTTTTCTTTTAATGATATTTATTTTCAGGTAACAGTGCCGCGAGTTCTAAAAATGCCCAACGCCCATTAAACATCACTTCTACATGTATAGGATGCACCCCTAATAAAAATTAAAAATTTATCTTAATCGTTGTTAAAAATTGAGATCTATAACTCAACTACTTAAATGTCAAATTTCAAGCAATTCTGTTCAATGCTGTAAAATCTATGACGCTGTCATTGTTTGTAATGGACGGACTGAACTGTTATAAAAGGGTATCTTGTAGGAATTATGGAACGTTCAAAAGCTCTGACTCGACTCAGTAATCACTAATTCTGCGTAGGTTTCTTCCCACGTTAGTTCACGATAGGCACCTACATAATAAATCTACGGATAAAATCCAACATGAAGCAAGTACAAAGGAACAAGGCTTATTTTCGTTTGCGCCATGCCCTAAGGCAAGGTCTCGGATTTTATGCAGAGGCTGTTTTGTCAGTTCCAGATCCCCGCATACTTACAAAGTGTAGGTAAAGTGACAGTTGGGTTTGAATTAAAAGAAAAGATTTCGTTTGAAATTATTTTTTAAAACAAAAAAAAATTGGAGACAAATTCTATTTAAATCTGGTTGATATGGGTTCCAGTTTTGACAGAATTTATTAGATCATTCCTGCGTCCTTTTTCGACAAAGAAGAGGGTTGTTTATTCTGTTTGTGCATTTTTTATAAAGTTCCTTCATATTCCAGCGCCTCTTATCTTAGTAAATACGAGAACATAAAGGAGTTATATAGCTATCTAGTTAGGTACGATGTCAGCAATTTTCGACATTAATGTACAGGTTTTTTTATTGGAGTTTACTCCTTAAGAATCGATTTTTATATAAAAATTAAAAAAAAAAAAAGTAAAATCAGACGTAATGCGTTACGCGTTATGCGTTGTGCTTTGGTTGAATAGTATAGTTAAGTATCCTTACTAATATTTTAAATGTGAAAATGTGTTTGTTTGTTTGTTACCTTTTCACGCTTCAACGCCTTGACCAATCTTTGGCATTTGGCATGCAGGTAGCCTATGTTACGGGGAAGGACATAGGCTACTTTTTATCTCAGAAAAATAGCATAATCTGATGCAGTTCCTGAAGGAACTAAAAAAATACTCGATTGTTGTGATTTTTTGCACAGAGATTGTTGAGTAGGTGGGAAACGACATAATTTACTAATCACCCTTAAAGACAGTCATAAAAACGATGTCCACGCGGGCGGAGCCGCGGGAAAAAGCTAGTAGTTACTAATATTGTACGCAACTTCTTTGGGTGAATGTATGTATGTAAGTATGTATTTACATACGTATGTATGTATGTATGTTTTTGTTTCTTTGGCACGTCCTGTAGCCTAAACGGGAAGATGATGATATGAATCAGAAGTAAATAATACAATATTTAAAATGGTTCAATGGCTACAAAATAATAATTTACAAATTAATTTAAATAAAACATATTACATTACTTACAATAATTCCAAAAACTCATTACATATTAATTACAATGGACAATCATTACAGAGCACTAAAAAGACTATGTTTCTCGGTATTATCATAGATGATAAGTTAGATTGGAAAGGTCAAATTGAAAGGGTATGTGCTAAAGTGAATAGTTTTACTTTCGCCCTTTACAAATTAACAAAAGTGGCATCAAGACCTACAGCAGTAGCAGCCTACCATGCTTACGTCGAATCTGTGCTTCGATATGGCCTAATAATGTGGGGTAATAGCACAGATGTGAACAAAGCTTTCATTTCGCAAAAGAAATGCATACGGGCCATATTTGGTGTAGCGACTGACACTTCATGTAGACCATTATTTAGTAAGCTTAATATATTACCGTTACCTTGCTTGTACATATTCGAAATGGCTAAATTCGTTAAAATAAATTGTAAGGTATTCTATAAAGAGGCTAGAGATGGAGTGCAAAGAAATAGGAGAAACCCCAACAGATTAACTGTAGAGGACATACCCCAGAGCACTAGTTTTCAAAAAAACTGTTTTTGGATGGGAAAAAGAATATTTAACAAAGTACCTGATGATATTACATTATTACCATTTAACAAATTTAAGAACAAATTGCATGCGTGGCTGCTTCAAAATATGTTTTATTCAGTCAATGAATTTTTGACACATAAATAGAAATTATTGTTACAACTATATTTAAACATGACATGATGTGAATTTATTTAAAATATTGACATGTTTTCGTATTCTATATGTGGAGTGAAATTAATTGTTTGTTTGTTTATTAATCTATTCTTTTCTTGCTTTTTTTAATGTTTCTAGTTATAAATTTGCATGCTATAACATAAAATGGCTAAACAAGAGAGTCTACGGTCTTTAAACTTACATCAATTTTGTACCTTGTTTAATGGCAAATAAAGAATATTTGTATTTGTATTTGTATGGATTTAGGAGAGCGTGGTGTCGTTAGATTTGTCTTGTCAGATTTGAAAAAAGTGGCCGCCATTTTGAACTTTTTTTTTCATTCGCACAATGTAAACCCTTGGCATCGTCTCACTTGATGGTAAGTCATAATAATACCGAAGATGGAAGCGGGCTTACTAACGCAATGGAGAACCGGCTATCTTATCTTCAAGCCGGAACACATCAATGTTGTTAACACTGATATTTGACGGCAAGACTTAAATAAGATGGTGGTAGCTAGCCAGGCAAGCTTGGAAAATGCCTTACCACCAACCAAACCGAGTCTTACAAGTTGACCCAGCCGGAATCGAACCCGCGACCTTCTGGTGTGAAGCGAATGGACTAACCATTACGCCATAAAATAGCCTTAGACGAACATAACTTTAGACGGACACATTCTCTTTGAAAGTTTTTATTTTATTATTTATTTACTTATTATTGATTGGCCATGCATGAATAATTGTCTTTAAGCTTTGTTTCTTAGTCTAGAGGTTGGTTGGTATTTTCTACTACAGAAAAAAAAATCAATCAAAACTTACACTAATAAATTACCTTTCTATATTAAGGTCTAACAAAATTAGCTGAAACTATTTTAACTGGTGCTCCTACTCATGAAACTGAACAACTTTCCCCATGAAACCCATAGTCATATCTCGATAAAAAAATTGAACTTCCCATACTAAGTTGGCTGATCAGCGGATCGAGTTAGTATGGGAGAGCGATTTTTTTTTTGCGATTTGACTATGGGTTCCATGGGGAAAGTTTTTTAGTTTCATGGATAGAAGCACCATATAAAATAGTTTCAGCTAATTTTGTTACACCTTATATAAACAATAAAAAAATAGAAAAAACTCCCCGTGAGGCTGGTTACTTAAATAGACCATAACTACTTTTTTAAGTATAGGTGTATCCAGGAGCCCCTGAGTTTCCATACAAACGTAGTTTTAATACAAAAAGTACATGCCGGATTGAATCCAAACTTTACGAATATATTGACGAGACACATATTGTTGTTTGTAATTAGTTTTCGATGCAGGGAAAAAACTAATAGAAGTTTCAAATTTTTAACAAAAACTAAGTCAAGCCTTCTTTTAGTTAATGTTTTATTTTACTACGATAAAAACTAATTGAATTGTGTGTTGCCAGTGATGAATTACGAAACTGTGACATGGTCGCTTACTATGGGCCTCATAAGAAGGCTCAAGGTCACCCAAAGGGCAATGAAGCGTGCTATGCTCGGAGTTTCTCTGCGTGATCGAAAACTTCGATATGTGTCTACTCAATATATGTATTCAAAAGGTTTGGCTTCATTCCTCGGCATGTAGTTTTTGTATTAAAGCGGAATTACGTTTTTATGGAAACTCGAGCCTCCTGGGGACCTTAAACACGAGCAATATTTGCGTGTCATATATGTTTTGTGATCTCGAAAACGGCTCTAATGGTTTCGATGAAATTTGTTACATGGGGGTTTTGGGGGCAAAAAAACAATGTAGTTAGGTCTAGTGTTGTTTTTAATGTCGAGCGACTGAACGCAGCTGGTTGAGAAGAAACACGGTCTAAAGAATAGGTATTTAAGTAAAATATTGCTGTCTCCCTCCCCCAAACCTCTCCGTATATAGCAAGAAAGAGAGAACTGCAGCGAAGGCCGATAATAGGCACTAAAATTTGACAAAAACAGAATTTCGTAGTTTCCTCCTTCAAAACTTGAGCAAAAATCATATTTTTTTCAAAAATAATAAAAAAAACGCTTTACCTATGTTTTAATTTTATTGTTAATAGTCGTATTATTTTTTTGGGGTGGTATCTGAAATTAACGTTTCAATTGGGCAATTTCCTCAATTTTTGAAGGCACCTACTTCCTATTATAACTAGAATTAAATGGCTATGGTAGATACAGGTTTTATGGAAAAAAAAAATCTCTATTGTCATTATTTAGGGAGAAAACAGGGGACAACGTTTGTATGGAAAAAATTGCGCCCACGTTTCCTCTTAAAGAAAGTATTGGTGTCTAGAAAAAACAATCTAAGTCAAAAAAACATGTCTTCCAAAAACGTTCGTCGGTCTTTCGATCCGTCTGTCTGTTCGTCCATCTTTCACACTTTCCATAGCGGCTAAATCAAATTCTGAGCATTCTTTCAAAAACAAACTTTCTAGTTGACTGACAGACAAATGCTATTATGACTTAAATGAATTTATTTATCAATTATTTTATGAAAAATAACTTATTTATTATTGACATTATAATTAGAAATATTTGACATTTTGTAAATTTAAAACACAAGTATTTTGTACGTCATTTGTTGGCGAAACACTCTGTTCCATATAATAATAATTTAAGATCCTTAATAAACTATTTCATTTCAGCTTTTGGCAGGTTAACCGTTTAAGGGTTAGCTGTCATACAAAAAAATCAATTCTTTAACGATTTTAATAAATCTTTTAATTAGTAACTATTAATGATGTTCTATCAAGTAACAGTATAAAACTACAACGGCTTAATTCCCTAAAGCTCCTCAGTCGATCGAAAGTAAAAAGATCCTTTATTTTTCTGTAGCAATAAAAAACATAAAACAAAAAAAAAACATCGGTCTAGCCAGCCAGTCCTAGTTTTCAAAGAGACCGATAGCCGCGGACGCAGCCATGCAGCCAACTCATGTTTGTCGGGGACACAGACTATAATAGCTTTGGCCCAGTTCGGCTGAATGCGAGAGACGTGACCGGTCCGCTGCGCTGGACTGCATCTGATGCTGCGCGAACTTTGCAATTCTTTTTTTATTCAAACACTAGCTGTTTCCCGCGGCTTCACCCGCATGGACAAAGTTTCTATGACTGTTCGAGGGCGGGCAGTGCGCGAGCCGCAAGCGGCTCGCGAGCTTGAAAAGAAGTAACTTCTGTATTAATCAAGGTCTTAATCTGTCTGCTACCAATTTTCAGCCAGATCCGTTCAGTAGTTTTTGCGTGAAGAAGTAACAAACATACAGACGCACACACTAACATACTTCCGCATTTATAATATAAGTGTGATTTTTCCTTATAAACTGACGAACAAATATTCATATACAAATTAAATAATAACAGAACTCATATTTACTCGTTTAACAGCAATTAATACATTAATCATGAATTATAGGTACCCTTTTTATACTGTTATTTACAAGAGTTTGTTGGTAAACTCTTTAAGGTGAATATAAAAAACATTCTGTTAACAATAACCATTAAAAATTAAAAATCCGACTGTGTAATACATTACCCCTCTTTTTTTTTAAATTCACAATTGTAAGCCCTTGGCATCATCTCACCTGATGGTAAGTGACGATGATGCCGAAGATGGAAGCGGGCGTACCAAGATTCCCCAACGCAATGGAGAACTGGCTAGGGATCAAGACGAATCTGACGACAGACACCACGCACTCGACAATCCATCAAGCTGTTTAAACTACAGGCTCAGCAAAAGGAACAGACATACCTACATACATACAGGGTGACTTATAATTAGTTCTTTATAACAAAAGATATGCACGTACACTGCCGTCATAAGCAGAAGTGCGGTATGTGGTAATGACGATGTTACGAGATAATGAGCAAAACTCATTTTATTACATTTTAAGGTTATTATAAATAATTACTTATATTTTTTATGCTGGTAAAAATTTAGGCATCAAATAGATTATAATTAAACATGTTTTGCTTAGTTTTTAATACAAAATAAAAAACTGTGGGCAATTAAAGTAGATGCCGCGGTTTTTCTACGTTAAGTGTGTCTGAGTCGTTAATACGAATCCAATACATATGTGGCATCTACTCAGTAATTAGGTAAGGTTTTTAAAATAAAACGTTTACTCAAATAATATATGTATTTTTTCTTAAAACTACATACAATAATAACTTCAAGAAGTAAGTTTACAATTAATGTCCTCCTTTTTTATTTTTTTTGTTTTCATCTTCAGTTGGTTCAGGCAAGTCTATATGTCAAACCAGAAAACAATTTTTTGGTCCTAGATAGATAACAAGTTTTCAAATTGACAAAAATGTATAAAGCACCAATTTTTTTTTCATATTTGATATATAGTTTTTTTTGGGAAAGTTGTTTGTAATCACGAGTACATTCATATCCTGTGCTATCAATAACTAACTAAAACTCACACCATACATTCATTCGTACATACAAACAATAAAATACAAATTCTATATTGCATCACAACATAAAAAGAAGAAAACAACATAGATTAAACTCGTACATACACTCGGGATTACCGTCACATCTTACCCTTCTTATTGAGCAATATCGGGTAAAAATAGCAATATCGGGTAAAAATAGAACGTGGCATTTCAAAGGCAGATAATATTATTATTTTTTTAATTCAAACGACTTCTAAAAAGGAGGAGGTTCTCAATTCGACTGTATGTTTTTTTATGTTTGTTTCCTCAGAACTTTTGACTGGGTGAATAGATTTTTATAATTCTTTTTTTATTTGAAAGCTACTGTTCCCCGTGTGGTCTCATATAAATTTTATCAGAATCGGTGCAGTAATTTATTATAAAATTAACAAAAACCAAAAATAATACTGCAATAATGTACTAAGTTGTTGCGATGGGAGTCGGTCGGTGTTAAGCGCTTTTTAGACTAGATGAAATTTTTAAGATTGTAATCACTATCTTTGTTCAAATATTATAAGCTATTTGTTAATAATTTTTAAATTGTTCCATAAACCAGATAACATTGAGTCGTTATGAATGCTAATATATCCATCAACACAACATTGATTCAAATCACGAAGCTGAGTTACTTTTGTCCTACAGCTTTGCTAAAATCACAAAACAATGTACTTTCTGTAACTGTTCCAAACAGCACGAATTCGGTAACGATTTTCAGAATATAATCTTTTTGTGAGTAACAAGCCTATACGTGGATTTAATGAGTTTGTGCCAGTTTAGGAAATAGTTACTCGTTACCATAATAGTTGCACACACGCAAGTGAAAAGTAGAATACATTCGTTTTTACGTTTTCGTACTGGGTAACAGGACCAAAGGCTACGCCTGCCTGTCTGTCTGTCCGACATATAAAATGGCTATAGTTTCTTAACTGTAAAAAGGGGCTGCCTAAAATTTTACAAAAGATATAGTTCTATATACCAACCCGCACTGGGCCCCCGTGGTCGACTAAGGCCCGATCGCCCTATTTCAGGGTAGGCTCGAGCCCCTCGGTGGGGACGTATGTATGAGCTGATGTGAGGATAGTTCTGTGACACAGTGGAAGACAGACGAATGGATAAACTGTGCTGAATGGTATATAACTATTCAGAAGATACTGTTCTGTGACACAGTAAAACACAGATGGATGACGTAACCACTGTATTACAATATAGCGACTTACAGTAGCGCAACGAATGTACTTACGCAGAGCAACGGAAGGGTACTTGCGGGGCAGCGGGCGGCGAGTCATAGCCTGGCAAACTCCGCGATATTGCCATGCTGACTACAGGCTAGTATGGGCTAGTACCTACGCCGGTGGCGCATCGTGCGACATCAAAGGCGTTGCGCTACTGTACGCCATATCGTAATACTGTGACGTAACTGTAACATAGGCTTAGTAATAGCAAAGCATATATTAGTACTAACGGTAATATCGTCAATATTGAAACGAAACCCTTAAAGACGTAATTTTTTATCATTTGTGTAAAAAGTCTCCTACCAATGTAAAACCAAGTTACACCCTGGACACTTCATACAACGGGACAGAAATGACATTAAAAAAACGAATGACAAAAAAAACAAAAACGCGGCGAAATCCTATACGTTCGACAACCAAACTGTAACTAATCTGTATCAATCTTGGTGACGAGGGGGTGAGGTCGCAATCTAGATAGCGGCAGGGAGTGTCCATACTGTATGTTAGTACTAATTATATATATTGCTTGGGTTCTCGGATTGGGTAGTCGGGCTATTTGGATAAGCTTGGCCGGTCATGCTGGTCTACCAAGTTAGTGGAGGGCGTCCTCTACTTCTCTTGCCTTCCGGGAGAGCTGGCGCTTTACGAACCAAGTGTTCATCATTTCTTCTCATCACGTGGCCGTACCATCTTAAGAGGAAACGCGGTCTAAACAATAGTTATATTTGAATAAAATATTTCTGTCTCCCTCCCCCAAATCTCTACGTTTACAGCAAGAAAGGGAGAACTATATACTTTGACCAAGTACCCTTGCGATATTTTCAGAGAAGAAGGTAAGTATTCAGATCAACATCGCAAATTTGACTCTAACAAACTTTATATTCATTGTGGCGGCTTGCCTGCTCCTACACCTGGAAACAGACATTATTTTTTTCCTTAAAAACGTAAAGGAAATACAGTTTTTCTATTCAGGAACAGCTGTTTGAGCACGCGTTTCGAATTCTTCCAGAATGCCTGCTTCGTTCCGCTACGTGCTAAGAATATTTTGTAGCGCATCCATGATAAAATAAAGTGTAGCTACATGTCTGTTAGATTATAGGAATAGTGTTATGTTATTTCCCCGCATAAAAATATTTTACAGTTACCGCCACCGTGGTGTAATGGTTAAGTCTATTAGCTTCACATCAGGAGGTCGCAGGTTTAATTCCCGACGGTGTCTTACTTTGTAAGTTCGCCTCTCTAGCTACCACCATCTTATATAAGTCTTGCCGCCAAACATCAATATTAACAGTGTTAATGTGTCTTCATGATAAGATAGTCAGTTCCATAATGTATTGGAGAATCTTGGTTAGCCAGCTTCCATCTTCGGCATCATCGTTACTTACTGATGCCAAGGGTCTACCAATTGTGGAATAAAAAACCTTCTTCACTCTTTCGTCGCTCGCTCGCTCTTCTGTCGCTCGAAAGTGAAAAAAGCTAAATAAACGTTTTTTGAGAAAGTAAGTAATCAAACCGTCCAAGCAAGATGCGATCTCTGGCGTAAGGATTTTTTTTATTCACAATTGATAAACCCTTGGCATCATCTCACCTGATGGTAAGTGACGATGATGCCGAAGATAAAAGAGGTCTTACCAAGATTCTCCTGCGTAATGGAGAATTGGCTATCTTATCTTCAAGCCGGAACACATTAATGTTGCTTAGACTGATGTTTTGCGGCAAGACTTAGATAAGAAAGCGGGCTTAGAAAATGCCCTACCACAAACCAAACCGTGTCTTTTAAGTTAACCCCACCGGGAATCGAACCCGCGATTTCCTGGTGAGAAGCAAATTAACTAACTAATACGCCACGCAGGCGGAGAGTACAGACGAAAGCAATAGTGTTGACGTTGGACCTTTTTTCAGCCTACCCCTCATCCTTCTAGTATCTGGTGTGTAACGTGTGATAAGAAACTACATTCCAAAACTACGAGTATCTTTTCCACTTGTATATCCACATTCGCTGCTATAAAAGGTTATGTGAGCAAAATTTGATAAACATCATTCAAGTTTTTACGACACATAAAGTGGAGCAAGCGGGCAAACTTTTTGTTAGTTTTATTAATACAGATTTTATTTTACTATATTTTAGTGGCTTCTTAGACTTGTTCCCCTAGTTTCCCAGACCTTATATAACTCAAATTCATCATATCAGCTCATATACGTCCCCACCGAGGGGCCCAAGCCTACCCTGAATTAGAGCGATCGGGCCCGAGTAGACTTCACACACAACCTGCGAGTGTCTTCGCAGGCGTGTGCAGGTTTCCTCACGATGTTTTCCTTCACTGTATAAGAGAGTCGGATAAACGTACATATAAAATCTAAATTCGAAATCACATTGGTTCGTGGTGGGATTCGAACCACGACCTCCCGGACAGGAGGCGTCGGCCCTGGCCGTTACGCCACCGACGTTCTCTATCATTCTCTCTCCGTCTCAAATAATCATCACTGAATTCGACTTTTCCAACGAGAACCTATTGGTCCTGGATCATCGGCACAATATTCTAGACGATCGATTGTGAGCACACAAGCATAGCCCTATCCGAATTCTAAACGTAGAAAACTTTTTTCCTTAAGGTTTTAAAACTAAAATATTTTGCACACTCGCTTCTTAAGACAGGTGGTCCTTATTTTCCCTTTATCTTCTATCTTTTTTCTTTGATCTTTATTTTTGTAGGAATATTACTTAAGTCAATATATAACCTAAACCCAGTTAAAATTCTATTTGATGCCTGCAGGCTGTCTCATTAACTTTCATTATATTAAAAAAGTCATTATTTTTTTTATGATTATGATGTAAAAATCGACAAAGGTCTTAATTAACTTGCTGTAATTATTAGTATCAAAATTTCTTATTAAAAAAATATTCAAGGTGTTATAACGCCTAGTAGACGAATCTGAGTTAAGCACTTCTTTTTTGCAAGCTTTATTAAACTTGCAATGTTCGTATGTTAGTATAATAAGCTGTCCGCTCAAAATTTGCAAGATGAATTCGCACCGCTTCCCGATTTTTGATTAAGCTGAAATTTTTCATATACATTTTTAGTTTGAATGACAACGCATGGAAGTGACGTCGATTTTAATCTTTTATGGCAGACTTCCAAAGATGGCGTACCACTTATTTTTTATGCATCCCCATGGGGCAAAGGGAATACGAAATATTTAATTTCTTTGTGATCGACACAGTCCTCGGGCTGTGGCAAAATTACCAGTGTATATTGCTCGCAAGAGCAAATCAACACACTGAGTCACGGCCCTTTTTCACTATTGCAACACACATATGTTTTTGTATTATTATTATTTTTTGCTCTTTTTAATTTGTTATGTTTTGTTTTATAATACGAGTATGTGTGTGACTTCAGTGACAAATAAACGTGTTATCTATCCGTCTATCTATTTTTTTTAATAAGAGTACCTCAAAATTTTTAATGTTTTAAAAGTATTTTCAATTGTTGTGAGTTTACTATTTAATTTTAAAAGTATTTTAAATTTAAATAGTAAACTCACAACAATTGAGGAAGCATTAGAGTCTTTAACACAATAACGATTTAATTTATAATAAAATAAAAATCACACTAATGTTTTCTTTTAACGCTTCGCCACTTTTCCTAATGTCCATTTAAATGCGATGGCGCTCAGCATTAAGATACATAAAACAAAAACAAACTCATAATAAAATGGCAAACAATTTTCTCATGCGCACAGAATTTCATTACGAATTCAAAACACGCTCCCATCTTCCCTCAGAAAGAGAAAAAATAATAGGTATTAATTTAGCTCACTGTGTGAATAAGAGAAATAATGTAGTCGGTTAAAATGAAACTGGTTTTAGTCTAAGTAGATAGATAGATAGATCGTTTATTTTCCATAGCCTTACCAAAGTATATATGTTAGTACTAACATACAGTATAGAAACTCCCTGCCGCTCTCTAGATTGCGACCTCACCCCCTTGTCACCAAGATTGATACAGATTGGTTACAGTTTGGTTGTAGAACGTATAGAATTTCGCGGCCATTTTGTTTATTCCGTCATTCCTTTTTTGAAATGTCATTTCTGGTTCGTTGTATGAAGTGTATGGGGTGTGGCCTTACAGACAAATGACACAGTAGATATGTCACCGTAAGATTGTAAATTCTGTTAGATTATAATCTAACGTGAATTATTTCGCGAGATTGTGAACTGTCGATAGATTGTGAACCGTAACATATTGTTTACAATTTCACTAGTGACATTATAATAACATTAGGGCGCACGAACGTCACAACCTGGCCTAGGAGTAGTAAGCAGTCGCCATGGCCGAAATCGGCTGAGGAGGATATATATATACACTAAGCGAAGTGAAAAACACTAAATAAATGAGCTCGCGAAGCGAAGCGAGCGATGTTAAGTTCAGTCAGGTTTGATTGAAGCGAGGCAGGGTAGCAGAATGCTTCGCAGCGGAAGAAATCATCGGTTTTATTCGGAGGTTTAAGAATAGGCCGTGATATTGTGATATCATAATCTAACTAGTGAGATTGTATATCGCGGTTTTTACAATATCCCGGTGACAAATATAAAATAAGTATATGGTAGAAAAAGAAGGTAAGTTAATGAGATAGAAGAATCACACAATGCAAAATTCTCCTTGTCAGCTGACCGATTTATATTGTAAATAATTGTAGGTCAAAATCAAAAAGAAGGTACAGAACCCCAAAAAGTATATAAAATTACAAAAAAGAGATGGGACAGGTAGCATCGATAAATAGAATATCAATAACATTTGTATGAACAAGTAAAGTTAAGCCTGCACGTTAGTATCATCATCATGTCAGCCGAAAATAGTCCATTGCTGGACAAAGGCCTCCCCCAAGGATTTCCACGACGACCGGTCCTGCGCTGCCCGCATCCATCGGCTTCCGCGATCTTCAGCAGGTCGTGGGTCCATCGCGTGGAAGGCCTGCCTATGCTACGTTTTGTGGCGCGCGGTCACCACTCGAGAACTTTATTGCCCCAACGGCCATCTGTTCAACGAGCTATGTGCCCTGCCCACTGCCACTTGAGTTTAGCGATTCTGTAAGCTATGTCGGTTACTTTGGTTCTCCTGCGGATCTTCTCGTTTCTGATTCGATCACGCAGAGAAACTCCGAGCATAGCACGCTCCATTGCCATTTGAGTGACCTTGAGCCTTCTTATGAGGCCCATAGTAAGCGACCATGTCTCCGTTCAGTCATCACTGGCAACACACAATGGTCGACGTGAAGATATTGCGAAGCTTCCCGAACGCTGCCCAGCCAAGTTAGATTCGTCGATTAATCTCTTTCTTGACGTTGGACCTACCTAGCTGGACTGTTTGTCCCAGGTATACATATTCGTCAACAACTTCCAGTGTAGAGTTTCCATCCTATATGTTAGTGTAAGCTATGCTATTTACCATGCTGCGCTAGCAGACAGATTTCACTGGTTCAGACGATTAAATTTGTATTAGAGATACTGCATAGCTCAGCATCCCAGTAAGCAATTAAGGAAACGCAGCGAGATGGATCTAATATTACCAGATGTGCTGTATCTACTGAATTAACATAATATGGCATTGGTACACAAATGTGCCTGTCCCTAGGCATAAGTCAACTTGACTGCCAGAATCCAATACGTATATTGGCTGCACATTATAATATTAGATCTTTACCTATGAAATTGCCGATTGTATAAAAAAAAATATAAGTAAGAAAATTGTAATTAACAACAAAATTAGTTGTTAGAATAAAATTTAATCTTAAAATAGCATTAGGCCATTACTAATTATATGGTGGTAAACATATGCCTATTGTTTAGATATTTTGAGAGCACGGTAGCGGTTTATTCACCTGAAAAATCGCCTTTATTGAGACAAAAACAAACATTTTAAATATTGAAGCTCTATAGTTATCGCAGCAGTTTCTTCGTTACTAATTTCATATTTGGGAATACCCCGCATAAGATTTCATCACTGGAATATCAACATTGGAACATGATAGACATGCTACTAGTTACTACTAAAAGACCATAGTAAAAAACTAAAAACCGACTTTAAAAATGAAATTCACTCAAAAGTATGAAATAATATTATTATACTTAGATACACGACATTAACCAACAATAATGAAATCAAAGGTGAGTACGAATTAAATTAGAGACGTAAAATTTTTTTGAGGTCGGTTCCAGTACACAGCTACGATTTTAGATTCGATGGCATTGCTGACACCCCACCGACCTCAAAAAAAAATGTAGGCCCCTTATTTCATTCCTGCCCACCTTTGATTTTGTTATTGTTGGTGAATGTCTTGTATCTAAGTATAATAATATTATTTCATACTTTTGAGTAAATTTTCATTTTGAAGTTGGTTTGCAGCGCTAAAACATAAGATTTATATGTCTAATTAACTTTTAAAACATACAACGCTAAATCGGCTACAAAGTTTAGTTTTCTTGCGACTAAAACGTCATCAGCGCCAGGATTTTTTTTAAAGCCCTTGGCATCATCTCATCTGATCGTAAGATGGAAGCGGGCTTATCAAGATTCCCCAACGCAATACAAATTTGGCTACTTATCTTCCAGCCGGAACACATCAATGCCAGGCGGGCTATGAAAATGCCCTACCACCAACCAAACCGAGTATTACAAAGTTGACCCCGCCGGAATCGAACCCGCGTCCTCCTGATGAGAAGCGAATGGACTAACCATTACGCCAAGGAGGTGGTCAGAATTTAATGGCATTTACGCGTTTCGTTCAATGTATAACACGCATTATACCATACTAAAATGTGCGACCCAATAATGCACGACCTACGAATGTACAGTTCGATAACTCGTGTCACGGACTTGAACTAAAATAAAAGCTTGTAGGTAAAAATAACTTCATTTCTGATGGGTATCAGATAATATTAGCCAGACGTGTGAACTGGCCTACTCTTGTCAAAGGTATCAAGGACATTCAATTATTCCTATGTATAAGTTTTCGTGTAATATTGTTTTCATGTCCTAATGTCCTAATCTGGTTTATTTCAAGGATTTAATTTTGACATTATTAACTAATGATTGTTTATTTCTTGATTTTTCATAAATGAAATTATGTTATTATTATTTTATGACTATCACAAAGAGTGTAATTTGCACCTATTGTTGAATAAATACCTTAAAAAGATCTCAATTGCGTTGGGGAATCTTGGTAAGCCCGCTTCCATCTTCGGCATATCCGTCACTTACCATCACATGAGACGATGTCAAGGGCTTATCAATTGTGGATATTAAAAAAAATACCTCACCGCACCAGTTTTATTCTTTAAAAAATGTCTTTAATCTTCACACAAATCGTTTTACATTTTTCTAACGACAGAATGGATTGTTGTCAGGTAGCAAATGCGGGTTGATCGGCGATCGAAGGTGATTCATTGGTCACTTTATTTGATTGCTGCCTCCCCATTACTGGAGATTGATCGTCTTCCTCTATCCTTTAGTTGTTCTTAATAGTTATTAATGTTATCGAATTGAAATATCAGCTCGTTGTTAAGTGAAAACACTAGTAGCTGCGAAATAGCGTGTTGAGCAATGGTGTCCATTCGAATAAAACACTCGTTAGTAGCGCAGAACCGGTCGTCGTGGAAATCCTTGGGGGAGGACTGTGTCCAGCAGTGGACGTCCTTCGCCTGATATGATGACACACATTCGGCAACAACATCGAGCGTACATCCTCCAATCTTCATAGGAGTAGGTGCGACTCGGACGCTTAATATAATTTCCGTCTTGTCCATGTTCATTCTAAGATCTACTTGTTGAGAGGCTCTACTGAGGCCATCGAGCATTGTGCTTAAGTCGTCCATAGTCTCAGCCATGACCACGATATCTTCAGTGAATCAAAGGTGTGTGATGTACTTGCCGTTGATACTGATGCCGAGTTCACCTCAGTCCAAAAGCTTAAAAACATCTTCCAGGTTTGCGGTGAACAGTTTCGGAGATATGACGTCTCCCTATCTCACCTCTCACTGCAGCCGGATAGGTTTCGAGTTTTGATCCTGGAGGCGAACCGACATGGTGGCTTGTAGACATGGCTCAGAAGTGAGATGGGTCTGCAGTTCTTCAGCAGGGTATTGTCACCCTTTTTGAAGAAAAGCACGACCACACTGCACAAAATAAAATTCCACTAAAATAAGTTTAGTCGTTTACATGTGCTATTCGATTTTTACCCTGTTTGACAGGAACGAACACGATCAAAATGAATTCCCAGACTGTGTTAAAGAATGAACGAAAGAAAGAACAATATGATGGACGTAACCTGTTTACCGAAAGTGAAAAAGAAAAAAAGATACTATTTTCTATAGAGCTGTCCCTATTGCATATGCCATATTGCTACGAATATAATTTATAAAACGTTTAATAAAATCAGCTGATTTTGTGCTTTTTTTAATTTTTTGGTTTGGCAGCGAGTATTTTTGAGCGAAGTCTTTAGAAGTTTGAATTTGGCTAAAGGTGCGTCAGGGCATTGTAAAATTGTCAGAATCTGGAGAAGCTGAAAGTCTGATGATGACCAGGTTGGCAACTGAAAGTGGGAAAGACATAAGACGTATTCCAACCTGGTTTATTGAGTCAGACGCTCAGATCAGAATTCATCGGGTTAGAGTCGCGCAGTGTGCTGATGCATCTTGGTCTTAACGCCAAACTTCTAGCTTGGACTGTTTTAAAGAGCTATCGACTACCAACCTGGTCATCATGAGACACTCAGGTCAAAGTTGCAGAGTCCTGGAGTACTTATCAGGGTTTATACCACCACTTACTTAGGTATTCATCACAAAATTTACACTCTTGTGTTTTTTCAAACCAATTAAAGTTTAGTAGTCACCAACGAAGATTGCGATTAAAATTGGTTCAATTTTAGTTTGACACATCTTAAAAATGATTGTTCCGAATAGCAAAATGGCGTTCGCGAGCGTAGAAAAAAGTAGCCTTTGTGTTAATCCAGGTCCTAATCTGCCGACCAAATTTCAGCCAGATCCGTTCAGTAGTTTTTGCGTGAAAGTGTAACAAACATACATTCTTTCAAACATTATATATAATATTTTAGTAGGATGTACCCAAAGAGTGAAAACGGGACCCTATTTCTAAGAGTTCGCTGTCCGTCTGTCTGTCTGTCTGTCTGTCTGTCACCAAGCTGAATTTCATGAACCGTGATAGTTAAACAGTTGAAATTTTCACAGATGATGTATTTCTGTTGCAACAATACTAAAAAACAGAATAAAATAAATATTTAAGGTGGCTCCCATACAACAAACGTGATTTTATTGCTCGTTTTTGCTTGATATTGATAACTGCAACAGGCAGATGCTTGAAATATTCACAGAATATTTAGTTATATACTCACTTTAAAAATAAATAATTAAATTTAAATAAAACAAATATTTAAGGGGGGGGGAGGGGCTCCCATACAATAAACGTGATTTTTTTGCTTGATATTGATAACGGCAACAGGTAGAAGCTTGAAACATTAACAGAATATTTAGTTAAACATTCACTTTAAAAATAAATAATTAAATTAAAATAAAACAAATATTTAAGGGAGGCTCCCATACAACAAACGTGAATTTTTTTGCTCGTTTTTGCTCGATATTGATAACGGCAATAGGTAGACGCCTGAAATATTAACAGAATATTGAGTTGTATTATTCACCTTAAAAGTAAATAATTAAGTAAATAAAAAAAAAACATATTTAGGGGGGGCTTACATGCAACAAACGTGATTTTTATAGATAACGGTACGGAACCCTTCGTGCGCGAGTCCGGCTCGCACTTGGCCGTTTTTTTAAACTTCTACTTGATAGATACTTTGTTTTGAATTTGACATGTAAAAATATGAATGACTGATAAAGCATTTGTGTTTTTCTAACGTATTAATTTGGACATCCATGAAAGAGTTGAATGAAAATCCCTGCTACCGCTTTCACCTACCCTACCTCCCATAGAAGCTGCCGCATTGGTTTCGATACAAAATAGGCACGACAAATACTCCATAAGTCCGTATAGGGCGCCGCAGTTTTTTTTTCTTCGTGAGTATAATATTCTGGATGCTCTAAATAGTGCAATTGGGTATGCTAAAAAAAATGTATTTTTTTTTATTTTTTTTCTGATGGTTTAGACCATTTTGAAAAACTAATTTGAATATTTCATTTTTTAAGCCTCTAGATATTTTTAAATATTTTTTTAAATTTTGAAACCTTGATGACGTCATCGGTTCACATTACTATGAAACGAACAGCCCTATTTCCCTAGTCAATCATTCCCAAAGGTTTTTTGGCGGGATTTGTGGTAGACGCATTCGTAGTTTTATTTTGTTGTTTTTTCATTGCACCGGCACTAGCATTACAAATCCAACAGCTAAGGAAGCCTAAATACGTCAGACCTGGCTGTATGGTCTTAGTAACCTTTGCCTTTTCCGAAACGAAACTATCACAAAGCCAACAACGAAACGTCAAAGTCAAAATTTACTTGTCATCAAACATCATAATCTATGTATGGATAAGGCCTTCAGAGTTTAAATGTTTTTTAGAACCACAATAAAAATTGGACCTCTAATGAATATCTTACCCATTTAAGTATTTAATTTGAATGACGTTCTAATAATATTTGATTTTTTCAAACGTAGTTTTTGGTGGATGATAAATAAATAGTGCCTTTTTCAGTGCTCGACGAAAGCTCGTCCTCAAATGCAAGGTCCGTAATTGATATGACAAGTAAGAGTGCACGTTCCGTTCAGTGGTGAAATAAGGTTTTATTGTAAACTCGTGACGTCATAGGGGTCAAATGAAGGTTATTGTCCTTTTCCGATTTTTTTACGCAATCTTTTACTTTTTCGAGTGGAAAATGAAAAAATATGGCTTTAAATAAAAATATCTCGAAATGGTTTTTTTATTTTCATGACTTATAAAAAATTTAGCATACCCAATTCTAAAGAACAAACGCATTAAGCTTTTCAGATTTTGTATGAAAATATATTTTCTTAAACAGCGGTTTATATGGAAGGGGGTGAACGAAATAAACCGAGTCTTATATAGTCATACTTCATACTCCACCGGGAATCAAACTGCAACCTTTTGAAGTGAATCGTGCTGATTAACCACTACGCCACGGAGATGGTTAAAGTCAAGAAAAAAAGTAAATTTAAGTGTATTATATTGCTCATGAATGTGAGAAAATTCTTTCCTCGCAACACAATGAACACAGGGATCTTTATAGGTAATATATGTGCATATATTATAATACTTCCATGGACCAAGAACACCTTACCGAAATAAAAAGGGTCGTCATATCAGCTCATATACGTCCCCACCGAGGGGCTCGAGCCTATCTTTAATCGGGCCTTAGTCGACCACGCGGGTCCAGTGCGGGTTGGTCGACTTCACACTTATATTAGTTGGTTTTCTCCGCAGGCGTGTGCAGGATAACGGATACAGGATTTTCCGAAATAAAAAGGGCATTTTTTGCTAAATTTTCTGAAATGACACGAAAAATAAACAATTTATTAAATATTTTCGAGTTAAAAATATTGAGATGAAACCCTTATAATTTTCAAACTCGTTGTTAGACTGTATCTTGGAAACTACATAGTTGTTTCACTTTCACTTTGATGAACTAACTATAAAATGATGGCTGGTCTCACTTAATGTCCTCCACACTCGTCATTTTATTCTCATATTATCATAATAACGCTTTAAACCTAACTTTATTGCTTTATTTTTTAATTTCTTTTAATTATTTTAAAATAATAAATAAAAACAATTTTTGTTTTTTGCATTTTTATGCGCTGCCACACCGTTCATCCAATTGTGTTGAAACTTTGTACAGCGCGCACGCCCGAGAAAAGTTATAAAATAATTATTTTGACGTTATTAAGACTTTTCATGCGATTATATTACAGCTTTATTACAAATATTAAAAACATAAGTGACAACGGTTGTTAAGCAACTTTAAATCGTTATAGCAAATGGTAATTCGTTTTGACTGACTCGGTGGCTCAGTGGTTAGTTCCCTTTACTACTGATCCGAAGGTTGTGGGTTCGATCCCCACCCAGGGCAAGCATTTGTGTGATGAGCAGATTTATTTGCTCTGTGTCTGGGTGTTAAATATCTATATACGTATGTATTTAAACTCATATAAGTATGTATATCAGTCTCTGGTACCCATAAAACAGGGATTCCTACTTTAGGGCCATGTGTGATTTGTCCCAGAATATTTATTATATTTATTTATTAATAAAAATGTCAAGAGAATACTATAGAGGATTTTTTAGTATAATTCATTGACGTAAATGATATAAATATCGGCCCACGCGTCTGGTCTCTTGTACAACAAAGAAACAAACATACTAATAAACACATTACCCTTTTTGGCGCGCGCAGTGGGTAAAAAAATCCGCTTGACATCCATGCGGGCAAAAGCTAGCATTTATTAAAAAAAAAACTACCCGAAATCTCGACCCAAAAAGAAAAGTAACCAAAAATATAACTAAACAAATAAAAAAGACAATATTCCGATTTCCTTAAACGAAAACAACCTTATTTACCGTCATAAAGTACCTCTGCTTAAGGCGCTATCATCCAAATCAGGGACGGTTACTGAAAGGGTCAATTGGGCGGAACCAATGAGCCGTGAAGTAATTAGGCGACGACGTCATTGCTTTGTAGAATTCGAGCTAAACGCCCTTTGGGTGTTTTGGCGATTCGGACCACAAGGAGTTCGGACCATTGTGAGATGAGAATCTCCGTATTGACTCAGTATTACAATATAGCGGTTTACAGTAGCGTAACGAATGTACTTACGCAGAGCAACGAAAGGGTACTTGCGGGCAGCGGGCGGCGACTACAGGCTAGTATGCTAGTACTCGTACCTACGCCGGTGGCGGCATCGTGCGACATCAAATGCTTTGCGCTTCTGTAAGCCATATCGTAATACTACGGTATTGATGTGATCATAGTGTTAAGAAACAATTTATTTAACACGTATAGAGATAGTTACATAGCAAAAAGCCTTTGAAAAAAATGGTAATGAATGTTACTACTTTTTCAAGAACAAATTTCTTCCAGCAGATCCGGAGAGAGTTTTAATTGAAATGGCAGACAGATACACAAAAAATATAGTTAATGTTTTTTTAAGGACAAAACATGATAGTCTAAAATACAAATAATTAATAAACAAATATGTAATTAAATACTGCCGAACTAGTGGACCGACGACCTGGTAAAGGTCGCGGGAATCCACTAGATGCGGGCAGCGCAGGACCGGTTGTTGTGGATATTCTTGACGGAAGCCTTTTTCTAGCAGTGAACGTCTTTCGGCTAAAATAATATATTTAAATACATTTATAGATACAATCATATGTTCTTATTGTATAATACCTAAATACTGCTAAAATATAAAAGATACCTACGTGTATTTTGTCGCAGAGTTTATTTGGATCTTAAGATGTGGAATATTTCCGTAGTACCTTTAGCATTTGCACATATTTCAAATTATTTAGGCAGCTTACGCCGATAAAGCAGCCCAGCAGTTCTTTTTTACGACTTGACTAATAAATATCACAATTATTAAGTAAAAAATAGCTATGTTAAACAATGATGATTGGTAAAATAATTTTAAGAAATAGTTTCAAATGTTACCCTCTGTAAACAAAAAAAAAACAAACCTTACCTCTTTATTATATTATAGGTGCCTATTAGCTGTTTCCCACGGCTTCGCCCGCTTAGATCCCGATGAAAAAAATTCTAAACCTATTCCGAATATACACAGAAAATTTCATGGTGGAAATCTGTCTAGCTGTTTCGGAGAAGTATGGCTACTAACACCGTGACACGAGAATTTAATTTAATATAATATATATAGGGAGAGATATAAAACGAAAGGTAATTTACAGCAGTCTTTACTTTTTTTCTCTATGTATATCATTGGATCTATTTGTACAGAATATGCTACCCTGAACAAAAATACATGGATAATTTGGACTTCAGTCCGAATCTTTTGTAGTTCGAATAGCTGAAACACTCAACTTAGGGGCCATGTTTCCCTGTTTAGCCTTCTGATCAACTGAATTCTATACTCAACATTAACAGTGACGCTTTGTTTTGTATTTCTGTACTTATATGTATAATGTTGATCTTTTGTTACATTAAACTCGTGAACATTATGATTTTATTTTTTAAGGTTTTGTATCTTTAAAAGAAAACTGAATCCTTCTGTGGTCACTTTGACGTCCGTCTGTCTGTCTGTTTTTCTTAGAAACAGACAAGTAGTGGTTAGAACTCCGTCCGTAAATGATCGCTCAAAATTCTGAATAATTTTTTTACAAGCTTTTATTTAACATGCACTATTCGGGTTTAACCTTTTAAGCGCAACCATGCCCCATCGGCCATTATACCGGCCGACGCTTGAGTGCAGGTGTGACCAATAGGCCTTGGAATTTAGTTAATTTGTTGACGTTCGAAAAAAGTATACGAAAACTATTGCGATCTCTGTCAAACTATATTATAATACTATGGAGGGACTGAGACACCATTTTGCATCGTTCATTTGACTCGTTTCATAGTCATTTTTTATAAGGTGACGATTTATTTCAACGGTCCGCCCTTCCGCCTTGACGTACTGCGCTGTTATCTTCGAGCGTCAAGGGCCGCCGGGAGGCGCGAGTTTCCATACAAACGTAGTTCTGCTTATATACAAAAACTACAAGCCGGGTTGAATCGAAACTTTGCCACTATATTGAGGAGACACATATCGATGTTTGTAATTAGTTTTGGAAGTACTAATATGAAACGGGAAAAAATAAGAGCAGTTTCGAACTTTCAGTACAAAACTAAATTAAGCCTTAGTTTAGTTACGTTAAAATTTACTACGATGAAAACTAATTACAAACATAGATATGTGTCTACTCAATATATTTACAATGTTTGGATTCAATCCGGCGTGTAGTTTTTGTATTAAAGCGGAACTACGTTTGTATGGAAACTCGAGCCTCCTGGAGACTCTTAAGTTATCCACTTCAAAATGGGCAAGTTAAAATTGACTCACTTCCGGTTTCTGATTGAGCTAAAATTTATACATACACGTTTAGTTTGGATGACAAAACATGGTAAGTTAAGTGACTTTCTAAGTAAATCCAATATGGCGGCCTCCAAAGATAGCGCATCAGTTATTTTGTATACACCCCCAGGGTATCAAATGAAAGATTTTGCTGAGAAGAATAATAATTAAATCAAATATTTTCAAACAAAAGCTTGTGAGTAAAAGTTTTTAGGTTTTTCTAAATGATCTGATACACAGGGTTTTGGGTTGTGGGTCAAACGAAAACGGTTTGTATCCTTTTAGGTTATTCAGGTGAGCTGATGATGGAAGGTTTGACTCCTTAACACCACCACACCGCCGGATTCTGCATCAGTCATTGAAATACATGCATGACGATTCCCACTGGCAAGTAGGTGATTGGGTTTAACGTTGTTACATAAATAGCATTATCACTAAAAATAAAATAAAAGTTTACAAGAACTAAAAACACAGTTGAAAAAGAAGTTTAGCTCAAAAGTAGAAAATAATATTTTTATAATATTTATAATTATATAAATATTTTTTAAGAGCGTCGGTGGCGCAATGGCTAGGGCCCTACCTCCTGTCCAGAAGGTTGTGGTTCAAATCCTGCCACGTACCAATGTGTTTTCGAATTTCGATTTCAGATGTACGTTTATCCGACGCTCTTACGGTGAAGGAAAACATCGTGAGGAAACCTGGACACGCCTGCAAAGAAACTCGAAGGTTGTGTGTGAAGTCGACCAACCCGCACTGGGCCCGCGTTGTCGACTAGATAAGGCCCGATCGCCCTAATTGAGAGTAGGCTCGAGCCACTCGGTGGGGATGTTTTTGAGCTGATGTGATGATTAAAAATACATTAGCTTCGATAAAACATATTATCCAAGATGTGCGGTGGGCGAGAATATGCATGTGGAATGTTCACACCTGGCTTCTCTCAAATTCAACCAAATAAGTTGGGCATAAGCTCAAACGAAAGAACTTATTGTGTTTTATACAAAACGAACAATTTACTTTAATTAGAACCGGAGATATAGAGAAACAAAAGCTATGAAATTCGCGTTTGAGTATCACTTGAGAAGGGTGTAAGTTAAGCGTTTTTAAATGCTTTATGACAATGCTTCATTTTAATTTCATTTAAATATCATATTTTTTTAAATAATAATAACAATAAATCATGCGTTCTCACACATCCCGTAATAATTACAACATAAAATTTTAGGACTTCCCATGATTATCTGATTGACCAACTTTTCATGGAAATACTATCTTTTTAACTCCGATATTGTGTGTTGGTTTACTGGGGAAATATTTTTTGTTGAATATCAGCAATGGACCCGCGTGGTCGACTAAGGCCTGATCGCCCGAATTCAGGGTATGCTCGAGCCCCTCGGTGGGGACATATATAATATGAGCTGATGTGATGAGATGATTATTTTAGAATTGTTAGTTTTAACCTTACTCACGTTGTATCATTTTCACAAAGGTCAATTATCAACAAACCCTAAACAAGATCTAAACTCAACCATGTCGCAAAACATTTCGTCCGATCTACTTGTACTGTATGGCTTGAAACGGTTTTGTTAAAATAATTTATGTAGCTGTTACAGCGGCATCTAACCTGTAACTCCTTTTATATGAACACTATGTGTATTGTTTAGTTCATTTGTCTCGCAAAAAAATATCACAGATGCCGCCTGATTAACATAAGTATATAAAACACCTATACTGAGCTGTTTCGTCAATTCTCAATCTGCACCCACCGAACGAAATAAAAAACGTATCTGCATTATTAAGACGTGTTTTCTCTCTGTTGGTTCCAAATTCTTCAGTAGCAACAGTGTGCCCATTTAGGCTTCATAGTCACTTTAAACGTATCCTTTATTTATTTCTGTATACAGTGTGAGTGTGTTCAAACCGAAAGACCTAACTCAATTACCATACTACTTGAGCAAGGCCTGTAAAGGAAACTCAGTGAAACCATCGTTAGCTCGAAAACAATGTGATATTGTGTATGTGTGTGTGAAGTATATTGCTCATGAAATTCAGCTTAAGGAAATTGCCTTTCCAGGGAGGAACATTTGAGGGCGTTCAACGGGGAAAATTTGATAGCTTATAGCTTTGATAGCGCATGCGAGAGATTGATGGTGTGAAAGAAAAGAAAAATCACAAAATTTCCAAAATAGCAGTCCTTTTTTCATTCATCGTGTCAGTCTGTCTAAATGAGATTTGCAAATGTTACGTTTCAGTGAACGTGTTTTATTATGAAGAAGTATTATTGTCTCATTTCTGTCTGAGCACAATTTGGTGCTGAGACCAAATTGAAACATACTTTGCCTCGCAAATAAAATTTTAGCTGTCTCCTACGTACAAAGCCAAATAAAATTCCGAAACTCTACCATCGTCTGTTTTAATCAAATATTTCGGTAATAAAAAGTGAATTTTAATGTGCTTTTCGTGTTCGTCGCGTCACGACACGACTATATTGTCTTGAAATTACGGGCACATGACACGACAATAAATGGCGGCGCGATAAGTACGACATATCCATTAGCTCTGATTACTAATCACTGGTAATGGCTACAATCAAGGGACTTGTTATTTTAAAATTGAACAATAGCTGCTTAAATAACAACACAACGTTTGCGCTAAATGTGATATAAAACTGTTTAGTTTTAATAACGTTTTCATGTAGTAATTATTGAAGTGCACACTAATGTTTCCGTCAGATTTTAAATTAATGTTACATTAATGTTACTCTAATAATAAAAACTTTATATAGCAAGGCTAGTAAGGTACTTACGTGCTAAGCTTTATTATTGTTTTGGGAGTGCCTCTGCTGCTCGCGCCGGAACCCGAAGTTAGTACCTTTGGGAACCGGCGGTGGATACACTGCCGGTAGCCGAAATTTAAAACAACGGCTGCCAGCGGCGCTATCGGGCCTTCTTTCAGTGGTTCTCATGTCAAAACTAACGAAGTAAAGGAGGTTGTGTTGCAAGAGGCAAGCCAAGGGCAAAAAATTTATTATGGCGCATCGCCGGCCTCTGCTATGGCACGCTAGCTTCGCTCGCTCGGCTCGCGCGTCATGTCAAAAAATCTCAGGCTAGCTAGATTTTTAGTTAGGTTAGGTTAAGCTGAACAAACCAAAACTCATTGACCCGCCAGAACCTAAATTTTGTACAGCACCGGCAGCCGACTCGGCAGCGGACGCCCCGGCAGTGGAGGCACTTCCTATTGTTTTTAATTATCAGGTTACAAACACTTTCAAATTAACAAATGCTGGAGAAACATATTGAAAAGCTTTCTTTTTTATAGTGACGACTCCATGCACTAGTAAATGTAACAAAAATTCAAGTTGATTTATATAAAGTTTCGGCAGCGGAGCAATTTCCTACTGTTTTTACTTTACAGGTTACAAACACTTTCAAATTAACAAATGGTGGAAGAGCATATTGAAACACTTTCCTATTTATATTCACGATGACATGCACCAGTAAAAGTAAGAAAAAAGCAAGTTGAAAAAATATTTATTTAAAGTTTCGGCAACGGAGGCATATCCTGCTGTTTTTACTTACGGGTTCTAGACTAACGGGTTCTACTGCTTCTAAATAACAAAGCTACACAACAAGGAGATCGCAGCCATGTATAATTCAGAAGGCGTTCATTTCAAACATTCCTTGACCTTGCCGCGGAACAGACTAAAGTTAACGACCCAAAGTAATGTGCCGCATTGTACTGAAGTGTCAGTGGAGTCGAGCGTGAACATCGCCTTAAACACGAAACTTAGTCCAGGCGCTGATTCGATGGAATCCCTCAGCGCGGTAGGTCCAAATTAAGGTTTTTGGAGACCCTTAAGGGTCCCCAGGAGGCTCGAGTTTTCATACAAAGGTAGTTCCGCTTTAATACAAAAACTACAAGCTAGAATGAATCCAAACTTTGCTAATATATTGAGTAGACACATATCGATGTTTGTAATTAGTTTTCGATGTAGTAATATAAAACGGAAAGAAATAAGAGTAGTTTCAAACTTTCAGTACAAAACTATTTTAAGCCTATACGTTTAGTTATCTTTCAATTTACTACTATGAAAACTAATTGCAAACTTCGTTATGGCGTCTACTCAATATATTCGCAAAGTTTGGATTCAATACGTGGAGCGTCAGTGGCGTAACGGTTACGGCCGCTGCCGGGAGGTCGTGGTTCGAACCTGCCACGTACCAATGTGATTTCGACTTTAGATCTCATAATATGTACGTTT
Organism: Coleophora flavipennella; assembly: GCA_947284805.1. NCBI lineage: Eukaryota > Metazoa > Arthropoda > Insecta > Lepidoptera > Coleophoridae > Coleophora > Coleophora flavipennella. The sequence continues at coordinate 13,324,349 of OX369264.1, read as the reverse complement.
ATCCGACGCTCTTACGGTGAAAGAAAACATCGTGAGGAAACCTGCACACGCCTGCGAAGAAACTCGAAGGTTGTATGTGAAGTCGACCAACCCGCACTGGGCCTGCGTGGTCCCGATCGCCCTAATTCAGGGTAGGCTCGAGCCTATATGAGCTGATTATTTTAGAATTGTTAGTTTTAACCTTACTCACGTTGTATCATTTTCACAAAGGTCAATTATCAACAAACCCTAAACAAGATCTAAACTCAACCATGTCGCAAAACATTTCGTCAGAGTTATTAGCTACCGTAGATACGAAAAAATTGTTAAAATGTTACCCGACTTTTTTGGCACTTGGCTAAAAATGTATTAGAAATGTTACTTGCGGGATCAAGAAAAATCTAACGAAGCCTCGCACTTCAAAATCCAACAAGCAAAACACACAGATACAGACACCCAAAAAATATTACCCACTTTTGGCCAGTTCGTGTAAAAAAGATGCTAGCTCTTTAGATCTCTGGGCCCACCCTTATCCGACTTATCCGACCCTGTAGCGAAAAACCTTAAAATAACCAAGGACGGTTCGTTAAGTCTCGAGTTCGTAACTAATTTATATACAACCAAGTCAAGCCTATGTAAATCTAATCAAAAGAGGACGCAAATAAGATTCATTATTTAAGGAAAAAAGTTGTTAATTTATAATCAGTGTTCTGTTTTTATATCGGGTCTAGGTGTTTAAACACATTTTTTTTATTTTTTCTCATTAGCTTCACCCGTATGTAAGTAAAGTAACCGACATAGCTCATAGAATCGATAAACTTAAGTGGCAGTGGGCAGAGTACATAGAATATATGGCCGTTGAGGTAGTAAAGTTCTCAAGTGGCGACAGCCTTCCACACGGTGGACCGATGACCTGATGAAGGTCGCGCAGGCAGGACCGGTCGTCGTGGAAATCCTTGGGGGAGCCATTTGTCCAGCAGTGGACGTCTTCCGGCTGATATGATGAAGATATTTAAGTATCTATGTAACGGTAACTTTGAACGTGGTTTTCACTCACTTCATGACGTCGGATTAAATTGAAAATTCTTAATATATAAGAATCGATGACAATATAATATTTTTTTAAGTTTGTATGTAATTATAATAATGAATAAGTTTGGTTTCCATTAAAGCGTGTTTTTAGTTTATTATACTGTCAATTATATAACATAGTGCTTTTTTAAAAATAAGATAAGAAAATACTCTTTATTTTACACTCTACTTAAAAAAATAAACACAATGTAAAACTTAAAAACTATATTATTCTGTATGTTAATATTTACAATTGGTAAGCCCTTGGGATCATCTCACCTGATGGTAAATGACGATGATGCCAAAGATGGAAGCGGGCTTACTTCAAGCAGGAACACATCAATGTTGTTAGCTTTGATTGCTTGGCGGCTAGACTTAGATAAGATGGTAGTAGCTAGCCAGGCGGGCTTAGAGAATGCCCTTCCATCGACCAAACCGAGCCTTACATAGTTAGACTCCGCCGGGAATCGAACCCGCGACCTCCTGATGTGAAGTCAATGGACTTAACCATTACGCCATAGAGGCGATGACGTTATGTAAGGGCATAGTTAGTACTATAAGACGTATAATAATCTAAAACTCCTCCACTCTTTTGTGAAAAAGGAACACACTGTATTTCATATTGCAGTCAAGTCTTGAAATAGTTTTATCGCGACTATAAAACATTTATTCGTAAACGTTATAAATTTTTATCTATCCGACATACATGCTGAAGTACCCCAAAGTGGATCATCCGAAAGTAGTTTGGACTATTTATAGAACCACCTTCACGGAATCACCTTCCAACACTTACAATGTCCTTAAAAGTTTCAAAACTACGGAATAGGAGCGTCCGTTATCGATATTGAGATCAAAGATGAATAGTTAAAGAAAACACTTTTCAATGGAGTTTCGCCGAGGCCCTCAAAAGTGGATTGGGGCTAGGCTTGCCAGACGTCAGGATTTGTCTTGACATGTCAGGATTTTTCGGCACCATTCAGGTTTCCGGCCGGACTTTGACGATGTCAGGATTTTTTTTGATTATTTACGTGTTTATAGGTCTTTTATCAAGCAGCCCATGGACTAAAATGAATGGTGATTTTTTCATTGTGTGGAGAGTTAGAATAGGCTCAATGGCAGATTGTGAGTCAGAGAGTGACCGGTTGGCACTCAAAAGGAATAGTATAAGTGGTGTTTTATTACTATTACTACTGTGCGTCGTCAAACCGCGCCCGTTTCAGTAAAATGTCAGGACTTTTTGATAAAAATCAGGCTTTTTGTCAGGAATTTTCAATTTAAAATCTGGTAACCCTAATTCGGGCTGCTTTACATTTGCATACTCGAACTGGGGCGCGTCCAACCCGAGTACATATTTGCTTGGAGATGAGTTGACATAGTGCTCCCTGGTGCCGGAGTACTCGAGGACTAAAGGCAGCACGGAGATAGGATGAAAAACGTTCCCCTTTGAGCTGGGCACGGTACAATGCCTGTGTAAACCGGAATCGGGTTAATCAATTTGTAGTGTGTTGTGTTGGATGTGGACAAGGAGCTTTTGCTATAATTTTTGTTTTGACATAATGCTCCCTGATGCCGGAGTAATCGAGAACTAAAGGCAGCACGGAGATAGGATGAAAAACGTTCCTCTTTGAGCTGTGCACGGTACAATGCCTGTGTAAACCGGAATCGGGTAATCAATTTGTAGTGTGTTGTGTTGGATGTGGACAAGGAGCTTTTGCTATTATCTTTGGTTTGACATAGTGCTCCCTGGTGCCAGAGTACTCGAGAACTAAAGGCAGCACGGAGATAGGATGAAAAACGTTTCTCTTTGAGCTGGGCACGGTACAATGCCTGTGTAAGCCGGAATCGGGTTAATCAATTTGTAGTGTGTTGTGTTGTATGTGGACAACGAGTTTTGGCTATAATTTTTGTTTTTACTCCCTTTCAGGATATACGCTTTTACGGGTGTATTGTAAATCTCTTTTATTAGGACATTCGACTGAGTTGGTAGGCAAACTTTCTCGACGCGGCGGAGCTTTTTCTTTGTTAACGTTTCTTGGTATTAATGTCAACTTACTTTGTACTTGGGGCTACTGTTCTCACATAAATTCTCATATCAAAACACAGTAAAGACAATATGATTAAAATTCTATTCGTATTTTAAGAACCAGGCATGATTATTTGACTGACGCGTTGGTTAGCGACAGCGGGCCGTGATTCGTGGTTTTGATTCCCCTCCCCCTACTGCAAAACTTCGTGTGATGAACAGATTAGGTTGTCGCGTATGAGCTATATTCTCATAATATACAAATGAGGACCGAACACCTGGTGAAGGTCACGAGATATTATGCTGGATGCAGGCAGCACAAAACCGGTCGTTGTAGTCATCCTTGAGAAAAGCCTTTTTCTAGCAATGGACGTCTTTAAGCTGATATGATCAAATCAGCTCACATACGTCCCCACCGAGGCGCACGAGCATCGAAATGTGTTGCCACATTGAATTAGGGCGATCGTGCCTTAGTCGACCACGCGGGCCCAGTGCGGGTTGGTTGACTTCACACACAACCTCAAGTTTCTCCACAGGCGTGTGCAGGTTTCCTCACGAATTGTTTCCTTCACCGTAAGTACGTCGGATTAACGTACATATGAAATCTACATTAGAAATCACATTGGTACGTGGCAGGATTCGAACCACGACCTCCCGGACAGGAGGCGGCGGCCCTAGCAGTTACGCCACCGACGCTCTCAAGGCTTATATGATAATCCTTAATAATAAGTAAACACTGGTTACCCTGGGCAGTGGTTTAGGGCCAGACATGTAATTACCCGACTGTTATATCGCGATATGTTATGTAGCGATATCTTTTTCGCGTGTATGTATGTACGTATGTATGCCTGTGTATTTCTTTAGCACAATCTGTAGCCTAAACGGCTTGATGGATTTTGGAGTGCGAGGTGTCGTTAGATTTTTTTTACTTTATTTAATTTTTTTTATTTTTACTTTACTGGTCAAAAAAGAGGGGTAAATTTTTTTTTCAGTCAGATTTAAAAATTTTGATATGAGCATTTTTATACGTGAGATTTTGGTCACCCATCCTTACACTTGTCTATATAAAATGACGAATATGTGTTTGTGGTTTGTTTTTGAAATACTTGCAAAATAAAAAGTTAAAAAATTTGACTAAACTTTGATAACGGCAAAATGGCGTGTTCCATTGTTTTGAACAATAAAAAAATATTTTTTGACGTAAATGGTACATTTTGTTTTATAAATCTCATGCCAAATTACTCAAAAGAAAAACGCTAAACACGTTAAAAACCGACTCCCATCGCAACAACTTAGTGCATTTTTGCATTATTATTTTTTGGTTTTTGTTAATTTTTTAATAAAGTACTACATCGAATTTGATAAAATTTATATGGAACTACACGGAAAGCATTAGCTTTTAAATAAAAAAAGAATCACAATAATCGGTTAACTCAGTCAAAAGTTCTGAGGTAACACACATAAAAAAAACATACAGTCGAATTGAGAACCTCCTCCTTTTTGGAAGTCGGTTGAAAATGAGAACACTCCTCTGTAGAACTAACAGCAGCTGACTTACTTGTTATTCTCTGCGTAATGAAGAGTGACATTTCTGAGCTATATCAAGTTGCCTGGGCTTTTGAGGACAACGGCATAAGAGCCTTGGACAGAAATGGGTCACCTCCTTATCGGGACCTGAAACCAACCGAAGTATGGAAGTAAGATTTTTAATTTCAGTAGTTAGGAACGTATATTGATGTGTAATATATTTCCTCTTGCTTTCCTGCAATCTGTATAACTGATTACGTGAAAAGGGATGGAAGTGTGTATAAGAAAATGATTTTTTTTAGATACGAAGGCTAAGGAAACATGGCCATGCCACTTTATTTTTTTTCAGTCGCGAAAGCTAAGGACACATGGCTATGCCGCCTAATGTGAGGCTGGAGGCCGGTAGTTTCTTTACTTATGTCAGATGTTATACGTCATATTATGCGACTACTGTATCGCTGGTTTTTTAGATATCCGTACCACAGATGAGATACTAGTTACTTCCGTGCCCTTGGAATGTATTACAGAAACCTATTGTCTTTTTACCCGACTCGATAAAAAGGCGGGATAATAGTGTGTATGTATGTCTGTATCTTTGAGCCTGTAGTCTTAACTGCTTGATGAATTTTGGAGTGCGCGAGCTGTCTTTAAATTCGTCTTGATCCCGTGAGTGACATAGGATATATTTTACCTAAACGCCCTAAATAAAGGCGTTATATTTTTATACTGTTGGCTTTTTTTTAATTCACAATTGGTAAGCCCTTAAATTTGTTAGGTTATTTACTACCTCTATTTATCTAAAACTTGAATAAACCTTGTGCCATCGATTTCATTCTCAAATAGCTTTCTATATTACCGCAACGTAAGTGTACAGAGTTGTTAACGAAGGTATCCCTACTAATATTATAACTATAACTATAATATTATAAATGTGAAAGTAACTCTGTCTGTCTGTTACGCTTTCCCGCAAAAACTACTGAACGGATTTGGCTGAAATTTGGTAGGTAGACAGATTAGGACCTGGGTTAAGACATAGGCTACTTTTTACCACGCTCGCGAGCCGCTTGCGGCTCGCGCACTGCGCACCCTCGAATAGTCATAGAAATGTGGTCCACGCGGGTGAAGCCGCGGGAATCAGCTAGTTTTATATATAGGCAAGTAGTTATTGTATCAACGTAAATAATTTTATGAAAACCAATTATATTCCTTATTTTTTTATTAAATCTGATATTTCTTTGCCATTTCTTCAACATCTCAAAATGCTGGCGGCGGCTGGCTCGTATTTCAAGGGTCCCCAGCCTCCATTTGGGCCGGATCTAAATATCCATATCGTTGGCTCGAACCCAGCTTGCAGTCGGGTCATCTGGCCAACAGCCTTCCGCTGAATTATTGTGGACTTTTATGAAATAGGAGGAATAATTTGTGTTTCATTCGACCCTTTCAACCACAATTTTGGGGTTTCACATGGCTAATTCAGATGAAACCAACAGAATACAATATTTTTACATCATGTACGAATTTGCATTTATTTCCTAAAAACAGTGAAAGGCATAATTTGAATTTTAGAAATGTAAATAATATATATATAGCCTTATCGAGACTGAGTAAGGTTAAAAAGTCATTTGTGGGGCAGTGTATAAGATTCTTCAATAAAATTCCAGAAAATGTAACTAGTTTGTCAGAGAATAAATTCAAGACTCGTGTCAAAAAATGTTTGTGCTCTAGAGGGTATTATAAAATAATAGATTAAGTAAATGACAAATATATATATATATATATATATATATATATATATATATATATATATATATATATATGTTGATTATATTGCAAATACCGTTACCTGAGACTGTAATATGAATCATGACATTATGCAATAGACAATAAGTTTTGTTTTGAATATTTAAAAGTATGTGTAAACACCTATTTATAATAAATTTTCTTTAAGCTTATTGCATACAGCTTTTATAGCGGGCTTTGCGCGGCGACCGAATCAAGAAATACAGTAACGAAAAAAAAACCTAAACTACCGCGTTCTAAAAAAACTTACGGTGCCATCTATTAACGGTTTGCGGTACTAAAAGGACAGTCAATTTTACTGGCTCGGCCGAGCGTGATGTAACGTTACCGTGTTCTAAAAAACTAACAGTGCCATCTATTAGCGATTTGCGGTACTAAAAGGAATTAGACAATTTTACTGGTGTAACTTTCTTAGTGTTAAAAGTTGATAAAAAATGCTATGCAATAGCTTTACTGCGGCAGTCCCCGAGTGCCACACGTCTTTTTTTATTTGATTTGAGATGTTGGAAGACAATAATTATATTCTAACTAAATTTAAATTAATGGGGGCAAAAATGTTAACGATGTAATTATCAACTTTTTTTTTAAATCTACAATTGATAAACCCTTGGCATCATCTCAGGTGATGGTAAGTGACAATGATGCCAAAGATGGAACTGGGCTTATCAAGATTCCCCAACGCAATGGAGATCTGTCCATCTTATCTTCAAGCCGGAACCCATCAATGCTGTTAACATTGATGTTTGGCGGCAAGACTTAGATAAGATAGTAGTAGCTAGCCAGGTGGGCTATGAAAATGCCCTACCACCAACCAAACCGAGTCTTACGAAGTTGACCCCGCCGGGAATCGGACGCGACCTCCTGGTATGAAGCGAATCTACTAACCATTACGCCACGGAGTCAACTACCTTTATGTACATAATCGTAATAGAAAAATACTAAATAACTCAAACAGTTTAAATTATCTTACCAGCATTGAGGTAGCTCGATTTTTCAGTGGGATGGTATCTCATCTTTGTATCGATTTCTGCGAACCCTCGGTCTGAATAATTAAACACAATAGCATAATCAAAATTGATGTCGGACCGCTTAGGGTAGAGTCGTTGTAATAAAGTCTAATGTACAGTATCTACAATAAAAGTATCTAGGTAACAATCCAAGAGTACTTAAGTAGTCATCATGTCAGTTCATAAACGTCCCCACCGAGGGTAGGCTCGACCTACCCTGAATTAGGGCGATCAGGCCTTGGTTGACCACGCGGGCCTAGTGCGGTTTGGGTGGGGTGTGCACCTTAGTAGGTATTTTAGTTTTCCATTTTAGGTATTTCGCTATTTTATTTTAGATATTTTAGGCTTTTTATTTTAGATATTTTAGGCTTTTTATTTTAGGTGTAATTTGTAATTAGTGAGATATTATTTTTAAGTTTGATTATTTTGTTACTAATCGTCTCTTTGAGTAATTCTATTGTCGATATCGACATTATGTTAGTTAATAATTAAAATAGACGATTCATCTAGGTATTTTTTTTACGTATATTTAAGGTCTACGTTAGAAGTCTAAAGCTGTTTTTGAGACTTAATGCTCCTTGAAGAGTACTCAAGTACTCTAGAACAAAAAGATTTAGGCCTACCTAAAACCGGGGAAGTGATATTTTCGATGTTTTTGGCCAACATCAGAAAGTAAAGAATATATTTTGCAACTTTTCTTTTTAAAATAAATGCTTACTGAACAATTAATAACTTAACAATTTTGTATAAAAATTTTCTAAAACAAAGTTAATATTTTCACGTAAATACGTTCAAGGCAAGTGACAAGGTTGTCTGGCCCAGATTTGAAAAACCTACATTGATCGCACCGACCCCTTCCCGCCTCTTCAACCCCGACTACCAGTTTGTTTAGTAAGCTAAAACATTTATAGACGGTAACAAAGTGATACAGGATTTGTGTCACCTGTATTTAGTAATACACCACCTCCGTGGTGTGGTGTTTAACCACCTCCGTGGCGTCATGGTTAAGGCCATTAGCTTCACATCAGGAGGTCGCGGGTTCGATTCCCTGTGGAGTCCAATTTTGTAAGACTCTGTTTGGTTGATGGAAGTTCATTTTCTAAACCCGCCTGGCTAGCTAACACTATCTTATCTAAGTCTTGCCACCAAAAATCAACGCTAACAACATTGATTGATAAGATAGGCAGTTCCCCATTGCGTTGGGGAATCTTGGTAAGCCCGCTTTCATCTTCGTAATCATCGTCTTTTACCATCAGGTTAGATGATGAGGGCTTACCAATTGTGAATAAAAAATAATAATTAGAGGACATTAATAAAATAAGGGAATTTTTAATATGATTACATTAATTTAATTCAAGTAACACTAATTAGGTACTTTAATTTAAGTGTTGTTTTTTAGTTACCAACCTTTTAACTTTTTCACTGTCTGTACAGAGGCCAGCACATCAAGCTAAACACTTTGGACTTTGTACGGTTCTTATTCCGTTTGCGTATGGATCAGAATCGTACTACGAGTGTCTAGCTTGACGTGCTGGCCTCTGTACATTGGTCAAGTTTTTCAGCGAAGTAGAAAGTACAGTGAATAATTGAAAACGCTAAACACGTTAAAAAAAGCGGCCAAGTGCGAGTCAGAACTGCACACATAGGGTTCCGTACCATCATACTAGATGGCGCTAGTTTCTTCAGTTCCGTACCATATACTAGATGGCGCTAGTTTCTTCAGTTCCGTACCACATACTAGATGGCGCTAGTTTCATCATGTTTAAAAAAAACACGTTTTTTGTATGGAGACTTACACTTTTTCTAATTTTAAGTATTTGTTGTTACAGCGGCAACAGACATACATCAAACCCTTCGGGTACGGAACCCCAAAAAGAATTACTCGCTGAGTGAATCATACAATCTGTGCCTTACCTTAAAAAAACGAATTGTAGGCAATTTTGAAAATTGATCGTATTGCCCCTAATGGCATTTTGGGAATCGTACAATCTGTGCCTTACCTTAAAAAACGAATTGTAGGCAATTTTGAAAGTTGATCGTATTGCCCCTAATGACATTTTATGAATCGTGAAATCTGTGCCTTACCTTAAAAAAACTAATTGTAGGCAATTTTGAAAATTGATCGTATTGCCCCTAATGACATTTTATGAACCGTACAATCTGTGCCTTACCTTAAAATAACGAATTGAAGGCAATTTTGAAAATTGATCGTATTACCCCTACTAACATTTTATGAATGGTACAATCTGTGCCTTACCTTAAAAAACAAATTGTAGGCAATTTTGAAAATTGATCTTATTGCCCCTGATTACATTATGTGAATCGTACAATCTGTGCCTTACCTTGAAAAAACGAAAAAATCTCACGACAGAGACGACGGGTGATATACGGCAGCCCTCATTTACCCATTTTCTGGATGTAAATGTTATTTACGGTTACAAACCTAACAGGGATCTCCTAATACTCTTTGAGATGCGAGTAACTCAGTTAATTAAAGAGCTCGTCACAAAGAAAAGGTTCCAAGGGAGGGAATAATAAATAAAAAGCAAATGTATGGGTAATGTAATCTAAGAGTTGACTGACTTAATGGATCATATACATTGTACTCAAACCGCGATGAAAGGACGTGTTTGACATGACAAATATGAAACTGTTTTTTACTACCCACAAGTTGTCTAGAAGAAATTGCTATCAATCAATAAGGCCGCCTATTGTATAATATTGTTTCTGTGTTGTTTTATTCCTTTTTTAGGGTTCTGTACCTCAGAAGGTAAAAACGAAACCCTTAAAGGATCACTCGTGTGTCTGTCTGTTACAGGCAATATGCTAGGTAACTACTGGACCAATTGAGTTCAAATTTAGTACACATATGTAAGTCGGTGATATCTAAAGATGGACGTATAACGTAAATAAATGAATGTTACATATGGGAGCCACTTTTCGGGGGTAAATCTATAATATAATAAAACTGTAACGGGGCCGTGTCTGTACATGAAATATTTTTGGAAAATAATAACTGTGGTGGACATTACTAACGATACAGAGGCCAAAACAACAACTTTTGGAATTTTTGTCTGTCTGTCTGTCTGTCTGTCTGTATGTTCGCGCATCACGCAAAAACTACCGGGCCGATTTTGATGAAATTTTTTATGGTGGTTCCTTTTAGCCCTGGTTAACATATAGGATACTTTTTATCCTAGAAAATTAAAGAGTTCCCGTGGGAAAATCAAAAGTATTCATTTATAGAGTGGCTCACCACGCAAATGTGGCTTGACCTATTACAATCAAATTTTACACGTTGAAACCATTATTGCGAACTAAAACTGGGACATTGTGAATCCCAAAAAAATTTGGGTTCCTACAGGAATGCAAAAACTTATATCTTTAGAATGACTCAACGTAACAATATGAAACCTTTACATAGGGATGGGGTGTTATGACCATCATTGTATAGTCGGGTATTCTTTATCCCAGAAAACTGAAGAGGTCCCGTGGGAAATTATCTATCAATACATACAATAATAACAAAAGAGTACTTTTTTCTATATATTAGCTACACATACCAAACATTATAATCATAGTAGCAGAATGTCAATAGATGGCACTGCAGGGATAATAAAACGTGCTTAAGTTGTATTAAAACATTAAAAGATTATTTCATACTTTTGAATGGATTTCTTTCATGTATTTTTCAGCATACGCTACTTTAAACTCTGGAACTATGGTACGTAGCGATGTGTTTCATAGAAGAACAGACAGGTATTTTTTTACAGATTCCAATCGTGTATAAAAATATAAACACATAAATCGAGTTTAACATCTTTTAACAGGAGGCACAGATATGTGAACTCTTTTGACGGTGACTATTTGCGTGAGGCAGTTGCTCTCCGCCTGCAATATCAATATCTGTGAACCTCATCAATGTATTTGCGGGTCCTCGGTGGAGGAAATTGGCCATCACTCACTGAGTTGCAGTCGTGTTTGTTAAGATTACCACGTCACCAATTCCTTAATAACCTCACTCGGAGGGCACTGGTCTCGGCCAGATGGAATATTCCATCTTTGATGCAGCCGCCGGCCGGGCTTTAGTCGATCTGATGGCAAAAGGCCGGAGGGTTTAAACAGGTGCTATGGCAGAGAGGAACGTGTCTGCTTTGGGAAGCCACTTTTTCTGTCTCACTCCTAACCCGTACCGTACTGCTGCTCAATTTGCGGTGAGAAAGAAGCATAATAAGTACTCGGTCTTGGAGGCAAATTACTGCTTTGTGCCGCTGGTCTGTGAGACAACCGGCTGCTGAACCCTCAGAGGCCTTTGCCTTCACAAAGAAGATTGGCCTTCGCCTTCGAGAGAGGAGATGTGACGTGAGGTCCTACCTGCTGCTAAGGTTGTCTATTGCCATCCAGCGCGGCAACGAGTAGTGCGTCTTGGGCTTCTTTGGAGCTGATACGACTCGAGGATTTGACCCATATTAATATTGTTAGGAAATTTTATTACTAGATCAATATAATGATTTGAATTAGTTTTTTGATAATATAGGTATATGTGTTATTTCATCATATTAGTTTATATACGTCCCCACCAAGGGGCTCGACCTGCCCTGAGTTAGGGCGATCAGGCCTTAGACGATCACGCGGGCCCATTGCGGGTTGATTGACTTCACACATAAGCTTCGAGTTTCTTCGCTGGCGTGTGCAGGTTTCCTCACGATGTTTTTCTCACCGTAAGAGCGTAGGAAAAACGTACAACACGAGTATGAAATCGATATTCGTATAGATATTGGTAAGTGACAGGATTCGAAACACGGCCTTCCGGATAGGAGGTAGTGGCCCTAATCGTTACGCCACCGACGCTCTATATGTTATTTAAGATTTAGAAATCCTTACTTAATATTATAAATGTGAAAATGTGTTTGTTTGTTTGTTACCTATTCACACTTCAACACCTCTACCAATCTTGATGAAATTTGGCATGCAGGTAGCCTATATTACTAGAAATTAAATAGTCTACTTTTTATCTCTTGAAATTATCATAGCCCGATGCAGTTCCTGAGGAAACTAAAACAATACTCTTTGTTCGTTAAGTTATTAAAAATCGCAACGAAAAAATGGATTGGTGTGATTTTTAGCACAGATATAAGGTGGAAAATGATATAATTTACTAATAAGTATATCCTGACATAGTTCCCGAGGGATCTGGGGACTTCTGTTTTCTACGCTCGCGTACGTCGGTGGCGTCGCAACGGAGCAACGGATTAAAATGATTTTTTGTATAGAATTTGTTGAGGGGGTGGGAAGTGACAAAGACTGCTAATCCGAATAGCCCGATATAGTTCCTGAGGTACCTGGAGAAAACTCATGTCCACGCTTGCGAGCAGATTGCGGCTCGCGCACCACTCACCCTCAAAAAGAGTCATAAAAGCTATGTCCACGCGGGCGAAGCCGCGGGCAAAAGCTAGTAAGAAATAAAAATATTTTTTTTTTTCAAATTAAATTGAATGATAAATCACATGTAAAGGCTCCCCCCCCCCTCGCCGCTTTATCTCCGATACTAAGAAAATCTATGAGAACAGCAAAACTCCTTCCGTTCCTACAGGAAAAAATAAATTTCTAAAGTCCGGAATAAGTAGATCCCTATTTACCTAGACCTAAGTATGTAATGATAGGTCTTTTTCTGTTGGTAGGTAAAGTTTTGGTGCCGGTTATTATTAAAAACAGTTGCTCGAAAAGTAGCACTTTACATGGAATTTAACATGGCTTAAAAGATAATTTTACGCACTAGTGCATTTTAGTTTATAACTTGTTAAAATTTCAACGAGCCCGATGTAATTAATATCTTACAAATATTTTTACTGTTTTTACTTATTTAGTAAGTTCCTTGTGATGAATGAAGTGGCGAGAACTTTACTATCGAGTGTACTATGCGACAGCAGAATGCCAGTACGCGTAAAAGGCACGATATGTAAAACAGCAGTCCGCCCTGCTCTTATATACGGAGCCGAGCGCTGGCCAGTGAAGAAAGTCCATACCACAAAACTACACACGACGGAGATGAAGATGCTGAGATGGGCAGGTGGCGTTACCTTCCTAGACAAGGTACAAAATAAACATATCCGTGGAAGTTTTAAGATCAGGCCCATCGAGGAAAAACTCTCTGAGTCCCGTCTTAGATGGTATGGGCATGTATTGAGAAGACCACATGACCAGACAAGTCATGGACATCGGTATCGGCCCGAGAAAACGAGGCAGACCCCCTCAAACATGGATGTCTGTAGTAAGCAATGACCTGAAGAAAGCCCAAATAGACAAATCGACGACTCAAAACCGACAAGTGTGGCGAAAGATGACGAGGAGAGCCGACCCCAAATAGAAATGGGATAAGGCTAGGCCAAGAGAGAGAGAGTAAGTTCCTTGCACAGATATAGGGTACTTACTATATTTTAACCCCGACGCAAACACAGGGGTATTACAAGTTTAAGATCTGTGCGTATGTTTGTGGCATCGTCTTTCCTAAACGGGTAAACCATTTTCATTTTGTTTTTTTCGGTTTGAAAGACGACCTGTTTGAGTGTTTTAGCTATGATTCAAGAACTTGTTCAGCTTTTTGAAGATCATCAGCCTTTTACGATTTACATTGGTACGTGGCAGGGTTCGAACCACCACCTCCCGGCCAGGAAGTAGCGGCCCTTGCCGTTACGCCACCGACGCTCCTTCGAAGTTATTAACGTAATCATAACGAAGTTATTAGAAACTTGTGACGATGATTACGTTAATCATGTCAAGTTCTTTCTAAACTTACTGCCTTTGTATAACAATAATCTTGAAGGGGAAATCACTGAAGTGTAATTTTTTAAAGTCCCACCTGGTTTTGCTCACAATTTTTTTTTTATTCATAATTGGTAAACCCTTGGCATCATCTCACCTGATGGTAAGTGACGATGATGTCGAAGATAGAAGCGAGCTTACCAAGATTCCCCAACGCAATGGAGAACTGGCTATCTTATCTTCAAGCCGGAACACATCAATGTTACTAACACTGATGTTTGGCGGCAAGACTTAGATAAGATGGTCGAACCTGCGACCTCCTGGTGTGAAGCGAATGGATTAACCATTACGCTACGGAGGCGGTTAAAATAATAGAATAATATAATCTAGGTAGTATAATGTAGGTTTGTAGCGAGGTAAAACTGTTATTTAATCTTCTTTCATTCGACCTTTTTTCATTCCATCTATTTGTTTCATTACGCATGCGCTGACATGTGTTTTCAAACTCAAATTCCATCAATCATTCAATCTTTCCATCCTTGAATATTTTTATTAAAAATAAATTAATATAAAATATCTTGCTGCTTTCTTTAAAGACCCTTTATTATATTTTGTGTAAATTATTCAATGTGTAAATACCTTTGTACTTTTTTAGGTCTTTTATGACAAAATTAAATTAAATTCTGTGAGCCCGTACGGCGTGATCGAATCAGAAACGAGGAGATCCGAAGGAGAACCAAAGTAACCGACATAGCTCTCATAATTGCTAAACTTAAGTGGCAGTGGGAGGGGCACATTTCTCGTAGAACATATGGCCGTTGGAGCAGTAAAATTCTCGAGTGAAAAAAATAATAAAATTTAAATTGTTTATATCAATAAAAAGAAAACACTTAATGCCACACAAAAAACGCAAATCTTGATATAAAACCACATCATGATAAAAGACCACGCACCGGAAAACATAGTGTAGATAGGCCTCCCACTCGGTGAACCGATGACCTAGTGAAGGTCGCGGGAAGCCGCTGGAAGCGGGCAGCGCAGAACCGGTCGTCGTGGAAATCCTTAGGGGAGGCCTATGTCCAGCAGTGGACGTCCATCGGCTGATATGAAGAGATTTTTAAAAACCCACTATTTACCGTATACCTACATACCCGTCGTGCTACAGGTTCATCCATACTTTAACAGACACTCTAAATCTTACATACATACTAATAACAACTTCACAACCCCTTCCCTTTCGTGCCAATCACTTACGCGTGCCAGGCGAGGTGATTACAAACAACCGGGAACGTGCGACCTTCGTGCGAAGGCCAGCCGTTAATATGATGTCAGATCGCCATGTCATCTCCGGAAAACAATATCAGTAGCCCTCAATTTCTTCAATGTATTGAAGCGTCTTGCCAAGGGCCGCTACCTCCTGTCCAGGAGGTCGTGGTTCGAATCCTGCCACGTACCAATGTGTTTTCGAATTTTGATTTAAAATTTACGTTTATCCAACGCTTTTATGGTGAAGGAAAAATATCGTGAGGAAACCTGCACACGCCTGCGAAGAAACTCGAAGATTGTGTTAGTTTGTTTTGTTTAAGTCATTGAATGATAGCAGTTTACAATACTTACAAGGTTTTTCTAATAATTTATTGGTTTCGATTTAAGATAAATTATTGTTTTAACCTCCGACAATTTTGAACAAAAAAACCGACTGCAAACAGGAAACTAAGGTTCCCTTCAATTTCTCTGAGATGCCACCATCAGATCCTGGTTTCCTTATCATGGTACCAACCTTGGCATATCTCCTTCCCAACAAAAAAATAATCAATCAATCAATCAAACATGCTTTATTGTACAATTACAAAAAATACAAAATACAATCTTCAAAATCGGTTCACAAACGACGAAGTTATCAGTTATTAGTTACTTTGCACATGTGTATTTGGGTCATAGGATTGCACCATCCTACCAAATTGACTGTGATAAACAGACAGACGCACGAGTGATCCATAATGGTTCCGTTTTTCTTGTCGTACGGAAACCTATAAACGTGTTTTTTATCGTGAAGAAACTAGCGCCACCTAGTATGATGGTACGGAACCCTATGTGTGCGGTTCTGACTCGCACTTTACCGGTTTTTCTCTCCGGCCGCATTGGCAACTTACAACCAGTTTCCAAAAAAGAAAAAATGATCTTGCTACTCAACCAGTTGTTTACTTAATGTTTTTTTATACTTTCTACGGTCCAAGGACCTACTTAAAGGCCTTAATTTGTAAAAGTACTTTGTATAAAACTATAAGAGGTAATGAATAAAAAGTCGAAAGTCTTTGTCCTACTATTATCCAAGCAACCAATTTTAGTCGTCTTGTCGCACGACAGGTAGGTAGGTAGATAGCAGGGCGTAGGTTCTTAAAAATGCCGTGTGTACTCGGATAATTTTATTAGTATAATAAAAGTAAAGTAAAAGACCTGAAAATAACATACGAATTAAAAAAAACGATAGAACACTAAAATTTTAAATATAAATCACAAACGTATAAAGACGTATGATATTAAAGTATGAATTTATTGAATTTATTTTAATGAGAGCTAATGCTCGAGTTTTTTTTTTTTTTATGAAATTGACAGATGATTTGAAAAAGATATAGATGGAATGAAAAGAAGATCGGAGAAGAATGAATAACAGCGAACCGCGCCACAGTATCTACTAATATCCATCTACGGGTAGTAGTTTTACTATTCAGTTATAAATAATGATTGTGCAGATCAGTGCCATCATGTCAAATTGGAAAACAATAACTTGATACTTTTGTTTGATATTCCTTGCGTGCCATCATGGCATGGTATACCTACAATCTTTGATCTCCTCCTATTTGGTTGTTATCCGAGAAAATGGAATGTTATATGTGTTTATTTTGGCGGTGGGTTTGAAAAAGATTTATAAGAAAATGGAAAGGTATCGCCACAGTATTACCATATGGCTTACAGTGTAGCGCAACGCCTTTGATGTCGCACAATGCGCCACCGGCTTAGGTACTAGCCCATACTAACCTGTAGCAAAGTATATAATTATATTAGTACTAACATAATACAGTACGGACACTCCCTGCCACTCTCTAGATTCCGACCTCACTCCTTCATCACCCAGATTGATAAAGATTGGTCGCAGTTTGGTTGCCGAACACATAGGATTTCACCGCCATTTTGTTTTTTTCAAGATTCAAGGTATTTATTCAAATTAGGTGCAAATTAAACTCTTTCAGATAGTCATAAATTAATAATATAATTAGTTAATAATGTCAAAATTAAATCCTAGAAATAAAACAGATTATTTCATTAAAACATGAAAACAATATGACACGAAAAGTTATATACACAATTATTGAATGTCATTGAAACCTTTGACAAGAGTAGGCCAGTTCACACGGACAGCACCCGGTCACGAGTATAACGCGAGAGTCAGCCATCACTCCCATCAACCATATTAGAGGGAAAGGAAATTGTTAGTTAAGTGTCCAGGGTGTGCCTGTGCCCCGCCGTCCGCTGCCCCGCAATAAACCTTCCGTTGCTCTGCGTAAGTACACTCGTTGCGCTACTGTAAGCCGCTATATTGTAAAACAGTGGTATCGCTATCGCTATCGAATCAGAAATGAGGAGATCTGTAGGAGAATCAAGGTGACCGACATAAGTCACTGCAAGAGTGAAAAGAAAACCCAACAGGCTAGTTATGAGCGAAATTCCTAAGACTACTAATTATCAAAAGAATTGCTATTGGATGGGTCACGTCATATATAACAAAATACCGCAGTCTTTTAAAGACCTGCCTTTTAATAGATTTAAGAAAACCCTACATGAATGGCTTCTTCATAATATGTTTTATTCTCTTGATGAGTTTTTGGGTCACAAATTATGATGTATGTCAAGGATTAAATTTGAAGTTTTTTTTTGTTTTGTTTCTATCTATTTAATACTGTAATAACATTTGCATGCTGTTGTTTTATATGGCTAAACAAGTGATTCCTACTTTAATTACGAACATCATTTTACTTACTGTACCTTGTTTAAAAGCAAATAAATACTTAGTTACTTACTTACTTACTGACTATAGCTTACAGAATCTCTTAACTTAAGTGGAAGTGAGCAAAGCACTTGGTTCGTAGTACAGATGGCCGTTAGGGTAGTAGAGTTCTCGAATGCTGACCACGTGCATCGGAAGACGCAGACATGGGCAGACCTCCCACTTGGGGGACCGACGACCTAGTGAAGAAAGCTAGTGAAAGTCCAGCGCAAGACCGGTCGTCATGGAAATCCTTGGGGAGGCCTTTTCCAGTAATGGACGTCTCTTAGCTGATACACCCTGGACACTTCATACAACGGTCCAGAAATGATATTTCAAAACACGAATGACGGAAAAAACAAAATGGCGGCGAAATCCTATACGTTTGACAACCAAACTGTAATCAATCTGTATTAATCTGGTGACGAGGACCTTGATTCTCCTGCAGATCTCCTCACTTCTGATTGGATAGCGATAGTGATACCGCAATACTACAATATAGCGGAGTACAGTAGCGCAACGAGTGTACTTACGCAGATCTACGGAAGTTTCATTGCGGGGCAACGGCCGGCGGGGCACAGGCCTAACTACAGGCACACCCTGGACACTTCATACAACTGTCCAGAAATAACACTTTAAAAAACGAATGACGGAACAAACTAATTGGCGGCAAAATCCTATACGATCGACAAGGTGACGAGGGAGTGAGGTGGCAATCAGTCTAGAGAGCGGCAGGGAGTGTCCATACTGTATGTTAGTACTAATATGTATAGGTACTTTGAGCTTATGTGATGAGAAAGTTCACAGCTGTTCCTCATTTTAAAAGATTACATAACATAGGTACCTATGTACAAAGTTTCCTTTCTATTCATATTCTAATACTTGAACGGATTGCGAGGGCTTAGGCTCATGAAAATGCCTTCCATATTCTGTGGCTTAGGTTTTATTCGGTATTAATGGATTAGGTACCTCAGTTCTTTTAAGACTTTGGCAATTACTAAATCCTATACTATTAAACAAGCAATATGTGTGTATCTAATTACTTTAACCGAGCAATATAATTGGTTTCTTGGGAACGGCTCTAATGATTTCGTGGAAAATTGGTACCTATATTATGGAAGTTTTTGGAGGCGGAAAATCGATAGAGATAGGTCTCATCTCTGAAATATTCGCAATGGTCTTTTGACGCGCAATATTTATCATATTTTACAAGCTTTTATTTAATTTGTAATGTATGTATGTTTGTTCGGGCGAAGTCTTGCTAGTTAAATTTGGCCCACTTTCCAGTTTCCGATTGAGCTGAAATTTTGCATGCATATGTATATCGCGTGACAATGCAATATTAAAAGCTTGTACCTAACAGTTTTTAGGTTTTACGAAAATTATTAACTAACTATTTTAGAAGCGAGCTTAGCCGAGTCATTATCGAGTCTAGCCCGCAAACGTCTTGGGTTCAAACCTCACTAGTAGCGTGTTTTTTTTTTTTGTAACTTATTTTTCATGTTACGGATTTTTTTCAACTTTTTTTTCATTTTATGGGTTTATTTCAACCTACTTATTTAATCAGAAAGTCATTTTTTACACAACAAAAATGTTGACATGCCTAGGAGACTCCGAGCATTTAGATTGCGTAGTGGTAGAATTCGCAGAACATTATGTTTATGAAGTAAGAAACTTCTTTAATACAAGCAAAACCGCGACCAAGAATGCAAAACTTCATGTAAAATTGTAAATTTGTGAGCAAAGTTTGCGGTTGTTAAAGTTTTCCCACCTGCGTGGATCGTGAGTTATTAGTTCTTTAATAGTTAATTAGTCATATGAAGGATAAGTTATTTAAGATAACAAATATTTACATCAAGTCAAGAATTTAAGTCGAAGTAAGTTTTAGATACGGGGCGTTAGAAATAAGAATTTGAGAAGGGTATAATACCTGAATTTCAAAAGTCAATTAAACTATGAGATCTATTAAAATATTCCTCTAAATTAATTTAATTTCTTTTCACAGCGGATGTTTGCTTTAGACAAACTTGCCCGATTATAATCTAAATGAGTTTTGTTACTCCTTTATTCCTTTGTAACTCTCTCGTTAGTCTCTTCGTTCTAGACGTGACAGTTTAAAGTTTAAGCCTGCTAGATAGTTATGGGGATATAGAATTGTAAGGTAGGCGTAATTAGTACTATTAAAATAATCTTTGGTTTAGTTCTGTCAAGAAGTATTAAATTTACCTACCTTTTTTTAACTGCCTCCTTAATTAAATTTTAAGCGCCTCCGTGGCGTAATAATTAATTAGTCCTTTAGCTTCACATCAGGAGGTTGCGGGTTCGATTCCCGACAGAGTCTAAATTTGGAACACTCGGTTTGCTTTGTGGAAGGACATTTTCTAAGCCCGCCTGGCTAATAACTACCATTTTATCTAAGTCTTGTTGTCAAACATCAATGTTAACAGCATTTATGTGTACCAGTTTAAAGATAAAACAGCCAGTTCTCCATTGCGTTTGAGAATCTTGGTAAGCCCGCTTCCATCTTCGACATCTTCGTCACTTATCATCAGGTAAGATGATGCCAAGGGCTTACAAATTGTAAATAAAAATAAAATTTAAAAACACCATACATTGATGTGTATCACACAAATTTCGTAAATCTTTTTTTTAAATCCACATTTTACAAGATGTTGGCATCACCTCACCTAATGCTAATTGACGATGACGCCGAAGATTGGAGCAGGCTTACCAAGATTTCCCAATGCAATGGGGACTGGTTATCTTATCTTAATACCGGAACACATCTATGCTGTTAACATTGATGTTTGGGGGCAAGATTTAGATAAGATGGAGCCAGGCCATAAAATGCCCTACAAATAACAACCAAACCGAGTCTTACAAAGTTAGGCCCTGCCGGGAATCGAACCCACGACCTTACAAACCATTAATCATTACGCCACGCCTTGGTTCTATTCCTCGTTTCTGTGAGTGCATTTTTGATAATCTTCACACGTTTAAATTGTGCTAGTTTGCACAAAAGTAGAAAAGTTATGTGGCTAGAAAATAAGTTAACAGTCAACATCGTTCCGAATAGATTCATCAAATCAGCTCATAAACGTCCCCACCAAGGGGCTTAAGCCTACCCTGAATTAGGGAAAACAGGCCTTAGTCGACCACTCAGGCCCAGTGCGGGTTGGTCGACTTCATACACAACCTTCGAATTTCTTCGCAGCGGCGTGTGCAGGTGTCCTCGCGATGTTTTTTCTTCACCGTAAGAGCATCATTGGATAAACGTACTCGTACATATGAAACGAAATTCGAAAACACATTTGAACGTGGCAGGATTCGAAGGATCTGAAAAGATTAAATAAAGTATTTTAGTATGGAGTTTTAAAAATCCGGGGATGATGTCACTGGAAAGAAATAATCTTTATACCGTGTGCTGTGATTTCACGACTTAGAAGCAAGAGTTAAATATTAGTCATAAAAAACGGAGAAGAAAACAAGCAAACATTGTCCCAGAAAACAACTTTACTATTTATGGGACATAATGTATATTATGTTAGGTATACATGTTGTAAAAAAAATTGGTGTAGGACCCGTTGACTCGGGGCTCTACTCATCATACTGAACAACGTTCCTAAGGAACCTACAGTAATTCTCAAAAAAAAAATTGGACCCTTCCTACTAAAATGCACAAAATTGGTCGATAAAGTGATCAATTTGTATGAAAAGTTAAATGATGAGTTATTTGGGGATCTTCAAGGCAAGAGTGAATAGGCATTATTTGAGTTTGCGTGTACCATCCTCGACTGCATCATTACTTACCATCAGGTGAGTTGCAGTCAAACGCACTCAAATTTTAATTTAAAAAAAAATAAAAATGTTTTTGTGATTTCAGAAAAGTCGTAGAACAAAAGTTGTTCAGTATGATGAGTAGAAGCCCCAGTTAACGGGACCTACAACATTTTTTTACACCCTTTATAGATATTATTAAACTATTTCACTCTCCTGTGCTGGAACTCAAGCCAGTCATGTCGGAAAACAATCCCGAGTCGGCCATAAACTCTTTATGTTCGGTACAAAACTTGTTTTTATGGTGTGTTTATATGGCTCGGTGGATGGATTTCTATTGACGGATTTATATTAGAAGGATTTTAGCAGTATCGTTGCGTGTTGACAAAGTCGTACCCTCGTATTTTAGGTACAGAGGCCAGCACATCAAGCTATACACTCGTAGTGCGATTCTGATCCATACGCATTCGGCATAATAATGGTACAAAGTTCAAAGTGTGTAGCTTGAGGTGCTGGCTTGTGTACAACCGTAGATGTCCACCTCGGTTAATTGCTTTGTTCGTATGACCATAGTCAGTAGCGAAAAAAGTCAAATTGAAGTCATGTATTTTTGAATCAAATAAAAAAACAAAAACGTAATATATGATAAACAAATATTTTATTAAAAAAATGATTCGCAATAGTTTTTAAAGACCTATTTAACGATTCCCCACACGATGGGAGTTAGTAAAAACAAAAAAAACACCGCATGTAGAAAACATCCGAATTTTTTTTCATTCTTCTTGTTTTCGAATTGATAGTTTGCATATGGTCACTTAGTTATACGATGATTTACTAGCTACTGGATCACCATCACACGCATGCCACTGTCTGTCAGCGGCCCCCCGGAGGTCTTCCATTGTGTCCGGGTACTTGGGGCAAGCCAATAAGTGTGTCATAGTTTGTGAACTGACTCCACATTGACACTCTTCTCCGTTACAGAAACTCCAACGACACATATTCTGCCTACATCGGCCAACTTGAGTCCCCAGTCTATTCAAAGATTTCCAAACAGACCACGGCAAGTCCAGCGTTCAGGGGGAGGGCCTCTCATTGCGAGATAAAGCTTTCTGAGACAGGGAATGTCTTTTTCCATAAACTTGATTTTGCCATTAGGGTCATCGGGTC
The DNA here is from genome assembly GCA_947284805.1 of Coleophora flavipennella. Taxonomy (NCBI): domain Eukaryota; kingdom Metazoa; phylum Arthropoda; class Insecta; order Lepidoptera; family Coleophoridae; genus Coleophora; species Coleophora flavipennella. Next base: position 13,301,191 of record OX369264.1, on the reverse strand, counting down.
ATCTTGTAGCTTGGCTACTGTGACTAGAAAGTTCTTGCGGCTTTTTAGTCTGGGATGAATTTGGCTGCATCTAAACATGGGGTGTCTGGAGTAGTATTCTTGTTTGGTTTTTTCGTCTGAGCTCGCACCTCTCTCCAAACGTCGGGTGGGGCAATCTCTGCCAGCGAGTACAGCTTGCTTATCGGATTCGGTTTTAAACAGCCTGTTATTTTCCGGCAAGTTTGCTTTAGAGCTGTATCCACTTGTTTCGTGTAGGCAGTTCCATACCGGACAAGCATATACATATTTTTTCCTAATGTTTATAGGCGTTCCAGATCTATATGACCTATATGTACTAAATTTTAGCTTTATTGCAGTAATGTCTGAGTAAAACGATCAGACATATAAAGAGACGTATGGAAAAATGGAAATGGCGAAACAAAAAGGGTTCTTTGTTTGATAACGGAAAAGTAAAAAGAGTTTATAACGACTCCTAGGAATTAAGTTGGGCTATGTTAGTTTCACGGGATTTTATTTTTTCCTAGAACCCCCAGGAACAACGTTGGGCTATGTAATCTTTGTGGGATGATACCGCCCTGTCACCTGCTCGTATCTCTGTGCAAAAATCATGTTAACCCGTTGTTCCATTTAGACGTAAAAGAAGGACAAACAAACTCAATTTCATATACGGATAATGTAAACGAAATATGTAGGTAGACACAAAATTTTGAGTTAAGTAATGTCATTATGCTTGAAATTTTGATGAATATCTGTACTGTTTAAAATCTTTAATTGTTTTTATTATGTAGGGGAATAGTATGGCATTGTCTTTCTTAACAAATTTTATTATAGTCTCTTTATTATCTTTTATGTTGTAGACATGTTTACTTCGTAAAAATATAAGAGAATATTTTCTCTTTATGTGCCTGTGATTTGCAGATAAACGTTTTGTGAGTTCGTGACAAAAGCGATATATAGGCACCGGCCCCTACCTACTACTAGGCAACTACAGCAAACATTGTGTTCTCCGAGCACACGTAACTATGAGCACTGCCTTATAATTTATTTAATAGGGTTCCTAGACTCGCTTTTACAGCTCCATAAACTGCGGCGGTATTACGAAAAGCTGTTTGTTTCTTTTCCACATTTCATAAAGTTGATGACTCAGAGCGGGACACCGAAAGAAATGTGTAGGTATTTTATTTTCAGTTTTCATAAAGTTCCTTCAAGCGTCGGACCAAGCGAATCTTGTTTCAGCATTAACATTTAAAGCAAATTGGAAAAAAGATTAAGGACCAAAGAAATGATAGGATTTTCCTGTCCCTTTGAGTAATCACAAGCTCTTTTTATTTAGGGTTCCGTTCTAAAAAAAAGTTAACTACTTTTTTGTTGGTGTTTTGTTTTAATGTACTTCAACATCATCATCTTAACAGCCGAAAAACGTTGCTGGACAAAGGCCTCTCCCAAACATTTCCAAGACGACCAGTCCTGCGCTGCCCGCATCCATCGGCTTCCCGCGATCTTTACCAGGTCGTCGGTCCACCGCGTGAGTGGCCCCTATGATACGTTTTCCGGTGCGCGATCGCCATTCGATAACTTTACTACCCCAACGGCCATACGTTCTACGAGCTATGTGCCCTGCCCACTACCACTTCAGTTTAGCGATTCTGTAAGCTATGTCGGTTACTTTGGTTCTCCTGCGGATCTCCTTGTTTCTGATTCGATCACGCAGAGAAACTTCGAGCATAGCACGCTCCATTGCCCTTTGGGTGATCTTGAGCCTTCTTACCTATCAGGCCCATAGTAAGCGACCATGTCTCAGTTCCGTAAGTCATCACTGGCTACACACACTGGTCAAAGACCTTAGTGTTGAGACTAATGAAGATATTGCTATATGTAATTACATTATTATTATCAAGAGCGCCAATATTATGGCGTGACGGCTAGGGCCGCTAGCTCCAGTCCGGGAGGTCGTGGAATTTCGATTTCAAGTCCATGGGTCGGGAGCGGACCAACCCGCCCAGTGGCCCGAGTGGTCGACTAAAGCCCGATCACCCTAATTCAGAGTAGGCTCTATCCCCTTGGCGGGGGACGTATATGAGTAATTAACAGGAAACGCGGGTGGCTTTTTTTCCATACAAACGTAATCCCCCGTTTCCTCTCTGGATAATAACAATAGAGCCAAAATGTCTTTTCCATAAAACCTATATATCTACCATAGCCATGCCCCTATGTTTTGCTTTTTCCCATATTCTAATTATAATATAAAGTAGGAGCTTTCAAAAGTTTAAAAAATTGCCCAATTCAAACTTCATTTTCAGACACCCACCAAAAAAATAATGCGCATATTAACAATAAATTGAAAACATAAACGCATAGGTGAATCGTTTTTTTTAATTAGTTTTGAAAAAAAATATATTATTACTCAAGTTTTGGAAGTGGAAATAGGGGACTAAGAAATGCTGTTTTGGTCAATCTTAGTGCCTAGGTATGCGCTGCAGTTCCCACCTTTTTTGCTTTAAACGGAGAGGTTTGGTGGGAGGAGGATAGCAATATTTTATTCAAATACCCATTTTCTAGATCGCGTTCCCTCTTAAGTTTTTTTTTATTTTTTTTTTATTCACAATTGGTAAACCCTTGACAACATCTCACCTGGTGGTAAGTGCCGATGCTGCCGAAGATGGAAGCGGGCTTACCAAGAATCCCCAACGCAATGGGGAACTGGCTATCTTATCTTCATGCCGGAACACACCAATGATATCAACTAGTTAATTTGAATTGGACTTTATTTTAAAATGAAATTTATATTTTAGGGATGCCCAGCCCAGACCTTGGATTATTAGTAGTAACCTAAATTACTATTTTATTTGTTGACTTGTAACAAATGTTACCAAAAAAAATTTTACTGGATCCTTTTACTAAGCCTACGCTGTCTGTCTGTCGGTCTGTTTGTTCTATTTTTCTAATCCACAATTGGTAAACCCTTATCATCATCTCACCTGATGGTTAGTGACGAGGATGCTGAAGATGGAAGCGGGCTTACTAAGATTCGCCAACGCAATGGAGAACTGACTATCTTATCTACAAGCCGGAACACATCAATGCTCTCAACATTGATGCTTAGAGGCAAGACTTAGATAAGATGGCGGTAGCTAGCCAGGCCGGCTTAGAAAAAAGCCCTTCCACCAACCAAACCGAGTCATACAAAATTAGACTCCGCTGGGAATCGAACCCGCGACCTTCCGATGTGAAGCTAATGGTCGTTACCATTACGATACGGAGGTGGTTAAAAAGTCATTCATTAAAATGTGCTGTACCTTTTTAACCATTAAATTTATTGTTATTATTTTTATAAAAAAAATAATAATAGTTAAGGTTAAAAAAAACTTACGCGGAATGATGACACAAATCAAAAGATACTACGTTTATCAAGATCGGTTAAGTGGTTTAAGAGATTCGAGGAAACAGATAAACAAACACATACGTACATAGACTATCAAAACTATAACCATCCTTTTTTCGTAATCGGTAAAAAATTAAAAAGGGTCCTCCCTCATACAATAAACCTGTGTGTTTTAATCCTGTTTTTTGTTTAAGATATCGTAATGTAGGTTAATGTAGGTAATAGTTCATTCAAACTTTTAACTTGGTGTGATAATATTACAAATCGTTAGTAAAACAACAAATAATAAGTACTGGCTAAGTGTGAGTCGGACTCGCGTTAAGGATCCCTAACGACCTAAGCAAAAAACATGTTTTACCGTCGGTCTCGTTGATGTCTTTTAAGACATGATAAAATTAATAAAATTATTGTAGGTACTAGTTGCATATGTCACCGTAAGATTGTAAATTCCGTTTGATTATAATCTAACGGGATTTATTTCGCGAGATTTTAAACTGTCGAAAGATTGTGAACTGTAACATATTGTTTACAATTTCACTAGTGACATTACAATAACACTAAGCGAAGTGAAAAACACTAAATAAATGAGGTCGCGAAGGTTCAGTCAGGTTTGATTGATTTAACAGTCAAAGGCTCCCTCCCTCCCCCTGGGCAGCAGAATGCTTCGCAGCAGAAGAAATCATCGGTTTTATTAGGAGGTACAAGAATCAGTGACTTATATATTACTGGCGTAAGGACCCGGCCAACGCGGGCGACTAATGGTCCCAGCGAATTGGTGCGAAAATCGAAAGTTTCGCACACTCGCGACTCAGTCGTCTGCGGGAAATTGTAGAGTGCGGTGGAAAGATATTCCATATAAAAATGCCTTATTGTGTTGTTAGAGGCTGTAAAAATCATGAAAGAAAGGCTAAAAAGAAACATGGGATGTTGTATCATCGTAAAGTAACCTTACATTGTATTTTTTCTTGTAAACAAATTAAATAAACGAATTTTAAAGCGACAATTCTACCAAGGTTCTTTTAACGCAGCACTGACGTCAACTCTCGCCCACGCTAGTTCGTACGAGTTTTGTTAGATGGCGCTACTTTTTGCTTGTATCAAGAAAATCTAAGTCTAATATGGTGACGGGCGGATCCTTCTATTCAAATCTGTGACAAGAATACACAATTTACCGTTATCACACTATGTACACACTTCATACAACGGGCCAGAAATGACATTTGAAAAAAGGAATGACGGAACAAACGTAATGGCGGCGAAATCCTATACGTACGAGAACCAACAATCTAGAGAGCGGCAGGGAGTGTCCATACTGCATTTACATGTACTTGTAACTGTAACCACCAGTTAAATGTAATTTACATGTAACTGGTGCTTCCACCCATGACACTCAACAACTTTTTACATGGAACTCATAGACAAATCGCTAAAAAAAAATTTGGCTCCCCCATACTAACTCGATCAGCTGATCAGCCAACTTAGTAAGGGAAGTTCAAATTTTTTTTTGAGATTTGACTATGGGTTTCATGGGGAAAGTTGTTCAGTTTCATGGGTAGAAGCACCAGTTAAAATAGTTTCAGCTAAATTTGTTAGACCTTATATACTTTGCCGTTATATCATAATCTAACTAGTGAAATTGTAATATCGCGGTTTTCACAATATCCCAGTAACTTAAAGGAGTGGTAGTACAGAACCCTCGATATGCGAGTCCAACTTGCACTTGCTCAGTTTTCTTTTTATTTCAACGGCATTATTTTTATTACTTCATTAGGATTAGGTACTACTTTAAATTGCAAATTCACTTAAAGGGATTGGTACAAGTGAAAAATTGTGTTTACTGTCTTATAAACTAAACTTTTGCCTACTCGTCCACATTTAGTATAATACGAGTATCTATAGGTAGGGTCAGTTACCTCATCTTCATTATCATATCAACCGAAAGACGTGCACTGCTGGGTAAAGACCCCCAAGGATTTCCAAGACGACCGGTGCTGCGCTGCCCGCATCCTACGTCTTCCCGCGACCTTCACCAGGTCTCTGGTCCACCAAGTGGGAGGGCTGTCTACGCTACGTCTTCTGGTGCGCGGTCGCCACTCAAGAACTTTAATACTTCAACGGCCATCCGTTCTACACGCTATGTACTGTACCGTGGTCAGTTACCTAAAATATTCGAACCCGTATCTATACTTACAAATATGTGGCAGGAATGGGGGGTCTGGTATTTGCAGCAACTGACAAGATAAGTTAAATAATTAGAAGTACCAAAATGCCTTAAAAATCGGCCAAGTACGAGTCGAACTCACGCACGTTTCGTACTGTGACGTTTCACTGGCTACGCCACCCGGCGCAGAGCTGTGATTGTCTCGTAGTTGGTAGTTACAGTCCCCCAATCCATCCGAGCTATCCCATTACTTTATCTAGTGAAAGGATTTCTGTTTTTAGAGGAAAAAAGAGCTAGGTATTTCTATCAGTAAGCTAGATTCACCTAGATTGGGTTTAGGTGATTAGGTTTCCTTACTCTAGTGGCTGTTATTACTGAGAGTTCCTAGGTTTTATGTTTAGGCTTAGATAAGGTTCTACAATGATTCTGTTGCTGATCTGACAGGGGGAAATCTAGACGTTTCTAGGAACACAGAACTAGACTTGTCTGAGCCGTAGACGAAGATGTTCTCTCTATGAACCCTCGCCCAACGAGAGGGGTCCTTTGACCGCTGCTCCCAGCCATCAATCATGGTGGTGGGCCGGCAAAATCTCACAGGATTGCCTAGCGTTTATCAACGATTCAGAAGATATGCCTTCGTCTTCGAAATGATGTGTGTGTTCAGTGCTCATAATAGATATTTAGGTTTGTTGTTCTTGTTCTTGTGTTAGCTTAAGCAAGATAAAATAATTTAGGTGGACCTATTAGTTTTATGTACCATAGCATAATGTTGTGTTAAGGTTTCTGACGTTTGCGGGCCCGCAGAAGGTCTTTATCTGAGGATAGCAAAATCATAACGTAACCGAAATTAAATTTGTTTTTCAGTCACCACTATGCCTCTAACTGGTAACTAAGTCTAGGTACTGTGTGAGAAGACAAGTAATAGTTGGTCGACTTCACATACAACCTGCAAGTAACTTCGAAGGCGTGTGCAGGTTTCCTCACGATGTTTTTCCTTCACCGTAAGAGCGTCGGATAAAAGTACATAATGAGATCGAAATTCCAAAACCTAAAGCTAGAAAAAGCTAACTTTAGCCGCCCTTTTCTCATCACTACAGAGGACAACAGAGACATTCAATGGAAACGCAAACAGAGACGACACTTTTCAATGGGACCGACCAAGCCGACATACACAATACACAGCGTCTCTGTCGGACACATCACAATGCACGTTGTCCTTTACAAGTCACTTTTAACACTAGGCAATGTGTTCAACAAATGAATATTTATTCCACCACGCCGCTATTGTGTAAGAAATAAGCTTCGTCTCAAGTCTTTTGTAGCATTTTCTTTTAAAAAGGTAAACTGCTTTCGGCGCGTTTTTTTTTTATTTACAGTTGTTAAACCTTTGGCATCATCATTTCGGCGTGTTGAGCAATTATTTTTGGTAGGGGAAAATCTTATGGGTTCACGTCACTGACATGCTTGTAGTGAAAACTTATTTAGGCATTTTTGGTAGGGGAAAATCTTATGAGTTCTCGTCACTGAAATGCTTGTAGTGAAAACATATTTAGGCGTTTTTGGTGGCGGAAAATCTTATGAGTTCGCGTCACTGACATGCTTGTAGTGAAAACATATTTAGGCGTTTTTGGTGGGGGAAAATCTTATGAGTTCGCGTCACTGACATGCTTGTAGTGAAAACTTATTTAGGCGTTTTTGGTGGGGGGAAATCTTATGAGTTCGCGTCACTGACATGCTTGTAGTGAAAACTTATTTAGGGGTTTTTGGTGGGGGAAAATCTTATGAGTTCACGTCATTGACATGCTTGTAGTGAAAACTTATTTTGGCGGTTTTGGTACTTAACATTACTTCGCATAACTGACATTCTAATGACCATCACAGAAATTAGAATAAATTATTATTTCGATTTTTGTGGTGAACATATATATCTGTAGTTATTATACGATGAAAACCACTGGTATTTCATTGTTTTAAGTTTTTACTTCTGTTGGCAGTTCCCATGACTGATTTGATTATTTTTTGTATCCACAATTGCTAATTGACATCATCTCACCTGATGGTAAGTGATGTCAAGGATGTAAGCGGGCTTACCAAGATTCCCCAACGCAATGAGAAACTGGCTAGCTTGTCTACAAGCTGGAGCACATCAACGCTGTTAAAATTGAAGGTTGGCGGCATCGGCGGCAAGATTTATACCACCATCTTATGTAAATCTTGCCCTTTTTAAACGCCCTTCTACCAAACAAACCAAGTCATACAAAGTTTGACTTCACCGGGAATCGAACCCGCGACGTCGCGATGTGTAGCAAAAGGAATTTAACATTACGCCACGGAGACGGTTACAGTTTTTTTTTTAATAAAGCTATAATTTTTACAGTGAATATAAACGGAATATCAGAGGTTATTCAAATTGGTCTATTTAAATTTATTGTTTTCATATCGAATAGGGAGGCTACAATAAATATACAAAGATTTTTCCATACAGTTGCTCAAAAAGTAGAATTTTATAGGCTAGTTTACTATGCGCAAAATTGATTTTACCGCACATGTGCTTTTACTTTGCCACTTTTTAATTTATATCTCGCAGGAACAAGACATAATAATCAAATATACAGAATTTTTTTAAGACTTTTGAAAGGAGATTGTAAAAGAGGTAGGTTGTTCCTCTAAGATGTTAGTACATAACGCTAGCTGATTCGAATCTCTTTGGGTTATATCTTTTCGAAAAAAGGACAATAAATATGAATAAAGCGCATAGGTTACACCAAGGAATGGCTCATCTTTTCCAAGGAGGTTTTAATGCATACGATAATATTATTATCCCAAGCCTTATTGTAATCTATTTTTGGTAATATTAAAAAAAACCTACACATGCGTACGTGTGACAAGCTAAAATATGGCGCGATTTTCCTAAAACTGAATAGAGTTGTTTAAGTTGTGAATACGAATAAAATTATGAATAGTTTGTTTTTCTGTCACGGTTGGTTTTAATTTTACCTGTTTTCTTGCAACTGTATTGAAAACCGTCGTATGGTACATGGTTGTAAAAGGAATTAAGTAACTCTAATAATAAACAAATAATAACAAACCTTCGGCTGTGGCTCGTTTCACCTTTTTACCGACTTGTATCATATCAACTCAATGCGTTTCTAAGAGTTTTATCGAGAAAGATACGGTGATAAAAACACTACACTGTAAAGCAATAACATCTTAAAATGGAATTAAATTAAATTTACATACCCTTCCATGATAAATAACATAAAACAACGTCACTCAACAATCACACGTAATTGACGTAATGGCTGACAACCACAGAAAAACTAAAAGCAAACTTCGTTTTAAAAAATATTATTCTATCAAATGGGATGTAAAGTATATCAATTAAAGTGGATGCACATGTTTCACGCACATTTGCCAAAGACGACCTATCGATAGACGCAGTTTTATAAACTATTTTCAACCTTAAACCAGTATGTAAAAAAACAACCCAAATGGGTTGTTTGTCGTAGGTGCGATGTTCGTTAAACATCCCAAGATGGCCGTTTGTCGCTGGAAGGGATAAATAACTACTTGGATATAAACATGATTTCGGAGGGAAATGTCGTCACTTGTATTATACTATTTATAATATATTAGCTTCACGTGTATCTATTTCTGTAACCTACGAATAAATAATGTCAGTATCGGAATCTTTGAATGTGATTTTCACCCACTTCAAGACGTGTCGACGGCATCGAAAATTTGCACACGTATTAAGAGGAAACGCGGGCGCCATTTTTCCATACAAACGTAGTCCCCTGTTTCCTCTCCGGATAATGAAGATAGAGCAAAAATGTTTTTTTTTTCATTAAACCTATATCTACCATGGCCATGGACCTATGTTTTATTTTTTCCCATATTTTAATTATAATAGGAAGTATAAGTCTTCAAAACTGAGAAAATTGCCCAATTTAAACGTCATTATCAGACACCTACCAAAAAAAATGTTACGCATATTAACAATAAAATAAAAAAAATAAGGCATAAATAAAGCGTTATTTAATTATTTTTGAAATAAAAAATATTATTGCCCAAGTTTTGGAGGAGGAAATACGGGACTACGAAATGATGTTTAGGTCAATTTTTGCAGTTCTTCTTTTCTTGCTGTATTCGGAGAGGTTTGGGGGAGGGAGACAGCAACATTTTCATCATCATCATCATCATCCTATCAGCGACAAATCGTCCACTGCTGGACAAAGGCCTCCCCCAAGGATTTCCACGACGACCGGTCCTGCGCTGCCCGCACCCATCGGCTTCCCGCGATCCTTACCAGATCATCGGTCCACCGCGTTTTATTAAATACCTATTCTTTAGACCGTGTTTCCTCTTAAGAACCGATGACCGTACAAAAAATTATGAAAAAAAAAATTGGTCTGCCACTGAAACGTATTTTTAGGGTTCCGTATTCGACAAGGAACCCTTCGTGTATCACAATGTCAAGCTATCCGTACGTCCGTCCTTCCGTCTGTCTGCAGTTTAACTCAGAGACTCATAATATCAGAAATCTGTAATTTAGCATGAATATGTCACAGGTACCGGGTTCAAATCTGGACGGCCAATGTACCAATGAGTTTTTCACAAACTTACGTACATATCATTACCGATTGCTTTAACGGTGAAGGAAAACATCGTGAGGAAACCTGCACAGGCCTGCGAAGAAACTCGAAGGTTGTGTGTGAAGTCGACCAACCCGCACTAGGCCCGCGTGGTCGACTAAGGCCTAATCACCCTGATTCAGGGTAGGCTCGAGCCCCTCGGTGGGGACGTATATGAGCTGATATAATAATGTCACAGGCATATAGTGTAATGCGTCATTTTACAAATGATCAGGCAACCTGACCGAACCTAACATCGCTCGCTTTGCTCGCTCATTTAAAATCTACATACAGAATTTTACAATTTGCCTGACCGTTTGTATACGGATGAATTATACAATTTGCCTGACCTGGTGAAGATCGCGGGAAGCCGATGGATGCGGGCAGCGTAGGACCGGTCGTCGTGAAAATCCTTGGGGGAGGCCTTAGTCTAGCAGTGGACCGTTTTGGGCTGATATGATAATGATGATTGGTGAACGCGTTTTAATTTTCAACCTTTTCGCAAACCCATAAATTTCCTTATTTTATACAGAACATAATAAGAAGACTTTTCTTTCTTTTAAGAAGAAGTAATTGTGCTTGGCACGTGTAGTACGTTTCGTTAAATAGCGAAAATTTGCGATACTTTACAAAAACACATTTAACTTACGGTTCCCGGAAAAATTACAATTCATCATATTAGCCGAAAGACGTCCACTGCTGGACAAAGGCCTCCCCCAAGGACTTCCACAATGATTTGTCCCGCGCTGCCCGCATCCAGCGGCTTCCCGCGACCCTCACAAGGTTGTCCGTCCACCGAGTGGGAAGCTTGCTTACGCTACATCCTCCAGCACGCGGTCGTCACTCGAGAACTTTACTGCTCCAAACGGCCATTTATTCTACGAAATACGTGCCCCACTCACTGCCGCTTAAGTTTAACGATTCTGAGGGCTGCATCGGTTATTTTGGTTCTCCTGTAGATATCCTCATTTCTGATTCGATCACGTAAGAAAACTCCGAGCATAACACGCTCCATCGCTCTTTGGGCAAAGTATATATTAGTACTGACATACAGTATGGACAGTCTCTGCCGCTCTCTAGATTGCGACCTCACCCCCTCGTCACCCAAATTGATACAGATTGGTAACAGTTTGGTTGTCGAACATATAGGAGTACGCCGCCGTTTTTTTTGTTCCGTCATTCGTTTTTTTAAATGTTATTTCTGGCCCGTTGTATGAAGTGTCCAGGGTGTGCTTTGGATGACCTTGAACTTTCTTATAAGGCACATAGTTAGCAACTATGTCTCAACACATTCATCACTTCGTGCATCCCTGGCAACACACACTGGTCAAAGATCTAAGTCTTGAGACAATTCATATATCAGCACATAACAGCGATGTTTGTCGTCTCAAAAACTTAGGTTCTTTTGTTTATTCCGTCGGCTATTATCTCAAAACAACAAAAACGGCACCATAACTTAGGATATCCCATCATCCACAATGACAGGCATAAAAAACGTCAGCACAAAATCACAATAACATTGAGAAATGATATTCCGCCTAAACAATAGTTTGCGACGACTTGAGAAAATGGGATTACGTTTCTACCTCGTTTTTGTCTACCTTAAAGGCTTTATTCCACTTAGAACCAAAATTGTTCTTGGGTTCCGTTGTGACTTGTGATTCAAGATATATTTTTATCAAGAAGTAATAAACCATTTGGCTGTAGATGCATTTAGTTATTTTGTGATTGAGATTTTATTTTTAGTACCAGTCGCTTTTTGCTGTAAGATTTTTTTTTACATAGTAAGCAAATTTACGTGACAATTGCTGTTGATAGTTTATTAAAATATGAAAAGCTCATGGATTGTGCAGTAAGTAATGTCCAAACCTAGGTAATTCTAAGACTGTTTGTTGATACAGTTTATTCACCCAAAGAAATAAATTCATGATCGTATCAGCTCATATTTGTCCCCACCGAGGGGCTCGAGCCTTCTCTATATTAGGGAGATCGCCTTAGTCGACCACGCGGGCCCAGTGCAGGTTAGTCGACTTCACACATAACTTTCGAGTTTCTTTGCAGGCGTGTACAGGTTTCCTCACGATGTTTTCCTTCACCGTAAGAGCGTCGGATATGAAATCGAAATTCGAAAAGACGTTAGTACATGGCAGGATTTGCACCAGGACGTAGAGGCCCTAACCGTTATCGACAGTTAACCAACGTAAAAATATATCAGCACTACTAATAACATATATTTTTAACACGAAAATATTTTGTAAAACGTGAAAGAACGATTTCTTAGACAAAGGTTGAATCGATTTTCTAGGACTTTTTATTTTCCCTATTATTTTGGAAGTCATATCATCTAACATTGTCAAGCTGTCTAGGGCAGGGCAAGGTCATTTGAAGGGCTTCAGGCAAGGCTCAGATCTTTTACAAAATGAGTTTTCTCTTGAGCATAGTTTTATGTTGGCTGTACAGAGTGTAACAAAGTTAGCGTGGAATCTGAATATACAAAGTTTCTTCACCCTTAGGGCCTTATCACACTAGCGATTTGTGAGCGAGTGGAAAGCGGGGTGATTGCGCAGCGAACTCGCAACGTGTGCGTGGTGAACACGCCGCGGGCACACCGTACCCTGGACACTTCATATAACGGGCCAGAAATGACATTTCAAAAAAATGGCGGCGAAATCCTATACGTTCGATAACCAAACTGTAACCAATCTGTATCAATCTGGGTGACGAGGTGGTGAGGTCGCTCTTTAGAGAAGGGCAGGGAGTGTCCATACTGTATGTTAGTACTGTATATATATATAATTAAATAAATAAAATAAATATTCTGGGACAAATCACACTTGGTCATCTGGCCCCAAAGTAGGATTACCTGTGTTTTGGGAACCAGAGACTGATATACATACTTATATACGTTTTAATACATACATATCATAGATATTTAACACCCAGACACAGAGCAAACAAATCTGCTCATCACACAAATGTTTTCCCTGGGTGGGGATCGAACCCACAACCATCGGATCAGTTGTCATAAGCACAAACCACTGAGCCACCGAGTTAGTCAATACTTTGCCGTGGGTGCGCAGCGAGCTCGCATCGAAACACCACCGGTGGGCAGCGAGTTCGCGGTGATCGATCCGCGTTTTGTACATTCAGTGCCAGAAGGGAACGAGAGTGTACAAAATGGCGTCTATAGCGTTATTCGCCGCGAGCTCGCTGCGCACCCGCGGCGTGTTCGCCACGCACACGTTGCGAACTTGCAGCTTGCTCGCTGCGCACTCGCCCCGCTTTCCACTCGCTCGCAACGCGTTAGTGTGATAAGGCCTTAAATACTAAAGAAGGTCAAACTTCCCCACCTCACACCAATTTCGTTGCACCCTGTATAAATGGGAACATAATTAACCTGGTTTCCGAAACAGCATATAATAAATTCTAAACGAGCATTCAGAATGGATCCCTGTCTAATTAATGAGTCCATGTAACTGGATGGTTGCGATAAACTGCTGCTATTATTTCGAATGTATCCAGTTTGTTGTGCTGATAAAAATAATTGAAGCACTTGCAGATTAAGATGTTAAAGATCAAAGATTTTTTGAAGATGTGTACTTGAGTAGGATAAAATACGGTAATTACTAATAACCGACAAAAACCTGTCAAAAATGATACCTATTCACTTTACAAACAAAAGAAATCAACGCGAGCGACAGACAAGTGTTTTTTTATTCAGTTCGTACTAAGTAAAAGACTATAAGTATTAGTACAACTCACTCTTGGCCGGTTAATATTATTTGTTGTTTAACTTCAGAAATATTATCAACTTTGTTCACAGCTACTGTCACAATTGCATGTATTAGCGTTTTTACGATAGAGCAAAATAAAAATAACTTTAAAATACCTATAAAACACTTTTTTGTATGGGAACCTCCCCTTATTTTTCAAATTTTTATTATTTATTCATTGTGAATATTTCAACTTTCTGCCTATTACGGTTCATGAAAAACAGCCCGCTGACAGACAGACAGACGGACGTACAGTGGAGCATTAGTAATAGCACAGTACGATATGATTTACCGTAGCGCAACCCCTTTGATGTCGCACGATGCGCCACCGTCATAAATACTAGCCCAGTAGCGGAGTTCGACAGGCTGTGCCTCGTCGCCCGCTGCCCCGCTAGTATCCTTCCGTTGCTCTGCGTTGGTACATTCGTTGCCCTACTGTAAGCAACTATATTGTTATACTGTGGTAATAGAGCCCGTTGATCACCCTTTGAGTTTACGTAACCCTTTAATTACAAGATGTTTTGATTTAAATCTCAGTTTTGTTAAATTCTATCGATGAATGCAGGTATAGCTGCAGTGTGGGTCTACAGACATCTTTGAAAATAATCGTAACATCAAATATTTTTCTGTCATAATAGGTTTTCATAATTCATGTGTATTCGGGAAAGTATACTGAATAATTTCTACGCCTTCGACCTTCGCGCCCGGAGACTCATTGGTAACGATGAGCTTGTCAAAAACAAGCTCCAAAGCCTTGAGCATCGCCGCAAAGTTGCTTGTCTAGTTGTGTTTCAGTATTCTATTGAATTTATTTCGGAAAGTGCTCGCAAGTACTACACAACCTCATTCCCCTAGGTTCATTCCACCTTAGGTCCACGAGACGCTGGAAGAGGTACCACCTCTTTGTTGTTGATATTCTGCCTATCCGTACGAAGCGTTACCTTCGTTATTATGTGGACAACGATGCATTGCAACTCCTTGTCTGCGTCTGTTTCCCGGCTCTTACAATTTGGGTATCTTCAAGGCGAGAGTGAATAGTCATTATTTGAGTTTGCGTGTACCATCGCCATCAGTGAGATGTAGTCAAACGTACTCAAATTTGTAATAAAAAAAATGTGATTATTTTCGCGCTACTAGAACGGAGTGGACGTAACAGTCACGTTGCAACGCGTACCGATATGAGCTGTATTTACTTACAGTTTTGTTAGAAATTTGTGCCCATTCGAAACAAGGCTAATTTAGGGTACCTACCTGGTAGGTATATCAGCATTAAACACAAAAATAACTAGGACCCCATTATTAGATCTTGACTTGATGACAATGGGACCCCCTCGGGAGTATACTCTTTCGAATAAAAAAAGAATTTTGAAAATCTGTTCACAATCTGCGGAAATATAGCGTAACAAATATACAAAAAAATACAACATGCAGTCGAATTGAGAACCTCCACCTTTTTGATGATAATTGAAAACGCTAAACACGTTAAAAAAACCGACTTCCATCGGAACAACTTAGTACATTTTTGCATTATTATTTTTGGTTTTTTCTAAAAAAGTACTACACCGATTTTGATAAAATTTAAATGGGACCACACGGGAAGCACTAGCTTTCTAATAAAAAAGGAATCATAAAAATCGGTTCACCCAGCCCATTATGAGGTAACAAACATAAAAAAAATGAAATATATATTTTTTAAAGGCATAATAAACATTCGGTCCGCAAAATAACTACTTGAGCGGCAAGATTTCATGATTGAGCGGCAGAAAAACATGTCTATAAGCAGCAACTCAACACTGTAGGAAGAGTGTGGTACGGGGAGTTCTAAATGGAAGCGGGAGCGAGCGAAGCGAGCTCGGACTTGCGGAGCACCCCGACTCGGATCCGTTAGGTTCGGAGACTGAGCTCGCCTCCCCGCACAGTCGTAGTGTTAGGTTTAACATGAGAACACAGAAGTAGGAGCCCCGAAGGGGCTCCGTCGACCACTCAACACTGTAGGAAGAGTGTAGTACGGGGATGTTTAAAATAATTACAGCCATCCAGAATTTCATAAATTGCTGATTGATTTTGAAATGTTTGCTGACCATGAGTTGCTGACCAATTAGCTATTTCTGCTGACCGATTAGCTATTTCTGCTGACCGATTATATTTTTCTGCTCACAGAAATAACAATACTATGCTAACCATTTAATTGACACCCAAAAAAAATACAGACGAATTGAGAACTTCCTCCTTTTTGGAAGTCGCTTGAAAAACAACAATAAGTATGTAATAGTTTTGGAAGAGAGTGAACAAGCAAAACGTTTTTTTTTACTAATTAAGTATACGGAGTCTTACAAAGAGGTTACATTTTGATTCAATTAACGACCAAGAAGGGGAGGTTTCATTCTGTCCGCTGAAATTAACCTAAATCTGTCAGAGTCGTAGGTCAGAGTTACAATTAAGTACCTACGTAAAACGTTTTTGGTCTTTTACTGGGTATGGTGAAGAATTCACTCATTAACGAATCTTATCATGAACAAGATATATTTTTTTTTAAATACGCGTTTAAAGCACATCAAACTAAAAAGTGAAAAATAATTCTTAATAATATATACGAGTAAGCTGAAAACAATAATAAACGGAAAAATACTAGTATTACTGTGAAAAAGTGTGGGTTGCTCGATATACTAAAAATATGGCACAAAGCGCCCCACACTTTTTTCACAAATAAACTAGTATTTTTCGTTCATTATTGTTTTCAGCTTATATTGAGAATCATTTTTTATCTTTTTAGTTTGATGTGCAAACGTGTTTTCAAACGTGTTTGCAAATGTGAAAGCGTGTTTTTTTTATTTTTTTTAACTATATTTATTTTTAATACCTATATAAGCTGAAAACAATAATGAACAAAAAATACTATTACTGTTGTGAAAAAAGCTTGGGTTGCTTGATATACAAAAAATATGGCACAAAGCACCTATAATTGTGATTAAGCACCTTAAATACATAGCCGGCGTCATTTATTTAGTGCAAAAAAGACGCTTGACAAGAACACACCTTTTAAATACAAACTCTCCTGCCGTCCTGCACTCATAATATTCACATACATCCTTCGGGGACAACCCCGAACATTACTAAAACACCAACAGTCCAACAATGTTCGAATTTATAACTCAATTTATCCGTTACTAACCGAAATCTCTATTGTTTCAGATGTGATCATTACTGAAGCGGACCAATCAGCTATGTCGATCAAACCGATTGTGCGACAAAGGACGGTGATCTGTGCCCACTGAATTGTACCGGAATAGAAAAAAATGTCAGTGAGAGCGAGTGTCGGTTAAAAGGACAAAATGGCCGGAAAAGGTTTCGGGGGTGAGGTGCTCGGCTTTTTCCTGGCTGTGGTTTTCTGCGTCACGTGTCCGGAATATGGTGAGTGACTTACTTTTGAACTTGAAATGTTTTTAGATGTGTAATTGAAATGGTATACTCAGCGCAAGCTGAGCAACTTGGGCCGCGAGAACGTTTCCTGATTTTAAATTTTGGCGGTAAAGCACAAAATTTATGTATACAGGTAGGTACTAGAACCATTTATGAGCACAATGTTGCTCTATTATGTTGGTGAAATAAAATTTGAAAATATTGAATACGTTACACGTTAGGGCTCATCAAAATTAAGATTTTTTTCAGGAAAATATAAAAATAATCAAACGGAAACTTAAATAATTCAAAAACTTGACACAACTTAACATGTTATATGTCACCTTTTCATGATATACATACAAATAGATTAGAGGCCATTCAGAAACGATTTCTCCGCCATATGACGTACAAGTTCGGTCTACGTAAATCGTTACTTGTTTATAAGGAAAGATTGTCCTATTTTAAACTGAATTCTCTTAAAATGAGAAGAGAAATAGCTGATATGATCGTGCTATATAAAATATTGAACAGTGTACTGGATACAGAATCTCTTTGCCACGTTTCACTTAAAACTAATATAAGATCGCATCGAAGACAAACATTATTTAGTTTGCCTTTAACTAGTAACAATGTATCATTTCATAGTCCTTTAATACGAATGTGCAGATGCTACAATGAGTACTGCAACGATCTAGATATATTTTCTCAGAGTCTTCATCAATATGTTAACAGTATACAAAACATTTTATCTTCTAATAATTAGACAGCTTTGTATTGCTTCGTAAATACTTACAGTAAGTTTTTTTTTTATATTAAGTCACATACTCTAGTTATAAGTTGTGTGCAGTCGTCATCGAAATGCAAATTTATATATTTATTCCTAAGAATTTTGTTATGTAAGTGAATCAGTTTGTATTTTGTTTCTGCATCAAATAAAATAAAATAAAATAAAATGTTATTAGGAACCGGTCACGTAAAAGGCACATTTTAAATCTGCATTTATCATTTACATTACAAATATATTTTTGGCAAATAAAGCGACTAGAATTGGCATTTAGGGACCGTGGTGTCAACTGGTAAGACGTACTGGGAGGACCACGATATACCACTATATTAATACTCGTGGTCCTACTGGACTAGGGCGATTACTTTAATAATTAATGTAGTAAACATTATCTTGGTATCGATAAATAATAACAAATGAAAGTTGTACGGATGGGGAATGTTGGTAAGCCCGCTTCCATCTTCGGCATCACCCTCACTTACCATCAGGTGAGATGATGCCAAGGGCTTACCAATGTTGAATAAAAAAATTCTTAAATGTGCGAAAATAAACCTCAGTGGCTGTATTTTTTTCTGAATTTTTGCAAAATAAGAAAGGTCTCATCGGTACCGTGAAAAGAAAAAAATCAAGAAGGTATTGCAATAACAAACAAAATTTAGTAGTGGCAAATGCAACTTCGTTCTACGTAGAGCTTCTTATTTTCAGATAAACACCATTGAACTACTTCTACGTAATTAAATGATAAACACAGAATGTGTATATTATGTATAAAAATATATTTGATATAAAGACTTTACAAAAAAAAACATCCTTACTTGATTTTTTTGCGAAACTGTTACATATTTACTAAGAGTCAGTATTTTTTTAACCGACTTCCAAAAAGGAGGTAGTTCTCAATTCGACCGTATGGTTTTTTGTGTGTGTGTGTTACGCAATATCTTCGAGATTGTGAACCGATTTTTTTGGTTTTTTTATTCGATAAGGTGTGCTTCCGAATTGGTGCCATATAAATTTTATCGAAATCGATGTAGTACTTTTTTGGGTTCTGTACCCAAAGGGTAAAAACGGGACCCTTTTACTAAGGCTTCGCTGTCCGTTTGTCTGTCACCAGGCTGTATTTCATGAACCGTGATAGCTAGACAGTTGAAACCGATAATGTATTTCTGATGCCACTATAACAACGAATACTAAAAATTTGAAAAAGTGAAAAAACAAGGAGGATCTCCATACAAAACACGTGTTTTTTGAAACACGAAGAAACTAGCGCCATTTAGTATGATACTACGGAACCCTATGTGTGCGGTTCTGACTTGAACTTGGCCAGTTTTTTTTAAAAATGTAACAAAATCCAAAAAAAAATAATGCAGAATTATAAGTTGTTGCGATGAAAGCGGTTTTTTTTAACGTGTTCAGCGATTTCTATTCTATTTCAAGTAAAAAACATTCAAGCAAGTGTACAATTCTGAAATGAGTTTGTAATATTTAGTGGCTTTACGTATCTACCAGACAGTGTGCAATTTTGTTAAAAAAATCAGCAAGGCATTTACTTGTCCACGAAGATTAGTCTACAGTTCTTCAAGTGACGTGAATAGAGATTTACTTTTTGCAGCCCGCTAGCGTAGAATAAAGTTTTTCCAGATCCTCTAAAACAATGCATTTTTAAGGATCAAAAGTAGTCTATGCTATTCTAAGCCTTTTACTTTACCACTGCGTAATATTTCAGCAAAATAAGTTCATTACTTTAAGCGTGAAAGAGTAACAAGATGCTCAAGTTTTCTTATATCCCTCGGAAACTATGATTTTTTTCAGTGATTGTCCACACACCTTACTTTAGCTTTATGATAAATTTCAGCAAATTCGGTATAGTAATTTTAGCGTGGAAGAGTAGCAAACAGAGAGTACTTTCAGAATAAAAGTATTCAAAAAAAAGTATTATTTGTGCTTTTTCGTCCTTTCCTTCAGCTCTATGCTTTTCAAGAAAATCGGTCGATTTTCTTTAGTGTTAGAGTGTGGTTAGAGTACTTAATAGCCTTATTTTTCCCCAGATACCTCAGGAACTACACATTTTTTACTGGACAAAAATAATCCTATGTTGTTCTGGATTAGCAAAATATGTGCTGTAATTTAACTAGTACAGAAAAATGACATCTTTGTCAATTAGGCATTGTAAATTGGGCATTGTAAATTGGGTGTTGTAAATTGAGCATTGTAAATTGGGAATTGTAAATTAAGCATTGTAAATTGGGCATTGTAAATAGGAAAGCAGCAGTAACTATACGGATAATCCAATCTAAATCCCAAATCAACACATCTTGTGTCACCAACAATACTTTTAGATTACATTTACACCTTCGCTCTCTCAACGGATATCCCGATTGACATTTCCAGCTATTCACAAAGGGTTTTATTTGTTGACCTGATTCCGGCTCTCCAGTCGAAGGTTTCAACACTTTCAACCTTACGTTCTGTCACCCGGTAAACATCAAAAATGTATGTTCTGTGACGTTTCAAAGAGAAATTTATTTTGTGAAGACATCTCATTGTTTTATAATTCACTAATAGATCCTATATTTCCATTTTCAATCGTTGCAATTTGTTGGTACTCTTCGATAGAAAGGGTTCGTGGAGTTGGGACACAGTCTCCGCGAAACTCCCGACAACAGAAGAAAGGTTTCGAACAACGTTAACAAAACTAAAGGGTTGACTCACGGAGACGCAGCGTTACAGACAATAGGATAGCGGT
Organism: Coleophora flavipennella; assembly: GCA_947284805.1. Lineage (NCBI taxonomy): Eukaryota > Metazoa > Arthropoda > Insecta > Lepidoptera > Coleophoridae > Coleophora > Coleophora flavipennella. The sequence continues at coordinate 13,280,312 of OX369264.1, read as the reverse complement.
TTTCGGGACACTCCTGACGATAGAAGAAAGGTCATTTAGGACCATCACAATGTTACCAAACTAAAGGGTACACTCGCAAAATGCAGCGTAATGGACCATAGGATTGCAGTCTCCGTGATACTTCCTACAACAGAAGCAAGGTTATAAACAACGTTAACTAAACTAAAGGGTTCACTCACAGAGACGCGTTGTAACAGACCATAGGATAGCGGTCTTCGCGATACTCCCGACAATAGAAGAAAGATTATGAACAACGGTAACAAAACTAAAGGGTTCACTCACGGAGACGCAGTGTAACAGACCATAGGATAGCGGTCTCCGCGACACTCCCGACAACAGAAGATAGGTTTACCTTACCTACCTTAGGTACCTTTTAACCATAAAATTGTAACCAAATTAAAGGGTTCTCTTGTAAAAATGCAGCGTAACAGACCATAGGATAGCCTATGGTCCGTTCAGCTGGGTCTGTTACGCTGCATTTTGCGAGTGAACCCTTTAATTTGGTTACAATTTTATGGTCAAAAGGTTATGATCTATCTTCTGATGTCGGGAGTGTTAACTCAAGGTTAACTCACAAAAATGCACCTCAACAGACCATTGGATAGCGGTCTACGCAACACTCCCGACATCAGAAGATAGATCAGAACCTTTTGACCATAAAATTGTAACCAAATTAAAGGGTTCACTCGCAAAATGCAGCGTAACAGACCCAGCTGAACGGACCATAGGCTATCCTATGGTGTGTTTGTTAACGTTGTCCTTAACCTTTCTTCTGCTGTCGGGAGTAGGCACTATTTGAGCTTGCGTGTTACATCCTCGGCTACATCGGCACTTACCTTCAGGTGTGGTGCAGCCAAATGCACTTAAATTTTTAATTTAAAAAAAAATTGCCGCAGAGACTACTATCTTATGGTCTGTTACGCTGCGTTTTCGTGAGTGAGCCCCATAGTTTTATTAACGTTGTTCATAACATTTCTTCTGTCGTAGGGAATGTCGCGGAGACCGATAGCGGTCAAAAGAAGATAGGTTATGAACATTGTGACTAAACTAAAGGCAAAGTATATATTATGTATATTAGTAATAACGTCTAAAGGGTTCACACGCGCAGACGCAGTATCACAGACCAAACGATACTGGTCTCCGCGCCAGGTACTCCCACAATTGGCTTAAAAGGTAAAGCGTAGGTAATGTTAATAATTAATATTATTAGTACCTACTTCTACAAATACAACCATGCAAGCATGCCAGCAAGCAAATCCCAGAGGAATGGGGTAGCTTATTTCGTTCGAGCATCGTACAGAAACAGATATGTTTGTGTACCTACTTAAGGAGTTAATCATTATTTAACAAGGTAATAAAGAATCTAACTTTGTATGACTTGGTTTGGTTGGTGGAAGAGCATTTTCTAAGCCCGCCTGGCTAGCTACCACCATCTTATCTAAGTCTTGCCGCCAAGCACAATGTTAGGCAGGCTTGTAGATAAGTTAACCAGTTCCACATTAGTAACGAGATCTTATTTTGTTGCATAACAAACCTGCCGAAGAGAAAACTCTTTCTGGCTCAACACTGGTTGGCGGAATCGTTAATAGATGGTCATATGCCTGAGACAAGTAACGCCCACGATCTCCTCCATTCTCAAAGAGAGCCATTTCAATCCTAACATTCGTAAAGAGATCTTCATGAGCAGAAGATCTAACGCGTTTTTCACTAACAGCCTTTGCAAGCTCAGCATTTAACTCATCGCCTTTTGTTAAAGCAATGTTTTGAACTTCAAGCACATCAGAGTCACATTCACGTTCATTCGCCTGTTCACCTTGTGAGGTTTGTAGGGGTTCAGCTTGAGATACCGGAGTTGTTGAGGATTTGGTGCGACTTAGCAATGACACTATTGCGTTGCACATTTCATCGCTGCTTGGCCGCGAAAAAACTAATGAATCTTCATCATTTTGTTGGAGGAAATAACTTTCTGGATTTTGCAAGTAATTCAGAGTCGCAGCTGCAACATTGAGACGCCGTTCTGTGTATCGTTTTTTTAACATCATGAACATTTTTTCGGCTACATAGTTATTTTCGATATTCGCAACTTTTTTTAATGCGAATTTGATAGCAACATCTGCTGTCAATAATGTAGAATCGCGACGACATAAAGCTTCTAATACGGTTTTGATTATGTCAAGAACTTCGTGTAACTTCCCAATTAGTTCCCAATCTGCTTCTGAAAATTTTATTGTGGATTTTAAATCAATTAATGCTTTCAAAATGCAAGTTCGCAGCTTCAAGAATCGTTCAAGCGTAAAAGCGAGACTACTCCAACGTGTTACTGAGTCACAGGTTAGTGAATATTCTTTATGAAAATCAGCGATGACGTACTTTTGCAGAACGTCATCGTTTTTAGTTGGAGATTTGCGGAAAAGTTTAACTACTTTTTTGACTTTTAAGAGTAAATCTCTGTGTTCAAATTGACGTTCTGAAACTGGTGACGTATTTTGAGACAAGAACTCGGCGCCATCGGCTTCGCTGTCCGAGTCCGAATCCGAATTCTCATCTAAAGATTCCATGTTCACTTGAAGTCTCTGTCTACTTAGTGCTGCCAAAGGAATATCGTCATCGTCGTCTTCTATTGCGAACTGAGTTTCTTCTTCGGCTTCTTCTGTCTCATTCGTCATTTTTTTGTAAAAAACATCTGCAATTGCAAGTTGGAGTGCATGGGCAATACAAAGTTGGTGATAGGATGACAAAAATTTGCCGACTTTCTTCATCATACTGCATCCGTCTGTTGTCTCAGCGATAATGTCATTTTCCAGTGACACTCCGAACTCATTTAATTTGCTGCATATTTCTTCGACGCATTTTTTAGCTGGTAAGGAGCCGTAGATTCTGATGAGCCCCAAATTTTTAAAGTTTTTGCCTCCAGAAAAATGATGTGAGTGTAAATTCAAGCTCAGATATCTACGGTTTCTAACCGATGTCCACTCGTCAAATGACATAGAAAATTTATGGCCCGCTTTAAGTAGTGCTTTAATCTCGTTAGTCAGTTGGATTTTCTTTTGAATGGCCACTCTAACAACAATACTTTGGATTGTACCGACAGATTTCGGCAATGTGTGACCTGATTTTTTAAAAAGCCTTTTTAAATCCTCACATTCTACCAAATTGGCGAAAAGGATATCCTCTTAAAGCAGTCATGCGGGAAATCATCACCTCCATACTAGGATTTTAATTGGCGAAAAGGATATCCTCTTAAAGCAGTCATGCGGGAAATCATAACCTCCATACTAGGATTTGAATCACATTCATAATAATCTGTTAATTTGGTCTTTTTTTTGGGCACATCTTCTGTACTTGTAGAAGGAATCGCAGTCGTTGTGTTTCCACCGCTACTAGTTGGGTTAGCGAGGTTTTCCATTTCAGCTGACAAGCTGGTATGATGAACATTTTTTAAATGCTTTTGGAGTCCACTTGTACTGCCACCAGCACATTTTAATATTTTCTGACATTTCTTACATTTAGCTGATATCTTATCCTGAGCCCGAAGAAAGTAATGCCATACAGACGACTTATCGCCAGCCTTGGTAGAAAGTTCTTCAAAATTCATCGCCTATAATAAAACAAAATGCATAAATGCGAAACAGTTCCATTTACATTTAAGATACATAATATGTAATTTAAACACTTTAAGACTATAGCTCTAACCATTTGGATGTAAAACCTGTCTGACAGACGGACAGACAGACAGACGGACACTAGAGTGACTACAATAGGGCTCCGTTTGGATCCTTCGGGTACGAAACCCCGAAAAGTACTACAAATAATCAAAGCAATAATTAAGTAGGTAGGTAAGGTAGGTTACCTATGTAAATAAAACAAAGCTTTGCGTAACACGCTTCTTATTTCATCAAAATTACTACAAAGCTATTGAATAAGATTTTCTTATTAGTATGCCAACGAACGACGAAAGAAATCGCGGGCATGAGCTAGTATAAAATAAACAAAGCATTAAATCCAGTAAGTATAATCCAAATAAAACACAATGTGAATGATAACTTTAGCCGCACAAATTTTACTTAAAGCGCAAACAACCTCTAAAGGACCGTGTGATGCATATGCACCACTTAACTTCGTTAGGCAGTAAAGGACCGCGGGGTGCATATGCACCACGAGAAACGGAACGACTTTTAAAAATTTCTGTGAATTAATTGTCTAAGAGAAGCTTTAGAAAAACCTGTTTATATCCTTAAGGCCTTTACTACATAGCCAGTAAAAAATCCATAGACTGTAGCCACCATAGAAATAAAAAAAGAAAAGTCAGGTTTGTTTACATTTCAACGGCCGAGGAGTAAAAAATATGTTATAAAAATATTTTTGTTGAATAAACAGTAAAGTGTTCAGTTGAAAGCAAAGATTGATCGTGTTTTCTATAGATTCATGCTAATTTGTTAAAAAAATCCAAGAAATATTGATGAACATTGTAATTTTGACAAATTTTGTAGAAAAAGTGGATTTTTTTTTGTGTTTGGCGAATTGACACATTCTTTTAGGTAAGTAATTTATCTTTTAGCATTAATGGTTTTAGATTATATCATAGATTGTGAACCAAACAAGTAAATACTTCAAACTTTATCTAAATACATTGTCTAGTTCATAAGATATGATTTTTTTGCGAAAACGCTTTGCGGACCGCCGAGATTTTAAGAACCCGGGCGGTCCGCAAAGGAGTTTCCGCGTTATTTTGTAGGTGCCTGACAGGTTAACTAAAATTATGATGTTTACGTAATAATACATACAAAAATACATACCTCATAAATATTTCACCTCGTTTTGTCAGAAATTAACAACAAAATCTACTAAAAGCCTTTGAGGTTATCATCAAAATCACACACGCGCGCAATTCAATCCGAAAACTGAGTGAGTGAACGAAAGATCGCGGCGCGCGAGCGGGGCATGCGCGGCAGGCGCGGGGAAGCTTGACTTACTATATACTTACTTTCCTTCCTAGCAACAGCGAGCGAGTGTAGGTAGTTATTGGTAATATCGAGCGCACCATTAATTTCGCGCGTTATTTATTTTAACGCTGAATTATTCACGTTAGTTTTGAATGTTTGAATAGTAGAAAGTGTGGAAAATTAAAGTAAGAGTAAATAAGTAAATAGTAGTGTGAATCGCTTAATAAAAATAAAATTCCCGAAAGAACCGGGAATCAAATTTGGTTTCCCGGTTCCATTTTACTGACAAAAGAACCGGGAATTCCCGGTACTTTCGAGATCGGGATTTCCCGGTTCTGGACCCTACCCATTACGTTGGAAAACCTTAGTAAGCCCGCTTTGTCTTCGACATCATCGTCACTTACCATCAGGTGAGATGATGTCAAGGGCTTACCAATTTTGGACAATAATAATTATATTAAACAATGGTTATTAAGCCCCAATCTAGAATTCTTGTACTATAACAACCAAAGACTGGATATACATACTAAAATACGTTACAATACATACAAGTATGTGTATTGATATTGACCACCCAGACACATATCAAACAAATCAGTTTGTCACATCAATGTTAGACTGGGTTGGAATTGAACCCAGAGCCTGTGGCCCCCCAGCACCAAGTCAGTCGAAAATGAAACCGGTAAAAATCGATTACATAATAGAATAGTTATTGGCCGATTCTAAGGAAACTTTGTGATTTTCTCAAACTTTATATACTGTGAAATAGGGTTGCCAAGTCGTCACCTCTGACCGTCACGTCGAAACAATGAAACCTTTTTGAACCCTCGTTCAACTTCACCTTAAGATAATTTGTATAGCCTAGACTAGATACTATTCTTGGAAACACTAAGAAATTTTGTAGTTTCATTATAACATGCTCAAACATCAATTATTGTCACACCTGCATAACAAGATTCGATTCTATACAGTTGCTCTTCATTTAAAAAGAAAAAAACCGGCTTAGTGCGAGTCAGACTAGCATTCCGAGGGTTCCGTACTACCAACATCTCTCCAAACAACTATTATAGTATAAAAAGACAATGATACCTATTCACATTATATACAAAAAACATCAACGCGAGCGACAATAATTTGCTTTTTTATCATTCAGTTCGGACTCATTAACGTAAGTGCGACTCACATTAATTGGCCGATTTTTATTATTTGTTGGTTTACTTCAGTATGAGTGCTATAATCACAACAAGTTTCACACTTGTATGTATTACTGTTCTTACGATAAGGCTTAATCAAAACTACTGTTAAAGACCTATAAAAAACACGTTTTCTGTGTGGCAACACTTCTTATTTTTTGATTTTTTAAATTTTTGATATTTTTGTTATAGCGATCGGCAACAGAAATACATATTCTCTGAAAATTTCAACTGTGTTCATGAAATACAGCCCGCTGACAGACGGACAGACAGCGGAGGCTTAGTAATAGCACACCCCGGACACTCCATACAAACGAGCGAGAAATAATATACATAATTATAACTGACGTATCTATAGGCAAGAATGCAGTTAGGATTGAATAACACCGGCGGTATTGGTCACGAAATGTTTGTTAGTTATTTACTGCATGCACACTCAACAGCAACAATCAACAGTTATCTTACATGATTAAGTAACTTACATGGATAACATTGTTCATTTGTTCTTCAAACACAGGAGCTTTTGTCCGTGAAACAATCTCATTTAGCAACCTACAATAATAGTCAATCTCAATCTATAATTCCGAGATCACATTTTATAATATCACACCACTAGATATTTCTATACAACTCATACTTTCACACCATCTAATCAAATTATTACAAACAATCATTTTAAATAAATAAAACGAACAAAATATCTCACAAGCCACAATAACAATCTGACATATGAAAAACATAAAGGAACTACATTTCTAAAAAAAAAGATACAGCTAGTATGAAGATTCATAGGAACTGATTGTTCTTAGATTTGGTCGTATAATATTGGTGGTCAGCCAATCATGATACGAGGCATGCTGAGACGCCGCGGCCGCCTATTGGCGTCGAGCGGTGAGCGGCGCGCAAAGTAAATATAAGTGACGTTAATCGCGCATGCGTAGTTCGTCCTTTACGTTCGGTAAATAGTTGCTTTTTATTCCGGTGTACGAAATCACAGCGGCGCGCAAAGTGAATATAAGTGACGTTTATCGCGCTTGCGTAGCTCGTCCTTTACGTTTGGTACCCAATCTACATCCAATCTGAGTGACGGGGGGGTGAGGTCGAATTTAGAGAGCGGCAGGGAGTGTCCATACTGTACGTTAGTACTAATATATATACTGTGGTAATAGGGTCTCGTTGGTCACCCGTTGGGTGTACAGAAACCAAAAAAACAGATTGCTAACGTTTTATATCAAATACGAAAGTAGAAATAAGCCCTGGATTTGGTACTAGATTTATTTGTTAAGTTTACTTCATTTGGGGTTTAATAAAACCCTAAAACAGGCGTACCTATTTTAGTACAATTAGGGTTGATTTGAACCAAAGCTTCATAGAAACACAATCAAATCAAACAGTCGCAGATCAAATTAGTTTGTGAGCTTTGCATACTGAACTCTATTTTAGAACAAAAAAGATCTAATAACGAAAAAAAAAACTATTTTTTATAACTTCAAGGAGGCACGCGAAGCAGTGCGCAGCGTATCGTTCAAACGTCAGCAACTGCATCTCAAGAGTAGGTATTTACATTTGTATGCGCCTTTACCACAGATGATAACAATAGTACCTACACCTTTACGTGAAGTCACGCGCCGCGAATTTGACGCTACGCTGCGCGTCACTTCGCCTCAATATATTTTTTTTTTTCATAAAATATCCAGTCTAAGAACAAAAATTCCTAAAGTGGTTAAAGCCACAGTCAGCCTGGATGAGTCACGGGAGGCTGCAAGCGCATTATGTAAAGTAACCCCTTTACTGCAGCCATTTTACGATTAACGCTATATTTGCTACACAAAACACGTATAACTTGGCCCACACAAGGCTCGGCCGTCACTATTGACAGAACAAATGTGGCAATAAAGTGAACGTAAACACGGTTTTAGTTCTGTGAACGGTTCGGACTGTTGACAATAGGAAATTTATTCATCTTTGCTCTTTGTGACGCACCTTGCAGCGTTAACTGGTTGCGCAAGGGTTAAGATACATTGGAGAGGGTTAACAGCAAATTTTATTTTTAACCCCCAACACAAAAAGAGGGGTGTTTAAAGTTCGACGTTTGTGTTATCTGTGTATCTGTATGTGTGGGTGTGGCGTCGTAACTCCCAAACGAATTGATCGATTTTAATGCGGTTTTTTATGTTTCAAACGTGACTTGATCTGAAAGGTTCTTAGCGATGATTAAAAGAAATCTGTTTAGCCGTTTGAAGATTTTTAGTTGATAAAGGGATGTTAGTAACTTCCACGGGTCTTGATTGATTCTAAATTTAGTTAAATTTTAATTCATACGAGGTGGTGCGACATATACTGAGTACCTAATTGCAGGTACCAAGTACATTATTTTAGTTTGACATTATATATAATATAATATTAATGACTTATCATCATCATCATCATTACAGCTCATATACGTCCCCACCGAGGGGCTCGAGCCTACCCTGAATCAGGGCGATTAGGCCTTAGTCGACCACGCGGGCCCAGTGCGGGTTGGTCGACTTCACACACAACCTTCGAGTTTCTTCGCAGGCGTGTGCAGGTTTCCTCACGATGTTTTCCTTCACCGTTAAAGCAATCGGTAAGTATGTACGTAAGTTTTTGAAAAACTCATTGGTACATTGGCCGTCCAGATTTGAACCCGGTACCTCTGGTTAGATGGACCGAGTCGTTACCGGTTGAGCCACCGACGCTTTTAATGACTTATGTAAGCAAATTATAATTTTTAACTGTATGAGTTCTATTCATCATACTGAACAATTTTCCCCCAAAGAACTCGTAGTCAATTCTCCAAAAAAATGGGCCCTCCATACAAAAAAGTAGTCGAACAGCTGATCTATTTATATGAAGAGTACATATTTTTTTTGCGATTTCAGCAAAGCCATAGAACTAAAGTTGTTCAGTATGCTGAGTAGCAGCTCCAGTTAACGAGACCTACACCAATTTTGTTACACCCTGTATAGTTACTGCCAACGAAAGGATTGTATATCTTCTTCTTCTTCTTCTTTGTCGTATCCCCATGGCTGAGGGACGTGACCATCGTAGGTCACACGTGCCACCACAGCTCTCCAGGCCACTCGATTTTGAGCTCTGTGGATATTAGCCTGCAGTGTCATCCCGGTCTCTTCTTTAATCGCATCGGCCCATCGCATAGGCATTCGTCCTCTACTCCTCTTTCCATCCATGCGGCCAGTGATGGTATGCTTTTCCAAGCTGTCTAATCCACTCCTGATCGTGTGACCAAAGAATTTGAGGATTCGTTGCATGCAGCTGGAGGAGAGCCTCGTCTTTATGTTGAGTTCTTCGAGGATAGACTCATTTGTGCGGTGCTCAGTCCATGATATTCGGAGCATTCTGCACCAGCTTCACATTTCGAATGCATCTATCCTGCGACGAGTTCAAGCTTTTATAGTCCAGTTTTCTGAAACATACAAGAATATGGGTAAAATAAGTGTTCGCATGAGTTTGATTTTTGTTTTGCGGTTTATGTATATCTACTATGCTATATATTAGTATACCTGCATTTATTTCCCTACTCCAACTCTCGTCACTCAAATTTAAAATGGATCACTCTTAAACCCATTTCGACGGGTACAATTAATTAAACAGATAAACAATACCCAGCTTCAATTTACAAAGGTTTAACAGCTCAGTAATTAAATGCCGTGCCTATCTATCGAGTATTCAAATTAAAGCGAGTTAAACAGTTTAAACAGAGAGGGTTATATTTCCTTGTTTTTTTTTTGTTTTCTGATCGAGTTCAGTTTTATTATAAAAACTAGATGTTTTCTGGGGCTTTGCCCGCTCAGATCCCTTTCAAATTTTTTTAATAACTATTCTCAGACATACCGAATATACACAGAATATGTCATGAAAATCCGTCCAGCCTTTCGGAGGAGTATGGCAACTAACACTGTGACACGAGATTTTTTTTTATAATATGTTGAGATAGATTGGAAACGATAAACACGTTAAAACCGATTTCAGTCGCAAGAATAACCTAGTACAGTTTTACGAAACTTTTTGTATTGTTAATTTCCGAAAAAAATACAAAACGGCTTTGATTAAATTTATATAGAACAAACCTGGAGGTATGAGCTATCAATGAAATAAAACAGAATAATTTTTAAATTATTAAAAACGCAGTTTTATTTATTTTATGTGGAATTAGTGTAGATATAAACCAATATGTGTAAAAAATATATGTTTGGGTAATATTTGCATAATTTCTCGAAAACAGACATTTTATGTTGAATAAAACTAACACACAAAAATCAGCGACCTTCCCTTTTATTTGAACCTTTTTTTTTAAACTCATTTGAAAGTGAAGAATAGTAACAAAAAATATTTTTTGAAAAACTTAAAAACCTCCAGGTAGAAGCTACTCGTAAGTTCAACACGGATTGTTGGCTATTGCTTTGTAAAGCTGGAGCGGGTACTTTTTTGGTACACTGGCTCAAGTACAAAAAAAATTGGACAATTCTAACATAGGAAGTAGAAAAAAAAACCACTATAAACGAAACGTTCTAATACAATAGCTGAAAAAGCTTTAAATGGCTGAAAAATCAGGACATGGAAAATATTTTCTTAAATTAATTTACCCAAAAGGTGCCAAATGGAATTTCTCAAAGTAAGGTGAATGCGTGAGGAGAGCGTTACGGAAGTGTGGTCGGGCGAGGCGAACGGAAGTTGAGAGGGATATATAAATTAGTAATGATAGAAAGAGAGATACCATTTATTTTTGTTCATCAACAATATCGGTTGCCAATGCAACAAAATCGGTTGTCAAAACAATTAAAATAACCATTGAAGATAAAAAAGATTTGTTCATTTTCAGAGGATAATAAAACTCTTTTCATAAACTTCTATACCTCCATATGACAAAAAAGATTAGATTATTTTCTGAAGACTAAGTATTTTACTTTCCAACATATTTAAATGGAGCTAAAGAAGTTTTACTTCAGTCGTGTAGTCTAAAGCACACTCGTATTTTTTACCTTATCATCATCATATCAGCCGAAGGACGTCCACTGCTGGACATAGGCCTCCCCCAAGGATCTCCACGACGACCGGTTCTGCGCTGCCCGCATCCAGCGGCTTCCCGCGACCTTCACCAATTCATCGGTCCACCACTCGAGAACTTTACTGCCGTCACGGCCATCTGTTCTACGAGCAAAGTGCCCCGCCCACTGCCACTTAGGTTTAGCAATTCTGAGAGCTATGTCGGTTACTTTGGTTCTCCTACGGATCTCCTCGTTTCTGATGTGATCACGCGGAGAAACTCCGAGCATAGCACGCTCCATTGCCCTTTGGATTACATTTTTACCTTAAGGGTGCCCTAATACTGTGCCTACGCTACTCCTTCTGTCCGTCTGTTACAGGGCCGTAATTATATTATCTTAAGAATTTTAAAATTTTAGGTTAGATAGACAGACATGCAGTCGGATATGGCGAAACTACAAGGATTCCTAATTTGACTATGGAACCCTAAAAACGATACCTTCGTAAACGAAGCCTGGCTTTCATAAAATAAGTCACCTAATAGGTCTTTTCGTTCATAATTTTCCACCGAATTACCTCACTGAAGAACTTTGTGAGACTTAAGGTAAATGTTATTTCATACGCCAGCAAAGTCGTAGAGGGCTATTACAAGGTCGATTCAATAATAATTCAGGCCTGAGAAACACGAGTAAGGCCTCCGAAATCCTCTAATCAACAGAAAAGTTGTAAAAGGTAGGTGACTTATTAAATGTTTATTAAATGTTGATAGAGCTATTAGTTTTAAACAAGTTGGTCATTAGTTGACCGATGACCTGGTGAAGGTCGCGGGAAGCCGCTGGATGCGGGGGTGGCCTATGTCCAGCAGTGGACGTCCTTTGGATGATATGATGATGGCCATTATTATCGTATCAGCGGACAAAGGCCTCCCCCAAAGATTTCCACAATGACCGATTCTGCGCTGCCCGCATCTAGCGGCTTCCCTTGGCAGGTCGTCGTTCCACCAGGAGGGAGACCTGTCTACGCTACTTCTTTCAGTGCCCGGGTACTACTCAAGAACTTTACTGCGCCAACGGCCATCTGTTCTACGAGCTATGTGTCTATCTCAGTTACCTTGGTTCTCCAACAGATCACCTTATTTCTAATTCAATCACGTAGGAAAACTCCGATACATTGTTGTATCCATTTGACACTACGAAATGTGAATAGCTCGTATCTTTGTATTTTCTTATAATTATTAAACTTACATCTCACGCGAAAACCACACAATTAGCTGAGCTAGTTATTGTAAATTAAACGTCTGTTGAAGTTCATTTGTGCCACAAACAAAACATGAAACCCCCCTCTAGGTTAACGCTTTATATAGTTACAGGGGGCACAAAGTAAACAGACTTACTGTGTAATTAACAGTGTTACAACGTACAATTGTGTTTTATCCCAATTAAACTATCCTGTGTACAATTTCTAGTTTTGTACAGTCAGTCTCAGTCAGCAACTTTTAGTTGAACGTATAATAAGTGGGTCCGGTATGGCCCAGTATTTTGTCTTATTATTAGGACCACAGGTGATGTGTCACCCGCATGGATCTACTATTTTTATTTTATGTTAATATTGAAAAATACCCAACCTGTATGTTGCGTTTTGTTGTAAATATATTGTAAACAATCACTTATGTGCCTCTTTTCAAACAAAAAATATATTTAAAAAGTTATAAATAGATAGATATGAGACAGATAGATAGATAATTAAAACATTTATTCAAAGCTACATTACAATTTACAGGAATACACAAAAGGAAAACAAAAAAAATCTTATTTTTTTTTATTCACAATTACCGTACTTGGCATCATCTCACCTGATGGTAAGTGACGATGTCTATGCTTATATGTAAAAATGAGTCATATATGCGATATGCAATGAATATCTATTCTACTATGTATAAATGGTAAAATACATTTAATATTTCCGTAGCCAAGAAATGGCTCCGACTCGACATATTATTATGCTGCAGGTCGTTATGTAGTGGGTATTTTTTTACTATAAATTAAATCTCAATAAATTTGTCTTAAACATAGGCGGGTCATATAGACCCAACATGTGTACTAGTGTCCAGTATTCGTAGTTTTTACGTGTTGTAGCTGTAAGTTTTTGCTATAAAGTATGTGAAGTGCTGCTGTGCATTTTATTAGTGTATTTTTGTCTCCTATGAGCTAGTTTATGCGTTCTGATGTTAACAAGTACAAATAACATGATTATATTTTGAGACTTCATCTAACTTGGGGCTCTGACTATACTTGTCCCAAAGATTCATTTCAACTGGGCCTTTCGCTTGTTACTTGCCTAAGTTTGAGTTTCGGCGTCGAAATTGCTTAGCAAGGAGTGAAATTGAGATCCAAATTTAAAGCCAAGTTTTGGCATTATTTTATGAGAATACTAAAATATTTAGGGAATGTCTTAGAAAATAAAAGCAATTTAGGCTTACTGACAATGAATTATTCCGTCAATAACGCATGTGTGGTGTCAGCTTTATTAGAGGATTTTTATTTTCTTCGATCAACTTTGTTTCATTGAAATTAATCCCACCTTATTATTTCAACAGAGTTTTAGAATGTTACTTAATGTCAAAAACTAAAGCCCCGTCATGACGTTAATGAGTTCTAAGTATTTACACAATAGGTTTATAGTTCATGTTAACATTTAAACAGGAATTTAAACTGATATGTAATTGAAAGAACAGTTTAAGGATCATTATCGTATCTGATCTTAATCTACAGTTTGTAAGGAAGTTTCAGAATATAATTGCAACAAAACTAATAAATTTGTTTAAGGTGGTTCGATTATCATACAAAAAACAATTGCAATTATCTGGTTCAGGATACAGAAAAAAACGTAAATTATGTGTCCTACAAACTTTATTTAAGTATTTGTTGGCGCAAAATTAATAAAAAAAACATACTTTCATTTAAAATTTGGATTAAACGAATGCTCAAATTTCATTAAATTTACGAATGTGTGAGTGACAAAATGTCGTGTAAATACACAAGTTGCGCGGCGTTGCCGCTCTATGCAACCGACCGACGCGCGTGCATGTTGCCGCTCTTACGTTCTGTCACTGCATCAAGTCAGTCGATTGCAAAGAGAATATAACAAACTGGAGGTATTGATTGGAACAGTTGTATTTGTCTTTTTCTATACGTGTAAAGAGTAAAGAAAATAACCACACTTATCCAATGGTTTTTCGTTTCAATCAAAAACTACAATGAAAGTATAAAAAATAATAACATTACTCACTTTGTATTACCATAACAAATATTGTTGTTTATTTTTGAAAATTTATACTTCAAAACATTAGTCATATTTAGAGTTAAAAGTAATGGTGTACACCTATGTTAGGGTTTTTTTTATCAAGCCAAAACTGCTTAATCGTGTTTCTAATAAATTTTGACTTTAAAATATAAAAATAACGAAAATCTGTAATAATATCGTCTTAAATTTTTGCTAAGCAAAAGCTCAGTGAGCTATGATAAATCATAACATACTTTGTCATTCTTAATTTCTAAAATATATAAGTGAACTGAATTTGTACTCAATGTTAGTTTATCGTTCGTTCTATATTTGTGTTGTGGTAAACAATAAAAGTTTTATCTATCTATCTATCTTACATAATATAAAATGTTATACATTTATTGCGAAGGGTTTCTAAGTTCCTAACTTTAGTAGTCTCTGGCAGGATAGTGTATAAGATATTTTGTTGTAATCTGTCCCTTGAGAATTAACATAATGGGTCGAAATGTCGTAAACTGCCGCTTATGATCAAGGTATCGTGTTTCAAGACACATTGTACGCGTCGAATATTTAATGGCCTGAGTTACTCGAATTATAATTTGGAATTATGTTGTTCAATTTGACTTCGTTTGAACAATCTGTTATGAACTTTCCTGCAAATAATATCGACAATTTTAGTTCGGGGAAAAGTTTATTCGTATTTTGTATGGAGATTCAAACAGGGCGAAGAAAACGAGCTGCATCTTGAACGATCAGATTACCATACTGGAAACGCTTTAACCAAGTTTGTGTTACTTATTGATATTACATTAGGTCAATAAACGGCACAAATTTTATACCGGTCTGTGTTGCACCTCTACCTTTTTTTACATAAAATTTCAAAAATTTCATTAATTTTCATAGACTGAAAAAACTATTTTAAAATGGGAATTAGATTTTTTATTTTTTATTAAAATTTTGAAAGTTCACTTATTTAATTTTATTATAACCAGTCAGGTAAAAACAATACAAGCAAACAGATTTGATTACAAAATAATTACAAAATACGATAAAACTTTTCCCCGATCTATTATTTAACTAACTGTTGCCCATGGCTTCGACCTCGTGGATATCAAGGGTGAGCGACGCGCGACGACGCAAGTTCTTTTTAGGGTTTCGTAGTCAACAAGGAACCCTAATAGTTTCGCCATGTCTGTCTGTCTGTCTGTTCAACTATCCGCGGCTTATCTCAGAGACTATTAGAACTAGAAAGCTGTGATTTGGCATGGGTATACATATTAATCAAGCCGATTTTTTTTTTCGTTGACGTACCTCTATCGTTCGGAGTATTGTTGAATAGGTCTTTTAAAACTACTAAGAGTTATCTACAACCATTTTTCGATTCAAGAATCCTTTTACGAAATATTCAGCCTTAAAGTAAACATGTTTGTTCGAGTCAAGAACCTCGCCCCCCCTATACATAATTTTTAATATTTTTTAAAAATAAATATTTAGTCCGACTCGCACTTAGACGGTTTTTATTTTTACTTTTGCTGTGAGACCTTGCTTCTTATCAAGTTTCAAGTTTCTAGGTCAAGGGGAAGAACTCTATGGATTTTTATTTATTTGCGAGTATTAAAATGCGTGACATCAACGGTAGTATTTTTTTTGACAATAGCTTTAACTTTTTACAGTTTCAAGTGACCGTAGACATAGTATTTGATTTAGATTTGAACTTGATACGTCCACTTGACACCTAACGGTTTTGTTATCGCTCGTTTCGCTCGCTCAATTCAGATCCGCTACCCAGGGTTGAGAATTAGACCACGTCGGGACTATGAAGCGGGATTTAACAATCAAATAACGATTTTACTAACGTCCAACTAAAAAAATAGGTTGGACAAAGACCCCTTCTAAAGGCCCGTAGTCCAACTAGTTGGACAGATCAGTAAGTGGACTAATTATTTAATACCTTACATCAAATCTCTTTGGATGCAGCGACACTAACACCTGACACCTGACACTGACAGGGCAATTTGCGTGTCTCGGTTTTGGGATGGGACTATCTGAGTTTGCCGTTGACTCGAAAAGAAGAAGAAGAGAACACTTACGGTTTGTTCGTTGTGTTCTGCCCGCAAATAAATGCACCAAAACAAGTTTCATTTCCACCTACGCTACGTTTTCCGGTGCGCGGTCGCCACTCCGGAATTTTACTGCCCCAATGTCCATCTGTTCTATGAGCTATGTTCTCTGCCCACTGCTGCTTCAGTTTAGCAATACTGTGAGCAATGTCGGTTACTTTGGTTCTCCTGTGGATATCCTAGTAGCGTAGGCAGACCTCCCACGTGAACCGACAACGAAGGCCTATGTCCAGTAGTGGACGTCCTTTGGTGGATTTATATCAGCTCATATACGTCCCCACCGAGGGGCTCCAGCCTACCCTGAATCAGGGTGATTAGGCCTTAGTCGACCACGCGGGCCTAGTGCGGGTTGGTCGACTTCACACACAACCTTCGAGTTTCTTCGCAGGCCTGTGCAGGTTTCCTCACGATGTTTTCCTTCACCGTTAAAGCAATCGTTAATGATATGTACGTAAGTTTTTGAAAAACTCATTGGTACATTGGCCGTCCAGATTTGAACCCGGTAGCTCTGGTTAGATGGACCGAGTCGTTACCAGTTGAGCCACCGACCTTTGGTGGATATGATAATGGATTCTGAAGTTATTGTGATAATATGCGTAGATGACATACCGAAGGTCGAAACTGTAGTTCCTAGGTTCCTAGTTTGAACATTGTTGGACCCTGAACTAGTTTGACTACAGAACCCCTAATAAGGAAAATAGGGTTTTATTCAAAACCAGGCTTCTAGACAGTAATTACTTAGCGGAATTATACTCTGAAAAACTAATTACGCTGCAACCCTCCTCAAAAAAACTTTTCAAATTACATCGTAATAATTCATAATGATCGCCTGCACCAGTTGCTACGCTCGTTACTTTGTGTTAAACTTGCATAATCGAATTTCATTAACCAACTTGAAAAAGGAGAAGTTTATCTATTTGACTATATATTTTTTAAAGTTCCAGAGCCCAAATGGAAAAAAGAGAACCCTTGTAATTTCGTCACCACCTTCTGTATGTCCGTCTGTCACAGTCAATTTTATCTACTACTAGCTGTCCCGGCGAACTTCCTTCCACCTTACTCTACACTACATTACCCTACCCTACCCTACACTACCCTACCCTACCCTACACTACACTACCCTAATCTAGCCTACCCTACCCTACACTACACTAACCTACCCTACCCTACCCTACACTACCCTACCCTAACTACACTACACCTACACTACACTACCCTACCCTACCCTACCCTAAAACCAATTATTTTTTAACTGTTTTTTTTTTATTGATGAATATCAATTTAATACTTATTATCCTATTCCGGACGAAGACAAATGCAAAAACACAAAAATCATAAAAATTGGTCCAGCCGTTCTAAACTTATAAATGGTGTAACCATAGTGTTACTAACAGGACTTTCTTTTATATAATATATAAGACTATTAAGATCTTTGTCATCATCATCATTACAGCTCATATACGTCCCCACCGAGGGGCTCGAGCCTACCCTGAATCAGGGCGATTAGGCCTTAGTCGACCACGCGGGCCCAGTGCGGGTTGGTCGACTTCACACACAACCTTCGAGTTTCTTCGCAGGCGTGTGCAGGTTTCCTCACGATGTTTTCCTTCACCGTTAAAGCAATCGGTAAGTATGTACGTAAGTTTTTGAAAAACTCATTGGTACATTGGCCGTCCAGATTTGAACCCGGTACCTCTGGTTAGAAGAACCGAGTCGTTACCGGTTGAGCCACCGACGCTTTTTTAGACCTTTGTACATAAATGTAAATATATTATGAACCAAAATGGAAAATAAAAAAAAACCAGCCGAGTGCAAGTCGGACTCGCGCTCCGAGGGTTCCGTAACACCACAGGTACCTCTCCACACAACTATTCACATTACAAACGAAATACAATAAACGTGAGCGACAGAAAAATGCTTTTATTATTCAGTTCTGTCTCACACTTGGCCAAATTTCATTATTTGTTGTTTTATTTTAGAATTTATATTTCGATCATACTAAGTTTCACGCTTGTTTGTATTACCGTTTTTATGATAGAGTAAAATCAAAAACAACTTAAAAATACCTATAAAAACAAGTTTTTTGTATGGGGACCCCCTTTAATTTTCTATTTTTCTAGCTTAAATTATTTTTTTTGTTTTAGAGGAAATCTAAATACACACTCTGTAATTTTTTTTATTATATAACTATTACGGTTCATGAAACAAAACAGACGGACAGACGGATGAACGAACTGACAGTGGAGGCTTAGTAACTCTTTGGTTACCCTTTGGGTGTCCGAAATAAAAAAAATAGGCTAGACTCCCCTACATGTAAAAGCGTTTGATTATTTACTTGGGTGTTGTAGAATAGGTTTCATAAAATGAATGAAAACACATTTTTTTTTAAAGTAGCAGTTATATATAAAGCTCCAAAATAAATGCTTTTTGTGTTTTAAGCACTCTTAATTTTTAACTAAGGGACTTTAAATACCTACTAAAAAAGAAACAGGTACTCGATATTAACAAAATGGGCAAACGAAAACTCATCGAGTTCACGAGTGTCAGTGGGCAGGGCGCAAAGCTTGTAGAACAGATCTCCGTTTAGGTAATAAAGTCCCAAAGTGGCGACCACGCACCAGATGAGACGTAACGTAGGCAGGCTTTGCTACTCGGTGTATCGACGCTTGTTGAATTTCGCGAGAAGCCGTTGGATGGTTGTTGTATGAAATCATATTATGGAAACGTTTCAAAAATTATGATGATGAAATATTTTATTTTAGCCCTCTTCCCATACAAGTGATAGTTGTTTTTGACTGCATCTCCTTATCTTTAGGAACTACATTTTTAATTTTTTTTAGGTACATTTTAAATTAAATACAATTTTTTTCGTTATTTTCCTCATGGTGGTAGAAGGGCACATTTAAAAATATGCTGAATTATTTTATTAACTACTTACTATGATATGCAGAGCTTCAAACAGAGCTTCTGTCGATCAATATTTTTTTTAAATTAAATACATATTTTTTTTTGTTATTTTCCTCATGTTTCTAGAACACATTTAAAAATATTCAAATAAAAAGGTAATATCTTCAATACACTGAATTATTTTATTTACAACTGACTATGAGATACAGAGCTTCTGTTGATACAAAAGTTATTCGTATACACAACTTCAACATTTTCAATGAAAACTTCTATTTTGCTACGTTGCACCACACCTAATCACCCGACCAATTTCGCTCATCAGCCACAGAAGAAAGTCTAACAAAGTACTCGTAAATTGTGTAAAGAAAGTTTCATTTTAACGTTCGCCAGACCAGCCGTAAACTTTAACGCGTGGGTACGAAACGTTAATTGTACACTAAACAACATCGAAAATAGTAGCATTAAATGAAAAGTGAGGGTTAGACTTTGTTTCGAAGGTATCCGTTATTGCTTTCGGAAATTAGGAAAGTTATACCTTCTCTGCGACATACAGGTTGATGCGATAATGTTTCAAGGAAAAGAATACTAAATTCATCAATATAGATACCTAAATCCTTTTGTTACGTCAAATTTGACAAGCGTGAAATCGAATCTATGAGAATTTTCGAGCCGCTTTTTGTTTATGTATATACGAGAATTCTCGAGTCTAGGGCGATATTGACGCATTGGTGCGTTTCGAGCTAAGTTGAATTGACATTTTTGAAATAACTTGTGGGGAATTTGTTTATGCTATTAATACAATACCGACGATGACTATATATACTTTCACCAGTGGCTTCGGCAGATACCGACGATGACTATATATACTTCACCAGTGGCTTCGGCAGATACCGACGATGACTATATATACTTTCACCAGTAGCTTCGGCAGATTCCGTCGATGACTATATATACTTTCATCAGTGGCTTCGGCAGCGTGGTTATCTTTTTACAACCGTCGTTGAACGGTTAGCGGAATTGAGTTTTTGGAGATTCCTCAGGGACATTTTTTACGATTATTGTTTTTACTTAAATGGGCCAGAAGAAGGGTTATGATTTTCGAGTGTATGTAAATATTATGTATGTATGTAAAAAAAGTAAATATGTACCTATATCATCATCATCATCTTCCGAGCCTTATTAATCCCAACTATTTGGGGTCGGCTTTAAATGTTTTTTGTCGCCATTCTGGCCTCATACTGGTCAACTCCTGCGTCACTCCACACTCCTCCATATTTTTCTTCACTCCATCCACCCATCGTTTCTTCGGTCTTCCTCTGCTCCTGTATCCTTCCACCCTCATATCCATCACTCTACGTGTCACATGCTCCTTTTCTCTTCTGCAAACGTGGCCAAACCAAGTCAGTCGGTGGCTTTGAATCTTCTCTGTTACCGGTGCTACTTTAAGACTACCTCTTATATATTTAATACCTATATATTTATTTATTTTTATTTCTTTATTTTTTTGGCACGCCCTGTAGCCTAAATAGCTTAAAGGATTTTGGGATTCGAGGTGTCGTTAGAATTTTATTGGTCTCGTGAGTGACATAAGATACATTTCACCCTCAGGCCAAAAAGTAGGGGTTAAATTTTTTAAGCAGTCTGGTTTTTTAAATTTAATTAATTCCTAAAGTTATTTACATTAGTGTATGAGAAGTGTGCGGAATTGAATTTTTTGGTGATTCTTCAGGGACATTTTTACGTTTATTATTTTTACAAGCTTTTATTTAACTTGCAATGTATGTATGTTTGTTCGGATGAAATCTTGCAAGTTAAATTTGACCACTGTAGGTATATCGCGTGAAAATGTAACATAAAAAGCTTGACCCTAAAAGTTTTTAGGTTTTTCGAAAATAATTCACCCTTTATTTTAGCTCTGTGTCCAGCAAAACTGATTTATTAGTTTTTTTTATCTTCAATTGATAGGCCCTTGGCATTATCTCACTTGATGGTGAATTACTTACATTTTAATCACTCTACCCTGTATGAGATTTTCTCCACACTCTGTGCTATGTGCTTATATAAAACTGGGCTTATTATTACGCCAGTCGTAAAGCACTGTCGGGTCCGACCAATAAATATAATTAAGGTTGTACTAAAAATGAGGGCCAGTTGGGCGAAGCTCACGCAATTCGACGATTATGCGCTCTCCAGCCAAATGTGTGGACCGACCGACGGCAATAATTCTTCCCCCTCACAACGTTATCCGATAGCGGGAATCATACGCTGATTTAAAAATTTACATTAAATTATGTTTTCGTATATTTTAGTCGAGGAAAACAGTTATATTTAGGTGAAATTATGATGGTAAGAATTACAGCTACAAAAAAGGTTGACAATAGGTGTTAAGATCGATGAGAATGGGCCTCAAGGTGATGTGAATACATAGGAAATAAGGTACTTTAGATAATTAACCGATTTTTAACCGCCTCCGTAGCTCAGAGGCAAAGTTCACTGGCTTTACACAGGAGGTCGCGGGTTCGATTCCCGGCGGGGTCAATTGTAAGACTCGGTTTGGTTGGTGGTAGGGCATTTTTTAAGCCCGCCTGGCTAGCTACCACCATCTTATCTAAGTTTTGCCGCCAAATATCAATGTTGATATCATTGGTGTGTTCCGACATGAAGATAAGATAGCCAGTTCCCCATTGTGTTGGGGAAACTTGGTAAGCCCGCTTCCATCTTCGGCAACATCGTCACTTACCACGAGATGAGATGTTGTCAAGGGTTTACCAATTGTAAATAAAAAAAAATAATCTAATAAAAATCGCCCTGTAACCAGTTTCATAGATTTGACATATGTAATTGCAGTAATCATTATTGATTTTTCTGGGTATAATGTGATGCATGAAGAGCGTTAGTGGCGTAACGGCTAAAACCACTACCTCCTGTCCGGTAGGGAGGTTGTGGTTCGAATTCATCCACGTACCAATGTGTTTTAAATTTCGATTTCATATTTACGTTTATCAGACAATCTTACGGTGAAGGAAAACATTGCTAGGAAACCTGCATACGCCTGTGAAGAAACTGGAAGTTTGTGTATAAAGTCGACCAACCCGTACGCGTGGTCGGCTAAGGCCCGATCGCCCTAATTAAGGGTAGACTCGAAACCCTCGGTGGCGACGTATATGAGCTGATATGATGAGTGTGATGCATACAATTGCTTAGTTTTTCAGTTATTTCGTATCCGCAACCATATAAATAACGTGGAAAACTCATGAAGTCTACGAGTCACGTTGAAGCATGCCGGATACGAAATATAAATCTTAAAGCCGTGTTTAAAAGGTAACTAAATAAATAAATATGTAATGGTAGATAGGTTGCAGGCTTTACTTATGCAATTAATGTAAATCATTTCCCTGAATATGCAGATCGGCGAGCGAGGTCTAGAAAATTGAACACAGCGCCCCAAACTGTAGAACGTCGTGGCATAAAGCCGAAAATGTGAAGCCGCTCTACGGTCGGATGGTGCGGCCCAAATAGATAAACGTGCAATGCCGTGCTTGAAATCGAGTTTAGATTTTTACAATTTTTCCGAGTCTGAGTGAGTTCACAATTATAAAACTTCTTTGGAAGATATAGGGAATACATTTCATGAATCTGTTTTGTGGTCATCATCATATCAGCTCATGTAGGTCCCCACCGAGAGGCTCAAGCCTACCCTGAATTAGGGAAATCGGGCCTTAGTCGACCTAGCGGGCCCAGTCGGGTTGGATGACTTCACACGCCACCTGCGAGTTTCTTCGCAGGCGTGAGCAGGTTTCCTTACGATGATTTCGTTCACTATAAGAGCGTCGGATTAACGTACATATGAAATCTAAATTCGAAATCACATTGTTACGTGGCAGGATTCGAACCATGACCTCCCGGACAGGAAGCGGCGGTCCTAGCCATTACGCCACCGACGCGTCTTATGATATTTTATTTTATATCGACAAAATAAAAGTTGCATGTAAAATAACTAGTAAGTAGCAAGATCCCTTGTTTTTAATGTTACACGGCTTCAAAAGTGGAACTGTCAATAAAGCTTTTGTAAAATTTACCTATTAGGAAAATACTTCTGGGAGCACAGGAGTTCTCGAAGCAACTTACGGTACTTTTAATCCCCCTGTATCTTCGTTCTGGATTAAAGTAAAAGTTTGAAATTTTAGTTACCAATATTACTTACTGAACCTACGTCTTCCCCAAATTACAAGTTTGTGCCTGATATAGTTTGCGAAGTTTCACAAGTCAAGATTCCTTTGTTTTGTCCTGTCCTGTCTCACTCACACAACGATCATCATAAATCTAAAGTAGGTACATACACTTCTAGCTTACCTACAAACTTGCAATTCGGTACAAGGATAAATTTTAGTTAAAAAAAGAGGAATGAAATAGTAGCTAATCCTCATTTCGAAAGTTTTCTCTTTGTATGGGAAAAAGGGAAAACTTTTGAAATGAGAATCAGCCACCATTGCATCTCTCTTTTATACCTGATGAGGAACCACGGGGTGACAGCTAAACTAATGGACATAGAGAAATGCCGCCATAGAAAAAGCTTTTCATTGTGATACGCATTTGAAAAAAACAATTATAAAAATCCTTTAGAAAATAGTACATACTGTTTGCAAAAAAAGAAGTAAAATCTCAACAAAAACATTCTCTAAGAACGTGCCAAGTCTAGATTAAGATATTATGAAATAAGTGAATAAAAGGAAAAGATTGATTTAGCCGTTAAACATTTTATAAGAGCAGTATAGGATATAGCAAGGGATCAACATGATTTCCACGCTCGCGCATGTCGCACAGCGGATTGTAGTGATTTTTTACACTGAGATTTATTAGGGGGTGGGCTAATTTTTAGCATAGCCTAACATAGTTCTCGAGGTATATGAATGAAAAAAAAGTTCCACGCCCGCGAGCCGTTTGCTAGCCGAAGCCTATAGTGCGACCTATGGTAGCTTACGGATATGTTGTTTGGCACAAAAAAAGGTTTAGAAGCACGTAGAAGCATTGCTACATTCAATAGCCTACAAAGAATTCCCTGTCGTATAGCACAATTCCATCTCATTCCACTTCGAAATTAGCCAAATAGGCAAATCTTGACCTCGAACCGCTGCTAATCCTTGTACAAAAAGGTCAAGTTGGCCATGGTTCGTGCTATATGGGAGGTGGTAGGGCTAACAGGAAATCATGAGTGATGAGGGACCTTTATGGAGCTAGTAATAGCCATGCCATCCGATACCCTCTTATAAAAGAGTAAAGGTTTAATAAATAAATATTCTGGGACAAATCACACATGATCATCTGGCCCCAAAGTAGGATTCCCTGTGTTATGGGAACCAGAGACTGATATACATACTTATATACGTTTAAATACATACATATATAGATATTTAACACCCAGACACAGAGCAAACAAATCTACTCATCACACAAATGTTTGCCCTGGGTGGGGATCGAACCCACAACTCTCGGATCAGTAGTCAAGAGCACTAACCACTGAGCCACCGAGTCAGTCTAAACTCTACTCTAAATAAACTCGCAATATCCGCAGCGGGACTAATGAAACCTAGCGCTACCCTAAAACTTTAATCTGCTGACGTTATCTGGTTCACAGATAGTACTAAAAGGATGGTTTAGCCGGTGCTGGAGAATGAGGAAGAGACCTGGAGACGCAGCTGTCATATAGCACTGAAATCCTATAAAATCGATTACAAACTGATATTTAAATGATTTTCTACGCTCAAATAGCTAGGGAGAGAAAACTAAGCCACCTTGTACTTTACTCAAATAGTAAATATGTAGATCCCGAGGGATGTGAAGATAACTAATTTCTACGCTCGCGCACATTGCAACAGAGCACCGGATTGACGTGACTTTTATAGAGAGAAAACAAAGCCACCTTGTACTTTACTTAAATAGTAAATATGTAGATCCCGAGGGATCTGAAAATAACTTATTTCTACGCTCGCGCACATCGCAACAGAGCACCGGATTGACGTGACTTTTATACGCATTTCTTTCAACTTGAATCCAATTTTTCGGAATGCATTGATTCAGATATCGGATCACTTTGAGCATCTCGGCGTGGATTCAACACCGTATCTTAATTTTGGTCGATATATTGAGTCCAAGCCAAATTGCTGCAACAAGTTGCTGTAACAAATCGGGGCATTCTCTCTAATGTGAGACGGTAGTTCACACCTGGACAGCTTTTTACCACAGTTGTACCAAGCACAGGTTCGATCATGTATGGAGTACTGTTCGTGGTATGAATAAGCTCGCTACCAGCTCGACACATTGGACGTCATCCACCGACTCGCCCGGAGAGTCATTAGCGATGACGAGCTAGTCAAAAACAAGCTTTTGGAGCTTGTCGCAAAGTCGTAGAGTCGTTCGGTATTATATCTAATTCATTTCGGAGAGTGTGCATTGGATCTACACTTGTCGGTATTCTGTCTATCCGAAAAACACATTCATCATTACAGCTCATATACGTCCCCACCGAGGGGCTCGAGCCTACCCTGAATCAAGGCGATTAGGCCTTAGTCGACCACGCAGGCCCAGTGCGGGTTGGTCGACTTCACACACAACCTTCGAGTTTCTTCGCAGGCGTGTGCAGGTTTCCTCACGATGTTTTCCTTCACCGTTAAAGCAATCGGTAAGTATCCGAAAGACACATTATGCTTCCTTAATCATGGTATTCCTTACGACACCCCATTTCTTCAATATGGGAGCCTTCAAGGCGACAGTGAATAGGCATTACTGTTGGCGTATAAGATCCTCGACTGTACAGGTTACTTAATAATATTATTGGATAACACCTATCTAAGAACATTCACCAATCAAATCTAAACTCATCACGAAAACCGCATCAAAATCGGACTAGTAGTTTTGGAGATAAATGGTAACATTTGTTTTGTGCAAAAAATGTTAACTGCAGCGCCCCCTTGTGAATTTTCATCGTAACACCTATCTAAGGACATGCCCCAATCAAATCCAAACCCATCACTGAAAACCGCATCGAAATTGGACTAGCAGTTTTGGAGATAAATGGTAACATTTGTTTTGTGAAAAAAATGTTTACTACAGCGCCCCCTGATGAGTTGTCATCGTAACACCTAAATAAGAACATGCACCAATCAAATCTAAACCCATCCATCACTGCAAACCGCATCAAAATCAAACGTTGTAGTTTTGGAAATAAATGGCAACAATGGTTTGCACAAACAACCTCTCACCCCAAACGCATATACCGTCTCCGTACCGTCGAGGTTAAAAATGATATATATGTCGTAGGATGATTTGATAAATCGAATCTTCGCGAAAATTCTAGGGGTTTTGCGAAAACGCGGATAATTAGACATAGGCGAAAAATTATCAAATCGTACTGGACAAAGTCAGGATTTTTGCGAAAATATTCGACGTTCTAGTAAGATTTGATGTGCTCAACACTGATTGGCTACAATTTTTCTGGCTGACTTCTGATTGGTTCCTAATTTGCCGATGATGAACTTCAAGTATTGTATCATAGAGTTATGAAGGTTTAGAATAGGTGAGAAAGGAAAATCACTAAATTGATTTTTTTAAACTTTTTATTGAAAATTTTAGTATGTATGTTGTTTTCTACAGACAATAGGAGATCTCAGTCGTAGTAAAAGAAAACTGATCCAATTTTAGGGTGTAATCCATAATCAGTAAATTGGATGAAACTGGTTAGGTAAACAATTAGTTTAATAGTGCAACAATGTAATTGATCAGTCTTGCGAATTAAAGTCTTGAGATAAAATCACTCATTCATCAGCCTTCTCTTCTCTTATACAGCTAAACTTAAGATATATTGAGGCAAAATTATTATCACATTCTGGTTCACTTATAGTGAACAAAATAACTACAACAAATTATTATTGAATTAGCAAAAATAGGAAAAAATAGACTTATTCAAAGACCTAAACACAATGATGTATTTATAACATGACATAATGCTTAATATATATATTTATTTTTATTTTGTTAATAGTAAGCAAAAATTAAGAGATAACTAGAAAAAAATTTGAAAAGCGAATAATCACAGAACAAAAGATAATTAAATAAGTCACTATTGTGAAACTTACGCTGAGTTGCATGGACCTGTAACATTGGAGTTGCAATGCAAGCACAGCTGCGTTTAGTAAATAGTAATATGAAATAATTAGTAAGACTTTACTTGTTACAACAATTCAAAGATTTATGACATTTGGAATTACAAAGCAAACCGTGCTTTTTACAAGCACACTTATTTGAGGAACATTGTTTGCTTGATTTCTTGCAATGACATTGCTTAAACCCTTGTCCGCCGAATGGTGATAGTTGTGAGGAAATACCACGAATAGGTAATATTACCTCGGGAACGGGGCCTGTAAATTGAGCTCCTGGAGATATTTGAAGTGCGTTTCTTGGTAGCCAATCTTTAATTATACCAACGGAGGTACCAACTTGAAACAAACCATTCTTCTTATCAATTACTCGTCCTGTAATGTTTTTGTTATCTAAGGGTGCACGATCGTACTTCGGAACATCAACCAAAATTGTAGCACCTACATCTATTTCTTTAAATTTTTTGTTGGATGTAGTACACATAGTCGCAGCTGCTCTTTTTAAATTTTCATGCGAACTTGTTCTTTCTTTCTAAATGGAATCTTCTTGCCAGCATAAGTTACATTTAACATTAGAAGAACTACTACCTTCTCTAACTTCAGACACTCCACATGCGCCGTGAATCACTTGTTGGCATTTTGAACATTTGAGTGAATCGGATGTGGTAATTTGGCAAATACAACATTTAACTTCAGTAGCAACAATATTATTGGAATGTTGTTGTTGTACATTTGGGTGGGAATTTGTGTCATTTATAGCGATATTGTTATCAAGACAGATCGTTTTTGTTGTACTTGCTGGGACAATTATTACATCTTCTAAAACTGTAATGTTATTTGCAGAATCGGCGGCTACTACAAATTTGTTCGCTTTATTACTCAGATAGATAATCATTTCTTCTTTTTTATATTGTGTCATAGATGTAAGAGGGGTAGATTGTGTTGAAGTTTGTGTTCGGGTAGTAATTTTTTGATCAGTGGAAACATACTGATTTGTGGTTTCTTTAGAAAGCTGGTCATAGGAAAGGATTGCATTTTCAACTTTGGATTCATTTGTACAACCTGCATTTCGCTCGTCTTGAATATCTTCAGTGCGAGGAGGATTTTCATTAATTAAAACCTGTTGTAAGTCTTCTTCATTTTCTAATTTTGACAATGTATCTCTAGGCAAATAAGTTGAAGACAGGCCAATTACAGGATCGTGACCAAACAAGGCTTTGTATGGTGAACGTCCTATTGTGCGATGATGCGAAGAATTTTTCTGGAACTGAACGAAATAGCATCCCAGTGACCATTCAGTTGAGTTATTGTCGGACATCCAGGAACGCAACATGTTCTCAACATCCTGATTGCACCTTTCTACCGAACCTAAAAAAGAGAAAAATACTTTATTGCACATAACAAAAAATACAAAACAACAGATAAAAACAAAAGACAGTACAACATAGGTGGCCTTATTGCTAAGGTAGCAATCTCTACCAGGCAACCTTTGGGTGAAAGAAAAATGCATAGCGGTAAGCGGGATAGTGCAAAACTTGCAAACAAACCTTGACTTTGAGGATGTCGGGGACGTCCATTCACTATCTTGCATGCAGGCCACAATGTGATTAGCTCTTTTATTATGCTGGCAGTAAATTTCTTGCCATTATCACTCTGTAAAATCATTGGCGCACCCACTTCTAAGAATATTTTTAAAAGAGCCATGGCTACTTCAGTTGCTTTTTTACTGGTTAAAGGTCTGAGAAAGCAGAACTTAGTGAGGTGGTCTTGATAGTTTAAAATCCATTTGTAATTGTGGCTAGGAGTTGACTGGAGATCAATTAAATCTACCTGCCCACGTTTGTTAAAGTCTTGAGAAATAATGGGGCGTCCAACAACTCCTGTTTTTGGGCAACTTTTTTTATTTAGACAGATCTTACACAAGTTGAGGAACAATATCATAATCGGTACCGGTATCACATATTGTTGCTTTAGGTTATATATCAGTTTGTCGCGTCCTCCATGCCCAGTTGATATGTGCGCCTGCAGAAGAATATCATAGTACACATCTGTTGAAGGTACTTGTACAACAGGAGAGTTAAGATCCTTTCTTCTCAGTATCAGAAGTTTTTCACGTCGTATTTTTTTGCATTTCTATACTGTTGTTGTTTTTTTGGTTGCTTAAGTACACTCGCAGTGTTAAATTGTTCAATTGAATTTATTACAGCATTTACGCGTTCTTTAGTCTATTCTGGTTTAGTTGTACCGTCAACTCTATTATCGTAAAACTTTCTTAACTCTATGTAAAATTTGTCTTTATCGGAGATAACCTCCAAATTCTCCGATTCTGCTGAAGGTTGAACATCATTCTCTGTCGAATCTGTCATAATTATATGAAAACCAAACCTCCTATTCACACCGTTTTTTAGTTCAAGTCCAATTTTATAGTCCACTTTTAACACAATGACAAACAAAACACCGCTAAACCAATCTCGAAAGCATTGTTGTTGTTGAGTGGTTGACTAAGACTTTTATGATATATGACACTACATCCGTGTAGCACTTTTATTTACCACTTTATTTAAGTCCAAGTAGGTACACTATTTACGATAAAAAACAAAACACTTCTGCAATTTAACTCAGACACAAACGTAAACAAATAACGTGCGGCAACAAATGATTGACATTTAAGACGTCAACCAATCAGAGACGATCTCTTATTGAACGCGTTGACCGACCAATCAGCGTTCTTATTTCATAACAGCCAGCGTTTCGTTTCGCAATATTGCTATAGTAACGAGTATTTTTGCAAAAATCCTGACTTTGTCCAGTAAGATTTGATAATTTTTCGCCTATGTCTAATTATCCGCGTTTTCGCAAAACCCCTAGGATTTTCGCGAAGATTCGAAGTATCAAATTATCCTACGACAATACACTGACAAACCCGCGGAAAAATGCTTAAGGTGGAGAAGCGGAGAATCTTTTGCTAGATCAAATTTTTTGGGTAATCTATATATATAAAAATGAATTGCTGTTCGTTAATCTCGCTAAAACTCGAGAACGGCTGGACCGATTTGCCTAATTTTGGTATTGAATTATTTGTGGAAGTCCAGAGAGGGTTTAAAAGGTGAATAAATATGAAAACGCTCGGAATTAATTAAAAAAAAAAAATATTTTGGTTGACTTCACACACAACCTTCGAGTTTTTAGTATATTTTTTGCTGTTCGTTTGTCTCGCTAAAACTCGAGAACGTCTGGAACGATTTGGCTAATTTTGGTATTGAATTATTTGTGGAAGTTCAGAGAAGGTTTAAAAGGTGAATAAATATGAAAACGCTCGGAATTAAATAAAAAAAAAATTTGGTTGACTTCACACACAACCTTCGAGTTTTTATACATACACTTAAGTATATTTTTTTGCTGTTCGTTTGTCTCGCTAAAACTCGAGAACGGCTGGACCGATTTGGCTAATTTTGGTATTGAATTATTTGTGGAAGTCCAGAGAAGGTTTAAAAGTTGAATAAATATGAAAATGCTCGGAATTAAATAAAAAAAATCCAAAAATAAAAATCGGTCAAAAAATAATTGGTTTTAGGGTAGGGTAGTGTAGTGTAGGTATAGGGTAGTGTAGTGTAGGTGTAGGGTAGTGTAGTGTAGGGTAGTGTAGGGTAGTGTAGGGTAGGGTAGGGTTGGGTAGTGTAGTGTAGGGTTGGGTAGGGTAGTGTAGTGTAGGGTAGTGTACGGTAGGATAGTGTAGAGTAGTGTATGTAGGGTAGGTTAGGGTAGTGTAGTGTTGGGTAGGGTAGTGTAGGGTAGGGTAGTGTAGTGTAGGGTATTGTAGTGTTGGATAGGATAGTGTAGGGTAGGGTAGTGTGTAGGGTAGTGTAGTGTAGGAGGGTAGTGTTGAGATGGGTAGTGTAGTGTAGGGTAGTGTAGGGAAGGGTAGTGTAGGGAAGGGTAGTGTAGGGTAGTGTACGATAGGGTAGTGTAGAGTAGTGTATGTAGGGTAGGTTAGGGTAGTGTAGTGTAGGGTAGTATACGGTAGGGTAGTGTAGAGTAGTGTATGTAGGGTAGTGTAGTGTTGGGTAGGGTAGTGTAGGGTAGGTTAGTGTAGTGTAGGGTATTGTAGTGTTGGGTAGGGTAGTGTAGGATAGGGTAGTGTAGAGATGGGTAGTGTAGTGTAGGGTAGTGTAGGGTAGGGTAGTGTACGGTAGGGTAGTGTAGAGTAGTGTATGTAGGGTAGGTTAGGGTAGTGTAGTGTAGGGTAGGGTAGTGTAGAGATGGGTAGTGTAGTGTAGGGTAGGGTAGTGTAGGGTAGGGTAGTGTAGGGTAGTGTAGGGTAGGGTAGGGTAATGTAGTGTAGTGTAGGTTAGGGCAGTGTAGTGTAGTGTAGGGTGGAACGAAGTTCGCCGGGACAGCTAGTTACTACTAAATATTGATCTTGCAAAAAATATTGGACAAACGTCTGAGGAATGTGCTAATATGTTACACGATAGTGTGTACTTTACTCGATCATAAAAAATCCCAAAAACAGGTCTAAAACGTCAAAAAAGTCTAAAACGAATTGTTTATTAATAAAATTTCTAAATTTGCACATAGTTTTTATATGGAGATATTTATTTTTAAGTAAGTACTACAGATAATCTGATAAATTTTAGTTTTGAAATTGAAGTATTATGAGAAATAATAAAGTGAAACATTGAAAAAAGTAAAAAAGTGTGGTTATTGTCTTGACTCTTTACACGTAAAGGAAAAAAAAGAGACAACTGTTATACAAATGCCTCGCCTTAAGCTTATAAATTAACGGAATCAAGTATCACCAAAACTACTTAGTGTCAATAATTATAAGACTCGCATGTTTCGAACTCTTGGCAGTAAGTACAAAGACGGCTAGTGCAAAGTTAAGACAAGCCCCGGAACAACCAATACAACTTTACGCGGCACTGTACACCGATAGTTAAAGTTTGCAGAACCCGAATGCCACGATAATTATGGCACAACCATTTGATTGCACTGCACTGTGTACAGACGCAGTTTGATCCGTGAGCAAAATACCATAAGGATTAAAACGTCCAATTCGGCAAATAATATTCATCATTCCGTCTCGCGCAACCGAGGAAACCGGTCGAATCCGCGCACATCGCTTGCCGCACCGCGTACGCATACCGCTTCGACTGCCACCCGTCCGTTATTTCCCGCGCTGTGCATAGAGTAGTGAACGGAATAGAGAAATACTGTGCTACAACATGAACTCGACTTTCAATGCTGAGATGTCCATCGATGGTATCAACGTTTCCACGACCAGCACCGAGATTATGAGCATTGAAACCCCTCCTCAAAATTATGTGAATGCCGGTACCCGTGGCGGACGTAATGAGGCCCGGCTATCTTCACCTGAAAGAGAACAATCCCTGCGGAATGATGCAGATGATACTACTGAGGTGGAAAATGCTTCTTATCGACGCGATTTCAAGATATTTCAGGACAGAATGCTTGATCTGCTAGACAAGTGGTGTGACAGACAGGACAAAAAGATCTCCAAAATATCCCACGACTTTGATGAGTTCAAAAACTCCGTGTATGAAATGTGTGATGATATTAATAAAAAAACAGAAAAGGCCTGCCAGGGAGTTTCTAAGTTGGACGAAAAGGTGAAGTCCCTTGAAACACAAATAATTCATGTCAAAACACTGGAAAAGAAAATTGAATCAATGGAACAACAGGCAAGGCAGTGTAATATTGAAATTGGGAATATACCGGACCGTCGGGGTGAAAATCTCGTTACTCTACTTGAGAACCTGGGAAAGGTGATAAAACATAATGTCATGCTGAGTGACATTGCAGCTGTTCATCGCGTACCCCACGCGAATGCGTCGAGCACACACCCTAAGAACATCATTGTGAAATTTCACTCACGCATCAAGCGGGATAACGTGCTGGCTGCCTTCCGATTGACCAAGGGAGTTACCACGGACCAACTAAATATCACTGGTGAACCGCGGAAGGTATACGTCAATGAGCATTTAACTCTAAACAATAAAAATCTGTTTCGGGAAACCCGCGAGGCTGCAAGGAAGAGCGGCTATCGCTACGTGTGGGTCAAACACGGAACAGTGCTCGCACGTGAAAATGACACCTCCCCTGTTATTGCAATTCGCTCTGCTAGTGACGTTTCTAAAATTGTACCTAAACCCGCTTGATTACTGGTTAAAATACTTAACATATGTCCTCTTATCTTGGTGTTTGTGTCTCACCGTATCAGATGTTAATCGTTATCGATCTGGATTTCCTGGTATTTATAAAAACTACATTTTATACAACCTTCGTAATCAATCTATATTATATAATGTAAAGATTCCTAAATCTTACTTAGTACAGTTACTCTGTTTTCTGATCTACTCTATGTTTGCAACTGACTTGCGTCCACATAATTATGTAATATGTAAAAATTCTCGATGCTTATTACTTTACAAATATTTAGCTTGCATTGTTTCTGGTTACATAATAAGAATACCAACCTATACATATAAAATGTGTTCAATTTGCCAGCATTGCTCCTCATTACAAAAATATGATAAAAAATTCCAAAAAAATAATAAAATAAAAATTAAACCTAACCTGAAACTTCTGTACTTCTTACTACTATTTAATGACAGTTGGATTATACTTTGTAACTTACGATTTGCTTGTTTCTCACATAATTTTATTATACCATACGCTCTGACGGTCACTCCTACCCTCAAATATTATCAACTTTGTATCACTGGTGTAAACTTACTAAATCAGTACCAATATTTTATTACTATGTACATATGCTTCCAGGTCACTTTATTGTTACGTTGTTGTTATGTGGTTGAAAATGAATTATTGACGCGTATTGTCTATAATATGAGAACTACCTACTCATTCAAATACGATTTATTCCGAACAATGCCATACTCGCTGCCATTATTAATTATTCGTTACCTTATTATATATAATATGTGTAATAGCTATAATGAAGATAACTCTTTGAATAAACATTATTTATTTGTTAGCCGGAACAGGTGCGGGCGATAAGCAAGAGTTAAGCATTTATTACCAAAACTGTAGTGGCATTCGAACAAAACTGAACACTTTGTACATGAACATTTTATCCTTTGATTTTGACGTAATTATTTTAACAGAAACTTGGTTGGTTCCGGACATTAGTGAGGGTGAGTTTATCGATGATAGGTATGTAGTGTTTAGATGCGATCGGGACCGCGTGACGAGCGGGCGGCGCGACGGGGGAGGGGTGCTGGTGGCCGTTCGCCGTGCGTTGCGCCCGGCCGAGCGGCGCCTGGGTCGCACCGCCGCCGCCGCCGCCACCTTCCCTCTGATAGATCATGTCTTGGTCGAGCTGCCTCCGCCGCCTGCGACAGAGCGCGCAGGTCGGGCAAGCCCCCAGTTGATCGCCGCCGTCTACATACCACCGCAACAGCCGCTAGATACCTACGCCGCATATCTAGACAACATTGGTGATCTTATTACTTCTGAATGCCCGGAACATTTTTGGATAGCGGGTGATTTTAATTTGCCAGACCTACTATGGGACAATTCTGAGGGACGCCACTGCACTCCCATCGCACATAGTACTATTAACCTTGCTAGTAAGCATTTACTTAATTTCCTTTCAGTTACCAATTCTTACCAATTTAATTACTTAAAAAATGACAATGACCGTACCTTGGACCTTTTCATTTCGAATGTAGATTGCCATCTTTCGAGCTCCCTTACCCCGGTTCTACCCCCCGATCGTCACCACCCCCCTCTTACTGTTCTAACTCAACTGAGTATTGAATATGATTGTATTAAACAAAACAAACGTACCAAATACTGTTTCCGTAAGGCAGATTACAGTCGATTAAATTCTGATATTTTAGAAACAGATTGGACTACATTGTTTGATGGTTTAATTGCTGAAGAAGCTGTGAAGGTATTCTACGAACGAATTTATGCGCTTATAAAACTTCATGTGCCCTTAACTCAGTTAAAAATTAGTGATTTTCCTATTTGGTTTACACCTTCATTAATCCGTATTTTGAAATCTAAATCTAAATACTGGACTAAATGGAAAAAATACAAAAATATTAGTGACTATGAGATTTTTTCTCTCTATCGCGATCGTTTTAAGGACCAGTGCACACAATGTTATCAATCTTACATAAATTCAGTTGAAGATGGTATTCATAATAACATGAGACTCTTTTGGAAATATGTCTCAAGCCGTAGAACCAAGCAGGGAATACCGACCACAATGTCGTATAACAACGACATTGCGAATAATCCTAAATCTATTTGCAACATGCTATCCAATTTTTTCCAATCTGTCTATGAATCGTCAACGCTTGATAACAATGGCTGGTCATATCCACCCGATTATCATAACGCCAATCATGATGTTCATGTTAATACAATTAATTTTTCACTTGCTGACGTAACCAACGAACTTAAATCACTTGATACTACCAAAGGCTCTGGTCCAGATTGTATTCCCCCCTCGTTCTTGAAATCTACTGCTGAGAGCATATGCTTTCCTCTCTGCATATTATATAATAAATGTATGTCTGAAGGTGTATTTCCTAGCATATGGAAGCTGGCTAATATAACACCTGTCTTTAAAAGTGGTTCTAAATGTAATGTTGAGAATTATCGTCCCATTTCAATTTTGTCCGCCTTGTCGAAGCTTTTTGAACGACTAGTTCACAATGCTATTTATCCTGTACTCCATAATATTATAATACCTTCCCAACATGGATTTGTTAAGTACCGCTCAACAGTCACTAACCTTCTAGTTTTCTCAACCTATCTTTTTGAGAATATGGACAACCGTATACAGGTGGACACTGTGTACACGGATTTCAAGAAGGCTTTCGACAAGGTGGACCATAAGCTTCTATTGAACAAGATTGCATATAATGGCATTAAAGGTAACCTGCTTCGGTGGTTTACCTCCTATATCACGTCTAGAACTCAAAGAGTAGTAGTAAATGGCTATGAATCTGAAACATTCATTGTATCTTCTGGCGTGCCACAGGGATCCATCTTGGGACCTTTACTTTTTTCTATTTTTATTAATGACATTGATACTTGTTTTCTGCATAGTAACTTTCTTCTATATGCCGATGATCTAAAGGTATACTCAGGTATTCGCTCTATATCTGACTGTTACAAAGTTCAGGAAGACCTTGACAGACTTCACACATATTGCCTGAATAATAAATTACAACTCAGTTTTTCAAAATGTCTTAAAATAACATTTACAAAAAAAATAAATAACATTACATACCCCTACCACTTAGGTGGTGTTTGTCTATCTTCTACTCAGATGGTGCGGGACCTGGGTGTACTTTTTGATCATCAGCTTCACCTCGATAGCCATATCGATAAAATTATTAATAGTGCCTTTCAAATGTACGGTTTTGTGATGCGTTCAACTCGAGATTTTAAACGCCCATCCACCTACTTACATCTATATAATACCCTAGTTCGCCCTCATCTTGAATATGCTGCTCAAATCTGGAATCCATTGTATAACAAATACAGTGATCAACTTGAATCAGTGCAAAGAAGATTTCTTCGTGGTACACATTATCGGTGCTCCAGGAATAAAATGTCTTATGCCAAATTGCTCGATGAATACTCAATTCTACCGCTTGTTGCCCGACGTAAACTCATTAATATGATGACGCTTTATAATATCTGTAACCATAAATTTGACTGTCCTAAGCTTACAAAATACCTTGCGTATCAAGTACCTAGTAGTAAACCACGCTTAGTTAAGCACGGAAAACTGTTTTTCACCCCTGCTTGTAGGACCAATGCTGGTGTTCGGTCTCCTCTTAGACGTATTGTCAGTGCATACAATGAAGATTTCTCACACATTGACATATTTGTTTTATCTCCTGGTAGATTTAGGAATTTGATAATAGAGTGTTTAAAACAATCACTATAAAAGCCTCATGTCCATTAATAACCATTTATCTTTTAATACTGTTCTTATATTTAAGTGTGTTCTTATTTTTATTTTACCTACTAATGTTGCCTGATAAAAATAAGTCATAAGTATTTGATTTCTGTGAGATGTGTTGTAGTTGTAGTTGTATTTTTATTTTGTTAATGTTTCCATTCACTATTTGTGCCTTTTGTTTAATATACACGTGGATTGCGTTGTGGGTTATGTACATACCAACTAATGTAATGTTTAACACTGATTGTATGTTACTTTGTGCATAACTGTTTGCTTTCCCAAATAAATAAATAAATAAATAAATAAATAAATATGTAAGGAGTTTTTTTTTATTCACATTTGGTACAAGTAAGCTCTTGTCATCATCTCACCTGATGTTAAGTGGCGATGATGCCGAAGATAGAAGCGAGCTTACCAAGATTCTCCAACCTAATTGGGGCCTGGCTTCTTTATCTTCAAGCCGGAACACATCAATGTTGTAAGATTATGTTTGGCGGCCAGACTCAAATAAAAGTTATTCAGAGGTGTTTTTCTTTTTTCATTTCTTGGCCCTTTATTTAATCGAACCTATACCAATCTAGTTAACTCAATGCTGTATGGGAGGTAGGTATTTATCTTTGTTGCAAAAAGAGCAACATAGTATCTATACTTTTCACTCCAAGGTGAATATTTGTTCACTATGTTCGATACCAATCTTACCCGCCTTATTTTAACCGCCTCCGTGGCATAATGGTTAGTCCATTTGCTTTACATCAGGAGGTCGCGGGTTCGATTCCCGGCGGCGGGGTCAACTTTATATGACTTGGTTTGGTTGGTGGTAGGGCATTTTCATAGCCCGCCTGGCTAGCTACCACCATATTATTTAAGTCTCGCCGCCAAACATCAGTATTATTAACATTGATGTGTTCCGGCTTGAATATAAGATAGCCAGTTCCCCATTGCGTTGGGGAATCTTAATAAGTCCACTTCCATCTTCGGCATCATCGTCACTTACCATCAGGTGATATCATACCAAGGGCTTATCAATTGTGGATAAAAATAAAAATATACTTTTGTATTGCCCACTTGACTTTTTGGCACTATGTCGCACTTAATAAATACATGGGTTTCACGTAAATACAGACCCAACTTCTCTTCACAAATGATTACAATATTGACAACGCTAAAAATCGCTAAACGCTTTCAAATTTTTAATTAAAAAAAACACACTTCCATCGCATTATTATTTTTGGTTTTGTTAATTTTGTAACAAAGTAACACCGATTTTGATAAAATTTATATGGGACCACAAGGGAAGCACTGGCTTTTAAATAAAAAAAAGTTCATATAAATCGTTTTACCCAGTCAAAAGTTCTGAGGCAACACACATAAAAAAACCCTACAGTCGAATTAAGAACCTCCTCCTTTTTGGAAGTCGGTTGCAAAACGTTAAGAACAACCGACTTCGATCACAAATTAGCTGTATTAAATCGACAACGTGTTTTACAGTGATTGATACACACTAAACATTCCATATTTTGGAAACTACTAAACCAATTTTGATGAAACTTGCAATGTTACTTAAGTTGAAAGATACTTAATAAAATAAAATTAACGAATTATTGCATTTTGAGATATATATAGACAAAAATACTAACACTTCTTTCAGATAAATCGAAAGTGCTGTACTGGCCAAATACATGCGAGCAGCGGACGGCAAAAGTTGTATGAAAATCCATATCTGTCGTGTTTAGCGGCCAAATAAATTACTATGTAAACTCATATCTGTCGTGTAATTTAAAATTGAAACTATACTTTACTTCGAAACATGACAACCAAGGAGGAACTATCAAAGGTTTTATTTAAATTTCGAACCGATTTGCAAATAGAACGCTGTTTATTGAAAAAAAAAACAAATGAACATTTTGGCGCGCGAAAAATTATTGTTGTTCTTTGTTTGTCATTAATTATTGAAATCTAATTTCCGCGCATTATTTGAGAAAATTACTATAACAAGCCCTGGCCACAACTAGGCATTGATGGACTTACGTATTTACAAGTTTGTCCATCAACGCCTCTTTTACTGGCCGTGCAGTAATGTTCTATTTTCTAGTCGGACGTTTTACGAATCGGGTGATATGCTTACTAACCACAGCTCCAGTGAGTTCACCTAGTCCTAGTATCGTACTAGACGGTAACTACGGTTATGTAACAGGTGTAATTCTGTAGAAGTTTGTACAGAGTCACGCAGTGTTGTGTCCTCCTTCCCCCCTCCCCCCCCCCCCCCCAACCGCCTCCAACCCCCTGGCCTGTCGCGTGCGGCGATTAACCAAATTGTAGGGAAAGGCTTACGACGGCATCGGCACTGCGGCACTACTTACCTATTTGCCTGTTTAGAAATAGAACAGACTCGTAGTAATATATATAATATATATATTAGTACTAATAAACAGTATGGATACTCCTTGAAGCTCTCTAGATTGTGATCTCACCCCCTCGTCACCCAGATTGATACAGATTGGTTAAAGTTTGGTTGTCGAACGTATAGGATTTCGCCGCCATTTTGTTTGTTCCATCATTCGTTTTTTGTAATGTCATTTCTGGCCCGTTGTATGAAGTGTCCAGGGTGTGCTCGTAGTTAAAATCGATAAATGAGAAAAGTTTACGGGATCTGGAATAGTTGCAAATTGAGACGTCAAGAGTTTGCATTTACGTCGCCATTAGTAAACAAAACCGGTACAGTGCGAGTCAGAACCGCGCACAAAGGGTTCCTACCATCATACTAGATGACGCTAGTTTCTTCACGTTTAAAAAAAAAAACAGGTTTTTTGTATGGAGACTTTACTTTTTATAATTTTTACTGTCAACTGACACGGTTCATGAAATACAGCCCGGTGACAGACGGAAATACAGACAGACAGACGGACAGTGAAGTCTTAGTAATAGGGTCCCGTTTTACTCGATTAGTACGGAACCCTACAAAAAGAATTACCCACTGAGTACACACTTTAACGAAAGTTTTCATCAATGAATTTATTTAATTATCAATACTGTAATTTATTTGAAAAAAAAAAAAAACTCTATGAATCACTTATGCTATCTGTAATTACAGCTAACTATAATAATGTTGAGTTGATTGTTTGTAAAAAAAAACTACGGTACCTATTCTTAAACTCATCGTTGACAAATGTCGATAAACTATGTCGTCAGTGAGATATTATTTCTATACTAATTGAATCACTAGTAAGGTAGAGGTATCCCCTTAACGAAAGTAAACTAAGTGAGTGAGCATTGAGATAAGATCGACAGTTCCTTATTTGATTGATCTTTCAGTTTCCTTATCATATACAGGGTGCGAGGGACCAAGTGTTACTACGGAAAAACTCCATAACTCCTTCAAATGTTGATATTTCTATTTGAAAATTTATGGAAATTGGGAAAATTTACCTATATTATAGAGTTAGACACAAAAAGTGCAAGACTTAACTCCGGAGCAGAAAAAAAAACGGTTAGAGAGAGCCCAGGCACTAAAACGCTTGTACGCGAGTGAAGCTTTGCCAAACATTGTCTTTTCGGATTGTCCAGCAATACGTGAACAAGCAAAATTACCGTTTTTGGTAAGAGGGGAAGTCCACCGATAATCTCGAGCAAAGAATAGCTGTCAGAAGTGACTGCTGAAGGTCACTCTTCGGTCGTTTTTATTGACCAGGGTGTCAAAATTAACAAGACCGTGTATCACGAAAAGGTCTTAAAAGAAGCGTTAATACCGTGGGCATATAATAAATTTAGAATCAGGACATGGACATTCCAGCAGAAGTCAGCACCGTCACACGAAGCCCTTGAAAATCAACAATTTCTTCGTGAGAATGTTCCAAAGTTCATTTCGGTGCAACAGTGGCCCCCTTATTCACCAGAGGCCAACCCGCTGGATTTTTTCATTTGGAGCATTTTGGAGGCTAGGGTATCCACTATGAAACACCATAGTTTGGATACGCTGAAGGCATGTATTCGTCGAGAATGGCAGAGAATCCCGCAGGCCCACATTCGTGCAGCGTGTGATGCGTTCATCGGCAGACTCAACGCCATAATCAAGGCTAAAGGCGGTTATATCGAAAAATGAGTATATCTTTTAGAAAATACATAAATTTTCCCAATAACTATAAATTTTCAAATAGAAATATCAACATTTGACGGAGTTATGGAGTTTTTCCGTAGTAACACTTGGTCCCTCGCACCCTGTTTTTAATTACTTGGCTTATAATATTAAGCAGTCAAAAGCAAAAAAAAGCCGGCCAAGTGCGAGTCAGAACCGCACACATAGGGTTCCGTACCATCATACTATATGGCGCTAGTTTTTAAATGTTTTAAAAAAAACACTGGCTTTAACTTCCGGCCTTCGGGGCTTCGGCAATCTATGTAGTTTGTTTTAGGTACTTGGTCGTTGTGATTAAAGTCGGTTTTTTTAACGTGCTTAGCGTTTCCAATTCTTTTGATCTGCTTTTCGTCAATGGGGACCTCTTCGATAATCAAAAATCATTTTCAATCTCAGTTTAGACCATTTTTTTTCCATTATTTAATTATTTTTTTGGCCTTTTGTAAAACTGGCGCTTTCCTGCCACTCATCCCCTACTGTGCTACCACATCGCACACTACGAACCTCGCACATCGCGAACCAGGCGGGCCAAGCGTGGCGATAACGACAAACTCCCCAACTTGGGGGTCGCGTATGTCCAACAGTGGACGTCCTTTGGCTGATGTGATGATGGTCATCATTATCACATGCCATAGCAGGCTGATTAGTGATAGTAGTAGCAAAATTTTTCAAAGTACAATATATGTAACGAAAAATATATTTTTATCGTTACCTTTGCGAATTAATGATTGAACTAGGACTGAACATTATGAAGTCAAGTAAAACACTAGTTAACCGATAAAATGGATTGTGCATGCAATGCAAGTGAAAATAGCTTTACTTTGTATTTCTAAGAACACTTGAATTACTCTAGTTTTGTTTCGTTATACCGATTTCTGTGGGAATGGTTTAGTGAATTAAACATTTAATATTGAACATAGCAGTAGGTAGTAGGTGTGTTGGTATGACTGTAAATATGCTATATTATTATTACTTCACCCGCGTGGATAACGTTTCTATGACTTTTCGAGAGTGCGTAGTGCGCGAGCCGCAAGCGACTCGCGAGCGTACAAAAAAGTAACCTATGTGTTAATCCAGGTCCTAATCTGTCTACCTACCAAATTTCAGGCAGATCCGTTCAGTAGTTTTTACGTGAAAGAGTAACAAACATATATACATACATTCTTACAAATTTTCGCGTCTATAATATTAGTAGGATTCTAAGCTAACAAAGTTATAATACATATGTTGCTATGTTTCTTCTTCAACAGTATTTTTAATTTATTATTGAAGAACTTTCGGGTTGTTATTTTATTTTAATAGGGTACGTAAAATAAATATATATGTTTAGTTGTTAACGAAAGATTTCGAAAAAAAAAGTGTCTATGCCACTCTTCATGCAAACATTTTCCAACCCCTTTAAGAAGGTATATGGTAACTTGTATGGTGGAGCATCGGGAGCCGAGTCGTTCCTTTCCCTCTAATATGGTTGAAGGGAGCGATGGCTGACTCTCGCGATATACTCGTGACCGGGTGCTGTCAGTGTGAACTGGCTTACTCTTGTCAAAGGCATTAATGACTAATTCAATAATTTTAACTACTCGTGTCAAATTTTTTTCATGTCCTAATATTTATTTTGTATCAATGATTTTATTTTGACATTTTTAGCTATGACGATTATGTTTGTTTTCACAAATTTTTACATGTAATATAATTACTATTTTATTACAATCAGAAAAAATGGGATATGCCCCTATTTTGAAGAAACATTTAGTGTATTTGAAATTCACTTCTTGCATAGAAACATCTGATTCAGGGTAGGCTCGGTAGGGACGTATATGAGCTGTAACGATGATGATAGTAGCACCACTAAATAAACACAAAATTTTAATTTTTTGATGTCAGCAGGTATTCGTATTATATGTAACTACTGCTATTTTCGTGTCCCATGTTTTACCTTCAGGCATCATATCAGCACATATACGTCCCCACCGAAGGGCTCGAGCCTACCCTGAGTTAGCGCGATCGGGCCTTAGTTGACCATGCGGGTCCAGTGTGGGTTGATCGACTTCACACACAACCTTCGATTTTCTTCGCAGTGCAAATTCATTCACCGTAAGAGCGTCGGATACACGCACATATAAAGTCGAAATTCGAAATCATATTGGTACCTGCTTGTGCCATTACGCTACCGACGACCCACACTTTTTATATATTCTTTATTGCACACCAAATATACAAAAATTAAAAACTTATTAACTAGCAAAATACACAATGATATGCAAAGGCGAACTTATCGCTTTAAGCTATTTTTTCCAGACAATCTTTGGTGAATGGAGGAGACGAGGAAGTGGAACGATAGCGGGTGGGTGCATCTGCAACTAAAAATTAATACTAAATAATAAAGAT
This sequence comes from Coleophora flavipennella, assembly GCA_947284805.1. NCBI lineage: Eukaryota > Metazoa > Arthropoda > Insecta > Lepidoptera > Coleophoridae > Coleophora > Coleophora flavipennella. The sequence goes on along the minus strand of OX369264.1, from coordinate 13,236,196 downwards.
AAATTACAAATACATATTAAATAACTTTAAGTAACCGACATAGCTCTCAGAATTGCTAAACTTAAGTGGCAGTGGGCGGAGCACATTTCTCGTAGAACAGATGGTCGTTGGGGCAGTAAAGTTCTCGAGCACCGGAAAGCGTAGTGTAGGCAGGCCTCCCACTCGGTGGACCGATGACCTGGTGAAGGTCGCGGGAAGCCGATGGATTCGGGCAGCGCAGAACCGGTCGTCGTGAAGATCCTTGGGGGAGGCCTATGTCCGCAGCAGTGGACGTCCTTCGGCTGATATGATGATGAAATAACTTTCAGTAGTTTCAATAAAATGCATTATGTATTATTTCACCGATGTGAATTTTCGATTACATTTACAAGTGTAATGATAAAACCATTACCATAATATTATTATTCATGGCTCCCTGAAATATGTTCATGCGAATACGAAACAAGGAAAGTTATATTAACTTGAAGAAGTTGGATTAGCGGTTATCCGTGCGGCCCTTCTGGTTGCTTCGCCTTTGTTTTGTTTCATAAGTTATTACTGAAGTTGCCTTACAGTTTTTTTATCCACAATTGGTAAGCCCTTGGTATCATCTTACCTGATGGTAAGGGACGTCAACGTGCTTACCAAGATTTCCTAACGCAATGGGGATCTGGCTATCTTATCTTAGCTATCGAAAGAGCAGACATGCTAGCACGAGAGGGTGCCAGCTCAAGATTTATAGGACCGGAGCCTCGACTTCCAATATCAGCAAGCGTCACAAAGGGAGTGATCGCAGAGCTCATGAAGCGCGAAGCCCAGGAAGTATGGGTAGGAAGTAATAGTTGCAGACAAGCGAAAATGTTCCTGAAGGGAAGGAATCGCAGGAGGAGCAGAACATTACTATCGCTAGGCCGGAAAAGCCTGGCAATGGTAATGGGCATAGTAACAGGACACTGCAGGCTAAACAGACATATGTCCCTAATAGATAGGACCATGGACCCCTCCTGTCCCAATTGCGGAGAACCGGAGACCAGCCAACACTATTTAGCTGAGTGTGTACTCTACAGCAGGCTAAGGTGGGAGACTTTTGGCGCCGATAGGATCAGGGAAGAGGAACTATGCAGCCTGGAAATCAGTCACATAGCGGAGTATTGTAGAAGGAGCTCAAGGTTTGAGGGGGGGACGCCACCGGGGTCACAGTAACCATTGTACCACTATGGGAATAGGGTGTAATGAGTCCACCTAGTGACTTGAACACCCGCCTGTACCCCGCAGGCGTCCCACCCAACAATAATAATAATAATAATCTTATCTTCAAGCCGGAATACATCAATGATGTTAACACTGATGTTTGGCGACAAGACTTAGATAAGAAGGTGGTAGCTAGCCAGGTGGGCTATGAAAATGCCTTTCATATCAGCTCATATACGTCCCCACCGAGGGGCTCGAGAATACCCTGAATTAGGGTGATTGGGCCTTAGTCGATCACGCGGTCCTAGTGCGGGTTTTTCGACTTCACACACAAATTTCGATTTTCTTCGCAGGCATGTGTAGGTAACCTTACGATGTTTTTCTTCACCGTAAGAGCGTCGGATAAACGTACATATGAAATCGAAATTCGAAAACACACTGGTACGTGGCAGGATTGGAAACACGACCTCCCGGACAGGAGGTATAGCGGCCCTTACTATTACGCCACCGACGCTTCGAAAAATTAATTGATAAATAAATTAAAACACGCTATGAAAATGCCCTACGATCAACCAAATCAACCACCACCAAATCTCAAGGCTCTAACAGTATCCGTATTGCCTAAGCCAAGTCAATTTAATAATTGGATCAATGTTATTTTCCAAGGAAAACACTGTATTCCGAAGTTTCTCTAGTAGTGCAAGCGTGTCATAACTTCATAAATTTTGATTAATTTCAATGGCGTGTTCTAAAACCTACCAGCGCCATCTATTGAAAATTTGCCGTCAAGTATAGGGTAAGAGTCACCCACGTTAGAACTCGCAGAAAAAATCCGTTAGCGCGTTGTAAAAACGAACAGCGCCACCTATTATATTTTTCGAGAACGATTCTGTAGTGAAGAATACAACTTTACTAAAAAATACTTATTATTAAAATTATATCTCGTTTTTTAATCGATTTGGGAAAGCCAGCAGGTAGGTTTGAGATTTTCACAGGTTACTAAACCTGTTCAAGTAAGCCACGCATTGAATAGGGATCCGTAGCAATTTAATTTCTCACCGAATCCCGTCACTTTTGTATAGGATTTATACTTAATTATACTTAATTCGATCGGTAATATAAAGTATCAGCATAAGGTAATTACATAAGTTGTGTGTACAAGTTACTATGGTTTTTTTAACTATCCCACGGGAAACCTTTCATTTTGCGGAATAAAAAGTATCTAAGATGTTTACCAGGGATATAAGGTATCCTAATGCAAAATTTCATTAAAATCGGTCCAGCCATTTTGGAGATTAGCCCGTACAAACAGACAAACAGACAGAGAAGCAAAAAAATTAAAAACATTTTTTTTTTGGTATTTTCCCTCTTTTTACATCCCCCTGACTTGGTTTTAAGTATTTTTTTTCTATGTACAGACATTCGACTTCTAGTTTTATTGTAGGTATATAGAAGATGTATGTATGTATGTGTGTATGAATACATTTCTGTTTCTTTGGCTGAGCCTGTAGCCTAAACGGCTTGATGGTGTGCGAGGTGTCGTAAAAGGTAAAAGTTTACCCGACTGCCAAAAAAGCGAGGTAATGTTTTTTTCGTTCGTTCAAATTATTATTAGGTTGTTATCGAGTTACTTTCAGTAGCAACTCACTTAGGTAGACACTTAAAAAGTCAGAAAAATACTAACTACTTAATCAAATCAGTATGAATTAATGACATGTACAAAAAATGTACAAGCTGTACAAAACATCCAATCAGCAAGTACATTCTTTCAGCTTAGATGATTAATTAATCTAAATTTTAACATAATGAAACGTTCGGGCGGGCGTCAAGGCATCATAAATCTTAGTACATTCCGTCTTTGCTGTCTGTAATTTGGCGTGTTTCTTGCCGTTAAGTGGTGAATAAATAATGTAGGTAATTACCTATTTTATTTTCTGTGACAACAAAGATCTGATATTATTTCCTGTCGGACCGACGACCCGGTGAAGGTTATGGGAAGCTGGTGGATGCAGGCAGCACAGGATCGGTCGTTGCGGAAAACCTTGGGGGGAGCCTTTGTCCAGCAGTGGACGTCTTTCGGCTGATATGAATGTATTTCATGATAGCAATTCTGAAAGCTATGTCGGTTACTTTGGTTCTCCTACGGATCTCCTCGTTTCTGATTCGATCACGCAGAGAAACTCCGAGCATAGCACGCTCCATTGCCCTTTGGGTGATCTTGAGCTTTCTTATGAGGCTCACAATATGCGACCATGTCGCTGTTCCCACCGATTAATGTAATAGAAAAATATCAATATTACAGAAAAAGAAAAAAAACAGATTTTTGACGTAACTGAGGAATTCTTATGAATTTTGAACCTGTTGACGTATCAAACGATAGTAGATTTTATACAAAATGGCGCGATGAATTATCAATTTGGGTAGGTAGTTACATAAACTAAGACTGTATTAAGTAAATGTATGTAACAGAAAATTTTCTAACAAGAGGGAATTTTTTATAATTATTGACGGTTTTTTCGGGTAATTTCATTTTATGTAATAAACAGTAAAAGCTATTGTGATTTAATTGTGTTAGTTTTGTTTTCAAAATATTATTTTCGTTTAAAAATATTATTTAAACGTCGCTTCGATACAAATCGTGGAACCGGTAAAATGTTATTTTAGGCGACCCGAAGCGTTGTCGTTGTTGCAGTGTCGTAGTGTTTCCCCTACGTCCGTCTCTTTGTCTTCTTACGTGAATTTACGAGTTCAACTCGAAGTGTTCCTGTCCACAAACACACTCAAAAAGCAATCTTTTTAGATAAGCAGGTGTCGCGCATACTTCCTTTATTTTGGTTCAAGACACCTTATTTACAGCCTGATCACGATTGCAATTTTTGCCAGTGTACGCATCTTTAATATCAAACAATCTAATTGCTCCAATTCTCTGACTTCAAATTTATTTCCGGTAATTTTTGATTTATCATTTGAGATTAACTACATTTGATCAGGCGTAAATATCACTTTTTTGTATTGAAAATTTGAGTGCGTTTGACTACATCTTACCTGATCGAAAGTGACGATGTGGTCAAGGATGGCACACATAAACTCATATAATGCCTATTCACTTTCGTCTTGAAGATCTCCAAATTGTAAGAGTCGGGAAACACAGACACATACAAGGAGTTCCACTCCATCGTAGCGCTTCATGCGGATAGGCAGAATATTAACAACAAAAGAGTGGAACCTCTCTCTGCGTCTCGTTGACCGAAGGTGGAATGGAGCGAGAGAAATGAAATCGTGTAGTTCTTGCGAGCACTTTCCGCATTGAATTCCATAGAATACCAAGACTGGGAATTTTGTAGCGAAGCTCAAGGCTTGGAAGCTTATTTTTACAAACTCATAGTCGCCAATCACAGAGCTCGACAACCGATGGTATCCAGCTGATAGCGAGCTGATCCATCCCATTGGTGTGAACAGTACTCCATAAAAGATCGAACTTGTACTTGATTATATTAAGTGAGAAGCTGTCCAGGTGTGGAGTACCATCACACCTTAGAGAAAATTCCCAGTTTTATTGCAGCAGCTTTTGCCTTGGACTCAATGTATTGTCCGAAATTGTGATTAGATGTTAAATCCACGCCAAGGAGCTCAAGGTAAAAGGACTCCTTTTAGCGCAAAATAAACACGCCTGTATCTTAGAAGCATAGAAACTCACGAAGTTGTTATTATACACAATCAGACACTGCCCGAAGCTATATTTTCATGCGCTCAATCATGGCCTCTCTCAAAGACAGTGTATCAGCGCTGTTAGCTTGTGCACTGGATAAGTATCTTTTCACAACTGTGCTATCGTCTGCATACCCAATAATACCTGGTGTGAGCAAATCGTTTATATGAAGCAAGAATAGTGTAACGGAAACAACAGACCCCTGAGATACCCCGACATCGACAGCCAATAGGTCAGAGGAGCAGCCATCATTGACTACTCGAAAATACCGTATTCTCTCAGGAAACTAAATCCCCAGTACACAAGCCGTCAACTCAGGAGACAACAGGGGCATAGAAGTATCACAAGGAGGTAACTGTGGTGTTATACTATTCGCTGTAACGTTTTCATATAAAACATAATTAAGATAATCAAAACATTTTTTGATGGAAATAAAATAGCAAACTCTATTAATGTTATTTACAAAAGACGTCATGCTACGAATATAGTTGTGATGACGTTTCTTGTCACATCAAGTTTAAATAATATTATGTGCGATTTTATTCGTGTGCACATTATAAGAAATAGCCATGAAGGAATAAAATTGTTTTGGCTAAATGTTCAAGAAAAGAAGATGAAAAAAATCAGGAAAAAATCGCAATATGTTATGTTCCAACTCGGCTGGGCAGCGTTCTGGAAACTTCGCAATATCACGACCCAAATACCGCAGTGTGTTGCCAGTGATGACATAAGGAACTAAGATATGGTCGCTTACTGTGGACCTCATAAGTAGGCTCTAGGTCAAAGGGCAATGGAGCGTGCTATGCTCGGAGTTTCTCTGCGTGATCGAATCAGAAACGAGGAGATTCGTAGGAGAACCAAAGTAATCGATATGGCTCACAGAATTGCTAAACTTAAGTGGCAGTGGGCACATTGCTCGTAGAACGGATGGCCGTTGGCTCAGTAAAGTTCTCGAGTGGCGACCGCGCACCGGAAAACGTAGCGTAGGCAGGCCTCCCACTCGGTGGACCGATGACCTGGTGAAGGTCGCGGGAAGCCGCTGAATGCGGATAGCTCAGAACCGGTCGTCATGGACATCCTTGGGGAAGGCCTATGTCCAGCAATGGACGTCCTTCGGCTGATTTGATTTTGATGATGTTATGTACAATGAAAAATGAAGTGACACGATAACAGTCGTAAGCGCATTTACGATTTTAGTCGGTGTGAACAGCGATGTCTCAGTTCCGTATGTCATCACTGGCAACACAAACTGGTCGAAGACCTTGGTCTTAAGACTCTGCGGTATTTGGAACGTGAAGATATATTATCTTTTTAATAATAACTGTTGGCATATTTAATTATTAGTTTTGTTATGTTTATGGTGCGCAATAAAGGATTGACCGAGCAAGCGCGAAGCGTCTCCATTTTAGCTTGGGCAAAAATTCTTTCGTCCGGCTGTTCTCTATAGGTCGATTTCTCAACCGATTCTCGTGAAATTTTGTGAGCAGATTTGATAATTATATGCTTTTTTTCCATTCAGTTTATGATACTAAAATATTTCATAATGGCGGATCTACGGAGGTTGAAAATGTAAAAAAAAAAACAAATTTTAGCCATTTTTAAAACTCTTATATCTATGGTTCTTATGTAAGGAACGTATTTAAATAAACTGGAGGCAAAGCGACGCGCAAGGCACTCACCACTTGTCTGTTGATTTCCGGGACCCGGAAAAAAAACAAATTCCCTATCTTTCGACCTACCGGGAGCCGGATAAATTACGGCGGGTCAAGTTAGAGCCCATAATATCAATTATCATAATATAAAAGTAAAAACAATAGAAATAAAACAGTAAAACACCCTATATAGAATAATATTTCAAATCAAAACACACAATATTTTATTAAATCCATTCAACGCGCTCAGAACCCTGTCTGTCAAATTCCGGCTGCCGGAATAAAATCTGTCTGTCGAATTTCCGGCTCCAGGGTGCGACAGACAAAGGGGTGTGGCCTAATAACAGCGTGACATTTGAGAGGCTAGTCCAGGCGCGGAAAGGCGCATACAAGTGCAAAGAATCTGTGGGTATCAATGGCTTGGCTAACGTTTGATCGATAATACGCGTCCCTCCGCTGCGCTTCCAATCGCACTGCGTTGCTTCGAGTCGTCTAGATTCGTCACGCACTATTTTTTTATGTGCTTTCGATAAAGTTCAATATGTAATGCCTTTAACCCAATTTCACGTTGCTCTGCCTGAATCAACCTTAACTATTTCAAGAAAGGAAAAGGATAAATTGAAGTTAACTGACATCAAAAGTTGACAAAAGAAAAGCATCAAGGTGTAAAATAAACTAAGGGCAAACTGTTGACGGCAGGGAACAACTCGGGATAAAACTTTTAGAGACAAAGGGGAAACGAAAAACTTTTACAAAGAAACTACATCTGTTTAACTTGTTTACAAGACAAAAATCAGAAAGTTATCAATAAATTACCTCATTCTCTTCTTAAAGTTTGTTTACGTGACCGTAATACCAAGATCGGTTGTTTAGTTAGCCACATAGGCGCATCTACAAAATTAGCTGGATTGACTGACTCGTGAATTGATAAATTAAGTAGGTACGTATCAGTTTTTTTTACACACAACTGGTAAGCCCTTGGCATCATCTCACTTGATGGTAAGTGACGATGATGGCGAAGATGGAAGCAAACTTACCAAGAATCCCCAATTCAATGGCTATCTTATCTTCAAACCGGAACACATCATTGGTGTTTGGTGGCGATATTTGCATAAAATGCCCTTCCACCAACGAAACCGAGTATTACAAAGTAAGACTCCGCCGAGAATCGAAGCCACGACCTCTTGATGTGTAAAATGGATTTAAACATTACGTCACGGAGGCGGTTAAAACCTCAGTAGGTACTTATGAATTTTGATAAACGATGTTGTACAATCATCATATCAGCTCATATACGTCCCCACCGAAGGGCTCGAGCCTACCCTGAATTAGGGCGATCGGGCCTTAGTCGACCACGCGGGCCCAGTGCGGGTTTGTCGACTCAGAACCTTCGAGTTTCTCCGCAGGCGGGTGCGGGTTTCCTCACGATGTTTTCCTTCACCGTAAGTGCGTCGGATAAACGTTCAAATGAAATCTAAATTCGAAATCACATTGGTACGTGGAAAATCTAAATTCAAAATCACATTGTACAATACCTATAACTAAATAAAATAATAATTATTAGATCATGAAAATATAAAATATAATATGGAGGTAGATCACAAAATATCCTGGTAGGATCTCTCCTAGTTCAAAACAAATATTTTCCTGATCCCGTTTCTGAAACTGAACTACGGATAGCATAATCTAACTTACTTTATACGAACAGCGTACCCGACTCGCCACAGTTTGGCTCCGTATCGCTTACAGAGGCATTTTGGCCACGATTTATCGCCACGACTCTTTCGCCTAATATTGTTTACTTCGGTAATGGTCAGTTTTATTGCTGGAAGCAGCCCGCTTCGTTTATTTCATTCGCTATCTCGAGGATAGCTATGAATTGTGGTATTAATGTTCGAAAGGTGCTTGATCAGGATTAATTGGTTTTTTCGGTAGCTTTTTCCTGTGTCATGATTGTTTTTATTATTTTCTCTTCTTAACTATCGTTAATAATGATCCAAATCTAGTGTCTTTATTTGTTTTTTAACGTGAAACGTTTTTCATTTGGCTTTTTGATACCGCGGGGGTTACCCTGCTGAAATCGATTTTTCATTTTTAGTGGTTTATCAAACTTGCGATTATTCGCAAACTACGTATACTTAATGAATAAAGACATTTCCCACTATTATATAATTACTAGCTTTTGTCCGCGGCTTCGCCCACGTGACCATCGTTGCAGCCTGCGCGGTACGTGAGCCGTAAGCGTGGACATGATTTTTTCCCAGAGCCCTCGGGAACTATGTCTAGATATGCTTTTTACTAAATCATGTCATTTTCCACCACTTCAACCATCTCTGTGCAAAAAATCACAACAATCCGTTGTTCCGTTGCGATGTTAAAGAAATTAACCAAAAAAAAGTATTTTTTAGTTCCCTTAGGAACTGCATCGAGATTATATTATCACGGAATAAAAAATAGCCAATGCCAAATTTCATTAAGATTGGTTAAGGCGTTGAAGCGTGAAAAGGTTAAAAACAAACAAACACATTTTCACATTTGTTATATTAGTAAGTATTATATTATTATTATTTTATAAACATTTTACTTAAAATTTAGTCTGAAATGGGATTCAAAATTAGAAAAGAGGAGATTGGGATCATATTATGTGCTATCAAATGAAAGAACTGTACTCGTATATACACTTTAAATTTTATTTTATTTGTTTATTTTTATTTATTTATTTATTTACACTTATAGTACACCAAAACAATTTCGTAATGTTAATACGTAGAGATACTATAATATAGTGTACAGTAGGCGGTCTTATTGCTAATAGCAATCTCTTCCAGACAACCTTTCATTACAGGAAAGCACGAAATACTAAATTTTATAATAAGGGCAGAGAAATAAGCAACTTAATTAACTGACTTACAAGCTAATATTATTATTCTATACATATATAGTAACTATTAAATAAATATATATGTACATGTATTATAAATTATAAATATACATACAAATAAATATATACTGATACATATTTAAATTTCATAGACAAATCACGAAATAAAATAATACCTATACCAAATTCGTACATTTACAAGATGGCGAACTGACAAAAAGAACACGAAAGGATGGAACAGAAATTACAGTATTTTACACCCGATAGTTTTATTGCCGAACAATTATTCGATTAAAATACCACCCGAAGTTTGCCAGGCAAAAAATCTGTAACAAATCTCATCATCATCATATCAGCCAAAAATCCTCCACTGTTGGACAAAGGCCTCCCCCAAGGATTTCCACGATGGCCAGTCCTACGCTGCCCGCATCCATCGGCTTCCCGCGATCTTCACAAGGCCATCGTTCACAAATCTCACTATAAATTATTATGTCTATTTTACAGGAAAGTTAAAGCGAAGACAAAACATTTGTAGTTATCGAGAAATTTAGGAAAACATAAAATTATTAAATACAAGCTACCCTTATTAATACAGAGTAAATCTTCCAAAACTCAAACTGAGGCTTCTGTTAATCGTAATCAACAACTTTTATTATGAAATCCATACTGAATGTAACTAAAACTTACGAAGTGCGAGTCCGAACCGTACACATATGGTTCTGTACCATCATACTAGATGGCGCTAGTTTATTCACGTTAAAAAAACACGTATTTTTGTATGGAGACCCCCTTATTTTTTCACTTTGTCTAATTTTTAGTATTTGTTGTTATAGCGCCAACAGAAATACATCATCTGTGAAAATTTCAACTGTCTAGCTATGACGGTTCATGAAATACAGCCTGGTGACATATGGACAGACAGACAGACACACGGACGGACAGCGAAGTCTTTGTAATAGGGTCCTGTCTTTACCCTTTGATACTTGGCCAATCTGTTGACCGAAGTGGCCGCGTTGTATGTAAAGTCCAAAGAGACCTATAAATTTATTAACTATTATCGTCATATTAGCCAAAAACGTCCACTGCTGGACAAAGGCCTCCCTGCGCTGCCCGCATCCAGCAGCTTTTCGTGATCTTCACCAGTTCGTCGGTCTATCGCGTGGGAGGCCTGCCTACGCTACGGTTATTTTTAAAATATATTAGTTCTAACTATAAAATTAACGATTGTATAAAAAAGTTTAGAGATGAAAATTAATATTCAGAACAATAGTTATTAAAACAAATTTTGTTTTAAAATAGCATGAGAATATTAGAAATTAAATGGTGGTAAACTGCCTATTGTTTAGGTTGTTTGAGAGAACAATGCTTTAACCCCATGAAGTCGGGTTTTTTCATCTGAAAAAATCGCCTTAGAGACGCAAAAAATACACATTTTTAATTTTAAAGCTCTAGAGTTATCGTAGCAATTTATTCGTTCCTAATCTCATATTAGGGAATACCCCGCATAATATTTTGTCACTGTGAAGAAAATTCAAGAAAATTAACTAGTCTAAAAAATTGCCCCATCTGACCACTAAGAAAACGCCTTTGTTCCATTCAATGTAACATAGCTCAGGGGATTGGAACATGAAAGACATGTCACTAGTTAGTAATGAAATACCATAAGTAGTGTCACCATACGATGAATATTAAAAAACAATAACTTTTTTTATTTGCAATAAAAAATGCCATTGAACTTCAAAAACTGAATCGCCAATTTCAGAGGTAAAGACCTATTATTAACTAACTGACAATATAATTAGAAGATAATGTAACGACTAGATGAAGGTCTATTTTTGTAAACACTATAGAAACTATGAATATTAATAACAACATACAAGCTTATATACGTCACTTATATGTATTATATACGTAACCTCTTATAGTATGAGTATTATTATTATATATTTTTAAAATTTATCACAAATGACATTATTTTTATGCAATCTTTTAAAATATTTAAGCAATACACATGTTTTTGTATAAAATAATAAAGCTAACAACTAATATTGTATGCTTGCGATAGTAGGTTCTTGGTGGAACACTGAACTGAACATATTTACGTTTTTCCTTGCACTATTCCACAATTAATATAAATAAAACACAAATTTGTTTATACTGCAACCGGTTTCATGATCATCTTCAGGCAGTAGACGTTCAACAACTAATAGTTTCTGCAGACGTTCGACACGCAATTTCAATAATGACTTTAGTGTGATTAGAAATAAAATAAACTGTTAAAGTAAAAATAGTTGTAAAATTGTCTCAGGGCTCGTTTCATATTTTATTTTTATTTAGTGGAACTCCAGGTCGTTTTAATTTAAAATTTATATGTGATACAATATATAAGACTGTTTGTTTCCTAAATTAATAAAATAAATAAATAAATAATTTTGAAAAACTATCATAAAATATAAAACAAACAATAAACAACGAAGTAAGCCTCAGTCACAAAGCCCGCCCCGCAATGTCCCCGATGCAAAGGTACTCAAAACGCTGGCAGCGTTGCCACGCTGAATCGCCAGCGAAATGAGCTGCATCAGGGACGAACCGGAGCGGGGATCTCCACTGTTGCTGGACCCGCGCAAATCTTTTAGCCTTAGTATATTAGTATATAAGGTGTAATAAAATTAGCTGAAACTATTTTAACTGGTGCTTCTACCCATGAAACTGAACAAATTTCCCCATGGAACCCATAGTCAAATCTCAAAAAAAAATTGTACTTCCCATACAAAGTTGGCTGATCAGCTAATCGAGTTAGTATGGAAGAGCCAAATTTTTTTTTGCGATTTGACTATAGGTTTCTTGGGGAAAGTTGTTCAGTTTCATGGGTAGAAGCACCAGTTAAAATAGTTTCAGCTAATTTTGTTAGACCTTATATACAGGTTGACTGGTAAGTAGTGCAAATCCTTTTAAGAGGATAAACTATATCTAATTTGCAACAGAAAAAGTCATACTAACTGGGATTCGGAAATCAACGGTTTTCGAGTTAAAGCCTATTTAACTTTTTAATTTTGTATGAAAAAATATTTTGTTCAAATGTTTTGTGATTTTTTAACGAAAAGTCATAATCCAGTTGGCATGCAAAATACGGTAAAACCTACCTCATTTTATCACGCTTTCGAACAAAGTAAAAAAGTTAAAAATGTACAAAATTAATTGCAACAAATAAACAATGAATGTTCTAAAAAGCCATACTAATTATCCAAAAAAGTTCGAATTTTTTGGATGAGCTTGTGAATCAAAGTTAATCATGATGCTAGAGGGTCAGAGATGTTTGTTTATGCGAAAAACATGAAAAATTATGAAATTTCAATAAACATGAAAATAATGTTTATTGAAAATTTGTATGGGATTTGATGCACCCTTTTGACAACAATCATTCTTTTTTGTTGCAATCAATTTGTATTTTTTAACTATTTTACTTTTTTGAAATGCTGATAAAATGAGTAAAATTTTTAACCGTATTATTCACGCCAACCGTATTGTAAGTTTTTTTGTAAAATCACAAAATATTTGAACAAATGCGTTTTTCATACAAAATTTAAAAATGAGATGGGCTTTAACTCGACAACCATTGATTTCCGACCCCCAGTTATTATGACTTTTTTTCTACACTACACTACCGCTACCGCTACACTACCACTACCACTACATTACCACTACATTACCACTACACTACCACTACACTACCACTACACTACCACTACACTACCACTACACTACCACTACACTACCACTACACTACCACTACACTACCACTACACTACCACTACACTACCACTACATTACCACTACACTACCACTACCACTACACTACCACTCTACCACTACACTACTACTACCAATACACTAAAAATGAGATGGGCTTTAACTCGACAACCATTGATTTCCGACCCCCAGTTATTATGACTTTTTTTCTACACTACACTACCGCTACCGCTACACTACCACTACCACTACACTACCACTACACTACCACTACCACTACACTACCACTCTACCACTACACTACTACTACCAATACACTACCACTACACTACCACTACTATTTGTATAAATTTTTAGGTCATTTGTTACACCTTGGGTTACATTATTTGAGTTTTCGTAAAGATCCCTAATTTTTTAAAAATATAATATAGCCTATAGCAACCGCAAAGTAGTTTCGTAGCCTATTTAAAACAAACAAACAATCAAATATTTCCTCTTTATAATATTAATAATATAGATATCAGTACATTATGACTCTCTCTCTCTGGTCGGTCCCTCATTACTGAGGATCGTGGTCCAATTTGACCTTGAGACGCGTAATTTGTCTTCATCGACTGCGGTCCATGGTCACCCTCATCGCTTGATAAAAGCTTTTAGATGTGGTGCCTTCCTTTATCAGATCACTCCATCGTGTTGGAGAACGACCTCTGGATCTTTTTCCTTCAGTGTTGCCAACAACGATCAGTTTTTCAAGGTTGTCACAACTCTTTCTCATTACGTGGCCGAAATAGGTAAGTATGCGCTGCAGGCAGATGGTAGACAACCGTTTTTGAACTTTGAGTTGCGAGAGAATAGACGAATTTATTTATTACTAGCTTTTGCCCGCGGCTTCACCCGCGCGGATATCGTTTTTATGACTATCTTAGAGGGTGTGCGGTGGACATGACTTTTCTTCGGATCCCTGGGGACCTATGTCAGGATATGCTTATTGGTAAATCATATCATTTCCCACCCCCTCAACCATCTCTGTGCAAAAAATCACACAATCCATTGTTCTGTTGCAATGTTAAAGAAATTAACCAAAAAAGAGTAAATTTTTAGTTCCCTCAGGTACTGCATCGGGCTGTGCTATTTTCACGGGATCAAAAGTAGCCTTTATCCTTCCTCGTGACACTGGCTACCTGCATACCAAATTTCATTAATATTGGTCGAGGCGTTGATGCGTGAAAAGGTAACAAACAAACACATTTTCACATTTATTATAGTGATATATATAGTATTATATTATAGTATAGTATAGTATAGTATAGTATAGTATAGTATAGTATAGTATAGTATAGTATAGTATAGTATAGTATAGTATAGTATAGTATAGTATAGTATAGTATAGTATATTATGTATATAGTATAAAGTAAGGATGACACAAAAGGTAAAATATTTTAACTTTATATATAGACGACAACATATCCACGTCCATCCAATCTGCGAGTTCAACAAAATTGCCACCTCCATACAAATAAAAGGTAAATGCTACCGTAATTTCTACATTTTACGAGCGAGAGGCGTCTACTACGTACGTAATATAGTTTCATACTTCCATTGAACATGCTCGAGTTTCCTCCATAAAATTTCCCTTTTTGTCCCTTCGTTGTTAGATGTCCATGTTTTGTACTGAAAGCTAAGGCCTATCCTACACTAATATATTCAGATATTCGTTTCATAACATCCTACTAATATTGTAAATGTGAAAGTGTTTATGTACGTATTTATGGATGCTTGTTACTCTTTCACGCAAAAACTACTGAACGTAACTGTCTAATTTAGAGGTAGACAGATTAGGACCTGGATTAACATATAGGCTACTTTTTTCCACGCTCGCGAGCCACTTGCAGTTCGCGCACCGTGCACCCTCTAAAACAGTTATAGGAACTATGTTCACGCGAGCGAACCCGTTGGCAAAAGGTAACTCGTTCATAATGTAATAAACTTCAAGTTATTTTGTTCATTTGTTTTATCTTGGGCACGCAACAGCACAATAACCATAAAATCAATGAGTACTGCTAACATTTTCATTACAAAACGTTCATACGTTATATCACCCTAGAGTTATCATCAAAACTACATCTAAACGTACACCTGTATCACTCGGCCTGATTGATTAATCGCGATGACGACAGCATCAGAAATAAATTATGAACTCTTGATCACTAAATTGCCCTCCTACTTAAACTTCGGAAAACCTTACTCGTTTTGTTTTCCATCAAGTCTTCGATTTTTAATTCATCAAAATCACAAAATAAGTACATAAATGACGCTGCAAAACAATGACGTCACGC
The DNA here is from genome assembly GCA_947284805.1 of Coleophora flavipennella. Taxonomy (NCBI): domain Eukaryota; kingdom Metazoa; phylum Arthropoda; class Insecta; order Lepidoptera; family Coleophoridae; genus Coleophora; species Coleophora flavipennella. Next base: position 13,220,697 of record OX369264.1, on the reverse strand, counting down.
CTAGGTATTTCAAACATTTTTAGAACAAAGTGTCGTTTTTGACAGATGAAAATTTAATGAGATGACTAGTATTGCTCACCCCTATTAACCTTACTATCCTACTATTATTTTAAATTTGAAAATGTGTGTGTATAGATGTATGAATGTATGTATGGATGTTTGTTACTCTTTCACGCAAAAACTACTGAATGGATCTGGATGAAATTTGGTAGGTAGACAGATTAGGTCGTGAATTAAAACACAGGCTTCTGTTTTCCACGCTCGCGAGCCGCTTACGGCTCGCGCAAAGTGCACCCTCTAAAACAGTTATAGGAACTATGTTCACGCGAGCGAAGCGCTGGAAATATCTACTAATATTATAGACGTGAAAAAGTGTTAGTTTGTTACCTTTTCACGCTTCAACACCTCAATCAATCTTGAAGAAATTTCACATGGAAGTAGCCTGTGTCACGGGGAAGGCCTTATGCTTCTTTTCATCCCTTGAAAATTGCATAGTCTGATACAGTTCCTGGGGAAACTAAAAAAAATGCTCTTTTTTGGTTGATTTTTTAACATTGCAACGGAGCAATGGATTGTTGTGTTTTTTTTTGCACAAAGATATTTGAGGAGATAGGAAATGATATAGACTACTAATAAGCATAGTCCGAGATAGTTCCCGAAGGATCTAGGAAAAACTAATTTCCAGGCTCGCGCACGGATTGACGTGATTTTTTGCATAAGTATTGTAAAGGTCGTATAACTTGTATAAAAAAGCTAAGCTCAAATTCAAACTAATAAGTCGTTCGAAAGATTTCCGAAACAGTTGAGTTTCATTCCATTCGAGACCGCGAGTCAGGACAGAGGTACCTTTATCAAAAGTAAATTATATTTGTGACCGCGAGCCAGGGCAGAGGGCCCTTTTGAATTTGTTTTCCACGGCAAGGATATAATTTAGCTAGCTCGCATAATTCTCAAACCAATAATCGGTTAGCTGACAAGGTATATAATTTTACGAAGTAATTAAAGGAAGCTCTATATCTTGTTCATAACGTACAAACGTATTTCATTCCATGGTACCTGAGAGCTACTACCCCCTGGCGATACGTTGATGCGTCATAGTATAGTGGAGGGGTTGGGAAGTGACATAGACTGCTAATGAGAATAGCCCGATATAGTTCTCGAGGAATCTGGAGTAAACACCTGTGAGTGGCTTGCGCACTACTCACCCTCATAATTCATAAAAACGATGCCCACGCCAGCAAAATCCAGTAATCCAGTAATGCTTGTTTAGTTCAAATCGTGCAAGCTGGATTTAAACAATTTTTTATTCACTTGGTTCCGATTGAGCTTAAGTTTTGCTTACACGTTTAGTTTGGATGAAAATACATGGTTAGCTAAGTGACGTCATTCTAAATCCAATATGGCGGACTCCCGAAGATGGCGGACCAGTATTTCATGACCCACATGATATGGGTATCAAATGAAAATATTGTCTGAGAAGAATACGAAATAATAAAAAATATTTTCAAATAAAAGCTTGTACACAGGCCAGCACATCAAGCTAGACACTTTGGACTTTGTAACGTTCTTATGCCGTACGCGTATGGATCAGAATCACACTACGAGTTTCTAGCTTGATGTGCTGGCCTCTGTACATAAAAGTTGTTAAGTTTTTCGTAAATAAAACATTTAACTTATCACGAGGTCATTCCCCTTTTTGTGATAATCACCATATCAGCTCATATACCTTCCCACCGTGGTGCTCAAGCCTACCCTGAATCAGGGCGATCCGGCCTTAGTCGATCACGTTGTGGCCAAGTGCGGGTTGGTCGACTTCACACACAGCCTTCGAGTTTCTTCGCACAGGCGTGTGAAGGTTTCCTCACGATGTTTTCCATCACCGTAAGAGCGTCGGATTAACATACATCATCATATCAGTCGAACGTTGTCCACTGCTGTACATACGCTACTCCCAAGGATTTCCACGACGACCGGTTCTGCGCTGCCCGCATCCAGTGGCTTCCCGCGACCTTCACCAGGTCGTCGGTCCACCGAGTGGCAGGCCTGCCAACGCTACGTTTTCCATTGCGCGGTCGCTGCTCGAGAACTTTACTACCCTAACGGCCATCTGTTCTATACGAGCTATGTGCCCCGTCGATTCGAACCACGACCTCCCGGGCAGTAGGTAGCATCCCGTGCCATTACGCCACCGACGCTGTATTTACGCCACCGACTCTCTTTTCTGATAGGAGTGAATATGTACTGTCGGCAACACACCACCAACCCTCTTTGTTTATTATCGTGTATGTATAATATTACGATTGTACACAAGTGTCGTTTCGTATACACAACTCTTCACTTGGATTGTTTCCTTTTTATAGTCGACAGAGAGGGACGACGAGGAAAATGGTTTGTTTCACTTTATGAGTTGCTGTCTTGGGGATGAGATGAAGCACAAGTGTATCAAGCATAAACTTTTGGTAGACATTGAATGTTTCGTACGGAGTTTTTGGATGTATTATCAAATGAGTTTTAGCTCTTAAAGCACGCTGGAAATGATGTTTTATTATAAAAGAAACTTTTGTTGTTATTAAAACACCTTCCAAGTGCGAGTCGGGTTTGCGCTCCGAGGGTTCCGCACCGAGGGTTCCGCACCACCACATCTCTGCACACTACTATGACAATGATACCAATTCACGTTGCAAACAAAATACATTAACGCGAGCGATAGAAAAATGATTTTTTTTAACAGTTCTAACTCTTTGTGCAAGTAAGACTTACATCTGGCCAGTTTTTATTGTTTTTTGTTTTATTTCAGGATAAATATACTATAATCCGTAAGTAGGCCTCCCACTCGGTGGACCGATGACCTGGTGAAGGTCGCGGGAAGCCGCTGGAAGCGGGCAGCGCAGAACCGGTCGTCATGGAAATCCTTGGGGGAGGCCTATGTCCAGCAGTGGACGTCCGTCGGCTGATATGATGATGATGATACTATAATCACACCAAGTTACTGTTTTCACGATAGACTTAGTTAGTCAAAAAATACCTCTTAAATACCTAGGTATAAAAAAAAACTTTATTTTTCTTTTTTTTTTGTTATAACCGTAATAGATAAACTCACTGTCAAAATTCAACTATTTATTCATGTAATACACAGCCCACTGACAGACAGACAGCGGGGGCTTAGTAATAGGGTACCGTTGGCCGCCCGTTGGGTGTATTGAACCCTAAAAAGCAAATTATGAAAGTTTCCTTAACCTTCGATTTTGGATTGTCATGGATGTCAGCACCTAAAAGGAAATTATTCTATGTAAATTATTATTCGGAAATTATTATAAAGGACAAAATCACAAAGTCGACAGGTGTCACTTCAAATATACATAAAGACGCCACGGACTCTAAATATAGGTGTCGAAAACGTCTATCACATTTGCTGGCTTATTCCGAAAGAAAATTGATGTGAACTTTATGTATATTATTTTCTTATTTCAACGTTATCTGTTCATATTATAATAAAACTGTAACGGAGCCATGACTGTACATGGAATATTTATGGAAAATAATAACTGTGGCGGACAATACTAATGATATAAGATCAAAACAATATTTTTTGGAATTTTTGTCTCTCTGTCTATATGTTCGCGCATCACGCAAAAACTATCAGGCCGATTTTGATGAAATTTTGTATGGTGGTTCCTTTTAGCCCGTGTTAACATATAGAATACTCTTTATCCCGGAAAATTCAAAGGTCCCGTGGGAAAATTCAAAACTTCCACGCGGACGAAGTCTATAATATTTTCTCATTTCAACGTTAGTCTCGGGAACCTAAATTTATATTTTCTCTAACTCAATATAAAACGAAACCTAACAAATACCAATTACCAATGACAGATGAATATTGAAAGTGCTTTTGCATTAGGGAACCACTATATTCGATTACAAGTAATGAAATTTCAGAGAACTCAATTGGATTTGAGAGATTATTTGTTAGTCAGGCGCTGGTCATATAATAGATTCAGCTTATTTAGATTCCGATAATGTCCTAGATTTTTTTAAATATTGCTGTTGGCACAACTGAATTGCTTTGACTGCTCTAGTTTATTTGAATAACTTATCATCATATCAGCTCATATATACGTCCCCATCGAGCGGCTTGAGCCTACCCTTGAATTGGATTTGAGAGATTATTTGTTAGTCAGGCGCTGGTCATATAATAGAATCAGCTTATTTAGATTCAGATGATGTCTTAGAATTTTTTTAATATTGTTGTTTGCACAACTGAATTTCTTTGACTTCCCTCATGTATTGGCTTAACTTGTGTTTATCATATCAGCTCGTATACCTGTATATACATGTATATACCTTTAACTAACAAACTAGTTTTCAGACTAGTCTAGTCAGTGTTTCATGTTAATTGTTTATAAATTATCTAACTATGTTATATACAGGGTGTTACAAAATTGGTGTAGGTCCCGTTAACTGGGGCTTCTACTCATCATTTTAAACAACATTTGTTCTACGACTTTGCTGAAAACGTAAAAATTGTGTTTTAGGCATTTTAGAATGGAGGGTCCACATTTTTTTTAATTGACTATGGCTTCCTTGGAGAAAGTTTTTCAGTATGGCAAGTAGAACCCCTAGTTAACGGGACCTACACCAATTTAGTTACACCCTGTATACGTCCCCACCGAGCGGCTCGAGCCTACCTTGAATAACGCGATCGAGCCTTATTCGACCACGAGGGCCCAGTGCGGGTTTGTCGACTTCATACTCAAACTTCGAGTTTCTTCGCAGGCATATGCAGGTTACCTCAGGGTATTTTCCTTTACCGTAAGAGCGTCTGATAAGCATACATACATATGAAAATTCGAAAACACATTTGTACGTAACTCCCGGACAGGAGGTAGCAGCCTTATCCATTGTGCCACCGACGCTCTATAACCTGTGTTCATCATCCTAATCATATCAGCCGAAAGACGTCCACTGCTGGACATAGGCCTCCCCCAAGGATTTCCACGACGACCGGTTCTGCGCTACGCGCATCCAGCGGTTTCCTACGACCTTCAACAATTCATCGATCCACCGAGTGGAAGGCCCGCCTTCGCTACGTTTACCGATGCGCGGTCGCCACTCGAAAACTGTAGTGCTCCAACGGCCATAACAGATGCAGCCATAAACTTTTAATCTGGTTCATCATATCAGCTCATATACGTCCCCACCGAGGGGCTCGAGCCTACCCTGAATTAGTGCCATCAGGCCTTAGTCGACCACGCGGGCCCAGTGCGGGTTGGTCGACTTCACACACAACCTGCGAGTTTCTTCGCAGGCGTGTGCAGGTTTCCTCACGATGTTTTCTTTCACCGTTAAAGCAATCGGTAATTATATGTACGTAAGTTTTTTGAAAAACTCATTGGTACATTGGCCTTCCAGATTTGAACCCGGTACCTCTGGTTAGAAGAACCGAGTCGTTACCGGTTGAGCCACTGACACTTTTACTTTAACTTCATAAAATCTGTGTTCAAGACACCTTAATTAAAACAGATTAAAAGGATTAGTTAACAATGAAATAATGGAGGTAACATTGAAAAAAAAATTAGATATTTATTTTTTGCAGCTAATGATTAGTTTAGTTTGGCATAAGTGGAATTGATGCTATGGTACCAAAATCTATTCCTTGAATAGAAAGAATAATTTTCCACACGCTAAAAAGAATAAGTGCATAAATAAAAAGTAGTAAAAAAGGGTCGATGACTCAACAGTAACAACTAGTTCTTTCTAACCAAAGGTCCCAGGTTTAAATCCAGACGGCCAATGTACCGATGAGATTTTCGAAACTGACGTAAGGCTGGTTGATAAGTATCCGAAATGAGCCATTCAAAAATCTGATAAATTAAAAACAAAAATGTCATTGTCTCTTCTCACTGGAGTTCTCACCTAAAATCAGCTTATTTTATCGTTGTGCTTGAGAATTTTTGAAAGTAATTCAGTGTTTCGGTTTTATTAAAATAGAGAAATCAGAAATTCCTGCTGTCATAAAGTTTTACGTATTGACAGGGAAAACTGCAACTCAGATAAAAATGAGCTAGACGCTATTGTAGGGGAATCTTCTCCGTCATTGAACACTGTCCAGTGTCTACACATGGGTAACCGATTTTAAATGCGGGCGACAGAGCTGTGAAGATGCTCATCGCTGTGGACAGCGAAAAAAAGTAACCACCCCAGAAATTTTCGAAAAAAAACCATAAAATCGTAATGAACGACCGCCGTTTGAAGTTGAGGGAGATAGCATAATGGTAAACATTTCTTTTGAACATGTTTTTAATATTTTACACGAACATTTGGGACTTAAAAAGCTCTGTGCCCGTTGGGTGCCGCGTTTGCTCACTGCAGACCAAAAACAACATCGAGTAGACGTTTCAGAGGAGTGTTCGAGACTCTTTACGTGCAATTCAAGTGCGTTTTTGCGACGTTTCATAACGGTTAACGAGACATGGATGCACCACTATACACCAGAGATCAAAGAGCAGTCTAAAAAGTGGACAAAAAGTGGTGAACCTTGTCCAAAGGAAGCTAACACAAAATTATCGGCCGGCAAGGTGATTGCAACTGTTTTTTGGGATGCTCGTGGAATAATATTTGTGGATTACCTCGACAAGGGAAAAACGACAAATGGGCCATATTATGTGAATTTTCCGCAAAAATTAACCGATGAAGTCAAGGTTAAAGGGCCGCAATTGTTAAAAAAAATATTCCATTACGACAACGCCTCAGTTCATACAGCGTCATTTAAAGTGGCCAAATTGCACGGACTGCACTTTGAACTATTGCCTGACCCCACCTTATGCGCCAGACTTGGCCCCCTGCGACTTCCATTTGTTTCCAAATCTGAAAAAGTGTATAGATGGACAGAGATTTTCTGCAAATTCCGAAGCGGAGGTATTTTGATAGCCTGGACAAAACCTTCTTCCAGAACGGTATCCTGGCCCTGGAGAAACGGTGGTCAAAGTGCATCGAGGTAGAAAGCAAATTACGTAGAAAACTAAATGGTTTCCACAATGTTTATTAGTTTTTTTCTTGTTCATTTCGGAAACTTATCAATCAGCCGTACTTAGCGATTGCTTGAACGGTCAAGGAAAATATCGAGAGGAAACCTGCACACCTGATTCCAGCTGTGTATAAAGGTCGTGTTGAACACGACCGTAGGTGTAAATCTAAATGCCGTACACGTGACTGCGGTGATGCTTAGTGTAACACCAAGCACCCGCCGTTCATCCCCTGGATAGCATGGTTAATTGTGCCACACGATAAGAGAGATAGAGACTAAAATAAATAATACAGTTGTGAAAAATGTATGTGATTTCCACAGCTCCACTTGCTTTTGTGAGCGGTTGTTGAAAATGGGCAAAGAGACGGTTTTGGGCCAACGCCAAATTGTAAGTTGGTATAGTTAGTGGGACCGATATTGTGGAAGTAACCATGTAATGTTACAAGCGCTTCGAAATTTCCTAAATAGGCGTGTATTTAGTTTGCCCTTGCCGTGTTTCTGAAGATTTATGTTTGGAATGTATTCACACATTCTGTTTATATTTTATTTGTCTTATGTTTATGGATTTAGACCGCTAGGACTATTTAAGTTAGATTTGAACTCTCAAAAATCATTATGAGTAAATATCTTCTTTTATACCATTCCTTATCTAAACAGTGAATAATAACATTAAATGCCTATTCTTCATTAAATGTCTATTTTCGTTTAAATGTTTCTTTTTCTCGGAGTCATGGTATAAAGTATAGTATGCAACTCTTGAATAAAACGGATTTACATCGAGGGCTATGAATCACTCGCATAGCTCAGGGTTCTAATAATTGAATCACTTGCTACGCTCGCGATTCAATCATCATAAATCACTCCCTACGGTCGTGATTCAGTTATTAGAACCCTTTACTTGCTCGAGATTCATCTATGGCCCTCGCTTTAAATCCGTCCTTCATTCACTAGTTGCTTATTATACTAATAAACACATCCATAGAACAAGTGAATAGTTTAAAAACTTAATCTTTACCCGCCAATTGAAAAGCGCTCGTACTTGGAGTCCGCTATTTATATCTGTCAGTTTGGGATTTTTAAACTTTCAACCAATATAACAGCTATGGACCGGCCTACGAGAATTTGATGCCCACAGAATGAGCGGATTCGCTAATTTCGTCTAAATCGGTCAGTATTCCCCAGATCGGTTGAAGATCGGAGTGAGTGAAATTTGCTAGCTCTATCGTGCTACATTCCGAGTACGTTTCTCTATCTCTGTCATTGTTTATATGTGAACGAGACTTAGTAGACTATAGAGCGGTGTGGTTGTATGTTTGCGTGTAGATGTATTTGTATCATTTTTATGAGATTAATATCCACTGCTGGACAAAGGACACCCCTAAGGATTTCCACAATGACCAGTTCTACGCTGCTACTTGCATCCAACGGCTGGACTCAGTATAATTTATTTTTAACTACATTTTTCCAGCGGCTTCGTATGCGTGAACATAGTTTCTATGACTATCTTTGAGGGTACGCAGTGCGAGAGCCGCAAGCGGCTCGCGAGCGTGGAAAAAGTAGCCTATATGTTAATCCAGGTCCTAATCTGTCTACCTACCAAATTTCAGCTAGATATGTTCAGTAATTTTTGTGTGAAAGAGTAACAAACATCCATACATCCATATATACAAACTTTTGCGTTTACAATTTTAGTAGGATTCATGAAGCTTAGGAAACCATGAGGATCAAGACGAATTTAGGAACACCTCATATTTCAGTTTTTTCAGGGCTTGCAGAAACTCGGGTTTTTTTCATAAAATATCTACCTACTGGGAAATTTCACACTTTTTTGTGTTTTTTCGGGGATTTTTTTTTCAGAATAATCTAAGATTTGATTGCAATTAATTCAATTTAATTCTTTATACAAATTGTTCAGACTGATTCTTGTTCAATTTTGTGGAGAAACCAGATAAATACAAAGGAGTTGACTTTGGGATCCCAGGGCCCTAAAAGAAAAAAAAACATTTACGAATAGAGTCCATATTTTGAAGAAAAAGTGAACATTATGTCAATTTCAAAGTGGTTCGGAACAGTCAGGTAATGAACAGGATATTGAATTTTTTTAAGAACCTGAAGCGGAACTAATTCAGAATTATAAAAGTGACAAAGATGAAGATCACGCCCACGATCAGGACCGGGACCAGGGTCGGGATCTAAGAGAAGAATCTGATAGTGAATGCTTGTTATAAAAATAGATTAGGGAGCTTTAAATAGCTTAAAATCAAACCTAAGTAAATACAGACTGAAAAGTGCCCGAATTCTGGATTTTTCATATATCTACTACTTCAATAAGAACAGTAAATAATATATCAACGTTACTTTAACGTTACGTTAATGCTCATTAAGTTTTGAAGCGATTGAAAATCGTATTTGAAAATATAATGCGAGTGAATATAGAAGCCTGTGAGACTCCACGTTCACAGTGCCGTTATAAAATAAGTTATAGCGTATGTTAATCAACGATAATGTAGCTCCCTAATGGTAAAATAATTTTTGAAATCGGCAAAGCGGTTTTAGAGTTTATTCTTTACAAACATACATACACACACACAAAAATGCAAATCTTTCCTCTTTATTATAATATTAGTGTTGATGACATCCGTACTTAAAGGTTAAGGTACCTGCCTAATCTACTTCCTACTCATATATTACTGTTGTCGAGTACATGGCCTTCAAATGCTGGTGTCGTGTTACAAACCATTCACGTTTAGTTTTATTTTGTTATTTATAGATCCCACCCTACACACAGGTTTAGGCAATCTACTCCTATGTAGCTCAAGGTCTTAAAATCGAGAATTCCAAGTGATTCAGTTCCATTAATTATGGCCCAAAGAGGTTTTTCCACAAAAACTACATGGCGTTTCGAATAACAGTCATTACTTGCTAGCTAAATCCATTTTTAAAAATAGGGTTTATGCTTCCAACATGGTGTTATTCAAGTAAATACGTGCTTTTGTTGTTTTATTTGTATTTGGAATATACAATTTTAGGGTCCCGTGTCAGGTAACGGGACTCTACTGTCCGTACGTCCAGCTATCTGTCCAACCTTAAAAGTTGTGTCCAAGAAACAGCAATAGCTAGCTAGCTGAAATATTCACAGGCTTTGTGTTACTATAGGGGATTCAGAAACAAAGTACAAATATTAGAAAAAGTAAAAAATTAAGCGGAAACCATATAATAAACATTTTTGTATTTTTTTTTGTTTTTGCTCTATCATAAAACGATAGTGGTTAAGTATGACATTGTGGAATTAGTTTTTAAAATTCAGTGTTTATACTTAAACCACTCGTTTTAAGATAGATAAAAAAATACAAAAATGAAAAAAGATATAAAAATATGAAAGTTTTTGTTTTTTTTTATTGATTTTATGGCGACACTTCTTAAACGGTCTTTTATAGTCTTAGTATAATTTGATATCTTTCATGTTCCAAACCCCGGACCATTTAACAGAGCAAAGGTGTTTTCTTAGTGGTCAGATGGGGCAATTTTTTGACTAGTTAATTTTTTGATTTTCTAAAAGTAATGAAATCTTATGCGTGGTAGATATTCCTAAATATGACTTATGTACCGAAGAAACTGCTGCGATAATACCATAAAATTAAAAATACGTATACGTTGCCTTAAAAATGTGATTTATTGGGATAATAATAAGAAACGCGTTTAAAAACCGACTTCCATCTTAGTACAATTTTGCATTATTATTTTTGTTTTTTGTTAAAAATAGTACTTAACCGTTTTTTTTGTTAAAATTTATAAGGGACCAACTCGGGAGTATACCCTATCGAATAAAAAAGAACCATGAAAATTGGTTTACAATCTGCTAAGATATCGCGTAACAAACACACACACAAAAGAACATACAGTCGAATTGAGAACCTCCTCCTTTTTGGAAGTCGCTTAAAAATATCAGACATCATGGCTTTAAACTTTAAAGCAACCGTGCTCTCAAAATATTATGTATCTAAACAATAGGCACCCATTTTAAACCATTTAATTTTCGAGAATAAATTTTGTTTTAATAACTTTCTAAATTTTTTTTTTATTTTTTTTATATTTTTTTTTATTAACAATTGGTAAACCCTTGACAACATCTCACCTGGTGGTAAGTGACGACGTTGCCGAAGATGAAAGTGGGCATACTAAGATTCCCCAACGCAATGGGGGACTGGCTATCTTATCTTCATGCCGGAACACACCAATGATATCAACATTGATATTTGGCGGTAAGACTTAGATAAGATGGTGGTAGCTAGCCAGGCGGGCTTAGAAAATGCCCTACCACCAACCAAACCGAGTCTTACAATTGACCCCGCCGGGAATCGAACCCGCGACCTCCTGTGTAATGCCAGTGAACTTTACCTCTGAGCTACGGAGGTGGTTAAAATGATGGTTTTATTTAAGCTTTTAGAATAAATCAGCGATTCCATACTTAAACACCTTTTACACACAAGCATAAAACTTGGTGTGATTATAATACTAATTCTTTAGTGAAACAACAAGTAGGAGTCTTACTCGTGCTATGGGAATCCGAACTGAATGAAAAAAATCATTTTCTGTCACTCGCTATGAAGTCTTTTGTTTGTAATAAATAGGTATGTAACATTGTCATACTTGTGTTTAGCGATGTGGTGGTACGGAACCCTTGATGTGTGAGTCCAACTCGCACTTGGCCAGTTTTTTCTAGAACTCTGCTTACTTAACTGCTAACTGCTTGTTTATCTATTTTTTCTTTGTTTATACTTCTGTTCGATTTCTGTAAGTTGAATAAATAGCCAATACTACTAAACTACTGGCTTACTGATTGGTATTTATCAGTTTTTATGAACCCCACATAATTCGTAAACCATTTCAAAAATACAAAAACTACATGCCGTAATGAATCCAAACTTTGAAAATATATTGATTATACACAATATCGATGTATGTTATTAGTTTTGTGGTTTTTTATTGTGGTTAATTCCGTGCCGGTGTCTGTATTCCCCGATTAGTATAAATTAGATTTCTTCAAGACGAGAGTGAATAGGCACTATTTGAACTTGTGTGTTACATCGTCGGCTGAATAGGCACTTATCATCAGGTGAGGAGTAACCAAACGCAATCAAATTTTTATATAAAAAAAAGATGTACTAATAAAAGGAAAAAAATAAGAGTAGTTTCAAACTTTTAGTACAAAACTATTTTAAGTCTTCGTTTAGATATGTTTAAATTTACCACGATTAAAATTAATTACAAACTTCGATATGTGTGTACTCAATATATTTAAAAAGTTTGGATTCATTCTAGCTAGTAGTTTTTGTAATAAAGCGGAACTACGTTTGTATCGAAACTCGAGTCTCCTGGGGAACCTTCATGAAAATTAACAAGCTTTTAATTTGAAAAGAGTTTTTATGCTCAAGAAGCAAAATGCTAAAATGAACATAAATACACGATTCCAAATTCAAAACAGCACAGTAAAGTCTAGTTCTTTGAAAATGGTCAAGTATGTAAACAAAACGTTTTCAATCATTGATAACATTTTATCTTTATCACATTACATTTTTGACACCGAGCATGTTCACACGAGCATTTTATTAGTTTCATCAGCGAGTGTTGTTTATTTAAAACTAAAATACCATCACAAAATTATTTATTTTTAAGAAAACACTTTACGATTAGTTTATATATTTGGCAATTTTCAAACAGACTGTATTTCCTACGATTCTGTAGACTAATATTATATTATGTGTTATATGTGTTAGTTTGTTTGTTACCTTTTCACTCCTCAAAACCTCCACCAATCTTAATGAAATTTGGTATTCAGGTAGCACATACCACTTGGCACTTTTTATTCCTTGTAAATTACATAGTCTTTTGCAGTTTTTAAAGGAACTGTAAAAATACTCGTTTTTTGGTTAATTTCTTTAACATCGCAACAGAACAATGGATTGTTGTGATTATATTATGCACAGAGTTGGTTGAGGAGGTGGGAAATGACATAATTAACTAATTAGCATATCCTGACATAGTTCCTGAGGGATCTGGGGAAAACTCATGTTCACGCTCGCGCAACTTCGTCGCTACCGAGCAACGATTGAAGTGAATTAAAAATCAAAGTAAAAATAGAAGACGTATACAATTAGTTGAGGGTGTGGGAAGTGACATAGACTGCTAATTAGAATATCCCGATATAGATCCTGAGGGATCTGGAGAAAACTCATGTCCATGCTCGCGTGCCGCTTGCGGCTCGCGCACCACTCTGCCTCAAAGACAGTCATAAAAACTATGCCCACGCCCAAAAGTAGTAGAAAATAAAAGATGATTATGGGACTTTGATTCCATCACCAAATTTCATAATCAGATCAACTTCAAAATACCAATGAGATCTATTATTACCAACTTTCTTCGCTTTATTCTTCCGTCGCTCTAAAATCGATCACAAGGTTTGACTTTAACAAACAGACATACAAACATTGCAAGTTAAAAACTTCAAAATAAACAGCCAAGTGCGATTCAAACTCACGCGCTAAGGGTTCCGTACCAAAAAATAATTTTCAATGACAGCACCATATTGGTAACTTATTGGTAACTTATTGTCGTTGTCGTATTGCTACGTAAATTAACTATGTAGAAGATACTACTAGATCCCACTAGGTGTCGCTAGTTTCTAAACGATCGGGATTTAGAAGTTTTATTATTTTTGTAAAAACGGAAAGACTATGGATTTTTTCATAAATTTTCCTGTAATCTATGCATTCAACCTCATATACTGTGATTTTTTCAAAATTTTAGGCTTACTAGTTTCGAAGATAAGGATGGGAATGGCAAAACTTAATTTGGCCTAATTTCTTACTTCAAAACTATTTAATATCTAAAAATTATAAAAATAAATATATGAGTTTCTCTAAATAAGCCCTTTCAATTGATATGATAACTCACACAATACAGTTTGCATATTTTTTTATTTTCTAATTTACTCCCAAAAGTGGCCCGCATGTATAAATTCAATTTATTTTCGACCAAATTTCAACTCAATCGGTCAAGTAGTTTTAGAGCAAATCGGCTGTGGCAGACAGACAGACACACGAGTGATCCTATAAGGGTTTCCTTTTTGCCTTTTAAGGTACGGAACCCTGAAATGGAAAAATCCTCCAGAGTAAATTTAATAAGAAACAAACCGTGGCGCCATCTAGTAGTGCTAAGAAGAAGTGCTGGAAAAACGTTCATTGAGAGATCCCTGTTTGGGCCTCCCCTTATATATAGCATATCTCTGTGTTTGGGATAAGGCCGGCTTTGTAAATGTTATTCTTTTTGTGTACCTATAACCTATAAAAAGCGTCGGTGGCACAACCGGTAACGACTCGGTCCATCTAACCAGAGGTACCGGGTTCAAATCTGGATGGCCAATGTACCAATGAGTTTTTCAAAAAAACTTACGTACATACTTACCGATTGCTTTAACGGTGAAGGAAAACATCGTGTGGAAACCTGCACACGCCTGCGAAGAAACTCGAAGGTTGTGTGTGAAGTCGACCAACCCGCACTGGGCCCGCGTGGTCGACTAAGGCCTAATCGCCCTGATTAAGGGTAGGCTAGAGCCCCTCGGTGGGGACGTATATGAGCTGTAATGATGACCTATCTGGTACAGAATAAGGAGTTCATAAAAAACAACCACACAAACTAGATCTACTCGTGTATCTACGTAATAAGAAGAATTTTTGTTAAACATTAAACAAATGGAATTTAACTCTGTTTTTTTTTTGGAAAAATTTTGTTGTCAGTTTATTTAAGGGGATAAGAGTCGGGTTACCTGGTAGTAAGGAGGGTAAATAAAACCCCCACCTTACTACTGCAAGCGTTGGTTGTAAGGTGGGAAACGAACGCTATGAAACATCTATTTTCATCAAAAATACAAGACTTCAATTCTAATATCATACATAACAAACAGAAACATTCCTCGTTCATATCGTGTGTAGGTTATTTATAGTAGATTGTTAATCAAGTGAAGAAAGTGATCCATTTCACTAATAGTTCGAGGGTGAAATGGGTCATTTTACCCGAGTTAAACACTCTAATTTGCATTTCGACTGTGAAGAAATGTATTATTTAAAACACTCTACTTTTCATTTCGACTGTGAGAAAATGTATTATTTATTTGATTTAAAATATTAATTAGATATCAATAATTAAGTTTACATATATACAACCTTTCGCAATGGCCGCTTGCCACGGCCGACTAGATTGTACCTAATTGAGTTGGTCACGACGTGCATCTAGGTGGTCATGCCAAAAATGAAAAAAAGTGCCATGTTATCATGGCATTATGGCGCGCCGCAGAATAGAGGAATGATTTGAAATTTTAATTTTCTATAATTCAGAAAAAAATAGACCAACTGTAAAATGATTTGTTGTTTAATGTATAGCTGAGTTTAGATATATGAAAACCTCTTAATTTAATTTAATTTAATAAAATGATGTAACTTAATTATCTTTGACTCCGTGGCTGGCAATTAAAAAAAATACTTTCCACCCTAGGGATGAAAATACTTTCCACCCTAGGGATGCAAAATCAATGTTCCACCCGGCTATCTATTCATGAAAATTAAACTTTCCGAACAGGAGAGATGAAATAGTAGATTGTTAATCAAGGGAAGAAAGTGACCCATTTCACTCGAGATATTTCAATTCCAATAGTTCGAGGGTGGAATGGGTCATTTCACCCGAGTTAAACACTCTACTTTTCATTTCGAATGTGAGGAAATGTATTTATTATAATTTAATTGTTTATATGATATAAAATAGCGTCGGTGGCTCAACCGGTAACGACTCGGTCCATCTAACCAGAGGTACCGGGTTCAAATCTGGACGGCCAATGTACCAATGAGTTTTGGAAAAAAACTTACGTACATACTTACCGATTGCTTTAACGGTGAAGAAAAACATCGTGAGGAAACCTGCACACGCCTGCGAAGAAACTCGAAGGTTGTGTGTGAAGTCGACCAACCCGCACTGGGCCCGCGTGGTTGACTAAGGCCTAGTCGCCCTGATTCAGGGTAGGCTCGAGCCCCTCGGTGGGGACGTATATGAGCTGTAATGATGATGATATAAAATATTAATTACATATCAATAAATTAGTTTTACCTATATCCAACCTCCAATCTTTTCGCAATGGCCACTTGCCACGGCCGACTAGATTGAAACTAATCGAGTTGGTCACGACGTGCATCTAGGTGGCCATGCCGAAAATTGAAAAAAAAGTGTCATGTTATCATGGCATTATGGCGCGCAGCAGAATAGAGGAATGATTTTAAATTTTAATCTTCGTAATTGTGAAAAAAATAGACCAACTATAAAATGATTTAATATCAATCTGTAGATCGTAATAAACACGTCGTTTAATGTATAGCTGAGTTTAGATATATGAAAACCTCTTATTTCGACTCCGTGGCTGGCAATAAAAAAAATTACTTTTCACCCTAGGGATGACAATACTTTCCACCCTAGGGATGAAAATACTTTCCACCCTAGGGATGCAAAATCAATGTTCCACCCGGCTATCTACTCATGAAAATTAAACTTTCCGAACAGGAGAGATGAAAAATTAATTACCATTACAACATGCCCATTGGTTTTATACGAGTTCGATGAGCTCACTTTGATGCCTATTTCATTGTATATAAAGCAATAAAAGGCTTTTTTTTGTTTTTTACAAAGTTACGTAATGGAAATTGGCCTTTACAGAGAAAATACTCGCTCTGTTGAAAGTTTGGTATTGGCTCGAAATTCTGAACAAGTTTCTGATCGCTTGTCCGTCCGGCGTTTAAAGTTGGCTTTACAAGCCTTTAAAGTGTACTCATATTTAGTAACTACCTTTTGCTTGCGGCTTCACCCATGTGGACATAGTTTTTATAACCGTCTTTGAGGTTGTGTACTGCTGTACGAGTCGCAAGTGGCTCGCGAACTTACAAATTAGTTTTTTCCAGACTCCTAAGAAACTATAACAGACTATGCTGATTAGTAGTTTATATTATTCCTTAACCTTTCAAATATGTATCTCTTTATGAGAAAAACACGTCAATTCGTTAATCCGCTGTGACGTTAAAGAATGAAAAACAAAAAGAGTTTATTTTTTGTGTCTTCCCAGTAACAATGATAGGCTGTGCTATTTTTAATAGGTTTTATTTAACTTGCAATGGATGTATGTTTGTTCGGGTGAAATATTGCAAGTTAATTTTGATCCACTTCCCGGTTTCCGATTGAGCTGAAATTTTGCATGCATATGTAGGTATATCGCGTGTCAATGCAATATTAAAAGCTTGTACCTAAAAGTTTTTAGGTTTTTCGAAAATTATCACAGTATAAAAAGTAACCAATATCACTCCCCACCTCTTAAACTATATCTGTTCAAAAAATCACGTTGACCCCTTGTTCCAATGCGATGACGTGAAGATATATTTCAATAGGAATGAAAAAATATATTTATTTATGATACACAGAAAATATTTATTTATGAAGAACAAGGAAATAAAAAAAAAAAACAAACAAACTTTCCCGTTTATAATATTTATGAGGAATAAGGATAGAAACGAGGAGAACCAAACTATATAATTTGAAGTGGCTGTGGGCGGGGCATATAGCTCGTAGAACAGATGGCTTTTAGGGCAGTAAAGTTCTCGAGTGGCAAACCTAGTATCTATTTTTTGGTTTTAAATATAGGTATATTAATAAGTAGATTTTGCAAATCACACTAAATTATGAACGCAAAAGTATGAGTATGTGTTTTTTTTTTCTTATTCGCGCTTAATTGCGTAATAATTAAGCCGTAACAGCTTATCCGGTTTTATATTAGTACATAATAATGAAATCATTCGATTTTCAATTTCATATACAGCTTTTTAAAAAAAAATGTAAAGAAAAGGTTTTATATCAAAAGTAGCAGCCTTACCTAGTCACCTCCGTGGCATAACGGTTAAGTCCATTAGCTTCACATCAGGAGACAGCGGGTTTGATTCCTGGCGAAGTCTATGATTCGGTTTGGTTGGTGAAAGAGCATTGTCTAAGCCCGTCTGGCTAGCTACCACTATCTAAGTCTTGGCACCAAGCATTGATGTGTTCCGGCTTAAAGGTAAGATATAGCCAGGTCTCCATTGCGTTGGGGAATTTTGATAAGCCCACTTCCATTATCGGCATCATCGTCACCAATTCTAGATAATAAAACAGACTAGATACATACGATACTGAATATTGAGATAACTCCATCTATCAAGATAACTCCATCACTATTAAAATTCATCCACATAACCCGGGAACACTTTGTTTAACTAGTTCGCCTAACTGTAGATTCTTCTTTAGGTTGTTTGTAGCTTTTCATTAATATAAAGATCTTTTCTCTCTTTTTCTCTTTTTTACTTATATAAAGATACATCTTTATAATGGTTATGCCATAAAAAAACACATAAATTGTAAAAAAAACCCAAGTCTCGCAACTCAGTTCTTCTACCGTACAAAATTGGAGATCCGTGTAATACCGAGTCGGTAAATTTATTCAGTCCCTACTTAAGGGTCCATCTGTCTTAAGTTATTAAGTTATTAGCCAACCTAACAACAGCTTATAGTGACCATATCAATATTAAAAATCTTTAATCTATAATATAAAAATGAATCGCAAAATGTGTTAGTAAGCGCATAACTCGAGAACGGCTGGACCGATTTGGCAAATTCTTTTTTAGTCGAGTTCGTTATTGTCAGGAGAAGGTTCTTATGTAGGGTAGGGTAGGGTAGGGTAGTGTAGTGTAGCGTAGGGTAGGGTGGTGTAGTGTAGTGTATGTAGGGTAGGGTAGTGTAGGGTAGGGTAGGGTAGTGTAGTGTAGAGTAGTGTAGGGTAGTGTAGTGTAGGGTAGTGTAGGGTAGGGTAGGGTAGTGTAGTGTAGAGTAGTGTAGGGTAGTGTAGTGTAGAGTAGTGTAGGGTAGGGTAGTGTAGTGTAGGGTAGAGTAGTGTAGGGTAGGGTAGTGTAGTGTAGGGTAGGGTAGTGTAGGGTAGGGTAGGGTAGTGTAATGTAAGGCGGTACGTAGTTCGCCGGGACAGCTAGTGTTTTAAATAATTAGATTGACTTGGCAGCGGCACTCGTCAAACGCCAGTTAAACTTATCTAAAATTGTTATCTCTCATTCACTATAAATATGTACGCCTACAAACTTTTACGAAGCCTCTTGTTTGGTTATAGAATGAATGTATTTTGATCTTAGTAACTGTCACTCAGCTGGTACATTTCATTTGTCTTGACTGCTTTCCAAATATTTGTCCGGATGACAAGACAACACCCCTTTCGAGATTCGCGGTCACCCCTGGCTCAAGTTTCCCCTATTGTCATTTAAAACGGGTTCGTTTTGAGCCGACACTTCAGAAGCCATGCAATTACTGGCTGGCTTGTCCGGCCCGTAATAACACAGTAGTGACAGCATTTGAAACCAAACCACAGAAATAATCAATTTAATATTTTTTATATACTAAAGATTCAGAATTGCTGAATCACAAGACAATATTATAGGGGATCGGAGTGCTAGTCATTTGAGTTACTTTTATGACGTGTAACATGTGGCAAAATATTTATGAAATAATTGAATTATCGGGTCGTACATTCACGAGCCAGGCCTTCGGATAGTATGACATATTTGCCTTCGGTCTCATATTAGGCGGCATAGCCATGTTGCTTTCGTGACTAAAAAAAAACGTTCACATTTCCTGTTACACTGTTCTGACAATTTTCAGGAAAGATGTTACACATCAAAAACATACAGAAGAAATGTAGTTGTTGCGATTTAGTTGTCAAATATAGATACCATAGACATAGAAGAACAAACACAGGGACCGGCATAGGCACTTGAATTAGGTCTCCCTGGACGGAACGGTGCGTGGCTAGCCAGTAAACCGTGTTTTTCGTCTGGAATTATAAAATCATTGACTAAAAAACAATAATGCTGCGAAAGACTTTTCTTTACTGATGTAACATGCTAATTAGGGTCCGGTTCCAAAGGTACCCCTGTTACTAAGCCTCCGCTGTACGTCCGTTTGTCCGTCTGTGGTCAGCGGAATGTATTTCATGAACCGTAATAGATAGACAGTTGAAATTTTCACAGAGGGTGTAATTCTATTACCGCTATTACAAAAAATATAAAAAAAAATTAAAGGTGTCCCCCCCATACAAGAAACGTGATTTTTTTCAAATGTAAAAATCGTTTAAAAGTAGTATTAAACCTTAATGTACGACTTACACATGGCCGTTTTTTTTATATTTTTTTATAAAAAAAAAATTAAAGGTGTCCCCCCCATACAAGAAACGTGATTTTTTTCAAATGTAAAAATCGTTTAAAAGTAGTATTAAAACTTAATGTACGACTTACACATGGCCGTTTTTTTTTACATTAATCTGTTTCTAACTTTTCGCTACTTATGCGTTCAATCTCCTTGCCAACAGTATCGTCAGCCCAACGGGAGCTCGGCAAGGGGCAGCCGACCAACGCCTCAGCCACCGTCACCCCACCGGGATCGGAAAACGCGATTCGGTCACCGTTGGCTGATGCGCCGCGGCCCACGCCTAAGTCCGGACCCTACTTCGATCTGGCCATGTCGAAGAATATCACAGCGCTGCTGGGCAAGACTGCCTACTTAAACTGTCGGGTGAAGAACCTGGGGAATAAGACGGTGAGTTTTTACATTACCTTGGCGTTTAGAGCTTATGGACTTTTTTTAATCCATAATTGGTAAGCCCTTGGAATGTCATCACATCAGCTCATATACACGTCCCCACCAAGGGCCTCGAATCTACCCTGAATTAGGGCGATCGGGCTTTATTTGATCATGCGGGACCAGTGCGGGTTGGTCAACTTCACACACAACCTTCGAGTTTCTTGGAAGGCGTGTGCAGGTTTCCTCGCGATGTTTTCCTTCACCGTAAGAGCGTCGTTGGATAAACGTACATAATATGAGATTGAAATTCGAAAACACAATGGTACATGGCAGGACTCGAACCACGACTTCCCGGATAGGAGGTAGCGGCTCTTGCTATTGCGCCACCGACAACCGTACCTTGGAATTTACTACAGGTAATCCTTGAATTTTGATAACTGTCATGTGTTTAGTAATACTCCCAAGACTAAGACAAATCGATTGACGTAAGAATCATCAATATTGGCTTGGTTTCTAAAGCGCTGCAAAAGAACACACATACATACATAGGTTGATAAAGACAAATTACCCTACTTTAAGTCGCGCAGTCGGGTAAGAAATAAAACAAAGACACCATTGTCAGTTAACCGCATTCGTGGCGAAATGTTTAGTTCATTCTCTTCACATCTGCAGGGCGTGAGTTCGGTTCTCGGCGGGTTCTAACTTTGTAAGACTCGGTTGGCTTGGTGGCAGAGCATTTTCTTAGCCCGCCTGGCTGGTAACCGCCACCTTATCAAAATCTTACCGCCAAAAATCAATGTTAACAGATTTGATGTGCTCCAGCATGAAGATAAGATAGCCATTCCACAATGTGTAAGGGAATTTTAATAAGCCCGCTTCCATCTTCAGCATCATTGTCACTAACATAATCACTAACCATTAAGTGATATGAAGCCGCTGGATGCGGGCAGCGCAGAACCGGTCGTCGTGGAAATCCTTGGGGGAGGCCTATGTCCAGCAGTGGACGTCCTTCTGCTGATGTGATGATGATGAAGTGATATGATCCCAAGGGTTTATCAATTGTGGAAAAAAGTCCATTTAAAATTACTAAACAGCTTTAAGCATATCCAGCTTTGATTCGTAACATCTATAATGGAAATAAACCGAGAAAATAAAATCTTAAACTTGGTATCGAAAAAAATTCTGATTACAATAGGCTTACGAAACAATCCCTTGTGGTCTATTGTGTTCAAGAATTTTTTATAAGAAATTCATCATTTTTTTTTCATTTGAATCCATTCACTTTATCCATTTAAATTGTTTTCCAAATAAATTAACATTGCTGACTGCTTTGTTGCGATTGTCAATAATAATAAAATGCGCGATTTGCTAAAGATAAATCAACTGAAAAATGTCGAAATTGAATAATTTTCAATATATTTATTATCATAGTTATTTTCTACAATATGCATTTATATAATAAAATATCATGTCAAACTAATTCTAGGTCATAAGTCAAATATTTTTCAATTAATTTTCATAACCTTTTTTTGCCTAGATATCTTCTTATCAGCTCATATACGGCCCCACCGAGGGATTCGAGCCTACCCTACATAAGGGCGATCGGGCCTTAGGCGACCACGCGGGCCCAGTGCGGGTTGATCGACTTTTCACACAACCTTTGAGTTTCTTCGCAGGCGTGTGCAGGTTTCCTCACGATGTTTTCCCTCACCGTAATAGCGTCGGATAAACGTATATATGAAATCGGAATTCGAAAACACATTCGAACCACGACCTCCCAGATAGGAGGTAGCAGCCCTTACCGTTGCGCCAGGCTCAAGCCCCTCGGTTGCGATGTATATATGAGCTGATGTGATGATGATGAATGTTCATTAAAGTAATATAACGGTTTTAAAACATAGTGGGTACCTACTCTTCATTTTTATTTTCTAGCGACGAAGGATTGAAGAAGATACTCTGATGGCAAAAAATCTAAGTTTTGTTGGAGATCTATTATTTTACACTAATAGAGCCAAACAAAATGGGGTGGAGCTGTGTCAGGGCACACTACCGTTGGTTTAATGTGAAACGTATATGTCGGCGAGTCGCTTTTAGAATTAAAAAATAAAATAGGTATTAAATATAATGACCACCAAAAAATACTTTGATACCCTAAGCTCCCTTATATTGTTTCTTACTAAGTACCAAAAAATAAGTCTAAAATAAGCCCATTTAGATAAACCTAAAAACTTGTAGGTACTAGCTTTTACATGACTTTTATAAATTGTCATCGAAACTGAACGTGTAAACAAAATTTCAGCTCAATCGGTTTAAGATATCTGCTTCAAAATTGAGTTGAAAGATCCCACCCGAACAAACATACATACATTGCAAGTTGAAAAAAAGCTTGTAATTACAATTGCTCGAGCTGTTTGAGTCACGACTGCATTTCAAATTGTATTCAAACATTAAATGTAATAAATTATCACCAAAACTTAGCGAGAAAATTAATGCGCTATTCCTGCCTTAATAAACCACTTAACGAAAAAGGAGTTGGCAAAAATAAGTTTTTTCTATAGCTATATTTTATTATAGCGGAATTTTATTTACTACGGTTGGGTAAATAATTATTTACCTAGAGTATTTCACTTTTATAGGATAACTAATGGATGCCCGCAGCTTCGCACGCGCAGATCCCGATTTTTGCGGTTCCCGTGAGAATTTCTTAAAATCCTTTCTTAGCGGATGCCTACGTCATAACATATACCTGCATGCCAAATTTCAGCCCGATCCGTCCAGTGGTTTGGGCTGTGCGTTGATAGATCACTATGTCAGTCAGTCAGTCAGTCACCTTTGAGTTATATAATATATTTAGACAAGAAGTTAAATATTTGCATGAAATTTTAAATTAAAATGTGGTTAAAATTTTTGGTGATCACTAATTATTTTTGTACTAAAAATGATTAGTTTGTTGTCATTTGCTTTGATAGAATAGCAGGATGCAAAAATTTTGGTTATAATTTTACAATAAAATTGTGTTTTTTTTATTCTCAATTTGTAAGCCCTTGGCATCATCTTACCTGATGGTAAGTGACGACAATGCCGAAGATGGAAAAGGCCTTACCAAGATTCTCCAACGCAATTGGAGAACTGGCTATCCTATCTTCAAGCCGGAACACTGTAATATTGTTAACACTGATGTTTGGCGGCAAAACTTAGATAAAAAGCGATTTTGGTGATCATTTAATATTTTTGGATTAAAAAGTGTTTTTTTGATGTTATATTTTACTATAACTGATGTTCAGTTAAACATAAGCCAATAAAAAATTAGAATACAATAAAGATAAACGGTTACAGAGAAATTTCAAATATTGAAACTCCCCGAGGGCCGAAGGCCCGATCGCCCTAATTCAGGGTACGCTCGCGCCCCTCGGTGGGGACGTATATGAGCTGATAAGAAGGAACCCCCCAAACGCCAAGTCGGTGGCTTAACGGTTACGGCAGCTACCTCCTTGGTCGTGGTTTAAATCCTGCCATGTACCAATGTGTTTTCGAATTTCGATTTTATATGTATATTTCGGATCATCAGAAGGGTTTTGGCCGTATCTAAGAAATAAACTCGTCTTCCAGAAGTTTTGGAGTGTACAATCAATATTCACACACGTTTGCAACACGAGGCTTCACGATGATTCGGATGAAAACCGATTATTTTATAGACTGCGATGAGTTCGGCACGGGGCTGGCTTCCCAAGTTGACAGTTCAGCTGCTCGATCAAAAGTGCTCGTAAAATAATTGGCGCCTCTGTCGTAGCCTCTGTAGGTAGGCTGCATTGTCTTTGATGGTTCGATATTCACAACGATTCTGATTGGCTAACAAACAAGTACCAACACTACCAACTTCCGGTTTCCGGTCCCGCACCGACCACGCCTTGGCAAAAGTGACTATTATGACTACCCTAGCTAACCGCTTGACATTTCAAGATAAAACACACGGTGCTTCGACGCATGCATAGATGGCGCCACGTCCTTGCGCTCCGACACGGCCATCCTGACGGCGATGCGTGCCCAGCAGCTGCCATAATCTGTAATGAGGAGTGGATGTGTGTTTAAGTTAGGTATTCAGATTACCTAACTTATCATAAATCTACTACAGATAAGTAGGCCTGTGGTATGGCCCCAGAATAGTACCACCCATCTCCTCCCGAGGGTGTGGTAAGAGGGATCAAAGACCGGAGGATGGGCAGCAGCGTCTTTTCTGCGTACCATGCCACACACCACGATCGCCCACCTGCCTGCCAAGCGATTGCGCCTTTGTACAGCAGTGAACGTTGCCTGGCTGATATGATGACGATGAGCTGTGTAGGTACTTGAACTTCTCTTCCACAGGGCAAAGCTCACGAAAAAAAAGGTAGGTACTTGAACTCCCCTTCCACAGGGCAAAGCTCATAAAAATAAAGGGAATACGTAGAGGTCGATGCTGTGTGACACACAGAGGTTCCAAAATGATAAAGGTCAGGTCGATGCTGTGCTCTAGGCGCATATGTCCATATGCGCCGTGGTACACAGGGGCCCTAAAAAAAAAAGGAAAGGTCGATGCTGTGCTCTGGGCGGTCTTGTACGCCGTGGTACACAGGGGAAAAGGAATGACGGTAAAAATGTGAAATAGTTTGCAGTCGTTACTACAAGTATCATCAGGAAACCTGACCAAACAACACTGGCTGTAAACAAATCTACACGGAAACGACCAAATCATACGGTCGGCACCATCTTTTTCTTTGTTACAGCTTATGGTTAGTTAGTTTATGGTCAGTTAGTCTATGATGGTTCCGAACCAAGGTGTCGTGTCGACTTCGTGCGGACATTGAGTCGTCAGACTAAAGAGTCGGACAACCAGCTGTCGTCAATCTGTAGCATTGTCAATGGTAGTCGTGTACCTACTCAGTGCCTCTTAACTTGCACTGACGCAATAGATAACAACAGATTTCTCTTTAATGAAAACTGCTCACCCGATGGAATTCCAGTATTGTGCATCAACCACGCAAAGGTCGACTCTCTTCTCCATCACTGGGGCAGCTTCGCAGGTGCTTCTCTCTTGGCTGCATTACTTCAAGCAGCTAGACATGTAGTGGCCCTGCCCCTTGCCGATATGGGTCGTAAATACACAGATCCGTAGTAGCAATCCATGCACGTGCATTCACATCCGATCTATCGGGGTTGAAATTGGGTAACCTCAATTCATGGGACGATGATGGCGTCCGCGTGGCTAGTATCAGCGTCAGAAAATTCTGATTTCGTTGTTCCAGAAGCACTTTCTATTTTGTCTTGCACACATCACTATCTGGAACTCGTGGGGCGTCCGTGTCCTATCCCAATTCTGATTTCGGATCATCAGAAGGGTTTTGGCCGTATCTAAGAAATAAACTCGTCTTCCAGAAGTTTTGGAGTGTACAATCAATATTCACACACGTTTGCAACACGAGGCTTCACGATGATTCGGATGAAAACCGATTATTTTATAGACTGCGATGAGTTCGGCACGGGGCTGGCTTCCCAAGTTGACAGTTCAGCTGCTCGATCCAAAGTGCTCGTAAAATAATTGGCGCCTCTGTCGTAGCCTCTGTAGGTAGGCTGCATTGTCTTTGATGGTTCGATATTCACAACGATTCTGATTGGCTAACAAACAAGTACCAACACTACCAACTTCCGGTTTCCGGTCCCGCACCGACCACGCCTTGGCAAAAGTGACTATTATGACTACCCTAGCTAACCGCTTGACATTTCAAGATAAAACACACGGTGCTTCGACGCATGCATAGATGGCGCCACGTCCTTGCGCTCCGACATATATGTTTATCCGACGCTCCTACGGTGAAGGACTCGAAGGTTGAGTGTGAAGTCCACCAAGCCGCACTGGGACCGCGTGGTCGACTAAGGCCCGATAGCCTTAATTCAGGGTACGCTCGCGCCCTTCGGTGGGGACGTATATGAGCTGATAAGAAGAAACTCCTCAAGCGCCAGGATCTGGTCGAGACAATTCATATTAGTACAAACACGAGGGGTCTAATACTTACAGAGGTATTGGCATGTTAAGATTTGACGTCAGTGACCTACTTACAGAGGTAGTGGCATGTTAAGTTTTGACGTCAGTGACTTACTTACAGAGGAAGTGGCATGTTAAGTTTTGACGTCAGTAACCTTGCAAAGAAGGACGCTCCGGGCTTCGTCCTACCCGAACTCGGCCTCTGGCCTCGCAGGGATTTTTGAAGTTATTATTTTTGAATCTTTTTTTTATTTATTTGTATATTTTTACCCTGTTTTTACCTATAAATTTTGTCCAAATTACACATTTTTTCTTATTTTTATCATATATTAATATTATAAAGGTGAAAGTTGGTGAGTGTGTTTGTTGTTACTTCTTCACGCGAAAACTACTGAACGGAACTGGCTGAAATTTGGTAGGTAGACAGATTAGTACCTGGATTAACACAGAGGCTACTTTTTTCACGCACCCTCGAAAATTCATAGAAACGTTGTGCACGCGGGTGAAGCCAATAGAATCACTCACGTGTAGTTCACGCCTTGGCAACTTTGAGACGCTCCTGAAACCGCTTCGCTCGTTCGGCGTCGGATTGTGGGGTATATATGCGTAGCGTTTAGCCCCCTCTTTCCGACGTTAATCGTGATTTACATTTCTGTTTGACTTTTTTACGGGCTGAGGCTGACATATTGAATTTTAACTTTTTTATATTTTTTGCCTACTTTTTACTATAAAAATCGTCTAAATTAAACTTTTTTATTATCATCATCATATCAGCCAAAGTACGTCCACTGCTGAACATAGGCCTCCCCCAAGGATTTCCACGACGACCGGTTCTGCGCTACCCGCATCCAGTGGCTTCCTGCGACCTTTACCAGGTCATCGGTCCACCGAGTAGGAGGCCTTCCTACGGTACGTTTTCCGGTGCACGGTCGCGCTTCGAGAACTTTACTACCACAACATCCGTCCGTTCTACGAGCTATGTGCCCCTCCCACTGCCACTCAAGTTTAGCAATGCTGAGAGCTATGTCGGTTACTTTGATTCACAAACTTTTTATTATATTTTATTGATTGTCCTTAATACGGTCTATAAAAACACGACAGCATCACCACGCTATCATATTTGAGTCTGGAGTTATACTAAAAAGAAAGAAGCGAGTGCGCCTATTTCGGTCATTTTACTTAGTGAAACGCAAACTATCGTTTCGAGCCGATCTCTTTTCGTGCGTTTCATAATTAAATTCTCTTTTGATTTTGTTCCTCTATGGAAATTTAATTTGAAAATATTTGTGACTTTTTGACAAGTGTAAAACAAAAATTGATTCTGGATGACTTATGACCGTCGAAATTGGTGAAAGTAAATTATTTTAAACATCTGTGATTTTGGTTTTGTTTACAAGACCTCCTATATTTAACAGGGGTAAGTGATTTATGCTTGGAGATAGCTGTCCAATCTTATTTAGTGCCGTTGCGAACTAAATTTTATTTCATCGTTGTAGGGTCTTCCACCCGGCCCGAACGAAACACTATTATCCTAGATTACTGCTAGTCTTCCACCGGCGTTTGTTTCGCCGCTCTGCATCTGCCTGCCGCTCACTCAAAGGGAAGTGGAATCTTTGTTTCTATCAAATTTTAAGGCCCATTGAAGTTGGTTGTCACTGGTGACCAAACTCTATCACTGGTGACCAAGCACTGCTACTGCCCGGCAAGGTTCTGCTGTCTTCCTCCAAGCGCAGCTGCTGGTCTACGTGTTCTCCTGTTTCCGTTTACTTTGTCTATTTTGCATTTATTTTAAAATCATTAAGAGTATTGTACACCCAAAGTGTTTCCTACAACTTTGGGGGGTAATTTCGACACCCAATAAATTAACTCCATTTATGTTTTAGGTATTTATTCGATCATTTTTTTACATCTGGGGGGACGATCGATCGTTACCTAACCTTTTTTTATATTTTAAATTTAGGTAATGTGTTATTTTTATATTTAGGTAACTTGTTCCACGGTCATCCATTTGTTATACCAATTATTTGTTACGCCTTTTACCTATTTTTTTAAATATTATGGTCATCCTTTCTTTACACCATAATCATCCACATGTTTACGTCTTTACCTAATTTTTTTCTAATCTTATAAAATAAAACTATTCTATATTACCCCAAAATTTATTTTCTTTCCGAAATTCATATTTAGGCAGCGAGTAAAAATTCTACGTGTCATATGTGGCAAATTCCCCAGTAACCATTATTTTAGTTACATTAGTAACTAACGCGTACTCAGTTAATCGTTATTCTGGAAAAAAGCGAAATATAGTACCTCCCATACACACCTAGATTTGTGTGGTTTGTTACTTTAACGTTTGTATTGGAACTTTGTGAATAACAAGGACTTACTAGGGCCCACTGCACTGAGTAGTTCATTATACCAAATAAAATCTGAAAAGGTACTTCCCATACAAACACAAATTATTTGTAAAATCATTTTATTAAATCTAAAATTTTCTCTTTATGACTGCTAGGTGAGTGTATATGTTTATTGTTGTTTTGTGTATTTGTGACTAGGCCAGGCGGTGAAGGCTTCGTGAAAAAGTATGCACACAGCAGCTGTATAATTTATTTTTAAAAAGAGAGTAGAATGACGTTGTTTAAGCGCAAAACAATCGCTAGCAGTATATAGATTTATCGACTTAGCTATTACAAGAATTCTATTTCAAATTTTAAAGAAATTGGGATCTCGGAATGTAATTATGTTTTCATCAAAATTAAATTTGATGTTTGAATCACAATTATGACGTATACAAAATAAAATAAAAAAACACTAAAAGACCATAATATCTTCTTCTATTTTTCAATTTGTATGGGTTGTAACTTTTTGGAGTTATCCTAGACATAATATCACTTATGGCTAATTATATAGCAAACTAGTAAGTTTTCTCCATGGAGAAAATTTGCGCCATTTCAGTATCCTATCAACGTATCTTCAGCCATTTTGGAGCTTATTTTTAAAACATATTTTTTAAACGGTCGCTAGCAGTCGATAAATTTATCGACTTAACTTTAACAAGAAGCCTCTATTTCAAATTTTAAAGATATTGGGATCTCGGAACGTCGTCGTTCTGTCTTCATCAAAAGTAAATTTGATGTTTGAATCAAAATTATGACGTGTACAAAATTTAATTTGCTTTTGTCTCCAAACACCGGGTTTTCTGGCAGAAATTGCTTTGATCGATAAGACCGCCATAATTTTATCGCTATAGTACCCATATAAGTTTCTTTTTTTATGTTGTGTTTTTTATATTTTTTAAGTAAAGTTTTTTAAGTTTATATATATATTTTTAACGAGTGTGTACAATTAAGAGATCTTTATCTTATTAAGACCAAATAGACCACTTTATCTTATTAATATCTTCTTCTATTTTTCAGTTTGTATGGGTTGTAACTTTTTGGATTTTTCCTAGACATATCACTTATGGCAAATTATAGCAGACTAGAAAGTTTTCTCGATGGTGAAAATTTTGCGCCATTTTAGAATCCCATCAACATGTATGTTCAGCCGTTTTGGAGCTATGATCCTGTAGAAAAACTAAACGAATGCTTATCTAGGTTTAACGAACAGAAAACACTATGCCCTGTTCCTTTGGCTTGCCTGGATGGGGCACATAAAATAAATTGTACAGCCCCACTATGCGTACTTTACATCTGTTGCAATCAAGCATACACAAATCAACTATAAACATAGGGGACAATTGGAAACCAACGGCTGGAGATATAAAAATAATATTGCCCTAACCTAAATTTTACCCAAATCCGTCCAGTCGTTTGAGAACTAGAGCACCGGATGGACGTACACGCACACAAATATACACAATCTTTTTTTTAAGCTATTGCATAGCTTTTATCGCGGGCTTTGAGCGCGGTGACCGAATCAAGAAATTCCGTAACGAAAATAAAACCTAATACCCCACGCTCGGCCGAGTTCTAAAAAACTTACAGTGCCATCTATTAGCGATTTGCGGTACTAAAAGGACTATCAATTTTACTGGTGTAACTTTCTTAGTGTTAAATTATTACATAAACATCCTGCGCCCCAAGGACTATATGGTACTGGTAAATACTGCATAAATAAAAAAATAATTAAATATTTATAATTGCGTAAGTTGATAAAAATGCTATGCAATAGCTTTACCGCGGCAGTCCCCGAGTGCCACACGTTTTTTTTGTTTATTATTAGTGTAAGACAATCGATTCCCATTGAAATCTCAACTTCATTTTTTTGCCATTGCAATACCCTATTTTAATTTCCAAAAATGCGAGAGCTTCAAGCAATATACTGCGAAAAATTTTGTTTTAGTGTGAAGACGTGACTTTATAAATATTTAGTTAGGCGTGGTGGCACAGTATTACAATATGGCTTACAGTAGCGTAACGCCTTTGATGTCGCACGATAGCAGTACTAGCCTCTAGCCAGCCTAGCAAACTCGCGGAGTTATGCAGGCTGTGCCCCACCTCCCGCTGCCCCGCAAGTGCCCTTCCGTTGCTCTGCGTAAGTACATTCGTTGCACTACTGTAAGTTGCTATATTGTAATACTGTGGTGGTGGTTTAGTAAAAATCTGGAGAACAAGAAAAGAAAGCAAGCAGAATTACAGGCGTGCGCAATACCGTCGCAAGAATACACGATTTGGCGTCAGAAAGTAGCGGCCGCTTCGTTCACCCTATGGTGATTAGGGATGACGAATGCTAGTCATCTGAGATACTTTTTATCATCTGTCAAAAACGACATTTTGTTCTAAAAATATTAGAAATACCTACGCGTGACGTCATAGTTTAGCAGCGTCATATATGTACTCATTTTGTGATTATGGTGAATTCAAAATCGAGGACTTGATGGAAAACAAAACAAGTAAGGTTTTTCGAGGTTTCAGTAGGAGGGAAATTTTGTGAATATATATATATATATATGTCGGAGGGTCATTGAAAACGCGACCAATACCAGCTCGAGATAAGTTTACATAGTTACACTTTGTTTGGATCAAACGTCAGGTATTAGTACCTGGGTGAAACCGGTGGTGGCGTGACGATCGCTTGTACTCGTGAGACGATCGTTTGTGGTAGCAAAGATGATGTATTAACGGAAGGCTGTTTGTGCTGCCACACTGAGTTGAGAATTTATTAGGTCTGTGGAGAAGCCACATTAGCTGGACGTCAGTCTCGGAGCGGACACTTTTTGACGGAGCGTCGAGCAGAACACATGCAGTGGTGATCTGTGAGAAAAATGGACGTGTCACGCCATCGCTGTGATCACCGCGTTTGCATCCATTGTTATCCAAGGCATCCTGTACAATTTCGATTACCAAATGACCAAGACTATTGAAGAAGGACCTCTGTGATATAGCTGCATTGTTATTTCGACACCTACAACCGAAATAGTTAAGGAGTGAACCACGAGGCCATCCATAACCTAACCATCACCCTCTCCGTTGACATCAGAAGTTGGATAGTTCCCTGCGCTCGCAACAAGTGGACAACGACGGGAAAATGTGAAAATTGATGATGGAGCAGCGAAATAAAAACCACTGGCAACAATTCTTCGTGCTACAGAACCAGAACATGCTGCGATTGATTGAGGTTATGCAAGCACCATCGACTACATCTGCTGCAATCATATTGCCAGCATTCAACCGGAATATACCGGAAGTTAATCCACGTGCACGGCGCTCAACTCGATATCTCCCTTACGGAACGACCATTGGAATGAGGTGACAGCGTGGGCTGTGCTGGCAGCAGCGGAGATCCACGCAAGCGGCGCGTGCAGCTTCAGCGAAGTGCGTGATGTACGCGGAGCTACGAAAATCCGGTGAGTCGTACCCCTTTTGTTTTGATAGTGGAAGTAGTACGTACGTGGTACTAGTACTATTACCTAATCTGTGGTGGTACTGAGTGTTCACTCGTTAAAGAAAGTTTCGTGTATAGACTTTCGGGAGTGTGTTCAATACTAACGCACTATTGACTTTTGTAGGCAACTCTTAAGTTTACTGTACAGAACAAATATCGAGTGAGGGTAATATTGACGGGCATTGTTCAGAATGGTCATATCTTGTTATGCCAGACGAGTACGAACGATATTATGATCGATTCAGATATTTTAAATCTATGATTGACGGTATTCTTAAACGAGTCTGTCAATAACAAAACAGCTTTACTGTCGGTAAGGATGCGAATAGAGTAGTTAGTCCCTTACCCTTCTAGTAGTGATTGCATTAGCAGCTAAAATGATGCCTAGTGGAAAGTACTCTTTCACATGCTTTCGGATTTTTACTTGTGACACAACGTCGTGATTGAACGGAAGATTTTGAACGAGGACTCATTGTAAATATGACGATTCATTTAGCTAACTAGAGTTTCGGTTAAACAAACTTAAACCAGAATTGAAAGTATTGAAACCCCTTTAAGCTTTCATAATATTGAGACTGACATCTTTACATGGAGTGAAAAAGCCTTATTAGATTTCGTAGTATTGGGACTGATATTGTCATTGAGCATAGGCCAAAGTTGTTGCCTATTTTTAGTAGCTTTCGTGATGAATTTGTCGAGGGCATCCTTAATGCCCCGCTATCGTATAGACCCTATGTAGGTATATGAGTTTCGGGGACCCCAATAAAATAGTTTGTTTACCAATTGTAAAAAAAGAGAATAATAACAGGGTAGTATGCGGAGTGCAGTGGTGGACGTCTTACGGCTGATGTGATGATGATACAGGATTCATGGGCTGGAGGCTGCGAATGTCGTAAGCCCCGAAGCTTTCCCTTTTTGACGGCCTTATCATGCTGGTAAAGAAAAAGGTTAGCATAGAACGCAAGTGTTGATAACCGTGAAAAAAAAAAAAATGACAACATGCCTGAACGGAAATTGTTTCCTCTGATAGATTAGCACATCGATTGACTTCATATGTGGTCACTATTTCACCACGTCAGGCATAGCTAGTGGTTACATCAGGTGCATTCTTTACCTATTAAATCGAAATGACTGATTTTTTAACCTCTGTTCAAATACGTCCACGTGTCATTCGATCTACGTAATGCCCCCTTGTATTTGAACTTACGTTCATAAACGCTTTAGGCGCGTGGCAACGGTCAGGTGAATCTTAGTACGTTTAAACGTTGATACTCTTAGTTAAGTGTCCTTTAAAATATGCTCACTTCCTTAGAGTATAGTAATGAGATTTCAATGTTACAAGTCCTTCCATGATGATCATTTGGCAGCAACCAAACTGTTGGGTTAACCGAGTTACGAGGTACAGCCTCCTGGAGTTGCTTCTAGGTACGAGTAAAGTAGCCTAACCTCTAAATGTCATGTTTGTCGATTACACACACAGGCTGTAATTTTATCTAAGTGAAGCACGACAACATACTAGTGATAATACGGAGAGTAACGCATCCTATTACAGGAGTTGTTAATCAGCTTGCTGCTGATGTGATAATAGACATGGGCCTCCCCCATGTTGGAGCGGTTTTACCAATTGTAAAAAAAAAAAAAAAAAACGCTACACTTGGCGGTTAGTTTGGCGGTACAGTATAGGCGTGATGGACGGTGCTGCTCATCCTCAGTTTTTTTGGTCACTTAGTCACTTCTAGTGGAGCCCTTGGGAAGAGATGGGTGGTGTATTGCTCTGAGGCAGCGCCACTGGCTGATTTCTAGACAAAAGCTTAGTTTCACAAGTTACCTAACTTTGTGTTGTTACAAATGGAGAAGCGTTACCTACCACTTTAGATATCAAATACCGTCAGTTATTGAGGACAGACTACGTTAAATGCCCGATAGTGACAGTATATTTGATTTGGACAGAATTGATGATGGAGAGACTGAACCTCGACCATCTACTAGTGCAGAGTAAGGACTTTTGTACTTGACCGTGATTTTAACGTTCACTAGTTTGTATTTTGAACCTTAGACGTAAACATTTTTTCGCAACTGGATGCCAATAGCCTCAGCCATTCGTAGACGTAAGCGTAAAACACCGAGTTATTTTCTCGTTGCTGTGCGGCCACAACTGTGTGTGGCGTGCGTTTGGCTCGCAGGCGTATCACCGGGGAGGTGATGTTGGCAATGACCAGAAAGAGGTGATGTTTGAGATCGCCGCATGGAAGCGATAGTGTGGTTGGACACCGGAGGGAGGTGGTCCAAGAGTCGCCAGGTAGGGTGACTGTGTTTTTGGGCGGACACCTGAGAGGTTGTCTGAGAGTCGCCAGGTTGGGTGACTGTTGTTTGTTTGGGCACCGGATGGAGGTGGCCCAGAGTTGCCAAGATGGGTGACTGTTGTGGTGATACAAAATAAGGAGCGTAACCAAACCAAGTTAGATCCCAAATACCGAGGGCCGTTCAGGGTCGTAGAGGTCTTAGAAGGTGACAGATACAAATTACAAGCTTTGAATTTGAGACGAAGTTACAAGTATGCCCATGACCGTTTACGTAGTATGTCCAAAGGTTATTTGCCTCCGGATGTTGACGATGAATCTGGTGCAGAGGCGTCTACCTTTCAATGTTAATTGTATTAACAGATCGTAACTCAATCAATTGTGTACAGTTGTAATTTTTTCTTTATCGTTTATTTTTGTGTGTAGTACTGAAGTATTCCAACATGTTTCAGCGGTAAATGAAGAGTGCTGAATGGCGCTATATGTTTGCATGAATTGGCTGCTGCTTGTTTTGTCAGACTCGTTCTGTCATGATGTGTAGCAGGTACATTCGTGTTTTTGTAAAAAAGAAGTATCCCGTTTGCCGGCTAAAACTGTTGATGGTATTCCGTCGCCTGTACTGGCGATGATGGTATTCCGTCGCCTGTATTGGTGATGATGGTGTTCCATTGCCTGTATTGGTGATGATGGTGTTCCATTGCCTAGATTGGTGATGATGGTATTCCGTCGCCTGTATTGGTGATGATGGTGTTCCATTGCCTGTATTGGTGATGATGGTGTTCCATTGCCTGGACTGGTGATGATGGTGTTCCACTGCCTAGATTGGTGGTGATGGTGTTCCGTCACCTGGACTGGTGATGATGACTGATTGGTATTCCGTCGCTTGGCGTTAGTGATGATGATTCTTTGTGGTGTCCCGCCACCCGGATGTGGTGATGTTTAGTTCTGGTGTTCCGTCGCTTGTGATTTGCGATGATGATTATGTTCCGTTCTATGTGCCCCTAAAAGTTGTAAATGGTTGTAAGGTTTCAAGCCTTGCAGCTGTGATTTACCTTGGAGACCTAAACTGATTTGAGATTGTTTGAGTTACGATGCTAATGCTGAGGTTCATTTAGTTTACGAGAGTGAAATTATTTTGGTTTTTTGAGGCTGTTAAAATGTGTTGTCACCATGATTGTAGTCTCGAATTAAAGCTTCACATTATTAGCGTTGCTTTTATTCCTTGAGCTGTGGACCTTCCTAATGAAGGTCAGGATTGGCCGAACGAAATGGAATCTACCGGCTACCCTTTTCTTTTTCAGGTTAGTCACCCGAGGACGTGTGACTCGCAGGATGGCCGTGTCGGAGGGTCATTGAAAACGCGACCAATACCAGCTCGAGATAAGTTTACATAGTTACACTTTGTTTGGATCAAACGTCAGGTATTAGTACCTGGGTGAAACCGGTGGTGGCGTGACGATCGCTTGTACTCGTGAGACGATCGTTTGTGGTAGCAAAGATGATGTATTAACGGAAGGCTGTTTGTGCTGCCACACTGAGTTGAGAATTTATTAGATCTGTGGAGAAGCCACATTAGCTGGACGTCAGTCTCGGAGCGGACACTTTTTGACGGAGCGTCGAGCAGAACACATGCAGTGGTGATCTGTGAGAAAAATGGACGTGTCACGCCATCGCTGTGATCACCGCGTTTGCATCCATTGTTATCCAAGGCATCCTGTACAATTTCGATTACCAAATGATCAAGACTATTGAAGAAGGACCTCTGTGATATAGCTGCATTGTTATTTCGACACCTACAACCGAAATAGTTAAGGAGTGAACCACGAGGCCATCCATAACCTAACCATCACCCTCTCCGTTGACATATATATATATATATATATCTGATGCTATCTGATGCTGTCGTCATCCCTTGATGGCTTGATTAAGGCACAGAATAGGTGCAGTAAGTGTTGTTGATGACGAATTTTTAAAAATGTCTTTAGAGACATTTTTAATGTTTGTTTTATTGTCTAAGAAATCCCTAACTTTTATCAAGTTATAGTTTAATCGCTCATTTAACCGCATCTGTGACGGCTTCCGACAAACACTCTGTCAAAGGTGCCTCTCTGAGTTCAACAGTACGTTTGACCTTTAATTGAACTTTTATTTTTGACAAAATCTTTGTCGTTTTTCACACACTTACACTTCTTTTAGGCTTCGTCACTCAAAGCTTAAAACTAATGGTGTGAGCTTTACAAATATATTTTTCCGACCTAGCCGTTAGAACTGAATTGCTAAAGTATCCATATTAGTACTAACATACAGAATGGACACTTCTTGCCGCTCTGTAGATTGCGACCTCACCCCCTCGTCTTTTCTTTTTTGAACTTATAGAATTTCGCGGTGATTCCATTTTTTTCGTCATTTATTTTTAGAAATTTAATAAGCGTCGGTGGCTCAACCGGTAACGACTCGGTCCATCTAACCAGAGGTACCGGGTTCAAATCTGGACGGCCAATGTACCAATGAGTTTTTCAAAAACTTACGTACATACTCACCGATTGCTTTAACGGTGAAGGAAAACATCGTGAGGAAACCTGCACACGCCTGCGAAGAAACTCGAAGGTTGTGTGTGAAGTCGACCAACCCGCACTGGGCCCGCGTGGTCGACTAAGACCTAATCGCCCTCATTCAGGGTAGGCTCGAGCCCCTCGTTGGGGACGTATATGAGCTGTAATGATGATGATGATTTTTAGAAATGTTATTTCTCGCCCGTTTTATGAAGTGTCCGGGGTGTGGAATTGGTAAGTATAACATTTTCGACTCTATTACTGAATTGAATAAAACAACTTTGTTGGCAGTTGTTAAAAATAACTTCGGAGGCGACCATTTAGGTGTAACTATGTCAAATTTACTCCTAAGCACCAAGTAGATGAGTCAAAAAGGAGAAAATGAAGAAAGTTTCAAAGATGAATTGCAAACTGTCAGATTTAGTCCTATCGTGTGAAATTGCTTCATTAAAACTTTTAGCATTGTAAGAAAAA
Organism: Coleophora flavipennella; assembly: GCA_947284805.1. Classification (NCBI taxonomy): domain Eukaryota; kingdom Metazoa; phylum Arthropoda; class Insecta; order Lepidoptera; family Coleophoridae; genus Coleophora; species Coleophora flavipennella. The sequence goes on along the minus strand of OX369264.1, from coordinate 13,182,741 downwards.
TTATGGCTCAATTAAAAACGTTAGATTTGATTCCTGTACGAAAATTTAACTAAGCATAATTCTGTCACAGCGAATTAATTTTTAAATATTATTATGAGAACGTGTTCGTTTATTAATAATTGTAATTTTTGAGGGTTTCGAAGTCAAACTACTGTCAAACCCTGTTGAAATGCACCGGAAGACATGCCTTCCACACGGTGGACCGACGACCTGCTGAAGGTCGCGAGAAGCCGCTGGATGCGGGCAGCGTAGGACCGGAAATCCTTTGGGGGGTCTTTGTCCAGCAGTTGACGTCTTTCGGCTGATAAGATGATGATGTACCTGTTGTGTACTGAGTATTTATGAAGACCATTTTCCGATTATTAACTTGTTTACTCAATGATAAGTTTTAAAGTGGTAATTTTTGTAAACGGCTATTTCAGGAAACCTGAAAAGTATTAGATATAGTAAAAGGATTCCACCCCTTAGTCGTTAATGTTCCACCTTAACGCACGAAGCGTTTTCCTTTTACGTTCATTATGCGAACGGCCAAGGAGTGGAATTCCATGCCAGCGTCTGTATTCCGCGATTCGTATAATTATTTTGGAATCTTCAAGACAAGAGTGAATAGGCACTATTTGAGCTTGCGTATTACATCCTCGGCTGCATCGGCACTTACCATCAGGTGAGATGCAGTCAAACTTTTAATAAAACTCAAATTTTTAATAAAAAAAATTTAGTAAGTAATGTAATTTCACGACGGTTGTTGTATGAAGTATCCGGGGTGTGCTGGCGACGTGATTTTCTTTCCAGTGAATGGTACACAATGATCCCTTATTCGAAAGATACCTAATGCAATAAAAAAATATGTTTTATTGTATTTACATTTCTAGTTTCTGAGAAATACGTAGACAAGCATACATACACTTATGAAACTTAGAACATCAGTTAAGAAGCCTACATAGACTAACAGACTAACATATAGGTACGAATATTGTCCAATTCCAACAACATTTAATGTCTAACAACATAACTTAACATTACTGGTCGAATTGATAACCTCCTTTTTTGAAGTCAGTTGAAAAGAGAATTATCACGGCTAAGTAGACTTTCTTAGTTTAGGAGTAATTGTCGACCAACTAAGGATGTGAAGTTAAATTTGTAAAAAAAAAGAGTGTGTGGTTTTATGAAACTACGGTAAAAGTAAAACTTATTTTCACATTATAGACATTTACAGAGCACGAAACGATCTTGGCTGCTTTCGTCTTGGAGCTACGGTATAGAGGACGAAACGATCATACCGACCGTCACGCGACACACAGACGAAAAAATTTGAGACGTGTAATAAAAGTTTCACTTCAAAAAGTTTACAGAAGATTAAAGATTAATTAGAAAATATTCTGTAAGTATCATCTGCAAAAATAACTTGTTTTTTTTATAAATCTGCATTTATTATTTGAAAAGACAACGCAACCCTACATTGGGCTTGGTCCAACACGTACTAGGCCACTTGATTTGTAAGACTTTTGCTAGAGATATGTAACTTATAAATTGCAGGAAAATTATACTACTAAATTATTCGTTACATTGTCATTTTCAATTATTTCTCAAACCATGAACACACATCCTTTATAACGTAATGATATCGACCATTGGCTTTACATCAGAAAATCGCGGGTTCGATTCCCGGACACTTTGTATGACTCGGCTTTGTAGGTTGAAGGGCATTTTTAAGCCCGCCTGGCTACCTACCACTATCTTATTTAAGTCTTGCCGCCAAGCATCAATGTCAGCAGCCTTGATGTGTTCCGGCTTGAAGATAAGACAGTCAGTTCCCCATTGTATTGGGGAATCTTGGTAAGCCCGCTTCCATCTTCGGATTCATCGTCACTTACCATCAAGTCAGTCAATGTCAAGGGTTTAACAATTGTGGATAAAAAAGGACTTGACGGAATCAGCTCAATTCGATAAGTACTGAATATTGTGATAAACTTCACTATTGAATTTCATCTACATACCTCTGAACACTTTGTTCACCTGATAGGTGAGATGATGTTAAGGGCTTACCAATTGTGGATTAAAACAAAACATTACTTTTTAATCCGAAATAACGTTTTAAACATTAACACACATAAACTGCATGTCACACACAGTATACGTGCGTTAATATTTGAAACGTAATTTCAAATTAAAAAATAATTATTTCCGCAAATACCTGAACTCGCTTCATTAAGAGCTCACTTACCTTTTACGGCGAAATTAACATCAAACAAACAGTCCTCTTCGCGTGTTTTGCGAAATTAATTTAAAATTCTAACTCTGAAGTCTCACACGCATGAGGTGACGTAGGTCTGGCAGTTTTGCGTTCCTCATATGCAAAAAGTCGTCAAAATAATATGAAACAATAACTATGGTAGTGGCTATTTGTATTTATGTTTAGCTGACTTCCAGATAGGAGGAGATTCACAATTCCTCCTGATATGCCAAAAGTCCTAAAATAATATGAAACAATAACAATGATAATGACTATTTGCATTCGTGTTTAGACTACTTCCAAAAGGAGGAGATTCACAATTCCTTCTGATATGCAAAAAGTCCTCAAAATAATATGAAACAATAACAATGATAATGACTATTTTCATTCATGTTTCCACGACTTCCAGAAAGAAGGAGATTCACAATTCGACAGTTTGTATGTTTGTGTTTGTTACACTATATCTTTTCAACCAGTTCTATACAAAAAAATCACTTCAATCCATTGCTCATTTGCGAGAGCGAGGAAATAAATTTTCCTCAGATCCCGTGGGAACTATGTCAGGAGCTAATTAGTATATTGTCATAAATATTGTTTTTATCAGTTTCCTCAGGAACTGCATCGAAATATGCTGTTTCCTAGGGTTATGAAGTAGCCTATAGTAGTATGTCCTTCCCCGCGACACAGGGAAATATGTAAATACCTGCATACCAAATTTCATCTAGATTGGTCATGGCGTTGAAGCGTGAAAAGGTAACAAACAAACAAACACACTCAGGGATACAAGAAAACATATACAATGCACACAGTAGGTAAATTGCGGTGAAAATTCTTTAGAAATCCTTCACTTTTCGTACAATCTTGCGCACTGCAAACTAGCAACACAGCCACCTTAACAATAATACCAACATTCAAAAGTGAAGTACACACGTTCGCACTAACGAGCAGCGAGTCCCATTCCAGTCCAATTTACATGGCGGTACCCCGCAAACTCCCGCTTAAAATGAAACGTAACAATAGCACAATGCATTTCTAAAAGTCGCTATTGTAGGCAACTTTATAAATAAAAGTCTCATTAGGGATGCGGCATCTCCCATATAAATAACGGACGGCTAATGAGATATTTCTGCTTTCTTTCACAAGGGTTGGGTAAAGGTTTAAATTTAAGCGGCCCCGCTGGATGGACGTAACACGGTTTGTTTAATGCGAAATTATCATCCTGATCCTCCCATATTTTGAAGAGTTTTTAATTATAGCCTTTTATTTAGTATTGATTCGTTATATAATTATATCTTTTTTAATTAAAGTAAGACGATTAATTAATTCTGGCGATTTACACTTCAATCAAAGTTTGACGATTCTGTTGAAAGATGTTGATTCATTTTCTTTTTATATATTCCGATAATTTGGCCCTTTCACTGCTAGTTTCCTTTTACATAAAGAACTTTTTGGCAGGACCTTTAATAAGACAAAATCACTCTTCGCATAAAGAGAATAAATGCTTTTTAAAGATGACAATTAGTTTTGACAAACATTCATAAAATATAAAACAAACAATAAGCAACGAAATAAACCTTAGTCAAAAGCCCGCCTCGAAACGACCCTGATGCATAGGAGGTACCCAAAACGCTGGCAGCGTTGCAACATCGCCAGCGAAATGCGCTGCATCAGGTACGAGCCTTAGTGGGGATTTCCACTGTTGCTGGTCAGACGCCTGCGCAGCTAATTAGCTAAACTATTTAGTTTTTGAGTTACTATAATAATATTAGCGTACGTAAAAATTACCACTTTTATTCTGACTTTTGTGTCTGTCATCACATCAGCTTATACAGGGTGTAACATAAAGGTGTGGTGATACTTTAAGGTGGGCTTGTACCCATCAAACTGAACAACTTTCTCCATGGAACCCATAGTCAAATCGCAAAAAAAAATTTGAACTTCCCATACTAAGTTGGCTGATCAGCTGATCGAGTTAGTATGGGAGAGCCAAATTTTTTTTTGCGATTTGACTATGGGTTCCATGGAGAAAGTTGTTCAGTTTGATGGGTACAAGCCCACCTTAAAGTATCACCACACCTTTATGTTACACCCTGTATATACGTCCCCACCGAGGAGCTCAAGCCTACCCTGAATTAGGGTGATCGGGCCTTAGTCGACCACGCGGGCCCAGTGCGGGTTGGTCAACTTCACACACAACACAACCTTCGAGTTTATTCGCAGGCGTGGTCAGGTTTCCTCACAATGTTTTCCTTCACCGTAAGAGCGTCGGATAAACGTACATATGAAATCGAAATTCTGAAACACATTGGTACGTGGCAGGATTCGAAACACGGCCTCCCGGACAGGAGGTAGCGGCCGTAACCGTTACGCCACTGACGCTTTTGTCTCTGTAAAAGAATGAAAAAATTGCCGTTAAGAAAACCGTTGCTGGAAAAGTACAAATAAGTAGTTTCAATGACTCGTTTATATTTTAGGAAGATATATGTATTCCAATTAGGACGTACTTAAAGTATCTCCCTACCAAAATGATCATTAGTTGAAGAAGAAAAAGTTGCTCTCAGCTTTACTTTGTAATTGTGCCGACCATTAAGTTTAAAATATTACACTGGACTACGTGATGATTAGTTAATTTTCTCGTTATTTTGATCATTATCATATTCGCCGAAAGAAGAGCACTGCTGGACACAGGCCTCCCCAAGGATTACACAACGACTGGTCCTGCGCTGCCCTCATCCAACGGCTTCTCGCGACCTTCGACAGGTCTTCGGTCCACCGAGTGGGTGGCCTATATTCTCTACGTTATTTGGTGCGTGGTCGCCACTCGAGAACTTTACTGCACCAACGAACATCTGTTCTACAAGCTACGTGCCCCGCCCATTGCCACTTAAGAGCTATTTCGGTTACTTTAGTCACACCCTGGACACTCATACAACGGGCCAGAAATGACATTTCAAAAAGGAATGACTGAACAAACAAAATGGCGGCAAAATCCTTTACGTTCGACAACCAAACTGTAACCAATCTGTATCAATCTGGGTGACGAGGGGGTGAGGTCGCAATCTAGTGAGCGGCAGGGAGTGTCCATACTGTATGTTAGTACTAATATATAATATACTTTGCTTTAGTTCTCCTATTGATCTCCTCGTTTAAATTCTGATTTGATCACGCACCGAAAATCTGACCATAGCACGCTCCTTTTTTCTTTGGGTGATCTTGAGCCTTCGTATTATGGTCACATGTAGGTCAAATTTAGACATTTTTAGGGTTCCATAGTCAAACTAGAAACACTTAAAATGAGTGTCCCAAAACTGACGCAAGATTTGAATTCAATAGAAAACACAGTTTTTTATATTGTTACTAGCTGTTTCGCGCGGCTTCGCCCGCTCAGATCCCGGTGAAAAATTTTCTATACCTATTATCAGACCTAGCGAGATTTACACAGAAAATTCAAGCCGTTTCGGAGGAGTATGGCAAGTAACACTGTAACACGAGAATTTCATATATTTAATCATAAAGTACACGGGATAGGGTTATAAAAGCACACCGAGAAAATGACCTCCACGACTTTGCTGACACTCTTTTGTCGAAGTCTTCCATGACCACTCTGCACAAGTGTGGCCACCAAGATGAAAATGTGATTCACCGTTTAGGATGATTTGGCTCGACAAATCAGCATCCACTTGTTGATGTTCAATAATCTATTCAAAGAACTCTCTTCTCTGTGCATGATCATTAGGCTTCAGGTCTTTTGTCAATTGCACTTTGTAAGCATGGAGAAGCAGATCTTCAGTGAGTATATGCTGGAGAGTCTCTTGAAATATGCAATTCTTGACCACGACCCCGATTTGATGTTCCTGGACTCTAACCTACAGATAACCTTATTATGAAGTTTTGTCTCAGACGTAGCTCCAAATTGACGCTGCCCTCTCCCCCCCCCCCCTAGCTTTTTAACTATGGGACTAACAATTTAAAAAATATACAGGTACTTCACTAAGTTGAACAAACAAAACTTTTTTTAAAAGATAAAGATCATCATCATATCACCCATTGCTGGACAAAGGCCTTTCTCAAGGATTTCCTCGATGACCGGTTCTGCTCTATCCGCATCCAGCGACTTCCCGGGACCTTCACCAGGTAATCGATCCACCGAGTGGGAGGCCTGCCTCAGCTACATTTTCCGGTGCGCAGTCGCCACGCGAGAACTCTACTACCCAAACGGCCATCTGTTCTACGAGCTATGCGCCCCGCCCACTGCCTTTTAAGTTTAGCAATTGTGAGATCTATGTCGGTTACTTTAGTTCTCCTATGCATAAAGATAAATAATATTTTATTATTTTTATTTTTAGTATGTACATATATTTAAAGATAAATATTTAAAATGGAAATAGTAATTTTGTTATAATTTATCATATTATAATTTTACTAAAATTATTTAAATAACAAACTTCTTATTATCGTCATTATGAAGTTTTGTAATGCTTATTCAATCTTAAAAGTAAAACTTGTGGATATTTTAAAGGTCTTATGAGTTCATCGACCAATCTTTAATTGCTTTCAAAATTTCATTCGAATTTTCTCAGGAGTAATAATGAGTTCTAATTGATTTTCTATTTGTTCGACGTGGTGGCTCTGTGTAATGAAATAAGTTGTTATTGAATGATTTCTGATGAGTTATTTAACTGAAGTCTGTCCAAATTGTCAAATTAATTAACGCTTCAATCAAAGTTTATATTTATTGCTTAGGTATGTATATTAAGATTTAAAGAACATTCAAAGAACTCATATTTAAAAGGTCAAAAGTTCATGATGTAATCTTCAAAATTTTCTACTCCAATAATAATAATTATTAAATTATTTTTGTATAGATAACAGGATAAACCATGTGACTTACATTAATAACCAGTTTTTGCATTTTTAGGGTTCCTGACCTAACATAATATAATAATAATAATAATATCTTTATTCTTTCAGACAGTTTCAGTCCATTTTTGTTAGTACACACAACTTTAATAAACTATGTTAGTAATTAATAAATATAATAAAAACACACAGAAAAATAAAAATAAAAACATAATTAACATTTATTAATAAGTATATTGACCCAATGCTTAACATTGGGACAATCATACTTGTCGGAAAACACTTTCAGGACGCCGCTGTTGCTGTTTCTCACTCTTGACAGTAGCGATGCTATTTTTTTGCGTATTATAGCATGAAAGCCGTCTGTTCGAGTCTCAGCAAACATAGCAGACGCACTATATACATCAATATAAACAATCAAAAGCCCCTTTTTAATTTCGTCATGTCCGTTCGTATGTCGCACTCGCTTTTTTCTGCCACTATTAGTCCTACCGTAATGAAATTTAGTAGTACACATACAGTAAACTTAATTCGAAATGGAAGTTAAAGTCAATATGTAAAAACTGGTAAAGTGCGAGTCAGAACCGCGTTCAAAGGGTTCCGTACTATCATACAAGATGGCACTAGCTTCTTCACGTTTAAAAAAAAAACTCGTTTTTTGTATGGTGACTTTCACTTTTTCAAATTTCTATTATTTGTTGTTATAGCGACAACAGAAATACATCAACATCATTTCAACTGTCTAGCTATCACGGTTCATGAAATACAGCCTGGTGACAGACGGACGGACGGACAGCGAAGTCTTAGTAATAAGGTCCCGTTTTTACCCTTTGGGTACGGAACCTTAAAAACAAGCCAAGCGCGAGCTGGACTGGCATACGAAAGGTTCCGTACCATCGTACAATGCGGGCTACACGTATGGGGGCCATACTACATTTTATTTTTGTTATTTGTTGTTATAACAATAAACAAAAGTAAAATAGAAATACACACTTTGTGTAATGACTGTTTACTTGTTAAGATTCATGAAATAGAGCCCGCTGAAAGATCGACGGACGGACGGACAGTGTTGCCCAATGACTTTAAAGATTTACATTTCGTGTACAATTAAAGCGCTGGTTAGAACATAAAAAATATTACTCTATAACAGAGATATTGAATTCGAAATTACAATAATAAATGACAATTTCTTGAATTTGATTTACTTGTGACTTTCTTTTTATTTTATTTATTATTTCATTGTTCTGTACAATTGATTTTTATGTAAAGTTGACATGTGTAATATAATGTAATTAAAGTGTGTAATGTTTTTAAATGACTATGATTTCCTATATTTTGATATTATTCTAAGTTATTATTATATGTTACTTGTTATTGTTATTGTATGTCACTTGTGACTAAATGTGCTGTTCTTTGTTCTCTCTTTTTTTTAAAAATCTTATTTATACCATATTTATTGCGTTCAAGGAATTGAATTGAAAAATAGTACGACTCACACTTGGCTGGTTTTTATTGATTCTTGTTTTACTTCAGAAATAGCACTATAATCACAAGTTTGACGCTTGTACATATTACCGTTTTTACTATTGTACCATGTTCTATTGAACTAAATAAATATTCCTCTATAATACCTTTAATAAAACTGGCCAAGTGCGAGTCAGAACCGCACACCAAGGGTTTCGTACCATAATACTAGATGGCGCTAGTTCCTTCACGTTTACAAAAAACACGTTTTTGTATGGGGACCATCTCATTTTTTCGCTTTTTCTAATTTTTTGTATTTTTTTATTATAGCGGCAACAGAAATACATTAGTTGTGAAAATTTCAACTGAATAGCTATCATGGTTCATGAAATACATCCTGGTAAAGGACGGACAGACAGACAGACGGACGGACAACGGAGTCTTAGTAATCGATAAGACGATTTTTTGGAATCATCTTGATCCCCTGAGTGACTTAGAATTAGAATACATTTTTACCCAATCGTACAAAAAAGAAGGACTATATCTTAGTGCCGTCGAGTTTTTAATTTTTAATTAAAATCGTTAAGTTAATAATGAAGTTATCATTGTTGTACTGTTTAATGTTTTAGGGGTTCCTTATCCAGAGATATGGTAGTACGGAACCCTCGGTGCACTAGTCCGACTCACACAAAGCGACAGTTAGTGATTGTCACAAGTGAGTAGTCATCATCATCATCATCATATCAGCCGAACGACGTCCACTGCTAGACAAAGGCCCTCCCCAAGGATTTCCACGACGGCCTCCCGCGACTTTCACCAGGACGTCGGAAAACTGCTTGCGCTACGTCTTCCGGTGCGCGGTCGCCACCCGATAATTTTACTACCCCAACGGCCATCCGTTCTACGAGCTATGTACTCTACCCACTGCCACTTAAGTTTAGCGATTCTGTGATTTATGTCGGTTATTTTGATTTTCCTAAGGATCTCCTCATTTCTGATTCGATCGCGTAGGGGAACTTCGAGCATAGCTCGCTCCTTCGCCCTTTGGGCACACCCTGGACACTTCATACAACGGGCCAGAAATGACGGAACAAACAAAATGGCGGCGAAATCCTATACGTTCGACAACCAAAGTGTAACCAATCTGTATCAATCTGGGTGACGAGGGGGTGAGGTCGCAAGTAGAGAACGGCAGAGAGTGTCCATACTGTATGTTAGTACTTATACCTACTTTGCTTTGGGTGACCTTGAGCCTTCTTATGAGTATTTAGTATGTTTACGATATTTAATTTAGAGCGTCGGTGGCGTAACGGCTAGGGCCGCCGCCTCCTGTCCGGGAGGCAATGGTTCGAATCTTGCCACGTACCAATGTGATTTCGAATTTAGATTTCATATGTACGTTTATCCGACGCTCTTACGGTGAAGGAAAAACATCGTGAGGAAACCTGCACACGCCTCCGGAGAAACTCGCAGGTTGTGTGTGAAGTCGAACAACACGCACTGGGCCCACGTGGTCGACTTAGGCCCTCATTCAGGGTTGGCTCGAGCCCCTCCGTGGGGACGTATATGAGCTGATATCATCATTTAATACCTTTGGGCCTTTTGTTCTCTTATTCTCTTTTTTACAGCTGAACGTCCAAGTGTCTTGGGTGCGACATCGCGATATACACTTGCTGACTGTTGGTCGGTACACTTACACTAGTGATCAGCGGTTCAGAGCCATCCACTTGCAACATACAGAGGACTGGACCTTACAGGTAATTTCCAATTTTTCCCATTTTTATAGCTATATGATAATTTAAAGAAATTGTTTAGGCGAGGTATTTATTTTTCTTTACGTGTAAAGAGTAAAGAAAATAACCACACTTTTTCACTTTTTCAATGATTTTTCGTTTCAATCAAAACTACAATAAAAGTTTAAAAAATAATAACATTACTCACTTTGTATTAACATAACAAATGTTGTTGTATATTTTTTAAAATTTAAACTTCAAAATATTAGTCATAACTAGAGTTAAAAGTAACAGTGTTGATCTATCTTTGGTTTTTTTTCTATCGAGCCAAAACTGCTCAATCGTGTTTCTAATAGCTTTTGACGATAAGGAACATCATCAACAATAAGGGTATTTTTTTAAACTTTGGGTTTTCTGTCGTTAAGGAGGAATTGACGACAAAAATAACGAAAATCTGAAATATTACTGCCTTAATGTAAATTGTCTCAAAGTAATTAAGGCGAGGCTCCGGAGGAGAAGCGGAGAAATATGTTTCGCTATATCAATGGTTCAGTTATTCACTATTAACACGTTAACAGGCCAGTGTACCGTATGTGGTACACGGGGAGCGGTTCCGTCGAGTTTTTGTACCGTATGAGGCACACGAACCCTGTGTTACTCTACGGGCTCAAACATATATGGATATACGACGTGTTTCGGAACACTTGTATGGGGACTGTTAACGTCTTAAATAACGAGCTTACAAAAAATATTCGGTATATATAAGGATATTGTCTAAAGAATGTGCTAATTAGTTATTCGATAAACTGTACTTTACTCGATCATAAAAAGTCTCAAGAGCAGGCTAAAATAAAAGTCTGAAACGAATTGTTTATTAATATAATTTCTAACTTAAAGTAAAGTAAAGTAAAAAAGTAAAATAAAGTAAAACATGTTTATTTGCAGAAAGAAAACAATATTTTTTTTTTTATAACAATAACCCCACACTAGGCAACTTGCCCGTATCGTGGTAGTTGATTTAGTACGATTTCCAGATTACAAAGAATGCGGCTGATTTATGCGGTTAAACATGGTAAAGTACTTTGTCATCATCATCATCATATCAGCCGAAAAACGTCCACTGCTGGACAAAATTAATTGACGCCCGCCAGGATTATCAGAAGCTGCCAAGTGCACTTGGCTACATCATCATCATATCAGCCGAAAAACGTCCACTTCTAGACAAAGGCCTCCCCCCAGGATTTTCACGACAACCAGGTCGTCGGTTCACCGCGTGGGAGGCCTGCCTACGCTTCGTTTTCCGGTGTGCGGTCGCCACTCGTGAACTTTACTGCCTAATTTTCTATTTTTGTACATAATTTTTATGTGAACCTGCTATATTTTAATTTTTATTTAAAGTCCTATATTTATTAATTTCATATGTATCCCAAATCCTGAACTTTACCCAGTGGTGTGACAACACACCGCACCGCCCGCTAACCCCACCAGTCGTAATCATTTCTCTTGTTAAAGAGATATAATTGTTCAAAGTACCAGAAAATCAAATAGATCACAGAGAGTTAAAAAGTCCAGAGTGTCTCAATTTAATCTAAGGTAGGCCAGTTGAGTCCTTTAGCGGCCGGTTGATTTAATTAAATTTTTGTTTTTGTTGTAGATAAAATATCCTCAACACAGGGATTCCGGAATCTACGAGTGTCAGATATCAACGACGCCGCATATGAGTCATTTTATACATTTGAACGTTGTAGGTAAGTGCTTAGGTAAACAGCTGAATTCAGTGCAGAATATTTGGAAATGTTGAACACTATTATATTGAAATAACCGACTTCCATCGCATTACGAGTACAATTTTGCATTGTAATTTTATTAAAACGTGCTACACCGATTTTGATAAAATTTATATGAAACCAACTTGGCAGCATCGAATAAAGAAAAATAATCATGAAAATCGGTTCATAATCTGTGATGATCATCACATCAGCTCATATACGTCCCCACCGAGGGGCTCGAGCCTACCGATCGGGCCTTAGTCCACCACGCGGCCCCAGTGCGGGTTGGTCGACTTCACACACAACCTTCGAGTTTCTTCGCAAACGTATGCAGGCAGATAGTACCATTTATGAGCGTCGGATAAACGTACATATTATGAAATCCAAATTCAAAAACAAATCTGCGATGATATCGCGTAACAAACATACTAAAAAAACATATAGTCGAATTGAGAACCTCCTCCTTTTTGGAAGTCGGTTGAAAATAAAAAACCGGCCAAGTGCGAGTCGGACTCGCACACGAAGGGTTCCTTATCATTATCTATATAAATCACGTTTTTTGTATTAGAGCACCCCAAATTTTTTTTTTAATTTAATTATTTATTTTTAAAGTGAATAATACAATTCAATATTCTGTTAATATTTTAAGCCTCTACCTGTTGCCGTTATCAATATCGAGCAATAACAAGCAAAAAAACACGTTTGTTGTATGGGAACCCCCCTATATACATATTTGTTTTATTTTAACTTAATTATTTATTTAAAAGTGAATAAATAATTAAATATTCTGTGAATATTTCAAGCGTCTACCTTCTGCCGTTATCAATATCGAGCAAAAATAAGCAAAAAAAATCAAGTTTGCTGTGAGGGAGCGCCTCTTAAATATTTGTTTTATTTCAATTCAATGATTTATTTTTAAAGTAAATATATAACTTAATATTCTGTGAATATTTCAGGCGTCTACCTTTTGCCGTTTTCAAAATCGAGAAAAAACTAGTAAAAATCGTGTTTGCTGTATGGGAGCCCCCTAAAATATTTTTTTTAGTATTTTTTGTTATAGCGGCAACAGAAATATATTATCATCTATGAAAATTTAAACTGTCTAGCTATCACGGTTCATGAAATACAGCCTGGTAACAGACGGAAGGACGGGCGGACAGATAGACGGACAACAAAGTCTCAGTATTGGGGTCCCATTTTTTCCTTTGGGTACGAAACCCTAAAAATACAAAAAAGATTGTAGTCACCCAAATTGTACATACTATAGTGCACCTCCGTGGCGAAAGGGTTGGTCTATTGGTTTTACAAAGGAGGTTGCGGGTTCGATTCCCGGCGGAGTTTCAATATGTAAGACTCTGTTTGGTTGATGGTCAGGGATCTAGCTACTACTATCTTATTTCACTCTTGCCGCCAATTAACAATGTTAACAGCATTGCTATTATCCAGCTAAGATAAATATAGGCAGTTTCCCATTGCGTTGGGGAACATTGGTAAGCCCGCTTCCATCTTACGCATCATCGTAACTTACTGTAAGATGAGATCATCAAGGGTTTAATTTAAAAAATACATATAAAGGATGCAAGTGTAATGATGTATGTAAAATAATGTGAAATTTGCAAACTTGTGACATATGTGAACCAATACCACAGATCACTAGGAATTCCAATGTCCAATTTGTGAAACATGTCATATCAATTTTTTTAATAAATTTGGATGCACGTGTAATAAGCGGTAGTAAGTACTATTAACATGTCAGGCCATAACGGATTCTAATGGCTCCGAGGTAAATGCTAACCCGCTCGGGGCCTAACGGAACCCATTGGCTCCGGAAGGGTGCACGCCACTTTAAGCCTTCACGGTGCATAAATACGTATCAAAGTAGGGTCGGCGCGCGCGGGCCGGCGGTGCCTGAGGGAGTATTTGCTAACATAGTAAGGTGCTTGACAGGTTACTCTACACAGCACTACCCTATCCTATCCTACCCTACACTACACTATACACTACACTACCCTACCCTACACTACCCTGCACTACCCTACACTACACTACACTACCCTAAACTACACTACACTACACTACCCTACCCTACCCTACATAAGAACCTTCTCCTGACAATAACAAACTTGACTTAGCGAAGAATTAGCGAAATCGTTCCACCCGTTCTCAAGTTATAGCATGACACGAAAAAAAACGAGTGCATTTTTATATCTAATATATAAAATTCTCGTGTCACAGTTTTCGTTCCCTTACTCCTCCGAAACGGCTTGACCGATTCTCATGAAATTTTGTGAGCATATTGAGTAGGTCTGAGAATCGGCCAACATCATTTTTTTTTTTAGGGTAGGGTAGTGTAGGGTAGGGTAGGGTAGTGTAGTGTAGGGTAGTGTAGTGTAGGGTAGTGTAGTGTAGGGTAGGGTAGTGTAGTGTAGTGTATGTAGGGTAGGGTAGGGTAGTGTAGGGTAGGGTAGGGTAGTGTAGTGTAGTGTAGTGTATGTAGGGTAGGGTAGGGTAGTGTAGGGTAGGGTAGTGTAGGGTAGGGTAGGGTAGTGTAGTGTAGGGTAGTGTAGTGTAGGGTAGTGTAGGGTAGGGTAGGGTAGGGCAGTGTAATGTAATGTAAGGCGGTACGTAGTTCGCCGGGACAGCTAGTATACATATAAATATATAAAAATAAAATAGATAATGTAAATCTTGCCAAATTGTGAAATTTGTGAACCAATACCGCTAATTATTAGGAAACTTTACTTGTGAAACATACGATATATTTATATCAAAAGTTTGTTGCCCTTTTAACCGACTTTAAAAATAAGGAGGAGGATCTCAATTCGACTGTACATTTTGTGTGTTTGTTACGCGATTTCTTCGCCGTTTGTAAATCTATTTTACTGATTCGTTATTTAATTAATAGGTTTTGCCTCTTCGTTTGTCCCATACAAAATCGGTTAGATGCTTTTTAAAAAGTTAACTAAAACAAAAAAAATAAAAACCGAATTGTACAATGTTGTAGCAATTAAAATCGGTTTCTTGAAGCGTTCAGCGTGGCCAATTATTATCGCAACAAATTTCTACAATTTTGCTATTTTTTTTTTGTTTTTGTTTATTTTATTAAAAAAAGCACCAAACCGGTTTTTATATTTTTTTTATGGTATTAACAAGGAGGCATCTAAAGACATAGGTAATAAACTGTACGTATTACGAATTACGATAGAACTTGGTAATAATGGGAAACCTAGGTAGTTTTGAATGAAGCACTAAGGATGTAACAGTATCTCATTTATGCACTAAGTACGCATAATTCATCAATCATCATAATCTTGTGTACCTATATGTAACTGGTGACATGAAATAAATAATTTAATCTAATCTAATCTATCAGCCAAAAGTCGTACACTGCTGGACAAAGGCGTCCCCCAAGGATAATAGGGGTGACGACAGCATCAAATATAAATTATGAACTCTTGATCACTAAATAGCCCCCCTACTTAAACTTTGGAAAACCTTACTCGTTTTGTTTTCCATCAAGTCTTCGATTTTTAATTCACTAAAATCACAAAATTAGAAATGAAAATGACGCTGCTAAACTGTGACGTCACGCCTAGATATTCCAAACATTTTTAGAACAAAATTTCGTTTTTGACAGATGATAAAAAGTAACTCAGGTGACTATCATTCTTCATTCCTATGTATAATTCTCTATAAACGATTATCAAACTAAGGGTTCTTTATGCACTTTTGCAACTACTGGTATGTACTTAAGTATACTCACCACCTAAAATGGGGCTAAATTTACAAACCTTAGCACCCCGGACACTTTATACAACGGGCAAGAAATGACATTTCTAAAAACAAATGAAATCACGGCGAATTTCTATACGTTCGAGAATCAAACTTTTACCAATCTGCATCAACCTGGGAGACGCGAGGGTAAGGTCGGAATCTAAAGAGCATGAGGGAGTGTCCATACTGTATGTTAGTACTAATATGTATACTTTGCCTTAGCTATGCTTATGTTTTCGCGTTTGGCTCGCTTAAGAACGCGTGCTGTGTTCAAGACACGCGCCAGTTTTGTTTATATGCAGAAAGTAAACAAAGTTCACGCCCTTCTTCGAAGCTTTTTGACGTTAAGAGTGATGATGATTGATGGTTTTGTTTCTGTGATTTTAGAGTATAAAAAATAAGTTCATAATCCTTCTACCTAACAATTTTTTTACCGCCCTGTGGAAGAAATAAATTTATTGTTGCCTACGTTGACGTAGCATAAGTATCTTCACACCTATTCGAAAAACCACGATTGGTTTGTCAATAATGAGAAATTAAAATTCTAATTTGCTCCTTTTAGGAAACTTTGTTTCTCTCTTCTGATTGGTCTACGTTTGTGAAGGTTGAATGTAAAATTAATATAGTTAAAAAACATGCTTTTAAAAAACATCAAACTAAAAAAAAATTAGCTGAAAACAATAATGAACGAAAAAATACTAGTATTATTGTGAAAAAGCGTGGGTTGCTCGATATACGAAAAATGTGGCATAAAGCGCCCCACGCTTTTTTCACAATATCACTAGTATTTTTCGTTCATTATTGTTTTCAGCTAATATTAAGAATTATTTATCACTTTTTAGTTTGATATGCTTTAAAAGCATGTTTTTTTAGTTTTTTTTAACTATATTTATTATTATTTTTTTTTTCACAATAATGAGATAAACTTATGAAATTATTGTATTGTCACTGATTCTTGATAAATGTACAAAGTTTGAATTCAATCTGTCCGTTTAAAGTGGGTCAAAATCGAGTGCAAAGGAGTCGGTTACAAACATACATACAAACATGCATACAAACATACATACAAACATACATACATAAAAACATACATACATACAGGTGAAGCTAATAAAAGCGTAATAAAAATGAAAATATCACACACTAACATTATTAAGGGTAATATGCTCACTTTTGTGACAGGTTAGCAAGGAGTTTGTATTAATATACTAACTCTTTGTTGGTTAGTGTACGAAGTTAACTAAAGAGGTCGAACGCAATACGCGCCGAAAAAAAAGAACCGTCATGTGCATTCTTATTTCTTTTCTTTTTCTCATAGTAGTGAAAAATTATGTGTGTCACTCGAGTTCTAAATACTTATACAATATTAGTTACGAGTATTTCTAGAGAAGGCTGCATTAAATGTTTTTTCGTGTTCTTGTGCATAAATCTAAATACAAGTTTAAGATTAAACATTAACCTAAAAACAAATAAAGAAAATAACTGATGGCATTAAGGATCTGACCATAGTCAAACGTCACAAGTTGTTTTTTTTTTTTAAAAAAAAGGAAAATTATGTGGCGGGCTCGGATTATTATTTTTGATCTGAGGTGGCGGGAAACTAATTAATGGTCAAAACTAGCCAACTTGTATTGCGGTTGAAAATTCATTAATTTATTAATAATTAAACAATGTCCACGAGTAGTGACAATCAAAAATAATGATTTATTTTCTTGCAATCGAAGTGAAAAGCAGAGTATAAAATTCAATAAAAACAACCCATTTTACTCTCGACTGATTATCCAACCTCGCCGTATGGTTCGGGTGGCTATATGAACGTCTCGGGTAAATTGGCTTGTTTTATGCTCTTGTTGTATATACTCGTACAATCTCCTATTATTCTCAAGCGACGTATATTGAATTCCTTGCTAAGCTCAAGATTCTACTCTAGGTCTATAGGTTCGCTTAGCTCAGAATATCGGACTTTTTATGATCTGTCATAAACGAAATTTTGTATCAAAAATTTTTTGAAATGTCATAATAACATCATCATAATCATCACAAGTGACATCATAGATTTTTAGCGTCATTGACGAACTTATTTTGTGAATTTTGTCACTTAAAAATTTAAGACTTGATGGAAAAACAAAACAAGTAAGGTTTTTTGAAACTTCAAGAGGAGAGCAATTTAGGAAATCATATTTCAGATTTTATTTTTGATGCAGTCCGATACCACACCCCGGACACTGCATACAACGGTCGTGAAATGACATTTCTAAAAAACAAATGACTGAGAAAACAACATCACTACGAAATCCTATACGTTCAAGAACCAAACTGTAACCAATCTGCATCAATCTGAGTGACGAGGGGGTGAGGTTGCAATCTAGAGAGCGGCAGGGAATGTCCGTACTGTATGTTAGTACTAATATATTTACCTTGCCGATACCCTCGGAACAAAATATTACTTTATCCCCTTGTTACCTATATAACTATTTCGAGTGTCGTTGGTTAGTTCCTCAAGGAATTACCATCTACCTCCTTATTGTGTTTTTCATTAACATTTCATCATCATATCAGCCGAAAAACGTCCACTGCTGGATCAAGGCCTCCCCCAAGGATTTCCACGACGGTCGGTCCTGCGCTGCCCGTATCCATCGGCTTCCCGCGATCTCCACCAGGTAGTCGGTCTACCGCGTGAGAGGCCTGCCTACGCTACGCTTTTCGGTGTGCAGTCGCCACTCGAGAACTTTACTGCCCCAACGGCCATCTATTCTACGAGCCATGTGCCCTGCCCACTGCTACTTCAATTTAGCGATTCTGTGAGCCATGTCTGTTACTTTGGTTCTCCTGCGGATCTCCTCGTTTCTGATTCGATCACGCAGAGAAACTCCAACTTTGGGTGACATTGAGCCTTCTTATGAGGCCCATAGTAAGCGACCATGTCTCATTTCCGTAAGTCATCACTGGCAACACACATTGGTCAAAGACCTTAGCCTTAAGACAATTGGGTATGCTAAATTTTTTATAAGCCATGAAAATAAAAAAACCATTTCGAGATATTTTTATTTAAAGCCATATTTTTTCATTTTCCACTCGAAAAAGTAAAAGATTGCGTAAAAAAATCGGAAAAGGACAATAACCTTCATTTGACCCCTATGACGTCACGAGTTTACAATAAAACCTTATTTCACCACTGAACGGAACGTGCACTCTTACTTGTCATATCAATTACGGACCTTGCATTTGAGGACGAGCTTTCGTCGAGCACTGAAAAAGGCACTATTTATTTATCATCCACCAAAAACTACGTTTGAAACAATCAAATATTATTAGAACGTCATTCAAATTAAATACTTAAATGGGTAAGATATTCATTAGAGGTCCAATTTTTATTGTGGTTCTAAAAAACATTTAAACTCTGAAGGCCTTGTCCATACATAGATTATGATGTTTGATGACAAGTAAATTTTGACTTTGACGTTTCGTTGTTGGCTTTGTGATAGTTTCGTTTCGGAAAAGGCAAAGGTTACTAAGACCATACAGCCAGGTCTGACGTATTTAGGCTTCCTTAGCTGTTGGATTTGTAATGCTAGTGCCGGTGCAATGAAAAAACAACAAAATAAAACTACGAATGCGTCTACCACAAATCCCGCCAAAAAACCTTTGGGAATGATTGACTTGAGTGACTTGACAGTTGACGTCAAGGCCTATTCATTTCATCGTCATAGAAATAGGGCTGTTCGTTTCATAGTAATGTTAACCGATGACGTCATCAAGGTTTCAAAATTTAAAAAAATATTTAAAAATATCTAGAGGCTTAAAAAATGAAATATTCAAATTAGTTTTTCAAAATGGTCTAAACCATCAGAAAAAAAATTAAAAAAAATACATTTTTTTTTAGCATACCCAATTAACATTTATATTTTGAAAAATTTGAGGCACAAAAAATTGGTCAGCAATTTTCAGCAATAAAACATAGTCACCTAAGCTTCCGGTAGCGCAGTAATAAAGCTAAACGATAATTTTCGTTTGATATACAGAGTGTTTTTTTATCACCGAGCAAGCCGTTAAGGCTGGGAGCTACTCATGAAACTGAACAACTTTTCTCAAGAAACCCATACTGAAATCGCAAAAAAAGTTGGCTCTCCATACAATGTTGGCTAATCGGAATGATCGATGTCTATGAAGTCTAAAAAAAATTGCAAATTTATTTTTTGTTTCTCGGGGAAAGTTGTTCAGTTTCATGAGTAGAGCCCACCCTTAACGGCTTGCTCGGTGTTAAAAAAAACCTTCCAAGTGCGAATCGGACTTGCGCATGAAGGGTTCCGCACCATTATCTATAATAAATGACGTATTAAAAAAAACTACTTACTATATCTCGTTCAAACCAATTTTCGGTGGAATTTTGCAAGGTACATCGCATATTTTTTTTAGTTTTATCATTCTCTTATTTTAGAAGTTACAGGGGGTGGGCACACTTTTTACCACTTTGGAAGTATCTCTCGAGCAAACTATTCAGTTTAGAAAAAAATGATGTGAGAAAACTTAGTATCATTTTTGAAGACCTATCCATAAATACCCCACACGTATGGGTTTGATGAAAAAAAAAATTTGAGTTTCAGTTCTAAGTATGGGGAACCCCCAAAATTTTTTGTTTTCTTTTTCTATTTTTGTGTGAAAATCTTAATGCGGTTCACATAATACATCTACTTACCAAGTTTCAACAGAATAGTTCTTATAGTTTCGGAAAAAATGGCTATGTCATGTGACGGACATGACGAATCCATAAGGGTTCCGTTTTTTTCTATTTGGCTACGGAACCCTAAAAAACACCCTGTATAAATATAAATATAGATAATTCAAAACTTTCTCGCAATTTCGTGAAGCCCAGGTGAGTTCGTGTTCCCAACAATTTCATAAGAAGTTCTACTTTACGAGCACTTTTGCTCTGAAACATCTGCTGTAACATTTACACCTTGTTTAATTAATTAAAATAAGTTATATTGACAGTAGTATTAAAGAAGTCGTTAAATTTCCTCGTCCGTTAAGTGAAATTGTGTCAGGAGAATTAAAAATCTTTTAAAATGAATATTTGGGATTCCTCTGAAAATTGCAGTCGCAAAAAGATTGATGTTACTATACCTTATATCAACCAAAAAAAAGCAAAAGGTTAACAAAAGTATTATGGAACTGACATTTGCAACTGTCAAATCCCTACCAATTCTGTTTACATTGTGGTCTTTTTTGATTGATTTAAGGTATATGTACTTAAAAAGCGTCGGTGGCTCAACCGGTAACGACTCGGTCCATCTAACCAGAGGTACCGGGTTCAAATCTGGATGGCCAATGTACCAATGAATTTTTCAAAAAAACTTACGTACATACTTACCGATTGCTTTAACGGTGAAGGAAAACATCGTGAGGAAACCTGCACACGCCTGCGAAGAAACTCGAAGGTTGTGTGTGAAGTCGACCAACCCGCACTGGGCCCGCGTGGTCGACTAAGGCCTAATCGCCCTGATTCAGGGTAGGCTCGAACCCCTCGGTGGGGACGTATATGAACTGTAATGATATGTACTTATACCAGTTTAGTACTTCTTGACCTTTAGTTAAGAACTGAGACATGGTTATGAGACGAAAATTATGTCAAACGTCCGTGTCATACCTACTCCTCTGAAGATTGGAGGCTCTACACTCGAAGTTGTTACCGAGTATGTGTACTTGGGACAAACAGTCCAGTTAGGTAGGTCCAACTTCGATAAAGAGATTAATCGTAGAATCCAACTCGGCTGGGCAGCGTTCGGAAAGCTTCGCAATAACTTTACGTCCCAGATACTGCAGTGTCTTAATACCAAGGTCTTCGACCAGTGTGTTTTGCCAGTGATGACATACGGAACTGAGACATGGACGCTTACCATGGGCCTCATAGGGAGGCTCAAAGTCACCAAAATGGCAATGTAGCGAGCTATGCTCGGAATTTACCTAAGCGATCTAATCAGAAATAAGGGAGATCCTCAGGAGAACTAAAGTAACCGACATAGCTCACAGAATTGCTAAACTGAAGTGGCAGTGGGCAGGGCACATAGCTCGTAGAACACATGGCCGTTGGTGCAGTAAAGTTCTCGAGTGGTGAGTCTACGAGCTGTGTGCCTCTCTCCCTGCTACTTAATTAAATTCAGCGATTCTGTGCGCTATGTCTGTTAACATAATTCTACTAGGGATCTCTTTATATCTGATTCGATTTGTCAGGGAATCTCCGAGCTCAGCTCGCTCTATAGTCTATCTATTGGATAACATCAAAACCCATGGCATTTGCTTATCTGACATCTTAATTTTAATCGAAACGTTCCTTTTATCATGAATCTGAGGATTGACGGTGAAATTAGCTCAGTTTTTTCTTACCAAAATTTTTAATATCTTAATTACACAAAGAGACAGTCATGAATTATTTCACAAACATAAAATTCTGCTACCTTAAAATTCAATTTTGCAAATTAACGCAAAGATGTTTATCAAGAAACGTTTATTATGACGTAATAAAAATCCAACTGAGTGTTAAAGTGGGGGCAGACTGCGTTAAAAATATCTTTGCGAGCTGAAAGTAATTACTGAGAAAAGTAAGGGTTTTTTCGTTTTCATTATTTTTCATCCACACTTTTTTGTTTTCACATTTATGTTTTATTCTATTTCTTATTATTTTGTAAAAAGACTCATCGCATTGTTTTTAAACTAATTTTAACAGCAGTTGTAAACAACTTACAATTTTCGATTCACTTTGATTTAAAAATCAAATCAACTATGACCAAAAAGCGTCTGTAGCTGTCTGGGAGGTCGTGGTTCGAACCTGCCACGAACCAATGTGATTTGGAATATAGATTTTATATGTACGTTTATCCGACGCTCTTACGGTGAAGGAAAACATCGTGAGGAAACCTGTACACGCCTGCAAAGAAACTCGCAGGTTGTGTGTGAAGTCGACCAACCCATACTGGGCCCGCGTGGTCGACTAAGGCCCGATCGCCCTAATTCAGGGTAGGCTCGAGCCCCTCGGTGGGGACGTATATGAGTTGATATGATGATAACCAAAAAACATTACGTTTCAGTTTCACAGCAGTCTCAAACAATCCACAATATTTATTTTGATTTTTAAACGATGATCAAAAGAGAATTCCCCAATTCCACAATTTTTTCTTATAAAACTTCCTTTGTCATACAAGCTCCCTCACTAGTTGTTCATCCTGCTCTCATACATCCAAGAACTGAAGTTAGTGAAATACTGATATGACACTGATGACAGAATGCAAGCATTTTGATTGGTTAGTGAGGGCTCCAAAAAATTGCTATATACTTAATATTCAGAACGCCTAATCTATAGATGTTATCAAGTCTTTGACTATGACTCAATATCTACTTCCCTTGCAGAGCCAACGACTGAAATTATTGGCGGTCCGGACCTCTACATCGACAGGGGGAGCACTATCAACTTGACGTGTGTGGTGCTGTACTCGCCAGAACCACCAGCTTATATATTTTGGAATCATAATGATGCGGTAAGCACTATAATCTTTCATCTACTTTTAAGAATTACACTTATCTTACTACTACAACAAGAACAATCCGCTGGTAAGCGATCAAAAAACCTTCCGAAAGTCAGACGAGACGATAGTACATGAAGAGTCCAAAAAAACCAGGAGACCTAGTCTGCGGACCCAACATCGTCTACGAAACTAAAGCTGCCAGATTGAGGTGGCTTGGTCACTTGGAAAGGATGGGAGAGAATCGCGCCGTCGAAAGAGCGTATGTGGAGCGACCGAGCGGGAAACGCCCGGTTCCACAACTCGGATACCGCTGGAAATATGAAGTCGAAAAAGACCTGAACGCCCTCTTAATAGCTACCTGGCAAAAAGTGGTGCAGGATCGTAACGGATGGCGTCAAAACGTATCGGAGGCCAAGATCCCCTTTGGGTCGCTTAGCCTACGCAGTAAGTAAGTAAGTTCTACTACAAACGTATGAGGGACAGATTTAGTAGGGTAAATAAAATGGACTATGATTTATTTATTTTTATTAGTTTGAGTGCGTTTGACTATATCCTCAAATTGTAGGAATCGGGAAACACAGACGCAGGCAAGGATTTCCACTCCATTGCTGTCCGCATAATAAATGAGGGAGCGTAACGCTTCGTGCGTATAGGCTGAATATCAACAACAAAGGGGTGGAACCTCCCACTGCGTCTCGTAGACCGAAGGTGGAATGGAGCTGGGGAATGAGATAATACATTAAAGTCTTGTACGTACCTCCTTCAATAATGCTACGGGTTGATGGTCGTTAGAAGAGATCCACTCGTATTAGAAGGCTCAACAGGAAATTTCCTTTTATTATTCTCTTTGGGTACATCATATTATCAAAAAACGCCCGGGTAAGTCATTTGGGTCTATTGCCTGGAGTAATGAAGTCCTGGTTGATAGAGATGAAGCTTTTGTGGACTGTTTGTTGTTGGATGATCTACTAACCAGATGATTTCACCTAGCCACAGTATTACCATATAATATCGTAATACTATGGCCTAGCTGACGCGGAAAGCATATCAATAGCTGTAAACACACCTGTGCGCAAAGACATTTCATTAACCTGTATTTTCTGACATATCTACCGTGATAGTACCAAGAAAAGAAATAGGTTGATCTACTTATATCTGTGTAAAGAAATGAGATAGACTTAGCCTTGGTGGCTGGTGTCAGAAAGATATATGTTCATGACGCTTGCCTCTGCGCTCAAGTGTAATAAGTCGACGCATTGGAAACTTTGGTCGCAGGGATCTCGATTTTTTTCAGCAATTACAAAACATACGGAAGTGATATTTTGTAACCTGATTCTTCATTTCAATGACTTCATTTTGTCAGTTGCTGAAACACGATACGTTCACTTTTGTAACAGAAAAAAATATATCGAAGAAATCTCTTTTAAAACAGAGATTTGCATTCTACAGTCAAACCAGACCGATAAGTACCTCCAAATTTTCTTAGTTGATTAGTCTAAATACACACTTCAATATGTCAGTTGGATTTTTAAAAATTAATTGTAGTTTATAATTGAAAAGAAAAAACATTGAAAAAGTGCAAAAGTGTGGTTATTTTATTTACTCTTCTTAACACGTATAGAAAAAGACAGAGACAACTGATCCAATCAATACCTCGCCATAACAACCAACGTCAGCCAGATACCTGCTTTGTGGAGCTGATTTTCCACGAGCTAATCGACCATTTATTTCTAAACAGATCATAAGTTACGACTCGCCTCGCGGCGGCGTCTCTGTGGTCACCGAGAAGGGAGAGACCACCACTTCATTCCTGCTCATCCAGCAGGCCAGGCCGTCGGACTCGGGCACCTACCAGTGTAACCCGAGCAACGCCCAGTCGAAGAGCATCGTGGTTCATGTGCTTAATGGTGAGTTCTGATGAAATCTAATATCATAAAACGATAGTATTTGTGTCATTTTGCTACCCAATGCATGTGGCGAGCTCGTATTTAGTTACAAGTTGTTCTTTGTCTACCCCCAGATGACTAACACCAACATTAGCTAAAAATAATAAGTCGCTGAGCACAAAACGATGAAAATGAAGAATAGGTTGTGTAGTGGCACTTTTAGCACCTTATGCTATCTGTGACAACGAAAAAAATTTCGCAAAATTTTATAAACAAACGACAGTGTCTAATTCTTTGTTTTTGTTGTTTAAAATTTTCGCTAAAGTATGGTACTCAGCGATGAGCAGTTGGGGAAAATAAAAAAAAAAACACTTTTCTGCAAAAATGGAATGGAAAAAGCAAGTTTCACTACTCTTTGTTTATGAATCTGAGTTTATGATAATAGTAGAATTACATACGTTACAGTAAACGTATGTAATTCTACTATTATCATAAATGCGAAAGTTTGTAAGAATGCATGGATGTATGTTTGTTACTCTTTCACGCAAAAACTGCGAACGGATCTTGCTGCAATTTGATAGGTAGATAGATTAGGACCTGGATTAACACATAGGCTACTTTTTTCAACGCTCGCGAGCCGCTTGCAGCTCAGGCACTGCGCACCCTCGAAAAGTCACAGAAACGTTGTCCACGCGGATGAAGCCGCGGGAAACAGCTAGTATCGTGTACTTATGACTGACCAGTTGGTCCAGTGGAAGCTCTGCTATCTGCTGTGCCGTGGGTCGTGGGTTTGATCCCCACCAGGGGCAAACGTTCGTGTGACAAACGGAATTGTTTGTTATGTGTCTGGGTGTTAAATATCTATATGTACCGTGTATGTATTTAGACGTGTATAAGTATGAAAAAGTATATCAGTCTCTGGTTCCCATAGTACAGGAAATTCTATTTTCGGGCCAGATGAGCGTGTGTAATTTGTCCCTTAATTTTTATTTTTTTACTAGCTTTTGCTAGCGGCTTTTCTCGCGTGAACATAGTTTCTATGACTGCCTTCGAGGGTGCGCAGTACGAGAGCTGCAAGCGGCTCGCGAGCGTGGACAAAAGTAGCCTATATGTCAATCCAGGTCCTAATCTGTCAACCTACCAAATTTTATTCAGATCCATTTATCTGTTGTGGCGTGAAAGAGTAACAAACATCTCATCATTACAGCTCATATACGTCCCCACCGAGGGGCTCGAGCCTACCCTGAATCAGGGCGACTAGGCCTTAGTCGACCACGCGAGCCCAGTGCGGGTTGGTCGACTTCACACACAACCTTCGAGTTTCTTCGCAGGCGTGTGCAGGTTTCCTCACGATGTTTTCCTTCACCTTCAACAAACATCTATACATCCGTAAATACAAACTTTCGCGTTAATAATATTAGTAAAGATATATTTCCTTAAGTTGTAATATGAAAGAAGAATTTTTCGGGAACAAAATAATGACTTTTACTAAGAGATTTATAAATACAGAGGTAGTTTCAAACGTTATACAACATCGCCTCCAGACGGCATCGATAATGGAATCCACTGCCATAGTTATTTCGTAGAAATTTTCGTGTTTACGCGGCCGGCCACCCCGCCCCCCATCACGCGACTTGTGCCTACTTTCGTAAAAGTAAAAATACAGATTCCAATTCCTTGCAGTAAATAAAAAACAGGCAAGAATATTTTTTAAATTATCAAGTTAGTATGAAAATTCACAGGTAACAACCAAACTATAACGTTATATGTTGCTCGAGTTACCATATAGTAACTTGAGCAACATGGTGCGCCTAAAAAAACTCTTAATAAATTGTACAGGCACTATCTGCATACTTTCTCGCGAAGTTTATTAGTGTAAGACAATAATAATAATAATGCGTATCAAAATCTCAATCTCGATTTTTTTCCATCAAAATAACTTCACTCCTTCGTCGCTCGAAAGTAAAAAAGACATCAATGCGAGCAACATGCTACGATTAACAAATTAGCCTTAATGAAAACATTCACGCAAGTTATATACTAAAAAAACAGTAATAGAAAAGACATCCACGCGAGTAACATAAAAAAAGTATTAAAACAGTCATAGATAAGATAAGGCATTCACGTAAGCATCCATGCTACGACTACAAAATACACAATAGAAAGATGTCCACGCGAGTTACATGCTACGATTAACAAAACAGTTACATGATAGACATTAACGTGAGCACCATGCGATGACCCCAGATGAGAAAAATAACACTAAGGTGGGATGTGGAAGTGGTCTGAAAAAATTGTCAGGTGTCATGATAATTGCAACCCCTTTACGTATTATCAGAACCCACCCAAAATGCGCGATAAATATTCGCTCGTGGAATTGCGGACAACACTAGTCTTAGGAATGAATAAATGCAAATATAAAATATCATTTTTATCGTATAAAATGATAATTATGGCTACGATAGCATCTTGATAAAATATTTCAGCTACAGCTCATTTGACTCTGTCTAAGCTACTTATTCAAAAAAGACTGAGAAAAGAAATATTGCTACTTTAAAATTCAATACGAATGACTCTCACAAAATCTAGTAGTAATTTAAATCCGCCATCATTTAAACCCCTGACAGCGTTATTCGTAAAAAGCATCCCAATCTTCTTGATAAACGACCTCCGTGAGATAGCGGAAAGGAAATACATTTTTAAAAATACCTACTGTTACTCGGTGAAGAATAAAAGTGGCTCAACAAAGCGTAAAGGCATGCTTTTTTAGGAGGTTCTCTAGTATAAGCTTTTTAAATGTTACTCAAGAAACCACTTATTCCTAGTATGTTTCGTGTTGATGTCATTCATATATATTCGGCTAGGATTTTTGTTACGCTACACAAAAACATTAAATACGATGTCAAAACACTACATTTAGAACTTAACAAACTTAATTACGAAACAATTTAAACACTACAATCTGCTTCACCTTCTTTTCTGGAGGTTTCTTCCCTTGAAACTGTCCTCAAGGAACACATCTATATAAAATTGGTCAACCAGCTGATCGATTTGTATGAAAAGTATTTTTTTTGCAAATTCTAAAAGTTGTAGAACATAAGTTGTTCAGTTTCATGAGTAGAAGCCCTACTAAAAAGGGCGTTGTCGACCAAAACAACACCTTACATAGATGAAAAAATGAAATTAAAGCAAACGTTTGACTTCAGAACCCTAAAAATTGTGGATAAAGGCCATTATCATTAAAACGGCGACGATAAATCAAATGAATAAAACCGTTGCGCTCGGTGCGTTAATTTTTTTTATTAGCTACAACAATAATTGTAATTAAGCCGACGCTGTCGTCAGATAACATAAATCTCTTTTAAATGTCGTATACTGCTTTAATGAAAATAGATTTTAGAAAATAAAGGTTAAGTTCAGATTTGTAGAAAATATAGTAACTGTTTTTGTTCTCGTATTTGCAAAGATTTAATCATCTTCATAAATTTCAAACCTTCTTTTGCTTCATCTACTGCCAACATCTTCTTTTTCTCTTCTTGATATGAGATGCCATTAAACATCTCCTGAACTTGTTGTCATCAAATTTATTACCCAAACTATCAGATAGCCACTCCCCTGGCGCGCCATTTTGGCAGATTATGCGGATCTGTGTTTGTCCAATAGTAGGCGCGGCGGGAATTTGACGCTTATGTGAAACGCCTAAATCTGGTCAGATCCCTTTACGCGGGAAGCGACTCACTTCCTACCTGAGTATGGAGCGAAAACTATCGCTGCGTTGTTCTATCGTTTGCTAAAGCTCCTTGATAAGACAAGGATAGAGTTAGGAATGAGTGCAAAGCCAACGGTGAATGATTTTCGATAGAAATCTCCTTCGAATCAGTCAGTGCTTTCAAGTGCGCCCGGGCGGTGCGCGTACCTGTTTTTAAAGTGATTGTTTAGTGATTGTTTTGTTGTTTTGCATAGAAAAACTCGGTGTTGTTGAAATTCCCAATAAACTGGGTAAGCAATACAATGTTATTATATTATCTATTGTTATTGTAGCATTCACAGTTCACGTTTTTTTACGTTCAAGTGCAATACCTACTAATACCTACTTACCCTATCTTTGGCCGAGACTGTTGAATTATATTTCACAAAGTTTAATACACAAATATTTTAGTCAGATAGTCAGTTTATGACGATTTCACCGTTATAAGTTTTATATATAGTGTCCATACAAAGATATTGAGAAATAATTGTTTTTGTAACCCTTGACAATAATGGCGACCACCCACAAAAAGCCCCCACAGTTGAAGCAAGATGGCGCCGCTGGCAGCGCCAGCTGATTCGTCCTCGCCGCGGACCAGATTTCGGCATTTGCCAGGGGAGTCGTTAACTGCCGTGTTGTAACTAGTTTACCAACATCCTCTGTCTTCACTCCTTTATACGCGATGACATTGAACTTCTGCTCAAATCATTGTACGAAGTTCACTTAGCTTTCGTCTTTAATTTTGTTTCTCTGTATTTTATTTCATCAATTTTATTTCTCTAAAACTATTAGGTAACTACCGTATTGCAACAAGTATACCAACATTCTCTATCTTCTTTTCGAACCTTGACACGAGATGAAATTGAACTTCTCCTGAAGTTGTTGTACTCGTATGAAGTCCAGTTAACCTTTCACCTTTCATCTTGTGCTGTATTTCATTTCATCTATTTTATTTCCCTAAACTATCAGGTAGTTGCCTGCCGTGTGTTGTCTTTTATTTTTAATTATAATACCTCTAAATTCATTTTTTTATGAAATGGTATTGTTGAGAACAGTTTTAATTTTTGCCAAAGAAGCAAACTCGATTTTTCCTTTGTCAGGTGAATATCCCGCGGCGATGCAGCGCGGCGGGCAAGCGTTCGCGCCGATGACTCCTGCACATTGCTTCGTGCTTGCATTTTGCCTCTTCTTTGTGCTGTCCTGACAACGAGAGATGTAAATTTTAAAATTAATAGAAACATTTTAATCGTAATGATAGTGTTTAAATTTATATTCTCAGGGGATGATTGTTTATAATATTTTAGATCGTCATTTTAATTCTGTTTTTAAATGATTTGTTTTTAAACCTTATGGCAGTTGTAGGTAACGAAATTATGTGTATTATATTTGTATTAAAATTCAAAATTTCCCTGATTGACTGTAAAATACTTTAATGTAGAGTCTCTGTTTCTCTTATTAATTAGTTTTAATTTAAAATGAATGTAAATTTAAACAGATCAAAAAAAGAAAATATTCACTATTTTATAGTGTGGGTTGTGTTTTGTATCATAATGAAATGATAATTAAAATCCTGAGCAAGTAGATAAATGCTTGTTTCATACAGTATTTGTATATATTGTGATTATATAGTTAAGAAAAATCAAGCTTTTGTTTGAAAGCTCTTATTAGATGGCCACGGAAAATTGATTTGTATTACTTGACAAAAATAATTAGGTATTAGTTCTTCCTCCCCAGAAAATTTGTTTAAAGTATTACAGCCAAGGCATCGAAAATGTTCAATATTATTTGATATTCTAATTGAAAAGTAGCGTTGAATATTTTAGAGAAACCAAGATATTATATAGTTTGACAAGAAATCATAAGAAATGTATAAACAGCTGACAATACTATATTAAAACACAGTGTTTAGATTGACATTGTAAATATTAAAAAAATATTACTATATTGATATACGAATGATTCTATTTAGATTATCTGTACTTCTTAAGAGATGTACATTACTGTAATTAAGTTATTAGATAAAGTTGTATTTATTGTTGTAAGTCGATGTAAATATGTTAGAGACCTAAATCTACAGGTATCGATAATTTGTATATAGAAAATACTTACAGTGCTTTTTACTTTTAAATTCGTTTTTTACGACAGATTAGGTAGAAAATTCTTCATTTTGTATCTACTAATTTTATTGTTTACATGCATAGGCTTTTAAAAAAATAAATATGGTGTTTTATTACTAATGTTTTCTTTTTATCTTATCAACGTTAGTTATCTAAGATGTATGTTTAAGATTGTTAGCAAACCAAAAGATACCTGGGAAAGTAGATCTCTCTGTAATATTACATATTTTATAAGGTAGCTGTAATATATATTAAATTATGTATTTAGGAATGTCGAATTTTACAGGATAGTTAGAAGTTAATCTTGTTTTAAAATATTAATACGCCGTTTAACAAGGATTTGTCATTGAAAAATATTTTGTAGTAGATATTATATTTTTTACTTTTGCGTTTATCATTATCAATTGTAATGGCGTAGCATTTAAAGTCAAAAATAACAGCTTTTTATCAACTTAAATAACTTAAGGCTGGCTGTTGGAATTTATCTCTGTCTCACTTTCATTTTGTGGCACAATCAACCGTGCAATCCAAGGGACGGTGTTTGCCTGGTGTTGCACTTAGCATTAAAGCATTTAGATTCCAAGTTTCCATAAGAATTCATTGGTACATTGACCTTGGTTTTGAACACGGAGTCCAAAACTCCTGGTGTCACAGCTATCCGGAAGACCCGTACGGGTTTTCGGAGCGAAGACACATGTGAGGCGCTAGAGTTTCACAGCAACGCGGATTCCTCCCGTATGAAATATGCACCTCGACTCCCGTATGTACTAGCTAGTCCATCTATCCCAGGCTAGCGTCTCGCTGCAAATTCATCGATTCACAACTATCCGAGTGCTACGTATGCGGGCGGCCCCGTATGGCCCTTAGGGGTATTCAGGACCGCTGTGAAACCAACCTTAGAGGACTAAGTTACTAATGTGAAGTCACCGACGCATCTTTAGTTAGTATATGATGAAGAGATGAGAATAATGATTGTTGAAAATCACGATTGTTTGATAATATAATTTGGCGTTATTTAATTTATTATTATTATTATAACAGCTCATATACGTCCCCACCGAGTGGCTCGAGCCTACCCTGAATCAGAGCGATTAGGCCTTAGTCGACCACGCGGGCCCAGTGCGGGTTGGTCGACTTCACACACAACCTTCGAGTTTCTTCGCAGGCGTGTGCAGGTTTCCTCACGATGTTTTTCCTTCACAGTTAAAGCAATCGGTAAGTATATGTGCGTAAGTTTTTGAAAAACTCATTGGTACATTGGCCGTCCAGATTTGAACCCGGTACATCTGGTTAGATGGACCGAGTCGTTACCGGTTGAGCCACCGACGCTTCGTTATTTAATATTGATTTTAAAAAGAAACAAGTAGTACCCCGTCCTTTTGTTTAAAATATTTATTAAATTTGAAAATTAAATAAAAACTTAATAAAAGCAGATCGAGTCGTAAAACGACTAATACTATTTTTATTCCAATTTGACTTCATATATCATAATATGCAGATTTACTCTAGAATGATTTCCTATGGCGGAACTGGAAATATATTTTTACGAAGTATTTGCATCAACTTTAAGAATCGTTACTCAAAACCAACAGTGTATCTGATAAAATGTGCTTATTTATAGTTAAAAAAAGAATTTTAGATAAAACCTGCAACATGTAAATAGATTCACATACCTCTGTATTACTTAAAAAACTGTCCGAAAGTTTCGCTCATCTCAAGTGTATCTAAAATAAAACTTTGAAAAAGAACTACTGTACTAGATCTATGTATTTCATTTGATGGTGATTCTACTTGAATTAGGTAGGATAAAACAGATCTCGATTAAAAAATATAACCAGTTATCATTATGTCAAAGGTTTATTATTGTATACAAGTAAAAGGAAATAAGAAAACTTGTTGTATGTATCAATGACGATATAAATTACGTGTAATAAACATTATAAAGAAACAATAAAATTTTAAAATACAGTTGCGTTTTCTTTGTAAGAATCTCACGAAGGAGACTTTATGTCTTACGTAGAGAAAAGTTTCTCCATTTGCAAGCTACTTTGTTTCGCAAGAGCGAGAGAAAAGCGACGTAATGATAATTTCTTAAAGAAAAATGAGAAGGAAAATGTGATGCAAATTGGGGGTGACGAAGTTTTTTTTTTTTAAATAAATTCTCAAAGTACCCACCTACGCTTTTCTTGTTACGCGTAAAACACGGTACCACGAAATACTTTTGGTTTTAAGGGTATTTGCCAAAAGGAAATTCTTATATAATCTCACAGAAGAATGAAGGGTTTAGGAAGCAAAATACTACTAGGTAAAATGACTAAGTATAAAAACGACGACTTTCAGAAAACACAATTGTCATTAGAGGAGATTAATTCAGCGATGACATTCTCTTTGACCCTAACTTTCTTCCAATAAATGTGTAACTGTTACCAGTTATTATCACCGCTCGTCCTCCGGCTCCGTCGCATACGTGTTGAGCATAATAACATCATCGCTGCCATCATCGACATTCAACCTTAATTACTTGCCGCAGCATTTTTTTACAGCCAAGCTATTGTAAGTCAGGGATACGGGGAAACGCAATACTCGTATGAGTAATGTTATCAATTTTGGGCAGTATCAATTGGTGTAAGTCCCGTCAACTGGGACTTCTACTCATCATACTGAACAACTTTTGTTCTACGACTTTGCTGAAATCGCAAATAAAAATATTTATTCTTCATACAAATCAATCTCAGCTGATCTACCAATTTTGTGCATTTTTTTTAGTATGGAGGGTCCGTACAATTTTTTTTTTGAGAATAGACTTGGGAAAAGTTGTTCAGTATGATAAGTAGAACCCTCAGTTAACGGGTCCTACACCATTTTTTACACCCTGTATATGGTCTCGTTGATCACCCTTACGGTGTACGGGACTCTTAAAAAATGCTAACTTAGTTTATAGAATAGTGAACAAAATGTTTAAACCTACTAATTGAGGAAAGTTAAAGGTGAGGTAAGTTACTAATAGTAGCGATAGAAACAAAGTCATAATGATTTTCATATCAGATAGCACCATCATCTCAACAACGTAATAATAAATCAGCAAACGAAAGAAAACGAGATCACGAAAAACAACAAATTTCTTGGATGAAAAACAACCTCGGGCGTCCCTACAGTCGTATGAATATCTAATCCACCGAATGCAGATGAAAGATGCTTGCCCTAATTCGTGAAGACTTGTATTTACAAAGAAGATCGATCACGGTATTTGAGGAAAAAAGCTTTAGTAACATGCCGTTGGAGAGAGGATATTATGGAGATGAATTTAGTGCATATGTCGGCGGCAGTTCATAAAAATCTGACAAATTGCGATCTGCCCAAAATTCCCAGGCAAATCGTGAAAAACACAGGTATTTAATAGCTTAGCTCCGAAAAATACTAATGGTTAGTTCGTTTAGCATGCCTAGTGCTAGTATAGAAAAGAGCCTGTCGACTAAGTATTTTTCAAATGCGATGAAATGCCTGGCTTTTCACAATTTTTCTGAAAATATCTCGGCAGATCGTGATATGCCGAATTTTTGAGATCTGCCGCCGACACATACAGGGTCTTAACAAAAGTATGCACTTTTTTAACTGGAGCTTGTACTCATGAAACTGAACAACTTTTCTGAAGAAACCTATGGTTAATTCGCATTTGTTTTTTTTTTAATAAAAATATAACATTGTGCGGTAAACGCCAGAATAGGTATCATTGCGGCCCGGCGCGGTCATTGAACTTTGGCCTTTTACTGTCAAGTTCATAATAAACCTGGGAGTTTCTGATTCTGGGAGATTCTGAGCAGTTTGATAATTTAATTAAAAAAAATTGCGAATGGCCATGGGT
This sequence comes from Coleophora flavipennella, assembly GCA_947284805.1. Classification (NCBI taxonomy): domain Eukaryota; kingdom Metazoa; phylum Arthropoda; class Insecta; order Lepidoptera; family Coleophoridae; genus Coleophora; species Coleophora flavipennella. The sequence goes on along the minus strand of OX369264.1, from coordinate 13,147,775 downwards.
TTCTTGGGGAAAGTTATTCAGTTTCATGAGAACAAGCTCCATTTAAAAAAATGCATACCTTTGATAAGACCCTTAAAAGATGTTAATAAAAAACAATTCTGCAAAAATCTTCTCATCGAACTAAATAAATTTCTCAAAGAATCCCATTTGAGTAGAATTAAAAGGTACTTACATAGTTACTACTACTAAGTAGTATTCAAATTAGATTTAACTTTTTTCTGGTTTTTTTTTGTATTTTTGTATTCAACCGTACTGTACTTTAATCATCATATCAGCCGAAGGACGTCCACTGCTGGAATTAAGTCAAGGATAAGGATAAGAACATAAGGATTTCCAGGACGATAAGGAAAAGCACATAAGGATTTCCACGACGACCGGTTCTGCGCTGCCAGCATCCAGTGGCTTCCCGCGACCCTCAACAGGTCATCGGTCCACAGAGTGGGAGTCCTGTCTACGATACGTTTTCCGGTGCGCGGTCGCTACTCGAGAACGTTGATACTGTAATAAATGTACTTCAATTATGTATGTATTTAATTTGTAATTTAACAAATCATTTTAACTAAGGCGAATAATTAGATAAGATAAATAAAGTAACGTATATAGCACAGGACAGAAAAAAAATCATTGAGTAGATACGTGATACAAAAGTTTTATTTTTAGTACTATATACACAAATCGATCAGCCGCAAACAACCAATTCTGTGTTTTAAAAGTAAAACTTCTTTACGCACGCTTGACTTGGGTAGTAAGCTGGTATAGATGCGTAACGGGAGCGTTACGGAAGTGTGTTCGGGCGAGGCGAACGGAAGTTGAGAGGATTATATAAACTAGTGAAGATAGAAAGAGATTTATTTTTGTTTACCAACAAAATCGATTGCCAAAAGAAACAAAAGTTAAAAAAGATTTGGTCATTTTCAGACGATAATAAAACTCTTTTCATAAACTGTCTTTACCTCCGTATGACAAAAAAAGATTTCATTATTTTCTGAAGACTAAGTATTAACTTTTATACATATGGATAAAGCTAAAGAAGTTTTAATTTAGTCGTGGGGTCTAAATCACACTCGTATTTTTTTTGTGAATTCTCTATGGGTTCCTGGCGAAATTTGTTCAGTTTTAAAAGGAGAATTTATTGGCTTTTTTTTACACCCTGTACAAAAAGGCATCCATTAACAACCCATACACGTCCCCATTGCTGTAGGATGGGGTCTTTTCCAAACTCGGAAAGGTTAGGCAATATTCCACACGTGGGGGCCGAGTTCGAGTGGATGGATATTGTAGGGCACTGTCATAAGTTTTTCAAGCCGCCTTAAGGCACCTGACACTGCTTAACTACTGCCATTTAGTGATGATGTAAACAACGGCTTAACGTGCCTTGCGAAGCAAGGAAACAGTAAAATAAGCCACTAATATTTAAACCCATCCAGGTAATGACCGTGTTTCAAGTCAATTAACCTCAAGGCATTAAATGTCTTGAAAAACAATAAATAGGTGGTAAAACTTACGTTAGTAGAGAAAGTGTTTTTATATATAGTGTGAACTAAGCTATTGAAGTTGCTATTTTTTCTTCATCATCATGTCAGCCGAAAGATGTCCACTGCCGGACAAAGGCCTACCCCAAGGATTTCTACAGCGATCATTCATACACCGTCCGCATCCAGCAGCTTCTTATAACCTTCAACTGGGTCGTCGGTCCATCTATAATAGGATCTGGATCGCCTGTGTATAGTCTAGATGACCTAACATACCTACTGCAGAAAATACTTACGGCCTGTGATGCCTAAATAGCTTAGAATACCAAAATATTATCGGAAAACCTCAGTAAGTACGCCAAGGTCGAGTTAAAAAAATCCTAAAGGAATTGATTGACAGGACTTTAAAGAAATAACTTACGACTGAAAGTAAAAGACGTGGGTCTTTGCAGCAGATCTTTTGATATTTAGAATAAAGAATTTCAAAGAATTAAATTAATATATGTTTACTTAGTACAATAAACGACTAAATTAAGTGAATTAATTACAAGAGGTAATTAATTACAGAGAGTCTATGTACAGAGGCCAGCACATCAAGCTAGAGACTCGTAGTGCGATTTTGATCCTTACGTATACGGCATAAGAACAGTACAAAGTGTAAAGTGTTTGGCTTGATTCTCTGGCCTCTGTATAAAATTAAATGAACCTCAGCCTTTCGACGATTCATTGTATGTCCTTATGAATCTGGACATTTACCTAAAAAAATATAAGGATTTGATTTACGTTTATAAGTACTTCTATTAAAATAAATGTATTTATTTATTTGACAACTTATTGTACACAGAAACAGGCACAAACGTAAAAACAAGATAAAAACGTACAAAAAGTATAGCGTATTTCCATTAGAATTATAATTGGTTGGTGTCGATCACAATTTATATACCTACAGTCAGAGATTTGTTACCATAGATGGGTTATGCACTAACAAACAACATTTGAAAATCGAAGCCATTTACACACACAATGTTATAGGTAGTTCCCTTCGATTGCACCGAATGTTACTAAGAAAAGAGATGCCAATTGGCATCTTTTTTTTGCTTCACTTTTTAGACGCATGTAACCTATCTACCTCCCCTTATATATAGCATATCTCTGCCTACAGTCACTTAGGTAGTTATGCTGAGTCCTAGCCGATTTTTCAAGCCTGTGTTTTTAACAATTTTGCTACCGTTTTTTATTTTGTTTTTGTTATTCTCTGCACTGTTTTTTTATTATTTACTAGCTGTCCCGGCGCACTTCGTTCCACCTTACACTACACTGCACATCACTACACTACCCTACCCTACCCTACATTACCCTACACTAGCCTACCCTGCTCTCCAATACCCTACCCTACCCTTCACTACCATACCCTACCCTACACTACCCTAAACTACCCTACCCCACACTACACTGCATAACACCCTACCCTACCCTACACTACACTACCCTTCCCTCACTACACTACACTACCCTACCCTACCCTACCCTTACTACACTACACTTACACTACACTACCCTACCCTACTCTAAAACCAATTATTTTTTGACTGATATATATATATATATATTTTAAATTAATGAATACCATATTTTAATACTTATTATCTTATTCCTGACGAAGACATATGCAAAAACCCAAAATTGGTCCAGCCGTATATATATATATATATATTTTACGAACAAAAACTCAGTAGACTTTTACTTGTATAAATCTGTATTCATTTACAAAATCCAAGCACAAATATTGAAACTTCCGTCGACTGATCTCATCGTAGACTGAATACCAACCGCTCAGTCCGTGAGCAGCAAACCTTGAGAGAGGTAGGGGTGGGGAAGATCCCACTCCTACCCCGAGCTGAGCTGATCACCAGCGCGTGACGGCCGACAATAGTGAGCAGTGTTGCCAATATAAAATTTGATTTTTCAACTTAAACAATAAATCACGACATTCGGCCATCCGCTTCAGTGCAACCCCCGGTGCACGCTCACAAAATAGTCAGTTGGTCTTCGTCAACAATCCTAACATTCATTGAAAGTCATATTTTACAATCTCACAAATTCTTAGATTTCTTACAACAATTATGATTTGATATTAAAATCATCGAATATCACAAATTCTCATATTAAACAGTTTTGATTGGGGTAAATATATCTATTAAACTTTAGCTCATAGGAGAACCGACACTTACATTTTTTTTATTTACAATAATTAAATCACGACATTCGGTTAAGACACAAAATTAGATTTATAAAAATGTATACCTCCACAATCTACATTGTCTTTGTTATTCCACGGGCCTTCAGGAACTAATTTTTTTTAACAAGTCTTCCAGTTCTTCACAATTTAAGGCTATCTCAGATTAATTTTCTATAGTGTCATTGAAATACAATCTAAGACTGCTTCTTGAGATATCATAATCTATTAATCAAAGTAAGTTTGTCATAGACATATTCTGACCAATAATTAAAGCTGATGTAAAAAGAATTTCCGAATTTAAAACAACAGTTAGAAGATTGAAGAATTAAAAAATAGTATAAGCCACGACACGATACCAGTATACTTAATAAATATAAGTAAAAATATATAGAGCGGAACGTTTAGTTTATTTCCAAAACTTATGTATTGATAAGATGTTTTCCCGGACGATTTAGAAATAGGCCATATTAATCCTAATTGGGTCTTTGACTGCATCAAAAATAAATTATGAGATAAAATATATCTAAGTCGCTGTCTTTCTGTAATTTCAGAAAAACTTGTTCATTCTTTTTACAACATTTTCTATTACTTATTTATAACAATCACATAAATAGTACGTCAATGGTAATGAAAAATTATGACGACATAGCTTAACATTTCAAACATTTTTAGAAATAGTCTCATTTTTGACAGTTGATAAAAAGGAAGTCGGATGACTAGTAAGAAGCAGCTTCCGGAATCCGGTATTGTTAAACTAATACAAACTATTATTTAAACATTTCTTTTTTATCACTGGGTATTTTTTAATAATCTTTCGAATAAAAATGATGACGTCACCGGCCTTACTATGAGAAAAACCGTCACAGTACTAACAACGATTATGGAATGAATTCTGTTAATTTGTGGTATTAAATTACTTTTTACAGTATAGCATCGTCATGTCACCAAAGAGTTTTTTCTTTTATTTACACGCTTCATAAAAAACGGAACAATGTCAATTGTATTTTGTGTGATCTTACTGCTTTTAATAAACGTATTTTTTTTTTGCTATTTTTTAAAAAGGATCAAAAACAACTAAAGACCAATAGCAAAGTATTAGTACTAACGCCAATAGCGTTGTTGCCAAATTTCTCTAAATTACTTGAGAAACTCATATATAACTAATGTGATTTCTCAACTTGTAAAACATATTAAATTCTAATAATTAAACTAGTTACAAAATTGTCAAGGCCTTAACTAATGTCTAATTGTCATGAGTTAAAACAAACAAAAGCTTAGTTTCAGCTATACTTTTTTTATAGTGACCGCGGGTGATTTTTAGTGCAACACCTGGCAACCGGCTTCTATCATAATCATAATCATTTATTGATAAACAATGTTTACACGTCAATTTCGATTTAACCAATTACATTAAAATACAAAATAAAAATATTAAAATACTAGATGTTAACATTAAATTAAAATACTGGATTGTAACAACAGTCAGTCAATACAAAATAATAATATGTCATCATAAAATAAAAATTACTTATCAAAAGATGATGTTATTTTAAATTTAGGAATTGATTCAAACTGTAAAACGTGTGCTCGAGAAGCCAACGCTTTAACTTTGCTTTAAAGCTTGCCAGTGTGGGAGCTTCAGTGACATGAGTCGGCAGCTTGTTGTAGACTGATGGCCCCAACACATGAGTCGTCTTACCGAACTTAGCGAGTCTATCCCTTGGATAGTACGGCCAATAGTACCACACGATAAGAGATAGAGAAAGCGATAAAATAGAACAGACCTAGATGGATATGGTAAACAAAAAAAATAATGTATTAAACTCTTAGATTTGTTCAAAGCTTTCGAGGGTGTATTATGTAAATCATTGTTCAATCAATTAATAACTATATGCACACGTGGAATGTGATGTTTAAAAGTTAACAAAATGAAAGTTATCGATTTTACTAAATTACTGTGACTTATGTGGACCTCGCGTAAATTAAATCTTTTTTTGTCATGTTTACCCTCTGTTGACTAACATACAGTATAATATTTTGGGAAAATTCTGTAAACATTCAATCTATATTAGTGCTAAAAAAGCAAGGTTTTCGAATTAACTTTAATAATTAAGCTGAAACACTGAGGACTATATTACTTACTTAACAAAAAATATTATTGTTGAAGTCACAAACTATACAGAGGTAAGAGTGTATTTACATACTAGAAATTTGAATATTTTTAAGAAATAATAGTTAATATTTTAGGAAAACAAACTAAATTATGAGGAATTTACGTTCTAAATATAAATAATATTTATGTTCTTTGAAAGTGACTTCTTACATCTATTATTTAAATAAAAATTAAGTGCTGTCCCTCGGTAAACGCATCACCCGAAAACAGCTGAACTGATTTGGCAAACTTCTTTCGAACATTTGCAACAGTTCAATCAAGGCTCCTATCCAGCATAATATACTTTGAAACAAATTTTTCATTTGAGGAGAAGGGGACACAATTCACAATACTTCGTCGTAGGCAGAAACTCCACTGCCAATTTCTTTACTGACGTCCGAAAATCAATGAGGTGTTGACGTGGCTGATGTACTGTGCCCGGCCTCTTCAACCATCCAAAAAGTCGACGGAGAATCTGAGAGCTTTGACGGTATTTAGATATTTTGTCGTAACGTTGGTGACGGCGATGGAGGCCTCCGCCGCCTCCGCTGTTGAGTTCGCCCTTTCTTATCAAGATCCTCCATTACCTCGGAGAGATTAAAAAAAAGCATTAGACGCTTGTTAAATTATTATACAAGTAAGAAATGTGGCAATTGCAGGTATGTTGCCATTTCTGCCGAGGCATAATATAGGTATGGTGCTTCTCTCAAACAAACAAACAAATAAATTAGAATAATAATAAGAAACTGAAAAACCGCAATTACCTCAGAAAACAGTTAAAGACATCGGAAATCTGCCTGCATTTTTAAGGAAAACAAAGACCAGCCTATATTGGACGTTGTCTGTAACTACTAAGCAGTAATAGTGTACGTTTGACAACGTAATTCAGATTCCGATTCAATTAACCAGGATATAATGGGTTTCGCTTTGCGTATTTTCTTATCTTTCTCAATAACGACGGTATCTTCACGTATGCTCTAAAATAATCATTTATAACCAGGGGTTACTAGAATCATGATTGTTAATCTGTTCGTTTTGGACACGCTTGGCCTTGAGTTTTGAAATACTAAGCCTTTAAAACAAATCCATAGGCGTACCGAGTTAGAAGTGACATATCTAGCCAGTTGATGCATATCCTACAGAGGCTCACTTGGCCCGAAATTCATAGACACACTTGGCCCACAGTGACATACTTAGCCACTAGTTGCTATATAGGCACACTTGGCCCAAGGTGGCATACTTAGCCACATATCTACTTAGGCACACTTGGCCTAAAGTGACACATCTAGCCACTTGATAGGTACCTACATATCTTATATAGGCGCACTTGGCCCACCACGTACGACGTGGGTACGTCACGACTAGGTAGTAATACCCTAGCTTCGATAAATAAATAAACATAATAAATCGATAACAGCAGTAATAAAATCGCAAGTATATTATAGTACATAAAATATTAAGTCTTTCAATAATACAGTGTTGGCTGGAACAGATCCCCTTTTCGGATAAGTCTGCTTTCGTACAAATTTATATTTTGTTGTTCTTGTATTGTAATAAGAGTTTACAACCAAACAAACAAGTCTGACATACCTTCCGAGTATAATTTAATAAAATAATAATAAGTAATAGTAATGATTATTTACTATCTTTTTTTTATATTGCAGTGTGGTATTGGAATTAAACTTTCCGACCAGAATAACATTCTAAAAGAGTTTCTTCAATGATATACTCGTAGTCCACAAATGACGGTTTATTAAACCAACGGGTTATACCTTTCCTTTTTAACCAATGCAAAATAATTTCAAAGAACAGTGACGTTTGTTAATTATTTTTTTGACATCGTTTTATCAAAACAGTTTTAACCTATCCTAAGAAATAGCTAGTTGTAAAGAAATACAATTTATTTTTGGTGTCCACGTTGACGAGCAAATATCACTTTACTTCCCACTTCCAATCTGTCGTGAGGCAAATCATTGTTTTCTCCGATACAGGTATTTACAATAGGTTCAAGAATTTTAAGAGACTGACTTTCCACTTCTAAGGTATATTTTGAGCCCATTAATTTTATTAGGTATCTTACTATTCTTATTTATACCACAGATTACTAAATAGTTACTTTTTATACTTCATTTTATTATCTTTCGACTGGTCCTGTCACAAGATGAAACTTATTAAAAATGAAACTAAAACGCGATAATTGTATAACAGGATTATTGCACATTACTTAATTCCAACTTCCAGCTATAAATAAAATAGGAACTGCCCACCTTTGACGAAGTCTTGGGTTTGGCATACATAGCCTTATACATGGGCACATTTGGCCCGTCTCAGTGACATACCTAGTCACTGTGACATCAACTAGACTGTATCTATGGGCTGCTTAGTTATATGAGGACTCACCTGGTCCGATATGTACACGTATGACACACCTGGTCAATATGAGGACTTACTAGGTCCAATATGTATGACACACCTGCTCATTGAACTCGTCTATGCCATGCCTAGTTATAAATAAACTAACTTTGAAAATAACCATCATTTTAATGTCACAATGTCTTAATTATTTGTCATACCCTCAGTTTAAAATTTCAAACAATGTGCTTTTCTCAAATTAACAGCAATGCAAGATGCTATTGAAGAACAGTGGCCCTTACAATAACATTTACATCGTTTTCCAGAGTAAAGTTGTCAAAGAGTAGCCTTGCGCAACGATAGTCCGGCAAGTAGCAATTTTAAATAAGTAGGTTATTAGCCGCCATTCGAAGTTTGTGCAAGATATTATTGAAGAACAATGGTCCTTGCAATGATATTTACACAAACCTACCAGAACAACGTAGTCAATAGAGTAGCCATGATCAACGCTGATCCGATTATGACGAACAATTACCCGTTTCTATGTTTGAATTCGAATAACAAAAATAAATTTATGCAATATATCATCGTAAGACAATGGTCGTTACGATCAAAATTGCAAAAACTTACCGGAAAAACGTTACCAAAGAGTAGCCTTGGCCAACGCTAGTCCGATATTCTTAGTCATTCAAAACGTAACACTAAAGATTTTATGATTTTACGGCAGAAGGTATGACAAAATAACTACTTAATAAAACACGTGCAGTCATATCTTTTGTACAGTTTAAAAAGTTACATACCTTTATGGGCTGAGGGTAGTGTCCCGCTTCTGAGTTTTTACGAACAAAAACTCAGTAGACTTTTACTTGTATAAATCTGTATTCATTTACAAAATCCAAGCACAAATATTGAAACTTCCGTCGACTGATCTCATCGTAGACTGAATACCAACCGCTCAGTCCGTGAGCAGCAAACCTTGAGAGAGGTAGGGGTGGGGAAGATCCCACTCCTACCCCGAGCTGAGCTGATCACCAGCGCGTGACGGCCGACAATAGTGAGCAGTGTTGCCAATATAAAATTTGATTTTTCAACTTAAACAATAAATCACGACATATATATATTATTTACCTTCTTTTGTTTACCGTATAAGTATTATATATCTATTGTGTACACTATAAGGCTATGAGAACAGAGAAATAAACAAAATCAAGGGTTTACCAATTGTGAATAAAAAAAAATAAAAAAAATCTATCTATCTATCTTTACTGCTATGAGACTTTACATTTGTCCTAACGAATCTCTCATTGTGTGACAGTCAACGCCCATTACGTTACAGTACAGGCACAAATTTACCGATCTAGTACCCTACATTACCCTACACTAGCCTACCCTACTCTCCACTACCCTACCCTACCCTACACTACCATACCCTACCCTACCCTACACTACCCTAAACTACCCTACCCTACACTACACTGCATAACACCCTACCCTACCCTACACTACACTACCCTTCCCTAACTACACTACACTACCCTACCCTACCCTACCCTTACTACACTACACCTACACTACACCTACACTACACTACCCTACCCTACTCTAAAACCAATTATTTTTTGACTGATATATATATTTTTTAAATTAATGAATACCATATTTTAATACTTATTATCTTATTCCTGACGAAGACATATGCAAAAACCCAAAATTGGTCCAGCCGTTCTTGAGTTATATATATTTTTTATTTACCTTCTTTTGTTTACCGTATAAGTATTATATATCTATTGTGTACACTATAAGGCTATGAGAACAGAGAAATAAACCATCAAGGGTTTACCAATTGTGAATAAAAAAAATATAAAAAAAATCTATCTATATTTACTGCTATGAGACTTTACATTTGTCCTAACGAATCTCTCATTGTGTGACAGTCAACGCCCATTACGTTACAGTACAGGCACAAATTTACCGATCTAGTCGTAAAGCAAAACAGCTCGCTAAAACGTTATTGTTATTACACAATTCTGTGATTACTGTGATCAGTGACTGTACACAAAATGGATGTGATAAACTCAAGAATAGGGTAACCAAGGTATCAAGTGGCTAAGCAAGTAAGATACGCGCCTCTTCCAAGCATATTTTTGCCTTTTTCACTTTTTAAAATCCACACTACTACTCATTCTCACGCTTCTTTCGACTCATTCACACTCCTCCACGCCTCAAGGCTCTCTGTCTGACTGCATCCCTGCTCCGACGCAACCCCGTATTCCGTTCGCTCTTCACGTTAAAAAAAACTAACAATCATCTCTCCCACATCTGAAGCAAGTTAATGTACAATCCCTGTTGCCAGTTAGTCATGCCAACCAAAACCACCTTCAGACTTCTTTCGACTCATTCGCACTCCTCCACGTCTCAAGGCTCCAGTCTGACTGCATCCCTGCTCCGACGCAACCCCGTATTCCGTTCGCTCTTCACGTTAAAAAAACTTCAAATCATCTCTCCCACATCACGAAGCAAGTTAATGTACAATCCCTGTTGTCAGTTCGTCATGCCAACCCAAAACCACCTTCAGACTTCTTTCGACTCATTCGCACTCCTCCACGTCTCAAGGCTCTCTGTCTGACTGCATCCCTGCTCCGACGCAACCCCGTATTCCGTTCGCTCTTCACGTTAAAAAAACTACCAATCATCTCTCCCACATCATGAAGCAAGTTAATGTACAATCCCTGTTGCCAGTTCGTAATGCCAACCCAAAACCACCTTCAGACTTCTTTCGACTCATTCGCACTCCTCCACGTCTCAAGGCTCTCTGTCTGACTGCATCCCTGCTCCGACGCAACCCCGTATTCCGTTCGCTCTTCACGTTAAAAAAACTACCAATCATCTCTCCCACATCATGAAGCAAGTTAATGTACAATCCCTGTTGCCAGTTTGTCATGCCAACCCAAAACCACCTTCAGACTTCTTTCGACTCATTCGCACTCCTCCACGTCTCAAGGCTCTCTGTCTGACTGCATCCCTGCTCCGACGCAACCCCGTATTCCGTTCGCTCTTCACGTTAAAAAAACTACCAATCATCTCTCCCACATCATGAAGCAAGTTAATGTACAATCCCTGTTGCCAGTTCGTCATGCCAACCCAAAACCACCTTCAGACTTCTTTCGACTCATTCGCACTCCTCCACGTCTCAAGGCTCTCTGTCTGACTGCATCCCTGCTCCGACGCAAGCCCGTATTCCGTTCGCTCTTCACATTAAAAAAACTACCAATCATCTTTCCCACATCGCGAAGAAAACTAATGTACAGTCCCTGTTGCCACGTTGTCATGCCAACCCAAATCCACCCATTTAACAACATCGCATTTTTTATTAGTTAAGATATTAATTCAGTGACAAAGATACCTTCTTAATACATACTTAGAACTAGGAAATATTTTCTTTAAGGGTTTTACATTTAGGGGAGGTACCCTATTTTTTACACATTTTATTTCATGACATAATAGTTGTCACAGATTTGTGGCTTTAATAGTCTTTGAGAAAAACGGCTGAGAAAAACGGAAGCGTCGGTTGCTCAACCGGTAACGACTCGGTTCTTCTAACCAGGGTACCGGGTTCAAATCTGGACGGCCAATGTACCAATGAGTTTTTCAAAAACTTTCGTACATACTTACCGATTGCTTTAACGGTGAAGGAAAACATCGTGAGGAAACCTGCACACGCCTGCGATGAAACTCGAAGGCTGTGTGTGAAGTTGACCAACCCGCACTGGGCCCGCGTGGTCGACTAAGGCCTGATCGCCCTAGTTCAGGGTAGGCTCGAGCCCCTCGATGGGGACGTATATGAGCTGATATGATGAGAAAAACAGCTGTGAGATACCGACGGGCAGACAGACAGACTGACGTTGCGTAACTATGTATTCGTAGTTTGACAACGGAACCCTAAAAAAATATTCCTCAGTTAGATTAAACCGCAGGAAAAAACAAAATTCAACCAAAAACATTACTTTTAATACAAGAACAACTACTATAATTTTGAACAAAAAACCCGACTTCAAACAGGAAACTAAGATTCCCCTCGATTTCTCTGGGATGCCATTATCAGATCGTGGTTTCGTTATCAGTTATCATGGTACCACCCTTGGGATATCTCCTTTCCAACAAAAAAATAATCATTAAAATCGGTTCATAAACGACGAAGTAGTCCGCGATATATATACTAGTATACGGTCGAATTGAGAAACCTCCTTTTTTAACCGACTTCAAAAAAAGGAGGTTCTCATTTCGAACTGTTTGTATGTATGTTTGTCCGCGATTATCTCGCGTTTGGCTGAACCGATTTCGATGCGGTGTTCAAAAAAGTTTTTGTTACACTTAGGAGAAGGTTTTGGTATTTTAACCGACTACATTGAAGTCGGTTTTTAGGTTTTTTAATTTTTTTTGAAGTCATCTAAAAATAGATTTTTATACATTCATAAATATAGTCACCCTCACTTTTGACCGAAATATAATATTTCATATTAGCTCTGTTCAAAAATTTATAGAATGAAAAAAGATCGTGATATAACTGAATAAGCAATGGATACTTTTACCAGCAAAATTTTCCGAAAATTCATATATTACTCGACAATTCTGTCTCAATTTTGCCCTATAACTCAAGAGCAGGATCTGCTCTCAATCGTTATTGCCGCTCCATCCCTCCGTGGATCTCTGGAGACTTCAACCTAAGCTAAATTGTCGGTCTGAATGTTGTCCATTTGTAACCGTCGTTAAGCTAACTCAGGAGTCTGGGTTTACCTATCCCTTCAGATAATCTTGTGAGCCGTTTTTGTTTTGTTCGAGACTAAACGTAAATTTTAAGACGCAATGACGCCAACATTCAGCTAAAATAAATTGAATACCTTAGTACCTCTCTTTCAGACAGTTGAGTAAATCAAAGTTTTTTTTAAATTTATCAGTAACTAGCTTTTGCCCGCGGCTTCGCCCGCGTGGACATCGTTTTTATGACTGTCTTTGAAGGTGAGCTCTGGGCATGAGGCTTAACACTAGAGGACTCGCGCGTCAAAATACTCCTAGAGTACTCGCGCGGGGCACATGTGTCACCCATTATGACATAGGTTTTTTATTACCACTCATAGTTGATTAAATTAAATAAGGTATTATATTACAAATTAACTTTATTTTTTACTAAATACTTTAGTAAAAGACAAGAATTGCTTAACTTATATGTATTATAAAACAAATGGATAACTTCTCTAATTAACACATTTTGTACTTATTGAGATCAAACATTTTTTTTTCTTTGAAACACATAAATTTGGAAAAGAAATCATTTTATTATAAAGTTCACGAACGGATTTTACTTATTCAAAAGCATTTTCGTTACAGCTAGGGCATAGTATGATTTGGTGATCCGGACAAATAAATACGCGCGGGTGACATACGTCACCCACGTACTTTATAAATGCACTGCGAACACGTCGATGCGCCTAGCAAGATGGCGCACTACTGATGTGTGTGACATTCCCTACTCGAGGATTACCTGAGAGGGCAGCACTGTAGCGCGATCTGTTCAAAAGATATTTGTCAATCTTACACCCTGGGTGACATATGTCACCCGCGCGAGCCCTTTAGTGTTAAGAAACTAGGAACTATATCGAACTATTCAGATTAGCAGTCTATGTGACTTCCCAACCCCTCAACCAGTTCTTTACAAAAAGTCACTTCAATCTGTTGCTCCGTTGTGGCGCCGACGTGCGCGAGCGTGGAAATTAGTTATCCCCAGATCCCTCGGGAACTATGTCAGGATATACTAATTGTATACTATGTCATTTCCCACCCCCTCAAACATCTTTGTGAAAAAAATCACAACTACAAATTACCTAAAAAAGAGTATTTTTTCCATTACCCTCAAGAACCTTATCGGACTCTGCTATAAAAAGTAGCCTATGTCCTTCCCAGTGACACAGGCTACCTGCAAGCCAAATTTTACAAGATTAGTCCAGGTGTTGAAGCTTGAAAATGAAATAAACACACATTTTCAAGTTTATAATATTATACGGTTATCGGTAATATTTCTATACATATTTTAAATGTCAGTATTTTATAAACAGGCTGATATTTTTAATGATCCAAAGCTAGTTTCAAGCATATTCAGGATGTAAAAAAAAATGTAGAACCCCTTAACTGGTGGATCTACTCATCATACTGAACAACTTTCCCCAAGATACCCATAGTCGATTCTCAAAAAATATTTCGATCCTCCATACATTGCAAAAAATTCGTCGATCAGCTGATCCAATTTGTATGAAGAGTTAATTAATTTTTTGCGATTTCAGCAGTCATAGATAGAAAGTTGTTCAGTATGCTAAGTAGAAGCCTCAGTTACCGGGACCTACACCAATTTTGTTACATTCTGTACCTTCGATTACTATGTCTTAGGTTGTTTATCGATTAAAAAAATACATCCTGTACCTTCGATTACTATGTCTTAGGTTGTTTATCGATAAAAAATACATCCTGTGCCTTCGATTACTATGTCTTAGGTTGTTTATCGATTAAAAAAATACATCCTGTACCTTCGATTACTATGTCTTAGGTTGTTTATCGATAAAAAAATACATCCTGTACCTTCGATTACTATGTCTTAGGTTGTTTATCGATAAAAAAATACATTCTGTGCCTTCGATTACTATGTCTTAGGTTGTTTATCGATTAAAAAAATACATCCTGTACCTTCGATTAATATGTCTTAGGTTGTTTATCGATTAAAAAAATACATCCTGTACCTTCGATTACTATGTCTTAGGTTGTTTATCGATAAAAAAATACATCCTGTACCTTCGATTACTATGCCTTAGGTTGTTTAACGATTAAAAAAATACATCCCGTACCTTCGATTACTATGCCTTAGGTTGTTTAACGATTAAAAAAATACATCCTGAACCTTCGATTACTATGTCTTAGGTTGTTTATCGATTAAAAAAATACATCCTGTACCTTCAATTACTATGTCTTAGGTTGTTTATCGATTAAAAAAAACCGGTCAAGTACGAGTCAGAACCGCACACATAGGGTTCCGTACCATCATACTAAATGGCGCTACTAGTACAAAGGGTTCTCGATTACTATGCCTTAGGATTTTTTAGCGATTAAAAAAAACAGGCCAAGTGCGAGTCAGAATCGCTCACATAGCGTTCCGCACCATCATACTAGATGGCGCTAGAACAAAGGGTGCAGTATCATCTTACTAGATTCTTCACGTGTCTTGCATGGAGACCCCTTTATTTTTTCTCTTTTTCTAATTTTTAGTATTTGTTGTTATACCGGCAACAGAAATACATCATCTGTGAAAATTTTAACTGTCTAGCTATCAGTTCATATAATACAGCCTGGTGACAGACGGACAGACAGACAGTCGGACGGACGGACGGCGAAAACTTAGTAATGGGGTCCCATTTTACCCTTTGGGTACGAAACCCTAAAAAAACTGCTTAGTGCGACTCGGGTCAAACAAACAGGTTCCGCCCTAAAACTTAAATTAACAATAGTACTAGACCTATTAGTACATACTTTGTTTTAAGGAAATAGGTGTCTACTTATTTTGGACTTAGGAATTTTATTTTTCTTGTGAGAACGAAAGGACTTTAGATTTTTCATAGGTTTTGGTGTTTTTCAATATTCATCTGTTTTCATAAATAACTTCAAAACTAATACCTAATTAAAAAAATATATTTTAGAGATTCTTACAACAAGCCCTTTTTTTTGACCACACAATATAGTTTATAGTTTACAAAACTTTCTAATGTAATGTGTTTTTTCCAATTTACCCTCCAAAAGTGGCGTCCATGTTTAAAATTCATTTATATATTAACACTTCCGTCTTTGGGTTACCGACCTACCTAAATGTGTGTACCAAATTTTAACTCAATCGGTTTAGTAATTTCGGAGCAAATTGACTGTGACAGACGGACGGACGGACAGATAGACACGCGAGTGATCCTATAATCGTTCCGTTTTTATCTCTTTATGTATGGAACCATAAAAACTCAGCCTTACTGTCAGAGTTCCCAACTTAAACATAAAATCGATATTTTTCTAGATAGGTATCTATTTTAAAGGACAGTCTAATATTTTGAAGGCCTTAAGATGGGTCAAATGACAATATTCAATTCAAATTATTGAAAGACTGTATATAGCTATCACTACGGAAAAAAATATATAATATGCTTAAAGTAATAAAGAATCGATTAAATTGAATACAATTTTAAACATAAAATTACCACTTGTGATGTAAAAAAAATACGAGTGTGACTTAGACCACACGACTAAAGTAAAACTTCTTTAGCTCCATCTATATGTATGTATAATGGCAGCCTCCAGAATCAAAATGGGTGGTGGGCTTTGAGAGGTGGCCGGGGGTTACATCTCGACCCCTTATTATAAATTTTTCGAATCGAATTTGGTGGGATAGCAAAGATAATAGGTCATATTTTTCGACAGTTTGACAGCCTCTCTGTAAAAATAATCATTATCATTGGTTCACAACGGCGGAAGGATATCCAAATATCATGGCTGCAACATCAACTCATCATGATATCACCGTTGCATCAGCAGCGTTGTATAACCAAAGAGAATATAAGTATGACTACCATTTTTCATTTTATACTATTGTTACTGCTCGCAGGCGTTCAATACAAAGCTGTAGGACTTTTAGGCGGGAATTGGAACTGTGAAAATAAAATTACTGAAGCCGTAAACTAATACTACTGAAAAAAATATGTCTGATGACAAGGCAGTATGGCCAATGAACCTTAGCCTGCCTTGAGCCCGGAATCTTAAAAACGGAGTTTGTAACATTCTCTTTATTATTTTCTACGTACTAATATGGGATTCCCGACTCATAAAAAAGTAGTTTGTTATATTTTCTTTGGAATGGCGCGTATTAGTAGAGGGAAAAAATAGACAAGGAAAAGGGAACGCTGCACTCTCCTTTGTGATTCATTATCAGATTGTTGGGTCTCACTAGTGTCGCGGAGCGGTGCATACGTCTGTATCTACGCCGCGATTGTCACGTACGAACTTATGATTAAACTCACGTGTGACTCGCTGTACTGCACAACAATTCATGTCCTTCACCATCGCAGGGTACACCCGACTACCCGTGCTGCCAGGTGTTCGTCCAACTCCTGTAATTAAACTGGCATGAGTATGATAGCGGATCCCATAATCTGTCGTGAGGTGTGGGGTTCTACCCTGGGATGGACATGCCGTCCATGGCTAAATTGCGGGACGAGGATGCACATGAAATAAGCAATCAGTGTTGCATGAGGCGCCTTTCTATGAATGTGTGTTTGATATCAGGTGTGCATACAAATGAATATCACATAATACATGAACACAGTAGCATGAGTAAAGCAATGGTTAGTCACACATCAAACAACAATGCTGAAAGAAATAAATCATTAATAGGTCGGTGGCTAGGAAGGTAAGGGAAGGTAAAGAAGGAGGATCCCGTTGTCATGTCCCACGTTGGAGGAGCAACTCATTCCCCATGTCCCTCGTTGGAGGAGCGACTCATTCCTCATGTCTCTCGTTGGAGGAGCGACTCATTCCTCATGTCCCTCGTTGGAGGAGCGACTCATTCCTCATGTCTCTCGTTGGAGGAGCGACTCATTCCTCATGTCTCTCGTTGGAGGAGCGACTCATTCCTCATGTACCTCGTTGGAGGAGCGACTCATTCCTCATGTCTCTCGTTGGAGGAGCGACTCATTCCTCATGTCCCTCGTTGGAGGAGCGACTCATTCTTCATGTCCCTCGTTGGAGGAGCGACTCACTCCTCGTCCCCTCGTCCCACCCGCGTCCGGGCTGGCGATTCGTTGGGGACTGTTGGGGGAGTAACGTTCCCCATGTCCCACGTTGGAGGAGAAACTCATTCCCCATGTTCCTCGTCGGGGGAGAGGTTTAATTTCCCCATTGCCAGGCGACATCTGGCTATCCACGTTCACCGAAGTATCAGCGGGTACCACGCTATTCTCACACGTCGATTGATCCACATCTAGGTAGTCGGCACTCCGGAAAGATCTGTGGCTTCCCGTAACTTACAGATCATACTCGAGTATACTGTCTTCCATATATCCATGGACAGTCTCAGGTTCATCCAAGGTGATCGGGCTCCTGTCCGTTCCGTGTACTCAACAGGATCTGCAGCGCGCTCGCCACATCAGCGCCACGTCGTTCAACTGTCATCTCTCCACCTAGCTGTGTTAGGAAAACAATGAGTCAAAGGACACGATGATTATAGGTTATGTGTGAGCCGTGGCAGCGTGTATGATGTGTCGTGGAAATATGGTGCAAGGTCGATGGGGTTTGGTGATTGTGGAGCCTTCAGGCTGATACCTGCACCAGGCGTTGTGTAAATATCAAGATTACATCGGATATAGTTACATGAGCAAGTTAGAAGCAAAGAGAGATTTCGACAAGATATGAAATCAACTATAATACTCAACTTGGGTCCTTTGGCGCAGTAGTAGCGGCAGCTGGTTCGGGTCTCCTTCCTTCCTCGTGGTTGGCTCTCTTCGTTCGGGTTGGTTCGTCAGCTGGATCCAGTACGTCTCCTTCTTTCCTCTCTGTGATACTATCCAAAGTTTCAAATGTGTCTTAAGTGTGAAGGCGTGAGGGTTCCTCCGGTCCCTCAGGAAGGAGGTCAGGGTGAGTAAGTGAAGCGTTAATTTCTTCATTATCTTTTATCAAATTCTTGTCAAACTCGTCTTATAATCCTTCTCTTTCTTCCTCTGTTTCAGGTGGTGCGGAAACGGCAGCAGCTTCGAGTGGAGCAGGAGATTCCAGATGGTGAGGTTCCGATTCCCTTGACGGACTTGGGGTTTCTTCACAGTCGTCTGGGATTTCCAACGGATACAGGTGAGCTATAGATCTCGTAAATATTGTTTCTCCTACTTTGACTTGTGCTACTCGTTGAGCTCCGTCTCTCCCTTCTGATATAGCTATTAGTCTTCCTACCTTCCAGTTCTCTCGATTGGTTGAGTTTCCCTTTGTCTGAATTATTTGACCTATTCTTGGTGTTAATTTTGAAACAACTTTTGGTATTTTTGGTGCATGATGTTTTCTTTCTCGTAGACTGGTCAAGTAACGATTCTGGAACATTTCTTTAAACTCTTCTAATAATTTCAAACCTTTCCTCCAACTCTGTATCAAGTTGGCCTTGGTTGTTGTTCATGAAGAAGCTAAGTCCTTAGGATTGAGTTCCGTCGTTATGCATTTACCCAGTGTAAGAAAATCTGAAGGCCTCAATATATGTTCAAGTTCGGTATCTACACAGGTAAGAGGTCTGGTGTTCGATATCGCCTGTATTTCTTTGACTATGGTAAGTAGTTGACTGTCGTTCAACAGGTGTTTATGTAGTGTCCTCTTCATGCAGTGTGACCAATGCGACCATACGTTCGTAGAAGCCTCCATGCTATGGAGCTAATTGCGGGATGAATTTCCAGTTTATCTGGTTCTTAATGCAAAACGGTTTGGACAGTATTTCATGACTGTATAAGTTTAAATTGTTGAGCGTTATCTGACGTTAATGTGGGAATTCCTGGGTCAGCTATCATCCTCCTCAAGGCGAGGAGACCCTCTTCCGCTGACATGTCCTGAACTATTTCTGAGTGTATGGCTCTGACTGCCAAACATGTGAAAAGAGCAATCCATCTCTTGCTTTGACCGTTTTCTGACTTCACTAGAAGTAGTCCCAGATAATCCAAACCCATAAAGGTGAATGGTGTGCTGTAGTTTGCTCTTTCCATAGGTAATGCAGGAGTTAGTAATAGACATATGGTCCTCCGCCGTGTTTCACACAACTTGGGCATCCGTTCAAGATGTTTTAAACATTGTTTTTGTCTTGTGGGATCCAATAGAGTTGGTGAAATCACATTGTTTTTGGTAGGAGTGTAGGATAACTCCTCTCATAAAGCCAATCTACGTTATCGCACTTTCTACTACAACGTATTAATCTATCTACGTCTGTAAATAACTTGTGTCCTGTACCCTTTTCTTTCTGTGGGTAACAGACACTCCCGGCAAAGAAAGAAGGAAAGAAAGTTCCTTTTGTAGGTTAGCTCTTGGGATCTAGTAGCAAAACTGTAGCCCTTCAAACCAACGTATGTGGCCAATTTTAATTCTATCAGGCTATGTTGCTTCGTCCGCTGGGTCTACCTCCATTGGAACGTATCGTATCACAAGTTAATAATTTTGCTTGATTTCAGCTATTCTCCGAGCGACTATGTCACTACAACACGAAAACAATATGACACGAGAGTTACACACAAAACATCGAATATCACCAATGCCCTTGACAAGAGCAGGCCAGTTCACGAAGACAAAGCTCGGTCACAAGTACGATGCGAGAGCCAGTCATCGCTCCCATCAACCATATTAGAGGTCGACTATTAGAGGTTAGTAACTTGTCAGAATTGAACTAATCAATCACGATCCGACTATCTGTTTATGATATTTGGCGTGATCATTTATAGTCATTTATTCACCAGGAAACAATGCACATTGCTTAGAGGCAGGTCAATTTTACAAACTTAAATATACATATTAACCAACATACTAATTAATAGATAACATATAATAGAACATTCATGTTCTCTCGCAATCTATTTGAGAAAAGAAAGATCTCCGAAGGCAAAGTGTTTCCTTTGCATATTTATTGCTATGAGTACTCCCAGAGGTTCTAGACGTGGTATCTAAAAGGTGATCACTGTCTTTGATGAGAAAGTCCAGAGTAGTTACCATCAAAGACAGTGATCGTCTTTGATGGTAACTACTCTGGACTTTCTCATGATAAATCCTCTACCCCCGGAAGCCACGGCAAACTCGGCTTCGACATAAGACTTAGTTGAAGCATCTGTAAAACAGTGTAATTGAACCGAGTCACAGTGTGGGCGGTCCATACACTGTCCCGGTACAGATATCTTCGGAGTGTCATCAAGGTCCTTGTGTATTTCCTCTGACGTCTCCTCAATGGACTTCATGAATTCCTTTGAGTTGGAGTACCAACTTATTAAATTCATTGACGTTTCTTGGAACGGTTTCTTAGAGTTATGATATAAGTCTACCGCTTCTTCGAGTATATCAGTGCCTGTGACTAAATTATCCACATAGATGTCGTCTATCACGTCTCTGACACGAGGGTGTTTTGATTTAGATAAGTGATGCTTAATCCTTGCGTTCAGCAGAAAGGGGCTAAAGATTATTCCAAATGGTACTCTGGTAAACCTCATGTGTAGAAGATTATCTTCTGTCGCGGGTTTTCGTATGTCTTTGAGCCACAAGAAACGAGTAACGTCTGTCTCGGTTGACTGTAGAGCAATGTGTAAAATGCTTCCTCAACGTCTGCAGATATTCCAATCCTTCTAGTTCTGAACCTAATAAGAATGCTGATGGGATCTTCCGCCATTGAAGGTCTACAATATAAGCATTGATTCAGAACTAGCTCTTTCGTCTTTGCAGAGGCATCGCAAACGATTCCGATTGGTTTACCAGGACTGTTGACTCCATGATGTGGCAAACAATGTATTGGGATTTCGGTAGAACTACGTAAGTACAGTCACACTTGTTTCGACATTACTCGAATTCTGTCTTCCTGTGAGTATCTATCCTAAATCGGAGTCGACAAGGAAGAAGTTTTCTCTCAATTCCAAATTCCGGGTTAATATTAAGGAGAAATAGTAATTGTTTCCTAATAGAATGTCTGTTTGGTCGTTTAGAGATCCATAATAGACTAGAATGGCATCTCCATTGAGTTTGTCCACTGGAAGTAGTGGATACTGCACGAGTATGCGGAACCCTACATTGATTGGTTCTTGAAGTCAAGTGCATCTAGATTAGTGGACCGTTACATTCAATAGTGGGTATCGGTATCGAAGGTATAAAGGGACAAACAGTTCTCCTTAACTGTGTCTAAATTCTATTCTTCGGTTACTTTCTCAGTAACGTAGAGTAGTAACATGCTAAGGCTGTGTTTGTTCATGGTAGGTTTAGACGTTTAGAAGTTCCGATTGGGGCATAAGACCTTATTAAGTGGTGGTGTGGATGTGCAAGGACAGTGGGGCGTAAATGATCTACAATTACTTGCATAATGTCCTGTCTCTAAACATCCATAACGACGCATGCTAATATGAGCCTTTCTTTTACAAACAGTTCTGTAGGTATGATATCGTTCAGGGTAGTGATCTCCCCTGCAGAAATCACATAAAGATTTAGATCTTATCTCCTTGTTCAATTTACGAGAATACAACTCCTATTAATTCTCTTCCGTTGTAACTGGATGTGAAAAGATAGTTGTTCGCCGAGCCTGTAGCGTTGTGAGACGAGCCAGGTACCTCATGTTGTTGGAAGTACCTTGCCATTTCTTCCATTTTATAATCGATAATCCGGTTGATAGAAAGGTTGATGACTGCGATCTTTACTAAAAGGTTGTTTTAAGTTTAGGCCGAATTCCCTTTATCCTTATACGATTCACAGCGTTTCCATTTCCTTCATGTGATGACGATGCATCACCGGATTTCATGTGAAGTGTTTCATTGGAAAATGTCTTGGGATATTGTGGCGCTCTTCTTTGACTCAAACTATGTGCTTCTTCTCGGGCAGTGATAATTTTATTCACTTCCTTTCGTATTTCGGTAATGGAGTCACCCTTTAATTTGGTCTATACTTCATAATCAAGTATTCAGGGTACTTTCCATATTAAGAAACCAAAAGTGGTTGTGAGGTGTATCTTCTCCAAAGAACTGAGGACGCGAAGGTGTCGTTCCATCTCGCTGAATACTCTACGGTAGTTCGACGTTGTTATGTGCAGGAATTACTTTGGTTAGGGCCGAATAAAGAGTGTATGTCACTTGAGTGGGGTTACCATATCCTTCCTTTAATATGGTCATTGCAATGTCATAGTTTTGTTAGCGCTTTCTAATCCTTTAACTGTCTTACTGATTGTTTCCTTTAGGGAAGACTTCAGATACAGCAATTTTCCACTTCGGGTAGGTTTCTATTCTGTATGTAAGACGAGTACTGTTCCCAAATTCTTACTATTTGAGGATATCTGCATGGAAATCGGGTAATTGAAGCTTAGGTAGCTTACTAGAAAGACAAGGGCTTGATGCGCGCTGGTTTGTAAGAGATAGTTCAATCCTCAATTCCTCAGCTTGAATTTGTATTCCAGTAAATCGAGAGATATTATCCGCAGATGGATTTGTACTTAATTTGAGAAAGGGTGTGTGGTTTCACGAAACCACGGAAAAGTGAAATCACCCTTCACATTACAGACATTCACAGAGCGCGGAACGATCATGGATGCTCCCGTTTAGGAACCACGGTACAGAGGACGAAACGATCATGGCTGCCCTCGTTCAGGAGCCACGGTACAGAGGACGAAACGATCATGGCTGTTCTCGTTCAGGAGCTACGGTACAGAGGACGAAACGATCATGGCTGCTGTCGTTCAGGAGCTACGGTACAGAGGACGAAACGATCACACCGGTCGTCACGCAACATACAGACTAAAAAACTTGAGACGATGTAAAGGTTTCACTTCAGAAATAGTTAATTAGGTGTTGAACCGTTCGAGGAATATCTCCAGTTTTTACAGATATTTCTGCCTTTCATAAATCAATCCTTCTAAGTTCTGACACACTCAACAACTCAGAAGTCGTATCGCAAAAAGACTAGTTGTTTCACTTGTCTTTCTAGCCTTAACACTAGAATATCTTTCGTTATGTTGTTCTGGAATCATATTAGATCTCAAGTAGTACTTGGTCATTCCTTAAACATAATGTATTTCAACAATAAGATTGTTTTGACAAAGAGGGACAATGACATCCAAATCCCATAAACTCAACAACGAAGGACGAAGACAAGCGAATCTTCAATGAAGGGGAATAAAGTCCTTTGCTGCATCAAATTATAATAAGAAAGAAAGTTTTTTAAGTTTCATGCAAAAATACTGAACTTGGTCGGGGCACTGCCGTGCTCCACTAGGAATAATTTCCCTTAACGTTAAAATATCTCATTAGTTGTTTAAAGTGTAAATTTAAATTCCATTCAAGTTTAGGTTATATTAACTGGCAGAGGCAAGTGGTTGATCAGGCCTTTGCCCCTACCCGCCAATATTTGCTGACTAAATTGATTGTTTAGATGCAATTAGGGGCCTCACAGCCATTGCTGACCAATTATTCTTCAATGCAATTGTAATTTGTTTAAATAATTGAAATTAAAATCATTTATCGCTTTGGAGTAGGTCATCCTTAATTAACAGTAGGTAATTTTATTGAATTTTACTGTAATTTTATATCAATTGTTTTTTGTTTCAGGTCAAGCCGCCTATGGTCGACACATTTAATGCTCCAAGCTACTTGAAGTCATAACAAGGCTGAATTGGAAAATGTCTTTTATTTCTCACTTATTCACATTGAATTGAGTCTGACAATGAATTCAAATTAGTCAAATATGGTAGAGATTAGGAATTGTTCATAATTAATAACACATAAGGGATCTCACTGAACCTTACTATTTGTAAAGTTGTACAGAAGTTATGTTTAAAAACTATCCAATCTTAATTTCAACTCACCAGCAAAGTGAACTGGATTAAATTCTATTCATTTGGTATTCCATTCATTACTTCACTCAAACATGGATAAAATTTTAATTCTATGGAGGACAAATAAACAAGTCAAACTTCTATGTTTGATTTAGAACTCAGTAAAAATTTTAATTGGAGATGAGATCATTATTTCATTCAAGTTTATTTTATCGCTTGTAAGGCACCAAAAATAGTTTTGATTTTACCTATTGGACTACAATATTATTGTTCAAACACCAGGAATCAATGAGGGTTATAAAGCCTTGTAAATAATGAGTTCTAATTAGAATCAAATTGATTAAAAGTGATTACTAGAAATTTAGTTTCACTACTCACTACTGGATGGTGCCACCATCCATACATTATCAAATTGAACTTATTAATTTTAAGTAATTTTTGAAATTCTTTCAAATCAACAATAAATAAATTGTCTAGTAATGGGTATTAATATGTAATGTTGGGTTTACTTGATTCCAGTTCAAGGGATTCAATTCAAAGGGAAGATATAAATAGGAAACTGAAAGAGTTCAACTGGGTAGAATTAAATCAGGTTTATAAATATTAAAGTAGGTATGTACACAGGTTCTATACACTCTTGTGTAACTAAACGATAAACGCTTTGCAGTTTGAATATGAAGACAAGGCTTCACTTATAAATTTAAAGTTTTATAAATAAATGTAATAAAACACCATTAATTTCATTAAATTGATGTTTTCTTATTCTAGATATAAATTGGATATAAAATAAATTTCTAAATCATAAGAGGAAGTATGTATATGCCTTGCAGCTCCTTTGCAGTACCATAGAAAGGTGTTATAGCTGGGTTTGAACCAGACTAGTTCATGTGAGTCCAAATTTGTATAGCTGGTTTCGAACCAGACTAATATTCTTATCCTTCCTGTGTTTACTCGGTGATTAATTTAGTTAAAACTGCTTCGCTTTAGTGGGTTCTATTGGATCCTCGGATCATCAGCTGTGCCTCCATCATGTCGCGGAGCGATGCATACGTCTGTATCTACGCCGCGATTGTCACGTACGAACTTATGATTAAACTCACGTGTGACTCGCTGTACTGCACAACAATTCATGTCTTTCACCATCGCAGGGTACACCCGACTACCCGTGCTGCCAGGTGTTCGTCCAACTCCTGTAATTAAACTGGCATGAGTATGATAGCGGATCCCATAATCTGTCGTGAGGAGTGGGGTTCTACCCTGGGATGGACATGCCGTCCATGGCTAAATTGCGGGACGAGGATGCACATGAAATAAGCAATCAGTGGTGCATGAGGCGCCTTTCTATGAATGTGTGTTTGATGTCAGGTGTGCATACAAATGAATATCACATAATACAAGAACACAGTAGCATGAGTAAAGCAATGGTTAGTCACATAGGTCGGTGGCTAGGAAGGTAAGGGAAGGTAAAGAAGGAGGATCCCGTTGTCATGTCCCACGTTGGAGGAGCAACTCATTCCCCATGACCCTCGTTGGAGGAGCGACTCATTCCTCATGGCTCTCGTTGGAGGAGCGACTCATTCCTCATGTCCCTCGTTGGAGGAGCGACTCATTCCTCATGTCTCTCGTTGGAGGAGCGACTCATTCCTCATGTCTCTCGTTGGAGGAGCGACTCATTCCTCATGTCCCTCGTTGGAGGAGCGACTCATTCCTCATGTCTCTCGTTGGAGGAGCGACTCATTCCTCATGTCCCTCGTTGGAGGAGCGACTCATTCCTCATGTCTCTCGTTGGAGGAGCGACTCATTCCTCATGTCCCTCGTTGGAGGAGCGACTCATTCCTCATGTCTCTCGTTGGAGGAGCGACTCATTCCTCATGTCTCTCGTTGGAGGAGCGACTCATTCCTCATGTCCCTCGTTGGAGGAGCGACTCATTCCTCATGTCTCTCGTTGGAGGAGCGACTCATTCCTCATGTCCCTCGTTGGAGGAGCGACTCATTCCTCATGTCCCTCGTTGGAGGAGCGACTCATTCCTCGTCCCCTCGTCCCACCCGCGTCCGGGCTGGCGAGTCGTTGGGGACTGTTGGGGGAGTAACGTTCCCCATGTCCCACGTTGGAGGAGAAACTCATTCCCCATGTCCCTCGTCGGGGGAGAGGTTTAATTTCCCCATTGCCAGGCGACATCTGGCTATCCACGTTCACCGAAGTATCAGCGGGTACCACGCTATTCTCACACGTCGATTGATCCACATCTAGGTAGTCGGCACTCCGGAAAGATCTGCGGCTTCCCGTAACTTACAGATCATACTCGAGTATACTGTCTTCCATATATCCATGGACAGTCTCAGGTTCATCCAAGGTGATCGGGCTCCTGTCCGTTCCGTGTACTCAACAGGATCTGCAGCGCGCTCGCCACATCAGCGCCACGTCGTTCAACTGTCATCTCTCCACCTAGCTGTGTTAGGAAAACAATGTGTCAAAGGACACGATGATTATAGGTTATGTGTGAGCCGTGGCAGCGTGTATGATGTGTCGTGGAAATATGGTGCAAGGTCGATGGGGTTTGGTGATTGTGGAGCCTTCAGGCTGATACCTGCACCAGGCGTTGTGTAAATATCAAGATTACATCGGATATAGTTACATAAGCAAGTTAGAAGCAAAGAGATTTCGACAAGATATGAAATCAACTATAATACTCAACTTGGGTCCTTTGGCGCAGTAGTAGCGGCAGCTGGTTCGGGTCTCCTTCCTTCCTCGTGGTTGGCTCGAAGAGATGTTGATCGAAGCACACGCGAAATCGAAATGAAATGAATTATGAGCCCGGCGCTCCTATATAAAACGAGTGAAATGACTAAGAGGATAAAAACTCTTTGCTGTTTACCGATTCGTCATAGACTAATCATTTTAAGTTAGGTCATCTTTATGAAGTTCATTCGCGACAAGATGTTAAATCCATCGCGTTCGCGACAACTAGGTTTAATATCTTGCCTTAATATGTTGTCACACACTTTTTATGCACAATTTCCGTACGTAACTTATTTTCAAGCGACTTCCAAAAAGGAGGAGGTTCTCAATTCGTCTGTATGTTTTTTTTTTTTTTTTTATATTTGTTACCTCAGAACTTTTGACTGGGTGAACCGATTTTTATGATTCTTTTTTTATTTGAAAGCTAGTGCTTACCGTGTGGTCCCATATAAATTTTATCAAAATCGGTGTAGTAATTTAGTAGAAAATTAACAAAAACCATTACTCAAAAACAAATAGTTAATGTTGAATAAAACCAACACACAAAATTCGGTGACTTTAAGACCTTTTATTTTAATTGAACACATTTTTTAAAACTTATTTGAAAGTGAAGAAAAGTAATAAAAACCTGTAAAAATCAAGAATTGAGCGTTCGGTTTCAACGTAACAGCCGTGTTGAAGTCCGCATTGATTTAAACTTAAAATAAATAGACTTACGTTCGATATTATTTTAACACTTATCAACCTGCTTGGATTGAGTTATCTTAAAGCATTTTGGCTTCAGAGTTAGTTCAAGCATAACAAAGTCCTTTGGATCAACTTTTGAGAACTATTTGTAGTACCTGCGAGTACTATGTCTTGGGTTGTTTATCGAA
This sequence comes from Coleophora flavipennella, assembly GCA_947284805.1. Lineage (NCBI taxonomy): Eukaryota > Metazoa > Arthropoda > Insecta > Lepidoptera > Coleophoridae > Coleophora > Coleophora flavipennella. Next base: position 13,119,345 of record OX369264.1, on the reverse strand, counting down.
TATTAAAAAAAAAACTCAGCCTTGTTCTTCGAGTGTCTAATTAAAAAAGAATATAAACATAAAAATATTTTTAGATACCTTTTTTTATTCACAATTGATAAGCCCTTTGCATTATCTCACCTGATGGTAAGTGACGATGATGCCAAAGGTGTAAGTGGGCTTACCAAGATTCCCCAACACAATGGAGAACTGGCTATCATAACTTCAAGAATGTTGTTAACACTGATGTTTGGCAGCAAGACTTAAATAAGATGGTGGTAGCTGGCCAGGCAGGCGTATAAAATGCCCTACCACCAACCAAGATACCTAATTTAAAGGACATAATATTATTAACAAGCCATTATTTTTAATGAAACAAAGCTAGTTCAAGCATAATGAATTTTTTTGGATCAAATTACAGTAATTGCTCGACCTACGAATACTATGTCTTGGGTTGCTTGTCAAATATTTAAAGAAAATTTAGCCTTGTATTGTTCAAGTTCCTAACTGAAAAAGAACCTGTACTTTAAAAATCGATATTCACTTCTAGAAAGGTACCTATTAAGGCGGTAACATTACAGATTTTCGTTAGTTTTGACGTCAATTACTCCTTAACTATAGAAAACAAAAGGTTGGAAAAAAATACCCTTATTTTTGATGATGTTCCTTAAGTCAAAAGCTATTAGAAACACGATTGAGCAGTTTTGGTTCGACAAAAAAAAAATCCCAAAGATAGCTCTGCTCGTTACTTTCAACTCTAGTTATCTATAGTCTACACTATAATATTATACAGAGAAAAGATTTAATTGTCTGTTTGCATTGAATAGGCACCGAAACTACTGGACAGATTTGAAAAATTATTTCACCATTGGGGAGTTACACTATCCGTAGTTGCAATAGGCTATTCTATATGTTCAAAAAATTAGAGATCCTTACTAAAACTCCAATAAGGTAACCCAAGGTGTAAGAAATAACTTAATTTCTTTTGCATTATCTACAAAAAGTAGTATAGTGTAGTGTGCGGTGTACGGTATGCGGTGTGCAGTGTAGTGTAGTGTAATGCAGTGCAGTGTTGTGTAGTGCAGTGTAGTTTAGTGTAGTGCAGTGTAGTGTAGTGTAATGTAGTGCAGTGTAGTGTAGTGTAATGCAGTTCAGTGTTGTGTAGTGCAGTGTAGTTTAGTTTAGTGTTGTGTAGTGTAATGTAGTGTAGTGCAGTGCACTATATTAACTAATATTTCAAAGTGTATTTTTTTATAAATTAGAACAATATTTGTTATGATAATACAAAGTGATTAATGTTATTATTTTTTATACTTTCATTGTAGTTCTTGATTGAAACGAAAAAACATTGAAAGAGTGAAAAAGTGTGGTTATTTTCTTTACAATTTACAGGTAAAGAAAAAGACAGAGACAACTGTTCCAATCAATACCTCGCCTTAAAGGACAATCTAATATTTATAGTCTAATATTTTTAATGATCCAGAGCTTGTTCAAGCATAATGAAGTTCTTTAGATCAAATTATAGTAATTACTCGTACCAACAAGCACTATTCTTGGATTCTTTATCAATTACTAAAAAAAGTCAACCTTGTTGTCCGAATATCCAACTAAAAGAGAACTTATTCCTAAAATCTCTGCAGGTACACGTTGGGCGTCACATTATCAAGTGAAAAAAAGAGAAGCGTTTAATTACTTTCACAATGGGATGCCGAATGCTAGTCACCTGATTTACTTTTTATCATCTGTCAAAAACGACCTTTTGTTTTAAAAAAGCTTGAAATACCTAGGCGTGACGTCATAGTTTTGCAGCGTCATTAACGTACTCATTTTTTGATTTTGGTGAGTTAAAAATCGAAGACTTGATAGAAAACAAAACGAGTAAGGTTTTCCGAAGTTTAAGTAGGAGGGCAATTTAGTGTTTAAGAGTTCATGATTTATTTCTGACTAGTGGGTGCTCGCGGCTTCGCCCGCGCAGTTCCCGTTTTTTGGTGATCCCGTGGGAATTTCCCGAAATCCTTTCTTAGATGCCTACGTCATAACATCTACCTGCATGCCAAATTTCAGCCCGATCCGTCCAGTGGTTTAGCCTGTGTGTTGATAGATCACTATTTCAATCAGTCACCTTAGAGTTTTATATATATAGATGCTGTCGTCATCCCTTCCATCGGCGTGATCAATTGACGGATCTCAAAGATCTCTTAACCCATAGATTAATAAAGAATCATAAGGTAGATACTCAAACTATTGGAGTTTTACCAAGAGTCAGAATTAAAAGTGCCCTTCTAATCTCGAACGTGCTGGAAGACGAGCATACAATGTATACGGAGTGTAACAAAATTGGCTAGGTCCCGATAGTAGGTCTACTCATCAAACTTAACAACTTCTGTTCTACAAGTTTGGTGAAATCGCAAAAAAAAACTTGAACTCTTCATACAAAACTATCAACTATCAACTGATTGATTGCTTCTAAATGTTTTTTTTACGAATTGACTATCCTTGACTATCATTGAATTGGGTTCCTTGGAGAAAGCTGTTTAGTATGATGAGTTTAATTTTGTTACACCCTGTATATTCTTTTCTTTTGGTTTGTTAATTCCGCTCAAAGGTAAGTAAGGGTTTATTTAACATCTGCGTGCCTACATTAGTAAATATTATTCTCTCGAATCAGCGAAGTCTAAAAAAGAAATCTACCGTATTGCTGCCGCTTCTTATCGAAAATTCTTGCGGCATTGAGGCATATTGAGGTGAAACAGCCGCACAAGGTCACCCCCATTCCTGCGCGGTCGGATCGCAGTTACTCGGGGCGTATTTTATCATTATCGAGTTATCGATAAAGGTTATTTTCAGTGTTGCGTTTTCGCGAGCGTGATTTGTTTAATTAGGAGCGCGGTGCACAAGCCGCTGCGCGACACGCGTGTTACGGTTTTTAGGGTTCCGTACCCAAAGGGTAAAAAACGGGACCCTATTACTAAGACTTCGCTGTCCGTCCGTCTGTCTGTCACCAGGATGTATTTCATGAACCGTGATAGCTAGACAGTTGAAGTTTTCGCAGATGATGTATTTCTGTTGCCGCTATAACAAGAAATACTAAAATTTGTAAATTGAAAAAACAAGGGGGTCTCTTCTATACAAAAAACGTGTTTTTTTTAAACATGAAGAAACTAGCGCCATCTAGTATGATGGCACGGAACTCTTCGTGTGAGGTTCTGACTAGTCCCTGGCCGGTTTTTTTTAAATATATTATTAGAGTAGGTTTGGTGGCCATTTTAGAATTTGCCAATTATTTTACCGGCCAGTGACTTATATATTACTGGCGTAAGGACCCGGCCAACGCGGGCGACTAATGGTCCCAGCGAATTGGTGCGAAAATCGAAAGTTTCGCACACTCGCGACTCAGTCGTCTGCGGGAAATTGTACCGTGCGGTGGAAAGATATTCCATATAAAAATGCCTTATTGTGTTGTTAGAGGCTGTAAAAATCATGAAAGAAAGGCTATAAAGAAACATGGGATGTTGTATCATCGTTAAGTAACCTTACATTGTATTTTTTTCTTGTAAACAAATTAAATAAACGAATTTTAAAGCGACAATTCTACCAAGGTTCTTTTAACGCGGCACTGACGTCAACTCTCGCCCACGCTAGTTCGTACGAGTTATGTTAGATGGCGCTACTTTTTGCTTGTAACAAGAAAATCTGAGTCAAATATGGAGACGGGCGGATCCTTCTATTCAAATCTGTGTGACCGGCACTGATAGTGTTCATTGTTTGAAGCTTTTTGAAGTAAAAGTTTTTTACGCTTGCTTGACCTGGGGATTAAGCTGGTGGATGCGTGACGAGAGCGTTACGGAAGTGTGTTCGGGCGAGGCGAACGGAAGTTGAGAGGGATATATAAATTAGTGAAGCTAGAAAGAGAGAAACTATTTATTTTTGTTTACCAACAAAATCCGTTGCCAAGGCAACAACATCGGTTGTCAAAACAATCAAACAAACATATAAGATAAAAAAGATTTGATCATTTTCAGAGGATAATAAAGCTCTATTCATGAACCTCCAAAGTAATTACTTTTATGTATGACATATAGATGGATCTAAACAAGTTTTACTTCAGTCGTGTGGTGTAAAGCGCACTCGTATGTTTTGTACGAGTACCACCCCTTTATCTTCAATACCCTTAGTAGCAAGGTTGGTCTTCATTTTGAACCTGTCTCGTACATTTTTTTAATATTTCTACAAACATCTATCCTTACAGGCTAACCTAATTCAACAGAAATGTATCTTACACAGATGTGACAGACTTAATCACAACAAATAAAATCTAAACTACAATTTATTTATTTAAAACAAATAACATAAAGTAATATTTTTGCAAATTCACTATTTAAACAAACGAATATATCGGTCCTCTCAGCCAATCACAGCGCGAGTGAACAGCGCCTTATCCAATAGATTATACGTAAATTTTTGAGTGATTCATATTGATTTTAAAAACATCATTTGCGGTTTAAGGAGCCGTAAGTGATAGCAGAGCGCGAGTGAACGGCGCCTTAGCCAATAGATTTGTACGTGCGGGAAGCACGGACTTTTTTATTTAGTAATAAGTTTCGTAACGGCTAGGGCTGCCGCCTCCTGTCCGGGAGGTCGTGGTTCGAATCCTGCCACGTACCAATGTGATTTCGAATTTAGATTTCATATGTACGTTTATCCAACGCTCTTACGGTGATGGAAAACATCGTGAGGAAACCTGCACACGCCTGCGGAGAAACTCGCAGGTTGTGAGTGAAGTCGACCAACCCGCACTAGGCCCGCGTGGTCGACTAAGGCCCAATAACCCCAATGCAGGGTAGGCTCGAGCCCCTCGATGGGGACGTATATTAGCTGATATGGATGGATACATATAACTGCCAAAAATGAAGAAAGGATCTCCTTGAAAAATAATCAGTATAGGAAAATCCATTCAAAATACACATGGGGTTGTCTCTGAGCTAGTGTTAGGCTTAGTTCACAAACCTACATTTTCTTTAGTTTTTTTTTCCTCAGTTTAGTTATCAATTGGTGTCAATTTAAAGCATTTTGAATTTATTATGGCCGCCATCTTGAATATGCCATTTCGAATTTAATTCAACTAGAGTTAGGTTATCAGTATAACTTTTGACGTGCAACGTCTAAGAGGTACAATTCTTGCAATTCACGACGGCGAGCGGGCTTTACTCGTGGTTGAACGTGTACATGCAGTTGTGCTCATTGTTAACGCGCCGCTAATTACCACGTTGTACTGTCAGCATGTCAAAGCGCAAAGTGGTTCATAGCGAGGTAAATTATCTTTATTTTTTTACTAAAAGTTAAAAAAGCATGTATACTGAGGTACAAAAAATTGAAATAATACATGAAGTATTTTAATTATGACTTGAGGTACAACAAAAAAAAGAATACATGAAGTATTTCAATTGACTTAGAGTTTGTCATTGATGTAGGCGAAACAAGTGACAGCGACACTGATGAGTTTGAAAGTGACAGTGTCAGTTTATACGACGAAGATTAGGTACTGTACCAAATAAATCCAATTATTACTTAATTAAGTTATTTGTCAAAAGTTTTGTCTGTACAACAAATTTGTTAACATATTTTGTTTATGCTAACTGTACCCACTTACGCTCTCACACACACTTTGAAACGTAAACAGATACGTGGTCACCACAAGTTAAGCCCGCTCGCCTTCGTGAATTGCAAGAATTATACCAAGTCAAACACCTGGACTGTACATAACGGAGGTGACAAAAGACTGTATTCGAAGTGACGAAATATTTTTTTTCCTCCATAACAACCAAGTAACACACGGCAAGTCCGCGGGCCGACACAATAAAATATATAAAAAATATAAAAAAAAGTAAAATTTTAAAAAGTCGGGTACGACATCAAAACTAGACGTTTCACGTTAAACCAACGGTAGTGTACCCACACAACCCCAACCGATATTTTCAACCGACTTCCAAAAAGGAGGAGGTTCTTTATTCGACTGTGTATTATTTATTTATTTATTGTTTATTGTACACAGTAAATGAGAAATACATAAGTAAATACACGAGATTTACAATTGGTATGCTTAACTCTGTAAGAGTTTTCTGCCAACAAACCAGTATAAGTGAGAAAGAAATGAAATACAAACGGGTAGAGGCGTGTACAAATTTGTTATTGGGAATGTTAAAATAATAATAATAAATTACTATGAGATCCTAAGTATTATTGTTACTTGTAAAAGATACGTTTAATTTAATAATAATATACCTACTGCATACATAAATAACTAATAATAAAAATGATATACTTACTACATACTTAAAATAAATAATAAACATACATAATAATAATATAATATATATGTCGCAGGATAATTTGATAATCCGTCGTTTCGCGAAAATCCTAGGAAAATTGGATACTATGGAGTAGAAAACTCCTAATAAAACCAAGTCGGACGGAGCCCCGCTATGCGGGGCTCCTTTTTACGGTAGAAAAAGACATGCTAACATAACCTAACCTATTTAACGAAGCGGCATACAATGTTGCAATATAGGGAAAGCAAGTCAGGTCAAGTAATGCTCTTTTATTTGTGTTTTTTTATGTGTGCTACCTACCTCAGAACTTTTGACTGGGTGAACCGATTTTTATGATTCTTTTTTTATTTGAAATCTAGTGATTTCCGTGTGGTCCCATATTTTATCAAAATCGGTGCAGTACTTTAATAGAAAATTAACAAAAACCAAAAAATAATAATGCAAAAATGTACTAGGTTTTTGAGATGGAAGTTGGAAGTCGGTTTTTTAACGTGTTTAGCGTTTTCAATTATTTGTTAAAACAATGCCCCTGTATCATTTATAGCGATGTGATACGATTACGTTAGGTCTAAACAACAATAATATCATTATGTTACTAGCTGTTTCCCGCGGCTTCACCCGCGTGGACAACATTTCTATGAGTTTTCGAGGGTGCGCAGTGCGTGAGCCGCCATAGTAGCTTATGTGTTGATCCAGGTCCTAATCTGTCTATATACCAAAATTTCAGTCAGATCCGTTAAGTAGTTTTTGCGTGAAAGATGTGATGGTCCCAACCCGTGACCTTAGTGTCAATTTGATCGTCTAGCATCATATCAGCTCATACACGTCCCCACCGAGGGGCTAAAGCTTGCCCTATCGCCGCTCACTTAATTACGGACAATTTCAGATATTACCAAAGTGCGAGTTACATTTTTACAATTCTGAGTGAAGGGAGTTTGTCAATGTTGCATGCAAAGGGTAAAATAAATAAAACATCTTGGTTGAGTCTTATATGAAATTTCAGATATATTGGACTCAACTTGTAGACAAACTTTTGTTTATATAGGCGTAAAACTCCACATTACATCGGTTATTTAATGACATTGCTTTGTTTATATACAGATTATTATTGCAAAAGTTGCCCAACGGCTTGATATTAACTTGGATAGTTTTAATTATAAGCACGGTCATACATCAGTGTTTACACACTTAAATGGCATATCATTTTCGAATCGTAAAATTATCCTCTACAAATGTATGACAGAAACGTTACGCTAAAATTTACAGCGGAATTAATATCAATGGATAAGTTAGTTACTACTCTATATTTAATCGTTAATTATTGGCCCAAGAAGATATTATCACATTTCTTCTTATAGCCTACAGAACTCAGATAGTACATTGAATGGTACAATTTAACGTAATATTGAGTTATACAAGCCCTGTGCGATGTCTCGCACTATCTTATGGACGTATATAAATTAGGAATATTTTTTCCAAATTAAGTGAGATAAAAGGTAAACAAAATTCAATAGATTAGTTATAATGCTGAATCATTCATCCCTGGGCGAATTAGAAAAAAATACCTAAAATATAAGGAAAACCAGCCCGAATGCGAACTTAAACCCTTTGAATTATTAGAAGTGAATATGAAAGGTATTAATATTATTTAGCATCGTCTGTTCAGTGATTACAACCAACCCGTAACAGTTTTAAAATTGTTGCTTTAAGCAACCTTTAGGTAATTTCAAATACCGCAGATTATACATTTCTGTCAAGCAAAACGATACTACAACCACCTTGTGCGTGGTTGTATGTAGAAATCTATAAGTCACAAAGAACCCTAATTTTTAGAGAAACTTTCGAGTGTTCCATATTTATATTCTTAAGGGTTCAGCACGAATTTAAATTTAATAATGTCTATAACAAACATGGTTACTTAGTGTGTAATTCCAGTTACACGTAGCTGCAAAATGATTGTACAATAAACCATTAGACCAATATAATACGTAGCAAGACACGCGTCGGCGCTCACAAACTGTTACTTTTCACACCAGGGCCGCACAGTAAAAAAAAACATTATTCAATCTCTCGACACACGACTCTCTCGAATCACCACCTAATCTCGTCTCCCCAATGCGCTCACGCATCCCCAAGAAGCAGCCTCTCGTCTTGTCCCTTTAACACAACACCACAAGTCCAATCATCCTTGCTCTTTCGCTCTCATCCACACTCTCGTGCAAACCTAAACCATATTTCATTGGTCTTAAGTGCTACAACTTTTCATAATTAAGCCAAAGGAAATCGGCGCCCACCTCCCCAGGCTTAACATAGAAATTCAATTCCACAAGCCAGCTTCTATTATTAGGGTTCCGTGTGGTGTCATGCAGCAACTCTATCACAAAGAGTAACAAGCATACATCCATACATTCTTACAAACATTCGCTTTTATAATATTAGGAGGATTGATTTTACTTTTACTAAATAATTTTACGATTCCTCTGCTTTTCTTTATACCTTTGTACACGTTTTAAACGTACATAGTATAATTTTATGGTAATAAGTCTTTGGACACAGTATATCGATCGTAGAATCGTTAATGTTAAACTCACAGAGCGAGCGACAAGTCTATATAGAGAGACTTTATAATGCACTTTGTAGTGTTATATCCGGAGACAGTGTATTTGTGGACGTATTTTAGTTTATCTATGGTATCTAGCGCTTAGGGATGGTATGTAGGGTGACTCTTAATTAGTTCTTGAAAGCAGTGGATATGAATGTACTCGTGATTACAAACAACTTTCCCAAAGAAACTACACGTAAACATTCGTTTACCTTAGTTTGTTCTAATTAATGGTAATGCAAGGTAGCTGGTACGTCTGGTCCTGCGTTTTGATGCATGGTTTGTATATGTCAAATATTTTCAAAAAATTGGTGCTTTATACATTGTTGTCGATTTGATAACTTTTTTTTTTATTCACAATTGGTGAACCCTTGACAACATCTCACCTGGTGGTAAGTGACGATGTTGCCGAAGATGGAAGCGGGTTTACCTAGATTCCCCAACGCAATGGGGAACTGGCTATCGTATCTTCTTTAACTTGTTAGTATCGGGGACCAAAAATTTTTTTTTCAGTTTAACATATAGTTTTTTTGGGAAAGTTGTTAGTAATTACGAGTACATTGCATATATTTTGTTATCAATTAAAAGTCACCCTATATAAAGCAAACTTTTAGTTGAGCTTGATGTATCTTATCCAGGGACCTAAATTTTCGACTTAAGTTACCGATGCGTTCGACGTTTGCTCGCGTGACTCTGAAGCTAGCCTTAAAATATTACTAACACGCACGACTTAAGTTCACGGTTGAATTGAGGAATCGTCGGGTGGCACACGATACGGTAAGGCTCGAAAAACATTCGTCAAAATGACGGCGCGCGTCAAAATGGCGCTAACTTGACACCATTTTTATTGAAACGTTGCTGTGATGAAGTTGTTGAAGACCATAAATAAAATATATTTTTATATATAAGGTTTAACAAAATTACCTGAAACTATTTTAACTGGTGCTTCTACCCATGAAACTGAACAACTTTCCCCATGGAACCCATAATTAAATCTCATAATTTTTTTTAACTTCCCATACTAAGTTGGCTCTACAGCTGATCGAGTTAGTATGGGCGAGCCAAATTTTTTTTTGAGATTTGAGTTTTTTTTTGATTTTTAGCTAATTTTGTTACACCTTATATTTAATTATTTACCTAGGGTAATAGCTTATTTTTAAAAACTTAATTACTCAAATAAATAAGTTCTTTAATTTTTTTGTATTGGCCATGGGCTCGAACAATTCATGTGGATTCAAACCACTTATAAGATGATTTCAAATAGTATAATAACCTCTTTAAATAAACGATATCGTCACTTAAAATGAGCCGAGTATATAACGTCTTTGACTAAATAGATGTACAATAAAATGACTTCGTAATTGTTATCAAATATCACAGGTGATGTTTTTAGGATGATGTTTAAAATCAATTTTATTTTTACGTCATCCTCATGAATTGTTCGAGCCCTGGGTCATCATCATATCAGCTCATTTACATCCCCGAAAAGGGGCTCGAGCCTACCCTGTATTAAGGCGATCGAGCCTTAGTCGACCACGCGGGCCCAGTGCGGGTTGGTCGACTTCACACACAACCCGCGAGTTTCTCCACAGGCTTGTGCAGGTTTCCTCACGATGTTTTCCTTCACCGTAAGAGCGTCGGATAAACGTACATATGAAATCTAAATTCGAAATCACATTGGTACGTGGCAGGATTCGAACCGGAGGCGGCGGCTCTAGCCGTTACGCCACCGACGCCTACATTTATATGACCCAAGGGGGGTTCGAGCCCTGGGTCATATAAAACTAAAAGACAGATAAAAATAAATTCCTGGCGCCGTAATCCGTTACGCGTCAAACATCCATAATAAATTCACGTCCTGCGTCGCATATCGGAAATTTTATCCATACAATATTTCTTGGTTCACGCAACTTCCTATGTGTATAAAGGCTACATCAATAAAGGCGAATAAAGTAGGTGAGTTGCGCTCACAAATTATTATCCCTTCGAACCATAAGCTCTTATTATATGAAGCGAACAGAATTTTTCCTCCCTCTAGATTACAAGTATAACGTGATTAATGGTCAAAATTCCAGTTTTTTATTGTTTATATTATTTGAAAGTTATGGACTCGTAGAGCAACAAATGTCTTTTGTCAATTTAATGGGCCGGCAGGGAGATATAAAGGCTATTATGATGGCCATAACAGAGTATCAGGTTACAAGGCGACGATTTAGCCCCAAAGGGAAAATTATCACAACCTGTTTCTTTTAGGCCATTAGCGTTTGATTAAAAGCGTAGATATATATTTTTTATAGTAGCGAGTGTACATAGTTTTAACAAAGGGGTTTTGAAATTTTGTATGGGGACTAGCATAGTACAGGAATGTAATTTTGAAAATAGCATTGCAAAAGTAAACCTGTGTGTTTGGATAGATGGTGTCATTTTATTAAATTTGTGTGTACTAACAAAAATGGACTGAAACTGTCTGAAAGAATATAGATTTATTATATTATTGTCATTATTATGTCATAGGTATATTATAGTGTTTAAGTGTCCTAAAACATCTCGTGTCGGAAATAATTGGAAATAATAAATAATTAATAGTTTTAGAAAAACCTGAAAACTTCTAGGTACAAGCTATTAATATTGCATTGTCACGCGATATACATTATGCATGCAAAATTTCAGCTTAATCGGGAACCGGGAAATGGGCCAAATTTAACTTGTAAGATTTCACCCAAACAAACATACATACATTGCAAGATAAATAAAAGCTTGTAAAAATATTTTGAGTCATTTTGCAATTTGTTATACCAACAGATATAAAAAAAAATTGCCGCTCGTTATACCTTTGACTCCATAATCGGATATAATAATAATAATAATAATATTCTGGGACAAATCACACCTGGTCATCTGGCCCCAAAGTAGGATTCCCTGTGTTAATATAATTGTCGTATTACATTTTCTGTTTGTTTACATCCATTTAATTTAAAAAAAGCGTCGGTGGCTCAACCGGTAACGACTCGGTCCATCTAACCAGAGGTACCGGGTTCAAATCTGGACGGCCAATGTACCAATGAGTTTTTCAAAAAACTTACGTACATATCATTACCGATTGCTTTAACGGTGAAGGAAAACATCGTGAGGAAACCTGCACAGGCCTGCGAAGAAACTCGAAGGTTGTGTGTGAAGTCGACCAACCCGCACTGGGCCCGCGTGGTCGACTAAGGCCTAATCGCCCTGATTCAGGGTAGGCTCGAGCCCCTCGGTGGGGACGTATATGAGCTGATATAATAAAATATCCCGTATTCACATATAAAAGTTCTTTTGTGCGAAAAAAAATACTACTTTAAATCCAAAATTAAATAAAATGACGACTGCATAATAAATACCCCTCTTTCTTGGTAAGTCGGGTAAAATGTATCCAATGTCATTCACGGGATCAAGAAAAATCTCACGATACCATACACTCTAAAATCCATCAGGTTGTTGAGAAGATATCATGGAAAAAATCGTACATACATACATAAATTAGATTTGAAAACAATACACTTTTTTGTAAGCATGTAAAAAAAACATTTTAACTTTGTTTACTAATCGATAAAAATGTGTGAAGTGTGAAAGTGGTTTAAATCGTAGTTCTTGTTTTTTGTGTAGTTTTTTTTTCTTTCTTTTTGTGTTTAACTAACATTAGTCTATAAGCAACTTACTAACAAAAGTGGACTGTACTAGTTATGTGAGTAAACAATGATTAATAATGATAATAATTGTTGTTTACGGTTGTTCCATGCTTGCCAATACTGAGAAGCACAGGCACAACCAAGCAGCCAGGATACTACACCAAGAGATCTCTCTAAAGTATGGCCTCATATCTCGGCGGTTGCCGTATTACAAGTACACTCCAGAGCCGGTTCTCGAAAACGACCGCGCCAAGCTCTGCTGGGACCGACCCATCATCACGGACAGAACTATTCCTTCGAATGACCCTGATATCGTGCTGATGGATCAGGCGCAGCCTAGGGTGTTTTTGGTTGATATCACTATCCCATATGATGAAAAAAGGACCAAGTACCTGGACCTGGCGCACGAGGTTACTGATATGTGGCGAGTGGAATCCGCCGAAATCATCCCCGTAGTCCTATCTGTGAACGGGCTAATTTCAGCCGACCTTGAACGTCACCTAAGGCGGCTGTATCTCCGAGGCAGACCAATAATTGCAGCAATGCAGAAAGCAGTCCTCCTCGATAATGCCCGGATAGTTCGACGCTTTCTCTCCCCGTCGCACTGAACTCCAGCCAACTGTGCTTCTGCTGGAGGTGCTCCTGCCACTTCGCCCCGTGCGAAGTAAGCAGAGTAGCTTAAATTTTATATATATGTATTTAAATAATAATAATAAACTGAATGATAACACATAGATATAGTTAATGTATAAACTGTAGTTTTTCATGTCTATTCAGCTAGCATGTTTCATGGCTTTTTTTTTTTAAAAAAAACTTGTATTTTGTTTGTTTGTTACCTCTTCATGCTTGGCAAAATTTACCATGCACTATCACGAAGTATCACGAAGAACTGAAAAAAAAATACAAATTTTTGTTGATTTCTCTAAAATCGACACGGATTGACGTTTATTTTCCACAGAGATAGTTGAGGGGGTGGGAACGTGACATAGACTACTGGTTAGCGTAGCTGGAAAATACTCATTACCACACTCATTTATACAAAGGCTTAAACTGAATTGACGTAGTTTTTTTGCAGAGAAATAGTTGAGGGGTGGTAAGTGACACAAACTACTATAAGTTCTCGAGGGATCGGGAGAAAACTAATGTCCACGCTCGCGAGCCGCTTGCGCACCACTCACCCTCAAAGACCGTCATAAAAACGATGTCCACACGGGCGAAGCCGTAAGCAAAAGCTAGTAAAAATATAACTAGGGAAATTAAATCATTAATTAATAAACTCTATCAATATAAATAGGTTACCTCTACTGTGACTGACTCACCGAAAACAGATAGAAATTTCAAATTTCCATGAATAAAGTACCCGTATACATAGACAAAACAAAATAATAATGTCCGCGTGGTCGACTAAGGCCCGATCGCCCTAATTCAGGGTAGGCTCGAGCCCCTCGGTGGGGACGTACTATATGAGCTGACATGATGATGATGATGATGATGATACATAGACGACAGTACTGTTGTTTATAGGGTTCCGTACCCAAAGGGTAAAAAGGGACCCTATTACTAAGACTCCGCTGTCCGTCCGTCTGTCTGTATGACTGTCCGTCTGTCACCAGGCTGTATTTCATGAACAGTGGTAGCTAGACAGTTGAAATTTTCACAGATGATGTATTTCTGTTGCCGCTATAACAGCAAATACAAAAAATTTGAAAAAGTGAAAGTCTCCAGACACAATTTCCCGACTTTAGGCGAACAAAAAAAACCGAACATGTTCGAGCCAGAACCGAACACAAAGGGTTCAGTACCATCATACTAGAGTTTCTTCACGTTTAAAAAATACACGTTTTTTGTATGGAGACCCCTTAATTTTTATCTTTTTCCAATTTTTAGTATTTGTTGTTATAGCGGTACCAGAAGTACATCATCTGTGAAAATTTAAACTGTCTACCTACGAGTATTACGGTTCATGAAATAAAGCATGGTGACAGACGGACGGACAGCGGTGTAATAGGATCTCGTTTTACCCTTTGGGTACAGAACCCTAAAAACAATTACATCTGCGGTAAAAATAGTCGCAGGACCTTCTGTTATTTCTACGAGCTTTTTCCCAGTAGGTCAGTTTCAACTTCTCCAAATCATTTTTTTTTTTTTTTGGTTTCTTCTCTCCGGCTTTCAAAAGCGCGGAGAAGGCAAAGGTGACTAAGACCATACAGCCAGGTCTGACGTATTTAAGCTTTCTTTAGTTTTTTGATTTGTAATGCTAGTGCCGGTGCATTACAAATCTTCTCTGAAGTTCTTGACAGCATTTGCAGCAGCTATATTCTGAGGTGAAACACCCAGTTGCTGTAGGGCGTCTATAAAACTGCTCCCAGAGCAAGTTGGGTTCTTACGTCCTCTTTCGTTTTATTTTCTTGTTCTCCACATTGTTCACGTGCACTAGACAATTTTCTCCAAAATGCACCACTTCTTGAACAAAATCCTAGCAGAAAACAATGAAAAAACAACAAAATAAAACTACGAATGCGTCTGCCACAAATCCCGCCAAAAAACTCCCCAAATCATGTCTTTGCATCCTCTTCTGTGACAGCATCCCAGGCCGTTGTTAAATTATATTATATTATATTAAATTATACATAAATAATAGAAAAGGTTTATAGCACTTTATACGGGTACAGTTGTCTGTAAAATTAGTTAATTTTTACTTGTAATAAAATTTAATTATACGTTGCACACTTTCAAGTAATTCATCTTTTGAGATAGGAATGTGCTAGTCACACATTTCATGTATCCATTTTACAAAAATGGATTCGTCTTTTTTAGGAAGGAAGGACAACAAAATATGAAAGTTCCGTAAAAAAACAATGTCAAAAAGTGAAATGAAGATTTAAATCGGTCAAGAAATACGGAAGATATAAGCGTTTTCAACTACTAATTATACAGAGAGATCCGATATGTAAATGTGGCGACATAAAACACACGGTCCATATAAACTCTATGATACATTCTGTTTTGCTAGAAAGAGATAGAGACTAATCTTTAATGGCTTATATCTTGGTTATTTTTATAGTTATTTAAAAATATTTTTTGTATACCGTTTCTTATATGAATGAGCTTTTATTAAAGCAAAAAAATCATACATATAATTCCCTATTGGACCTTTATTTTTTTATCACGTAAGGTTACCCTAGATACGTCCAACTTTTTGAAAGCAATTGAAATTTTCTTTCCTCTTCATACTGCCTCTATTACCAGTCCCATTTGATGAAGCGTGTGATTCTTCTAAGGAGTCATTTCTGTAACGAATGATGATCTGTCCAATTATGAGATCGGCTGCCGACATGTATATTATAAAGAGAACCTCTATGAAAAATGTCAGCCTTCTAAGTCTAAGGATTTAGGCTAGACGTAGATGAGTCAGTGAGGGACTGATTTAGGACCTTGATTTGTAGACAGGTGTTTATTAGGTAAAATAAAACTTATTTTTATAATGTGGCTTTTACTTATGATACTTGTCAACTTTGTGGGAAAACACATATTTTTAGATAGATAGATAAACCGTTTATTCACCGACCAGGCACAAAAAAAACAATAAGTAAAAGGTTGGTAACAATAAAGTGAAATAAATGAAGATTACACCACTAAGACTAACTTATAGCTACTTACTAATAAATGCAATAAAATACAATAAAATTGCAGTAAGTGCCAGGCCAGTGAAAAGGTCCTGGCTCGAGTAACAAGCTTTTTATTTAACTTGCATTGTATGTATGTTTGTTCGGGGGTGGAATCTTGCAAGTTAATTTGACCAACTTCCCGGTTTCCGATTGAGCTGAAATTTTTCTTGCATATGTACATCGCGTGACAATGCATTATTAAAAGCTTGTACCTAAAAGTTTTTTGGGTTTTTTGAAGATTATTTCAATTTCTCATATTGAACGATTAGCTGATACGTATTAGAAGTTCAGTTTTATACAATTTCACTGAAGTCCTTGAACAAAAATTGTTCAGTTACATGAGTAGAAGCATCACTCAGAAAATTCATTCAATTTTACCTAACACCCTGTATAATTATGATGATGTAGGTTTTAGTAGCACTCTTAAACAAAAATTGTGAATTGTTTAAAGTACGTTCGGGGAATCAGCTGCGGTACACTTGAATAGAGTTTTAGAACTGTAATAAAGGATAAAACAATAAAAAATATTTTTTATTTAGAATTTATCACTTATTTTGTACACTTTCATTGCTGGACGAAGTATCTTCAGAATCATCATCTTGATTAATAATTAAAGACTGAACAAAATTCGCGCGACCCCGGCGATTGAACTCAGGGCGGCCCCTTTGACACAACCGTTTGACGCGAGCCGGCAGCGGCGAGCGGCATTTATCAAAGATGCAGCAAATTCAGCGAACGAACTTTACCAAGGGAGCGAACAATTATTTAAAAGGCGAGAGTGCTTCTTTGAATCCAGAGCGAGTGAAGGAATCTTAATTAGATTCAAAGTTTGTCACTCGAGTTCAAAATAGTGTAGCTCCCGATGTGCACCCTCTACTTTGTATCACCGTCCTTAGGAATTAAAGAGCTACCTTTGGAGCTACCAAAGGTAGTGGCCCCTGTTTACGAAGAACCAACCACTTTTCTTGAATAGATGTGATAAAAACGTATTTTTTTCTATGGCCTCATGTGAAAAAACACTCGAAAGTTGATCAATTATGCATTTAGGATGTTATGATGTTTTCATTGTGCTGACCACAGATAAGAAAAAAAATTTTCCGCTCCGATAGATTGCTGAGGAGGCATGGCAGGAGCGTTAGCTTTTTGTACAACGAGACATGTTGCTGTCATTCGTAAATGATTGTACTGCGCAGAAATTTCATAATTCCATGGCAGGCAGAGCTCCTTGTGTTTTGGTGTCAAAATTGCCGAGATGTTCAATAATAAGGTGCAAAAATGCAACTGGCAAAGTAAATATAATAAATGGAGGAGTTTCTTACCATGTGTAAGTGAAAAACTTAAATGAAATTCAATTATTAAATATAATAATGATTTTTAATTTTTGGTTTCTTGCTAGTGCGAGGGTGTGGTCGATATTTTTCAATGATACTTTTTTTTAATTTAACATTCAGTTTCCAAAAAAATCACGAATTGAAGGGAAAGTACATCAGAACTACAAAACGTAAAAATTTGTTTCCCACTAAATCAAGCACTGTTTGCTAAAAGCATTTCAACGACGATGACTTTGTGGTTACACCACACAAGAAATGCATAAAATGTTCTGCACTGCCTCATGTAGACTTTTGCATACTGTTTTCAGTACGTATCGGTCGTTTTAGTATTTTCTTTACTTTTTAACTATTTACAACTCTAGTACTGGGAAACATAGTTTAAGGCTAGGTGACCGTGTGTGATTTCTCCATGAATATTTTTTTTGTAAGTAGGTAAGTATTCAGTACGTAATTGTAGTTTTACTTTAGTTTTCCTTGAATGAATTTAATCATTAGTACAGGTAAGCAACAAAGTATTACCAGGCTTAGAAAAAACATACAAGACAATATATACAGGTATGTGGCGGAAAAAATTATAATTTGTTACCCATTCGTAAAATTCGAAATCAACAGAAAAAGGTTAAAAGTTATAAACAGCAAAAATTAAGAAGTAAAAAGCCCGCTTACTACGGTAAAAATAAAATATTGCGGTAGAATTTTTTTTTGCAAGTACAAAGTATTTATGTATAGTGTATAGTTACATTACATTGTATAAAGTAACCAAGCCAGCCAAGTAAATCGTGTAGTCTTGATAAGGAAAGTAAAATATATGTTATAATAAAATGAAAGTTATGAGAATGAAATTTTAATAAACATCGAATCGATATCTGAAGGTCCTTGAGGTCTCTGACCACGAATCCGTTGTAACTTTAGAAGCAATAGGCGCAGTAACTATCTCGCATACCTATTGTTACCTATCGATATTAAAAAATGCCTAACTTTAACTACAACACTATGGGAATCATTCCATTTTTGGAAAAAAATTGCACTGAAAGTTTAAATTGAATAACTTTACTTCTAATCTGACGATCTAAAATTTTATTCGAAATAAATGCTTTTTAATGAATTACGTATTATTTCTTTAGTTCTAAATATTGATATTATTTTTTTAATTCTTAATGCTTAACAATTCAACTGGGCAGTTTTACTATCCTGGTATCACTTTACCATTTTTATTTGGTCAGTTTTAATAAACGCAACCGTATGTTATAAAGTTTTAAATCTATTTTTATTCATTATTTTATAGATTTGTTTTTTGTTTTTGGGGGAGGTTATTTTATAAAAAAAAAACACCCAATGGAATCAGCCTGTTTGTAGTGAGCTGTATGTGTAATGACTCGCTTCGTGCTAGTCCTTCGAGACCATCTTCAGCGTTCTATAGAATTCTTCTATTCTGTGGCGCTGCCAGATCAATAAAAACCTTATACAGGGGGGGAAAGTATCAAGTCTAAATTCTATTATAGGTAAAGAATAGCGTTTATTTATAACCAAAAAGATTGGCTCTGTTATAGCGTGAATCTCCTCAATTTTATGGTGAAATCAGACGGTGTGAAACCGTCAGCTACTTTGAACCGAGCCTATTTCCTTATACCGACGAGCGCTTCACCAAATTGCCCCGCGTGACTTGCTATACTAGGCGCTTTGTTAACGAATGGGCACACTGAGTGCAAGCAGAATGTAGATACTGAAAAAATATATTGTGAATAACTAGCTATTTCATAATTTCTTTTTTCAGTATCTGCATAAACAACGTTTCTATGACTTTTCGAGGGTGCGTAGTGTGCGAGCCTATGTAAGTAGCCTATGTGTTAATCCAGATCCTAATCTGTCTACCTACCAAATTTCAGCCAGATCCGTTCAGCAGTTTTTCCTTAAGAGAGTAAAAAACATACATCCATACATACTTACAAACTTTCGCGTTTAAAATATTAGAAGGATTCTGTTAAGAGGTAGCAGATGAAATATAAAAATAGATTTACCACCTCCATGGCGTAGTAGATAGGCGACTGCTTCAGACCAAGAAGTCATTGGTTCGATTCCCAGCGGGGTCTAACCTTGCAAGGCTTGTTTTAGTTGGTGGTAGGGCATTTTTTAAGTCTTCCTAGCTACCAACTTATTTGAAATTTGCCATGTGTTTTCAGCATGAAGATATTATGATTATCTTGTTATCCACTACGTTTTTAGAATCTTTGTAAACTCGCTTCCACCTTCGTTATCATCGTAACGTACTATCAGGTCAGATAAGGCAAGAGTATATTGTTTAAAGGCTTGCCAACTGTTGATAAAATAAATTGTAGAGCCACTCTGTGCATACTTTTTCACGAAGCCTGCACCGCATATCGTAGTCGGCCATATACAAATCTTAACAATAAACATTACACTTCTTTAGTAGCAAAGAATAAAGTAAAGTATATCAGAAAAGTTTGCAAATGAATTTGGTTTGTATAGGAGGTACCTTACTCATAATTTTCCTGGAATAATTGACTGTTTTACTTAGTGCGTCAAGTCACATCTTCATTGGCACGCACTACACGTCTTTTCATTAAAATCCGCGCTTACTTTAGATTTCCGCCGCGAACACATCAATGCTGACTCTTCCTCGTAGCACATTCGCTGTATACCCATTTTATTCGTATCAATTGTTTCGATTAAGCGTACATCATCATCATCATCAAAGACGTCCACTGCTGGATAAAGGCCTCCCCCAAAGATTTCCACGACTACCGGTTCTACACTGCCCGCATCCAGCCGCTCCCGCCACCTTCACCAGGTCAAATTAAGATTCCTATTAAGCTTACAATCAGATTAAAACATATTAGTTCTAACAACATTGATGTGTTCCAACTTATCTTGGTAAGCCCGCCTCCATCTTCGGCATCATCGTCACTTACCATCAGTTGATATGATGCCAAGGGCTTACCAATTATGAAAAATAAAAAAAAATGTATTAAACTTACTTTAGTAAAAATATCAATGGAACTTTATTTAAATATATATATATGGAATTACTCAAATAATATTAACAAAATAATAAGTCCTAAAAATAATATCTCACTAATTACAAATTACAACTAAAATGAAATTCTTAAAATACCTGAAATCACACATAAAATACCTTAAAGCGCAAAATACCTTATTTATAACACCCAAAATAACCTGTCCCACGTCATCCCCGGTGCAAAGGTGCCCATAACACTAGCTGCCTTTAGTAATATAATAACATATCTTTAGTGAAATATATATAAGCACTTTAGTAAAATATATACAGGGTGTAACTAAATTGGTGTAGGTACCATTAACTGGGGCTTCTACTCATCAAACTGAACAACTTATGTTTTATTTCTTTGCTGAAATCTCAAAAAATAATTTTTACTCTTCATACAGCTGATCGACCAATTTTGCGCATTTTTGTATGGAGGCAAATTTTTTTAAGAATTTACTATTGGTTCGTTGGGGAGAGTTAGTTACGAAGTAACTAGTATCTCACTGAGCCTGTATATGCATTGCAGTATGGTTAAGTATATATTATGTAGGTATGCATTACTTAACTTATTATTTTTATATATATGTATATTTTTTCTTTTGTTTTTATAAGTATATAGCTCGTAGACGACTGTTGAGCACCTAGACAAACCATTCAGGTTTAATGGTGCTAGATGATAAAAAATTTTGTATTGTGTTTTAAAATTGGTAAATAAATAAAAAAAAAAAAAGTTGTTCAGTATGATGAGTAGAAACCCCAGAGTAGTACCCGTTCCTACACTTTAGTTAAGAGCGTCAGTGGCGTAACAGCTAGGGACTCCACCTCCTGTCCGGGAGGTCGTGGATCGAATCCTGCCATGTACCAATGTGATTTCGAATTTAGATTTCATATGTACGTTTATCCGACGCTCTTACGGTGAAGGAAAAATATCGTGAGGAAACCTGCACACGTCTGCAGAGAAACTCGCAGGTTGTGTGTGCAGTCGACCAACCCGCACTGGGCCCGCGTGGTCGACTAAGGTCCGATCGCCCTGATTCAGGGTAGGCTCGAGCCCCTCGGTGGGGACGTATATGATCTGATATCATCATATAGTTACTGTAGTAAAATATGTATAATTACTTTAGTAAAATATATATAGGTTTCGTAATCCGATGTAGCAGATAATATTTTAAACTGAGTGTAAGCTTAACCTAAACAATTGATTTGAGGTCATAGCAACAAAATGGCCGAGTGCCCTCACGAAAGTTCGTAGTTCTAAACTGGTTTGATCGAAAGGAATACATTATATGCAAATTCCATCAATTACGTCTAGACTTAATATGTTTAGAACACTGACCCAATCTATCTTTCTCAGCTTTCTAGGCTGTTGAATAGAACCTTAAATTAAATTTCTATTATCGTATCAGACATCCAGACCAGCGTTAAGACGTTCTGAAACTTTGCAATGTCACCCCTTTCACGCGCCTGGCCAACGTATAGCGGTCGAGTTGTTGTCGGTACAACACCAAACAACAATTATTTTACTACAACACAACAAGTGAAATATTGTAAAATTATTGTTGTTACAATAAAAAAAAAAGAGTTATGATGAATCCTACTAATATTGTAAACGCGAATAGGTGTAAGAATGTATGGATGTATTTTTGTTACTCTTTCACGCAAAAACTACTAAACGGATCTGGCTGAAATTTGGTAGGTAGACAGATTAGGACCTGGATTAACACACAGGCTACTTTTTTACATGCAAGCAGCTCGCGCACTGCGCACCTTCGAAAAGTCATAGAAACGTTATCCACGGGGGTGAAGCCGCGGGAAACAGCTAGTAAAATATATATAGACATGTAAAATAAAATATATTTTTATTGTGTAAATAATTTAAACATTAAAAACATTATGTAGTATAATTCAGCTCATATACATCCCCACCGAGGGGCTCGAGTCTACCCTTAAATGGGGCGATCGGGCCTTAGTCGACCACGCGGGCCCAGTGCGGTTTGGTCGATTTCACACATAACCTTCGAGTTTTTTGGAAAATGTGTGAAGGTTTCCTCACTATGTTTTCCTTCACCATAAGAGCGTCGGATAAACGTACATATTAATTCAAAAACACATTGGGAAAAAAACTGTATTTTGGTTATGGTTACAAAAAGTTTTGTCCTCTTATACATGGTATAACAAAAGTGGTGTAAGTACCGTCAACTGGGGCGTTTACTCATCATACTGAACAACTTTTTTTTCTATGACTTTGTTTAAATAACTTCATACAAATCGATCAGCTGATCGACTAATTTTGTGTATTTTTGAATGGAGAATTCAATTGTTTTTTGAGAATTGTTTGTGGATTCCTTGTGGAAAGTTGTTCAGTATGATGAGTAGTATAGCACGTCATCGTATGCACGGTAAGGATGTGGGTTAAAAAACGATGCGTGCTCACAGATAATGTTTAGTGACGAAAAATAAAACCCAAAATAGGTCTTTAAGAAAAATGTAAGTTTTAATATATATTTTATATTGAAATATATTATAATGGTGAATGTAGATATAATTTTGAATTACATGTGCCACACTTTCTTTTCAAAATGTGACACATGGATTATGAAGGTTAAATAACAGCGTTACTGTCTTACAGTAGAACCACCACTGAACAATTACCTAGCCCTACACTATTTTTTACACCCTGTATACGTTTTTACTTTGATACATTTTAAATTATTACCGTAAGAAACTTTAATATTAGCTCGACTTGGCGGGGGCACTCCCGTGCAACATACTGTAGTTTTAACACTATTGTATGGATAACCAGAGATATGCTATATAAGGGTAGGTAGATAGGTTACATGCGTCCAAAAAGTGAAGCAAATAAAATGATGCCAATTGGCATATCTTTTCTTAGTAGCATTCGGTGCAACGGAAGCTAACTACCTATAATATTGTGTGTGTAAATGGGTTCGATTTTCAAATGTTGTTTATTAGTGCATAGCCCATAGATAGGTTACATGCGTCCAAAAAGTGAAGCAAATAAAATGATGCCAATTGGAATCTCTTTTCTTAGTAGCATTCGGTGCAATGAAAGCGAACTACCTATAATATTGTGTGTGTAATTGGGTTCGATTTTCAAATGTTGTTTAATAGTGCATAGCCCATAGATAGGTTACATGCGTCCAAAAAGTGAAGCAAATAAAATGATGCCAATTGGCATCTCTTTTCTAAGTAGCATTCGGTGCAATGAAAGTGAACTACCTATAATATTGTGTGTGTAAATCAAATGGTGTTTGTTAGTGCATAACCCATCTATAGTATTAAATCTCTGTGGATAACAGAATTTTGGTTACTTAAAAAGGACTTTATTTTTAGTGTAAACACACATACCTACCTAGTTGGGGCGTTTGAGAATAAAACTGTGTTTAATTGAGCGGGACGCCTGAGAGGTTAAACCCTTTCACCCGTGGTCATGTTACAAGCTGGATTTACGTATAATTTGGCTAATCATCCGACAGGTTGTCAAGCCTGTCACCCGCTAGTAATCAAACCTGACACAGACCGCCGCCGGATTTATTGACCTGCTTAGAATTATGTATGACTATATCGTCTGTGGGCCAATTGGAATTGAGATATGTTTGACTTGGTTGAGTAATTGCTACATAGTTTCGAATATATTGTTTGCTCGCGTCTAAGTAATTTGTTATGCCAAGTTTTGAATAGGTTGTGTTGAACTTAAAGTGATTCTTGGAAGACGTTACATTATTGGGTAGAATATGAACGGTTTGTGCCCTTTCACTTAAGAGTTGTTGTAAAATTAAAGGAAAGATCTATTACGTTACAAGTAATAGTCCCTTAGAGGTTACCCAACTTCAAAGTAGAGGAAATGATGATAATAGCTAGTTATTCATAATTTTAAAGTTTCTTACGGTGGTAATTTATAAAAAAAATAAAGATATTTTTAAGTTATAGTTTTTAAGTTTTACATTGTGTTTATTTTTTAATTTGTGGGTACAATCAAGAGTATTTATCTTATCTTTATCTTATATTTTAATAAATCTAGGGGCACTCCCGTGCATCTAAGTACAATAAGTTGCTTCGAGAAAAGGAAATATAGACTATCCTTTTCTTGAAGCAACTTACTGTACTTTTAAGCCTTCTGTATCTTCGTTATGGATATAGGTAGAAGTCTGAAATTTTAGTTACCAATAGTACTTACTAAATCTACGTCTGGCCCTAAGTAACAAGATTGCAACTAGTATAGTTTTCCAAATATCTTGAGTCAAAATTCTATTATTTTTTTACTTACTCACTCACCGATCATCAAAAATCTAAAGTACTTCTAGCTTACCTACAAACTTGAAATTTAGTGCAAGAAAAAGTATAAGTACTTATACAAAGGGAAAACGGGGATTAAAATAGAGCATCAGCACATATTCCATCCCTGTTTTACCTGATGAGGATATAGGGGAACAGCTAAACTATTGGAGATATAGGAATTTCGCCTAGCAAAATACGTTTATTGTAATGGGAATAAATAATCAAAACTATTAAAAAAAAGATAAAAAATCCTCCATTAAATTGCTACTGTTCGTACAAAAAGAAGTGAAAATTCAACAAAAACATTCAGTAAAAATGTGCCAAATCTTGATCTGAAAACACGGCAGTACTCCTGATAATTCCAGCGCAAAGCAAACACTGCCATCGTACCTCTTCTAGAAACATTTCTGCTAATTTTTGAGCCCCTGTATCTTGGCACCAGGTTCGTACATAAAAAAAACTTAAATCACTACAAAAATCTAGTGTAAATCGTGAAATTTCTCGATTAAGACTACTTGGTCATAAAAATGAATGAGATGAAGTAAAGAGCCAAGTCTAAAAGATTAAAATAAAAGGAGTGACCTGACCGTCAAACATTTCATAAGAGAGCAAATCATGTCAGCAAAACTATATCTTATAATTGTTTGAGTAATCCACTTCCGTGGCGCAATGTTTAGTCCATTCGCTTAACACCAGGAGGTCGCAGGTTCAATTCCCGGCGGGCTCAACTTTGTAAGATTCGGTTTGGTTGGTGGTAGGGCACTTTCATAGCCCGCCTGGCTAGCTACCACCATCTTATCTAAGTCTTGCCCTCAAACATCAGTGTTAACAGCATTGGTGTGTTCCTGCTTGAAGATAAGATAGCCCTTGCGTTGGGGAATCTTGTTAAGCCCGCTTCCATCTTCAGCATCATCGTCACTTACCATCAGGTGAGCTGATGCTAAGGGCTTATCACTAGTGGATAAAAAATGAAATAAAATAAAAAAACGAGACCTACAGTACTCGCATATGATGTGTAACATGTGACAAAATACTTATGAAATTAATTAATTATCGGGTCGTACATTCACGGGCCGACCCTTCGAATAGTAGTATGTCATCTTAGCCTTTGCCATCACACTAGGCGGCATGGCTATGACAACCTTAGTTTTAGAGAATTAAAAAACGTTCGCATTTCCTGTTACACATTTCCGTCCCATTTCACGAAATCACTCCCACAAATTGCAGGAAAGCGAGAGCAAAGATGTTACACATCAAAAATAGGCATAAGAAAATAAAAGCATCTACATATTTATCCAAATTAACTACTTTTTCTTAATGTTTATCGACCACGTCACTCACTTTTTAGGGTTCCGTACCTAAAAAGGAAAAAACGGAACTATTAATGGATCATTCGCGTACCTGTCTGTCCACCTGTCTCAGCCTATTTACTCATATGAAAGTCGGTGACCCAAAGACGGACGTGAAATATAAATAAATGAATTTGAAACAAGAGGGCAACTTAGGGGAGGGGATAAACAAGAACATATTTTAAAAAACGTTATGCGACATCTTGTGATTTATCAAATTATAAGGTTTTTTGTTGTGAGAATTTAAAATATATTTTTTTTTACGTTTAAATTAAACAGTTTTGAAGTTATTTAAGATAATATGCTAATATCAGCGCTGTATGTACAATGCTGAGTCGGAGCCATTTCTGAGCTATGGCATAATTTAATGTATCTACCCTCTTTTTACATTTAAGCTTAGATTTATGAAGTTTTTATTATTTATTGTATGCTTGCGATAGTAGGTTCTTGGTGGAACACTGAACTGAACATATTTAGGTTTTTCCCCCTTTTTTTAATTTCTGTTTTACTTATATTAATTGTGGAATAGTGCAAGGAAAAACTTAAATATTTTTTTATTATATTTTGTTTTCTTTTTGTGTATCAATTGTGATGTATCTTTGAATAAATGTTTTATCTATCTTTCTATCTAAAATTCCGCCCTCTTATTTCCGAAATTACGGAGCCTAAAATTTGGAAACAAAGTACAGAAAATAGTAATTTACCTATCGATTACATGAAAACATAAACTTAAAAAGCCTATGGTAATTAAAGTTACACAGGAAATTTCAACGTACAGAGCCCTCTCCACGCGAGTTTAACTCACTCTTGTCCGGTTCCTTATCACTTAAACTTGGCCATTTAATTAATTTCATTAAATTTTATGGCCAAGTAATTTAAATCAAGACTTTGCACGTTTTTACAGAATGTTTGCATACAATGTCTTTGACATTTGATTAATTTTATCCAATTCAACGACAGATGTTTACAACCCGACTATATTTGATTTCTGTCATTTAACTTTGATATTCATTGTCATTTATTTTTGACATTTACATCTAAAAACCGACATGTCCGAATTGAACTCACACTCATAGGGTTCCGTACCACTACACCTCACCACACAGCTATAACAATAATACCTCTTCACATTGCAAACAAAAGACACCAACGCGAGCGACAGAAAATGAAAAATGGTTTTTCTAACACGTTTTCGTATGCCCTCTTAATTTTCACTATTTCCATTTTTTTTATTATTTGTTGTTATAGCGGCAAAAATGAAAATTTTAACTATATTTTACGGTTCAGCTATTATGAGCGTCGGTGGCGTAATGGCTAGGGCCACCGCCTTCTGTCCGGGAGGTCGTGGTTCAAATCCTGCTACGTACCAATGTGATTTCGAATTTAGATTTCATATGTACGTTTATCCGACGCTCTTACGGTGAAGTAAAACATCGTGAGGATACCTGTACACGCCTGCGGAAAACCTCGCAGGTTGTGTGTGAAGTCGACCAACCCGCACTGAGCCCGCGTGGTCGACTAAGGCCCGATTGCCCTAATTCAGGGTAGGCTTCGAACCCCTCGGTGGGGACGTATATGAGCTGATATGATGATTACGGTTCATGAAATACACCCCCCTGACAGACAGACAGACCGACGGACAACGGAGGCATAGTGATAGGGTCCCATTGGTCACCCTTTCGGTGTACAGAACCCTAAAAATTAACTTAAATTTATCTAATATCTAAATGGTCAAATATTTGACGAGTGTAATACCACGATTACCTACTCAAAAGCTCTGTTTGGCAAAAGGATCTCCTTTATTCCACCACTAATCCATTCGGCCGTCCCTGCTACCCGCAATGGAAGCAATCCAGTTCATCCCTTCGCCTCCTTCTGGACCTGCCGCGGCCGCTACGACCTTCTGGCATCCATTGCGTGCCGAACTTCGCTTCCCTACGCCAGTATTATTCCCTGTAAAGTAAAATGACATTGGATTTCAAAATACTGTACTGATTTATAAATTTATTATTGTTTTTAACAACTAAGTTGTTCGTATTCCGATTGTTTTATATTTCTCCATACGACTGCACAGAAAACAGTTCTAATATTTTTTTTATTTATTTGTAAAAACACATACTTTATATTAGATTGGTATCCTTAAAATTTACATCCATATTTTATGGAGGTAAGTTTACCTATCTTTAGATATACAGGGTGTAACAAAATTGGTGTAGGACCCGTTAACTGGGGATTCCACTCATCATATTAAACAACTTTCTCCAAGGATTCCATAGTCAATTTTCAAAAAAAATTGAACCCTCCATACTAAAATGCACAAAATTGGTCCATCAGCATTCGCTGATCGATTTGTATGAAGAGTAATTTATTTTTTGCGTTTTCAGCAAATTCGTAGAACAAAAGTTATTCAGTATGATGAGTAGAAGCCCGGGACCGTTTCCGATTGAGGTAAAATTTTGCATACGCGTTCAATTTGGATTACAATGCATAGTTAACTAAGTGACGTCATCTAAATCCAATATGGCAGATTACCAAAGATGGAGGAACAGTTATTTTATAACACCCCCATGATATGGGTATCAAATGAAAGGGTTTGTTGAAAGAATACGAGATAATTAAAATCATTTTTAAATAAAAGCTTGCATTTAAACGTTTTAAGGTTTTTCAAAATCTATTCCTATATTGAGTTTTTTTTTAACAAATTAATTTATTTTAATCTTCTGTTTATTTTATCCCATCTTTAGTACCTTAAGACGAAGGAAAAATAGCATATTAGCTGGCTTTTAAATTTTAAAAAAATCATCTAAAGCGCACATCGTAAAAACAAAATATTTCCCCTTAAGGAAACAGAAATCAAATAAAAAGGAAAAGTTGGTAGCAACGATGAATAATTGGATTAACTAGTGGTAATAAAGGAAATAGTCATTTTTGTTTTTAGAGGGGAGCGTTGATATTAGGGAAACCGTTTTTATTGTCGACTATTACCGCAGTATTACGATATGGCTTACAGTAGCGCAACGCCTTTGATACCGCACGATGCCGCCACCGGCGTAGGTACATTCGTTGCACTACTGTAAGCCGCTATGTTGTAATACTGTGCTATTACAATAAAAACTTTTAAGAGGATTGTGAAGTTGCGACTTTTCATACAAACGGCGTTAACGAATTTCATCTCTTAAATATAAACCGATTTCAGTCAAAACAAAAGCTAGGCTTATAAGTTTTTGCTTTTTCTATAAAGTTAATAAGATTAATTTTATTGTCGTTCATGTGTTTTCATAAAAAACTAATTTCGAATATTTTTAAATTTAAATTAAACGTTTAAGCTTACTTTTGTTCTGACTGACAACCTATCAAAAATTGGTTCAAATCGGTCAACATTTCAGAGGTGAAAATCGTTAACACCGTTTGTATGAAAAGTCGCAGCTTCACAATTCTCTTAAATGAAAAATAATTAGCCTATTCCGTTCATCATAAGAAGAAAAATACACATACTAAAAAAATAGAATAGGACTAAAACTTTTAACGGGAAACAGTTGTTAGTGTTACAAGGGGCCACAGTAATATTTTTTTCCTCAAGGGCGTTATTTTGAATTCTTTCTGAGCGAAACGAAGGATTCTATTGTAGAATTCAGAGTGTAGCGATAGATTCTAAAGTAGAATCCTGAGATTCGCGAGGAATTCAAATAACAACGTGAAAAAGAAAAATGAACTTGTATGTATGGAATTCAACGAACCAATCAGAAGAGAAAACTCAAACTCCAAGCACGAATACGGGCCAATCAAACGAGAGAAACCAAAGCTTTCTAAGGAACAAAGTGGGATTTTGTTCGCACTTATTTAGGAACCCATCATCGTTTTAGAACAGATGTCATCACATCAGCTCATATACGTCCCCACCGAGGGGCTCGAGCCTACCCTGAATTAGGGCGATCGGGCCTTAGTCGACCACGCGGGCCCAGTGTGGGTTGGTCGACTTCACACACAACCTTCGAGTTTCTTCGCAGGCGTGTGCAGATTTCCTCACGATGTTTTCCTTCACCATATAAGAGCGTCGAATAAACGTACATATGAAATCGAAATTCGAAAACAGATTGGTACGTGGCAGGATCGAACCACGACCTCCTGGACAGGAGGTAGCGGCCCTTGCCGTTTTTTATCCGACGCTCTTACGGTGAAGGAAATTATCGTGAGGAAACCTGACCACGCCTGCGAATAATAATAATAATATTTGAATTAAATTAACATTATGACGTGTAAACCATCAAGTTTATCAATAAATATTTGTATTTGTAGGCTCGAGCCCCTCGGTGGGGACGTATATGAGCTGATATGAATGAAAAAAAAAGTGGCCAGTCCATTCGCTTAAATAATTGGCCATTGATTGTAGAAAGAGAAATAATTGGCCACTGATTGTAGAAAGAAAAATAATTGGCCATTGTTTGTAGAAAGAAAAATAATTTGCCATTGATTGTAGAAAGAAAAATAATTGGCCATTGATTGTAGAAAGAAAAAAAAGTATAAATATTAAAGTACTCTTTGGTAAATTTTTAATATTTTTGTTTAACCCTTTCCATGAATAGAGTCCAATTTTTGTTATGGAATTAAGTATACAATATAGATTTGCCGTCTCTAGAACGAAAATACTTATATTTTTATTCTTATCCGAGTAATATCGTTGGTACCCCTATATTTTCGCAACCCCATCTTGGGGCTAGTTTATACCACTGTGTTTCTATTTACCGACATTGGTTCATGTAACGTCTCCAAAGGTACTAACTCCTACTAACACAGACATTTTCTTTGTATCCTCTTTTTTTAGGCTTCCGTAGGTACTGTCAATAGATACGCCACAGCTGATTTACTCAAAGACTATTACAGCTACAAAGCTTAAATTTGTATCGTTATACAAATCTGTGGCACCTGTAACATACGAAATAAAATCTGTGAAATTTTTTTTTAAGATCCATCCCGTTCATAAATAGGTAAAGTGGGGGTGTTTTTAGGGTTCCGTACCTCAAAAGAAAAAAACGGAACCCTTATAGGATCACTTTGTTGTCCGTCTGTGCGTCAGTCCCTCTGTCGCGTAAACGGGAAAGCGTGGAGTTAAAAATTAAAAACATATACTCTCAAGGGAATCAAAATTTTCAGGTTGTTTTCCGTTGACCTAGAACTATGAAATTTGGGAAGTAATACCGTCTTATACTACAAGTATAGGGAAAAATTTGAAAACTGTACATTTGTAATTAAATCATAATAAAATCATAGTCTTCATTGAAAGTACGTAATCAATTATGCAAGGAACGGCGGCGGTCTAAATTTTGAATTGAGTTAACCGTATCATGTGGGTTTTTCTATGAAAGGGATTTATTGGCACAAGCTTAAACAGATTTAATTATTTTTATGCTGATTGTATTGTTTTAGAATTATTACTTCTAAGGTTCCTCATCCAGAGATGTGGTGGTACGGAACCCTCGGTGAGCGAGTCCGACTCGCATTTGGCTGGTTTTTTCTTTATTTACGTACCTCATCGTGTTATGTAGGATATCATTGAATAGGTCTTTCAGAAATATTAAGTATTTTAAAAAAAGTCATTTTTTGATAAAGTCTGATGTTTTTATGTGTTTTTTTTTATAAGAGTTACATGTGGAGATCCCCAGCTAAACGTTAATTTCAGAAATTTTATAAAGTATTGGAAAATGTAATTAAATTAATAAAAAGGAAAAAAAAACTAGACTTTCTTAGTAGGACCGACAACCTGGTGAAGGACGCGGGAAGCCGTTTGATGCGGGCAGCGCTGGACCGGTCGTTGTGGAAATCCTTGGGAGAGGTTTTTGTCCAGCAGTGGACCTCTTTCAACTGATAATATGATGATCACTAATAATCTGAACAGTTTTTAGTCCACGAAATCACTAAGACGAAATTACTTAAATATTATTGCACTACAGTCACTTTTTGCTTGCAAGGAAAGGCTATTTTACCGTATAAAAAATAAATGAAAAAAATCTTTATTCATTAAATACCATTTCTTCTGGAAAAGCAAAAACACTTGCTCATTTGAAATATAACACAATTTTTAATTTCATATTGATTAAAAACAACAAATTAGTTCGTTAAAGACTATGGAACTTTTGACGTCACTATGTCAGTAACGCAAATAATTGCAGAACAAACTTTCGTTCATGACATACTAGCTGTTTCCCGCGGTTTCACCCGCGTGGACAACGTTTCTACGACTTTACGAGGGTGCGCAGTGCGCGAGCCGCAAGCGGCTCGCGAGCGTGGTAAAAAGTAGCCTATGTCTGAATCCAAGTCCTAATCTGTCTACCTACCAAATTTCAGCCAAATCCGTTCAGTAGTTTTCGCGGGAAAGCGTAACAGACAGACAGAGTTACTTTCACATTTATAATATTAATATTATATTATTATATTATATAGTAGGGATGATAAAAATTTACTCAAATGACTAGTAGTATTACTTAGATATTATGATGACTTTTAATTTGGTCGCTTTATAACGGCTGCTAACTTTTGGCTACTAACTTCACATCGGTTAGTAAAATACTGTGTTGCTTGATTGATTCTGTAACACATACTTAGGTAAAAGGTATTTTTGGATGACTATCGAATTTTTATGTAGATTAATATTAGAACAGTTTCGTGGAGCATAGTAGAAGACCCTCGGGGGGCGATAGCTGATATTGCATACTTATATCTCCACAATAAGCATCCTCTGGGCGCCCTTTTGACCCTGCGTTTCTGTTATTTTATGTGAATGCGTAAGGGTGTCTAAGATTTGTGCGGGGGTAAAACTTTTATTACAGAAATCTGATATCCATGAGTATGCGTCGATCTTCTGTTGATGGTATATCTGCTATTTTTACAAGCTCTATATTAACTTGCCGTGTTAGTTTGGTACAAGTTTTCGAAACTAAATTAGAACCACTTTCCGGTTTCCGATTGAGCTGAAATTGAGCTATACGTTAAGTTTGGAGAACAATGCATGGTTAGCTAAGTTTTAAGCTATTGCATAGCTTTTATCGCGGGCTTTGACCGCTGCGACCGAATCAAGAAATTCCGTAACGAAAATAACCTAACACCCACGAGTTCTAAAAAACTTACAGTGCCATCTATTAGCGATTTGCGGTACTAAAAGGACTCAGTAAATTTTACTGGTATAACTTTTTTTAGTGTTAATTTATTACATAAACATCCCGCGCCCCAAGGACTATATGGGCCTGGTAAATATTGCATAAATAAAAAATAAATAAATAATTATAATTGCATAAGTTGATAAAAAAAATATGCAATAGCTTTACCGCGGCAGTCCCCGAGTGCCATACGTTTTTTTTTTTATTAAAAATTTGAGTGCGTTTGACTACAACTCACCTGATATGGTAAGTGACGATGTAGTCCAGGATGGTAC
Source organism: Coleophora flavipennella (assembly GCA_947284805.1). Taxonomy (NCBI): domain Eukaryota; kingdom Metazoa; phylum Arthropoda; class Insecta; order Lepidoptera; family Coleophoridae; genus Coleophora; species Coleophora flavipennella. The sequence continues at coordinate 13,085,675 of OX369264.1, read as the reverse complement.
ACGCAAACTCAAAAAATGCTTATTCACTCTCGCCTTGATGATTCCAAATTTTAGAAGTCGGGAAACACAGACGTAGGCAAAGGAGTTCTACTCCGTCGCTGTCCGCATTAGTGAAGTAATTCTAAATCTAACGTGGAGGACCAGTTATTTTTATGCACTTCTATGATATGTGTATCAAATGAAAGGGTTTGTTGAGGAGAAAAGGAAATTATTAAAATTCTTTTCAAAATAAAGTTTGCACTATACTTAAAAGTTTCTGGGTTTTTTGAAAATTATTAGATTTTTCGATTGTCAAGGAAGAGATCGAATAAAAATTGAATTTAATTCATTTTTCATAAAACAAATAAAAAAAGCAGTTTAATATATTTCTGAATAGCTGTTGCATGCGACTTTGTTCGCGTTAAAAAGGATTCAAAGTATATGATATTAATCCAGGTTCTAATCTGTCTACTTACCACATTTCATCCAAATTCGTCCATCCGCTTAGACGCGAAGAGGTAACAAACACACAAATTTGAGCCTTTAGACATTTCTAAGATAACTAGCCAGATCCTTTCAGTAGTTTTTGCGTGAAAGAGTAACAAACATACATCCATACATTCTTACAAACTTTCGCGTTTATAATATTATTATGAATTGAATTGAATCGGTGAAAAATAAACTGCATTGCCGCATACTTTCTGGCAGGAGCGTCTATCATTAGGGCTCCGTAGTCAACAAGGAACCCTTATAGTTTCGCCATATCTCTTCGTCTGTCTGTCTGTCCGTCTGTCTGCGGCTTGGCTCAGAGACCACCTCCGTGGCGTAACCACCACCATGGCGTAATGGTTAAGGCCTTTAGCTTCACATCAGAAGGTTGTGGGTTCGATTCCCGGCGGAGGCTTATTTTGTAAGTTTCGGTTTTGTTGGTGGAATGGCATTTTCTAAGCCTGCCTGGCTAGTTACCACCATTTTATCTAAATCATGCCGCCAAAGATAAATGCTTACAACAATAAGATAAGATAGCCAGTTCCCCATTGTGTAAGGGAATTTTGGTAAGCCCGTTTCCATCTTCGACATATTTGTCACTTACCATCAGTTGAGATGTACCAAAGCGCTTCATCATCATCATATCAGCCTAATGACGTCCACTGCTGGACATAGGCCTCCCCCAAGGATTTTCATGACCACCGGTTCTGCGTTACCCGCATCCAGCGGCTTCCCGCGACCTTCACCAGGTCATCGGTCATTCCAATCGCTTAACAATTAAGAATAAAAAAAGACTATGGTTCACAATACCCGTAGGTCTAATCAAAGATAGGTCTAAGCCCATAGATTTTTTTTTGTCTTAGGCCACAGTTGGGGAAGTGAAATTGGCTACGATATGCAGCGCTAAGGTTCAGTGCTTAAAGCCGCTAAGCGAATAGTAAACGGAGACACAAGCTAGGGTTGGAAACACAGGAGACATAGAGGGTCGCCTACCTGTGTTATTCGCAGCCTAAAGCACTAAAGGGGTGTTTTTATATCTAAATGCAGTCATCGTAGACTGTTGCTGGTACTTAGGTACAAACAATCTACAATTTAAACAGATATACGAGCAATAACGACTTACATCTAGCTACTCCCCTATCAATGCAATCCCGGAATCTACGTAGGTCGTTCGTAGGTAGGTGGCCAAGGTAGCTAAGTGTCAAGTGTTTTGTTCAACCGCGTCGGCACAGCCAATCACAGGCCGACCGTGGCTAAACGCAGCGCGCGGCCGTTGCTAAGCAGCGCGTGCATTGAGCGCGGTTCCGAACCACTATACTAGTACTAGAATTGGTATACATATTAAGGGTCCCCAGGAGGCTTGAGTTTCGATACAAAGGTATTAACGCTTTACTACAAAAACTTCATGACGGATTGAATCCAAACTTTGCGAATATATTGAGTGGAAACATATCGATGTTTACTTTGGACAAACAGTTCAGCTAGGTAGGTCTAATTTTAAGAAAGAGATCAATCGACGAATCCAATTGGGCTGGGCACTGCGCGGCGTTCGGTAAGCTTCGCAATATCTTCACGTCCCAAATACCGCAGTGTCTCAAGACTAAGGTCTTTGACCAGTGTGTGTTGCTATTGATGAAATACGGAACTGACACATGTTCACTTACTATGGGCCTGATAAGTAGGCTTAAGGGGGTACTGGAGGGACGAAATCCCATACAAACGTACTTTCGTTTTAATTTCGAAACCATAAAACTCATCGTATTCAAATTTTTTACAAGCATTAAGATGATAAATATCTAGATCTGTAATTAGTTTTGGTTCGAAAATAATAAACAAAAAAAAAGTTATAGCAACTTAAAATTTGCCCTTTTTATCGACGAAATCGAGTAATATTTAGACGCCTATTACACTTATAATTATATTTTCGATCCTTATGGAAACTAATTATACGACTAGAGTGAAGACTCTAAATTCCAAATAATTTAGTTTTATTTGGGTATCTATCGTATTTATCGAAATAAACGAAAACTACGAAAACCTTTCGATTCATGGCCTATAACGGCCCGTTTCGCTGGCGTTCAGTGCTCTCTCTTTGTCGTACGCGGGGGTGTAGCTCTCACATGCGGGGGTCGGGACGGAGCTACTTGCCCCGCCTACTTGCGCCTCAGTTTTCTTATCAGTAGTCAGTACAGAGATCTCTCGGTGCTGTTCGTAGACGTGTTTTGTTTTTGTGCTTGCTTTGACTGATGTTCTCAGGTCGCTACCTGCGATTGTATGCTTACAATGCAATAGTTTTAGACAGGTGTGGAATTTCACACACAGCTGCATCTATTTTCCACGAATAGATAAGATTACGCAGAATATTTTCGAACATGTTAGACTAGTTATGTTAGAATAGTAGTGAAATTCCTTTAGTAGGCGCTTCTTGTTGAAGCTTTATAATTCTGTAATTACCTACCGATACTCAAAGGAATGAATGTATGGAAGCGTGAAATTCACGAGAACAATGGGTTTGGAGAAGGAATGGAATAACCCACTTGATTCTGTAGATTGTGCTGTAGTCTTCATAAGTAGCTTTATGTTTAATTCATCTGTATTTTACTAGCAATATAAAATTTATATCGTAGGTACATCTCATGAACACACCTAATTATTGGATACAAGTAGGTACATTATCCATAGTACCAATGTACCAAGTACAAATGATGGACTTTATTTGTGTTTATTTTGTACTATACCTACTTGTTTTTGATTTACAATCATCATCACACTAATCATCAGTGTCTAAGAATTTAAATGAATTTTAGACCAATTCAAATTTTCACCGAGGTAGCCTCGGGTAAATCAAACGATGGACTTTATTTGTACTATACCTACCCCCAGCTGGTTTTTAATTTACCATCATCATCACACCGTCATCATCACACAATCATCACCACACAATCACTATAGTTTCTAAGAATTTACATGAATTTTTAGAACTATTCAAATTTTCTCTGAAGCAGCCTGCGGCAATTCAAATGATGGACTTTATTTGTGTTTATTTTGTACTATACCTACTTGTTTTTGATTTACAATCATCATCACACCATCATCATCACACTAATCATCAGTGTCTAAGAATTTAAATGAATTTTAGACCCATTCAAATTTTCTCTGAAAGCAGCCTGCGGCAATTCAAATGATGGACTTGTTTTTATATTTTGAATTAGTTCTACTGCTCCGAATGTTTTAATTTTTTTTTGTGATAAGCCAAAAGGCCATTCTACTCAGAAAAATAAAAATTCAAACATCTGGACTTCAATCGGGGTCTCAAAAAAAACAACAAATTACTAGTTCTGTGTTCAAGTTTTGTAAATTTTTGGTTGTTTTTGAAACTAATTTTAAAAATTGTTTTTGCATTAGACAATTTTTTTTGTATTGTACCGTGAAGATATTTAACTAAACCATTAGAAAAAAAATATTTCATATGTATATCTAGAGTGCTTAGATAGAAATAGATAAGGTAAGAAAATTGGAACAGAAAATAAAACACAATTTTAAATTTAAAAGTACTGTATTTAATTTATCTCTAATCTAACACATGTAAAATAAAAACCATTGAAAAGGAAATTTAATCATCTTACTAGATCAGTAATTAGTTGTTATAGGTATCATGCAAAAATAATGAGAAAACTTCGGAAATCCGCAGCGCGGCCGACCCCCGTTGAACGGCCCGCGCGGCACAAAATTTAATCATTTTTGTAATATTTTTTTTTAAATTTGTTTTTGCACTAGACAATCGTTTTTTGTTTTGTATCATGTAGATACATTACCTAGCCATTAGAAAAAGATCATTTTAACTGTATATATGTAGAATATAAATAGTAAAAAGAACGAAAAAGGAACCAAAAAAAACAAAAGTTTCAAATTAATCGTGTTCCATTTTATTTTTTTGTGATAGAAGAAATCTAAAAAAAAAATATAATCAAAAAGGAAATTTAATCAGCTTACTAGATCAGTAATTAGTTTTTATAAGTTTCATACAAAAATACTGAGAAAACCTCGGAAAGCCGCAGCGCGGCCGACCCCCGCAAAACCAGACCGGAAGTATATTGTAAAGTAGTGGCTAGTAATAATTACTAGTAGAGCTGTTCATAATAATAAGGTTTATTATTAAATAAATCCGAAGTACATGTAGCAGAACCAGATTATTTTACATTTTTATATAACGTGTTACGAATATATTTTATTCTTACACTATTTTCTAAAACATATTCCTGTTGGTATTCATATACTTCTATTATGACTGTAACACGGTCATGTTATTATGTGTTGTTGATAGTTAGATACCTATTTTTTTATTAATTTATTTTTATAGTATTATCTTTACAATAATGTGTGCACTTTCTAAAACTTGAAACTTTTATGACTATTATGACTGCAAATTACTGTGATATAAAGACAATTTTTATTGTTCTAAGTATAATAATATATTTTTTTACTAATAAATATATACCTACACTCGACAATTTAAATACTTTTATTATTTAATCTTGCGTTGAACTAGTTCATTTATTTTTTCTGGTAAAAATAGTCCATTTTATCTGGATTATAATTGAAGTAGGTATGTCATTAATATGCTAGAATTCATTCCAACCTATTCAACCGATTTTATAAAGTTATTGTAATTATCTTCACCGTTATGGTCCTTTTCTGTTGTATAATAAGTATCAGCTAATAACTAAACGATGAAGCGCGCCGCCGCCGCCGCCTGCATTGCAAGTAAACAAAGTAAGTACCTAGGTTACATATTTTTTACAACAGACTGTTCTTATCAGTGCAACGAGCCGGCGTCGCGTCGTCGTCGCCACGCGAGAGGGGCTCGCGCGGGTGCCGGCGCGGTGTGACGGATTCTCTGTCTCGTTTTTTTAGCGCCCTTTCTCTTTCTCGACGAAATAGCAACACGACGAAGCGCGTCGGTAGGCAACTCGCTGTGGAGTTCGCCCGCGCCTCCAGTACCACCAAAGGGCAATAGAGCGAGCTATGCTCGGAATTTCCTTACGCGATCAAATCAGAAATGAGGAGATCCGCAGGAGAACCAAAGTAGCCGACATAGCTCACAGAATCGCTAAACTGAAGTGGCAGTGGGCCAGGGCACATAGTTTGTAGAACAGATGGCCGTAAGGGTAGTAAAGTTCTCGAGTGGCAATCGCGCACCGAAAACGTATCGTACGCAGGCCTCCTACACGGTGGACCGACGACTTGATGAAGATCGCGGGACGCCGCTGGATGCAGGTAGCGCCAGACCGGTCGTCGTGGAAATCCTTGGGGGAGGCCTTTGTCCAGCAGTGGACGTTTTTCGACTTATGTGATGATGATGATGATGTCAATTTTTGTAATTAGTTTTATCGTAGAAAATTTAAACATAACTAAACAAAGGCTTAATAAGACATTAATAAGTTTTGTACTAAAAAATTGAAACGTCTTTTATTTTTTTCCTTTTTATATTAGTTAATCTAAAAGTAATTACAAATATGTGTCTGCCTACTACACTTGCACTTTGGATTCAATCCGGCATGTAGTTTTTGTATTAAAGCGGAATTACTTTTGTATGGAAGCTCGAGCCTCCTGAGAACCCTTAATAACGCCGGCAAAGTGGTACAATAAAATCTTGTAAAAAAATTTTTAGGATAAAGAGGAGCTGATTTTTTTTCACGACTTTTCGCACGAATCGTTACGCTTCTTCATTTATTATGCGTACAGCGCAGGAGTGGAACTCCTTGCCTGCGTCAGTGTTTCCCGATTCCTATAATTTGGGGATCTTCAAGGCAAGAGTGAATAGGCATTATTTGAGTTTGCGTGTACCATCCTCGACTGCATCATCACTTACCATCAGGTGAGTTGCAGTTAAACGCACTCAAATTTTTAATAAAAAAAAACAAAAAAAAACGTACCCAATTGTGTGGGATATCGTTGAATAGGTCTTTGAAAAGGATTTTCTATACCATTTTTTGATTCAGGGATCAGTGCTATTTTTTGTTAGAGTCAAGTCCCCCCTTGCCAGCCAAACAGCTATTACAGGATATCTGTAAATTTTTAAAAATAGTAGGACATATAATCAATTTTAAAGGAACACTATCACGGCTAAGAAGGCTTTCTTAGTTAAGGAGTAATAGTCGACCAACTTAAGATGTGTAGTTGGATTAGATTTATGTACAAAATGTTCTATTACCAACTGAAAATATAATTTAGGTTTTTTTATATACCTTTATTTTTTAAAAAGACTACGGAGCCCTACGTTGCGTGAGTTTTTTTTTATTAGAATGGTACCCACAGGTTGCCTGGAAGAAATTGCAACCAGGCAATAAGGCCTATTACGTTAAATTTCTTCTAATTAGTTTTTTTCTTTATTATGTTGTGATGAAATAAAGGATTTTTTTTTGTATTGTATATTTTGCAGTTTTCCAAGACATACTTAGTATGGCACACTTGCCCGTATTATGTCGAATTTTCCCCTATTTCGGCTTGAAACCTTTGCGAGCACACGCACAACGAATAGCCAAAGTTCAATCGCAATCGGATCAACGGTATAGGCACGTGTAGATGAAACAAACGAACATACTCATAAATACTATGTAGGGGTACATACCTACCTACCACATATATCGCAGCGTAAGCGATCGTGGCTCGACTCGGCTTTGTTCGTCAGTCGTCCCGAACTCGCGTCCAGATATAGACATACGCACAAACACTTAAGTTTGTAAATCCTATTTTGCAACCAATATAAGCGAAACATTCGTGAACTGAAATCTATCCTTTTCATTGAACATTCCACGCAACCTTAAGCAACTGGTCCCCTAACCAAGGACTCCTAACATTGGTGACCCCGACGTGATTGAACTACATGATTGACGGATCCGGAAAATACCCTCTTCACACTTCAGCCACAGTTGTGGATGGTTATTGCTCGCGCACTGCACACCCTTGAGGACGGTTAGGTATATAAGTATACAAAAAAAACAGCCAAGTTCGACACGGGATCATTTAAACATGGTTTCTGTCTACTTATTCTGAACTTTAGAAAAATCATCTTTCCTTTGGAAACGGAAAGATTTTTTTTTTTCAAGATTTTAGGCCTTGTAGTATCGTAGATAAGGGATTGTGCTCAGAGTACAACGCCGCTGCCTCACTCGCTATCCACGTGTCGTGTATGAGACCATTTGCTAACAACTTAAAAAAAAAATTGCATATGTAATTTATATACGTACATATTTAGAATGTGGTGTGCTTTTAGAATGTGATAGTACAAATCCAAAGACACCACAATTGTGAAAATCAGTTTAGTGGTTTAGTTGAAAACACGAGGGAACCGATCGATTAACGTACACACATACATAAAAACATCGAAGTTGGGTAAAATGAAAATTGTCACGCCTAAATAGGCTCTGTTAGTTTAGTAGTAAGGTCTACCAACATAAGATATCTGTTCAAGTGTGCTGCTGTCCGTAACAAACAGAAAAGCGAGATGCGCTTATGTGTTTTTCTAATCGCTAAGGATAGAAAGCCGTGTGAATAGAAGGGCAATTTCTTCAACTAACTAGATGAGCAATCAGTTTTCACAGGTTTTGTATAAAAAAACAAACAAAAACAACGGCGCCATTTGATTATAAGCGGACGCGCTCTCTCCGCTTACATTCAATAGCACACTTAGATACGCACGGGCCGGCGTTCGCTTTTGATATGCGCGCTACATGGGGTATACAGTTGGTTTTATATAATGTTAATAGATTTTCTATACAAAATGTTTTATACTTACCAACTGTAAAAACAATTTTATTTTGAAAATTGTAATTCTTTCAAGATTCGGAACAACACTTGGCCAATTTTTTCTTTGCACTTTATATTCTCAACTTGAAATCTATACATATAATAAAACTGTAACGAAACCTTGTCTGTACATGAAGTATTTTAGTAAAATCATTACTGTGGTGGACTTTACTAACGATATAGAGGCCAAAACAACAACTTCTGAAATATTTGTCTGTCTGTCTATATGTTTGCGCAAAACGCAAAAACTACCAAGCCGATTTTGATGAAAATTTGTATGGTGATTCCTTATAGCCCGGGTTAACATAAAGGATACTTTTTATCCCGGAAAATTTAAGAGTTTCCGTGGAAAAATTCACAACCTCCACGCGGATGGAGTCGCGGGCACGGCTAGTTTGAAATAAAATTGAAATCAAATCTTGGAGTTTGACAGTTCCTTTCAAACATGACCGTGAAGCGTGTACCAACCAAACCAGTGACCTCAATCCTCAAACTTCCGACTTCAATTTGAACTGACGGAACTGCTCCATCTGTATTTACTCAAGCATAATATCCTGAACGAAATATTGTTGTACAGGGTGTCCCAAAGTAGGGAATGAGCCTTAACTACTGAGGAAAGTTTAACGTATTATTTGGACTTTCAAGTTTTCAATAATAATGTGGTAAGTAATGCATAGGTGAGCGCCGGTGGCGTAATGGCAAGGGCCGCTACCTCCTTTTACGGGTGGCCGTGGTTCGAATCTTGCCATATACCAATGTGTTTTTGAATTACGATTTCATAAATGTATACGCCTGCGAAGAAATTTGAAGGTTAAGTGTGAAGTCGACCAACCCGCACTGGGCCCGCGTGGTCGACTTAGACCCGATCACCCTATTTCAGGATAGGCTTGAGCTCCTCGGTGGGGACGTATATGAGCTGATATGATGAAATAATGCGTAGATGAGCGTCGGTAGCGTTATGGCAAGGGCCGCTACCTCCTGTCCAGGTGGTCGTGGTTCGAATCCTGCCACGTACCAATTTGTTTATGAATTACGATTTTATATGTACGTTTTATGTATGTAAGTGGCCAAGTGCGTGTCGGATCACGCGCTAAGAAGGATTCCGAAGTCTTGAAAAAAAATAAATTTTAAAAACGTAGATTATACAGGCATCCTACTCGATGGACTGATGACCTGGTGAAGGTTGCGGGAAGCCGCTGGATGCGGGTAGCGCAGAACCGTTCGTCGTGAAAATCCTTGGGAGAGGCCTATGTCCAGCAGTGGACGTCCTTCGGCTGATATGATGCTGTACAGGGTAAAGTGATATTTTTACTCTTTGTTACGATGAAGGAAAACATGGTGAGGAAACCTGCACACGCTTGTGAAGAAACTCGAAGGTTGTGTGTGTAGTCGACTAACCCGCACTGGGTCCGCGTAGCCGACTGAGGTACGAACGCCCTAATTCAGGGTAGGTTCAAGCCCCTCAGTGGGGATGTACATGAGCTGATATGATGAAGTAATGAGTTTCTATAATCTGATTTCAAAATAAAAAAGAACATTAAATAAATTAAATTATCAAATTTTTTCACAACTTAAACCACGCAATTAAAAGTCTAATGTATTTGTTTCAATATTTTTTTTATAACAATATTCCACTTATTTCCGTAGTATTTATTTTATTTTATTTTCGTAGTATTTAGTTTAATTTTTGTCAGCAAAATCGTCGGGAAATAATACAGAGGAACAAAAAGACAATGTACTAAAGAGGTAATTCTTTCAGCTAATATTCAAATACTAAATCATTTGTGGCGACATCTGCAGTACCTGCCACTAACAACTACGTTGCCACAGCTCAAGACTGAACCATCGATCAACTATATGGAGAGTTGCATCTTCACCTCGATAGATGGCACCATCATCGCAAGAAGGCTATTAACAAAGCATCGGCATCCTATTTAGCAAGCTGACTCGGTGGCTCAGTGGTTAGTGCCCTTGACTACTGATCCGAGGGTTGTGGGTTCGATCCCCACCCAGGGCAAGCATTTGTGTGATGAGCAGATTTGTTTGCTCTGTGTCTGGGTGTTAAATATCTATATATGTATGTATTTAAACGTATATAAGTATGTATATCAGTCTCTGGTAACCCATAACACAGGGAATCCTACTTTGGTGCCAGATGACCATGTGTGATTTGTCCCAGAATATTTATTTATATTTATTTTATTTATTTATTTATCTACAACGCACTATCAACATTTCCTTGCTCATAAGCATATATACAAGTACCAAGCACACACAGTTGGTCCACGGCCGGACCCCAGGCACAACACCTCGCCTGGCGGAGATATCCCTTTGTTCTCGTCATGTAGGAACACATTCGTTCCTACACATTTATTGTAAACACGAGTTTTCACATACATCACGACGGTTAAGAATCAAATACTGCTATCTGACATTTTGGTGATTTTGAGATTTTGATGGGACCGGATTTAGCAGATTTTGCTGCTTAGGTTGGCAAAGACTGACTTTCGATTTGATGAATATTTAGAGAGATATTAAATGATATTAAAAACTGCTAAATGTACGACCATAAAAAACAAGGAAATATTCTGCTATGATCTGCTATCATACTAATGGCAAAAAGTGACTATCTTCTTTTACTTGAATTTTTCTGCGTTACTCTGCTATCTTACTAATAACAAAAACGACCACCTTCCTTTACTTGATTTTTTCTGTTATAATCTGCTATCTTACTAATAACAAAATCAACCCTCTTCTTTTACTCATTTTTTTCTGCTATAATCTGCTATCTTACTAATAACAAAAATGACAATCTTCTTTTACTTGAATTTTTCTGCTATAACCTGCTATCTTACTAATACGCTACGTTTTCCGGTGCGCGGTCGCCACTAGAGAACTTTACTGCACCATTGGCCATCTGTTCTACGAGCTATGTGCCCTGCCCACTGCCACTTCAGTTTAGCGATTCTTAGAGCTATGTCGGTTACTTTAGTTCTCCTGCGGATCTCCTCGTTTCTGATTCGATCACGCAGAGAAACTCCGAGCATAGCACGCTCCATTGCTCTTTGGGTGACCTTGAGCCTTCTTATGAAGCCCATAGTAAGCTACCATGTCTCAGTTCCGTAAGTCTTCACTGGCAACACACACTGGTCAAAGACCTTAGTCTTGAGACACTGCGGTATTTGGGACGTGAAGATATTGCGAAGCTTCCCGAACGCTGCCCAGCCGAGTTGGATTCGTCGATTGATCTCTTTCTTGAAGTTGGACCTGCCTAGCTGGACTGTTTGTCCAGGTATACATATTCGTCAACAACTTCCAGTGTAGAGTCTCCAACCTTTAGAGGAGTGGGTGCGACACGGACATTTAACATTTTTTTCGTCTTGTCCATGTTCATTTTAAGACCCACTTGTTGAGAGACTTTACTAAGGCCATCGATCATTGTGCTTAGGTCTTCCATAGTCTCAGCCATGACCACGATATCGTCAGCGAATCGGAGGTGGGATATGTACTCGCCGTTGATATTGATGCCGAGTCCACCCCAGTCCAGAAGCTTAAAAACATCTTCCAGGGCGGCGGTGAACAGTTTCGGAGATATAACGTCTCCCTGTCTCACCCCTCGCTGCAACTGGATAGGTTTCGAGTTCTGGTCCTGGAGGCGAACCGACATGGTGGCGTTTTCATACAGACACTTCAACACCTCGATGTATCGATGGTCAATTTGGCACCGCTGGAGAGACTGTAGCACAGCCCAGGTTTCGACTGAACCAAAGGCTTTCTCATAGTCCACAAACGCCAAGCATAGTGGCTGATTGTACTCTTCGGTCTTCTGTATAATCTGCCGCAGCGTATGTATGTGGTCTATGGTACTAAAGCCTTTTCGGAAACCGGCTTGTTCGGGAGGCTGGAAGTCGTCAAACCTGCGTGCGAGACGATTCGTACTGACTCTCGAAGACAGCTTGTAGACATGGCTCAGAAGTGAGATGGGTCTATAGTTCTTCAGCAGGGTGTTGTCACCCTTTTTGAAGAAAAGCACGACCACACTTCTGTGCCATGCCTTAGGCGTTTGTCCCTCGAGTATAACAGAATTAAATAACTTCTGAAGAGCTTTTAGTACCGGTGATCCACCTGCTTTCAGAAGTTCAGCCGTAATTCCATCATCACCCGGTGCCTTGTTATTCTTGAGCTGTTTGAGAGCCATTCTAATCTCGTACAGGCTGACGTCCGGGATATCTTCGGTATAGTGTCGGGTTAGTCTGGCTCTTGGGTCTTCAGCCAGATCGCTGACAGGCAAAAGTGTGGTCTTGTACAATTGTCCATAGAACTTCTCAACTTCTTCCAGCAACTCAGTCTTAGACGATATGGTCCTGCCATCCTCAGTCTTCAGCTTGGTCAGTTGGCTTTGTCCAACAGACAGATCTCTCGCGAACACTTTTGAGCCTTTGTTGTGCTCAATCGCCTCTTTAATACAATTTGTATTATATTGGCGTAAATCGCGAGTTAGGGACTTAGAGATCTGCCTGTTTAGTTGCCGATACTGAGTAGCGTCTTCAGAGGACTGCAAAACCAATCTGCGTCTTTCTCTCATGAGGTTGCTGGTGAACTCGGATTTTTTTTTAGTTCTGCTTGAACGGCGAGTTTTAAAAATCTTAGACCCGACTGTTTGAACAATTTCCACGAACCTGTTATTATAATCGTCCACATTCTCGCAGTCTCCTAGGCATTCGAAACGATTGTGCAACTCGAGCTGAAAGCTCTCGGGGTTTTGGAGCTGGATGGGTGCCGCTCGGAGCGTAGACTTCATCAGTCGACATCTTTCTAGCTTGGTCTTTAGATTCAATGTGCCTCTGACCATCCGGTGATCGCTTCCTGTTTTGACAGAATTGATCACTGAGACATAATTGAATATTTGCCTCCTTGTCGACAAGATGAAGTCTATCGCGTTTTTTGTTATGCCATTGGGATGCAACCATGTCCACTTTTGCTGTTTTGACTTTTTGAAGAAGGAGTTCATCATAAAGAGGCTCTCCTTCTCCATAAAGTCGGCCAGCATCTGGCCATGTGCATTTCTTACTCCATATCCAAATTGCCCCACTCTCAGCTCACCATCGCTTCGTTTGCCCAGTTTCGCGTTAAAGTCCCCCATAACAACGGTATAATGGGTCCTGGTACTATGTAAGGCTTTAGAGATGTCCTCATACATAGTCTCTACCTCGTCGTCGGAGTGTTCCGTAGTCGGCGCGTATACCTGTATGACCTTCATCGAATACCGTTTGGTGATTAGGTATGCTACCCTTGTCGAAACGCTCAGGATTTGGACCACATTGTTAATCAGGGACTTGTGGACGAGAAACCCGACACCACCCTGGGACTGTTGGTTGCCCTCCCGGAAATAGAGCAGGTTTCCGGATTTAAGGATCATGGTGTCCTCTCCCTCTCTTCGGACTTCACATAAACCTACGATATCCCACCGTAACCTGCTCAATACTTCTTTGAGTTCTGTAAGTTTCTCGTCAGTCCGCAGTGTACGCGTGTTATAAATTGCCAGGGCCAAAGGTCGTTGGGTTTGGTAGCCTGGCATCTGCCGGGGATTCTTCGCACGCCCCGCCGTTACCGTGACTGCTACCGGAGCTAGGAATAGCGGGGCTGCCGGGGACTAGGGTCCGTTTTCTTGGTGTGGATTTCATAGGGGGGTTTTGCCGTAATCGCCACGCTTGGCAGGCGGGTTGGCGATCGCAGTTTGATTGCAGGTATGTTGCAATGCACGGAAAGACGCTGCTGCCCTTCCTCCGGTTTTTAGTCCCTTAGTCGCCTCTTACGACACCCATTGAAAGAGATGGGATGGTCCTATTCTTAGCCGGGAACCATACGGGTGTACTTACCAAAACAGAAACACGGTGTTAGCCAACGCACTGTTGAATTTCAGCACTAAATACAATGTGTTAATTACACAAAAATTCTTAGAGCCTGGTCACACTCAAATAGAATGTGACTCGGTTCACAGTGCTATTGAACGGGAAACAAAAAACAAGGAAATTTACCTACCCAGCGACTACGTCAAGCTAACCAGAAAAGCGCGTAAAAAGAACCCATATGAAACCATTTGCGTAAATTTTGACTTGATAAAAGACTATGCAGACAATAAAACGCATGTGTACAAAAGTGTCCGCCCTGGTAAAAAGGCAGGGGACCCTCAGGTTGTGGATATAAGACAGATAATGTACGAACCTGAAAATATTATAATAAATAATAAACTAAATCACGATGATGATTGGATAAACTTACCACAAAGGCCAAAAGCTTCGACAAAGCAATCTTCATCAAGGCAATCTTCATCAAAAGCTTATAGACCACTACACCAAAACAAACTACTTATAAATAAAACAAAATATAACCACCTTCAACAGCTAAAGTCAGTATTACCTCAAGATTGTCACGGTTTCTACGATTTTTTACCCTACACTGATTAAAAACTTACATTTAAATAATTATAAAACCTATTTGATTATATTGTAAATTTATTTTTCTTTGTACAGCTAAACAGAAATGTAGGGAACTTAATTTTGGTAAATAAAAACACGAGTACAGGTGGACAAAAACTGACGTTTGTGTTTTAAAAAAGGTGATTTTGACAGATTTTAATTCCAAATAATTTGTGGCTTTTCTCCTTTTTATTGAAAAAGAAAAATTGATGGATACACCGTATCCACATTGCCATGTAGATAAACGATCAGAGTACAAATTTAGTTTTAGCGGTTTGTGCCCAGAATTGACTCAATAAAGAAAGATTTTTCTTTTTTTTTCATGTTTGCTGATTATTTGACTGCAATTTGTGTTCCCTTTTCTTAGTTTAAGATATGTTTGAGTATCGTTTCATTTGTGTGTCATCTTTATAAATAAAAGAGTACTTTTGATTGAAAAAGTTTTATTAGCAAACCTGGCATCTGCAACAAAATTGTACATAATTCACTAAAGTCCAAGAAATAAAGGTGCTATCTACCATCAAAAACCTGCTATCTGCATCAAAATGGTACAGATTTCACTAAACCTGCAATCAAAATGTGCTATCTCCCAAAAATCCAACTAACCTTTAAATTATATAAAAATGCTTATCAACATTGAAAACATAGTTAATTTTTATGTATAATGCCATAATTGGATTTTAAGATTTAATAAATATAAAAAAAATAAACGTTTTTTTCGTCTCCTGTAAAATTGACTTTTTGAAAATAACACTATTTGATTCTTAACCGTCGATCATGGACCCAGTTTGGGCACAACAATATTAGAAGAGAGAAGGACTTATGTAGGAAGAATAGCATGCACTCTCCATACAAGAAGCAAAAAGTTTTCCCACCACTGAATATTATCCCCCATCCTAATGATTTTTCAATATTGTGTTATTGACAGAACAATAGCTAGGTTTACGAGTTTAGTTTTTTTTTAAATTATTCATTAAAAATAAACAAATAACTGACAAAATTAGTTCTGTATCTCATCTGTGGCTGAATCCTTACTAATATTATAAAAGTAAAACTGTGTTTGTTTGTGTTATCTTTTGCGGCTTCAACATATTGACCAATCTTTATGAAATTTGGCATGCTGGTAGCCTGTGTCAAGGGGAAGGACATAGTCCACTTTTTGTCCCGTGAAAATAGCATAGTCCGATGCAGTTCCTAAGTGAACTGAAAAAGTACCCTTTTTTTGGTTAATTTCTTTCACATCGCAACGGAACAATGGATTGTTGTTATTTTTTGCACAGATATGGTTAGAGACGAGGGAAATGTCGTATTTTACTAATTAGCATATTATGACATAATTCCCGGGGGATCTGGAGAAAACTCATGTCCGTACTTGGGAACCGCTTGCGGCTCGCGCACCATTCACCCTCAAAGGCAGTCACAAAAACGATGTCCACGCGGGCGAAGCCGCGGGCAAAAGCTATTGACAAATAAAATTGAACTTGAACATTTTAATTTTGTATGATTTTTTTTAATTAAAAATTTGAGTGCGTTTGGCTGCACCTCACCTGATGGTAAGTGCCGATGCAGCCGAGAATCTAACACGCAAGCTCAAATAGCGCCTATCCACTCTCGTCTTGAAGACGTCGTTTTCGACGATTTTGCAAATAGTTACATAATGACACAAGCGAGATACTCAAAGCCACTCAAAGCAGTACTCACGAGTGTCACGACGTTTTTCAACACACTTACGAGAAAAAAAGAATTTAATTAACGTTTTTTTTAAAATAACCACAAAGACCAATTCAACAATTATTTCCTATGACGTCATGTTCGCTCACCTGTCTTATATGCATAGAAAATATATGCATAACAGACAGCTTAGCCAACATGGCGTTATAGGAACTATTTTTTCGGTCTCTAGATACCATTGTTCAGAGAACTAAACGTACATATCGGTTGCATACCCTTAAATAGATATAAAATTTTCTTTCATGACCGTTGCACATAAAAATTGTAAGCAGATTTAAGGACATGAAAATTATCTGTTGAGTGAATATTTTATTAAAGTCACAAAAATTTAAATTATGTAGTTATTATAAGTTATGAAAGTTTTATTGGGTAGTTATTACATTAAAGAAAGATAGTTTATAAAGCTATTTTTTTCTTGAATTTAATACAAATTTGCAAAGTGCAAGTCGGACTTGCACACAAAGGGTTCCGTACCATCGTACAAAAAGCACAAATTTTTATTATTTAATAAAAATACACACTCTATGAAAATGCCAAATGTCTAACTATTACGGTTTATGAAATACAGCTGACAAACAGACGGACGGACGCACAGCGAAGGCTGAGCAATAGCAAAGTATATTAGTACTAACATACAGTATAGACACTCCCTGCCGCTCTCTAGATTCCGACCTCACCCCCTCGTCACCCAGATTGATGCAAATTGGTTATAGTTTGGTTCTCGAACGTAAAGGATTTCGCCGTGTTTTTTTTTGCTCCGTCATTTCTTTTTAGAAATGTCATTTCTTGCCCGTTGTATGAAGTGTTCGGAGTGTGACAATAGGGACCGATGGCACCCTTTAGGTACGGATCCCTAAAAATATTCGCAATATATTAATTAAGTAAGTATTCTATATTATATTATGTATATTATATAAGTAGCTCTTTATATGTATTCAATAAAATTATTTATAAAATTATGAATTTTACACTACTGTATTCTTATATTAAATACTATAAAAGCTTCTTTCTTTGTGTACCTGTCTGCCGTTTCAGTTAAAACTATCTTTTTCCCGGGTTTGCTTACCCTTTGTATGACTTTCTTTTAGTCCTGTTTGTTATCTTATTTGTTCGTAATAAACTGTTAAATATATTAATAAATAAGTAAGTAACTAAATCGCTAACTTATATGTTTAACTATTGTAACTATAAAATATCTTCGCCCTAACTGGAAAAATATGGATGAAATAAGCGATCTGCAGCAGAGTCCCCGGGAAAGCAATGTTGGAACCAACTTAATTAATTGATTTACCTCTTTTGAAGCTTCTTGTGGAAGCCGGGCTAAGGTGCCGTTATTGAGTTCTGTGGCGCTCGAAAATATTTCACAGGTCCCTAGAAGAAAATGAAATAACAGGTATTTTTAAGTATATTAATTTTAACTGTTTTGTTTTTTGTAAAGGTCCATTCTACAATTTTATTATATCTACATATTATGTAAAAATCTAAATTCTAAATCAAAATGGTAGGTGGCGGGATTCGAACCACGACCTCCCGGACAGAAGGCGGTGGCCCTAGCCGTTACGCCACCGACGCCCTATGTACTTATGTACGTATTCATATGTACGTTTATCCGACGCTCTTACGGTGAACGAAAACATCGTGAGGAAACCTGCACACACCTGCGAAGAAACTCGCAAGTTGTGTGTGAAGTCGACCAACCTGCACTGGGCCCGCGTGGTCGACTAAGGCCCGATCGCCCTAATTCAGGGTAGGCTCGAGTCCCTCGGTGGGGACGTATATGAGCTGATATGATGATGATGATGAAAAAATCAATGAACATGATTTTTTATGATCAAAAATTTGCACACTTTGCATTTGTAAATTACAAATATAAAAAAAGCGTGGATTACTTTGTACTTTATTTAAACAAGATTTTATTTAACTTGAAATGTTCGAATGTAAGTTAATTGTCCGCTTTGAAACTTTGGTATTTTGAAGTTGATCTGGTGATAAAATTTAGAGATGGAATCCAGGTCTCGGGACGGTCTTTTGTTTTCGATAGAATCGTAGGGAACTCGTTTTTTTTTAATTTAAACGTGTATTTATATTCACTTTCAGCATTTAGCATAAAAGCTCTTTTCAATCATAAGCTTGTACCTATTTTTTTTTAGTTTTTTCGATGTTATTATACTATTAATTATTTCAAATACATACATTAATATTAAATATATGAGCTGTTATGATGATGATGATGTAAAAATCATCCTCATAAAGATTTACCTTGCGGTTTGGGACTTTGAAAGCTTTTTAATTTTAGCTATTTTTTTAGGGTGGAACCCTTTACTCAAACGATGTTTATAAATAAAAAGTAAAAAAATATTTTCATTTTATATTTTTATAACTAAACCTACGCTACAGTCCATCTGTGTGGGTATAACAAAATGATAATTTATGAAATGATCTATCTAATGTGCTTAGTTTATAAAATCTTTAAAAAAATGTAAAAGACTAAGTAGGTGTCTGACTGCGGACTGACTCTAAAACAAAACACGATTGCTCATTATTTATTCTATAGAAAAAAAATCGCGAAGTTATGTCTAAAATTACGTCAGTTGTTACTCGTAAACTTATAAAAATACTAAAACTTTCAAAAAAACCGGTAAAGTGCAAGTTAGAACTGCGCACAAAGGGTTCCGTACCATCATACTAGATGGCGCTCGTTTCTTCAGTTCCGTACTATCATACTAGATGCCGCTAGTTTCTTCACGTGTCAAAAAAACACGTTTTTTTGTATGAAGACTTTCATATTTTTTTTTGTATTTTTTGTTATAGTGGCAATCATCTGTGAAAATTTTAACTGTCTAGCTATCACGGCTCATGAAATACAACCTGGTGACAGACGGACAGACAGACAGACAGACGGACGGACAGCGAAGTCTAAGTAATAAGGTCCCGTTTTACCCTTTGGGTACGGAACCTTAATAAAAATGGGGGCTGAGGGGAGTCCCCCAACTTTATCTATTTTTTTTTGTTATATCATTTTTTCTAGGCAAATAATGTAAAGGAACAAATCAAATCAGCCATATCGTAATACGTTTGAACGAAATGCGTAAGAGCCATGCGTACGACGTTTTGGTCGCGGGAAAACTATACTCTATAGGCAATTTAGCGCTGCATCTTTTAATAGTTTGATTAGACGATATAACCAATGTTTTAGCGCTCATGCTAACTTTAGTTAGGTATACTCGCACGCACCGTAATTCGTTACGTGACTGACGCGTGACGATTTTTACCGATTCACTCTAACCGCGCGTAAGCCGCGTTAAGGAACTTCGTTCCAAAAATACCTTCGAAGGTGACCGAGGGATAAGTACTATTAACATTTTTTGATTGAAGCTTTCTCATTTTCGACTTATTTCATAAAAACTCCATTTTGGCAGCCCCCGCTGTGTTTTCTAGTTAACAACCGTGCGAAAGTGAAGAGGAAAAAAAAATGATTTATACGCCTTCTTGCAGGTTGATATTTTTAAACAATATTTGTTACCACGTCGATGTCGCAGGCATACTGTATAATTCGTCATTATACATACGGTCAGGAAAATGTTAGGCGAATCATATAATGGCGAGGGCGGGGAGCCTCGCTTCGCTTGACAGTTCAGGCGGTAATATTACAGATTTTCGTTATGTTTGACGTCAATTACTCATAAACGATAGAAAACTCAAGGTTGAAAAAAATACCCATATTGCTGATGATGTTCCTTAAAGTCAAAAGCCATAAAAAACACAATTGAACAATTTTGGCTCGATAGAAAAAAATAGAGTGCACGAAACGTACAGACATACAGCAATTCTGCTAAAATTTTATGATATGTAAACGCTTACTTGACAAGCATCTAGTGATAGACCGACGACCTGGTGAAGATCGCGAGAGGACGCTGGCTGCTGGCAGTGCAGGACCGGTCGTTGTGGAAACCCTCGGGGAAGGCCTTTTTCTAGCAGTGGACGTCTTTCGGCTGATATGATGATGATTTATTAACGTAAATAAATACATAGTAGCCTCCTGTCACACACTCACAGACACACACACAATGTTCTGTTATCTGTTCTTTGTTTATATTATATGTCTTTAATCCTTTTGTTGTCTTCCACTTCTTATAATAATTACTTACGAGTAGTTTCTGATAAGTATCCGCCACCTGTCCAATTTATTTTACGTTTATGTTCTTTGGACCGCCACGAGACAGGCCTAGCCTAGTGTGCGGTCACAGATAACTTGTATTTATTACATAACTTCGAAAATATTTTTTTTATGTCTTTTGTGTCTTTTAATTGCTAATATCGAATAGCAGATCTCCAATATCAAACCCCAATGAGAACGCAAGCAATAACAAATGTAAAGCAAAAGAAAATGTCTCCTTGCTCTTGCGCAACTCATAATCAATAGTATCAGAGATGGAATAAGAGGAAAAAGCTGATAACGAAACCTATATTTGATACTTTGCGTTTCAAGTATGATTTCATTTGCTTAAGATGACGAGTGCAATTATTTCTTTTTTATTAAGATGACGTTTGAAACTTTAGTACTAAGGCTTGTGCACTCTTACGTAAAGGTTCGATAGGGGGAGGGGTCACGAAAAAACACGACACATCACGTTGGTTGGGGGGGGGGGGGGGGGGGGTATAAGGAGACTTCACGTGTATAACAAAGAAAAAAATCTACCACATCAGTAGATAGTTTTTCTCGGTTTTATAAAAAATTTGGCGCGCGTGGCCTTGACTGCGCTTGACTTCGCCCACTATACAATCTTAAAACTATGATTAATTCAAAAAATACACGTGAGGTTGTGAGTGGGGCTGGAGTAGACAAGAACCTTAGCAAATATCACCAGAGGTGAGGTGAGGGTCACAAAGTAGCCAAGAAAACCTCGCGTGATTTGTGCACGAGCCCTAAGTGACTGCCTACCTGGACATAGGCCTCCTCCAAGGATTTCCACGACGACCGGTTCTGCGCTGCCCACATCCAGAGGCTTCCCGCGACCCTCACCAGGTCATTGGTCCATAGAGGGGGAGGCCTGCCTGTGCCTACGCTACATTTTCCGGTGCGCGGTCGCCACTCGAGAACTAAACATTGGACGTCCTTTGGCTTATATGATAAATTGATGATAATGACTGCCTACCTACATTAGTGGTTATTGAACCCTTTCACGAGCATTGGCAATATGTTTGCCAGGGATGCTGTGTCTATATTCATCTGTATTGACCTCCAATGAGGTTCAGTTTTCTCTTGTTGCGTTGCTCGTAAACAGGTAATAGTTTAGGTCTTGCAGATTCATAAAATTTACACCGCGTTTTGGTTATAATTATTTTTAACCCACTGGCCCAAAAAGGGGGGCATTGTTTTTCGAATTTAAGTAGGTATGTCTGTTTTTTACACTGATCCTGTAGCCTGAACGGCTTAATGGATTTTGGAGTACGAGGTTCCATTAGATTCATCTTGATTCCGTAAGTTGCACATATGTAACTTAAAAAGTAAAGTAAACTGTAATGTGTATGATCTATATATCTATATATATAAAAATGAATTGCTGTTCGTTAGTCTCGCTAAAACTCGAGAACGGCTGGACCGATTTGGCTAATTTTGGTATTGAATTATTTGTGGAAGTCCAGAGAAGGTTTAAAAGATGAATAAATATGAAAATGCTCGGAATTAAAGAAAAAAAAAATTCATTCAAAAAATAATTGGTTTTAGTGTAGGGTAGTGTAGATGTAGTGTAGTTAGGGTAGGGTAGGACAGTGAATAATAGGGTAGGGTAGTGTAGGGTAGTGTAGGGTAAGGTAGTGTAGGGTAGGGTAGTGTAGGGTTGGGGGGTGTAGTGTAGGGTAGGTTAGTGTAGGGTAGGGTAGGGTAATGTAGTGTAGGTAAGGGTAGTGTAGTGTAGTGTAAGGTGGAACGAAGTTCGCCGGGACTGCTAGTTTTTAATAAACTTAGTGAGGTTATAAATACAAAAATTATAAATAAATATTATGGGACAAATCACACATGGTCATCTGGCCCCAAAGTAGGATTCCCTGTATTATGAGAACCAGACACTGATATAAATACTTATATACGTTTAAATACATACATATATAGATATTTAACACCCAGACACAGAGCAAACAAATCTGCTCATCACACAAATGTTTGCCCTGGGTGGGGATCGAACCCACAACTCTCGGATAAGCAGTCAAGAGCACTAACCACTGAGCCACCGAGTCAGTCAGAATAATGTCAAAATTCAATCTTTGAAATAAACCAGATTATGTCACGAAGTAACTATTTAGTAATCTGTGGTCAAGGTTAATTCAAATAATAACTTCTAACACTAATGTATGTATGAATTTAGATATTATCGTAACTAGCTCTCCCGGTGAACTTTGTACCACCTTACACTACCCTACCCTACCCTACCCAACACTACACTACAGTGACTCTATCATACCCTACATACGAACCTTCTGCGGACAATAACTAACTCAACAAAAAATAATTACTTAGCAAAATCGGTCCAGCCGTTCACGCGTGGTGATGCGATGACCAGAAGAAATAGGAGTTTAGTATAAATTTTAAATAGATGTTTTAGTAGTTACCACAGAAACAAATTTTTTAGTCAATTAAACTTGCTCATAGTACAGCAATTTATTAGAAGCTTCCATTTTCGGCATCATCGTCACTTACCTACCATCAGGTGAGATGATGCCAAAGGCTTATATATAAATTAAGAATTTAAAAATTTTACAAAGGCATGGAAAACACAGAATATTGAGTGACGATGATGCCGAAGATGGAAACAGGCTTACCAAGGTTCCCTAACACAATGCGAAACTAGCTATCTTACCTTTAAACTAGAATACATCAATTCCTTAAACATTGATGTTTGGCAGCTAAACTTAGATAAGATGGTGGTAGCTAGTCAAACGAATAAATAAAATGCCCATCAACCAACCAAACAGAGTCTTACAAAGTTGGACTCCGCCGTTAATGGAACCCGCGGCCCCCTGATATGAAGGTAAGCGACTTAACCATTACGCCACGGTCAATAAAAGTATCCGATGATGTATTTTCATCTTTAGCTCTATGCCAAGTATTGCCAAGTTTTAGTAAGAAAGAGTAAAAACCAGCTAAGTGCGATTCAGAACCGCACACATAAGATTCCATACCATCATACAAGATGTCGCTAGTTTCTTCATGTTTCAAAAACCATCATACTAGATGGCGCTAGTTTCATGTTTCAAAAACCATTATCTAGATGGCGCTAGTTTCATGTTTCAAAAACCATTATACTAGATGGCGCTAGTTTCATGTTTCAAAAACCATCATACTAGATGGCACTAGTTTCATGTTTCAAAAATCATTATACTGGATGGCGCTAGTTTCATGTTTCAAAAACCATCATACTAAGATGGCATTAGTTTCATGTTTCAAAAACCATTTTACAAGATGACGCTAGTTTCATGTTTTAAAAATCATTATACTAGATGGCGCTAGTTTCATGTTTCAAAACCATTATACTAAATGGCACTAGTTTCATGTTTCAAAAATCATTATACCAGATGGCGCTGGTTTCATGTTTCAAAACCATTATACTACATGGCACTAGTTTCATGTTTCAAAAACAATCATAATAGATGGCGCTAGTTTTTTCACTTTTAAAAAAGACAGTTTATTTGTATGGAGACTTTCACTTTTTTTAATTTTTAGTATTTGTTGTTATAGCGGCAACAGACATACGAGTACATCTGTAAAAAAAAACAGCTGTCTAGCTATCACGGTTCGTGAAATACAGCCTGGTGACAGACGGACGGACGGACAGCGGAGACTTAGTAATAGGGTCCCGTTTTACCCTTTGGGAACGGAACCCTAACCAACATACACATTTCGGATTTACAATATTAATATGGATAATCAAGATTCTGCTTTGATTTTCCATATCAATGAACAAAGACATATTAACGTTCGCCGAACCGAAGCACTTGAGCTTGTATGTTCCTTTTTACATGAATATTACTTGATTACCATCGACGACGTACCTATTACCATAATGGCAACTGATGTCTAGTGGAAGAACTGTATTTACACCTAATTTGAATTTAGAAAAAAAGGCGTCGGTGGCTCAATCGGTAACGACTCGGTCCTCTTGACCAGAGGTCCCGGGTTCAAATCCGGACTGCCAATGTACCAATGAGTTTCTCGAAACCAACGTACATGTATTACCAATTGCTTTAACGGTGAAGGAAAACATCGTGAGGAAACCTGTGCACATCTGGTTCCAGATGTGTATGAAGGTCGCATTGCACACGCTCGGAGGTTTAAATATAAATGCCCTACACGGTGACCGCGGGTGATGCTAAGTGTGATCAGGCAACCGCCGTCTTCTATCCCTTGGGTAGCACGGTTAATTGTGCCACACGATAAGAGAAGATATTTTTATGTTCCTTATGCTTTATTACTGATACAAGAGGTACAATAAGATAACTAGTCTTTGTCCAGGATCCGGTCACTTAGGGCCACTTTCCTCGCACGGCCACATACGTGGCATGCCCACATCCCTGAACGTCCATGTCGCTCGAACGACCATAACACTAGAACGATCCAGTCACTTACGGCCACTTCCTCTAATGTCCACTATCCAAATTCCTAGTTCGCCCACATCCTTGAACGACCACGCCTTTTTCTGCCTTTTTTTTTTCAATCAAACCTGACCGAACCTAATATCGCTCGCTTCGCTCGCTCATTTACAGTTTTTTTACTGTTTTATCTTAAAAAAATGTACAATAAAAGAAGTGGTCGTTCAAGGAAATGTATGAAAAAAGAAGTGGACGAACAAGGAAATATACAAAAAAAGAAGTGGTCGTTCAAGGATGTGGGCGAACTAGGAATTTGGATAGTGGCCATTAGAGGAAGTGGCCGTGAGTGACCGTATCGTTTGTCCACTCCACTAATTAAGTTATCTTTTACTATCTTCTTAGAAATTTATGAGATAAAGCTGCAAATCTGTGGTGACGAAAACTGCTTGCTTAAAATAATTTAATAAAAAAAAACGGGTTGCACTCCGGGAGTGCCGGCAGAAGTGAAAACTTGAATATTAACGTTGTGCATTTTTGATATTTTGGAATGGTTAGGGAATAATTTTGCACGAATTGCTTTGACTATCAGTATAAAAGTACTATCATTTATATGGTAGAATACAATATTTATTTATTGCGCTATCGTACACAAACATGACAATTTATATTACATTAAAAAGTTTATATCTCATAAAAATCAACAAAAAATCAACTCCATCCGTCTTACGAATTTTCGATCAGGTCACGTGTCCTGACGCGAGTTTAACATTTTTTACCCATTACAAAACAAGTGCATAACGCCGCTAAAGAAGTTTTCACTACTCCATCCGTCTTACGAATTTTAGATCAGGTCACGTGTCCTGACGCGAGTTTAACATTTTTTACCCATTACAAAAAAAGTGCACAACGCCGCTAAAGAAGTTTTCACTTCAAAAAATGTGTGCGTCCGTTAGTGATCGTGTTACTTCTAAACGACTTGACTGATTACGATGAAACTTTTGCGAGATGTTGCACGCACGCCCGGAAAAGTTTAAAATAAAAAAAAAACAGCAATCTGCTTCCCCTGAATATTGGAAAATTCGGTGAAAAATGAAAAGTTTTTTTATAGGGTTTTTCGCGATTGGAAAAAAATGCTATCCACGCGGACGAAGATATTACGCGCACGCTCGATAAGTTTATAACAAATTAACCCGCGGGCCGCTCTCGCTCGGAAAATTAAAAAAAAATGGAAAAAATTTAAAGTATAAGTAATTTTAATGGGACTTTTCAAGATCCAAACTAAAACTTTATCCACGAGGAATTACGAGTAGATCCTCCCGGAGAGGTTTAAAACAGAAAAAAAACCTGCCAGCCGCTTCCTTGAAAAATAGGAAAATCGGGGAAAAACTGAAGTGTTTTTTTTCTAAAGGTATTTTCACGATTCGAACGGAAACAATATCCACGCGAGAAAGGTGTTGCGTACACGCCCG
This sequence comes from Coleophora flavipennella, assembly GCA_947284805.1. Taxonomy (NCBI): domain Eukaryota; kingdom Metazoa; phylum Arthropoda; class Insecta; order Lepidoptera; family Coleophoridae; genus Coleophora; species Coleophora flavipennella. The sequence continues at coordinate 13,059,133 of OX369264.1, read as the reverse complement.
GGAAAGTTTTTAACAAAGAACTAATCTGAAAACCGTTTGTCCGGAAAACTGCAAAATTTGAGAAAACTGAAAAGATTTTTTTTACTCGGAATTTCTCATGATTTGAACGAAAACGATATCCAGGCAGGCGAAGCGAATTCTTCGGAAAATACTGACAGTTTATAATTCTCTAGTTAAATCTCATCTTTTATATTTAATTGAAATATGGGGCACTGCAAGCAAAACCAAACTATCCGAATTGCAAATCACCCAAAATAAACTAATTAAAATACTATTCCATTACCCCTACTTAACCTCAACTACTAAAGTATACCAAGAAATTAATTTAATGAACATACAGCAACTGTTCTCCTACCAAACATGCATTCTTATCAGAAAGATACTTAAAAAAACATCCATACATCAATCGTAGTTACCAAACCAAATCATGCATCTAAACGCAGCACCAGACGTACCAGCTACCTTGCATTACCACCAATTAGAACAAACTACGGTAAACGAATGTTTACGTATGAGGGAGTGCAACTTTACAATAGGTTACCCTCATCCATCAAAGAGATTGACTCATTTAATCAATTTAAGCGCAAATTAGCTATACATATCTTGTCTAACTAAAAAGAAATACTATTTTCTTATTTGTTTGTTGTGGAGAGCCATTTTGTAATTATATCTGTGCGGTGTGAACGACTATAAACCAATCCCTACTAATATAATATTATAAATGTGAAAGTAACTCTGTCTGTCTGTTACGCTTTTCCGCAAAAACTACTGAACGGATTTGGCTGAAATTTGGTAGGTAGACAGATTAGGACCTGGATTCAGACATAGGCTACTTTTTACCACGCTCGCGAGCCGCTTGCGGCTCGCGCACTGCGCACCCTCGAAAAGTCATAGAAACGTTGTCCACGCGGGTGAAACCGCGGGAAACAGCTAGTTACTTATATTTAAGTCTTCTTCTCGTGTAAGTGACATTTTGTCTTTTATGAGAATAAATATCTTTAAACCTATATTAGACCGTATTTAAAAAAATGTGCATGTTAGCTTTGACGCACGATAGGAGATTACCTGAGAAACTTTTTTTTGGCCTCCGGCCTCGCTACGCAGAGCTACGACTGCAGCCTCGCATTAGGCGGCATGCCAAAGTTTCCTTAGCCTTTGTGACTGAAAAAATGTAATGACACTTAAAGTAACGGTAAGGCATTACCGATCAAGACTCGAATTCACCCCTCTTATATTTTCATATCGGGCTCTCCGATAACGAACCGATTTAATTTTTTACCCCGTAAAAATCAAAATACTTTATCAAATATTATGTTTGCCGTCATATATCAATTCCAAAGGATTAAACTCCAAAAACAAAAGAGACGGTTCTGGCCTCGAATTTCCAATTCCTTAAATGTCCATTTTCCTCGAATGTCTAATTTCCCGAATGTCCGTTTGCTCGAAGGTCCAATTCCCGGAATTTCCATTTGCTCAAAGGTCCAATTCCCGGAATGTCCATTTGCTCGAAGGTCCAATTCCTTAAATGTCCATTTTCTTCGAATGTCTAATTCCCGAATATCCGTTTATCGAATGTCCAATTCCCTGAATGTCCATCATCATTACAGCTCATATACATCCCCACCGAGGGGCTCGAGCCTACCCTGAATCAGGGCGATTAGGCCTTAGTCGACCACGCGGGCCCAGTGCGGGTTGGTCGACTTCACACACAACCTCGAGTTTCTTCGCAGGCGTGTGCAGGTTTCCTCACGATGTTTTTCCTTCACCGTTAAAGCAATCGGTAAGTATGTACGTAAGTTTTTTGAAAAACTCATTGGTACATTGGCCGTCCAGATTTGAACCCGGTACCTCTGGTTAGATGCACCGAGTCGTTACCGGTTGAGCCACCGACGCTTTATGTCCATATCACCATGGAAATAGATCTACGGCTACAACAACGGGTACTGGGTTTCACGGAGTCGGATCGGACGTAGTGCGAAACTGCTCGAACGGTACCGTTTCAAAAATATACCTAGTATTGAATTTTATTCATTTGTGTACCATTACCGACGGATACATTTTTAGTTGATACCTTTATTTTACTTACTTCACGGTCTTATCATCATTACAGCTCATATACGTCCCCACCGACGGGCTCGAGCCTACCCTGAATCAGGGCGATTAGGCCTTAGTCGACCACGCGGGCCCAGTGCGGGTTGGTCGACTTCACACACAACCTTCGAGTTTCTTCGCAGGCGTGTGCAGGTTTCCTCACGATGTTTTCCTTCACCGTTAAAGCAATCGGTAAGTATGTACGTAAGTTTTTTTTTAAAAACTCATTGGTACATTGGCCGTCCAGATTTGAACCCGGTACCTCTGGTTAGATGGACCGAGTCGTTACCGGTTGAGCCACCGACGCTTTTATGCGTCTTATGCGTTCAGGGAAATGTACATTTACCACTCATTTAACTTACTTTTTATCTTACTGATCATTAGAATAGCGATAAGAATTGCATGTCGGGTACGACTCTTACCTATTAATATATGTAGGTATAACTTTTTAGATAATAGTGATACTGGCCATTCATTGAAAATAATAAACATGCATTAGAATATGTCATTTAATTTAGTGCTGTCAGTGTCAGTAAAATTATCTCTTACACCGATGGAAAAATTATGGTTTTCCTTCTGATTATTAAAAGTTAAAATGAACGTTAATTTCATAACCAGCCGTAAAGGTAAGAAACTTTTATTGTGGCGTGGATTTAGATACAATTCAAGCATAACAAAAAAAATTCGAGCGAGACCTACAGTACTCGCATATGATGTGTAACATGTGACAAAATACTTTAGGTTAGTTAGATTTGATGACGATATTGTACCTGGGTGGCGGATCTGACAGTAACGAAAAAAACCGACCAAGTGCGAGTCGGACTCTCGTAAAGTAGAATTCCGCGCTTTCGCGACTTCCTGTTACACATTTCCGTCCCATGTAACACATTTCCGTCCCATTTCACGTAATCACTCCCACAAATTGCAGGAAAGCGAGAGCAAAGATGTTACACATCAATAAAAAAAGTGACACTACGCTATGGAGATGCACTAACCGATCAATCTGTAGTGCCACAGTGCCACAGTCACGTTAGCGTCAGATAACATGATTATAAGGCAAAAAGAACATACATGCTATCCAGATGTAGCTCAGAACAAAATTGATATCGTGGTTGACAAGATAAAAAAGATGTGTGCGAAGATTTGGGCCCAATACAAACTATTTACGAGAATAATTTACACAGAGTAAGGAACAATTATTATTTTAACCTGCATTGTACCTTTGTCGCGTAGTACTCAACCACACCCCGAACACTGCATACAACGGTCATGAAATGACATTTCTAAAAACAAATGACAGAGCAAACAAAATCACGGCGAAGTCATATACGTTCGAGAACCAAACTACAACCAATCTGTGTCAATCTGGGTGACGAGGGGGTGAGGCAGGAATCTAGAGAGCGGCAGGGAGTGTCCATACTGTATGTTAGGTACTAATATTATATACTTTGACTCAACTATGCCCAAAATTCGATACTTGGTTCGATAGTGACGTAAGCAGCTGGAGTCTGTGGCTCTATCACGATTTTAAAATAAATTTTTTACTTAATTTTACGTAATTAAGTCATATAAATTTAATTACAGCTCAATGTGGGACCAAATCAACATAGCCATTCATACCAGCATAAAATCAGTGGAAATGCATAAAATTGATTATTCACGTTCATTTCACATGTATTGTTACCACAAAACAATGTAGGTACAGAAGCTTTATCAATTCAATAGGAAGTTAAATTGATTACTTCAGTTTAGCATCCCACAGTGGTTTCAGGGCACTTGATAGGCTTAATTGAAAGCCTAAAATTGCTTGGCATATTTGTGAATAATGCAAAATGTTTGATGGGTGTTAAACCAAATGAGCCGTACTGATAGTGGTTTTGGTTCATTTCATTTGTAGAAAGCTGAATATCTCATGTAGAACCAATCTGAAATGTGGGAGTGTAGAATGTAGTTAAAGTTGACCCACTTCCCGGTTTTTGATTCAGCTGAATTTCTGCATACACGTTTAGTTTAGATGATATTACATGGTGAGCTAAAGAACTAATAATAATACAAAAACTGGCCAAGTGCGAGTCAGAACCGCACACATAGGGTTCCGTACCATCGTACTAGATGCCGCTAGTTTCTTCAGTTCCGTGCTATCATACTAGATTGCGCTAGTTTCTTCACTTTAAAAAAAAACTGGTTTTTTGTATGCATGTATGTGGTCTATGGTACTAAACTATTTTCGGAAACCAGCTTGTTTGGGAGGCTGGAAGTTGTCAAACCTGCATGTGAGACGATTCATAATGACTCTCAAAAACAGCTTGTAGATATGGCTCAGAAGTGAGATGGGTCTGTAGTTCTTCAGCAGGGTGTTGTCACCCTTTTTGAACAAGAGCTCGTTCACATTTGAGCAAATTCACAGAGGCATCCAGCCTTAGAATGATACTTCCAGTTTGTACGCGCCTTAAGGGTCCCCAGGAGGCTCAAGTTTCCATACGAACGTAGTTCCGTTTTAATACAAAAACTACATGCTAGATTGAATAGAAACATGGCAATTTTCGATGTACTAATATAAAACGAAAAAAATAAGAGCAGTTTCAAACTTTCAGTACAAAACTAATTTAAGCCTTCATTTAGTTACGTTAAAATTTACTGCGATGAAAACTTATAACAAACATCGATATGTGTCTACTCAATATATTTACAAAGTTTGTGTAGTTTTTGTATTAAAGCGGAATTACGTTTGTATGGAAACTCGATCCTCCTGCGGACCCTTAAGGCCATAACAAGGATCAAATCGCATAAATTATTCAATTAAAATTATTAAAAGACTGCGTAAATCTACCACTGTGGAAAATATATATTATATTCTTAAAGTAACCAGAAATCGGTTTGATGGAATAAAATTATAAAATATTACCACTTTTAGTGTTAAAAAAATATCCTGTAGACCCAGGTTTTGGCAGTTTTTGCAAAATTTCTAAAAAACAAACAGTGTATGTTGAAATAAAGAAAAACACCAAAATCGGCGACTATGACACCTTTCATTTTAATTAAACATTTTTAAAAAACTTATTTGAAAGTGATGAAAAGTAATAAAACTAGTAAAAATTGAGAATCAGTTGTTCGGTCTTAACGTAACCACCGCATTGAATTACGCATCGATTTGAACTTAAAATTAATAGAGTTACGTTCCTTATTATTTTATCACGGATCGACCTGCTCAGATTGA